>CM065465.1:3113042-4421064 GCA_032872475.1 Leptopilina myrica (nomen nudum) | reverse complement strand
AGTAAAAATTGATGAAAAAAAATTCCACTATTTGCAAGCATATTGAATTAATTTATGTAAAAAAATATTGAAATTTTTTTTTTAAGTTCGACTATTTTAAAGAATGTTGAAAAAAAATTATTAAAAAAATTCTTTAAGGGCATTTGAACCATGATGACGTCACAATTAGTCCAAAGCATGTGTTTTATAAATGTGACGTCATAATGGTTCAAATGCCCTTAAACAAATTTTAATAAAAATCTTGCCAAGAATTAAATTATTTCGAATAAATTTTTAGTTACATTTTCTCGAATTAATTCAATTATTACTATTTTTTCAATTATTCATATTTATTCAATTATTATTATTCAATTAAAAAAATGTCGATAATATTCTTGAAATGAATTTTCTCGAATATTACATTTTATACATTTATTACATTTTATTACATTTTATTACATTTTTGATTACATTTTTATACATTTTATTACATACAAGTTACATTTTCTCGAAATAATTCAATTATTACTATTTTTTCAATTATTCATATTTATTCAATTATTATTATTCAATTAAAAAAATGTCGATAAAATTCTTGAAATGAATTTTCTCGAATATTACATTTTATACATTTATTACATTTTATTACATTTTTGATTATATTTTTATACATTTTATTACATACAAGTTACATTTTCTCGAAATAATTCAATTATTACTATTTTTTCAATTATTCATATTTATTCAATTATTATTTATTCAATTAAAAAAATGTCGATAAAATTCTCAATTATTATTATTCAATTAAAAAAATGTCGATAAAATTCTTGAAATGAATTTTCTCAAATATTACATTTTATACATTTATTACATTTTATTACATTTTTGATTACATTTTTATACATTTTATTACATACAAGTTACATTTTCTCAAAATAATTCAATTATTACTATTTTTTCAATTATTCATATTTATTCAATTAAAAAAATTCAATTAAAATTATTCACTTAAAAAAATGTCGATAAAATTCTTGAAATGAATTTTCTCGAATATTACATTTTATACATTTATTATATTTTTTATTACATTATTATACATTTTATAACATACAAGTTACATTTTCTCGAAATAATTCAATTAATACTATTTTTCAATTATTCATATTTATTCAATTATTATTATTCAATTAAAAAAATGTCGATAAAATTCTTGAAATGAATTTAATTACTCTCTAAATCTGAATTAGTAGAATTCTACTAAGAAATAGTAAAATTTTACTAATATTTTAGAAGAATTCTGTTAATTGAAAGTCATTTTTCTGCTAAATGAATTAGTGAAACTGTTTTATCGACTATTGATTTAAAAAGAAAGAACTATTAATATAGATTACGTTTATTAAAAAAATTCTTTTCTACTTCGTTTTACTATCAAAATTTTGCATTTTTTTCAAGAAATTAGCAAAATTTAAAATTGCAAATAATTTCGCGCGCCTACCGACGATTGATAAGCGAGTTTCTTTCAGTTGACGCGACTCATCGAAAGATGGCGACACTTTGTCGATAGTCGCGTCACTTCTCTCCATGCAGTGCAGACAAGTCAGACAACGTGAATGTTCTACTTGGATGTGGATTGCTGACAATTCGATAATCTCATGTGCCTCTCTTTGTCTCACTACCGTGTTTCTCTATACAGTTTGTGTGTGTGTGTGTATGTGCGGGAATTTTTTTTTTTCCTGTCACAGTGCGAATCATAAAACAACGATAACAAGAATCGATTAGTGCTGATCGTGTCATTATTTCATCCCCTCCTTTCAATAAAAACCAACACAAGTTTCGTGATATTTTGTGAACGGGTTAAAAATTTTCCTACGGGGCGAAAACAAAATTCGATTCTCTATTCTTGCCTTGATTTTCTTAGTGAGAAAAAAAAGTGGAAATAATAGATTCTACATGGGAAGTGGATTTATAAAGCACCGGCACATTCGTTGATTATGATTGTGACATTCTTTGTAGGTTAGGTGGGGCTGGGTTTTTTTTCTGTTTTTTGTTTTTTTTTTTTTTTTTGGTGACTTGAGTGATATACATTCGCGGGGGATTTTTTTTTTGTTGTTCTTGATAGCTGTTGATTTTCGTTTCTCCTTCTTTTATTGTTGGGAATTTTTTTTTTGGTGGTGGACATATGACTTTTCGCGAGTGACCCGCCATATTTATATATCAGCCGACACATGCAACCTGTTGTTTTGAAAGTGTGGAGGTGGTGCCTCTGTTCGTGTGATTTTAATTGCAATTATCGTTATCATTCCAGGAATTGTCATTGCGATTGCTGATCTTCGAGGTGTTTTGGCTATTTATTTTTTTCTCAACGCTGGAAGGAAAACGGGATTGTCGACGGCTGCTCATCAGCAGGATGAACGGGTGAGTTTTTAATTTTTGTTTTTTTATTTTTTTTACATGTATATATATATATAAATATGTGTGTATTTTTGTTTTATTGTGTGTCATGTGTGTATATATATATATATATATCGCAGACAAATTTATCGACAGCGAGATAGAGAAGGGATGCTTTGTGCGAGCGAGAAATTAAGCTTGACAGTTTTATAATGAGAATATAATAATAATAATAATGCGAAAAATAATTGTCCGTGAATTTTTTTTTAACACGAACTGATTTTTTCTTTTTTTTAATCAATTTTAATTTGACTCGCAAGCTTCCACGTGCTTTTTTCTCTAGTTGGAAAATTTTTTTCCTACAGTGAAATTTTTCTGTTCTTAAACTTGTAAATTCCCCTAAAACACCTAAAGTCATAAATTTTTTTCCCCTTTTTCCTTATTTACAAAAAAAAAATATCTATAAAAATTGTTTTATTTTATTTACTAAATATTTGAATTATGTTTCAATGGATTTATACAAGTTTCAGAGAATAATTTAATTCTTTCGTATTTTTTACAGAATTAAATAATTTTCAGTACATCGACAATTTAATTATTTCGGAAAATAATTGAATTCTTGAACAGAATTTTATTAAAAAATTTTTAAATAATCGAATCTCTGCAAAATTTTTTTCTTATTTCTATAAATAATAATTCGAGTTTTTGCAAAATTTTCAAAAATAAATAAATGAATTTTTTTAGAAGAATTTTATTAAATATTTATTTAAATAATCGAATCCCGGCAAAAAATTTATTATTCTTAAATTATTAAATTTTTATTATTTCTATAAATAATAATTCGAGTTTTTGCATAATTTTCAAAAATAAATGCATTTTTTTAGAAGAATTTTATTAAATATTTATTTAAATAATCGAATCCCGGCAAAAATTTTATTATTCTTAAATTATTAAATTTTTAGTATTTCTATAAATAATAATTCGAGTTTTTGCAAAATTTTCAAAAATAAATGAATTTTTTTATAAGAATTTTATTAAATATTTATTTAAATAATCGAATCCCGGCAAAAAATTTATTATTCTTAAATTATTAAATTTCTATTATTTCTATAAATAATAATTCGAGTTTTTGCAAAAATTTAGAAAAAATAAATGTTTTTTTTATAGGAGAATTTTATTAAATATTTATTTAAATAATCGAATCCCTGCAAAAATTTTATTATTCTTAAAGTATTAAATTTCTATTATTTCTATAAATAAGAATTCGAGTTTTTGCAAAAATTTAGAAAAAATAAATGCTTTTTTTTATAGGAGAATTTTATTAAACTTTTATTTAAAATAATTGACAGTGAAAAATTTTCCTATATATTGATAATATTGAATACTTTCGAAGTATTTACAAAAATTGTTTAAAAATATTTTTATTTTCCCTGGAATATCAAATAGTTGAATTCTAGCAAAAATTTCATAAATTAGGTATAAATTGAATTTTTTTTACGAAAATTTTTATTATTTATCAATTGACTTTTTAGAAAGAATTTTTATTTCAATTTTTATTTCATTATTCTTGAAAATATTGGAATTTTCCTAAATAATTTTTAATGGGAATTTTGAATGGAATTGAATTTTAACAAGAATTTAATCTAAAAATTCCTTTGATTTCAATTAAGAATTCAATTGTTTCTCAATATAATTATAATAAATTTTTTTCCGAAAAATCAGTTTATAAATAATATATAACAATCTTTGTGAAAAAAATTCAATTTGTATAAATTATGAAATTTTCGGTGGTATTCAATTATTTTACATACAACTTTTATTAAATTTCAACGAAAATTTATTAATTTAATAGTTTATATAAATTGAATTTTTTTTTATAAAGATTCTTATTATTTATAAATTGATTTTTTTGGAAAAAACTCTTTTACAATTATTGAAAATAATTTAATTCTAGATAAAATTCAATTACTTTTAAAATTTACAGTAAAAAAATTTTTAATAGAAATAATTATTATTTTTATAAAGAATTTTATTTTTGGTTTTCTTTTTTTCGTATTTTTCCTTTTTTGTAAAAAATGTGAAAAAATACAATTATTCTCTAAAAAAAAATTCATAGAAATAAGTATTATTTCTATGAAGAATTTTGTTTTGTTTTGTTTTTTTTGTATTTTTTCCCTTTTTCGTAAAAAATACAAAAAAAATTTAATTTTCTCCCTTTTTCTGTAAAAAATACGAAAAAATTGTATTATTCTCTGAAATTTCTATAAATCCATTGAAACAATTCACATATTTAGTAAATAAAACAATTTTTTTAGATTTTTTTTTAAATCAGGAAAAAAGGAAAATAGAAAATAAAAAAAAATTCTTCATAGACATAATTATTTCTATAAAGAATTTTTTTTGTTTTGTATTTTTCCCTTTTTTTGTATGTTTTCTATAATAATATTTATAATTTTCCATTTTTTTTTATTCTTTCCTTTATTATTTTTAAAAATTACTTTTTTTCACGTTTTTCCTTATTATTCAACATTGTAATTTTCTCTCAGCAAATTGAATATTTTTCATAAATCTTTTATTGATTACAACACTATTGTTCATGAATTACGACTACGAGGAGTCGAATTTTAAAAAAAAATTGACATTTTATAAATATTTCCAAAGCAGGAAAAATAAAACTTTTTATATTCTATTTCAGCATTGTATAACTACCGTAATTTGAAAGGCCGATTGTCATAAATTTTCTATTTTCAGCTAAAATTTTTTAACTCCCCGATAAAAATTATTGTTTATTATATTTTTCGTTGACTTCTCAAGTACGAGATTAAGAATATAAAAGTAAAATTAAAAAGTTGAAAATGAAAAATAATAAAAATACATAATTAAGTGTTTTTTAATTTAATTTTAAGTTTTATAATTAAAAAATTTGGAAAAAATAAAAAATAATAAATGTAATTAAGAATAAAGAGAAAAAAAGATAGTGCACTTGAGTGAAAATGCATTTGGATGATTAAAAATAGATTTTCTCTTAAAAATAAAAGAAGTTTTGGATATCTTATATATAAAAAAGATATTACTTGCGTGGTTTAGTTTATTTTGCTATATCAGCAAGTTTATAACATAAAAACAACTGTTAAAGCGAATAATTTCCCTTTAAAATTAAACTTATTTTATGGTTCAGTTGTAAATTCTATTATTTCTCAACTTTTTATACTCAAAAGTGAGACACCATCAAAATTCTAAAGCTCTTTATATGCTTAAAATAAAAAATACGATGATAATATTAAAAATACGTAAAATGTCAAAATGAAATTACCGTAATTAAAATATAAACGAGAAGTGACGTAATTTACTTTCATAACTGGGAAGAACTTTTATTTTTATAACCTAAAATCTGAGATTGAACACAAAATTATATATATATATATATCGGTTATTTATTATAATTGTTACGTTTTATATAATAAAAATGAGTTATACTTTAATTTTTGTTATACTTTTATCTCTATATAAATTAATTTTTTCGATACAATATACATTTTTAGATTTTTATTGCATGTTAAATAATTTTACGGGGGCATTTTATACTGATTTTTTCTCATTTTGATATTTTGGAGAAATTTTGATATTTACGGTTGAGTAAATAGTTTTTCAGCGGAAATAAGAATTAATTATTATTAATAAAATAATTAAAAAAATTAAAAATAAAAAAAAATTGTTTAAAAATTTTAATAATTGCAATATTCAAGGAACAAAGTCCTATATTTATGTAAAATAGGACATCAACTTATACATACGTTTTCTTCGAAAGAGAAACATCTGGCATGAGCTCTAAGAATAGTATCGTTAATTTTGTATTTCAGAATGTTTCTTAGTCTCTAGTCAAGCAAACATTATGAAAAAAAAGAAGAATTTGCAAAACCTTCTTGAAAAATAAAGCCCGTCAATTATACAGTTTATAAATTATTTTATCTACTTTCACTTGTCCTAATGCCAAATGTCAATTATTATTTCGTTGAAGGTAAATTTTGTTTCTCATATTTGTTTGATTGGAAATTTCACTTTCAATATTAAAGACTTTTTTCAATTGTTAGATTACTTAACATTGTATATTCGTAAATTTAACATAATTTTTGTGTTATTAAAAAAATTCAAATTAATCAAAACTTGTTTAATTTTGACAAATAAATATTTAAATACTTAATATTTCTTTATACACAAGAGATAAAATAAAAAAAATTTAACTTCTAAAAATTAATAAATTCTAAAAATTGAAACTACAACTATTCCAAAAAATCAATTATTTTCTACAATTTTAAACTAAACTTCATCTCTAAATCAATTATCTATATGAATTTTTAATAATTTTTTGCAATTTCTTTGAAAATACGACTATTTAAACACAAAAAATTCAATTTTTTTATAATAATTCAAAACATCCGTTTTTCTTGTTAAAAACATTAATTTAAGATATAATATTTTCGAAAACTTTAATAACGAAATTCGTAAAATTTACTTTTTCAAAATATTTCTAAATAATATTTTCAAATACAAAAATTTTTCAATTTAATATAAAATTTAAAAATATCTAAAAAAAAAATAGAAATTCGGTAAAATCTTTTAAAAAATAATTTAAATTATAATTTAAATAACAATTTAAAAGAAAAACATGAAAAATAATTCAAAATGTGATAAAACCTTTGAAAAAGAAATTGATTTTTGTCAAAATGAAAAAAAAAAATTCATCAAATTTCTCCAAGAATTTTCATTATAAATGATTTCTGAAGAATTCGGGGGAAATAGTTAATTTAAAAAAATATTAATTTACTTTATTCGAAGGTAACTAATTCTACGAATTAGTTTTTTATAAATATAGTAGTATAATTTCTTAAAAATAATTGTAGAATTTTTTGTACAATTTAAAACAAAATTTTTTTCGAAGAATTTTAATCGAAAATTTTAAATATAATATGATTATTTCCTCTGAATATGTTAAAAATAATTCTGAAAAAGTAAAATTTTACTATTTTGTGTATGAATTTAAATTTTCCGAAATATTTTGAAAATATTGAAAATAATTGAATTTTTTTTTAAAATAAGAACGTAATAATTCAGAAAATTACTTTTTTTCAAAACTATTTTAATATTATTTTGAGAAACTACTTTTCATTTAATTTTATTTTCAGTTAATTTTCAAAAATTCTAACAAAATACTTGAGAAGATAAGATGATTTAATTTGAATTAAATTTTACAGAATTTGAATTATTTAAAATTTTTCTAATTTCAATATTATAAAGATTTATAACATTTAACATAATATCCAAGGCCTAATTGCTTCAAAGGAATTTTTCCTTCCTTACAAGATCAAAAAAAATTTTTTTTTGACTTAAAGAAATTATTTCATTATTTTTTTTTGTTTCTGAAATATTTTTTTTAATATTAATTTATAAAAATATAAAGTTATAAGAAACTTTTTATTTGAATTAAAGAAAAAATTTTTTTTTTAAATAAGCAAACTTAAAGAAATGTAAATAAAAGTTTAAAATTTTTTTACTTCTTCTAATTTGTATTTCTTTCCAAAAAAAAAAATTTCTTTTTAGATTAAAACAAACTAATTCTAAACTGAATGTTATTTTAGTTATTTTTCTTTTTTGTATAGTAATTTTCCAAAAACACTTGAGGTGAATAATTTTTTCATTCATTTTAACGTACGAAATTGTTTTTAATTTTCCATTGTTTCAAGAAATTAAAAAAAATTGTTTACAAAATTTTTTTTTTAACTAAAAAAAGCCAATAGGAAAGACAAAGAGAGAGTACGTACAAACCTGATTTTTTTTTAAATTTTCCATTGTTTTAAAAAATTAAAAAAAATTGTTTAAAAAATTCTTTTTGAGTAAAAAAAAAGCCAAAAGGAAAGACAAAGAGAGAGTACGTACGAACGTCGGTGAAGTTTGCAACGTTTATGATCAACGATTGAAAGAAAAAAAATATTTTCCTACGAATAAAAATAATATTCTTTGTTTACAAATATTTTCTTTTGTAAATAATCATTAAAGAAAATTAATTGTACAATTTTCTTTACAAAAATTTATAACAATTTCCTCTAAGAAATATTTTTTTCTAAAATCGTTGACTATAAACGTTGTGAACTTCACCAACTTACGTACGAAACGTAATTTTTTGTTTTTAAATTTTCATTGTTTCAAAAAAAAATAAACAAAAATTGTTTAAAAAATTCTTTTTGAGTAAAAAAAAAGCAAAACAAAAAGACAAAGAGAGTGAGGGAAAAAAAGGAAAACTAAAGAGAGAGAGAAAGAGAAAACGATAAATGTAGAGAAAGGAAAAGAGAGAGAAAGAAAGATTAATAGAGAAAAAGAAAATAGGAAAAAAGAGAAAAAAGAAAGAGCAGACAGAAAGATAGAGACACTGACAGAGAAATAGATATTCAGAGCTTGTGGCATCATCATAGTTGCGTGGGGGGGGGTTGGGGTGGAATAGTGAGAGGAATAAGGGGGGAGGGGGTGACTGCAGTTTCTAGCCTCGTCCGTTCTGCCCCCGTAGCAGCAGCAATTACCAGGCATTCAACTACGAATGGAATACTCGTCTCTCTCTCTCTCTCTGAAACGTTCCAAAATCATAATCACGACCCGCGGGATTCGTGTGCGCTCGATTATCCCCGCGGACCATTTTCAAAATGCATTCATGTATGCGCGCTGACAGGGCCTTTACCCCGAGAATGATCGTCGTCCCGCGAAACTAATATTTGATTTACAGGTCGATCGGTTAATTTCGTAGCCAGTCCGTAAAGCCCAAAGTTCCTTTGGGGTTTATAATACCACACCACCACTAAATGTATAAACTCCAAATCAAACTTTCAAGATGTGAATTAATATCTACATGTACAGAAGATTATTAAATATTCATCATTTAACAGCTATTTTAATTTTAATCCTTAAGACATTTTTTTAATTTCTTAAATTCTTCGTCTTTTTTAAAATTCTGAATTACATATATCGTAAAAAGTTAGTAATCCTTGATTTTTCCCTAAATTGTCTGACCTGTGTAAACATAAAATAGTTTTTGATAAAATGGTGGTTGTGTTCTCCACTTGAGAACGCCAAGGTCGCCACCAGATGGCGGAAAAAATTCCAGGAAGGAACTAAACTGCCATCTAGCGGTGACCTTGGCGTTCGCAGGTGGAAACTGGCGTCTCCATATTGAATCTGAAATAATTCGTCAATATTCCTAATTCTATCATTATTTAAACATTTATAATCAAAATTTAGTGTTTGACAATTACTAACGAATTTCAATTTTTAATTTACTGTAATTTTCCAACACTTTTGTTTCCTAATTTTTTACTCTTGGAGTTTATTTCCTTGCTAAGTAATTTGATACACAAAAATTCGGTTTAGAAAATAAAAATTAGCAACTAGTATAATAAAAGAATAAACAAAAAAGAAACAGTGGAAATAAATAGTGATAAAACTAATATCAGTAAGTTATTTAGAAAAAATAGTAACTAAATAATAAGTGAAAAAAGTGTCAAATAGTTTCAATAGCCGCGAGTGAGTGGGAGATCAGCGATTAAGTTCCATATCGCATTAGGAAAGAGAGACTAAAATTCAGATTTAAAGGGAAAAATTTATCTTTCTTTCTTTCTTTATCTTTTTGTCGAACTGTATTGCTAGTTTCGCGACGACTTTTCCATTCCCTGGTTGATCTCGTCGGTCAAATTGGCCCCGTAATCCGCAATGTATGCATTACCGATGCTTCGTTGAACGTGCGTCCATTGAATATTTTTTTTTTCGATGCACCAGGCAACAGTAACATTGACTATACTATCTGCTCGCGACTATATGTATATATATATCCCATTCTCTTGACTTCCAATGGGCACCGATTACAGCAATGGATGCATTGCGCTTCGACTCGTGTCAATTAAATACAATGTCGATTTTTTTTACATGCGCACGTTCGCCATTCACGGAATTTTTTTTTCTTTTTTTGCATTCATATATATATATATATAACCTATATATAATAATTTCGTGCAATTTTCAAATGTATTGTTCGAAAGTCAGAGGTGAAAAACAATTTGAATCATTTTATATGGCATTTCTTTTTGTATTATTATTATCATGATCATTATCGAAATAATATTCGATCCAAATAATGAGAATAATTAAATTCATCGCTATTTCTCAAAAACAAAATTTTATATTATCAAATCATTCAATGTTAATATAAAATTATCCAAATTTTGTGATTTTTATTGTACCGGTCTCGGATATTATGACTTTTTCAACTATTTTCGCGAATAATGCGACTTTTATCGACTTTTATAAAAAAATTTTCAAGTTTTTCGACTTTTCTTTTTAATTTTGCGACAAAATACCATATTTTTAGTTTAAAATGCAACTTACTTCGATTTTTATAGCATGAAAAGCATAACTGTAGACAGGATCCTAAAGTTCTGAACGTTCAAATGAACGAAATTTATTTATTTCTTCCCAAAATTAAATTTTTATTGCAGTTATTTTACTTCACTATTCAAAAAATTAATTACTGTATTTGTAAAAGTACAATTTTAGTTTAAACATTTTTTTATGATTTATAATTTATTAAAATATTTTGCAATAAAAAAGTATTTCGTTCATTTGAACGTTCAAAACTTGGGGATCATCTGTAGACAAAACTTTGAAAATTTATTTTTGAATAATTTTTTTAAATTGTTTAAATGTTTAAAATATTACAATTATAAAAAGATTTTGAATAATTGAAATTCTGTAAAATTTAGTTTAAACTAAATCATATTTTCAAGTATTTTGTTACAATTTTTAAAAAATATCTTTTTAAGAATTTTAATTGAAAATTTTCGGAAATAATATTAATTTCTGAAAAAATTTTTATGAACAATCTTCGAGTGTAAATTCGATGAAAATGAAATTTAATGAAAAGTAGGTTTTAAAAATAATATGAAAATAGTTTTGAAAAAAGTAATTTTCGAAATTATTGAGTTCTAATTTTTTAAAAATTTAAGTATTTTCAATATTTTTTCAAAATTTTACCGAAAAATCAAATTCATACAAGAAATAATAAAAAATTTTTTTTTAGAATTATTTTTAACATTTTGGAGAAAGTAATCATGTATTCAAAATTTTTTATTAAAATTCTTTAAAAAAATTTGTGTTTAATCAATTATTTTTAAAAAATTATATTACAATATTTATAAAAAACTAATGCTTATAATTGTTTTATCATAAATTTTTATGGTTCAGTTACCTTCAAATATAAAGTAAATTAAAATTTTTTAAAATTTACTATTTTAGAATTTTTCAGAAATCATTTGTAATGAAAATTCTTGGGGAAATTTGATGAATTTTTTTTATATTTTGAAAGAACTTAATTTATTTTTCTGAGATTTTATCAAATTTTGAATTACTTTTCAACTGTTTTACTAAATTTAAATTATGTTTAAAAATATTTTACCAAACTTCGATTTCTTTGGATATTTTTTAATTTTGTATTTAATTGTAAAACTTTTTGCATTTTAAAAAATTATTTAGAAATATTTTGAAAATGTTAATTTTTCCGAATTTTTTGATTAAAATTTTAGAAAATATTCTGTACATTATTTAATGTCTTTAAAAAGAAAAACGGATGGTTTGAATTATAAAAAATTGGATTTTTTCATTTTGTATTCAGAAAATTGAATTTTCAAAGAAATTCCAAAAAATTGGTAAAAATTCATAATAGATAATGGATTTAGAGTTGAAGTTTAGTTAAAAATTGTAGAAAATAATTGATTTTTTGAAATGGCAATAGTTTTAATAATTAGAATTTATTAAATTTTTTTTATTTTATTTTCTGTGAATAAAGAAATAGGGAAGTATTTGAATATTTAGCAAAATTATACAAGTTTTGATTAATTGGACTTTTTGTGACGAGACTGAATTAAATAACCGATTTTTTCGACTTTCTTTCTATTTATAATCGACTAAAGCAATTTTTCCCCACACACTGTTAACTTAAAAGTATCAAATGGCAACGAATTGATACCAAAAAATTGATCTAGATTTTTGGCATCAATTTGATCCACTTTGGTATCAATTTGATACTTTTAAGAAAACTGTGCATTAATGTCGATCTGAGACCTGAACAATGTAACTTTTTTGTGAATGGTATAGCAAAACTATCAAAATTACTATCTTGGGCGATTGTACTTTTTGAAAAATTTTCCTTATCTTCTATTTTACCATTTTTTTTAGTCAATTTTAAATTTTTAGAAATTTTCGAAATTAATTTTATCCAAGAGCAAAAACTAAATTGAAGAAACAAATATTCAAATCAAAGAGAGTGCGAGAGTCTCCTCGTTTCTATTTCCGATTGAATGCGTGAAAATTAATTTATCAAGTTGTTATCGTGACAATTTGCAACGGTATTTAGGAGATTTGAGGGATGTTTAACGACGTGAATATAGAGAGATAGAGAGAGAGAGAGAGAGAGAGCAAGTCAAGTCTCTTTTACAAACGAATGAAACCAACTAGGTCGATTTCTATGTTGGAGTATGTATACTGGACGAGGTTGTTTCTCGTGCATAGTCATTCGCTATGGCAGAGTGCCACGATCTATTATCGTCAAGACAGCATCGTTAAACCACACACGTGAACCTAGTAGACCGGAGAGAGCTTTCAAGAGAGAAAGAAAGAAAGAAAGGAAGAAAGAGAAAGAGAGGAAGATTGGCGAAAGTACTCGTGTCGAACGAATTAATCTCCTTCACGGCGCCATTCAATTTTTTTTTCTCTCTTTGTCATGCGCACTTAATATCCCTAATGTCCATAAATTTTATCGCCTTCGGTTCGAAAGCATTCTTTAAATATAATAAATGTTTAATGTTAAATGTTTCATCTATTTAATCTGTTTAATCTATTTAATCTGTTTAATCTATTTAATCTTTAGTCTATTTAATCTATTTAATCTATTTAATCTATTTAATCTATTTAATCTATTTAATCTATTTAATCTTTAAAAGATATTATCCATGTCTCAAATACTGTGCCTTCAAGAAGGTAGGGACTTTTCATTCAATTTCAAACAGTCTTCTTCCATCAGGTGGAATAACAAGTCACATATACATTTTCATACACAGTACAGTGACCGTGAGGGACGTTATTTATGATCCGTCATTTCAAAATATTTGCCTAACTCAAGTTTTAGTCTTTTCAAAACAGTAAATATAAATCGCTAATGAATTCATTTTATTATGATTTAAATTTATCAGGGACCGTCACGGAATCAAAACAAAATTAAAAAAATACTTTTGTTTTCATTCGGATATGGGTATCAGAATCAAAATTCCACTCTATTGTTCTGATTCCAATATCAAAATCAAAATTCCACTCTATTTCGTTTTGGTTCCAATATCAAAATCAAAATTCTGTGTTTCGTTTTGGTTCCAATATCAAAATCAAAGTTCAACTCTATTTCGTTTTGGTTCTAATATCAAAATCAAAATTCTTTCTTGTTTTAATTTTGATAAAATAATACTGCGCATATGTAGAAGTGTGATTGAACCTAAATTTTGTTGCAAATGTCAAATATATATCAGAAGATAATATCGTTTTTACATACACGAAATCTGAAGTAGAATTCGAATCGACTTCTGTTTCTATATAAGAAAACCGAATTGCAGTATTACAGTATCAGAATCAAAATAGGAAGTAAATTTTGTTTCGTTACAGTATCAGAATCAAAATAGGATGTGAGTTTTGTTTCGTTACAGTATCGGAATCAAAATAGAAAGTAAATTTTGTTTCGTTACAGTATCAGAATCAAAATAGGAAGTAAATTTTGTTTCGTTACAGAATCAAAATCAAAATAGAAAGTAAATTTTGTTTCGTTACAGTATCAGAATCAAAATTTCATTTCCGTGATGGTCCCTGAAATTTATGGAACTGAATAATTTTTTTTACTTCTACTTTTGTAACCTAATGATGAATTAATGCAGTATTTATTTGGTCCCTTCAACTAAAATTTGGTTGTTCAGGGTTGCCACGCAGGGGATTTAATTAAAAAGGGAAAAACCTGGAAAAGTCCAAGAATTTTGATCCAAAACCTGAAAAGTTGATGAGGCTGAAGTTCACAACGTTTTTAAAAACGAAAACAAAAAAATAATGGGATGGTACTTTTATTTTTGATTGTAAATAATGTTATTTTTCGATAATTGAATCCTTAGTGACAACTGATTTCTCAAAAATTAAGGTACATTAAAATTAGAGATGAGTTATTTAAAATTAGTTTATTTAAAAAAAACCTCTTTTTTGATTTTTCCTTTTTAAAAACGTTCTTGCAGACTTCAACTTCGTGAAAATTGTTGTTTTTCACTTGTATTTATTCTAATTTTACTCGAAAATATTTCAAAATTAATTCCATTTTAATCCCATTTTTTTCTGGTAAAAATTGTATAGTTATCAGACAAATAAATACAACGGTATGTAAATCTTTAATAGAAGAAATAAAAGTGTTGTTCAATTCTAAAAAAACAAAGTATCGTCAAAAATTCTCTATCTAAAAAATAAATAATTTATTGCGCAAACATCAAGTACATGTGCTTTGTTGTCAAAATGTTGGATACACCCCCCACAAATGTTTTTTCATGTTGTTTGTCAAACTCCCGTGTGTGGTAAAGTGTATTTTTAAAAAAACATTTTTTGTTCTATTTTTACATGCGGAATTTTTCGACTAACAATACATTGCTTGTTATATTTGCTAACAAACATCGAGGCATTTTCGCATTACAACATTTTTCGGTATAATTAGAATACATTTTGTTAGTAAATGAAATGTTGCCTTTAGTATATTATAAATACCTTTTTTTTACAATTGTATACAATTTTTTTATTTATTTATTAATTTTATTTAATGTAGTATACAATGGATTGTTTTTAGTGAAAAATTTTTTTCCCCCAAGAAGCATTATATTAAAATTTTTTAATTGTGAAAAATATATGAAAGGAAATATTTTTGAGAGTACATAATGGTATTTATTTTTTTTCATGTAATTTTTTTTTATATTAAACAAAGAGAGAGGGAGCGAGAGAGAGTAAGAGAGCTTTATACACTAATGGCATGAAAGCTTCGTACTAGGTTGGCAATTAATTCAGAATTCTACGCAGAATACACTTGCAGATTATATGTACCCTCAACCCGCATGATAGCCAAAGCCCCTATTCTGAACATTATGGATGCATTCAACTAATTACTTTCCTCGATATGACTTTCATAGTTCAGACTCTGACATGTATGATTCGAATACAAAGGATAATTCAATCATTGATTCTTTATCGTGTAAAAAATGCTGCCAATGAAATAGAAATAATAAAAAAATTCAATTTTTAGGTGAAAAAAAAAAGTTTTTATTTTTTGTTTTTAAATGATTTTTCAAAAAATTTAAATAAATTTGGAGACATTAGTTTGTTTAAAATAACAATTTATAAAAAGCCTAAATTACTTCATTATAATTAATAAATATTTAAATTAAAATATTAAATCAATAAATATTAAAATTAAAATATTAAATTAATAAATATTTTAATTAATTAGGTAACTAATCGATTAAATAATTGATTAATAAATTTAATAGTTAATTAATGATTTAATCAAGTAATTGTTTAACCACTAAAGTTTTATGAGTAAGAATTTTATAAAGAATTTTTACTAATTTTTTAGTCAATTTTAATGTATAAAATAAATTAAATTCAAATCATTCTTCACAAAAACTTCAATAAAATATTTGAACTAAACACAAAAGTATATTCAAAAATTTTGAACGAATATTTCGTCAAGAAAACATTAACCTATTTTCATAAATAATCAAATTTCTTTTAGGATCTCAATTATTTTCATATTAAAATTCCAAATATTTTTAATATCTGTTTAAAGGAATTCATCAAAAAATGCAATTATGCTACAAAATTTTATTAAAATTGGACGAAAGAATTGAATTTTAAGAAACATTTAATTCTGCAATGAAATAATAAAATTCGTTGTAATAATTCAATTATTTTCATAAATTATTATATTTATTCTTCTCATGTATTCAATTTTTTTTTAAGTTTCAATAAAATTCTCCAAAAGTTTTCAATTATTTTCCAAAATTGTCATAAAATTCTTTGATTCAATAAATTTCAGTAAATTTTAAATAAAATTTCTTAAAAGAAATGAATTATTTTTGAAAAGTTGGAAATAAAATTCTTTGTAAAAATTAAGGAGAAATCTGACGTAAAGTCAATTCAAAAGTAAATTCCTTTTGGTGGAAAGGTGAAGAATTTAATTTTGAAAATTTGAAACAATTAAAATTTGCATTTGAATAAAAATTACAGTTTTCTGTCGGTGAAAAAATTGTTAAATTGTAGGTTTATGTTAATTTATTATTGACAAATCATTTGTTATTGACACAAAATTATAATTTTTTTCAAATTTAACTTTTAATTACTTCCTTAAATTTTAAGAAATATTCGATTATTGAATAAATTATTTATTTTTGTTTTTAAATTTTAAATAATTGAATTCTTGTAGAATTTTATTTTTTTTATATTTAAAAAGTTGTTAATAAAAATCTTCATAAAAATTCAACTTCAAAAAGCATTCAACTAATCAATAAATTATTTATTTTTGTATTTAAAATTTTAAATAATTGACATCTTGTAGAATTTTTTATTTTTTATATTTCAAAAGTTGTTAATAAAATTCTTTATAAAAATTCAACTTTAAAAAGCATTCAACTAATCAATAAATTATTTAATTTTGTATTTGAATAATTGAAAGCTTGTATAAGTTTCTATTAAATAAATATTTGAAAATACAGTTTAATTAAGATTTTCTATAATAATTTGAATATTAAACGTATTAGAAAATAAAAGTATTAGAGCGTAAATTTCTCAAAGAACTAATTTTGGAAAATTATTAAAAATAATTGATTTAAAGTAGAATTTTAGTTAATTCTATAAAATGATAATTAAATTGAAATGATGAAATTAATTTTATTTTAGCGCAAATTTTTGTAAATAATTGAATTTTGAAAAAATTAAAAAATTGAATTATAATGATGGATATAATTTTGAAGCTGTTACAGTTAGAATATTTTTATTAATTTCTTTATGTTTTATAATATTTCATTAATTTATCATAGTATTCTCATCAGTTGTTAAATGTCAAAAAAGGTTTGAATTAAAAATTTTTAAGATTCTTAATTTCGTAAAATTAATTTTTAATAAAAAATTTATATGTTTATTAAATGAAATATTTAAATAATTTATAATAATATGCTTATACGTTGTTAAATGTCGAAAAGGTTTGAATTTGAAATTTTTAAAATTCTTAATTTCGCAAAATTAATTTGTAATAAAAATTTTTTCATTTTTATTAAATTAAATTGCAAATAATTTATAATAGTATTCTCATAAGTTGTTAAATGTCAAAAAGGTTTGGATTTGAAATTTTTAAGATTCTCAATTTCTGTGGAATAATAATAATGATTAAATATTTATTTAAAAATAAAGTTATTTTATGTTGTATATGATATTTATGTTTTCGAATAATTTTACAATTTAAGAAGTTCGTGAATAAGTGTAATAGAATATTTTTGTGAGTATTTAATAATTTTTAGAGTGAATCCCGGAATAATATTTAGGGCGAGGGAAAAAGTCAAAATTCTTTCTGGAAATCAAGGAAAAACAGAGTCAAATTTTTGTGGCGACTCTGTAGTTATAAAAGAAATAGATTTTTTTTTGCTTTAAAAGTTATAGGAGAAATTTTTGAACTTTAAACATTGTAGGAGAAATTGTTTTACTTTAAAAATTATAGGAGACATTTTTTTGAACAAAAAATTATAGGAGAAATTTTTTACTTTAAAAATTATAGAAGAAATTTTTTACTTTAAAAAAATTTTTTTTTCTACTTGTGCAATCGGCTTTTCTTCGTTGCCGAAAATGTAAATTAACACTAATTAAGTGGTATAATATGTATACACGCGCACATATGCAAAAAAGTACAAATGTATTTGCCGGCAAATGCAATAAATTTTGATTAAAGAGTGTAATAATTTTTATAGCTTATTGTTGCGTGATTTTACGTCTCGGTATTGACCATTTTACGAACATATCTATATGTATATTGAGAGTTCAGGCATTGCCGCAAATTTTATTAACGGCCCTCTGCGGCTGAACAAACCCCGGTGTTTAATGGCGACAGGAAGCGCTAATTAAAACTGACACGATACATCGATGATGCATTGCCACACGTATATATATATGTAATATATACATATATACGTAAAAGCAATTCTTTGAACTCTTTCTTGCTTTGTAAAATACAATGTCGGGTTATATTAACCATTCTTTTGCCTTTCGTTACTTTTTCTACTAGATTTTCATTTTTATTTTCTTCGATTTTCATTTTATTTTTGCTATACAGACGGAAGATTCGATTTTAAAGCGAAAACTTATTTTTTAGTTGAAAAATTTAGTTAAGATAAATAAATATTTAGGTATATATGAAAAATTAGGCAAAAAAAATTGTTAGATAAAAATTTAGTCAAGTAAATTGTTTGGTTAGATAAAAATATAGTTATAGAAATTGCAGTTGAATAAAAATTTAGGTGAAGAAAAAAATTTAATTCCCCAAATATAAATGTGACGCGAACTGAAGAAAGGGACCTTAGAAGCAAAAAATTATAGGTTATGTTTGCAATTTTTTAAATGACATTACAAACAAATGACCAACTGTTAATGAAAATCATTAATGTTTAAGTTTTCATTACGACCGAAATATTTAATAAGCGGATTTGAATTTAAAAAAAGTAAAAAGAAACTTTTAATTAGCAGAAAAAAATAACACTAACATAACCTTAAAGTGATTTGCTTCATAGAGTAAATTTAGATTTAAACATAAAATACATATTAAAAAAAAATGTCATTAAGTAAATATTGAATGAAATAAAAATAGTTCCCCCCATATGAAAATTCAATTAAATAGTAATTGAATTTTTATGAATATTTAAAAGAGAAATATATTTTGCAAAAATTTATGAGTCATATAAAGTGCATTATTTAAATTAAGTTGTAAATTAATATAAACTGCAATATGTATTGCATTTTTACGAGTAGAGTGCCGAATTTATATATAACATTATAATATGTTATGAAGAGTAAAACGTGGTATCGTACTTATTTTTAATGTCGGTGGGTATAAATATTTTTCAATAAATATTTATATACATTGTGTGTGTATATATATAATTTTACATACTTGGAGTGCGCGCGTTGTCGATTAAATTGGAAAATGCATATATCGAATTTTTAAAAATATTTAAAAATGATTATTAAAAATTCCAAACGATATGCAATTTTTTTTCTTTTTTTAATAGTCTATTTTAAAAATATCAAGTAATAAGTTTTTGTTGGATATTTGTATCAATTTTCCAATATAAGTTTATTTATTATAGGAAAACAATATTTATTCGGTGTAATTGTGTGTAAAAAAATTATAATTTATATATAATGTTAGGTTCGGAGTGGAAAAATTTATTGGACCAAATGTTGGTTAGAATTGGGTTACCCGCACGTTCGGTACATATAACGAGGAGACCAAATAAATTTCAATTTTGGTCAGATTGATTTTTATGGTTGTACATTAATAATTACAACAAGGTTGCTACAGGTCAGAGAAATGTTAGAAAAAGTAGAATTGGTCAGTAAAATCAGAAAAAAGTGTGGGATTTTTATTAAAAGTACTGGAAAATAATTTTTGGAATTCAAAAGAAAAATATGAATTTTGGTGTCTTTTTTTGGTTGCTTTATTATAAACTATGAAATTATCACGAATTCTAATACGAAACGTACATTTTTTCTTTTTCTGACAATAATTTATTTTAAATAACTCAATTCTTGAAGAACTATAAGAAAATTATTACTTGTAAATTATTTAATGAATAATTCAGTAATGTTCAATAATGTTTCAAAATTAATTGGATTTTAAGAGTTGTACTTCGAATTTTTATAAATACAGATGAACTTTAAAAGGTTTTAGTTTTAATTTTAAAGAAAATTTCACTTTTGAATGATCTTAGTTAGAAATTTAAAAAAAAATTAAATTTTTAAACAGTTTTCTTATGAAGAACGAAAATTCTTCATCGGAATTCAATTATTTTTAGTAATTATAATAAAATTCTTGGCAAAATTGACATTATCTTTCTGAATAATAAAATTTTCAAAAATTCAATTATTTTCAAAAAATTCAAATAAATTTTTGGCAAAATTAAAACTTTTTTGAATAAGTAACAAAATTCTTCTCCGGAATTTAATTATTTTAAAAAAATTCAAAAAAATTCATTGGTAAATTTTCAATTTTTTAATAAGTAACAAAATTTTTCTCCAGAATTCAATTATTATTTTTTTCATCGGAATTCAATTATTTTCAAAAACTTTAATAAGATTTTTGGAACAATTGTAATTATCTTTCTGAATAATAAAAGTCTGTAAAATTTAATTATTTTCAAAAATCTGGAATAATTTTTGGCAAAAATTTAATTTTTTTGTTAAGTACGAAAATAATTCATTGGAATTTAATTATTTTCAAAAATTTTAATAAAATTTTTAACAAAATTGCGAGTATATTTCTGAATAATAAAATTTTGCAAAATTCAATTATTTTCAAAAATTTAAAAAAGATTCATTGTTAAAATTTCAATTTTTTTAAAATAAGTAAGAATGTTTTTCTCCGGAATTCAATTATTATTATTTTCTTCATCGGAATTCAATTATTTTCAAAAACTTTAATTAAATTTTTGTAAAAATTGAAATTATCTTTCTGAATAATAAAATTTTGTAAAATTCAATTATTTTCAAAAATTTCAAATAAATTCTTGACAAAGCTTCAATTTTTTTGATAAAAACAAAAATTCTTCTCCGGAATTCAATTATTTTAAATAAATTTGAATAAATTCTTGACAAAGCTTTAATTTTTTTGATAAGAACCAAAATTCTTCTCCGGAATTCAATTATTTTTAAAAAATTCGAATAAAATTCTTGTTTGTTTATTCCATATTAACAATTTTTTTTTACAAAAAATATACTTTTAATAATTTCTTCATGTTTTAATGTTTTTAATTGTATTATTACAATTTGTTGAATTTTAAGAAGGTTTAAACTTTAAATTTGCAATGTTTGTGATTTTTAATTCCTATGGAAAAATAATAATGTTTAGGTATTTATTCAAAAACAAAGTTATTAATGTTTTCGAATAATTTTACAATTTAAGAATTTCGTAAATAAATGTAATAGAATTTCTTTTTCATAAATTTTTTTTTCTATAAATTAACAGCATGTTAGAAATTCAATTGTAATTTTTTTTGACCACTTAAAAAAATTGTAATAAAGAAGGGGAGTGATGTGCAAAAGTTTTAATAAATTAAAAACAAATTCTAAAAAAAAAAACAAAACAATAATTTTTAATAACTATTGTTTTCAAAAATTGGTTTAAATTGCATTTTCTGTCATATTTAATTCAGTGAAACATTCTCTACAATCGTTATTTTTTTAATATTGTTACAATGTTATTAAAAAATTATTAAAAAAACATTGTTTATTTATTAAATAATTTTTTAATAACATACTTGTAACAATATTAAAAAAAATAACGATTGTAGAGAATGTTTCACTGAATTAAATGTGCTATTGTTTATAAAAATTAAAAATTGCATTTTTTGTCTGATCGGAAAGAAAAAAAGTTACATGTTAAACAAATTATTGTTGACTAACTATTTTGGGTAAAAATAATATTTTTCGAATAAGTAGTAAAAGTGGATCTTTTACAATTGTTTATAATTGATATATTTATTTTATTTTTGTTAGCGTTGGAATATAATTTTTATTTTTAACAAATTTTGAGGTTATGTTACGGTCACTGTTAGGGTTACCAGAACCCAGATTTAGTGTCCAATCTTAGATTGGGCGACGTTGGGTAAATTTTCACTCTCTGAATTGTGGTTACATTATTTTCTAAAAAATTAGAACAATTTTTTTTTCGTTTTTTCACTGGCAAGGTATGTACTATGATGACAATGAGAACGTAAAATTTCTTACGAGGCGGCTGATGAGTGTTTATACAGAGAAAAAGAGAGAGAGAGAGAGAAGGTTAATTTGAGCAAATTATTATAAAACAATGTTATCGTTTCATTCAATGTTAAAACCCGCATCGCAAGATACATGGTGGCGGGGGTAGAAACGGAAACACACCACCGTCACTGTTACCGTCACTGTTACCGTCACCGTCACCGCGGCGGTCTCTTTAGCAAAACTGAGAGAATGAGAGATATAAAGAGAAAGGAGGAACCAAATGGGCTCGCTTATTGCGTCACGTTGCAATCGTAACTGAAATTGGAAAGACGAGAAGGAAATTCAAAATTAAAGCGCTCCGTCGGCCACTGTATACAGAGAACTTGTTAACCACTCTCGCGTAAATTCCCCTCACTAACTTAATTTGTTGATGCATTTTAAAGTACGTTCTTCACATAAGAATTCAAATCAACATCTTTCAAATTAATTTATGTAATTAATCCTAATTCCCCCGGGGGAAACTATGCATAAACACACATATAAGTAGATATTTATTTATAATCAGCGTAATTAATTTGGTTTTTAATTCAATTCAATTATTTCGGTATTACATAGTCAATTTATTATTACATTTGTGGTAAATATTATTATTTACAATAAGTTGAATTTAAATTAATTAAATTGATTAAATAAATAAATTAAGGGCATTTGAAACATTATGAGGTCACAATTTTTGCAAAGCATGTGTTTTAAATGTGTGGTTCAAATTCCCTTAATTAAATTATTTACAATTGAATTGAAATTACTTTTTTAATTAAATTGAATTGAAATAAATTGAAAATACATTAAATTTCGCAAGGAATTAAATTATTAAGTAAACATTGATAAAATTCATCCAAAATTCAATTACTTTTATTAGTAAATGCAATAAAAAATAATTTAAATTGAAAATTAATTAATTAATTTCTCCAGGAATTCAATTACTTAGCATTTTCAAACAAAATTGGCAAAAATCAATTATTTAACAAAATTTCTATACAAGTCTTTACAACAATTCAATTACCTTACTAATAATAACATTTTTTATAGGAATTCGATTTAAAAAAAAATTGATAAAATTCTAGACAAGGATTGCATTATTTTCGTAAATAACAAAACTCATCTAAACATTTAAATTATTTTTAATACTATTTTAAATGTATTAATCGATAAATTCAATTATTTTCACAAAATAAGTTTTACACAATAATTTAATTATTTAAAATATATTTTTGTACCTAATACATGTATTAGTTTTTGGAAAAATAACTTATTTATTACAATGTTTATAAAATTCTTATAAAAAATTCAATTATATTCAAAAAAAGAATTTTTTATTTTTTTCACATAAATTAAACTCTTGTTAAACCTTTTTATTAAAATTCTTTTCAGGACTTGAATAATTTTTGAAAATTTAGAAACAAAATTTAGCAATTCTTTAATTATTGTCATAAAGAATTAAATATTTATCAGAGGATTTAAATTATTTTTAATACAATTTTACAGGAATTGCTGAAAAACGAAATTATTCTGAAAAATTTTATTTTATTTCTTTAAAAAATTAAGTATTTAAAAAAATGTTTGTTTAAAACACTTTGTTTATTTAAAATACTTTGGAAAAATTCAATTACTTACAAAAATATTGGAATTTTCATAATAATTGAATTATTTTCAAATATTTTAATAAAATTGTTCGAAAGAAATCAGTCATTTTAAATATAATTTTAATTACATTTTTTTGAGAAATTATTCAATTATTCTTTCAT
Organism: Leptopilina myrica (nomen nudum); assembly: GCA_032872475.1. NCBI lineage: Eukaryota > Metazoa > Arthropoda > Insecta > Hymenoptera > Figitidae > Leptopilina > Leptopilina myrica (nomen nudum). The sequence continues at coordinate 4,396,774 of CM065465.1, read as the reverse complement.
ATTTTAATAAACTTCTTTCCAAGACTTCAATTATTTTGAGATATTTTAATGAAATTCTTTGCAAATGTTCAATTATTTTTAAAAATAACAATATTCATCAGCAGAATTATTCAATTATTTTTAAATGTAAGAAATTTTTTTCTGAAAATTCAATTATTGTAAAAGTTTCCAATAAAATCGTTCACAAGAATTCAGTTATATTCATAAATATAATAAAATTCTTTTTTGAAATTCAATTATTTCCGAAAAAAATTTAATAAAATTCCACTCAAAAATTAAATTTAATTTAAATTTAGAATATTATATATTTAATATTTGAATTTAATTTATATTTAAATAAATTTCATTGTCAAAAATTGTAACAGAATTCTTTGTAAAATTTAATTATTTTTAAAAACTTATTGCAATTCAATAATTTTCAATATCTACTATTTTTATGATATTCTCAAACAGAATTTAATTTTTTGAAAAATTTTGTTTTTTTAAATCTTTTTAAGAATTCAATTATTTTTGTGAACAATAAAATTTTTCAGGAATTCAGTCTTTTTAATTAGAATTTGCACAAAATCAGTCGAAGGAAATCAATTATTTAAAATCTTCAAATAAATTTCTTCATAAGAATAAAATGATTTTTATAAATATTTAAATTCTTTCATGGATAATAAAATTAATTACAAGAATTCAATTTATTAGTAGAATTTAAAAAAGAAGTAAATATTTTTCGAATAATTTAATTTAATTTTTTTTATTAATTAATTATTTTCTACCAAAATGAATAGAAATTTTTGTTCACACGAATTTTTTTTTGGTCGTCAAGTTGAATTTTTCGATAGCTACTTTTTTACTACCAATTTTTTCCGTTTTCTAAACTACTTTGTGCTACTTTTTTTAAAAAATTAATCATCGAGTGCAAAGTCTGAAGTAAATTTTTAAAAAAAACTTTGAAAAAAAATGAAAATAATTTTTCATTGAATATGCATGTGAATTTTAAAAAAGTCAACTCTTTCTATTTTAACTGTGTATATATTTTTTTCCTGATGGTAATATTCGAGATTGATGGAGCTTGTAAAAGAATCTGTTTTTAAATTCTTTTTGCAAACAAACGAAAAAAAAGAGAAAGAAACGAAATTCCAATTTGTTTTTATAATATACACGCTGAGCGTAAAAGCAGAAATTTATGTATGTAATTTTTTTCATCCTTCCCGAGGACTATGGGATTCTTTTTAAAAATGATGACGAAAAATTAGGACCATTCTCACGTTACGCTTTGTTTATTTGGTCTTTTGTTTTTTTGGTTCATTTTTTCTTCTTTTTATTATTTGTCTTTTTGGTTTATTTTTTTGTTTTATTTTTAGTTTTTTTATTTTATTTTTTGTTTTATTGTTTGTTTTATTTTTTGTTTCATTTTATGTTTTTTTTGTTTAATTTTTTGTTTTATTTTTTGATTTTTTGTTTTATTGTTTGTTTTTTTTTGTTTTATTGTTTTTTTTTGCTGTTTTTTTTCGAAAGTCGCGAATACAATTTTTAAGCTTTTGTATTACGATTAAAAGCGCATCTAACGAATGCTTTCGACAAATTCCAATCGTAGCTTGTTATTACTCGTTATCGATCTCTAATCCTGGTTGGTACGATCGGTTATTGTACACAGTGTGCGGAGAACCAACGAGAATTTGCGAGAGTGTCGTCGCGTCGAAGGATTTAAAGTGTTTTATTTTGCCACCTGCGTTTTCTGTTCGCCGACACTTTTTTATCCCCCTTTTTTTCCGAAGCGACTTTTTTATCTTATTAAATGCTGAAAAAAGGGTGGAAAAAAGTAAAGAATTTTTGAAGTAGTTTATATTGTTACAGTAATCAGATTTATATTCTATTTTTTTTCTTCTCTCGAAAAGGGAAATTAAAATTATCGATTCACTAAATTTTCGATTTTTGGAAGAGCCGTTCACTTAAATGTTAATAGAAAATTTTTATTGATTTAATAGGAAAATTAGTAATTTAAAAAAAAATTATTTCACTCTTTTCGTTAGTATTCTCTTTTAGTATTTTTATTATTATTTAGTACATGTAATAATTAGTATTTTCATTTGGTATTTTTATTGAGTTTTGTTATTTAGAATTTTTATTTTTTATTTTCATTTAATACCTTTCTCTTGTATTTTTGTTTTTTATTTTTATTTACTTTTTTTATTTACTATTTTTATTTAGTACTTTTGTTTTATATTTTTATTTACTATTTTCATTTATAATACCTTTTTGTAGTGTTTTTGTTTTTTTATTTACTATTTCTATTTAGTATTTTCATTTAAGTCCTTATAGTAGCATTTTTGTTTTTTTATTTTTATTTACTATTTTTATTTAGTATTTTGATTTTCTATTTTTATTTACTGTTTTTATTTACTATTTTCATTTAATACCTTTTTGTAGTAGTTTTGTTTTTTATTTTTATTTAGTATCTTGGTTTTCTATTTTTATTTACTATTTTCATTTAATACCTTTTTGTAGTAGTTTTGTTTTTTATTTTTATTTAGTATCTTGCGGTTTTCTATTTTTATTTACTGTTTTTATTTAGTATGTTTATTTACTATTTTTATATTTAGTATTTTTATTTCGTGCTTTTCTTCTGTATTTTTATGTACTACTTATATTTGGTATTTTTTTTCCTTTTTTTCAGTGAGAAATTAGTTAACAATTCAATTCATTTTTATTAAAATTCGAAACAATCATTTTAATTACAAATTCATTTTATTTATCCATTTTTACTAGTTTTACTAAACTTATTCAAGAAAATGTTTCTTATTTATTTCACAGTTTCTTTTCTTTCTGTTGCTGTTAATAATTTAATGAAACTGTTTTTTTTTCTAATTTAGATTCAGAAATAAAATTTATATATAATATTATTTTAAATTAAATTTACTTTTATTAATTAATTAATTTAGTTATTTTTATTTTAAATTAAATTTACTTTTATTAATTAATTAATTTAATTATTTTAAATTAAATTTATTAGTTAAATTTAATTTTAATAATTAATTCAATTTTTTTATTTTTAATGAAATATTACACGACGCAGTAAAAATTTAATTATGTTTGAATGAATAATTCGCTATAAATTTAGATTAAAAACTAATTTAATTTTCAAAGGTATAAATTGAAATAACGCTGTAATTAATACAAGCATATAATATTACAATCAAACATTGTATAATTCTGTTAAATTTTCTATCGATTATAAAATATAAATATTAGTGGAAAAATTGTAAACTTATTAAGTTCTACTCCACTAATAAATTATTTATTGTTAGTAATTATTATTTCGGGAAAATTATTTCATTCACAGTATTCATGTGTTTACAATATTATATCAATTTTATTACTTGGAAATTTATTATTATTATTATTATTATTATTATTACTATTATTATTCGTATAGGATTATTTGTTATAAGAGGAAATAAATGGAAAATTATTAATATTTCGTAATAATTACTAATTATTTAGTATTTTTCTTTAATATTTATAAAATAGATTTATTTTACAAGTAAATAGAGAAATAAATAGTAAATATAGAAATTAGTCCTCTTATTAGTCCTTGAAGTTAGAATTGTTTAACATTCACTGCGATTTAAAGTAAATGAATGAATATACGGAAAATTTATAGAAACGAAATTAATAGTTAATTATACAGTAATTATTTATTAGATTCCGATTTTTTAAAATGATTTTGCCACCAAAATAGACCTTTCAACTTGTTGTTAAAGAAGAAATGGAAAAATATCGATTTACAACAAGTTAAACATTTTTTAAACGAATTTTAATGTTTTCCCGCAAGCGCTGAATTTTTCCCTCCTTTAGTATATAAGAGCGCAACGAAGTGTGTTGACCAGTGGTTCCCTCGAGTCACACCTTCGGAGCTAATATTGCGGAGTCCTCAGTGACTGTCAGTTGCTCTGTGAAAGGTCCCTGGACACGTAGCAGAAAGTGCTGTGACGTAATGTTGATAGCCTCCGCCGTCATATTCTCGTTAAGGGGGTGGACGTCATTCGACTGACCTTGAGTTTTGGGTGAGAGCGTGTTGGTCAAAGCAAAGTCATGTGTGATGACCTTCAGATATTTCCTAATCGAAATTTCAGAAGGAGAACTAAACAGGGCCTACTCCGAGGAGACCACAATTTTTTTTTGCTTTTTTATTTATTTCGCCGCGATTTAATAATTGTATTATTCTTTTTTTTTTAAATGACAAACGTGACGACATTCTCCAAAGTCAATTATTGTTTCTTTATAAATAAATAATAAGTAATAATAAATATTAATAATAAAACAAAAAAAAATTAATAATAAAATAAATAATTGTTTAAGGTTATTTGAACCATTATGACGTCACAATTGATGCAAAGCATATATTTTAATGCTGTGACGTCATAAAGGTTCAAATGCCCTTAATACACTGAAAAAAAATTTTATTTTATTCGAATAACCGATTATTTGACTATTATCATATAAATATTTACTTGAATCAAATAATTTTTATTTTAATCAAGTAAATTGTGTTTGAAACAAATATTATTTAATTGATTTAAATAAAAATTATTTGTTACAAGAAAATATTTAATTGATTCAAATAAAAATAATTTGATTTAAGAAAATATTTAATTGGTTCGAATAAAAATTATTTGATTCAAGAAAATGTTCAATTGATTCAGATAAAAATTATTTGATTCAAAAAATAATTGATAATGACCAAATAATGAATTATTTAAATCAAATAAATTTTTTTTCAGTGTATTTATTTAGTTACAACTTTCTTTATTTGGAAATTTAATTATCTGCAAATTTGAATTACAATTGAAAATTCTATAATTTTTCTTTTTTTATATAATTTTCTATATTTGCAAAATTTGTCTGCCATTTTCTTCAGTTATTATTGTCATAATTTGAAATTTTCTTCATTTGAGATTTTTTATTTATAATTGTTCTTATTTTGAATTTTCTTCATTTATAAATATAATTGTCCTTATTTATAACTTTTTTCATTTTTGTTCCCATTTGTAATTTTATTTATTTATAATTTTCCATAGTTGGAACTTTCCCCGACTCAAATTTTTTTGATCTATAATTGTCCTTATTTCAAATTCTCCTTCTCAAAAATTTTCTTTATTTACAATTGTCCTTATTTGAAATTAAGAAATTTTTATGATAAAAACTTGATAATAGAAATTTTTATAATAAAAATTTTGTAATAGAAATTTATATGATAAAAATTTTATAATAGAAATTTTTATAATAAAAATTTTGTAATAGAAATTTATATGATAAAAATTTTATAATAGAAATTTTTAAAATAGAAAAAATAAAATCTTGAACAAAAAATGTAGACAGAAGAAAAGATTAAAAAAAAATTAAATCACCCAATTTATTTTTTAGCTATTGTTTTTTTGTAAGTAAAAATTTGTTATTAATATAAATAATTGTTAATTGTAAATTTGTTTTACAAAATTGTAGTAGTGTCGATATTATTTGTTTTTTTTTTAAATATTTACGCATGGTGTAATTCGTAAGTTAAGAAATAAGTGAGAAAGCCACTGGAGCGAGAAGATTCTCATCGTATCTCGTCGTTGGGTAAACGATTAAAATGCAAATTTTTCCTTGGTGCAAGCCTCGTCGAGAATACGATGCGCTTGACCGATCTGCAATCTTCTCCCTCTGCTTTTAACGTATTGAGTGGTGCCATAACCCGAATCATTAATTATATCCATTTTCTCTCTCTCTCTCTCTCTAAATATATATTTACATTTAAAGAAAACATGTTACGTAAATACTCGAATTTTTTTTTCAATTTATAAACAATTTGAAAATTGAGAGGCGTTATGTAACAATATATTTATTACACTATCTTGAATTTGAATAATAATTTTGAAACACTCTTATTTTAAGGTTTTATGTATACTTAAACAGAAATTGTAAATAATATTTTGAATTTTATTATTTATGTTATCAATAATAACAGTCTGATTTTAATTTGTCAAACATTTTTTTTTACTAAATTGGTATTTAGAAGAAAAAAATAGGGGGAAAAAGAGTAAAGAGAATTTTATTTAAATTTCTTGTAAAAGATTTGTATTTTCTCGAAGTTAAAGTTTTATATATTTTTATTAAATTGAACTGTCTTTTAGCCAAGTTTTAAATTTTAGAATTAAATTCAATCATTTTCAAAAATTTTTTTTCTTAAATTCTCGTCAAATTCCAATTATCTTTATATAAATAACAAATTTCTTCTCCGGAATTAATTTATTTTCATAAATTTTAATTAAATTCTTCATAAAATTTTTAGTTACCTTTAAAAATTTTCCCCAATTCAATGATTTTTATAAATATCAACATTTTTTTAAAAAAATTCAATTATTTACAAATTTTTTTAATTTCTTCGCAATAATTCAATTATTTTCAAACAAAATAAATTTTTTTTACAGTAATTTCATTATTTTCCTTAATAATAAAATTATTTTTAGGAATTCAATTATTTCTATAAATAATAAAATTCATCTCAGAATTTCAACTATTTTTAATCCAATTTTTATTAAGTTTCTCGAAAAATATAATTATTCTCAAAAATAATTGTAATAAAGTTGAGAGATTTTAATTATTGAAAAATTTTTTTGATAAAATTGATTATGTTATTTCAGTTTTGACTTTGAACTTTTGGAGAAACATTGAATTATTCAATACATTATTTTTTTTTATTTAAATATTCGGATTGTCGGAGAATTTTCTAATAAAAATTGATGTGAAAATGAATTTCAGTTAAACTATTAGATAACTAAATGTCAAAAAATTTAAAGTGTACCTAAATTTAAAAAATTTTTTTTAGTTAAAATCTTCAAAATACTTGAAAGTTGGTGAAATTGAAATGTAAACAAATTAAAAAATAATTGAATTAGAGTAATTTTAGTTAAATTTCTAAAAAATCATAATTGAATTGAATTGTTTTCGAATACTTTTAAAATTAAAGAAATTCGTAAATCAGCGAAATGGAAATAATAAGTTACAAATGATAGCATAAATTAATAATTAATAATTATCGTTAATGAAAAACGACCGCCAATAAGATAATAGGAAATAATTTTACCGACATTTACTCTATCAATAGTGACTGATTATAAATTGCGTGTTTAACCTTTAAATTTATTGATACGAATTGAATTTCTGCAAAGAATTTTACTATTTATAAAAGTAATTGAATCTTTCCAATAAATGTTATTACATATTTATGAAAGTAATGAAATGTTGACGTAGAATTTTATAAAAATTTTTGAAAATAATTCTATTGTAGAGAATAATTTAATTATTTATAAAGATAATTGAAATTTCGGAGAATTTCAAAAAAAAATTTTAAACATAATTAAATTTCTTAATAATATAATAATTCAATTCCTATGAAATTTGTATTCTTTTAGAAAATAATTAAATACTTGTGTAGAATTTTGTCAAAATTGTTTTTAAATAATTGAATACTTTTTGGAAATTTCATTAAAATAGTAGATATACAAATAATTGAATTAAGAAAATTTTTTGAAAATAATTGATGTCTTGTGGTGAATATAAATGAATTTTTGTTATTTAGTTATAGAAATAATTGAACTTTTACAATGGATTTTTAATAAAATTCCTAAAAGTAATTTAATTTTGTCCAAGTTTTACTATATTTAAGAAAATAATTGAATGTATTGCAAATAAATTTTTAAAAATAAAAAAAAATCCCCCTAAGAAACGTGAATACATTAGAATGTGACTTCTTCTGAAATTTAATTACTTATCAATTATTAAATTAAAATAGTTGAAAAATTCGATTTTTTAAAATGTTTTTAATGAAATTCTTTTATTTTTTTTGTCGCCGTGGCTACTATTTCCTACTTTGTTTGTCATCGAGGCTACTTTTTCCTTCTTTTTTTAAACTCACTCTCTAAAACTGAATCAGTGACTCTATTCAAGCGATTTGAATCAGTGAAATTTCACTGAAGATCAGTTAAAAATGATTGAAATTTCAGTCATTTTTCACTGATTGGTCAATTAAACAATAACTGAAATTTTCAATATGTGTGACAGAAACTTTCAGTAATTTTTTAATTGGCGAATTAGTGAAAAATGACTGAAATTTCAGTTATTTTTAACTGATTTTCAGTGAAATTGCACTGATTCAGATTTAGAGAGCATAATGTAGTGCGAAGCCTGCGGTTGAGGTAAAAGTGAAAATTTTTTCCTGGAAATCAGTAAAATTTGAGGGCAAAAAGAAAATTAATTTTTTGATATCAACCCTGATTGTATAATTGAATTGATAATGAATATCTCCGGAAATGTTGCAAACTGATTATTAAAGTAAAGGACAATTGAAATTGAAAGAGCAGGGAATTAAGAGAAATGTATATATATATATAACATATATACATATAGAGAAGCAAACGGATCCCAGGTAAACCCTCCCGGTCAGTATGGGCAACTGTCCATTCCCAGTCGGTAATCCTGACACGGTTTCCGGTCGTATAGGGCTGGGCCAAAACCCCTGGACGCTTTTCCCCCTTTCCCGATAATCCGATTCCGTTTCTCTCTCTCTCTCTCGCATCCATTCGATTCCAATAACATAATAACTCTTGAATTTCATCCCTCACGCCCACGCCGCCGCCAGTCCATTCGGATGGGACCTCGACCCTTTTCTCGAACGATTCAGGAACTAGAAATAATTAGGAAGCATTCGAATTGCTCCGAATGAAAAGAACGAACGCGGCACCCCGCACCGAACCCTTCTATAACTCTCTGATCGTCAGAGAACGAGAAATGTAACACCATCGCTTTGGAAAATTCAAACTTCTATATCCGCGCCCGCGAGCACACTTGAAAATGATAAATGTAAAAACTTATTCAATTCAGTTGAAACTCTCAGTACTCTTGAGAATATTTTCTCTGCGTATACATTGCATATCGAAGTTAATCAATCTTTCAAAATGATAAAAATGGAAGGAAAAAAAATCAAATAGAAGAAGAAGGAGGAGGAAAAATAAATATTTAAAAAAAAAGAGGGAGAAAAATGAAGGGAAATAACGATAAACATGAAGTTTGTTTGGTTTTATAAAATGTCGAGGAATGATAATAATTAATGATAGTATTTGTTGCGTTGAATTTATTCTATACGGTTGTCAATAAATCGAAAGCATTCTGATAGTTTATGGATTTAGATTGGAGGAGAAAAACCAAAATTATTTGCTTCAGAAAAAAAATCTTCACCTGGAAGAATTACAAATTTTACCACATTAGCGAAATTTTTAGTTATTGCAACGAATTCTTTCGCTATTTTAGCGAAAATTATCGCTCTTCATGTTAAAGCTTTTTTTCGTGTTGAATAAATTCAAATTATTTTGAAAAATATTTATTTGATCCAAATAAATTTTATTTGTATCTAAAAAATATCTATTTGCTTCAAGTAATTTGATTTATTCGAATCGAATAAATCTTAATTTTGTCAAATAAATAATTCATTGACTCTAATAACTGAATTTATTTAATATAAATAATGGGTTATTTGAAACAATTTATTTACTTCACTAAACTAATTGGACGTTTGATATTTAAATAAACATTATTTGACAAAATTAATCTATTTTATCGCTACAAGTAAAATAATTTGTTTAGTTTAAATAATGATTAAACATATGAATTCAGTGATAAATTCAATGAAAGCATATTATTTAATAGAAAAAAAAATAATTGGATCAAGTAAATTGCTTATGGAAAACAAAATAATTAATTATTTGAAACATTTAATTAATTTGTTTAGAGAAAATAAGAAAAATTTATAAACATTAATGATTTTTGAAAATTATAATGATCAAAATTAATTTCTGAATTTAATTATTTTCTACAATTTTCAACTAAACTTCATCATTGAATGAATTAATTTAAATGATTTTCCAAAATTGTTTCTAGAGTTAAATTGTACGTCGGTGAAGTTTGCAACGTTTATGATCAACGATTAAAAGAAAAAAATATATTTTTGTACTAAAAAGAATAAAAATTTTTCTTCACAAATATTTTTTTTGTAAATCATCTTTCAAAAAATTAAACCTACTATTTTCTATACAAAAACTTATAAAAATTTGCTTAAAAAAATATTTTTCTTCAGAAATCGTTGATTAGAAACGTTGTAAACTTCACCAACGTTAAATTGTTTTAATACATAGACTAAATTTTTTATAACAATTGTGACTCTCTATAGTTTTTTTCTTAATTTATTAAGACATATTAAAAAAAATGTAAGGAAATTCTTACAATTAATTTTTTAAAAATATTTTAAAATAATTTTTTCTTTGTCCGTTTAAAATTTAAATATATAAAATAAATTTTTGAACGATAGTGGTTTTTCAATTTTCAAAAATTTCCAAACTATTAAAATTTAGCAAAATCTTTTAAAAATAATTGATTTTTGGAAAAATATAGATAAATAGAATTTTAATTATAAAGTATAAACAGGACAATGATTTTTTAAAAATGTTAATAAGTCCAAAAAGTAATTTTGAATTTTAGAAAATTATTACAAAACAATTCTAAAAATATCATTTTTTTCAAAATTTTTTAATTTAATTTTTCGAACCGAATTGTTATTTTTTTAAAAGAATTTTTGTATGTAAATTTAAAAAACTAATTAATTTTGTAATGAATTCTCTTTTAAAATTTTGAACATTATTGTTTTTTCCAAACTGGTAAAAATAAATCTAAAATGTTGATTATTTTTGGAAATATGTAATTGAAAATATTGAATTTTAAAAAACTAGAAGCTAATTTTCATTTACAAACTGACCTTTAAAGAGTTTTTATTGAATTGTTGATAATTCGATTATATTCAAAGTTTGCAATGAAAATTCTTCAAAAGTTGATTTTCAAAAATTAACAAAATTATAAAAAATGTAAAATATAACAAAATAGTAAAATATTTTTAAAAAATTCATTATTTTTAATGAATATAATAATATAATATAGTTTTAATTTAATTTTATAAATTTTTAACTATTTAAAAAGAATTTTTCAAAGGTTTGTTTTTAGTTGTTTTTCGCATTCTAAAAATTAATAATAAGTTGCACTTTTTTACTGAAAATTTTGGTATTTTGTCGTAATGTTTGGAAGAAAAGTCAAAATATCATTATAAATATACAGAAAAAGTTGAAAATAATTTTTTTTCTTACAGTCGAAGCTTTAGAATTAAATTTTTTAATCAACCAATTATTTTTAATTTTTTTCCTTTTTTAACAAAAATGTTAAAGAATTTTGTTCAAATATTGTTATTGAAAGATATGCATTCTGCAAATAATTTTCTTTATTTTCTAAAACAAATAAGAAACTAATAATTTTTTAAACAAACTAGTGATTAAAAAACAAAATATGCAAATTATTTTCTATTCCTTAATCGTTGTTTTTAAAAAATCCTAATTTTGTGTAAAATCAAAGAAAAAATTAGCTTAATTTCAATTTTATAAATAACAATTTTTAATGAAAATTTATTTTCGTATTCAAACAAAATAAAAAATTTTGCATGATTTCTATTTGGCAATTACAATTTTAGTTACAAAGTTTTAATTTTACTTTAAAAGGGAAAAAGTTTGAAATAATTTATTTTTCTTGATAAAACAATAAATTGTTTAAAATTAATAAGTATTTACTGTGAAAAAATTTTTTTTTTATTCAAAAATAAGTATAGCCAATCAAAAAAATTTATTTGAATCAATCATAATTTTATAACTGAATTAAACATAATTTTTATTGAAACAAATTCATTTTGTAATAAATAAAAATTATTACTTTTAATTCAAAGATTAAAACATATCAATAACAAAAACAAATTTCTCTTTTTCTCATATTTAATATTTGATATTTGTTTCCCATTGTATATAATATGCATATACTGAATATTTTGAGTTTTGCATAAATCGCTTTGAACTCTTATTCAGGAATTTATTATTTGCACAAAGATTTATCATTTGCACTTCTGTGACGATTGAAAGTTCATATTTTTTTTCGCGTTCTTTCGATTTTTTCTTTCTTTACAATTTTTTTTTCTTCTTTTTTTTTTGCATTTCGATGTTCGAAATATATGAGATTTTTCAAACGATTTCAAACCTCACTTCTATAAGAAAGTCGCTCGCTGGAAAGTGATCGAGTTTCAAGTGGAGAGAAATAGTTTGGATTTCATATATTGAATCCTATTTTTTTTCAGATGAGAATTCCCTTGAATAAATCTAAAAAAACGTCGATTCGCCTCGCGAGTAAATAAACTCAAGTTTTTATTTTATTAGTTTTTAGAATATTTAAAATGTGCGAGAAAGTACAGTTTTTTTTGGCGAGGGATTTTGTTTGGGGATTTTCAACAAATTAGGATTTTATGATCATAATTTGAGTTTTGAAAATTTGAATAAAATTCTTGACAAAATTCAAATTATACATATATTCAGAATTTTTGAATATCTGTTATTTTTAAAAAACTTTTCCAAATGAATTCGATTATTTAAACAAATTTTAATCAAATTCTACGCAAATATTTCATATTTTTTATTAAATAATAAAATTCCTTTTTCAAAATTTCAATTATGTATAAAGAATTTTTCTCAATTCAATGATTTAACATTTTTTTTTAATAAAATTCCTCGCAAACATTGTACATAATTTTTATAAAATAATAAAATTCCTTTTCAAAATTGAACTATTTAGAAAAATTTTAATAAAATTCTTGGGAAAATTTCCATTACACCGACAAATTTTCCTTAAGTCAATATGATATTCAATGTCTAGTATTTTCATTCGTAATAAAAATTTCACAGATGTTCAATTATTTACACGCTTTTACAAATTTCTCCGGAATACTTTAATTATTTTCGTAAAGAATAAAATTGTTTTTAGGAATTCATTTATATTCATAAATAATAGTACTTAGCGCAGAATTTTAATTATTTTTAAAAGTATTTTAATAGTAAAGGTTATACACTTTCTGTTTTACTTTTTTTTACAGTTTTACTACTTTTATTAAAATTCTACGAACAAAAATAGTGAAGAAATACTTTTAGCGAAATTCTACGAACAAAAATAGTGAAGAAATACTTTTAGCAAAATTCTACGAACAAAAATAGTGAAGAAATACTTTTAGCAAAATTCTACAAACAAAAATAGTGAAGAAAAATACTTTTAGTAAAATTCTATTAACAAAAAAGTGATGAAAAATACTTTTAGCAAAATTCTACGAACAAAAATAGTGAAGAAATACTTTTAGCAAAGTTCTACGAACAAAAATAGTGAAGAAAAATACTTTTAGTAAAATTCTATTTACAAAAAAGTGAAGAAATACTTTTAGCGAAATTCTACGAACAAAAATAGTGAAGAAATACTTTTAGCAAAATTCTACGAACAAAAATAGTGAAGAAATACTTTTAGTAAAATTCTATTAACAAAAAAGTGAAGAAAAATACTTTTAGTAAAATTCTATGAACACAAATAGTGAAGAAAATACCTTTAGTAAAATTCTATGAGCAAAATAGGTAAAAAAAGATACCGTTAGTAAAATTCAGTAGGCAAATGGCCCTGCGAATTATATAAACACAATATACGTATATATATGCATTAAATACATTAGAATTACGATAATATAATAATGCAAAATCTTGGAGGCTTACTCTGAAAGCAAGCAATTAATCTGGTATTCCATTTGCAAACATTAACACCCGAGTCAATCTCAACGGGTGTTCAGGATCACATTATCCACGCATTCCGTTTGATCCGTGATTGTAAATGTTTACAAACCCATTACATTGTATTGCCACTGCCTCTCTGCTTGGGAAAAGCAGAGTTCTGCTGGCTTGCACACAGCTTTGAATCGATTATGGTAATGTAATCAGTCACTTCCTAAAATATTGTCTTGACACGACACACATAAGACGCAAACTGATTATAATTCAAGAGGCAGTTTATTTTCCAAAAAATCAGATCAATAATTCAATGTTCGAGAATAAACTTTCTACTTGCAGTGTTTAAAATCCGATTTGAAGAATTTTACTAAAAACTGTAAAAAAATTAAATAAATAAATAAATAAATATAAATACTATTATTTATATTTCTTTTTTTTTATAGTAAATACTATTTTTTAATAATAAATAATATAATAAATAATAAATACTATAATAAATACAAAAATAATAATTACTATATTAAATTTTATCAAATATAAATATAATAAATAATAAATACTAAAATAATAAATACCATAATAAATACAAAAATAATAATTACTATATTAAATTTTATCAACTAATTAATATTTTTCTAAAAAATTAATTTTCCCCTAAAAATTAATTGAACTTGTCACTAATTAATTTTATTCTATTTTCTACTTCTCTATTTTAAGATATTTTACTATTTGATCGATAATTTACATCAATATTAAATTACTACTACTAAAATTTATAATTATTATTTTCTAATTAGTAGACGATTCCACACTTCTTATTTAGTAGAAAATTACCAATATTCTAATTGACAATTCACTAGAAACGAAAAATTACGAATGAAATACTAACAAAAAAAAAACAGGATCCTAAAGTTCTGAACGTTCAAATGAACGAAATTTATTTATTTCTTCCAAAAATTCAATTTTATTGTAGTTATTTTGCTTCACTATCCAAAAAATTAATTACTGAGTTTGTAAATACTTCTAATTAATGCACTGTAAAAAAGGAGTAAACTTTTTTAAAAAAATATTAATTTTTAAAATTTAATTATTTCTGAAAATTCACGCCATATTGCGCTCTTAACATTGAACTGAATAATACATCTAAAATTTTAACTGAAAGTTAAAAATCAATATTTATTACAAAATATTTCTATTTAAATAATTGAATTATATTTATAATTCAATTATTTAAATAGAAAAATTAATAGTTTACTAAATTTAATGTTTTCTAAAATTCAATTCTTATTGAATTAAAATCTTAAAAATTAGAATCTGAAAGATTGTCAGAAAATTATGAAATAATAGCATTGTTCGAGAAATTAAGTTAAAATTATTTTTTAAAACAATTTTAATTCTTCGACGAGGATTAAGTTTTTATGAAAATAATTAAATTCATAAAATGAATTATACTTTCCTTAAGTTTATTAAATTTCTGCAAAAGATTTTATTTACTCTTGGGAAAAAATGGAATTTTATCAATATTTTGTAACTTTACCAAAATTAGACTTTTTTTTAGTGTTTTTAATTAAAATCTTTCTATAAATCGCGTATTATTCATAATTTTTTAAAAATATTTCAAAATTATTATTGAGAATTTTCAAATTTCTAACTGAATTCATTTTCACATCAAATATTGCTTTGAACTAAAATTGTTCTATGAATCGATTATCTTTAATAATTTTTGAAAATGTTGTCAGCGAATTTTTAAATTCATTTTTTTAGCTGAAATTCATGTTTAAATAAATTTTTAATTAAAGCTTTTTCTACAATTCTATTATTTAAATACGAAAAAATAATTTAATGAATATTTTAATGTTTTTTAAAATTGAATTCTCATGAATAATTTTATCAACAAATTTGCAAATAATTGAAGTATTTTGACGATTTTGTTAATAAAAGCTTTTGAGAATATTTTTTTTCAAGAAATTCAATTAAAATTGTATTGAAAATAATTGAAATTCTACGATGAATTTTTTTATACTTACGATTTTAATTGAATTTATAAAAAGAATTGTATTACACGAAAATAATTGAATTGCTGTAAAAATTTTATTATTTATGAAAATAATTGAATAATTGCGAAGAAATTTACATGGAAAATTTGTGAATAATTCAATTTCTGGGAAATTTTTATTGTTTTACAGAAATATATGAATGTTTGCCAAGAATTTTATTAAACATTTTTTTTAATTGTCAAATTTTATTTCAATTTTTCTTTTTGCAAATTTTATGAAAATAGATATTGGAAATAATTGAGTTGAGGAAAATTCTGTATATATAATTGATATTTTGGTAAGAATTTTATTAAAATTTTTGAAAATAATTGTAATTTATTTTTACTCTATTTCACTTCATTTTTACTCAATTTTTTTCAATTCATTTTCACTTTCACTCAAAATTTATTTCCACTTAATATTCACTTCACTTTCCCTACACTATCGAATTCAATTAAAATTTATTTCCACTTAATTTTCACCTCACATTCCCTACACTTTCACATTCACTCAAAATTTATTTTTACTTAATATTTACTTAAATTTTCAGTGCAAGTGAAAGTGGAAATAAATTTTGAGTGAAACAATTTACTCAAAATTTATTTTTACTTTATTCACTTAAATTTTCAGTGAAAGTGAAAGTGGAAATAAATTTTGAGTGAAAAAATTTACTCAAAATTTATTTTTACTTAATATTCACTTAAATTTTCAGTGAAAGTGAAAGTGGAAATAAATTTTGAGTGAAAAAATTTACTCAAAATTTATTTTTACTTAATATTCACTTAAATTTTCAGTGAAAGTGAAAGTGGAAATAAATTTTGAGTAAAAGTGAAGTTTTGAGGGGAAAAAAAAATTGTAAGTAAAAGTGGAGTGAATGTGAAGAGAAAATGGAGTAAAAAATATTTTCACTGGAATTGTGGAGTGAAAGTGAAGTGAAAATAAATTTCGAGTGAAAGTGAAGTTACCTAATCGATCTTTTAATAAAAATTTCTAAACATGACGCTCCTGGAATCGAAAAATTAATAAAAATAAATTAATAAATTGCGAAACAAAATGAAATTTTCTAATTAAAAATCAATTTAATTAGCAAATTTTTTTTTCTACGGAAATAAAATTGCTATAAAATCGATTTAATTAGCAAATGTTTTTTTTTCTACGGAAATAAAATTGCTATAAAATCGATTTAATTAGCAAATTTTTTTTCTATGGAAATAAAATTGATAGAAAATCCGCGATTTTAATTAAATTTTTTTCACTATAATAAGAAAATAAAATGAATATCGCTGATGAAATATTTTCATTTTAAACATTTAAACATTGCAATTTTCAGGGAAAGTTTTCGCTTTTTCTTGCCGCACCTTTCTTTTCATGAAAATTCAATGTCTGTTAATATCATTTTCGAGAATTAGCGTTTGTAATTATAAAAAGTAATTATCGGGTGTACTTTACATGGGAATTTTCTATCCTTTAGTAAAATCAAGGGGAGAGAGAAAAAGAGAGAGAGAGAGAGAGAAATGGAGTGAAAGTAAGAGAGATGGGGGAGAAAGTTAACGAAGATGAAAAAGACAAGAGAGAGAGAGGAAAAGAGAGAAAGAAAGAAAGAAAGAGAGAGAGAGAGAGAGAGAGATGGAGGTGAAAGTCAACGAAGGGGAAAAAGAGAATAGAGAAAAAGGGAGAGAGAGAAAGAGAGAAAATGTAGTGGACATCTTGCCTAAATACAGGGATAATGTAATGTTAGTTATACATGATATTTTGGCCTACGAAGGACTTTAATATATACACAGACGACATACATATATGTAATATGTCGCGTATAATCCCCTTCTCAACCCATTCCCGCGAGAACCTTTTGCCCCTGTGCTGTGATGATGATCCTCTCTCTTTCTCGAGACAAACAGAATTAAAACAGTGCTCTAGAACGCTCGTTTGGTCGGTTGAGCGCTTGCGTTAAACCCGATTAAATATCAAAGCCATGAACTGCACGAACCCCGTCTCTACTATTATGTGGTTAATTAGAACCGACAGTGAGGAGAGTGAGAGAGAGAGAGAAGAAAAGGGTGGGAGGGTTAAACTCGCCGCGGATCATTTATTGTCTAAAACCATGCTCCGATGAACTGTAACTCACCAACGTGACTACTTTATTACCAGATAATAGCTTTTTAATTAGTCAATTGTTATTTAGCCATAAATTTCAAATTCTATTACTCAAAAAACTTGAATGCATTCAGTTTGATCCAGTTCATTCAGTTCATTCAGTTCATTATGCTTAAACGGTTTGCTAATTCAGGGTTGTAGCAAAACTTTTATTTTTTTAAAAGTATTTTTACATCCGTTTTTGCATATTTTGTTGAGTAATAATATTCATCTTCTTTTTTCCCCTCACTTTTCTCTGATTTCCGGGCAAAATTTTCACTATTTTTCTCCGTTCCCACTCTCTAAATCTGAATTAGTAGAATTTCACTAAGAAATATAGTAAAAAATTTACTAATTCTCGGTAGTTTTCAAGGAGGAACTTAAAATTAAAGTAAAATTGTTTTTGTTCGAAAAGAACAAAAACTTCATTTTTAAGTAAAATATTTAATCAGAATTAATATATTTTTCATAGCAACTAAGTTTTTCTAATTCGAACCAGTTGGAAATTCAGCAACTTGTTAGAATATTAAAATCCTAAAGTTCTCAACGTTCAAATGAACGAAATTTATTTATTTCTTCTGAAAATTAAATTTTTATTGTAATCATTTTGCTTCACTATCGAAAAAATTAATAACTAAGTTTGTAAACGTAAAATTTTAGTTGTTACATTTTTTTATGATTAGTAATTTATTAAAATTTCTTCAATAAAAAATATTTCTTTAACAACAATATTGAACTCTAAAGATTTTCATCAATTATTTTGGAATAACTTTTTAATGAAAAATTCAAAAAATAATTAAATTTCATAAAATTTTTGGTATTTAATTGTAAATTGAAATTTTATGAAATTTAAATTTTCAACGAATTTCATTGGAAATTTTAATGATAATTTAGATTTATGCAAAACTTTAATAATTTAAATTCTTATAAAATTTGTTTTATTTTTAAAAACACATTTCAATTATTATTAAAAAAAATAATGGATTTATGGATGAATATTACTTAAAACACTAAAAAAAATTGAATTTTGGAAAAATTATAAATGATTGTTCAAACTGAATTATATTCAAATTTTTTTAAATATTCTCGTCGAAATTTCAATTATTTTCCAAATTTGTAACAACCTTTTTTGTCAAAATTCAATTATTTAAAAAAAATTTTGAATAAAATTCTTTGCAAAAATTCAATTATGTATTTTCAAAAATTTTCCTTAATTTCGTATGAATTCTATTATTTACAAACTTTTTATAAATTTCTTTCTTCTTGAAAATCTTATTAAAAATCGACAAACGAAATCAATTATTTCGTATTATTATTAATGTGGTAAAAAATAAATGTTATTTTTGAAACCTGGAAAATTTCCATTTTTTAAACTGAAAAAATCAGGAACTTTCAAATGAAAAAATGCGTGACAACCTTGATCAAGCGTTCAATAAATTTCTCCAGCAAAACAAATAATAAAATAAAAATATTTCTGTCCAAAAGTCAGAATAAGAATAATCGTAATATATTTAAATTATTTGAAAATAAGTGAAAATATTATTAAGAAATTGGGGTATCCGAAAATTGTTTTATAGAATAAAAATGGTTTTACTTATTTATTTCTTATTATTATTTCGATAATATCGTTTTTAACAAACAGAAATTCTGTAAATATTTTCTCCATAATAAATATCAAATTTCTTATTCAAAATTTGATTTATAACTTTTTTTTTCCACTTAAAACTTGTACTTTGTTTATTAAATTGTCATTGAGAAGCAGAAAATGTGCAAAATATTTTCTAATTTTAATTTTCCAACTGTTTTTTAATTTTGTTTTTCGAAAAAATGAAAAGATTAATTACCTATAGTCCGAAAATATGTTTGGTACAAACTGCTAATTTTTCTTGAAAGAAGAGAAGTATTGAAAAATAGCATAAATATAATTTTTTTCGATTTAATGGAATTGCAATTTATTTGAAGTATTATTATTTGTTTATTGGAATTGTTCTTGAAAACTTACTGTTTTTACACTTCATTCCAGGGACCGTCATGGAATCAAAACAAAATTAAAAAAATACTTTTGTTTTGATTCGGATATGGGTATCAGAATCAAAATTCCACTCTATTTATAGTTCTGATTCTAATATCAAAATCAAAATTCCACTCTATTTCGTTTTGGTTCCAATATCAAAATCAAAATTCAACTGTGTTTTGTTTTGGTTCCAATATCAAAATCAAAATTCAACTGTGTTTCGTTTTGGTTCTAATATCAAAATCAAAATTCTTTCTTGTTTTAATTTTGATAAAATAATACTGCGCATGTAGAAGTGTCATTGAACCTAAATTTTGTTGCAAATGTCAAATATATCAGAAGATAATATCGTTTTTACTTCAGAAATCTGAAGTAGAATTCGAATCGACTTCTGTTTCTATAAGAAAACCGAATTGCAGTATTACAGTATCAGAATCAAAATAGGAAGTAAATTTTGTTTCGTTACAGTAGCAGCATCAAAATAGGAAGTGAATTTTGTTTCGTTACAGTATCGGAATCAAAATAGAAAGTAAATTTTGTTTCGTGTTACGGTATCAGAATCAAAATAGGAAGTAAATTTTGTTTCGTTACAGAATCAAAATCAAAATACATTAATAATTTCGTTTTGTTTTGGAATATCGTAACGAAATCAAAATTTCATTTCCGTGACGGTCCCTGCTTCATTCCAATTTTACGAAACAAAATTCAGTAAAATTTCAGGATTAATTTTTCTCCATTTTGTTGAATAATTTTATAATTAAAACGGTTATATAAATAAATGTAGGTAATGGAAATTTTTGTCGTGTATCTAATAATTTTTAGAGTGAATCAAAATACTCCTTAGGGTCAGGAAAAAACAAATTTCTTCCCGAAATAAAGGAAAAACAGAACAAAATCTCTGTGGCAACCCTGTAATATTCTTCGTTGAGCATAAAACAGAATTATTCAATATTGACGATGCTTCGAAACTTGGAAAATGTTAACAGTGTAAATGGTCGTGAAATTTGGTATGTCAAAGTGGTTTTGAACACAAAAGTGGCGAGTTTAGAGAGAGAGAGATGGAGAGAATCTAACCGTGGACATTTCTGATGCATGCAATTGTGGACTCACGCATGCATGCATGCATTAGTCGGCCGATGAAGCACGTAGGTAACCTTGTCAGTGCACAGGTGCTTAATAACCATCTAATTGAATTGTCCGAGATATTGGCAACAACGTATTCGGTTCATCCTCTCACCCCTCTTCACATCCCCTGTTTAGCTACCCCTTGACGAACTGGCCTCTCGTGTATATCATCACAAGGGATATACTGACATTTCTGCGTTCGATGGGTTCCACCTCTCGACCTGGACAAAAGGCTTGCCTAAACAACGTCAGTCGACCTAGTGCTTTAAGTACTGGCTTACCACAGACTGTAATATTCATGGTATCTGCTGAAAGCAGGGTTTCCAACCACGAGTTAGTGACAACCACACGATAACGATAACGCGATAGCCCGAGTCTCACTTATACTCCCAACTATATTTTCCCTGCTTTTTTATATTATTATAATGTCATTTCGCTCATACTGAGGAAGTATTGTAGTACCAAAATTTTTCAGGTTCGATTTTTTAACATATCTTTATGTTATTTGACCTCAGGAGTTCAAAAATGACATGATGTAAACATCATATTTACATAAATATCTCCAAATTATAAAGAGCTTTTGGGCTGAATTTTTTTTTTAAATTGTAGGTCTCATCTGCGGACATAAAATGAGAGTACTTTGAGATAGATTAATAAAGTTTAACTATTTATTTTTTTGATTTTTAATTTTTCAAAAAAACGTTTTTTGCCCATAACTTTAAAAAAATGTCATGACACCTATAAATATTTTTCTCTAATTTTGTAGTTTTTTTAGACGCATCTTTTGAGCCCAGAATGAACATTTTTCGTTCATATTCACCGGAGATATTAAACTTTTAAAAATCAAAAATTTTCGAAAATAAGACTTTTTTGAGAATTTTGTTGAAAAATGTAGAAATAACATTAAAACCATAGTTACCAACTTGTAGAGCATTAAAAAATGCTTCGATTGACCTATTTTTGAACCTAATTCGATTAGAAATAAAGAAGTTATTGATATTTCAAAAAACAGAAATTGTGAAAAAAAAATTTTTTCACGTGAAAGTATTAAATAAAGAGAAAAAAATATTACAGCACTTAAGAATAATTGTTTAAAATTTATACTTTATTGTTATTAAATAAGAGATTTTTTGTTAAAAGTATTTAAAAAATTGAACAAATTTGAGGCCCGTGGTTATTTTTGACTTTAAGGTTATGTTAATCTTACCTATTTGTTGATTAAAAGTTTCTTTTTACTTTTTGCAAATTAAAATCAGTATTTATTACATATTTCAGTTATAATGAATACTTAATCATCAATAATTTATATTTTCATAGTTGATTCTCTTTTTTATTTTTATTTCAAAAATTGCAAACATAACCTACAATTTTTTGCTTCAAAGGTCCCTTTCTTCAGATCGCGTCACATTTTTGAATAATTTTTTTAATTAAATGCTTTAAATGTTACAATAAAAAAGATCGTGAATAATTGAAATTCCGTAGTATTTAATTCAAACTAAATCATCTTTACAAGTATTTTTGTTACAATTTTTGAAAATTAACTTTTCAAGAATTTTTTTACACTTTTTGAGAATTAACTTTTCAAGAATTTTTTACAATTCTTGAAAATTAACTTTTCAAGAATTTTTTTACAATTTTTTAGAATTAACTTTTCAAGAATTTTAATTGAAAATTCTGGATGAATAATCTTCGAGTGTAAATTCAATGAAAATGAAATTTAATGAAAAATGGATTCTAAAAATAATATTAAAATAGTTTTGAAAAAAAGTAATTTTCTGAATTATTACGTTCTACTTTTTAAACAAATTCAATTATTTTCAATATTTTTCCAATATTTCCGCGAAAATTCAAATTCATACAAAAAATAACAAAATTTTAATTTTTCAGAATTATTTTTAACATTTTGGAGAAAATAATCATATATTCAAAAGTTTTAATTAAAATTCTCTGAAAAAATTAAGTTAAAAAAAATTTGCCAATTGTTTAAAAAATAGTTTTAATAAAATTCTACGAAAGCGTTTAATTATGTTTATAGAATAATAAAAAATTTCGCTACAATTCAATAATTTACAAATTTTTCATATAAATTTCTTCGCAATAATTTAATTATTTTCATAAATAATAAAATTTTTACAGTGGTCGAATTTTTTCGTGCATTATAATTCTTTTTAGGAATTCAATTAAAATCGTAAGTATAATAAAACTCATTGTAGAATTTTAATTATTTTGAAATTCAATTGAATTTCTTGAAAAAATTATTCTCAAAGCTTTTATTAATAATGGTTAAAAGAATTCAATTATTTGGAATTTTGTTGATAAAATTATTTTTAAGAATTCAATTTTAAAAAACATTAAAATATTCAATAAATTATTTTTTCGTATTTAAATAATTGAATTGTAGAAAAAGCTTTTATTAAAAATTTATTTAAACATTAATTTCAGCTAAAAACAAATGAATTTAAAAATTCGCTGAAAATATTTTCAAAAATTATTAAAGATATTGGATTTTTAGAACAATTTTAGTTTAAAGCGATAAAAAAATTAAATTTTGGAGAAGTTATAAATAATTGCAGAAATTAAATTATTTTCATTAACAATTAAACTCATGGCAGAATTTCAATTGCTTTGAATAAAATATCTGTCAATTTCCTTGAAAAATGTAATTATTTTTAACAAGTTTATTTTAATAAATATTTTTAATTCGTCAAAAGAATTCAGTTATTTTCAAATTTGTTAAAATTTCTAATTAGAATTCAATTTCAAGCAAATATTGAAATATTCAATAAATTATTTTTTGTTTTTAAATTATTGAAATCCAACTGTTTTACTAAATTTAAATTATTTTTTAAAAAGATTTAATCGAATATCAATTTTTTTTTGATATTTTTTAATTTTGTATTTAATTGAAAAACTTTTTGTATTTGAAAAAAAAATTATTGAGAAATATTTTGAAGAAGTTAATTTTACGAATTTTTTGATTCAAATATTCGAAAATATTCTACCTTAAGGGCATTTGAATCATTATGACGTCACATTTGTAAATCACATGCTTTTCACTAATTGTGACGTCATAATGGTTCAAATGCCCTTAAATTAATGTTTAAAAAAATAAAATAATCAAACAGTTCGAATTATTATAAGAAATTGGTTTCTTTTTATTTAAATAATTGAATTTTCGCTGAAATTGCAAAAAAAATTTATATAGACAATTGATTTAGAGATGAAGTTTAGTTAAAAATTGTATAAAATAATTGATTTTTTGGAATGGTTGTTGATTTAATTTTTTGAATTTATTAAATTTTTTTTGTTTTACCTTCTGTGAATAAAGAAATTAGAATATTTATTTAGCAAAATTATACAAGTTTTGATTAATTTGAATTTTCGTGACAACACTGAATGACTTTTTCGACTTTGTTTTTTATCGACTAAAGCGCCTATTTCTGTTTGTTCGATTTTTTTTTTTGCTTTTTTTGTTTGTTTTCTTTTCTTTTTGCCGTGCGTACGTCTTATTCGATTTTCTGCTTCACTTGCTTACCTACACAGCTTTCTTGAAATTATCAAATTGATGTCGAAAAATGTTGATCTCTTCTTGCTGTGATCCGAATTTTTGGTAGCAATGCGTTTGCAATTTGATGCTTTTAAGTTAAAAAGAGTGCATTGTTCGTTTGCCTTTTTTACAATTTAAGATAATAAATTTTTCCTTTCGATTATAAATGAAGTTTGTTTAATTCAAAACAAAATTTAAAGCACTTATTTCTACATGTTGTTTCTGTCATTTTTGGTTGTTTTTACATTTTTTTTATTACCCTTGTTATTTGATTCCTTTCTGTTTGTTTTTGTCTATTTTTTCCATTGAAATGAAACTTAATCATAAGTAGGAAATTTAATTATTGGTAAATTGGGGAATATTAATAATTAACAAATCAGGGAATATTAACGAATTCAGCAAATTTAACAAATTTAACAAAGTTCACTTTAGTGAAATTTGTAGTTGTTCCAGGTGAAGATTTTTCTTTTGGGCCTTAATTGAAAATTGTAAAAGAGGAAGAATTTTTTCGAATTTGATGATCGAAGTGCCTGACAACACAATATATGTCTATTGGCGAACGTTTATATATTGGGAGAATTTCGATGGATCTTTGATTAATGTTTACTTGTTGTTGGGGAAAGCTTTCATCTTACAATTATAGTGTATACCATCCTCATTGTACTTACTCTTTGAAGCCATATGTATTGCCCACTATATATAACTACATACGTGATGTTCCACATGAACAAGAGGCATATCTGTATATTCGGGGAAATCTGCGTGGCAGTTCTGCCAATCGAGGCTCTTCAAGTGCCAATCTCGATACCGCATCGAGTAGATTGAACTCGAGTGTGGTATGGACGATGAAGTGGAGAGTTTAAAGGTCCAGGACAGTCTCTCTCACTCTCTGTTATATACGTAGTACGTACATATACTATATACATATATTTAAAGTTAAACAAAAGTGAATATTTCAAATTTATTCTATTTTCTCCTTTTTATCATTATTTGTATAGACATTTCATCGAGGAGATCATTTTTTTCTCTATTCACTCGTTTTTTTTTATTTGTTAAGGGCATTTGAACCATTATGACGTCACAATTCATATATTTTAACGCTGTGACGTCATAAAGGTTCAAATTCCCTTAAATTACTAAATTTGAGCTGATTTTACAGGGTTTGACTCAGGTCAGGAAATTTAGGGCAAAATCCAGAAAAGTACACTGAGAAAACGATTTATTTGATTCAAAAGGATCCTATAAAGTTCTGAACGTTCAAATGAACGAAATTTATTTATTTCTTCCCAAAATTAAATTTTTATTGCAGTTATTTTGCTTCACTATTGAAAAAAATTAATTACTGTATTTGTAAAAGTACAATTTTAGTTTTAAAATTTTTTTTATGATTTATAATTTATTAAAATATTTTCAATAAAAAAGTATTTCGTTCATTTGAACGTTCAAAACTTGGGGATCATGATTCAAATATATTTTGTTTAAATCAAACCTAAAATATCTTTGCTATACAGTGAAAAATATTTAAGTTTAATTGAAACATATTTTTTGTTTCATTTATAGAAATAATATATTTAATTCAAACATAATTTATATAGTAGATTTTAAATGATTTATTATCAACTTTTAAGTTTGAAGCAAACAAAAAATTTTTAAACCAATTTTTTAGTTATGTCAAAACAGAAAATATGTTTGAATTAAATATGATTATTTAAACAAATAATACTTTTGAATCGAAGCACTAGAGATTTTCTATTTATTGGGATTAAGCTTACAAACTAATTTCAATTAAAATAAATTATATTATTTTTTTTATTTCAATTAAGTATAACGTTTTTCAGTGTCGAATTAGTCAGAAAAAAGTCGGGGCTTTTTATTAAAAAGTATTTTAAAAAAAGTTAAATATTTAAAATTTATTAAAAAATTGTGAATTTTTGTGTCTTTCTGTTTGTCTTATAAATTAATAATTTTTTTAAATTACCGCTAATTCTGTAAAAAAAACTTCTATTTTTTCTAATAATCTATCTATTAATTGATTTAATTGATGTAATTTAAATTAATTTTAAAAATTTAGCCGCAATTCTTTCAAAAAATTCGATTTTCTTAATAAATATCAAAATTGTTTTTCCAGATATTCAATTATTTTCAAAAAATTTGTTCAAATAATTTCACTTGAATTCAATTATTTAAAATTAGAAATTGCCTAAAATTTTTCGAAACAATAAGAAGTTGTAAGAATTTGAGATTAAATTCTTCCCTGTAATTTTAATATTTTCGTAAATTTTAAAATTCCTTTTAGGGATTCAATTATTTTCATAAATAACAATATATTTATCAGAAGAATTCAATTGTTTTCAAATTTATTAAAATTCTCCGCAGAAATTCAATTCTTTTCAAAAACTATTATCAAAATTTATTGTTGTCAACATTTCAATTTTTTTTATATAGATGAATAGCAAAATTCTTCGACAAAATTCAATTACTTTTAGGAATTATTATAAAATTCAGGACAAACTTTAATTACATTTAAAAATATAATAAAATTCAATTATTTAGAAAAATTATAAAAAAAATTATGTCAAAACTTCAGTAATTTCTCAAAATCTTTTTTTAATTTCATAGTTTTCAATATTCTATTTGCAAAAAATTTCCCAAAAAAATTCAATTATTTAACTACAGTTTTCATAAAATTCTACTTAAATTTTTACAGAGAAATTAAATGTTTTAAAATTTTTGGCATTTAATTCTTCGCAGAAATTGAATTATTTTCATAAATTTTAAAATTCCAGGAATTTAATTATTTTAATAAATAATAAAACCAGGCGGAGTAAGTCAATTACTGTCATAAATAACAATATTTAGCACTAGAATTCAATTATTTTAAAAAGTAATAAAATTCATTTATTTTGGAAAGTTTTAATAAAATTTATGGTAAAATTTCAATTATTTTCAAAAATTTTTCCATACTCAATAATTTCTACATCTGTTATTTAAATAAAATTCAATAATTCAATTTATTTCATAAAATTTCAATTCAATTATTTTAATACCAATATTTTGACGAAATTCTTCACAAATATTTAATTATTTGCTAAAATAATGAAAATTCTACAGAAATTAAATTAATAAAAATAAAAAAAATAGACTTTGTAAAAAATTTTTTCGAAAAAAATTAATTGTTTTAAGCTATTTTTAATGAAATTTTTCGCAATAATTTAATTATTTTCATAAATAATAAAAGTCATTGCAGAAATTCAATTATTTTTTATATAATTTTAATCAAATTTCTCGAAAAATTTAATTATTTAAAAAAAATTTATTAAATTTCGCCGAAAAAATTCAATTATTTCACATTTTTTTTATAATATTAATATAAGGATTCAATTTTAAGAAATATTTAATTATTCAATAAATTATCTGTGTTTGTATTTATATAATTGAATTCTCGTAAACATTTCTAATAAAAATTGATTCAAAAATTAATTTCACATTAAGTTTTTAAGAATTTACTAATAATTGCAATTTTTTAGAAATATTTGAATTTTTCAAAGATTTTAAAAATAAAAATATTCGATAATCTGAATTTTTCATACTTTAAATTAAAAACTTTTTGGGAACTAATTTTTTTTTTTTGAAAAGATTAATCGAAATTTCTTAAAATTGAATTATAAAAAAATTAATTTGCTATTTCTCAAAAAAAAAAACTTTATTAAATCGAGGCAAATAAAACAAAAATAATAAGAAAAATAACAATAAATAAAATAAAATATTAATGAATAATTATTTTATCAAAAACTAATTATTAAAATAGACAAAGACTTAAATTTTATGTCCTGACGATCAAGTTGAGTCTGCAGTCAGAAAATTATAAAGGAACTGAATATTCATAATATAAATGTAAAAAATAATTAAAAAATTAAAAAAGTAAAAGTTAAAAATTAAGAAATTTTCTTTAAAAATTAATTAATAATTGATAATAAAAGAATGGGAATTAGTAACAAAATAAAAATTAAAAAAGAATCACTACATAAAAAATTAAGTTTACGAAAATGAATGAAAAATAATAATAATCTCTGAATAAAATAATAAAATAACTTTTATTATTTATTTATTTTATTGTTTTATTTGGAGACAGAAAACGTATTAAAAAATTCCATCGCAACAGTTTTAATACTCTTTTTTTATTGCCTGAATTGAATATTCTTAGAAAAACTCTGCGAAAGTGTCTAATTGTTATAGTTTAATTTTGCGTGACACTGCTTTAGTTTTATTTTTTTTATTCATCGCAATGTACTGGTAGATTGTGAAAATTATTCTCCATAGGTTGGAAAAAAATTGTTTTCTTTTTTTTTTTTTTGCTCCTCCACTTTTGCAATGTGAAGTTATGCTAACGTGAAAATTGGATGTCACGTAAAGGGCGCCTAGCTGTGGAGATTCTCCTTATCGTAAGACGACACTCAAGAGAGTCCGACTACTGCAAAATATGTCTATTTGCTCCTTTTAAACGCTGACTAATCTGAATTTTATCTCAAATATTTCGCTTCAAATTACATTTTATGAGGTTTAATTTTCTAGCGAGGGACTACCGCTAATTATTATCCACGAAAGGGACAAGTTCACCATCTCCTCTCTCTCCCCCCTTTTTTACTCTCTTTTTCTCACTTCTTCTTCTTTTTCTCTATTTTCTGCTCGTTTCACATTTTTTTTCAATTATCTCGCTTAATCACTTTATAATTCATCTTATTCTACTGCAATTAATTGTATTTAAATTATTTTACATCAATGATTGTATTATTAATATTAACTTTTTTTTATGCAATTTGTATATTTGTTATTTTTTTAAAGATGTATTTTAATATCTTAAGTGTAATTTTATGGGTTGATAAATTATTACTTTTGAGTTTTGTTTATAATTAGACCCAGAGGAATATTTTATTTAAATTAAATTTACTTTATTTGATTTTAATAAACGTATTTTTGTCTCAAAGCAACTTGCCTCTTAAACAAATAAATATTTGTTTTGGACAAATATATTATAAATAAAATGAATAAATAAAATTAATAATTAATAATAAATAATAATTATTAATTATTATTCAATTTAATTTATTATTGATATTATTTATATTTAATAAAAATTTTATTCGACGTAAATAAATCTTTTATTTAAACTATGGAAGCAAATGGCATTTCATTTGAATAAAATAAAATTTATTTGAAATAAATAAAAAATCTTGTTAGCTTCGAGCTTTTCTCTGGGTGTATATATGATTAAAAATATTAAATATAAGAAGAGTGTATGTATTATTTTATAGTAAATTAGTAACTAATTATAATTATGATTAAAATATATTTTATCAATTTTTCACTAATTAGAGAGGATAATTTTTAATCTTTGCTTATTTCATAATTAGTATATTAAACTAAATAATTAGTTATAGTAATTAATATTACTAGTTGGAATCATTATAGTAAGTACTGTAGAGAATTAAAATTATTGTAGTAATTACTGTAGAGAATTAAAATTATTTTAGTAATTACTACACTTAATTAGAATAATTGTAGTAATTACTACACTTTAATTAGAATAATTGTAGTGATTACTAAACTTTAATTAGAATAATTGCAGCAATTACTACACTTAATTAGAATTATTGTAGTAATTACTACACTTAATTACAATTATCACAGTAATTACTATAACTAACCATAATTATTTTACTGATTACTAAAATTTATTGCAATTATTGCAACATTATTACAATTACTACTACGATTTTTATAGTAATCGCTCTAAATGTTTATAATCACCAAAATTAATTAATAGTCGTATTCTATAATTACTCTATATACATTTTATACATTTCTGCTTGTATTAATTATGGTCTAAATTTAATTTAGACTCTAATTTAATTACTTTATACTATTTCTGCTTTTATTCTCTTTATATCTCTGTCACTGGCAAATTTAATTCACTCAAATTTCGAAAAAAATTGTCTTTCCAAAATAGAAAACTAATAATTTTTTCGGTACTTGCGAAATTTTCCTCAGAGAAGAAACAAAAGTCTGCAATTTTTTTTCCTTTCTTTTTAATATCTTGGAAACTTTAATATATTTTGAATTTCATATCCAAGGGAAATCATTTTTTTATGTAAAAAATTTTTTTTCCCATTTGTCATTATTATAAAATTTTAAAATAAAAATATTCGATATTTTGAAATTAATTTATCTGCTAATTTTGTTTCTTTTTCTCTTAAACAACGTTAACAAAATTAACGTTGACAAAATTACCGTTAAAAAAATTAACCTTAACAAAATTTTTCTTTTCTGACAAATATTTTACAAGAAAATTGTTTTACATTTTGGAAAGTGAAAGTTGTTTTTTTTATCTCATTTTTCTTGCTTATTGTTGATTTTTGTCTATATATATAGAGAGTGTTCGAAACGCTTATTGAAAATTAATGAATTAAATTTAAAGAAAAATAAATAAAATAGAAAATAAATATTAAAGGAAATTTTTAATAGTAAATTTTAAATAAGGGAAAATATGAAAATAATTTTTTTTGTATTTACTATTTATTAATTAAAATATGGGAGGCTTAGAAACTTTTCGAACACTTTTTATCACTTATTCTATCACTTTTTTTGTACTTCTGTATTGTGCGCATTTTTATAATTCTTCTCTTCTCTTTTTTACGTTACAGAGAGACTCTACACACTGGGCATAAGGTACGAGCCTTCTATATTCGCACTGCGTTGTTTTTTTCAAACTTTATTCTTCATCCTTTTTCTACATCTTTTTCTATCCATTATACACTTTTTTCAATGTCGTGCCTTGTGATCTTTCGATTTTAATTTCACTTCTTACTTTTAGTGTTGTTTTTACTCAAATAATTGCAAAAACATTCAAATTTTAAACAAGCAATTAGTATTATTATTAAATTATTATTTTTATGTTAATACTTTTACTATTATTATTAATTTATTTTTAACATAATTATTTTTTTACAAAACATTTTTATAAATTTAAATTCTTATGTATTTTTTTACAAAAAATTTTTATAAATTTAATATTTCATGTATTTTTTTACAAAAAAATTTTTATGAATTTAATTTCTTAATTATCTTTTTACCAAAAACTTTTATAAATTTAATATTTAATATTTTTCAAAAGGAATTAATTATAAATACGTGTTGAAATTTTTATTTTTTAATAACAAAAATAATATTTCTATACTAGCATTAATGGGAATAATAATTGTTAACAATTAATAATAATTCTAATAATATTAATCAGAAATTTTTTAAATACTAGTAAATAAAAGGTAGTAGTTTTATGAAGAAATCTTAGAAGTTTTAAAAAGATTTTTTGAATACACTTTTTCATATTCCATTTATTATCCATTTTTTAATGAATTCCTTGACACGATTTTGAACAAAAATTTGCAGTAATTTTTTCAGAGCAATATTTATTTTTCTCAATGTACGAATCGACACAGCTCGAAAAATATTTACAAAAAAAAATAATAATGACATTGTGAATCAATTATTTACAAATTTAATTCGAGTGAAATTTAGAAATTTTGTTTTTAATTTTAGTATTAATAGAATAATTTTAATATTAATAGAATTTAAGAAATAAAAGATTTTTTATTATTTTCATTTAAGAATTTTTCATTTTAATTTGAAAATAAAATTAATTTTGATTATGGGATTATTTTAATTATTATTCTATTATTATTTTAGTTATGATTAAAATTATTAATACGATGGGAACTTTTTACTGAAATATTGATTTAAATTTTAAATTGTTTCAATTAGTTTAAATTAAATTAATTTATTTTATTAAAAAAGTTAAATTGTTTAAAATTTTTATGCTTCTCCTAATTGTTTCTTGTTTGTGTTATACTTTATTAAATTTTTTTTAACGAAACAAATACTGAAATTTAAAAAAATGCTCTAAGGAATTTTTTTTATCTTGAAAACATTTATTTTTGTTCAGAATCGTGCCACTGGAATAATTTTTCATGGAAAGCTGAATTAATATTGCCGTAATCACAATTTATATTGAAAACAAGAGAATGTGGTTTTTAATTAAGATAAAAGCATAACATAATTAGACAATGATTTTACTTCTTCTTTTTTTTTGTTAAAATTTACTCTCTTCTCTGTGTGTTTGCTTCACTTTTGCTATAAAATTTAATCTGTACGCTTTTAATATTAGTATAATATTACTTTAAAAATTCAACAAAAAAAATTTTTTTTTTACTTTCTACATTCATAATCCTCTTCGTATTTTTTTTTCTTATTTCTTTTTTTGAAAGGCAACAAGGACTATTCCTATTTCTCCTCTTTTTCCTGTTTATCCCTTTTCCAAAGCTTTAAAAATTCACGTTTATCCAAACAACTCAAGGCAGTGTTTCTAATGTAGAAAAAAAAATAATGTTTACCTCCTTCGTCAATTGACGTAAGTAGCAAAATAATACTTTTTTTAATGTTTAGGGAAATATTACGAAAATAATATTATATTTAGCGATAAAATTAGAATTTTTTTTTTTTGAAATTGAGAAAACATGAAATTTTGAAAGAAACTGGTTTTGGAATTTTAATTCTTTTCTTTTTGAATAAGAATATTTTTTTCCTAATAAAAAAGAATAGTTTTAAAAAAGAATATTCTATTCCTAATCAAAAAGAAATTTTTTTCCTAATAAAAAAGAATATTTTTAAAAAAGAATATTCTTTTCCTAATCAAAAAGAATATTTTTGAAGAAGAATATTTTTTTCCTAATAAAAAAAAAATATTTTTACAGAAGAATATTCTTTTTCTAATCAAAACATTTTTTTTTTGAAGAAGAATATTCTTTTCTTTTCTAAAAAAGAATGTTTTTGAAGAAGAATATTTTTTTCCTAATAAAAAAAATATTTTTAAAAAAGAATATTCTTTTCCTAATAAAAAATAATTTTTTTTAAGAAGAAAATTTTTTTCTTTTTTAAAAAAGAACATTTAAAAAAAAAGAATATTCTTTTCCTAATCAAAAATAATTTTTTTGAAGAAGAATATTCTTTTTTTTTGAAAAAGAACATTTTTGGTAAAAAAAAGAAAATTTGTCGAAATTAAAAAAATATCAAGGGGGGGAGTGTTTTGTATAATTTATATATTCACGAATTTTCATTCACTTGAATAATTCTGAGTGTGACCGACCCTCTCTCTGTGTATATATATATATATATATAGAGAGAGAGATAGATAGATACTGGTCACTTTTGTAATCCGGTTTCCATTTACATCATATAGTGTGATCTAGATTCGGTCTCGTGAGCTTTTCTCGAAACATCAAGACCGTCGTGGATATCCGGATATCCGCTTGTGGGTAGGAATCTCCATGGATCTGAAATTCAAATTCAAATGCCACACGGATGCTGTTTTATGCAGGCATACGTATTCACGATGACCATGTAAAATCCATCTCTCTCCACCCTTAAAGATAAGTGAGAGTTAAGAAATTCAAAATATTGAGGGAAAAATCGCTTTTATCCGTAAACGATAAATTTTCCATTGCCTTGAAAATGTAAAAAAAAAAAAATATTGACTGAGAGAGAGAATAGTTTTCAGAATGTAATTTATGGCACATTTTTCTCAAGATTTTGAAGTATTTATTTATTTATTTATTCTAAACGCAGGCGTTGGATACTTTTTTCACCGCATATTTACTTTGAACGAAAAAAATTTAAGATGGTAAAAATATCCTAATTAAAGACGGTAAAAATATCGTAAATTGAAATTGAAATTTGTTTATAAATTTTCAAACACTAAATTTGATTATAAATGTTTAAATAATGATAGAATTAGGAATATTGACGAATTATTTGAGATTCAATATGGAGAAGCTACTCTCCACCTGCGAATGCCAAGGTCACCGCAAGATGTCAGTTTAATTCCTTCCTGGAATTTTTTTCCGCCATCTGGTGGCGACCTTGGCGTTCTCAAGTGGAGAACACAACCACCATTTTCCCCTGAAGAATTTTTTTTTCAATTAAAAATCTAATTATTTATTTAAAATCAAATTACCTGTTTAACCAATTTAAAAACTATTCAGTTCAATTACATTTTTTTCTTTCCACTTATCTAAATTCAGTAATTTTTTTTTCTATAATTCAGTGATTTTTTAAATCTTTTAATATGAAAATAATTGTTAGCTATTAGTTATTTCTTCTTTTATTGCCTGGTAAAAAAATGAATGTATAGCCAATTTCTTTTAGCGGAATTTAATTCTTTTTTATCGACTTTGATTAATATTATTATTTAGAGAAGGAATTTATCATTCGGCAGGAATTTAACGAAAATGGAAGAATGTGGATCAATGGTGGAATTATTTATTATGAATAATTTATTATTAATAATGTATTATTATTAGAGGAAGAATTTATCATTCGGTAGGAATTTAACAAAAAATAGGAATGTGGATCAATGCGGTGGAATTATTAATTATTAATATTATTCATTGACTTTAAAATTAATATTATTTGCATTGATTTTTATGTACATTATTCATTGGTTTTTATTTACATTTATTCATTGGTTTTTATTTATATTATTCATTGGTTTTTATTTATATTATTCATTGATTTTTATTTTATATTATTCATTGGTTTTTATTTTATATTATTAATTTTCTCCTGAAACAGTTGTCAATGAAAATTAATATATGCGAGGGAAATAATTAACTGTAAATTTACAATTATTAACGTTAATTTTATTAGCGATATCTAATTGACATTCATGAATACTTAATTAAATCAAATTTACATATTACGATAAATGATAATCTATCAACAAACTGAAATTATTATACCGCATCATTTAATTTGAGAGTGATTTTACATTATCAATCTCATTCTCACAAGGGTAAATTATTTTCATGAATTATTTATTAAAATGAAAGTTAATATTTTTTTTCTACTATTATTCCTTGGCGAAATTAATAAATGCAAATTTAAAAAAAAGAATATTTGATCAGTTTTCAGATACTGTATACGTATTAATTAAAATTGAGCGGCAGGAAAGATTACTTTAAATTATTAATTATTTTGTTCATTTATTTTTTATTTATTTATTTTTCTTTATTTATTTTTATTTATTTACTTTTTTTATTTATTTATATTATTTACTTATTTTTTTCTTTATTTTATTTATTTATTTATTTTTATTCATTTTTTTATTTACTTTTTTTATTTATTTTTTTTTGTTTATTAAAAAAGGAGAGAAAATTGTAAAGATTTATTGTATGGAGATAAATGTCTAATGATTTAACTCGATGGTTTTCGAGGGGTGGAATAACGAAACAAACCCCTGACATGAACGGAAATTTCACATCACGCGATTCCCTTTTGCACGGTTAATTCACCGCACCCGGCTTAATTCTGTCTAACTTGTGACTAATTGTTTCCTAAGGAGGAGTCTTCAATTTTTCCGCTTTAAGAAAGTTGCTTCGCTAATTTACTTCTTTTTTCCTTCACCCATGGAAAAAAATTTTTCCAGAAAATTTATTTGCACTGTAGGAGTTCTTTTTTTTCAGTTATTTCACAAAAAACAAAATTTTTTTGTTAATTCGAATTTTGTTAAAAGATCTTGGCCAAACGTTTATTTCATATAACAAAAATTTGGTCAAACGTTTATTTCAAATAATAAAAATTCTTTCAAATGTTTGGTTTGCTAAATAAAAATTTGGGAAAACATTTATTTCACATGATAAAAATTTCGTCAAATGTTTGGTTTGCTAAATAAAAATTTGTGAAAATTTCTACTTTTCTAAATAAAAATTTGGGCAAACTTCTATTTTTCTAAATAAAAATTTGGTCAAATTTCTATTTTTCTAAATAAAAATTTTATCAAACGTTTATTTCACATATAATAAAAGTTTCGTCAAATGTTTGGTTTGATAAATAAAAATTTGGGCCAATTTCTATTTTTCTAAATAAAAGTTTGGATCAACTTCTATTTTTCTAAATAAAAATTTGGGACAATTTCTATTTTTCTAAATAAAAATTTGGGCCAATTTCTATTTTTCTAAATAAAAATTTGGTCAAATTTTTGGTTTGCTAAATATAAATTTGGGAAAATTTCTACTTTTCTAAATAAAAGTTCAGACAAACTTCTATTTTTCTAAATAAAAATTTGGGCAAATTTCTATTTTTCTAAATAAAAATTTAGTCAAACAATTAGCTTGCTAAATAAAACAGAAAAAATTTTGGTAAATGTTTATTTTGATAAATAAAATTTTGAGCAAAATGTTCGTTTTGCTGAATAAAAAATTAGTCAAATGATTAGTTTACTGAATAAAAATTTGAGCAGACTTCTATTTTGCTAAATAAAAAGTTAGTTAAATGAATTATTTACTAAATAAAAATTTGGATAAACGTTTATTTAGCTCAATAGAAACTTGGTCAAACGTTTATTTCGCCGAATAAAAATTTGGTCAAATGCTTCTTTTCTTAAATAAATATTTAATCAAACGTTTATTATTTTAAATAAAAATTTCGTTAAATGATTAATTTACTAAATAAACATTTGATCAAACGTTTATTATTCTAAATAAAAATTTCGTTAAATGATTCATTTACTAAATAAAAATGTGCTCAAGAGATTATGGTAGAGAATAAAAATTTGACCGAAGGATTATTTGTCAATTATGATATTTTGGGGGGGAAACTTTGTTAATTTCCCAATAAGTAGGTGGAGTAGTTGTGCATCTCCGCGTGGACCATGGTCCGTAGACGCAATCTGGACGAGGTTAAGCTTTAGGTCACGTCCGTGAACGTGGATCATCCTCTGATAAGTAACAATAGTGATTAGTGTATCAGACACGTTGAGCGATGATGACCATCATCATTCTAGCCAGTAAACTCCGTTTCACGCCAAACCTAACTCAGACCATGCCACCTATTTGCATCCGATTACAAAGGAGTTCTTGTATGAATTGTCCGCTATCTATATCTATATACCTATATATATTGAGTGAAAATTCAATTTTCTGAAAATCGGATCAAATTTTAGATTCTAATAACCCTTAAGTGACACTACATTTTTTTGTGGAAAGAAAATTAAACAGTTAGTGAAAAAATTAAAATTAAAATTTTTATTTATTTAAAAAAACAATTTTTTTAGGCAATTAGAATAAAAAGTTAGTTTCTAGACAAAAGGAAATTAAACATATAGTCAATATTAGAAATTTCAATGTTTACAAAATTCAAAATGGCTCAAAAAAGTCGAAAAAAATATCTAAAACTTTGAATAACCAGAAAAAAACAATTTTCAGACACATTTTTTCATTATAAATGACCTTCAGTTATTGTAAATAATTTATTTATTAATTATTTACAAGAATTGTTTATAATTTTATTTGGAAAAAGTTAACAATTAAATTTAAGTTTCAAAATAAATGAACTGTTTGGAAATAAACAATACTGGAAGAAAAACGATTTTTTAATATGTAGTTTGTTAACAACAATTGTTTATAACTTTATTGAAAAATATTAATAGGTAAATTGAAGATTCAAGATTCATTAATTTCTGTAGCAAATAAATAGTGAAAAGAAAATCGAAATCTTTACATCTTTATTTGTTGTTAATTAAGAGTTGGTTTATAATTATAACAATTGTTTATAACTTTATTCAAAAATAGTAATCCAAAAATTGAAGTTTCACATGGTTGCCACACAACCTGGAAAACCTGGAAAACCTGGAATTAGCATGGAATTTGAAAAAGAGTATGGAAAACCTGGAAATAGCATGGAATTTGAAAAAACTTCTGGAATTTTTTTCGTTCATTAAAAATATTAAGAAAAAAATGCCATTTAATATGATTTTTTTAATGTTAAAATGTAAATGAAATTTTTTCATTTTCTTGAAGTTCGCAGAAAAAAATAATTTTTCATTTTCATTTTCTTGAAGGTCGAAGAAAAAAAAAATTTTTCATTTTCTGCTGATTTTCGGCTGTGGTTATTTTTTAGAAAAAATGAATTAAATTAATTTTGACGACCCGGATATTAATTAAAATTGTTCTAGTAGTTGCTTAGTGACCAACAAACTATTCTTGAAGTTCGCAGAAAAAAAAAAATTTTCATTTTCTGCTGACAGTTGATGCCCAGTCAGCAGAAAATGAAAAATAATTTTTTTTGCTATCTTTATTATGTTATCATTAACAATTGTTAATGATAATTATTTCTTGGTCTCTTAACTACTACTATAGCGATGTTAATTAATATCCTAATAAACAAAAAAATGTTAATGCAATTTTAATAAAAAGTAACCACAGCCGACAATCAGCAGAAGGTAAAAAATTATTTTTTTCTACGAACTTCAAGAATTGATTGTTGGTCACTAAGCGACTACTAGAACAATTTTAATTAATATCCGGGTCGTCAAAATTAATTTAATTTTTTTTTTCTAAAGAGTAACCACAGCCGACAATAAGCAGAAAATAAAAAATTATTTTTTTCTGTGAACTTCAAGAGTTGATTGTTGGTCACTAAACAAATACTAGAACTCTATTGTCTTTAATTTATTATAAAATGACGAGAGTTTTTAAAAAATTTTTAATCTTCTGCTGATTGTCGGCTGTGGTTGCTATTTATTAAAATTGCATTAAATTTTTTTTTGTTAATTAGAATATTAATTATAATTGCTTTAGTAGTAGTTTAGAGGCCAAGAAATAATTATCATTAACATGGTTGCCACACAACCTGGAATTAACATGGAATTTGAAAAAGAGTATGAAAAACCTGGAAATAGCATGTAATTTGAAAAAATTTCTGAAATTTTTTTCGTTCATTACAAATATTAAGAAGAAAGTTCAATTTAATGTTTTTTTTATGTTAAAATGTAACTTTCGTTTTCCATGTTTTTTCTCATTAAATTATATTAGTTTTCTTCTTAATTATTGACTACAAATTTATTTAATTGTTTTTAATTTCTTCCTAAAAAATCGTACTGTTTAGGAGAGCATAAATTAATAACTTTTTAATAATAAATACTGTTAACATTGTTTTGTAAAATACTTGTTTTTTCATCACAAATAATTCATAAACTGTCAAACTAATTTTCCATTTTAACCTGGAATTTTATATATTTTTGACCTGGAAAACCTGGAAAAAGCCTGGAATTTTGAAATCTAGATTTTGTGGCAACCATGTTTCAAGATTCATTATAGTCCTGTAAAAAATAAATAGTGAAGGACGAAACGAAATCTTTACGTTTTTATTTGTTATTAGTTTAGAATTTGTTTATAACAATTGTTTATACAGTTGTTAAATAATTGTAGTCAATGATTTTTATCTTATAGATTCACTAAGAAATCAGTGGAAAAATATTATTTTTTCATAATCAATTATTGTTAATTCTTTATTTTCAATTTGTTTATGAAATTGTTTATAACGTTTAAAAACAAATTTTTGTGCCACCATTTTGAATTTTTTAAAAATTATACTTATTTTTATTATATAATATTTATAATTTTTTTTTATATTTGTAATTTTATATTATTATAATAATAAAGTTAATATTTATCGAAATATTAATTCAGTCCAATTTAAATTCAAAAATATTTTACGAATTAAATTGTAATTTTTTAAAAAGTTTTTATCAAATAAACTTGATAAAAAAGGAATAGGAATTTTTTTATAAAAAAGAAAATAGAACAAAAAAAATATCGACTGCAATTCAGTAATTCGTGAATTTTGAGAAAGATTTTCAGCCGGAATTTACGTGGAAATGTTCATAAAAACTTCAGTACAATATTTCAGTGTACTATATCGTGAGTTTTGCGTTAAATTTTTAGCAGGAGTGCTTTTTTTTAAATAAAAATTTCCATTACCAGATGGAACTGAATAATAGAGAATGCTATTTATACTACTTTCGTCGAAATTATAATGAATCTATCAAAAGGGAGATAGAGAGTGAGTGAGTGAGTGAGAGAGACAAAAAAATGAGAGCTTTGCAGAAACAATGAATTTTATAGATGGACGTCTAATTATTACTTTGACTAAATTCTTTTTTTCTCATTTTAATTCAAGTAATAATTATTAATAATTAATATTGATATTTCAAAATATAATTATTTTGTCATTTAGAGGTATTTATAATTATTAGTAATATAAAATAATAAATAAAATATAATGTTAATAAAAATTTTATTCTTTGTAAATTTTATTTCTTATTTATTATTATTATTTATTTTGAAAAAAGTAGCAGTTTGTTTTCAATTTCTAAGAAATTAATTATTACCTCTGGATTGTTATCATAATAATTAATTACTCTTTAAATTTAAAATAGCAAAAGTGTTTACTAATTTTTATTAGTGACAGACTTTTTGCTTTTGAATTAGAAAATTTTACTAATATTAAACAGAGAATGTTCTTTTAGTTTATTAGTATAATTTACTAATTTAGAAGCACAAATTATTAATAAATAGAAATTTCTACTTATTCATTAGTACAAATTTTTAATAAGTCAAATTATTATAACTAATTAACTATTCGTAACAACTAATTTTTCCTCTCTTAATTTTGAATCAGTAAAACTAAAGAAATTTACTTATTCGAAATAGTGACTGCGATTTGGTTTTTAAAATAATTAAATTTTACTAATAAATTAGTAGAAATTACTATTTTTAAATAAAATTATTAACGTACTTTTAAAATAATTAAATTTTAGTAATAAATTAGAAGAAGTTATTATTTATTAGTAAAATTAACGTTTTTTTAAAATAATTAAATGTTAGTAATAAATTAGAAGAAGTTAGTATTTATTAGTAAAATTAACGTTTTTTTAAATAATTAAATTTTACTAATAAATTAGTAGAAATTACTATTTTTAAGTAAAATTAACGTATTTTTAAAATAATTAAATTTTACTACTAAATTTGTAGAAATTAATATTTATTAGTAAAATTAACGCATTCATAAGCAAAAAATACTAATAATTGACAATTTCTACTAATTTAATAATAAATATTTTTAATAATTCGAATTTGAAGAGGAACAAGTGGTAATATTTTAATACATTAATAATTATCATTAATAGAACTAAAAATACTAGAATATATTACTAGAATTATTGACATAACTAAATTTTGCTGTCTAAATTTGAATTAGTAAAAATATTT
The DNA here is from genome assembly GCA_032872475.1 of Leptopilina myrica (nomen nudum). Classification (NCBI taxonomy): domain Eukaryota; kingdom Metazoa; phylum Arthropoda; class Insecta; order Hymenoptera; family Figitidae; genus Leptopilina; species Leptopilina myrica (nomen nudum). The sequence continues at coordinate 4,355,051 of CM065465.1, read as the reverse complement.
ACCAGTTCGAATTAGTGATTGACAATGAATTAGTGACTTGATTTAAAATTACTAAATTTTTTTTTTTAAAATAGTAATTTCCGCTAATTTTTTTTAGTAAACATTACTAATTCGAAAGCAAAAAATTAGTCACTAATTCAAATCAGTAAACAATTTTTACTAATTTTAATTTACATTGTGAAGGAAAAATAACTGATGTATAGAATTTCTGTCTAAATTTTAATTAATGATAAGTAGAAGTTTTTACTAATTGTTTTGAGTGAAATAGAAATATTTCATTTAATGTTTTTTTAAAAACTTTTTTAATACAGTTTGAGTGGGAAATTAATAAGAATTATTATTAGGAGTTTTTACTAATTTAAGTTAGTTGACTACTTTTTACTAATTCAGATTTAGAAAACAAATCTATTTAATTCCACTCTAGAAATTTTATCAACTTTGGCACAAGCTAAAAGATAATTTAATTAAAAAATTATTTTATTATTATTTTACACTGAAAAAAAATTATTTCATTCAAATAATCGATTATTTGATAATAATTATTATCAAATAAATATTTTCTTGAATCAAATAATTTTGATTTGAATCAATTAAGTAATATTTGCTTCAAATACTGAAATATTTGACTCAAATACAATTGATTTGATTCAAATAAAAATTATTTGAGTATTAAGTATTTATGTGTATTTGAGTATCAAGTAAATATTTATTTAATAATAGTCAAATAATCGGTTATTTGAATCAAATAAATTTTTTTTTTCAGTGTATTAATTATTAAGTTAAATTATTCATTTATAGTTAATACTACTAATAAATTAGTTTAAATAAATCATTTAGTTGAATTAATTACTACATTGAAAAAAAATGTATATTAAATATTGTAAAAGTATTTTACATTTTGGTGAAAAGTGCAACAAATCGAAATTTTGATATAAAAAAACCAAACATAAAAAAAAATGTTGTACAATTTATTACAAGTATATAAAAAATCTAGAATTTTAATTCAATTTTAATATAACTTTAGTAAATTTCACCAAAATTTTTTTTTAAAGTTTTTGTATTTTTTATATCGAAATTACATGATCCGAAAGTTTTGAACGTTCAAATGAACGAAATAATTTTTGTTGAATGTATTTTAATAAATTACTAATCATAAAAAAATGTAAAAACTAAAATTTTACATTTACAAACTCAGTAATTAATTTTTTTTATTAGTGACATAAAATAATTGCAATAAAAATTTAATTTTTAGAAGAAATAAATAAATTTCATTCATTTGAACGTTCAGAAATTTAGGATCTTGAAATTTCGATTTGTTGCACTTTTTCCCCAAATTGTAAAATTACTTTTACAAAATTTAATATACATTTTCTTTTATTGTATTTATTAGTATTCATGTATTTATCAGTAAAATTGACTAATTATCAAGCAAAACGTCAGTGACGAATTTCAAATTTTCAATTAGTAAAAATTTTTTCTAATTCGAATTTAGGGGAAAAAAAATTCCTCATATTCTTTAATAACTTTATTATTAATTAATTACGATTTTTTTTTAATTCGTCACCTGCTTAGTTACAATTTGAAAAGTGAATGATTTTCTACTTATTTCAAATAATTACCAATAATTTCCCTATTTTCCTCGAATAATAAACATTATATTTTTTCTCAACTTTATATGCCACAATTATAATATCGTGTATTATTAAGCTTTGCCTCCTCCCCACTCTCCTCTTGGAAAGTCTTTTGTCGCGCATATTTGCCTGCCTAACGAGGGTGCATGTCCTCGAGACAAACAACGCGGACGATATTTCAACTTTTCATGCGACGCTATATACTCTCAACTACGTCGCCCTTTTACTCCCTTGCAAGCTCTTCCATAATGCTATGGTTATAAGTAAAGCATAAGCTCTGGAAAAAATAGAAATATATTCATTTTTATTTTTTTTTTTACTATAGAAAATTAAAAAAAAAAATGTTCAATAATTGGTTACTTGAGTTCTTCGTTCTTTACTGTGGCTCTCTTTTTCTTTCTTTCTTTCTCTCTCCAATAGGATAAAAGAGAAAGAGAAAAAAAAAATAAATAATGAGAAACCTGGAAGACTTCCGGTAGCTCGGTTTAAGTTATTTCTTATGTATTAGCGAGAATACCAACTCGATTGCTCGAGTCGCAGGTCGAGAAAATCGTTACAGTGATATTACTGCATTTCGCCTTGGACCGTGAAACTTGTTCTTAATTCGCTTTTCTATTAATATTTAAATTCCCACTAGTGCCGCCTCCTCCCGCACCGCGTGTCCGTGTACGAATATATATATATATATGTATATATTCATTCCGCAGTACTTGGCTCACTTGACTTTTCAATTTCAAGGATTAATAAGCTCTGCTTCTTTATATTTCTTTCCACAAGAAACTCTTTATGTTCGACTAAATGTATGAATGGCTCAAAATCAAAAATACATTATTTTATTAGATTGGGAAAAAATTTTATTTGATTTCGAATAAAATGCCACGTAGGGAGAGATAAGTTTAAAAAAAAGGTTTCTACAAGTCATGGAAAACCTGGAAATCATGGAATTGTCATTGTCTTTGTCATTTTGGTTCATGGAATCATGGAAATCTCATGGAATTTCTAAAAAAAATTTTTAATTTTTGTTGTAATTCTGTGTTATTAAAATTCCCGCTCCTTTATTACTCAGGCTGCACTGAAAGAAAATGTATATTCAATTTTGTAAAAGTATTTTACAATTTAGGGAAAAAGTGCAACGAACAGAAATTTTGATATAAAAAATACCAAACTTAAAAAAAAATGCTGTGGAATTTAATATAATTATATCAAATATCAAGAATTTTAATTCAATTTTAATATAACTTTACTAAATTCCATACAAGTTTTTTTTAAGTTTAGTATTTTTTATATTAAAATTTCAGTTTATTGCACTTTTTCCCTAAATTGTAAAATAATTTTACAAAATTTAACATACATGTTAAATTCTTTCAGTGTGGTCACAAGTTTCAGTTTATCAATTTCCCTGACAATTCACTGCCATTAAAATTATTCAGAAGTTGATTTTTAAAAATTGTAACAAAATACTTGAAAGAAATTAATTATTTGCAATTTTAAAAAATTTTAACTATTCAAAAACAATTTTTGAAAGATTTGTTTCTATAGTTATAATATTTTTAGCATTATAAAAATCAAAATAATATTTTAAACATTATTTTCAACATTTCGGAGAACAGTAAATCATGTTCGAAATGACCTTTTAAACTAAAAATTGTCATATTTTGTTGCAATGATTGATAATTCTAAAGAAAAATGGAAAAATTCCTAATTTTCGAAAATAATTGTATTTCTTAAAAGACTTTTTATGTAATTAAAAAAAAACTGAATAATATTTTGATAAGGTTTAATTAAAAATTTCGAACATGATTTATTGTTCTCCGAAATGTTGAAAATAATTTTTAAAATGTTATTATTTTTGAAAATATGTAAGTAAAAATATTAAAACTATTGAATTTCAAATAATTACCATCTAATTTTTTTTTAATACAATTATTTTCGAAATTTGCAATTAAAATTCTTTAAAAGTTGATATTTTTTATTTTTAAACCAATATCTTTAAAGAAAAAATAACAAAAGCCTGTTTAGAATTCAATTGTTAGGTATAAATAATTTATTTAAAATTTATTTATTTATTTATTTATTTGCATATATAAATTACAAAAATTTAAAAATCTACAAAAACATTTTTTAAAAATTCTACTTCTAATTATTTATTCTATTATTTCGAAATATTTAAAATTATAAAAAAAATTGATGGGAATTTCGAATTAAAATTCTTCAACAAATTGATTTTTACATTTTCCAAAATTTTTTGTAATTAATTGAATTGTCGAGAAATTTGACTAAAAATTTTAATTATTTGTAAATTTTGTGTATTGTATAAAAAAATCTGCTAATAAAATAGATTTTTTTCAAAAAATATTTTTTTCATTGAAATTCAGTTAATCATTTTTCAAAATAATTAAATTTTAGGATTACAATCGTGATTTTTAGGGATAAATAAATTTCGTAAAGTTAAAAATTATTGTAATTGAATTTTTGGTTAAAAGTAAATAAATAAACAAGTATTTTAATATTTTTAACAGAATTTTTTAATTTTTGAATAATTGAATTTGAAAAACAGTAAAACTGAAATTTGACTAATTTTAGACTAATGACTAATTTTACAAATCGAACCTTTAATGATCTTTTACTGTTTCACTTCTTATTTAAATAATAAGCTAAACAAGTTGTGAATTAAGATGTTCATTACATGAACATTTTGCTTCCTCTTTACCATAAGCAAAAAATTTGCTTTAAAGTGAATTTTTTCATTTTATTTAATTCTATTAATGCTAATAAAATGTATTCTTTTTAAACATCAATCGATTCGTCTTGATGAAATGAAGATTTTTAGTTTGTTTTTTAAGTCTAGATTAACATTTTATTATAAAGCAACATAATTTTTTAAGAAGGAAATAAATTTCTATAAAAGTGCGAATTTTTGGTTTTAATTATGTTTAATTCTATAAATTCAAATAAAAAATATACTTTATATATACCAATCGATCCGTTTTAATGCAACGGATAAGATTATTAAAAAAAATGAGTAAAATCTTATTGTACCGGAATATAATTTTGATGAAAGAACTAAATTTTTGATAAAAAAAGGTAATTTTTTTGCTTTAATTGTCATTACCTCTATAAACTCTCATACAATTTATACTTTAAATATACCAATCGATTCGTCTTGATGCAAAGAAGAAGATTTTATTGTATATTAACTTCAATATTCAATTTAAAAAAATTTTTTTGAAAAAAAATTTTTTTTTTATTAGATTTTTTAATGTCTATCAATCCATTTCGAGATATTTTTATGATAAATATTCCTAGCAATTTTCAGTTGAATTCGTTGAAACCTCTTCGAGTTATCGTGTTCACAAAAAACGGGATCCACACACACTTTTCGGTAACTTTTCACCATTTTATTTTAAAAGTGTTTTTCACTTTTTTCCTGGCAATTTGAACAAAAACAAACAACTTCTTCTTTAGACGCATTTTTCTAGGACAAAAATTAAAAAAGTTACAGACCTTTTTCCAAAAACACCGACATTTTTAAATTTTGAAATTTGAGTTTTCGGTAACTTTTCACCATTTTATTTTAAAAGTGTTTTTCACTTTTTTCCTGACAATTTAAACAAAAACAAACAACTTCTTCTTTAGACGCATTTTTCTAGGACAAAAATAAAAAAAGTTACAGAACTTTTTCCAAAAAGACCGACATTTTTAAATTTTGAAATTTGAGTTTTCGGTAACTTTTCACCATTTTATTTTTAAGGTGTTTTTCACTTTTTTCCTGGCAATTTGAACAAAAACAAACAACTTCTTCTTTAGACGCATTTTTCTAGGACAAAAATTAAAAAAGTTACAGACCTTTTTCCAAAAACACCGAAATTTTTTCATTTTGAAATTTGAGTTTTCGGTAACTTTTCACCATTTTATTTTAAAAGTGTTTTTCACTTTTTTCCTGACAACTGGAACAAAAACAAACAACTTCACCTCTGGACACATTTTTGTAGGACAAAAATTAAAAAAGTTACAGTGCTTATTCCAAAAAAACCGACATTTTTAAATTTTGAAATTTTAGTTTTCGGTAACTTTTCACCATTTTATTTTTAAAATGTTTTTCACTTTTTTCCTGACAATTTGTACAAAAACAAACAACTTCTTCTTTAGACGCATTTTTCTAGGACAAAAATTAAAAAAGTTACAGACCTTTTTCCAAAAACACCGAAATTTTTTCATTTTGAAATTTGAGTTTTCAGTAACTTTTCACCATTTGATTTTTAAGGTGTTTTTCACTTTTTTCCTGGCAATTTGAACAAAAACAAACAACTTCTTCTTTAGACGCATTTTTTCTAGGACAAAAATTAAAAAAAGTTACAGTGCGTATTCCAAAAAAACCGACATTTTTAAATTTTGAAATTTGAGATTTCGGTAACTTTTCACCATTTTATTTTTAAAGTGTTTTTCACTTTTTTCCTGACAATTTGAACAAAAACAAACAACTTCTTCTTTAGACGCATTTTTCTAGGACAAAAATTAAAAAAGTTACAGTGCTTATTCCAAAGAAACCGACATTTTTAAATTTCGAAATTTCATTTTTTGGTAACTTTTTCCAATTTCATTTTGAAAGTGTTTTTCTTTTTTTTCCTGACAACTGGAACAAAAACAAACAACTTCACCTCTGGACACATTTTTGTAGGACAAAAATTAAAAAAGTTACAGTGCTTATTCCAAAAAAACCGACATTTTTAAATTTTGAAATTTGAGTTTTCGGTAACTTTTCACCATTTTATTTTAAAAGTGTTTTTCACTTTTTTCCTGGCAATTTGAACAAAAACAAACAACTTCTTCTTTAGACGCATTTTTCTAGGACAAAAATTAAAAAAGTTACAGACCTTTTTCCAAAAACACCGAAATTTTTTCATTTTGAAATTTGAGTTTTCAGTAACTTTTCACCATTTGATTTTTAAGGTGTTTTTCACTTTTTTCCTGGCAATTTGAACAAAAACAAACAACTTCTTTTTTAGACGCATTTTTCTAGGACAAAAATTAAAAAAGTTACAGACCTTTTTCCAAAAACACCGACATTTTTAAATTTTGAAATTTGAGTTTTCGGTAACTTTTCACCATTTTATTTTAAAAGTGTTTTTCACTTTTTTCCTGACAATTTAAACAAAAACAAACAACTTCTTCTTTAGACGCATTTTTCTAGGACAAAAATAAAAAAAGTTACAGACCTTTTTCCAAAAACACCGAAATTTTTTCATTTTGAAATTTGAGTTTTCGGTAACTTTTCACCATTTTATTTTAAAAGTGTTTTTCACTTTTTTCCTGACAACTGGAACAAAAACAAACAACTTCACCTCTGGACACATTTTTGTAGGACAAAAATTAAAAAAGTTACAGTGCTTATTCCAAAAAAACCGACATTTTTAAATTTTGAAATTTTAGTTTTCGGTAACTTTTCACCATTTTATTTTTAAAATGTTTTTCACTTTTTTCCTGACAATTTGTACAAAAACAAACAACTTCTTCTTTAGACGCATTTTTCTAGGACAAAAATTAAAAAAGTTACAGACCTTTTTCAAAAAACACCGAAATTTTTTCATTTTGGAAATTTGAGTTTTCAGTAACTTTTCACCATTTGATTTTTAAGGTGTTTTTCACTTTTTTCCTGGCAATTTGAACAAAAACAAACAACTTCTTCTTTAGACGCATTTTTCTAGGACAAAAATTAAAAAAGTTACAGTGCGTATTCCAAAAAAACCGACATTTTTAAATTTTGAAATTTGAGATTTCGGTAACTTTTCACCATTTTATTTTTAAAGTGTTTTTCACTTTTTTCCTGACAATTTGAACAAAAACAAACAACTTCTTCTTTAGACGCATTTTTCTAGGACAAAAATTAAAAAAGTTACAGTGCTTATTCCAAAGAAACCGACATTTTTAAATTTCGAAATTTCATTTTTTGGTAACTTTTTCCAATTTCATTTTGAAAGTGTTTTTCTTTTTTTTCCTGACAACTGGAACAAAAACAAACAACTTCACCTCTGGACACATTTTTGTAGGACAAAAATTAAAAAAGTTACAGTGCTTATTCCAAAAAAAAACCGACATTTTTAAAATTTTGAAATTTGAGTTTTCGGTAACTTTTCACCATTTTATTTTAAAAGTGTTTTTCACTTTTTTCCTGGCAATTTGAACAAAAACAAACAACTTCTTCTTTAGACGCATTTTTCTAGGACAAAAATTAAAAAAGTTACAGACCTTTTTCCAAAAACACCGAAATTTTTTCATTTTGAAATTTGAGTTTTCAGTAACTTTTCACCATTTGATTTTTAAGGTGTTTTTCACTTTTTTCCTGGCAATTTGAACAAAAACAAACAACTTCTTTTTTAGACGCATTTTTCTAGGACAAAAATTAAAAAAGTTACAGACCTTTTTCCAAAAACACCGACATTTTTAAATTTTGAAATTTGAGTTTTCGGTAACTTTTCACCATTTTATTTTAAAAGTGTTTTTCACTTTTTTCCTGACAATTTAAACAAAAACAAACAACTTCTTCTTTAGACGCATTTTTCTAGGACAAAAATAAAAAAAGTTACAGAACTTTTTCCAAAAAGACCGACATTTTTAAATTTTGAAATTTGAGTTTTCGGTAACTTTTCACCATTTTATTTTAAAAGTGTTTTTCACTTTTTTTCTGACAATTTGTACAAAAACAAACAACTTCACCTGTGGACACATTTTTGTAGGACCAAAATTAAAAAAGTTACAAAGGTTTTTCTAAAATAACAGGCATTTTTGCATTTCGAAATTTCATTTTTTGGTAACTTTTTCCAATTTCATTTTGAAAGTGTTTTTCTTTTTTTTCCTGACAACTGGAACAAAAACAAACAACTTCACCTCTGGACACATTTTTGTAGGACAAAAATTAAAAAAGTTACAGTGCTTATTCCAAAAAAACCGACATTTTTAAATTTTGAAATTTGAGTTTTCGGTAACTTTTCACCATTTTATTTTTAAGGTGTTTTTCACTTTTTTCCTGGCAATTTGAACAAAAACAAACAACTTCTTCTCTAGACGCATTTTTCTAGGACAAAAATTAAAAAAGTTACAGACCTTTTTCCAAAAACACCGAAATTTTTTCATTTTGAAATTTGAGTTTTCGGTAACTTTTCACCATTTTTATTTTAAAAGTGTTTTTCACTTTTTTTCCTGACAACTGGAACAAAAAACAAACAACTTCACCTTGGACACATTTTTTGTAGGACCAAAATTAAAAAGTTTACAAAGGTTTTTCTAAAATAACAGGCATTTTTGCATTTCGAAATTTCATTTTTTGGTAACTTTTTTCCAATTTCATTTTGAAAGTGTTTTTCTTTTTTTTCCTGACAACTGGAACAAAAACAAACAACTTCACCTCTGGACACATTTTTGTAGGACAAAAAATTTAAAAAAAGTTACAGTGCTTATTCCAAAAAAACCGACATTTTTAAATTTTGAAATTTGAGTTTTCGGTAACTTTTCACCATTTTATTTTAAAAGTGTTTTTCACTTTTTTCCTGGCAATTTGAACAAAAACAAACAACTTCTTCTTTAGACGCATTTTTCTAGGACAAAAATTAAAAAAGTTACAGACCTTTTTCCAAAAACACCGACATTTTTTTCATTTTGAAATTTGAGTTTTCGGTAACTTTTCACCATTTTATTTTAAAAGTGTTTTTCACTTTTTTCCTGGCAATTTGAACAAAAACAAACAACTTCTTCTTTAGACGCATTTTTCTAGGACAAAAATTAAAAAAGGTACAGACCTTTTTCCAAAAACACCGACATTTTTAAATTTTGAAATTTGAGTTTTCGGTAACTTTTCACCATTTTATTTTTTAAAGTGTTTTTCACTTTTTCCTGACAATTTGAACAAAAACAAACAACTTCTTCTTTAGACGCATTTTTCTAGGACAAAAATTAAAAAACTTACAGACCTTTTTCCAAAAACACCGACATTTTTTCATTTTGAAATTTGAGTTTTCGGTAACTTTTCACCATTTGATTTTTAAGGTGTTTTTCACTTTTTTCCTGGCAATTTGAACAAAAACAAACAACTTCTTCTTTAGACGCATTTTTCTAGGACAAAAATTAAAAAAGTTACAGACCTTTTTCCAAAAACACCGACATTTTTAAATTTTGAAATTTGAGTTTTCGGTAACTTTTCACCATTTTATTTTTAAAGTGTTTTTCACTTTTTTCCTGACAATTTGAACAAAAACAAACAACTTCTTCTTTAGACGCATTTTTCTAGGACAAAAATTAAAAAAGTTACAGTGCTTATTCCAAAGAAACCGACATTTTTAAATTTCGAAATTTCATTTTTTGGTAACTTTTTCCAATTTCATTTTGAAAGTGTTTTTCTTTTTTTTCCTGACAACTGGAACAAAAACAAACAACTTCACCTCGGGACACATTTTTGTAGGACAAAAATTAAAAAAGTTACAAAGGTTTTTCTAAAATAACAGACATTTTTTTCATTTTGAAATTTGAGTTTTCGGTAACTTTTCACCATTTTATTTTTAAAGTGTTTTTCACTTTTTTCCTGACAACTGGAAGAAAAACAAACAACTTCACCTCTGGACACATTTTTGTAGGACAAAAATTAAAAAAGTTACAGTGCTTATTCCAAAAAAACCGACATTTTTAAATTTTGAAATTTGAGTTTTCGGTAACTTTTCACCATTTTATTTTTAAGGTGTTTTTCACTTTTTTCCTGGCAATTTGAACAAAAACAAACAACTTCTTCTCTAGACGCATTTTTCTAGGACAAAAATTAAAAAAGTTACAGACCTTTTTCCAAAAACACCGACATTTTTTTCATTTTGAAATTTGAGTTTTCGGTAACTTTTCACCATTTTATTTTAAAAGTGTTTTTCACTTTTTTCCTGGCAATTTGAACAAAAACAAACAACTTCTTCTTTAGACGCATTTTTCTAGGACAAAAATTAAAAAAGTTACAGACCTTTTTCCAAAAACACCGACATTTTTAAATTTTGAAATTTGAGTTTTCGGTAACTTTTCACCATTTTATTTTTAAAGTGTTTTTCACTTTTTTCCTGACAATTTGAACAAAAACAAACAACTTCTTCTTTAGACGCATTTTTCTAGGACAAAAATAAAAAAACTTACAGACCTTTTTCCAAAAACACCGACATTTTTTCATTTTGAAATTTGAGTTTTCGGTAACTTTTCACCATTTGATTTTTAAGGTGTTTTTCACTTTTTTCCTGGCAATTTGAACAAAAACAAACAACTTCTTCTTTAGACGCATTTTTCTAGGACAAAAATTAAAAAAGTTACAGTGCGTATTCCAAAAAAACCGACATTTTTAAATTTTGAAATTTGAGATTTCGGTAACTTTTCACCATTTTATTTTTAAAGTGTTTTTCACTATTTTCCTCACAATTTGAACAAAAACAAACAACTTCTTCTTTAGACGCATTTTTCTAGAACAAAAATAAAAAAAGTTACAGACCTTTTTCCAAAAACACCGACATTTTTTCATTTTGAAATTTGAGTTTTCGGTAACTTTTCACCATTTTATTTTAAAAGTGTTTTTCACTTTTTTCCTGGCAATCCATTTCGAGATATTTTTATGATAAATATTCCTAGCAATTTTCAGCCGAATTCGTTGAAACCTCTTCGAGTTATCGTGTTCACAAAAAACGGGATCCACACACACACACACACACACACACACATACACACACACATACATACATCCGGACAATTGTTCAGGGTCTTATATAACATAGTCCCATATAGAAGAAAATTTGTCAAAAGGATTTTTAAAAATTTTGTAAATTAAACGACTACAAAGCTTCCTCACGAGGAAGCAAAATTAGTAAAAAAAAAATAAATAGCGATAAAAGTAGTCAAATCGGACTAATTCAATTTGTTAACAAAAATTTTAATTTGTTTGAAATAACATTGAAGCAAATTTAACTTATAGTTAGTTATTAACTATTTGATTAGTAAAATATAAATATTTGAATCAGTGACTAACTGATAATAATTCTAGCATTAATAATAATTCAAAAATAGAAAGTCAATCTCTGATTCAAATTTGTAAACATCTTTGCTAATTCAGAGAGTATAGTTAAACGTATCCTCATAACATTTTTTTCTATTTAGAGTAATTTTTTTTTATATACAAGTGTTAAAGTATTAAAAAGATAGTTTTGTTTTTTTGCAGTATAAATTTAAAGAGTGGCGTTTTTTAATAAACTGTTGAATAGAAATGGTAAAAGGCTCTTTAAAAAGGAAATTTGTAGAGCTATTTGTTGAGAGGCTCTTCATCGAAGGCGAAGGTAATAAGTTTTTTTTTTTCATTTCAAGTAAAAGTCATAAATGTTTATGCGGATTAAGATGGTGTGTAAAGAGAGGCTCCGTTGCTCTTTATCTTGTTCATTAACACAATTATTAACGCCAAGCCGGCCGTTGGTTTAGGAGAAGCAATAAAGTCTTGATTACAGCTTTCGAGGAACGGGTCCGCAAAGCTTAAGTGGCTTCGTTACATATATATATATATACATTTTTGCAAAAAAAAGAGAAAACAGAATTTGCCGTCGTTCTATAATTTCCCTGTGTAGGCCGGTTTTTTCTTCTTTTTGATCTTATTTCAAGAATTCGAATTTTGAAATAACATTTTGAGTCATCTGAAGTTGAATTTCTAAATTGGACTAAATTTAGGTTTATTTCGTGAATTAAAATAAATTTAACTTGAATTTCACCCTTGAAAGAGTTGCGTTTACAATTTTCATAAATATAGATAAACGTGAAAAAAGATTCATTTTCTAATTTTGTGTTTCACTTTTAAAAGAATTAAAGAAATGACTTATACTTCTTCAAAATTATTTTCATTATTTCAATTCAATTATAATATTCAAAAATTTTTAACTACAATTTTCCTTTATATCTATTATTTTTAATAATAATTAATTAATCAATTTCACGAAATTTCAATTATTCGTAAATTCTTCAATTAAATGCGCATATTAGAAAATAAAAACATCAAATAATATTTAAAAAATTCAATTAAAATATTAATTTTGAAAATTCAATTATTTCCAAAAAACATCACTTTATATTTTTTTTTAATATTCAATTATAATGTAAAATTTTAACTGAAATTCATTTTTATGAAATGAAAATCAATTTTTATTAGACAATTCTACAAGAATTTAATTATTTAAATGCAAAAGTAAATAATTTATTGAATAATTGAATGTTTCTCAAAATTCAATTCTCATAAAGAATTTTAGTAACGAATTTTTTAATAATTCAATTCCTTGGTCGAATTTGATTAAAACTTGCATGAACATAATTACTTTTTTCAAGGAATTCAATTATGATTGTATAAAAAATAATTGAAACGCTGCGATGAGTTTAATAATTTTCAAATATATTCGTTTACAATTCAATTTTAGAAAATTTCAATTATTCGGAAATTTTGCAATTAAATATATATTGAAAAATAAAAACTTGAAACAATTTCAATAAAAATCCTATTGAACGTTTTAAAAAGAATCAATTGTACAGAATTTTTTTGCAAAAATATGCAAAATTAAGAATTTCAATGATCTTAGTTTGAGACTTTTTCAAAATTTAATTATTTCTAAAAATCCACGTTATGCTTTTAATACTTAAGTATAATTGAAAATTTTAACTGAAATTCATTTTTAGAACCATTTCTATTAGTAAATTCAACGAGACTTCAATTATTTAAATACAAAAATAAATAATTTATTAATTTCGTGTTCCATAAAATTTAATTCTCCTAGAAAATGTTGTCACCAAATTTTTTAAATCATGAATTTTTTTGAACTTTTTATAAGATTTTTAAGAATAATTACATTTTTCGAGGAATTTGATTAAAATTGTTTTAAAAATAATTGAAATTCTGCAATAAGTTTTGTTACATTTGAAAATAATTGAATTCCTAAAAGAATTTTATTATTTATAAAAATAATTGAATTCCTGGTAGAAACGTTATTATTCATGAAAATAATTGAATCATTGCGAAGAAATCTATAAAAAAATTTGTAAATAATTGAATTTCTATAAACAATTTTATTATTTATGAAAATAATTGAATGTTTGCGTAGAATTGTATTCAAACTTTTTTTTAACAATGGAATTCTTTTGGAAAATTATTTTTAAACAGTAGATATTGAAAATTATAAAATTTAAGAAAACTTTCGAAAAGAATGAATTCTACAGAGTTTGTTGTCAAAAATTAACAATTTCAATGATTTTAGTTTGAGATTTTTTCAAAATTTAATTATTTCTAAAAATCCACGTTATGCTTTTAATACTTAAGTATAATCTAAAATTTTAACTAAAATTCATTTTTAAAACAATTTTTATTTGTAAATTCTACGAGAATTCAATTATTTTAATACAAAAATAAATAATTTTGTTGAAATTAAATTCTTATAAAAAATATTATCAACAAGTTTTTTAAATCATTAAATTCTTTGGAATTTGATTCAAATTGCATTTGAAAATAATTGAAATTCTGCTATGAGTTTTGTTATTTTTGAAAATAATTGAATTCCTAAAAGAATTTTATTATTTATAAAAGTAATTGAATCTCTGTAGAAATATTATTATTTATGAAAATAATTGAATTATTGCGAAGAAATTTATTTAAAAAATTTGTAAATAATTGAAGTCCTGTAAAAATTGTATTATTTATGAAAATAATTTAATGTTTCCGTAGAATTGTATTCAATTTTTTTTTAACAATGGAATTCTTTGGAAAAATTGTATTGAAACAGTAGATATTGAAAATTATGGAATTTAAAAAAACCTTTGAAAATAATTGAATGTTTGACAAGAATTTGATAAAAATTTTGTTAAATAATTGAATATGAGAGAAGAATTTTTTGATTTATAAAGAAAATTGAAATTTTAACAAGAATTTGATTGAAATTTTGTAAAATAATTAAATATCAGAGAATAATTTTTTTATTTATAAAAAGAATAGAAATTTTGACGAGAATTTTTTGAAATTTTTGAACACAATTGAATTTAGTAACTATGTTACTAAATTAGTTACCAACTTACAATTCTCCCTAGAGAAGCTAAATTCGTTGAATTTTTCCAAATCTTCGACTTTGGTGTTTTATTTAAAATAAAATTTCATTCATAATTAAAAATAACACCAAAAATAGATTATTTTAATTGCTTTTTGGTGTTAATTTAATCCTAGAGGGATTAAACTGTTGCAGATTATTATTATTAATCCACTCTGGTGTTATTTTAACACCCCACGTCTTACGAAGACAAAAATAATTACTAAAAAAAATTATTATTATTTAATTTTTTTTTTGCGAAGCCTGTGAGTAAGTTAGAAGGTTAGTAAGTTAGTTAATAAATAAGTTAGTAATCGCTGAATAGTGAATTGATTTTGCTTTGAATTATAAAATTTCACTTATTGTAAAAAATAAACAAAAAATTACACCAAAATGGATTATTTTCTCTCTCTCTCTCTCTTTTCAATAAAAAAAAATAATTTTCAATTTTTGTTTAGCTAGAAAAGAGGAAAGAAGAAAAAGATGAAGAGGAAGAAAAATAATAATCTCTCTCGGTATTTTAATCGTGAAATATCGCGCATGAAACGGTGTTTTTGTGATAAAAAGAGTACTCTTAAAAAAAGGGCTAAAAAGGAAAAAAAAGAAAAAGGAAAAAAGAAAAAGGGTGAATGGGAAGGGGAAGGGGGGGGGAAATGAGAGAAGCAAAAGGCGCGCGTGTCATGTAAATTCTTGTGCACTTTTCCCGAGTCCTTCTCTCCCATATTCCCCACCTACCCCACCCTGAGTTTCTGGATCTGTCTCTCTGTCTCTGTCTATCTCTGTGTCCGAGAAGCGTTATTCATAGAGAATATGTTACGAGGGACTTGGCTTTGATCTGGACTCAAGCCCCCAGGATTATGCAGACAGAACCGCACTTACCTGTGAATGTATATTATATACACGTCAGTGTGGGAATATATATATATATATATATATATTAAAAAAGATGTATGTATATTTGTCTATATATATGAGTATTTGCATGACAGTGTGTGTATAATGTTGGGGCACGATTAAGTTCCGTTTGGAATAGTGTGCGCTCCTTGAAAACGCAACTGGCGGCTACATACCTTTAGCGTTAAGGGCGTTCAGTTAGTATTGGGAAACCTAACCAAGAGATAGCTATATAACTGCATAATACTCCCGCAAGGGCTGTTTTAGAAGCTGTTTCCAGCTAAGGAAGCTCTCCTTTAAATGTAAGTCTATGTAATTATCCTCTTTTGCCTCATGATCAAATAAGGAATAGTCCTTTCCCATCTGGTAATAATTTTCACATGAAAATTATACAATTTCAAACGAAAATTTCTATTTCCAAGAAATAGTTTCTCTCACTCACTCTCTTTCTTCCAAGTTCTATTAAAACGCTGATATATATTCAAATCTCTCTCTCTCTCTCTCTATTATTATTAAATTATTCATTTCATTAGTCGATGAATAATTGAGACACGTATGATATGCATATGTTCTTAGTTCTTTCTAAATTTGGAATTATTGGTAGAATTTTGATTAAACATTTTTAATTTTTAATTACAGTTTTTTTTTTTTTTTTTTTGAAATATTTTTATACACTTGTTCCTGGTTCTCTATTTTAAAAAAAGAATTAGTACGTTGGTGAAGTTTACAACGTTTATAGTCAACGATTTCTAATTAAAAATTTTTTTTATGCAATTTTTTATAAATTTTTGTACAGAAAATAATAATTTTTCTTTTTTCAATAATGATTTACTACAAAAAAATATTTTTGAACAAAAATTTGTATTCTTTTTGTCAGGAAAATAATTTTTTTTCTTTCAATCGTTGATCATAAACGTTGCAAACTTCACCGACGTGAATTAGTTTAAATAATGTGAAATTTATTTAAATTTTTTAATCTCTTAGTGGCAAAAATTTGATTTTGCTATTCCCTGACTAAAGAGAAAATAACTGAAATCAAAATGAGTCGGAAAAATGACTCATATTATATGAGTTGCAAGAAAAATAAGTTCAATTTTTTTCCGTGTTGGAAAAAAAATTTTTTCTTAATCCCTCTAAAAAAAATTAAATAGTTAGAAATAAAATTAGTTAGGGAGGCGAATTTCCTTAGATTATTTTCCAAAATTGCGATAAAATTCTTATTCGATTCTTATTCAATTAGACTTTTAGATTTCAGCGACTAAAAATTGGTATTTCTGGTTTTTTTTTCTAATTTCCACTACTTAAAATTTTGTTAATAGAAATCAAAAATTTATTCTTAAAAAATTATAATCTAATTCTTTAAAACGATTCAATTCTTTTCAACTCTTTTTAAAAGCTACTATTTCTGTTATTTTTAAAACTTCAACTACTTTAAATTCGTTAATAATAGAAATTAAAAAAAACTATTTTTTCAAAAATTATAATCAAATTTTTTAAAACGATTCAATTCTTTTTAAAAAGCTACTATTTCTGGTTTTTTTTTCAAAATTTCCACTACTTTAAATTCGTTAATACCGCAGAAATCAAAAAAACTATTCTCAAAAATTATCCAAATGTTCAAAACGATTCAATTTTTTTTCAAAAAATATTCGAAATTCAATTTTTGTCACAAATAGTAAACTTTCTACGGGAATTCAATTAATTTTAAAATAGCATTTTGAAAAAAATCAATTATTCAACAAAATTTTTATACAATTCTTTACAATAATTGAATTACTTTCAATAAAAAATTCTTTCATAACAATTCAATTATTTAGAAAGTTTTTTTTTTATTGGTGGAATTTCTGAAAAGATTTTAATTATTTCCATAAATAATAAAACACATGGAAGAATTTCAATTATTTTTTGATATTTCATATTTTTGTTCTTAACTATTTTGTATTGATTAATAAAATTCAATTATTTCCGCAAATAACATTTTTCTACAAGAATGCAGTTACTTAAAGTATAATTTTTACAATATTTATTATATTTCAAAAAAAATTATTTATTTAAAACAACGTTTATCAAGCTATTAAAAAGAATTCAATTATTTTAAGAAATTACGAAATCCTTCGCAGAAATTCAATTGTTTTTCAACATTTTAATAAAATTTTTCTCAATAATTAAATTATTATCGTTTAAATAATAAAATTCTTTTCAGGAATTCAATTATTTTCAAATATTTTATTCAAATTGTTCGAAAGAAATCAGTTATCTTAAATACAGTTATAATTTAATATTTTAAAACAATTCCATTATTCTTTTAGATTTTAATAAAAAAATTTCTAAGAATTCAATTATTTACAATTTACATACAGAATTCATCCACAAAATTCAATTATTTTTATAGAAGTATTAAATTTTTTATCATTCTTTTTTTTCTATTTTCAAAAATTCTAATAAAATCGTTTAGTACGAATTAAACTATATTTTTATTAATGATAATAAAATCCTTTTTAAGAATTCAATTTTAAAAAAAAATTTTAATATGCCACACAGAGATTCAATTATTCTCAAAAATTTTAATAGAATTCTTTGTAAAATGTAATTATTTTTAAAAACTTTTCGAAATTCAATGATTTTTAATATCTATTATTTTCTTCGTAAGAATTCAATTATTTAAATTAGAATTTGCATAAAATTACTCGAAAGAAGTCAATTATTTAGAAACTCTTATAAAATTTTTAGCAAGAATTGAATTACTTTTATAAATATTTAAATTCTTTCGTGAATAATAAAATTCATTGCTGGAGCTTAATTTATTAGCAGGATAAGAAAGAAGTAAATATTTTTGACGTAAATTCACTTTTGTCATATAGTAATTGAAATTTTTTTCAATTTTTAAGAATTTTAGTTTTTTAAAACCATCAAAAAATTTTTATTATTTTTGACTATTTTAATTTTTATGAAAAGAAGTTGCAAAGTCAGTTAAAATAATCTAACTTTATGAAAGTTATTTTAGAATTTATATTTATTTTTCAGAAATATGCTTTTTAAATGAAAAAAAAATTCAGAAACAAAAAAAAACTAGATGTTTTGTAGAAATTCCAGAAGTTTGTTATTTTTCCTGTATTTTTGGCAAAATTTTCTAATTTTCCTAACTTCTTTTTTTCCCTGTATTCCCTGATTTTCCTAACGTGTGACTGGAAATAATAATATTTATTCAGTAGTGTTTACTTATGTTTATCTTTAATTTTAATTTTAACAAAATTTTTTCCTTGTACTCCCTGATTTTCTTTAATTCTTTTTACTTCTTTTTTTTCTTTTAAAATTATATTTATTGATTAAATTATTTTTTTTTCTACTAAAAATACACGAAAAAAAATCTTCACTTGAAACAACTACAAATTTCACCATATTAGAGAAATTTTTAGTTGTTGCAGTGAATACTTTCGCTATTTCAACGAATTCTTTTTCTGTTCCAGTTAAAGGCTTTTTTTCGAGTAATAATCTAAAATAATTAATTTTTTAGTTTTTTTTTTTTAGTTTTCACTGGATATTGAGTTGGTTTTACTGATTTTAGAAGCAAACAATCAGACACTGATTGTCAGGTAAACAGTGATTTTTCAACTGTCTCAAATTTAGAGCGTACTAAAAATTAGTCGTTTCCTTAAACTAATAGCTGATAATTTAGAAAAATATTTCAAAGTCACTATACGTTGGAGTACTTTAGACAGTTTTCCAAATGCTTTGACTTGAGCGTCGACAAAATAAACTAGCCGTGTCTCGATTGTTATTATTCTCCATTCGTCAAAACTTCACGGCATTTCACATACAAACACATACACAAACTTCGCCAAGAATAAACACTTTGGAAGAAGAAATGCATTTAAATTTATGTGATACATTCAAAAAACAGGTGGTAATTTCTCAAATAGAAGACGACAAAACAAACAGAGAGAGAGAGAGAGAGACAAGAATTAGATTAAGATTTATTGTCAAATAATAAATCGTCACGCGAGTTGACCGCGATTAATTAATCCATTTGCTAGGGAGTATTAAGATTCGTGTTGTTACCGGATTCTCTGCTCAATGCAGTTGTACGGCAGCTATATGGTTTGACATTAAACCCTTTTGGCACGATTTCAAAAGTTTTCGCCGACACGCAAAACTGTGTTAAATGGAATTTCTTAGCGCCGACAATGTTTCTCATTTTTCCCCCCTTTCTCTCTCTCTCTCACTTTCTCCAATTTACTTTTCCGGATTTCCGTCATTCGTTGTCGGGATTCAGCCTTAGTTCGAAAAGTGTATTTCTTTCATTAAGGATATTTTTTTTTCTAACTTATCAAATGGTAATATTTCTGGGTCATTTCTTAGAAAAGACAAATGACAAATTGAAGTCATATTTTCTAGAAAAAAAATATTTAAAATTAATAAAATTTGTTCCAAACATATTATGGAATTTAATATTATCTGTCAAGTTCAAGTCCACAATGTTGATCAACGAAAAAAAATTCTTCACTAAGTGAATTAATTAAAAATAATGCATTAAACAAAAATGTGGCGCACTCCCAAGAAAGGTACCTAAGAAGCAAAAAATTTGAGGTTATGTTTTTAATTTTTTGAGTAAAAATATTAAAATACAGAAAGAGTATCAATTATTAATTAAAAATTATTGATCTTCAAGTCTTCATTATATCCAAAATATTCAATGATAGATTTCAAATTCAAATAATTAATAATAAACTTTTAAACAAAATAAATCTAACACGAACCTAACCTACAATTCGTTTGCTTGTTAGGTACCTTTCTTGGGAGTGCGTCACAAATATTGATGTTTTTAAATAATAATTAATAATTTACGATAATAAGTGACAACTTTTAAGCAAATACAGTAAATTTTTAAAAAATTCGTCCACCATATTGGATCCGCCATTTTGAATTTCGAGAAACTATCATCAGCAAAGTTTGAAGTTAGTTTTTGTTTGTTTCTTTGTTCGTCTAACTTTTCTAATTTTTCTTTTTAAATGTTTATTTACTTTTTGCAATTAATGTACTGAAATTTATTGAGTGCTTGATTGCTTGCAAAGTATTTGTCAAAAATTTTGAAAATAATTAAAT
The DNA here is from genome assembly GCA_032872475.1 of Leptopilina myrica (nomen nudum). Classification (NCBI taxonomy): domain Eukaryota; kingdom Metazoa; phylum Arthropoda; class Insecta; order Hymenoptera; family Figitidae; genus Leptopilina; species Leptopilina myrica (nomen nudum). The sequence continues at coordinate 4,334,314 of CM065465.1, read as the reverse complement.
TTTTTTAGAGATATTTATTATCAAAATTAAAAATAATTGAAATCTAGTAAAAAAATTTAATTATTGATGATTTTTCTGTTTAAATGTTTATTTATTTTTGCAATTAATGTACTGAAATTTATTGAATGCTTGCAAAGTATTTATCAGAAAATTTTGAAAATAATTAAATTTTTTAGAGAAATTGAATATTAAAATTTTAAAAAATTGAATTCAAGCAAAGAATTTAATTATTGATGGAAAGAATCGAAATTTGTCAAAGAATTTTATTTTGTACTGAAAATAATTCAATTCTTGGCAGCAGTTTTATTAAATTTTGAAAATTTAATTGTTTTGAATAATTTATTTAAATAAAATAATGTAATTTTTTTTAGAAAATTGTCATTGAATGTTTTGAAAAATAATTGAAATGTATAAAGATTTTTGAAAGAAAAACTTTTCAGAATAATTGAATTCTTTGAAAAAATTCTATTAAAATTTATATAAATTACTTTTATTTTTTTTGCAAGAATTATACAATTTATAAAAATAATTTAATTGTTTCGAAGAATTTTTTCCGATTTTTTAAAAATAAATAAATAATTTGAATGTTTTTAAAGAATTTTATTAAAAATTTTGAAAATAATTGAATTCAATCGAAAAATGTTTTTAAAACGTACAAAAATAATTTTTCTTGTGAATTTTACAAAAACTGTCGAAAATAATTGTAATATTTTAAAAAATAATTGCATTTGTCCGAGAAATTTTATTAAAAATTCTATTAAAAATAATTTAATTCCTGCGAAAGAAATTATTATTTATGAAAAGAATTGAATTTTATCAGAATTTTTGCAAATAACTAGATTTTTTTGGAAGAACTTTATTCGAAATTTTGAAAATAATTGAATTTATTCAAATAATTTTATGAAAACGTTGAAAATGATTAATTTTTAAATACTTTTATCAAAATTATTGAAAATAATGGAATTCAACATTTTTTCTACTAATTTTATTAAAATTGTATTGAAAATAATTAAATTGCTCCGACGAATTTTGCGTTTCATGGAAATAAATTATTTTTCCAAAGAATATAATTATATTTATGAAAATAATTAAATTGTTTTGAATAATTTTTGAAAACAATTGAATTTTTTGAAAAAATTTTGAAAACAATTGAATGTCTTGAGAAACGTTTGAAAACAATTGAATGTTTTGAAAAATTTTTGAAAACAATTAAATGCTTTGAAAAAAAATAAAAATGAAATTTAATTTTTTATTTACTTTAATTTACGCTATTTTTACAATTTTTAATTTTTTCAGAGTTTTTAGAATTAATTTCTTTACTAAACAAATTGATAACTAAAATCTTAGTTTAAGAAAAAATACAATTTTCTAGTGCTTTTTTCAAACGAAATAATTGATTTAAATTGTCAGTACAAACAAATTTTTAATTCCACTTTAATAAAACAAAAATCCACTTTAGTAAAAATAAAAAATTGTTTATCTCGTATTTTTCTATATAAAGTAGGGAAAAAATGTACGTAATCGAATTTGAAATGTCGAGTTGCAATTTTACATGAAATGGTCCATATGTATATAAAGTCTTACTTTGAATAATTTTGCATAGATGTGCTCTGTATATACAGTGTATAAGAAAGTGTGAAATGGAAATCGGGTTTTGAAAAAGAAGCTATTTTTTTTTCTTTTTTTTCTTCTTTAAAAAATTTGAATAAGACATGCATTGTTTTCTTTTTTCGTTTCTAAGAAATCGGAGAGAGAGAGAGAGAGAGAGAGGGAGGGGGGAGGGAGGACAAAAAGGGAGGAAATAAAATTGTTGAATTTTCTCCCTTCAGGTTTATTGTTGAACTTGTAGCACGGGGCAGATTACTTTTCTACCGAAAAAAAATCGTAAATCATTTGATCGTAAATTATTTTTTATATGTATACAGTGATGCTGAAGTGTCAGAGAGGAATGAGGATTTTCCGCTTTCGTATATTATATATTTATTTATTTATTTTTGGTAAAAAAGTCATCTTTCAATATATTTTTCAGTTTAACTATTGTTTCATTGTGCGCGAGAGATGGTTGCCATATTTTTATGTTCAGAGTATTATCAGATAGAAATTTTTTTTGTGACTAAAGAAATTTATTTATAAAAAAATTTAAAAACTTTTTAATGAAATTTTTTTTATACAAAAATTAAAAAACTTTTTAAAGAAATTTCTTTTATAAAAAAATTATAAAACTTTTTAAAGAAATTTTCATTTTGATTGTGGAAGAATTTTAGTTAAAAATATTAAAAAACAAATTGAATTTTGGAGAAGTTGTGAATGATTGTAGAAATTCAATTATTTTTTAAAAGTAATAAAATTTTTTGCAAAAATTCAATTATATTGCAAAGTAATAAAATTCTTCGCATAAATTCAATTATATTCCAAACTTTGAAGAAAAATTCTCGTCAAAATTTCAATTATCCTTGAAAATAATAAACTTTTCCAAAATGTTATTTGTTTTAAAAAGAATTGTAATAAAATCCTTGTCAAAATTGCGACTAATTTCACAAAAATTTTCTCAATTCAATGTTTTTATATATTTTTGAAATATTGTTTTAAAATAAAAATTTCCAACAGAATTCAATTATACAAAAAAAAATTTTGATACAATTCTACGTCAACATTTTAGAGGAATTCAATTATTTACAAATTTTTTTAGAAGTTACTTAATTACTTTCTTAAATATTAAAATTTGTTTATTCAAAGGCCTTAAAAAATATAATTATTCTTAAAGTTTTATTAAAATTCGTAAAAAGAAATTAAATTAAAAAAAACATTCAATTATTCACTGAAATATTTAGTTTTTTATCGAATTTTAAGAAGTTTGAATTTTAAATTTCTAAAAATCTAAAGTTCTAGAGAAAAATTATAACTAATATTTAAATATTTATTGAAAAAATTATTTGAGTTTTAGTTTTTTAAAAGTATTTTCTAATTTTTAAATTTCTGAGACGTTTTTCCTAATAAAGGTGAATTTCTAAAAGAGTTTTTTCTAATGAATGTGATTTCCTTATTTTTTAATTTATTAAAATTGTTTAAATTGAAAAAAAACAATAGGTACTTGACATTTTTGTAAAAAAATTTTAATAAAAAAAAATTAGAAATTAAGTAAATTTTTTACCAAATTTTTTAAATAATCTCGTTAAAAATTATAATTAATAAATAGAAATTACGGGGATTTTGTCTTAAAGATATTAAAAATTTTATTTAAAAAATATTTTATAAATATAGTAATTTTTGAAATTTTAAGATATAAAAAATTAAAAATGATGCTAATTATTATTTTTTGTCCGAAAAGAACAAAATTTTGTTTAAAAATTGTCATTAGAAATAGAAATTTAAACATTTTTTTCTTCTTTTTCAAAAAGAAACTCCTAATTTTGTGAAAAAAATTGTTATCTAAAAACAAAAAATATTTCGAAATAGATTCTATTTCCTAATCTTAATTTTTTTTTTAAATTTCTACCTTTTATCAAAAATGAAAGATTTTTACAAATTTCAGGAAAATAAATAATAAAAATTATAATTTTTTGGCAAAACTGTTTTAAACTGTAAAAATTGTTAGAAAAAACAATTTTTGGGAAACTGATTTTATTGAAAATTGCTTTTTTGTTTTTTTTCTTAGACAAAAAGAATTCGAAATTTTTTTTTTTTTAAAAATGATAATTTACCTTAAAAAAGTATTTAATTGTTTATTGATGTTTACGAATAATTTTACAAGTAAAAAAGTTCGTAAATAATGTAATGTTTATTAATTTTAATTAGTGACTGACTTTTTGTTATTAAATTAATAATTTTTACTAATAAATTAATTGGAATTTCTATTTTTTAGTGCAATTTACTAATTGAAAAGGAAAAAGTCAGTCATTAATTCAAATTAGTAAATATTTTTACTAAATCAAATTCAGAGAGAAAATTGTAATATTTTACTTCAGTGAAAATAGTTAATGTTATGTTAATTGTTTAATTAATTTTAAGTGAAAAATTTTGTATCCATTTTTTTACTAATAATTTAGTAGAAATATTTTTATTAAATCAAACTTAGAGAGAAAATTGTAATATATTACTGCAGTAAAAATATGTAATATTTTTACTTTAGCAAAAATAGTTAATAACTTATTAGTTTAGTTAATTTTAATTTTTAAGTAATAAATTTCCCATGTATTTTCAATAAAATTTGACGATAATGAATTTTTTTTTTGAATTTTTTCGTCTGCTGTGAATTTACAATTTACATACACATGTATATGCGATGATATTGAATTGGATTTTGTGTATTATGCGTATGTAAAATGATACTTTTGCCAATGACAAAGGGAATAGGGAATGTGCATTTGGTGAGTTGTTTTGTGTTGAACAAGTATGTATATATATAGATATGAAATAATCTCCGTGCGCTGCAAACTAGTTTCTCGATCAAATGTCACTTTGTCTTTCGTTTGTTGCCAAGTAAGCCCAATGTCCAAATGGATTCGAAATACGGATGAACAATCAGACTGGGATGATCAGGCCGAAACAGTATCTGTAATTCGCAAAGGGAATATGATAGAGAGCAATATACAACTCGCTTGAGGTGTTTGATATAATTTCCCGTTTGCTAAATTTGTTTCAATGCGGGGACAAAATTTCCACTGGATTTTGTAAAATAATATCAAATGTACGTGTTATTCGGCTTGTTTGACAAACTTTTCCCAACTCTTGGGAGAAAATGGAATTTTCGTTATTGATTTATTGTTTCTCTTCTTCATCAACATCATCATCACTATCTTTTTATTCTTCACCTTCTCTTTTTTCTGCTTGTTTTAGTTCTTCTTCTTTTTCTTCTTTATCTTCTCCTTTTTCTTCTTTTCCTTTTGTTTCTTCTATTAAAAATTTTTTTTATTGATATCATTGATTAAAATTTTTATTAATTTAAAAAATATATTTTTATGTTCGAAATGTAGTTATTTTAGTATGAAAAGACACTCTCTAAATTTAATTTTAATGTAAAATGGTAAAAATGTTAAATTAAATAAGAGTAAAAACCTTTATTTATTTAAATTAGTGACTAAAATTTTATTTTTTTAATAGTAAACTTTACTAATAAATAGTAATTAAATTAGTGACGGAAATTTTGTTTTTTAATCAGTAAACTTTACTAACAAATAGTAATTAAATTAGTGACGGAAATTTTGTTTTTTAATTATTGAACTTTACCAATAAATAGTCATTAAATTAGTGACTGAAATTTTGTTTTTTAATTAGTAAACTCTATTAATAAATAGTAATTTTTACTAATTTACTAGCAAACTGTATTAATTTGAAAACAAAAAAGCCAGGCACTAATTTAAATTAGTAAACTTTTTTACTATTTTTTTTACCCTTACGATAAAATAATTTTTACCTGTAAATTAGTAGAAAATACTATTCAATTAGTAAATTTTACTAATTCAAAAGTAAAAAGTCAGTCTCTATTTCAAATTTGTAAACACTTTACTCATTCAAATTTAGGGAGCATTTAATTGTATTGGTAATTATTTAATTCAGAAAAAACAGTTTCTTAATATTTTTAACAATTTTTCCTTTTCAATATTTCCAAATTTAAAAATAATGTACTAAAAATTATCGAGTTGTTGCTAAGAATTTTATTAACAAATTTTTTACTAATAAAATTCCATCAAAGAATTTTATTATTTAGGAAAATATATTAATTTTGTTGAGATTTTTGAAAATTCTAATTAAATTATTTTTGAACAATTTTTTTAACATTGTTTCAATAATAAAGTTTCTTTAAGGGCATTTGAACCTTTATGACGTCACAGCATTAAAATATATGCTTTGTATCAATTGTGACGTCATAATGGTTCAAATGCCCTTAATGATTTTAATTGAATTTATTCGAAAAATTTTATTATTTGGGAAAATAATTGAATTTTCGTGGAGAGTTTTTTAAATTTAAAAAAAAATCTAATTAATTTTTTTTAGAAGAATTTTTTTGCATTTATTTTTAATAATGAAGTTTATTTAATAATTTTAATTCAAAATTTTCAAAATAATCGAATATAATGAATAATTATTTCTTTCAAGTTATTAAAATAATCGTGTTTGTTTCTTTGTTAATAATTTACTTTAAATGTTTTAATTATTAAATTTTATTAAAATTTTAGAAAATTGAAATTGAAAAGTTTTATAACAAATTAAGAAAAAAATTGAATTCTTTTGTAATATTTTTTTAAAAATAATTTAACTCTGGCAAAGAATTTTACCATTTTATATTTATACATTAAATTGACTTATAATAAAGGATTTTTAAAAACTTTCGAAAATAATTGTTTATAAGAAAGATATTAAAAATAAAACAAAAATCAAAGAAGTTATGATAATTTTAGACAAAAATTATTGAATTTTTTCAAAGAATTTTTCTATTTATAAATAAAAATGAATTGTTTCTAAGGATTTATTAAAATTTTAGAAAATAATTTAATTAAAAAAAAATTATTAAGAATTAAATAAAAATCAAAGAATTTATCGAAATTTATAAAAATAATTGAATTCTTAATTCTTATAGAAGGAATGTTATTATTTATGAAAATAAATGAATTTTATGAACACGATTATTCTAAAACTTGAAATCAAATTACTTTAAACTTTCAAGTAAAATAATCGTTATTGTCAATTATTTAAATTCAACATTTGGTTATTATATTTTGTTAAAATTTTAGAAAATAGTTGAATTCTTTAAAAAAAATGTTTTCGCGAATTAAAAACAATATTGAATTTTCTCGTGAAATTTTGTTAAAAAGAATTGAATTTTTGCAATAAGTTCTACCATTAATTCATAAAATTGTATTGTTTCGAAGAATTTATTAAATTTGAAAAGAATTGAATTTTTTCAAAAAATTGTATTAAAAATTATAAAAGAAATTGAATTCTTTCATAAAATTGTATTAAAAATTAAAAAAGAAACTGAATTCTTTCATAAAATTTGATTAAAAATCATTTAATATCTTCCAAAAAATTTTTCTGTTTATAAATATAATTCAATTTTTCTATGAGACACAGTTTTTTTTAGCATAAGGATAATACATTTTTTCTAATATAATTGAATTTTTTCGAAGAATTTATTCAAATTGTAGAAAATTATTCAATTATTCTATTTTTTTTTAATTTTCATAACAAATTAAGAAAGAAACTGAATTCTTTCGTGAAACTGTTTTTGAATACATTTGGTATTTCTGCAAAAACTGTTGATATTTATGAATATAATTAAATTGTTCCGAAATATTTTATAACGAATTAAGAAAAAAATTGAATCGTTTCGTGACATTTTTTTGTTTTAATATTTTAATTTTTTTTTAAACTGATATTTTTCATTTCATCATATTCATAGTAGTATGAACCAGTTTTAGTCAGACTTGTAAAATTCTAATAACACGAGTAGTTAAAGTCAACCAAAGTCAGACAATATAGAATATACTTATATACTTTCACCTTTTGGCAATTTTTAACTCTAAAAAGGCATTTTCAAATAGTAATTAAAAAAATGCTTGAAAAAAACATTTAAATTAATTTCTGGAAAAATTCAAAATTGAAAAAAAAATGTTGACCAATTTTTCAAAGAATGGTGACAAATTTCTGCAAATTCAATAAGTGAAAATAAAAAAAACTGATAGTTGCTTTTTTTGTATTTAGTAAAAATAAGAAATACTGGGTATAAGGAGTTTTTTTTTTGTCGTCTCGTCGTGCAGAGAAAATTGGCAAGTTTGAAAAGACGTTAAGAGGCATGTTTTATTGACATGGACAGTAATCAACTCTGAGATACGAGCCGCCCAGCAGCTCGTCGTCCTTATGTTGCCCTGCATAACTGGTGTGGCTTTGACGTTAGAGCTTTTAGTTCATATCAACCTTTGTCCCTGCATGTCGTCGTTTAATTACTAACTTGAAAAGCTTCAAGCAACTGACTACCGATACTCTCTCTCTCTCTCTCGCTCACTCTACTATCCTTTGCAAATTTCTGCCCCCATAACATGACCTCAAAATTGATCCCTTTTTATGCAATATTATATTATATATTCTCATTCACGATCTTGATTATAATATTACAATCATTTTCTTTTGTCCATTGATAATGTAAATTTATATACGAGTTATTGAAGAAAACTAATTTATAGTTTGGGATACTAACTAATTGCGTTGTTGAAATTTACTAATTTAGTTGCTGAAAGTAATACTTTTCGCGGCGTTAAAAATAAACTGAATTAAATTATTTGAAAATTACGAAAATTGTAGTTGATTTTGGTAAAGAAAATAGTTATTTAAGTAACTAAAGAAATTAATTTATAACCGGATAAAATTATTCACAAATTAAGATCCTAAAGTTCTCAACGTTCAGATGAACGACGTTCATTTATTTCCTCTAAAAATTAAATTTTTATTGCAATTATTTTGTCTCAATAACAAAAAAAAACAATTTTTAAATGTCAAATTTTTGTTTTTAAATTTTTTTTATGATTAGTAGTTTTATTAAAATATCTTCAATAAAAAATATTTCGTTCATTTGAACGTTCAAAACTTGGGGATCATCGCAAATTGTGTAGAAATTAGATAATTTTCATAAAGAAAATAGTTATTTAAATAACTAAAGTAATCCATTAATAACTCGATAAAATTATTTACAATTTACAAATTTTGGAAATTAGATAATTTTCATTAAAAAAAATAGTTATTTAAATAACTAAAGTAATTAATTAAAAACTGGCTAAAATTATATTCACAAATTGTAGAAATAAAATAATTTTCATAAAGAAAATAGTTATAAAAATCACTAAAGTAATTAATTAATAACTGAAAAAAATTATTTACAAATTACAAATTATAGAAACTAGATAATTTTTGTAAAGAAATGTTTAATAAAATTCTTCGCAAAAAGTCATTTTTTTATGAATAACATTTTTCGTTTAAGAATTCAATTATTTTTATAAATAGTAAATTTTTTTTGCAAAAAAATTCAATTATTTTTTTTTTCATTTCAATAATATTTCACGAACGAATACAATTATTTTTTAAAAATTTAAGAAATCCTTTGAAACAGTTCAATTAGTTCCTTAAATAGTAAAATCTTTGCAAAAATTCAATTACTTAAAGAAACTTTTTCACAAAAAAATTAAATTTTTTCTTATTTCGTTATAAAAATAAATTTCAATAGAATTTAATTATTTTTTAATATAAATCCTTTGAACCAAGAAAATTATTTTTTTTTTAATAATAAAAACTTTGCAAAAATTCAATTACTTAAAAAAATATTTTAACAAAAGAATTCAATTGTTTGTGAATTCGGTATAAAAAAAATTTCAAAAGAATTTAATTATATTTTCTGCAATTTTTACAAATCCTTGAAACCAACATAATTATTTTTTTAAATAGTAAAATCTTTGCAAAAACTCAATTATTAAAAAAAAATTTGCACAAAATTCAATTTTTTGTTAATTTGTTATTAAAAAAAATTTTTTAAGAATTTAATTATTTTCCAAAATTTTCATTTGTTATCAATAAATATTATTTATAAGTATTAAATTTATTTGCAAAAATTCAATTATTTTTAAAACATTTCCTGAATAAATTCAATATTTTAATTTAATTTATAACAATATTTTTGTAAAAAAATCCAATTATTTTCTAAAATTTTAATAATTCCTACGATATAATTCAATTTTATTTGTAAATGGCAAAATTCTTTGTAAGAGTTAAATTATTTTCAAGAAAATTTCAAGAAAGAATTCAATTATTTTCTTAATTCGTTATAAAATTCTTTGCAAAAATTCAATTATTTTTAATACCATTTTTATAACATTTCCTGAATGAATTGAATATTTTTAGTTAATTTTTAACAATATTTTTGGAAAAAAATCCAATTATTTTCTAAAATTTAAAATTTTAACAAATCCTTCGATATAATTCAGTTTAATTTATAAATGCTAAAATTCTGTGCCAAAATTCAATTTTTTTCAAGAAACTTTCTCGAAAGAATTCAATTTTTTTAATTCGTTGTAAAAATTTACATATAAGAATTCAATTATTTTTTTAAATTTTATTCAAATTTAATAATTAAAATGTTTAATGTCAATTATTAACAAAGTTACAAACATGATTATTTTAAAAATTTGAAACAAATAATTGTTCATATAATTCTATTATTTAAAAAAAATTTGCATTGAAATTATTAAATGAACTTAATTTAAAAAAAAAAATTTTATTTTATTTTTAAAAAAATTCCACAAAACTCTCCAGCAGGTATTCAATTATTTTCCTTAATAATAATACTCATCGAGAGAAAATTATATTCTTATCAGATTTTTTGATAAAATTCTTTGCATAATTCGATGATTTTCAAAACACTAATTTTTAAATTGAATTAGTAAATTATACTAATAAATTAGTAAACATTAAATTTCAAAACATTAGGTTTTAAATTGAATTAGTAAATTATATTAATAAATCAGTAAACATTAATTTTCAAAACATTAAGTTTTAAATTGAATTAGTAAATTACACTAATAAATTAGTAAACATCAATGAACCCTGAATTATATTTTTTTTACTGAAAAATTGTGGAACAATGTGAAATATTTAGATTGAAATAAAATTTATGGGAATTAACAACAAATTTTTAATTATTTTTGCATATTTTTTGCAATTTTAATTTTTAATTTCTTTTTTTTTTGTTTTTTTTCAAATCTTATGATCCTGATATGTGGATATTATAAAATGTCTCGCGGTATTGGTTTCCGCTAATGCGATTGATTGTATAATTTGATACATAGGAAGCTCTCCCATTCAATAATACCCGCGGGATGCTCAACTCCGTTAATTGAAATGCATTTATGCAATTAGGGAACCTATCGGGATTCACTTGATTGAATTTTTCACCTCTCCGTTTATTATAGAAAATGATGAAAATCATTTTTTGTTTGCTTTTGTTTTTTTTTTAAATACATATATACATATTATCGTTAATTACATTTTACGTTTCGGTTTACTTGATTACTTTTTGAATCGTATCAATTTTCACTGTGGATTTTCTTTTTGCTAATTCATTATATTGATGAATTATTATTACTTCTAAATTATTATTATTATTATTTTAATTTTCCCACAATTTTTCACGATTTAAAATTTATTTTTTAATTATTATTATTATTATTATTATTTGAATTTTCCCAGAATTTTTCACTATTTAAAATTTATTTCTCTATTATTATTATTATTATTTGAATTTTTCCCAATTTAAAGTTTATTTTTTAATTATTATTATCACTAATATTACTAATGCTAGTTTTTTAAACAAAATATTATTTTTAATCGGTTAGTTTTTATTAATGACTGATTTTTGAATTTTGAATTTTTACTAATTTTCCCACAATTTTTCACGATTTAAAATTTATTTTTTAATTATTATTATTATTATTTGAATTTTCACAGAATTTTTCACGATTTAAAATTTATTTCTCAATTATTATTATTATTTGAATTTTCTCATAATTTTTCACGATTTAAAATTTATTTCTCAATTATTATTATTATTTGAATTTTTCCCAATTTAAAGTTTATTTTTTAATTATTATTATCACTCATATTACTAATGCCAGTTTTTTAAACAAAATATTATTTTTAATCGGTTAGTTTTTATTAATGACTGATTTTTGAATTTTTACTAATTTTTCAAACAAGTAGATATTTTTTTATTTAAAAGTAGTTAATAGTTTTTTTTTATTTTTTATAATTCCTGGAGTAGGGAGAAATTTTGTTATTAAAAATTAGTTTATATCTACATGCTAATTAATTTATTTTACTAAAAGACAAAATTTAGTTTGTAAGTTGTTTTTTAACTAAAGTCTAGATTTAGAAAATTTATTTAGTATTTTTTTCGGTAAATTAATATTTTGTAAAAATTGAATAAAAATATTAAAATAAATTAATATCATAATGGCAATTGAAATAAATTAAAAACATAATGGTAATTGGAACTAAATTAAAATCCTGATGGTAATTAAAATAATAAAGTGAATGAAAATAATGAAATGAAAATAAAAAAACAATTGCACTGTTTCTTGTGAAGTATTTTTGTGATATTTATTGATGAGCTTTAATCGGCTATTCTCTGTTTGCAGAAAGTCAAAACTTGGGTTAACAAATGCATTTAATTAGTTTACTTTCTCTTTAGGGTATAGTTAATGTTAAGCTTGAACGACGAAGGCTCATTTTGATGTGGTTTAGTGTTTTCATGGCTTTATATTCAAAAGCGCAAAGTGGGCTAGAAGCTTGTGGTTTTAGGAAGCTTTGGCGCTTAGATTGCGGTCTCGCCTGTCGATTTCACATGGCAAAAACACCTTCCAAACACGCTTCTGACTTTCAAAAATATGTCTAGCTCAAGTTCCAACTCTCCGAATAACTTTTTACTTAGTTCTAAAGTTCAAATTGTGTATTTTGCAACAACTTGAATGAAGAAAAATTTCTTTTTTCCCTTATGAAAACAGTTTACAAAAAAAAAATGTAGAAAATAAGCCAAAAGAATTAATTTCATTAGAAATTTTTAAGAACTACGAGTTTTGAAAAAATTTTAATACTTTTAATTCTTCTCAAATTAGTTACACTTTGAAAAATATATTTTAATTAAATTAATTTTAATGTTTTGTTAATTAAATTTGAGTTTTCGAAGAGTTACAAATGTTTGCAAAAATTTTATTACTTTCAAAAGTAATACTTCTTTAAAAATTCAATTATTATTTTTCAACGCTTTAATAAAATTATTAATCTAAATATTTCAATTATATTCAAAGATTTATTTTTAATTCTAGTAAAAATTTCAATTATCCTAAAAAAATAATAAAATTCTTCTCCAAAATTCAATTAATTTCAACAATTCGCCCCATTTGATTTTTCCAAATGAAATGATTTTCAATATGTTCATAAATATTAAAAATTACACTGAAATCTAATTTATTAACGAATTTTTTTACGAATTTCTCAGTAAGAATTCATTTATTTTATTAAATAACAAATTTATTTTTTAAAATTCAATTATGTTTGTATAAATAATAAAACTCGGTGCAAAATTTTAATTATAATTAATAAAAAATTTTTTATGGAATTTTCGAGAAATTGAATAAAAATTTGAAATCAATTGAATTTTTAAATATTTTATTAAAATTCGACAAGAGAATTCAATTTTAAGAAATTAGGTGACAAAATTCTTCATGAGAATTTAATTTTAGGAAACATTCAATTATTAAATTTTTGTATTTAAATATTTGAATTCTCGTAGAATTTTCTAATAAAAATTAATTTAAGAATGCGAATTCCATTTTAAAGTCTAGATAGTATTTGAAAATTAAAAGCATCAGAGTGTAAATTTTGAGATGTAATTGAATTTTGAAATTTAATTTATATGAAAAAGTGTAAATGAATTTTATTACATTATTTGAAGTTTTTATTTTCTATTAATGTATATTTAATTGAAACATTTACGATTGATGGAATAATTAATTTCAAGCATCTAAATGAAAATTTCAAAGGGGCCAAAAAACGGGCTATAAAATTTATTTTTAAAATTTTTAATTTATTCACTTATTTATATTTATTTATAATTTATATTAATTTATATCAATTTTTTAAATAAAATTCAATTATTTTTCAAATTTTTCGATAGAATTCTTTAAAATATGATTATATTTAAACAAAAGTTTTTTTTAGATAAACAGAAAAATTTTAAAAATAAAAAAAAAACAGATTGTTAAACTTCGGTAAATATTTAGAATAAAAGAAAATTTCTAATTAATTCGAAAGTTTTGGTAAAAATTTTATATTTTAGAGAATTTTATTATTTATTTAAATCTTTAAATCTTTTTAAATCTAATCATAATTTTTTAATAATTCTAACAAAAAATTTGGAAAATGATTCAATTTTAAAAAATTTGCATTTCAATTAATTGCTAGAATAATACGTTTTTAAAAATATTTTAATGTAGTTTATAATTTTTCGAAATTCATTGTATTTCTTAAAAGAAGTTTTGTATAATTTTAAAAAAACTAATTTTTTCTATGAATTTTAATATTAAAAATTTTGAACATTATTGTTTTCTCCGAGAATTGCTAAAAATAATTCTAAATTACTATTTATTTGTGAAATATGTATTTGAAATTATTGAATTTGAAAAAAATTAGAATTTTTATTTATAAATTTACCTTTAAAGATTTTTCCTGAAAGTTTTTGATCGTTCAATTACTTTCAAAATTTTGCAATTATTCTTCGAAAGTCGATTTTCTAAAATTGGAACAAAATACTTGAAATAAATTAATTACGTTCAATTAAAACTTTTACAAAATTTTAACCCTATTCAAAAACAATTTTTTTTAATGATTTGTTTATAATTATTTTTCGTATTACAAAAACAAAAATAATTTGGACTTATTTACTAGCAAAAAATGCTGTATTTTGTTGTAATGTTTGGATGAAAAGTCGAAAAAGGCACATTTTTTGCTATTGAGTCGAAAAAGTCGGAATTTTCCCACACCGAGAAAAAAAAAATTTGAATCCTTGTTCCACTGTGAACCAAAAATTATCTTTGAATTAAACATAATAATTTTGTAAATTAAGGTATGTGGAACGAAAACATTCGGACGATGAATAAATTTTTTATTTTCGAAATGTTTTCGTTGTAATTTTTATTTACCTTAATTTATATTTTATATTTAAAGGTTGACAGACTTTAAAGATTAGTTAACTAATAATAATTTTTGATTTAATACATAAGTTTGATTCAATAAAAATGATCTGAAATTAAAGTGTAAAATATGTTTAATTCAAACATACTTTTTTGGTTGACTGTCTATTTTTGAATTTAAAAAAAAAATTTTTCTCAGTGTATGTAATTTCCCTGGCAAAAAATTCTTTTGTGAAATTTACCTGACTTAAGTGAGAAAAATTTTCTTTTCGAGTGTAATGGAAATTTTATTATTTATCATCCGGATATGATGGAAAAATCATTGAAAAATCATTTTATAAGGAGAAATTTGTAGAAACCCTGGATTGACAAATCAGGGAAAAATTAATTTTTATTTAAATATTCAACCAGTATCAACTATCGTAACTGCACAGTTTTCTTAAAAGTATCAAATTGATACCAAAGTGGATCAAATTGTTGCCAAAAATCTAGATCAGTTTTTTATTTGATACAAATTTTTTGGTATCAATTCGTTGCCATTTGATACTTTTAAGTTTTTTTTGTTGGTATTTTTAAGTTTTAATTTTACCAAATTTTACCAAAGAGATTTTTCCTTTTTTTCTACTTTGCAGAGTGAGTAGAGTGACATGTCATAAAATTTATTCAGAGAGAAAAATGGTTTGTATACCAAAGTGGATCAAATTGTTGCCAAAAAATCTAGATCAATTTTTTATTTGATCCAAATTTTTGGTATCGCAATTCGTTACCATTTGATACTTTTGAGTTAACAGTGTGATTTTACCAAAGAGATTTTTCTTTTTTTCTAATTTGCAGAGTGAGTAGAGTGACAAAATGTATCTAGAGAGAAAAATGGTTTGTTCTCGTGACTATTAAATATTATCAAAGAAGTTTAATTTAAGAATAAGATGATGTAGAGAGATGTATATATATATATATGTATATATTGTATAAGTAAATGTAAGTCGTTGAAGCTTTGTTTCTCATTCATAGTGAAAATTCACTATCTGTCTTCCGTCTGGGAGCATCTGTTTTCTCATGAAAGTTGTAAACTAGTTCACGCGGCTTGCTCGCTATGGTATATAGGCTCAAAAGCAGCAGTATCATCAGAGATCGTTGAAAGATTGAAGGAAACGGCGGAGTGGTGGTAGGTGAGATAAAGTGTGCTATGTGTGTGTTTATATATTCACCTTGGAAATATTAGTGAGAATCTTTGGTGGTGTTTCTTCCCGAGCATGACAAGAAATACGGGCTTTGCTAATTGTTAGAGTAATGAACAAAGTTGTGACGCCCTCCAGAGTTATTCTATATATTGCTGCCTGTTATTTCCTTCACCGTCTAATCCCTCCAGCAAAACCCTTTTCAAGCTCTCCCTCCGAAAGTATATCTTTCCTTCTGCGAATCCTCTCTCTTTTCTCGTCCTCTACCTTTCTCTCCTTCTCCCTAACTTTCCTTCCTTCTGTCTCTTCTCTCTCCTATCTTTTTCCTTTTCTCATCATTTCCCTTTCTCTCCTATTTTTTCCCTTCTTTTCTCATTTTTTTATCTCCTTCTTCATTAACAGCCTGTGATTCGTAGCTTCCCAAAGTTAATTTTTCCGACCACTTTTTTCATATTTTTAAAAAATTGGTCTGAAAAATTGTAAGAAAGTCTAAAGTAATAGTCGAAAATCACTGGATTTTAGACTATTATTTTAGACTTTCTTAAATCTTTTGCAAATCACTGCCCTAAATAAGGGAAGACCACTTTCAATTCAAAAATAAGTACAGTCAACCAAAACAAAGGTTTTAATTAAACCTATTTTATAATTGAATTAAATACACAATTTTTATTGAATCAAATTTATTATGTATTGAATCAAAATTATTATTGAAAGATAATTTTTCGTTAACTGTACAACAAGAATAATTATGTTTGATTTCCATATATTGTTTTCACAGTACGAGGAAAAGTGGAGGATTTTTTCTTTTTATTAAAGTATTAGAGAAAATTTTTTGAAAAGTTACAAATAATTAAAGAAATTCACTTATTTTTAAAAGTAATAAAATTCTTGGCAGAAATTAGAAAAAAAATTTTAATAAAAATTTCCATTACTCTTGAAGATAATAAAATTCTTAGTGAACATTCAATTATGTTGAAAAATTAATTAAAATTCTTGGCGAAATTTCGGTTATTTTCAAAAAAATTTCCTCAATAATTATATTTAATATCTAATATTTCAAAAAAAAATTCAAAAACGAATTGAATAAGTTAAAAAATATATACGAAGAAAGAATTCGACAATCAATCGGAATAAAAATTAGTCCAATGTTATAATTTCGATTTTTGAAAACATTGATTTTTGCTTGTAACAAAATACCACAATATTTAGGAAAAAAAGGAAAAATTTCATATTATTTTTGTAATGCTAAAAATAAGTATAAAACAAATGTGTCAAAAATTGTTTTTGAACAGTTAAAATTATGTAAAATTTAATTCATAATAATTTATTTATTTATTTCAAGTTTTTTTTTACAATTTTTGAAATTCCCCAACTTATGAAGAATTTTAATGTTACTAAATTGTTATTTTTAATGTCACTGACAATTAATGTCAGGGAATTCTTCGACTTTTTTTTAGTTTTTTCGACTATTTTCAAATATTGCGACTTTTTCGACTTTTCTTTCAATTTTTACGACAAAATGCCATATTTTTAGTATAAAATGCAACTTATTTCAATTTTATAGCGTGAAAAGCATAAGTATAGACAAATTTTTGACAATTTATTTTTGAAGAATTTTTAAAATTAAATGTTTAAAATATTACAATCAAAACGATTTTGAATAAATGAAATTCTGTAAAATTTAATTCAAAATATATCATGTTTTCAAGTATTTTGTTTGAATTTTTGAAAATTAACTTTTCAAGAATTTTAAATGAAAATTTTGGAAATAATATTAAATTCTCAAAAATTTTAATAAATAATCTTCAAGTGTAAGTTCAATGAAAATCAAATTTAATGATAAATAGATTTTAAAAAGGATATTAAAATAGTTTTAAAAAAGGTAATTTTCTGAATTATTACATTCTAAGTCTTAAAAAATTCAATTATCTTCAATATTTTCACATTTCCGAAAATTCAAATTCATACACAAAATAATAAAATTTTAGTTTTTCAGAATTATTTTTCACACTTTTGGAGAAAATAATCATATATTCAACATTTTTAATAAAAATTCTTCGAATAAATTTTATTTTAAATTGTACAAAAATTCTACAGTTATTTTTGAAATATTATATTACAATATTTATAAAGAAACTAATTCTTAAAATTGTTTTAAAATATCATAATTTTTTTAAGATTCAGTGACCTTCGAATAAAGTAAATTAAAATTTTTGAAAATTCACGATTTTAGAATTTTTCAAAAATCATTTATAATTAAAATTCTAGGAGAAATTTGATAAATTTTTTATATTATGAAAAAACTCTATATTTAAAAGATTTTATCAAATTTTGGATTTTTTTTCAACTGTTTTACTAAATTTACATTTTTTTGCAAGATTTTACCAAATTTCAATGTTTTGGACATTTTTAAATTGTATTTATAATTGTAAAACTTTTTCTATTTGAAAAAATTATTTAGAAATATTTTGAAAAAGTTAATTTTTTCGAATTTCTATATTAAAATACTTTCGGCTGATTTTATGTAAATTCCAGTTTAACTAATTGAATTCTTACGAAGATTTCTATAAAAAACTTTTTGTACAATTGAATTCTGTTTGAAAATTTTAAGAAAATAATTGATATTTTAAAATCATTGAATTCCGAAAAGTTAAAAAAAAATAATTAAATTTTACAAAGAATTCTATTAACATTTTTGAAAATAATTGAATATCTGTGTGGCATTTTATTCTATTTTTTTTTGAAAATAATTGAATTTTTAAAAACAATTTTATTATTATTAATAATAATAATTTAATTCTTGTAAATGAATTTATTAGAATTTCTTAAAATAGGAAAACAAGAAAGATCAAGAAAAAATAAAATGCTCCTAAGAATAATTGAATTCTTACGAAGAGATTTTAACAGAAAACTTTTTAATTAAATTCTGTTTGAAAATTTTAAGAAAATAATTGATATTAAAAATCATTGAATTCAGAAAAGTTAAAAAAATAATTAAATTTTACAAAGAATTTTATTAAAGTTTTAGAGAATAATTGAAAATATCTATGTGGCATTTTATTTAATTTTTTTGAAAATAATTGAATTTTTAAAAAGAATTTCATTATTATTAATAATAATAGTTTAATTCTTGTAAACGAATTTATTAGAATTTTTAAGAATAGGAAAACTGGGAAGTTAAAGAACAAAAAGATGAAAAATTGAATAATTATGTATGCAAATAATTGAATTTTTCGGAAGAATTTTATCAAAACTATTTTTTGAAAGATTTTACAAAATTTCAATTTTTTTTTAATTTTTAATTTTTTACTTAATTGTAAAACTTTTTGCATTTGGAAAAATTACTTAAATATATTTTGAAAAAGTTCATTTTTCCGAGCTTTTTTTTTTTTATTAAAATTTTCGAAAATATTTTACCTTAAACTAATGTCTTTAAAAAGTAAAACGGATGGTTTGAATGATAAAAAATTGGGTTTTTTTCGTATTTAGATAATTGAATTTTCAAAGAAATTGCAAAAAATTGGTGAAAATTCATAATATTTAGAAGCTGATTTAGAGCTGAAGTTTAGTTATAAGAATTGTAGAAAATAATTGATATTTTGGAATGGTTGTAGTTTTAATGTTTGGAAGTTTAATTTTTTTTTGTATTTTATCTCCTGTGAATAAAGAAATCGGAATATTTATTTGTATTTGAATATTTATTTGGTAAAATTGTACAAGTTTTGATTAATTTGAATTTTCGTGACAACACTGAACGACTTTTTTGATCTTTTTTTTTATTTTTAATGGACTAAGGCAATTTTTTTTTGCTGGTTAAAGTCGATCTGAGGCATTAATGCTGTATATATATATGTAAAGAGAAAATAATTTCCTCCTCGAGGACAATTATACAATATATAAATGAAAATAAGAGGAAAGAATAAAAGATGTTGATATTCAGGTCAAGTTTGTCTGTTTGTGTATATAGTGTAGGAGTACGAGTGTGGGAGAGAGAAAACTTCTCTATGAGGCATAGTTCCTACGTAGACGATCGTCTGGAATTCGATTAATGCGGAAGCGACCTGGGCGATGTCCCAGAACCGTCCTCGTCCTCGTCCTCATCGTAGTCGCCGTCTTAACAGAGTCGGCCCCTGGGACGCGAATAAGGGTTATGGCATTACCGCATAATCCATAGCATCATGACGCTCAAGTTGTCTCTCTCTCTCACTCTCTCTCGACCATTGGGAAAGCCTCGAATGCAATGAGGCACGTACCAAACGCGCCGCACCCCGTTATATGAGAAAATGAATATTTGAGAAACCGAGTATGCACCACCGAGTTTCCTTTGCCGCCACCTAATCTTGGCCTACCTACTAATTCCATCTTAAAATCCGTTGGAAGCAGGATTTAGAGAATGAGGGACGAAGAGGAAAGCTAAAAGCCCTAGGAACATACGAAGAGAGTGAGAGAGAGAGAGAGAGAATCAAAATGTATTTTAAGTCACGAGATTATGTTGGATTTCAGAATGGAAAAGAGATGATTTCAACATCAGCCTGCTCCATTTCCTTTGCCTTATTTAATGTGTGAACGTGCGTCTTGTTCAAAGTTAATAACTACGTAGAATATCAAAATTTTCAAAATGCAATTCCAGAAATAATTATTATTTTTTCTTCAAGGAAAATTGTAAAGAAAATTTCTTCTCTCAAGGCAAAAAAAATACTGGAAAAACATAATCGCTAAATAAACACATCTTTCATGCAAAAAGTTCCACTGGGAAAAGTTTTTGCAAATGTCCCAAACAATTAGTGACCGTACTTTAATTTTTTCTATGACATCACTGATTTTCCTGAACTCACTTAAAACCCTGATATAAATTTTAAAACTCAAATAAATCGTCGAAATATTTTTATGGTTTTTGTTTTTAAAAACGTTGCGTATTTTAGCATCATAGGAAATTTCTAATTTAATAGAAATAGAAATTAAAGAATAATAATAATACCAAAAATCATATAATGAAATATTTTTTTTTTTTAAACAAATTAAAATAGTACACTGTGAAAACATTATACTTAACTTAAATAGAAAAATAATTTTAAATGATTTTGTTTAATTGAAATTAGTTTGTAAGCTTAATTCCAATATATGTAGAAAATATTTACTGTTTTGATTGAAAAATAATTTTTGTTTGAATAATTATATTTAATTTAACCAGACTTTCTGTTTTGGTTTAAATAAAAAATAGGTTTACAAATTTTTTGTTTGATTCAAACTTTTAAAAGTGAATTATAAATAATTTAAAATCAATCACAACTTATGTTTGAATTAAATATATTATTTCTTTAAATAAATCAAAAAATATGTTTCAATTAAACTTAAATATGTTTGACTGTATAGCAAAGATATTTTAAGTTTGATTTAAACAAAATTGGTTTGAATAAAATATATCGTTTTCTCAGTGTAAGTTCCACACTATTTCAATTAACAAATATTTTACTAGAGCTAATTATTAGTTGTTTGACTAAAAAGTAGTAGTTCTTTTACTAAGAAGTAGTAAAATTTTAATTTAATTTAATTTAAAAAAATCAATTATTCTCAATATTTTCAAAATATTTCCGAAAATACAAATTCATACACTAAATAATAAAATTTTAATTAATTTTTCACAATTATTTTTAACATTTTGGTAAAAAAAATCATATATTCACCATTTTTAATTATAATGAAAAAATAATTATAATTTTAATAAAAAATGTTCGAAAAAATTGTATTTCAAATTGTACAAGGATTCTATAATTATTTTTGAAAAATTATATTACAATATTTATAAAGAAACTAATTCTTAGAATTGTTTTATCATAATCATTTTAAAATTCAGTGACCTTCGAATAAAATAAACTAAAATATTTTAAATTTACTATTTTAGAATTATTCAGAAATTATTTATAAATAAAATTCTTGGAGAAATTTGATGAATTTTTTTATATTTTGAAAAAAAATTTCTTCTTAAAGATTTTATCAAATATTGAATTATTTTTCAAAGTTTTTACTAAATTTAACTTATTTTTTGAAAGATTTTACCAAATTTCGAATGTTCTGGACATTTTTTAATTGTATTTATAATTGTAAAACTTTTTGTATTTGAAAAAATTATTTCGAAATATTTTGAAAAAGTTAATTTTACGAATTTCTTTATTTAAATACTTTCAACTAATTTTATGCGAATTCCAATTTAAATAAATTAAATTCTTACGATGTTTTTTACAAAAAACCTTTTTAATTAAATTTTGCTTGAAAATTTTAGGAAAATAATTTATATTTAAAAATCATTGAAATGCGAAAAGTTTTTAAAAATAATTCAATTTTACAAATAATTCTATTAAAATTTCTATTCTATTTTATTGAAAATTGATCGATTTCTGCAAAAAATTCTAATATTTTTTGTCAATAATTGTTTTATTTCAAAGAATTTTGAAACCTTTTTTAAAAATTACTGATTTTTTTGAGGAACTAAAATTAAATTAATTAATTATTCAATTAAATGAATAATTACATTTTTGTATCACTTCCAGTTAAAATTGTATTAAAACTAATTGAAACACTGCGATGAATTTTTTAATTTACAAAAATAACTCAATAGTTGCTAAGAATATTATTAAAATTTTCCAAAATAATTAAATTCCGGAGAAAAATTCTAGTGTTTATGAAAAAAATTCAATTATTCCGAAAAATTTGATGAAAATTGTTTGT
This sequence comes from Leptopilina myrica (nomen nudum), assembly GCA_032872475.1. NCBI lineage: Eukaryota > Metazoa > Arthropoda > Insecta > Hymenoptera > Figitidae > Leptopilina > Leptopilina myrica (nomen nudum). The sequence continues at coordinate 4,311,681 of CM065465.1, read as the reverse complement.
TTTTTGATTTTATTTAAATATGAATTGTATATAAATTTATGTTAAATAATTAATTAAAAATCATTTTTTTAAATGCTATGCTAAATTAATTGAGTTCTAGATAAATCTTATCAATTTTTTAAAAAATAATTAAATTTTTGTGCTTTATTTTATGTAAGTACCAGACACTGAAAATAATTGAATTTTGAATATTTTTTCAGAACAATTGAATCTTTTTAAAGAATTTGATTATACTTTTCGAGAATTGTTTTTTGCTTTCTAGCATAAGCGAATTTAATGTAGTGGAATTAAAAAAAGACAGAATTTAGTATGAATTTTTTGTTAAAGTATTCCTCGTTTTTGTCTGTAAATTTGTCAAAATGATCTTTTTAATAAATAAAAGAAAATTCTTCACTTCCTTGAGTTTTACGTCAACTTTAAATTTTTAAATTCTAAGTTAATATTTAATAAGTTGACATTTTTAATTAGAAACATTTTTCTGTAGAACAAAAATAACTTTTTTTAATGTAAAAATAATAAAATAATAATAATAATAATAATGTAAACCTAATAATAATAAAAATATATTAGTTACATAATCTTTAACGTCCGAAATCCTTTATAAATTAAGGCAAATTAAACGAAAATATTCGGATAATGAATAAATTATTTATTTAAATATTAATATTTATATTTAAAAATATAAATTATGTAATAATAGAAAATAGAAAAAACCTTTTTAAAAATAATCGAAAAATTAAATAAAAAATGTTAACAACTTTTTTTCTAAAGTCAAGCGAAATAATGAATTATGTAAAAATTCAAATTTCATCAGCGGCAGTATATTTTCATTTTATTTTTTTTATAATTACAAAAAAGAAGCTGCTAGTACGAAACTCGCAAGTAGTACAAGTCAAGCTGAAGTTTAATATTACTACATATTTACATTGCTAAGTTAAAGTAGTGAAAGTAAATACGACAAGCTAACATGTTATATTCTCATCAAAGCCACGCTTAATTACTTTCCAAATTTACATTTCGAAAAAAAAATCATTTCCTTCTTTTCTCATCCACAATCACCAAAAAAAATACAATTTTCATTTTTTTGTGTTTTCCATTTTTCACAAAAACATAAAACGTAGGAAAAAATTCCAAAAAGAAGCAGTAAAATTTTTGTCCTGGAAATAAAATTTAGAAAAAAAGGCGCCGACCAAAAGGCAAATCATGTAAAAAAATTTAAATAGGTTAAAAATTTAAAGTAGTTATTAAAAGAAATTAAACAAAAGGTAAACAAAATTTTTGAATTGAAATTTAAGTCAAACATAGAAAAAGAGTAAAAAATATAATTTTCATAATGCGGTGCTAGAAAGGGCACTTTTTGCACCTTGTTATGAAAAAATATCGTTCGTAACTTATGCAAACAGTTGTCAATTTTTGAATGAGGATTTTTTTTAACGTTTTTAAAACCGAAAACAAAAAAAATAATGGTACGGTATTTTTATTTTTTGATTCTAAATCATGTTCTTTTTTAATAATTGTATCCTTAGTGACAATTAATTTGTTAAAAATTAAAAAAAATTAGAGGTGAATTTAATTTTATGAAAAAATTCTTTTTCGTTTTTAAAAACGTTATGGACTTGAGCTTCGTTACATTGGAAAAGAAAAAAATTAATATGATCCCAAAGTTTTGAACATTCAAATGAACGAAATATTTTTTATTCAAGATATTTTAAGGGCATTTGAAACGTCACATCATTAAAATATATGCTTTGCATCAATTGTGACGTCATAATGGTTCAAATGCCCTTAATAAATTACTAATCATAGGCAAATTTATTAACTAAAATTTTACATTTACAAACTCATTGATTAATTTTTTTTTGCCAGTGACACAAAATAATTGCAATAAAAATTTAATTTTTAGAAGTAAATAAATGAACGTTCAGAACTTTAGGATCTTAAATTAATTAGCTATTTAAGATAAAATGGGTTCAAAAAGGAAGAGAAAAATTTTGGCACTTGGAATGTTAATTAAATTTGCCATTCATTTGATTTGTGAAAAATTTATAATAATAATTCTTGCTCATTTTCTAAACACACATACTCGGAAGCCTAGGGCATGCACCAGTTTCTCGATTATAATATGGGAGAAGCTTTTCTGATTGGATGACATGTCATACACAAAGCACTACTGATATTCCTAACAACTCGACCTCGGGACAAGATCCGATGAACTCTATACTACTGTTGTATCACTCTATTGTTAGAGAAACATATCTAGTTGGAAAAGAAAAATGGAGAATATAATCCTTCACATAATGTACGGCTTCTTAGTCTCGTAAATATATATATAAGACACTAAATTAAATGACATACATTATAATGAAAAAAAATATTATTTAACAATCATTCTTTATTTTCCTTCTCTCATTATTTTTTTTTTTTGAATATTCTTCATTTTTTGTAATAAGTTTCAATTTATTACAATTGTTTTTCAAATAAATTTTCATTTATTACAATTTTTTAATTTATACGTTCCTAAAGATTCGAACGTTCAAATGAATGACAATATTTTTTTTTATTATTTCAAATAAAATGTAAAAAAAAAATTATTATTACAATTATTATTATTATTATTAATATTACCAAAAAAAATTATTTTTAGATTAAAATAAGTTAATTCTACACTTAAAAAAAATTTTATTTGAATCAATTAATTAGTATTTGCTTTAAATACTGAAATATTTGATTCAAGTAAATATTTATTTGATTATAGACAAATAATCGGTTATTTGAATCAAATAAAATTTTTTTCAGTGTAATCTAAGTATTGTTTAATTTCAATTACTTTTTCTTCTATCGATAGTAATTTTCAAAAACATTTACAGTGAAAAAAATTTCGTTCATTTGAACGTTCAAAACTTTAACCTCAATAATTTCTTTAAATTTTAATTCATTGCTAAGAATATTATTTAAATTTTCCAAAATAATTAAATTCCTGAAAAATTTTTTAATATTTATGAAAATAATTAAATTGTTCCGAAAAATTTTATTAAAATAGTTTAAAAGGAGTGGAATTTTTTAATTTCTTGAAATTTTAATTTATTAGGTAGAATTTGTTAATTTCTTTAAATTTTAATTATTACATTTTTAATTTCTTTAAATGTAAATCAGTTTAACGATAAAATTGGAGAAAAGAAGCAATAGATATGATTTAATTTCAATGTACAAAGGAGTGACCTAAATTTTTTCCATTTTCTCCCCGCTGACCTGAATTTTAACAATAAGCTCCTTGACTTTTAAGGTTAAAGTACAGATGCATTCCTTTAATGACCTAAATTTTGCGAATTCTCGTAAGATTCCTAAATCCCTTAAGTCGCGCTCAAATCAATGAAGAAGGGTATTTTAATATTAAAAATAAAAAATTGCGGAACATTTAAGAACCAATTATTGACAAAAAAATATGATCCCCAAATTTTGAAGGTTGAAATCGAACGAAATATTTTTTATTGTATGTATTTTATTTTATTACTAATCATAAAAAAATTTAATGACTAAACTTTTACGTTTACAAACGTAAACTAATTAATTTTTAATTTTTTTTTTAAATAATTAATTTTTTTGGATAGCGAAAGAAAATAATTGCAATAACAATTTAATTTTTAGAGGAAATAAATAAATTTCGTTCATTTGAACGTTCAGAACTTGAGGATCTTTAAAAAATATAAGCACTTTGTGTGAAATAAGAGAACATTTTACTTAAAAACTATAAATTAAATTATTTTTCTCAATTTTATACTTAAAAAAAATGGATTTTGATAAAAAAAAAGGAAAAAACCAATCTTCAAATTTTGAGTAAATGTTCTTGTTTGGTAAAAAAAAATTGTAACCTTTTTGCGTATTCAAATTTTAACAAAATCACTTATTTAGTTTAAAATTTAAATCCAAATAACTCAATTTCATCACTTTAAAAGGTTTTTAAAATTTTTAACAGACACAATTCTTGCCAAGAGGAATATTTACTCGAAATTTTAAAGAATATTTCATCAAAATCAATTTTTTCCAGTGTAAAAGTAAGAGAAATGCTATAAAGAATTCCTTATATATTGTTAATTCATCCTTTTTTTCGTTTTATTTAAGTATTTGTAAATTGATAAACTAGACTCTTTATTTTTAGTCATTAAAATAGAAGTAAAAATAATGCATCAATATTGTTAAAAAAATATTTAAACAAAAAGATTGATGTTTATGTTTTGATAACAATCGTATAATTAAATATTAAATTAAAAATAATATTTTATTACATTAAATAAATTTTTTTCGTTGATAAACATTGAGGACTTTAACTTCGTGATTAAAATTGTATTAAAAATAATTAAAATCCGGCAATGAGTTTTATTATATTTATAGAAATAATTGATTTTTTTTTATAATAATAATTTTCACAAAAAATCAAATTACATAAAAAGATTTGCGATAAAATTCTAATCAAACATTTAATTATTTTCATAAATAATAAAAATGTAATAATAAATAATTATAAACATAATTGAATGTCTGCGAAGAATTTTATTTGCTTTTGAAAGTAATTGAATTCCTACAATTATTTGTAACTTGTCTAAGATTCGATTTAATTTGTATTTTAAATTTTTAACTTAAAATATAAATGAAAATAAATATATAAATACATTTATATTACCTATTATATAAAAATAAATAAATACAAATACATTTAGATTTATGTTATTGATTTTTGTTGAAAAAAATTTATTTTTACAGAATATAAACAAATTTACGAACCAGTTTCAGGTTTTACATAAATAAATAAAATAATTTACCTATTGACCTGAATTTACCGCAATTATTTTCGCTTCACTGAATTAAATGAAATAATTCAAAAACAACAAAATTTCATTTATACTTGAAATAAAAAAAAAACAAAAAACAAAAAAAAAGAAGGGCAAAATTTGTATTTTCTTTCAGAGTCGAACAAAAATGGAAAATTAAATTGTTTCTCCTTTTCCACACGCACTCTCGAGTGTTCTTCTCACTTTTTAATGTTCCATTGGGACGGAAAAAATTGAGATGAATATTGAAAGCGCTTCCGGAACGGTCGTTCAAAACTTCGATCTCTAAATTCACTATTTTTTTTTTTTTTTGGTTCTCTTTTTTTTTTGTTCACTCGGTCGTTCATCTCGTTTGCCCTTTTCACTCTCAAGTAGAGTAAAATTCTCTTTCTCTCTCACTCTTTGTCCCTTTTTTTTCGTATTCCCGGTACAGAAGTGAAAGCCGCGGGCATAAAAAAAGGAAGCGACAATTAACCCGCTCTCTTCTGCCTGAAATGGTCGGTAAGCGCAACGGTGCACGAAATGTAGGCGAAAAGAATAGGAAAAAGGACTTTTGTCTCTCACTCTTTTTTCTCTCTCTCTCTCTCTCTATCTCTGTTAGGGGGTATAATTCAAGGGGTACAAAGAAGAGAGGGGAGGGGGTCAAAAGCAGTCAAGAACTTTATTTCTTTTTTTTTTTCTCTCTCTCTTTCGCCGCCAGCGAGAGTGGGATTTGATTTGTAACATGTAAATTCGACAAATGTCGTGGACAGCAAAGTGACAGTATTGTCAATCGGAAAACAATACTCAAAAAAAAAATAGAAAAAGAAAAAATCAATGCGATTTCTCTGAACAATGGATTGAAAGTAGAAAAAATTATCTTTCCATTTCAAAAAATTAAAAAATAAATAAAAAAGCAAAAAATTAAAAATCAACTTTACAATAAATGCAAGAAGTTAAAGAGGAATCTGACGTACAGTCAAATCAAAAGTTAGTTAAATGTCATAATTTCGTAATTTAAAAGAGAAAAGAGAAATTTTATTATTCATGAAACTAATGGAATTATTGCATGAAATTTATATAAAAATTTCTAAATAACTAAATATGGGTTAAATTTTTAGAATTTGTGAATACAACTAAATGTTTGATTTGAATCTTATGAAACTTTTTTTTAAGTAATTTAATTTTTTGAAAAATTTTATTAAAATAATTATAGTGGAAAGTGAAAATCATTATAGGTTTTATTTCAAGTCTGTATTGAAGGATTTTTTTCAAATAATCGAAATTTGCATCAGAATTTTATTAAAATTTGTGAAAATAATTAAATTTTGAAGAAGAAATTTATTATTTTTAAGGATAATAGAAACTTTGAAGAGAATTTTAAAAAATAGTTTAACATAATAAAATTTATGCGAAGAGTTATTATACTAAAAAAAATTGTATTATTTATCAAAATAATTAAATCCTTGAAAAAAATTTTATTATTCATGAGAATAATGGAATTATTGCAAAGAAATTTGTAAAAAATTTCTGTCAAAATAAAATAAAAATAATTAAATGCTATTTGAGTCAAATTTTCGTTAACTTTTTTAAAATTCAATTCCTTTGGAACATTTTCGTAAAACATATTTAAAAAGTATTCAATAAAGGAAAATTTTTAAAAGAATTGTAATTCTTCCAAGAATTTTATTACATTTTTCTTTTTAAATTTTAATTTTTTTAGAAAAAATTTATTTTTTTGGCAGTTAATTGAAACTTTGAAGTGTATTTAAAAAAAAAGGTTAACATTTTAAAATGTCTGCGAAGAATTTATTACTTTCGGCAATAATTAAATTTCTGCAATCATTTCTAACTTCTACCTTTAATTTTTTAGTGTTTTTAACTAAAATTGTCTAAATGAATTATTTTGAAAAATTGAATAATTATTCATTAAATATAGAATTGAAAAATCAACTACTTTCAAAAGAATTGGAATTAAAATTTTAAAAAATTAGTCTGCAGATTAGTTAATTGTAAATTTGAATTAAATTATAATTAAATAATAATAATAATAAATAATATAATTAATAATATTAAATAATTATTATTTTTATAATTATAATTAATTGAAATTATTTTATCATTTTTAAAAATTATTATTTTACTTTTAATCGTGATTCAAAATTATTAAATCTGAAGATTTTGATGTAAAAGCAAAAGAAAATGTAATAATTTGAATTGAACGAAGAAGAAGAAGAAGAAGTTCGAAAAAAATTGCAAAATTTAATGACATTTAACGAGAATTTTGAAATGAAGAAAAGAGAACCTGGGGCTTAAATGTTCGAAGAAGCTCGTCGCAAGATTCATATATGTACGAGGAGTGAATGTGGTTTGAGGTTGATATGAAACGGCTTCGCCGGAAGCACCAACGGAACAGATGGAAAAGGAAGAAACAAACACTTTTCACGTAGCTGAGAGCAGATTACCTGACAGTCACTGGGGGGCCTCTGGAACTTTACACGTTCCTAAAAGTTCTAGAAGTGAACGAACTCGATCTTAAAGGGACGATACCATTTTCAATTTAGAGTCCTCTTTTTGTCGAATTCACTCAATTTTACCAATTTCTTCACTTTTTTTTCATTTTCTCCTCGTTTTCTTCTTCTTCCCTTTTTTTTTTTATTAAGTCTCAATAGGGAAGAAAATTATATCTCCTTAACACTTTGCAGACGGCGATTGAGAAAAGTTTGGGGAAAAAAAAGTTTTTATTTACTTTAATTCGATATTTATTATTTATATTGGAAAATTTTTTTTTTAATTTTCTGAATTTAGAAATTAGTAATTATTAGCAAAATCGTGGCTGTAACGCTTTTATTCAATTATTGTCTTAAATTTTTAATTCAATTCAGTTTTAAATCAATTGTAAATCAATTTTTATTAAAAATAATTCTACGAGACTTCAATTATATTTAAAAATAAAGAAATCAAAAATTTATTGAATAATTAAAATTCAATTCTCATAAAGAATTTAATCAACAAATTTTTAATTATTGCATTCCTTCGACGAATTTTAACAAATTTTTAAGGCAAAATCACCATTTTCGAAAAATTTGATTATAAAATATAAATAATTGAAATTTTGCGATGAGTTTTATTACTTATAAAAATAATTGAATTACTTTATAAGACGATTATTATTTGTTAAAATAATTGAAGTACTTAAGAAAAAAATTATTATTTGTGAAAATAATTGAATACCTGCCAAAAAAAATTGTAACTATCTATACCTATGAAAGTAATTGAATTATGGTGAAGAAATTTCATAAAAAAAATTCTTAATAATTGAGATTCTGCTAAATTTTTATAATTTTTAAAAATATTTAATTGTTTGGGTTGAATTTTATGAATTTTTCTTTAAATAATTTGAATTCTTTTGGGAAAAATTATTAAAATAGTAGATTTAAATTTTTGCAAGAATTTTTTTCAAAATTTTCGAAAACAATTGAAACTTTGGGAAGAATTTTATTATTAATAAAGATAATTGACATTACTGAATTTTAGCGAAGAATTTCATTATTCTGGAAAATAATTTAATTCCTAAAAAGATTTTATTATTTATCAAAATAAGGGAATTATTACAAAGAAATGTATAAAAAAAATGCACAAATAACTGAATTCGTGTTAAATTTTTATAATTTCTGAAAATAATTAAATGTTTGATTAGAATTTTAATAAAAAATTTTTTTAATAATTAAACTTTTTTTGGAAAATTTTATTAAAATAGTAAATATTGAAAATCACTGGTTTAAAGAAATTTTTTTTTATATAATTACAATTTTGATCAGAATTTTATTAAAATTTTAGGAAATAATTCAATTTCGGCGAAGAATTTTATTATTTTTTAAAATAAATGAAATTTTTAAGAAAAATTTGTAAAATTTAAAAAAATTTTGGAACATAACATGAATTTATACTAAGAAATTTATTATTCTTGAAAATAATTCAATTTCTAAAAAGATTTTATTATTTATCAAAATAAGGGAATTATTACAAAGAAATTTTTTTAAAAATTCGTAAATAATTAAATTCTTGTAAAATTTTAATAATTTCTAAAAAGAATTAAATATTTGATTAGAATTATATCGAACAATTTTTTAAGTAATTGAATTTTTTGGAAAATTTTATTAAAATAGTAGAAAATAGAAATTGAAAATCACTGTTTTGAATAATTTTTTTTTGATATAATTACAATTTTGATCAGAATTTTATTAAAATTTGTGAAAATAATTTAGTAGTTTCGGCGAAGAATTTTATTATTTTTGATAATAATTGGAATTTTAAAGAAAATTATAAAAAATGTTGGAACGCAACTGAATTTTATTAAAATTTGTGGAAATAATTCAATTTCGGCGAAGAATTTTATTATTTTTGATAATAATTGGAATTTTAAAGAAAATTATAAAAAATGTTGGAACGCAACTGAATTTCTACTAAGAAATTTATTATTCTTGAAAATAATCGAATTCCTGAAAAGATTTTTTGAAAATCGTAATTCCTATGGAAAAATAACAATAATTAAATATTTATTTAAAATAAAACAAAGGATATGTAATAAATTAATAATAATAATAATAATAATAAATTAAAACAAACAACGTATCAATTTTATATCCTTAGAAAAACTGTTATACAAATTTCGGTAGAATAAATATTTAATTTTTCAAATAATTTCCTACTTAATTAATAGAGTCATTCACTTTTTTAAAATTAGTAATAAACATGTTTCACTAATTAAATTTTCAATAGGAATTTCCACTTTTCTTTCGTTGCGACAAATATTTCCTGTTTAATCTGTATAAATCTTGAAAACTGTCACGACTTGTATGGCAAGCACAAGAATGCATATAATCTTTTCGAGTCGATTGAGAAGAGGAGTCTCTGAAGAAATCCCTCTTGTCTAACAATGTTCGCGCCCATTGATTTACGAGGCCGTGCAAAGTCTATAAAACTGTCAACTCATGTAAGTTCACTTGCTTTCTTCGAGTTAATACAAATGCGACCTATAAGTCAGTGAAAATGTTAAACATATAGTCTTCAACGCTTTACAAAGTTATTTATATACATGTATGTATGTATACGTAAATTTAACCACTTGTTCAGGTTGAAGAATGTGGTTTTTGTAAAAATAGAAAATTAAATTAATTTTCCACGTAATTTTCTTATTTCTTTTTGTTATCTTGAATATTATAATTGTGCTGTTTTACTTCTTAAAGGTCGAGACAAAGTTTATGATTGTTTTCTTTCGTTCCAGTTATAAAAGTAGCTTCTTTGAAAACTAGTGTTTAAAAAATTAACCCATTAACGCCCATGATTATAGATAACTGGAAAATATTATCAAAGTCATTATTGGAAACAGAATTGAGGATCAACTTATTACTTTGATGACAAAAATTGGAAGAAAAACAATTTTTTTTAATAACGAAATTTTTACACCTTGCTGTGAGTTTGAAATTTGTTTATAACAATTGTTTATAACTTTCTTTGAAAAGTATTAATAGGTAAATTAAAGTTTCCGCATTTATTAATTCTGTGGAAAATAGATAGTGAGGAAAGAAACGAAATCTTTACATCTTTTCCTGTTGTTCATGTAGAATTTGTTTACAACAATTGTTTATAACTTTATTCAAAAATATTAATCCATAAATTGAAGTTTCAAGATTCATTAATTCTGGTAAAAAATGGTGAAGGACAAAACGAAATCTTTATATCTTTATTTGTTGTTAATTAAGAATTATTTATTTATAACAATTGTTTATAACTTTATTCCAAAATATTCATTCGTAAATTGATGTTTCAAGATTCATTAGTCCTGGTAAAAATGGTGAAGGACAAAACGAAATCTTTATATCTTTATTTGTTGTTAATTTAGCATTTGTTTATAAAATTGTTTATACAATTTTTGAGTAATAATGTTAAACTATTTTTATCTTTCATATTCATTACAACTATAAAAATAAAAGCTGTATATAAACGAAACATTTTTGTCCCTTTAAAAAATGCAATTTGTTTAAAAAAATTGTTTAAATATTAAAATATTGTTAAATTCGTTTTAGTGATAACTATTTTCAAATAATGCGACTTCTTCGACTTTTCTTACAAAATTTTGCGATATTTTTAAATTTAATTTGTCATATTTATTATTTTTATAAAATTTATCATATTTTTTATTATAAAATGCAACTTATTTCGATTTTGTTACAATTTTTTGATTATTTTTGAAAAATTATAATATTCTACAATATTTATAAAAAAAAACTAATTCCTAGAATTTTTTTATCATAATTTTTTAAGATTCAGTTACCTTCGAATAAAGTAAATTAAAATATTTTAAATTTACTATTTTAGAATTATTCAGATATTATTGATATAATTAAAATTCTTGGAGAAATTTGATAAATTTTTTAAATTATGAAAAAACTCTCTATTTAAAAGATTTTATCAAATTTTGAATTATTTTTGAACTGTTTTACTAAATTTAAATTATTTTTTAAATGATTTTACCAAATTTTGAATTATTTTTTAGATGATTTTACCAAATTTTAATGTTTTGGAATATTTTTAAATTTTGTATTTAATTGTAATACGTTTTTGTATTTCAAAAACTTATTGAGAAATATTCTGTAAAAGTTAGTTTTCCGAATTTCTTTATTAAAATTTTCGAAAATATTCTACCTTAAATTAATGTTTTTTAAAAAGAAAAACGTATGGTTTGAATTATTATTATAAAAAATTAGATTGTATTTAAATAATTGAATTTTCAAAGAAATTGCAAAAAATTAGTAAAAATTCATATAGCTACTTGATTTCGACTTTCGAGATGAAGTTTAGTTAAAAATTGTAGAAAGTAATTGAATTTTTGAAATGGTTATAGTTTATAATTTATAAAATTTTAAAAGTTGAATTTTTATATTTTAATTTTTGGAATGGTTATAGTTTTAATTTTTAGAATGTATTAAATTTTAGAAGTGAAATTTTTTATTTTATATCCTGTAAATAAAGAAATAGAAAGTATTTAAAAGTTTAGCAGAATTGTAGTTTTGGTTTATTGACCAGAGGGAAACGAATTTGAATTTTTTGTGGCAATACTGAATTAAGTAATCGACTTTTTCGACTTTTTTTCTATTTTTAATCAAACTAAAAAATTGTTTCATTTTTTTTTAGCTCGTTAAAGTCGATCCGAGACCTGCGATTAAATAAATTTATTCTAAATTTTGTTTTTTCTCAACACCTTGTGATTATTAAGTTCGAGATGCTAATTTTTTCGACCACTTTCCTCTATTTCAATTTTAAATAAATTGAGCTGAAATTTTTCAAAAATGTCTAAAATACAATAAAAAAGGGCGCAGTGATTTGCAAAAGTTTAAATATTCTTAAAATTAATGATTACAAGTTGCTTTAAAATTACCAGTTGTCACGATCTCTGCTAATCAATTTCTCTTCTTAATACCGATTTCAAAGTGTTCTTTTGCTTTTATTTATGAGGCTGAAGTTCGCAACGTTTTTAAAAACCTAAACAATAAACTAATAGGACCGAATTTTTATTTTTCATTTTCGAAATATGTTATTTTGTCAAATAATTTAGTGACAACTAACAACTGATTTCTTAAACATTAAGGCACATGAAAATTATCCAGAAATCTAATTTTAGAAGATTATTTGGTTTTTAAAAACGTTGCGGACTTCAATATCGTTTTTTTACATATTTTTTACATCACCTTGTCTATTACATTTTATAGACATTTTTGAAAATTTTCAGCTCAATTTATTAAATATTCAAAGAGAAAAGTGGTCGAAAAAAAATTACCATCGTTGGTCAAGTTCACAACGTTTATAGTCAACGATTTCAGAAGAAAATTATTTTTATAAATTTTTTGTAAGTAGGATTAATTTTTTGAATAATGATTCATAAGAAAAATATTTGTGAACGAAAAATTTATATTTTTTATAGGTAGGAAAGTATTTTTTTTTCTCTTAATCGTTGATCGTGAACGTTGCAAACTTCACCGACGTAAAAAGCAATGTTTCATCAAAAAAAAATGCTGTGCCTTCCCTCTGGTCATTTGATTTATAATAACTTTTTTGTAAACTACATTGTAAACATATGGAAGGATATGAATTTAATTTGTCAACCTGTTTTTTTCGCACTAGGGAGAAAAATAAGCACTTCTCCTCCCCTCATCCATTAATCCTACTATCGATAATCACCATTCCATGCGATAATTTCGAGATATTAGATTAATATTAGATGTCCCTTTGACAAACTATATTCGGTTCGTTGAATAGAAACGTTCGCAATAGTGAGTGAGGGAGAGAGAGAAAGAGAGAGGGAATATCTGTAGTTGTTGAAAATACTAGTTTCATGAGATGTGACGAATGGAGAGTATCGTTTTTGCAGTAAATCGGTAACTGTATGCATTGAAAATGGATGGAATGGGCGCTAGCCCCCAGTATATATCTGGATTCCCTGTCGTCCTCTATTGTAAAGCATATAACGAGGGGCAATTTTTACAGCTGCGAACAATACCTCGCATTAGCATCGTACCCTGCCACTGAGCTTGCTAACCTGCTACGTGACAACTCTAGGTGATGTACAATATATTTATAAATCTGCATATTGCCTATATATATATATGTGAGTTAACCGTAATCGATGTACATATATTCGATTTACATTTTCACATTCAAAGAACATATTCCAAGATGACGAATTTTTTTTCCCCCCGGTCCAGATGGTTCTTTACATATTTTCTTTTTTTTTTGTCATTTCACGTTCTTTATTCTCCATTGACCCTTTTTTTTATCTATTGATTGTGTATTGATTCGGGTTTTTTTGTTGGCAATCCATGGTGCCATGCAATTATTGTAATTTGATGCATTCAAATTGTTGCACTAATTTAGACATTACTAATAGTGCTGCAATTTGAATCTGACAAATAATAATCGGAATTCTTTATAAATTATTCTTACACGGAGAAAATTTATTCCTGAAAATTTACTGAACTTTGTTCGGTAAAACTGGGATGAAGTGTCAAAAGTGTGAGTTTTAAGGAACAGGACTGTAAAAGCAATTGCATTGAAAAATAATGTAAAAAGAATAAATCTTATGGTTCACTTACAGTTCGGTAAAACGTAGGGTAAATGTACACTATACTTAGTTTTATTGAAAGTTCGGTAAAACGTAAGGCACAGTGTTCGGTGAAACTTATATTTGTTCGAAGAAAAAAATAATTTTTCATTTTCTGCTGATTGTCGGCTGTGGTTACTCTTTAGAAAAAATGAATTAAATTAATTTTGACCACCCGGATATTAATTAAAATTGTTCTAGTAGTTGCTTAGTGACCAACAAACAATTCTTGAAGTCCGTAGAAAAAAAGATTTTTAATTTTCTGCTGATTGTCGGCTGTGGTTACTCTTTAGAAATAACGAGAGTAGTTGCTTATTGACCAACAAACTATTCTTGAAGTTCGCAGAAAAAATAATTTTTCATTTTCTGCTGATTGTCGGCTGTGCTTGCTATTTATTAAAATTGCATTAAATTTTTTTTTGTTAATTAGAATATTAATTATCATTGCTTTAGTAGTAGTTTAGAGACCAAGAAATAATGATCATTGACATGGTTGCCACACAACCTGGAATTAACATGAAATTTAAAAAAGAGTATGAAAAACCTGGAAATAGCATGTAATTTGAAAAAATTTCCATTTAATATGTTTTTTTTTAAATGTTAAAATCTAACTTTCGTTTTCCATGTTTTTTCTCATTAAATTATATTAGTTTTCTTCTTAATTATTGATTAAAAATTTATTTAATTGTTTTTAATTCCTTCCTAAAAATCGTACTGTTTAAGAGAGCATAAATTTATAACTATTTAATAATAAATACTGTTAACACTGTTTTGTAAAGTACTTGTTTTTTCATCACAAATAATTCCTAAACTGTCAAACTAATTTTCCATTTTAACCTGGAATTTTTGTTTTTTTTGACCTGGAAAACCTGGAAAAAGCCTGGAATTTTGAAATCTAGATTTTGTGGCAACCATGAATTTGGATAAAATTCTTTATCAGAAATAAATTTTAAAAAAACATTCGCAACTATTCAATACGTCATTTATTTTTGTATTTAAATAATTTAATTCGCGAAGAAGTTTCTTATAAAAATTTATTTAAAATTGAATTTTGTTAAAAATTTTATAGACTATTTGAATTTTACAAGCGTTATAGTGGGAGTTTTTAGAAATTAATTCTTTTTATTGTTTTATTTTTATTAATTAAGTTCAACAAATTTTTTTGAATTTAATTTGTTGTAAAACTGCATTTTATTGAAATTATTTAACATATTTTAATTCCTGTGGAAAAATGGAATCGTATTTATTGAAAAATTTTTTTATTTAAAAAAAATTATTCTATTTTTTAATGTAATGTAATTTTGAGAAATATGTAAAAATTGAGTCATAGAACATGGGGGAGAAAAGTACCGTTTTTCGACCCCGAGTGATGAAAAATACATTTCAATTATTTACACTTCTTTTGGAACAAAATTTTTTTCCAATAATTTAAATATTCTCAAGTTACTTTTAACTCTGAAAACAATTATTACACCGAATGGAAAATAAATAAATACTAGAATTTTTGAACTGGGGAGAAAAGTACCTTTTTCGACCCCGAGTAATGAAAAATACAATTTAGTTATTTACACTCATTTTGGAAATAAATTTTTTTTTAAATAATTTATTTTAATTAATTTTAATTTAAATATTCTCAAATTCCTGTAACTTGAAAATAATTATTACACTAAATAGAAAATAAATAAATAAATACTAGAATTATTGATCTAGCGAGAAAAGTACCTTTTTTCGAACAGAAAAAAGGAAAAAAAAGGAGGAATCAATTAAACTACTTCAACGATAGTGTGAGAAAGGTCGTTGGAACGATTTTTTTTTCTCCTTTTTTCTACTATTTTTTTTTTTGTTCTCTTTTTTTTATTGTCCAACATTTGTTTATTTTAACGTTTTCAACTCTTGAATTGGTCGGAACTTAAAAGGGCACACGGAAAAGCACACGCGTGCCGTGAAATGTGCATTGAGAGTGTTTGAAAACGGGACGAAAACAATTATTCGACTGCTCTGCAAATACGCACACGGAACGCCGCGCCTCATCAGAGCCAACTTATTTGTCTATGCAAATCGTTAATCAACGTTCGAATCCAACGTATGTATACATATATATCTATTGCGCGCGTACCGTGGGGAATAGTTGGATTCCGGTAGGAAATAGTGGAGGGGGGAGGGTTATGTGCCGGCCACAAACTAAACCCTGTTTCACGATTTCCCAAAGGAATTGCGCTCCGAAAAAAAAGAGAAAAAAAGAAAATGGTTTATTTCATTCATATTTGGGGGAGAAATAAAATTCAATTGTGGAATTAGTGGGGAAATGGTGAGTTTTCCTTATTTTTTTTGGGGGGAGATTTTTCAGTATTTTATTCTTCTTTAGAGAAAATGGTTTATTTTGTTTTTATATATGTTCTGTGACTATGAACGGAAAAAAACCAGTTTCTTTCTCAGATGAAAAAATTTAAAAATTTAAAAGTTTAAATTAAAAAGTAAAAATTTTAAATTTTAAATTTAAAAGTGAAATTTAAAATTTAAATGTTTAATATTGAAATTTAAAAGTTTAAATTTAAAATTAAAATTAAAATCAAAAGAAAGTGTTTCTTACAGGATAAACGATTTCATGTAAGCAAATAATAAATCAATGTAATATTTACAATAAAAAAAAGTGTGATAAAAGAAAATTATTCACTGTCTAAATTTTTCTAAATTCCAGCAAAAACATTGAATTATTTAAAAAGAAATTTTAATAATAAAATTCAAGAAATCCATTATTTTCAAAATTATTATAATTTTTTGCCAAAATCCAATTAAATATTATCATTTATCATTAAGATTGTGAATGCAAAGAAATGCGAAAAAAAATCAATTAAAATGTTATTCTTAATAGAATTTTAATTAATATTTGAAAAGAAAAAAAATATCACTTCGTAGGAATTTAAAAATACTTTACTGAAAACATTTATTTACAATTTAATTTTTCCAATACGGAATTTTGATTATTGGCAAATTTTTCAATTAAATATTTAGAAAATAAAAACTTAAAATAATTTTTAAAAAAAGTTCAATGAAACATTAAAAATAAATTAATTCGACAGAATTACAAGTTAAAAGTATGAAAAATTCAGGTTTTCAAAGATAACAATTTGAAACCTTTTCAAAATTGAATAATTTTCAATAAAATCATGTAGTAATGCTTTTACTATTTAATTAACTGAAATTTGAACCGAAATTCATTTTTAAATTAATGTTTTTCAAAAAAGTCTACGAGAATTTAATTTTTTAAGTAAAAAACAAATAATTTATTAAAAAAAATAAATGTCTATTGTAATTGAATTCAAATAAAGAATTTTATTGACAAACTTTTTAACAATTGAATTTTTTCAACAAACTGTTTAATAATTGAATTTTTCGACAAATTTTAATAATATTTTCAAGAATCATTTCCTTTTTTTCGAGAAGTTTAATTAGAATCTCATTAAAAATTATGAAATTTCTGCGATGAGTTTTATTGTCTATGAAAATACTGGAATTCTTCAAATGAATTTTACTAGTTATAAAAATAATGAAATTATTGCAAAGTTTATAAAAAATTTGTAAATAGTTGAATTTTTGCTCAAAATTTTATAAGTTTTGAAAATAATTGAATTATGGCAATAATTTGTAACTTTTTTGAAATTCAATTTTTTCCAGTGCTTTTTAAAATTTTTTTTCATCACTATCGAACAAATTAATTATAAACTTTCTAAATGAAAAATTTGAGATTTTAATTTAGTTAATTTAATCAATAATCTATGAAAATATTTTCAATAAAAAATATTTTGTCCAATTAAACGTTCGAAACTTTTTTTTCATTTATAAAAAATATCGGCGCCAATTTCAAAAGTTACCTATCATTTTTTGTTAAGAGAATTAAGATTGACCAATTTTATAATTTATTATTATTACTATTATTATTATTATTTTTACACTGAAAAAAATTGAATTGATTCAAATAACCGATTAATTGACTATTTTCAATTAAATATTTACTTGAATCAAATACTATTAAATTATTTTATGTTATAAAAATATTTTCAATGTCCATTCTTAAAAACTATTTTCTTCATTTTAATTTAATTGTTAATTTCTAGAATTTAAAAAAAATTTATCTTTTTATCAATTATTTTTAATATTGTTTTAAAAAATTTCTTTGTGAATTTTGAAATCCATTTCTTTACAATTTAATTAATTACCGAATTTCAATTATTTGAATATTCTTCGATTAATAGACAATAGAGAACTTTACATTAATTCAAAAAAAAATTTATTGACCTTTTTTGAAAAAACCAATTTTGAAAAAAAACCAATTTGTTTAATAATTAAATTTTTTGTCGATAAAAATAAATATTTTATTTAATAATTGAATTTTCATAAAGAATATTATCAACAAATTTTTAAATAATTGAATTCTCTTGACAAATTTTCATTTTTCGAAAAATTTGATAAAAATTTTGAATATATTGAAAAATAATTTAAATTTTGACAAGGATTTTATTAAAATTTGTCAGTAATATTTGAATGTTGGAGAAAAAGTTTATTATTTATAGAAGTATTTGAAAATTAAGGAGAATTTTTGTAAATTTTTCAACATAATTGAATTTTTGCAAAGAATTATATTATACTTTTGAAAATAATTGAATTCTTGAGACGAATTTTATTAAAATTTCTCTTTAAATAATTGAATTCTTTTGTTATAATTTTTTTTTTAAATAGTAAACATTGAAAATAATTGAATTCTGACAAATTATTTTGAAAATAAATTGCAAATTTTCGAAAATAATTGAATTCTGACAAATTATTTTGAAAAAAAATTGAAAATAATTCAATTCTGACGAATTATTTTGAGAAAAAAAATTGAAAATAATTGAATTCTGACGAATTATTTTGAAAAAAAAATTGAAAATAATTTAATTCTTAAAATAATTGAATTCTGACGAATTAATTTGAAAAAAAAATTGAAAATAATTTAATTCTTTGAAGAATAAATTTTAAGAAATTGAATATTTGAAAATCATAATTTCTACATGAAAAAATAATAATGATTAATTATTTATTTGAAAGTGAAGTTATTGATGTTTTCGAATAAGTTTCTGATTAATAATAAATGTTGTTTTCAAAACCTGAAAAAATTTCATCTTTTAATCTGGATAACTTAAAAAAGTCTTGGATTTTAAAAAGAGCAAAAAGATGCCAATAAAAAATACAAGAAAAAAATATAACACACTGTAAAATATTTATCTCTCTCTCTCCCCTGGAATTTTTTTTTTCTCTCATAAAATTTATTTTTAACATCGTGTATGAAGTGAGTATTGTCTACTTCCTTGTGATTAACGTATAATTAACGTCGTATATATGGACAATGTTTATTTTTATTCACGTATCTAGATTTTATCTCTGTGCGATGCGAGTGTGAATAAGCAAAAAAGAAATGGACACAAAAACTCGAGCAACAGTGCAAGTGATTAATTTTGCCAAAGCGAGAAAGAAATGGGATTGCATATTTTATACGCACATGTGCGTATACAGTGGGTATGCATTAAGCCGAGTTGAGTATTCACTACCTGATAAACTTAATTTCCAACAGACTCCATTATATACATTTTGCGGGAGAATTGGATAGGTTATTCGTGAGCGAGTGAGGGGAGGGTGGAAAAGCGAAAAAAGAATGAGAAAAGTGACTGCTTAAAATCTTGAAGAACATTCGGAACTACTTTTGTGAAAAAAACAAGAATTTTTGTAAAATATTTATAGAGTTCACAAAAAAAAATGTTTATCTGGAATAACTATAAAATTCATTATATTAGCAAAATTTTTTTTAGTTAAAATTTTGGATTTTAGTAGCAAAAAAGCATTACAGCCTGCATTTTTAGAAATAATTCAATTTTGTAAAGGTTCAAAATTAAAATAATAAATAATCTTGGTTTTTCATATTTTTAACTAACAATTATGTAAAATTGGTTTTTTCAAAAAAGGTCAATAAATTTTTTTTTGAATTTATGTAAAGTTTTCTATTTTCTATTAATCGAAGAATTTTCAAAAAAATCGAAATTCGGTAATTAATTCAATTGTAAAGAAATGGATTTCAAAAGTCACAAAGAAATTTTTTAAAACAATATTAAAAATAATTGATAAAAAGATACATTTTTTTTTAAATTCTAGAAATTAATAATTAAATTAAAATGAAGAAAATAGTTTTTAAGAATGGACATTGAAAATATTTTTATAACATAAAATAATTTAATAGTATTTGCTTCGAATACTAAAGTTATTGATGCAAATACCGTTTAATTGACTTCATTAAATATTATTTGATTCAAGTAAATATTTAATTGAAAATAGTCAATTAATCGGTTATTTGAATCAATTCAATTTTTTTCAGTGTAATATTAATAGGAATAATAATAATAATAATAATAATAATAATAATAATAATAATAATAATAATAATAATAATAATAGTAATAACAATAAATTATAAAATTGGTCAATCTTAATTCTCTTAACAAAAAATGATAGGTAACTTTTGAAATTGGCGCCGATATTTTTTATAAATGAAAAAAAAGTTTCGAACGTTCAATTGGACGAAATATTTTTTATTGAAAATATTTTCATAGATTATTGATTAAATTAATTAAATTAAAATCTCAAATTTTTCATTTAGAAAGTTTATAATTAATTTGTTCGATAGTGATGAAAAAAAATTTTAAAAAGCACTGGAAAAAATTGAATTTCGAAAAAGTTACAAATTATTGCCATAATTCAATTATTTTCAAAACTTATAAAATTTTTAGCAAAAATTCAACTATTTACAAATTTTTTATAAACTTCGCAATAATTTCATTATTTTTATAACTGGAAAAATTCATTTGAAGAATTCCAGTATTTTTATAGACAATAAAACTCATCGCAGAAATTTAATAATTTTTAATAAGATTCTAATTAAATTTCTCGAAAGAAAGGAAATGATTCTTGAAAATATTATTAAAATTTGACAAAAAATTCAATTATTAAACAGTTTGTTGAAAAAATTCAATTGTTAAAAAGTTTGTCGATAAAATTCTTTATTGCAATTCAATTATAATAGCCATTTATTTTTTTTTTAATAAATTATTTATTTTTCTCCTTAAAAAATCAAATTCTCGTAGAGTTTTCTGAAAAAGATTGATTTAAAAATGAATTTCGGTTCAAATTTCAGTTAATTAAATAGTAAAAGCATTACTACATGATTTTTTGAAAATAATTCAATTTTGAAAAGGTTTCAAATTGTTATCTTTGAAAACCTGAATTTTTCATACTTTTCACTTGTAATTCTGTCGAATTAATTTTTTTTAATGTTTCATTGAACTTTTTTTAAAAATTATTTTAAGTTTTTATTTTCTAAATATTTAATTGAAAAATTTGCCAATAATCAAAATTCCGTATTGAAAAAATTAAATTGTAAATAAATGTTTTCCGTAAAGTATTTTTAAATTCCTACCAAGTGATATTTTTTTCTATTCAAATATTAATTAAAATTCTATTAAGAATAAAATTTTAATTGATTTTTTTCGCATTTCTTTGCATTAACAATCTTAATGATAAATGATAATATTTAATTGGATTTTGGCAAAAAATTATAATAATTTTGAAAATAATGGAATTCTTGAATTTTATTATTAAAATTTCTTTTTAATTAATTGAATTCTTTTGTTGGAATTTAGAAAAATTTAGACAGTGAATAATTTTCTTTTATCACACTTTTTGTTATTGTAAATATTACATTGATTTATTATTTTCTTACATAAGAAATCGTTTTTCCTGTAAGAAACACTTTCTTTTGATTTTAATTTAAATTTTAAATTTAATCTTTTAAATTTCAAAATTAAACATTTAAATTTTTAATTTAAACTTTTAAATTTAAAAATTAAACATTTAAATTTTAAATTTAAACTTTAAAATTTTTAATTTAAACTTTTAAATTTTTAAATAATTCATCATTAAAAATAGTTCTATATTCATAAAATACTGTATGATTAAATTCAATAATTTTCTCTCTAAATTTAATTTCGTTGTTTATAAAAAATAGTTTACAATTGATTCATAATTAGTCAAAAATTACTAATTTTGTAGTTGCACTAATTTGTATTAGCAGAATATTATTATATTTAATTAATAAATTAATTTTAAAAATATTGATAAATATAGTTATTAGCAGGATAGATAATAATTAGCATTAGTATTCGTTCTCAGAAACTGAAAAATTTCTTAATAATAAAAATAGATTTTTCAATAGTTAATAATTTTTTTTAATAGTTAATTGTTTTCTAATACAAATTAGTAATTTTCGACTAATTTTTTTATTTGTTACATTGTTTTTCTGCATTTTTTTTATAGACTAAGTACGATTGCATTTATTTTGTATATTAAGTACAAAAAATTGCTTGGAGTATCGATTCTTTCGGTATTAAATATTCCCTGAAACTAATTAAATATTCCCTGAAACTATTGAATTTGTTTTCAACGATTGTCGGTACATTAAAAATATACAATATAAACAAATATAATTTTTCCCTTATTACTAAAATTGGCAGACTTTTGTCTTCTATCACAAAGACAAAAAAGAAACAAAAATGTTCATTTAAATAAAATTTACAGAAGTTGACGACAAAGAAAAAGACTAAATTCAAAAAGCTCATTTCTGTAAATTTTTTGTTCTTATATTTTTTAATTTGTGTCACGCTCCAAAGAAAGGTACCAAACGGGCAAAAAATTTAAGCTTGCTTTTAATTTTTCGAATCAAAATACAAAAAGCATTCGCTTTTTGTATTAATCTATTATTAGTCTTCAAATCTTCATATCTAAAATATTTCATGAAAAATTCGAAAAAAATTTGAAATAATTAAAAAGAAACTAATCAAGATAAATGTAACACGAACCAAACCTATAATTCCCGCCTTTCTTGGGAGCGCGTCACATTTATTTTTTTACAAATTTGTCAATAAAATGAATTTTTCTAAATTAAATATTATTATAATTTGGCAATATATTAAAAAATTTTTTTTAGTTATTTGCGTTTTTATCTATAGGAAGGATTTTAAATATAATATAAACCTAAGAAAATTAATAAACAAAGAAAAACGGAACTTTTCTCCATTGTAAGGGATGCTGAATTTTTTGATTTATCTTCATCAGGAACTTTAGTTGCAGTTGTTGACATTGATTTCCAAATTTTCGTTCTATTGACTAGAAAATCATTTTCCATTGAATTTGCAGTTGCATTTCCACTTATCAGCCTCATGAATTTGCCATCGTCTTTATAGGGTTTCCACTCTGCCATTGGCTTTCTATAAATCATTAATAGATTGCATTATGAAACTGAATACGTACATGTGTATATAGTTCAATCATTATAAGAATCGATGATTATCATTATAGAACATGTAGTTTTACAGAGAAAAAAAACTATTTTTGTTACACATTATATATTATAATATTGAATTTGAATAGCAAAATTCGATTATTTTGAAAGGAAATTTTTCATTAAATTCAAGTAATAAATATTTATTTTTGCTTACCCTTCTTTTGCGAAATTGGAAAATAATTCCGTCATGAATTGAATCATCGCTATATCACTACTGTTTTTTTTTATACCTTGATTAACGAAAGTTTCATTTCTTTCCAAAAAGGGGAATAGGTATAGTACATCGTCCATGTGGGCAACACCTGAAAATTAAAATGAATGTAATTATGATAATGATAATAATTTAATAATACACTGAAAAAAAAGTTAATTGATTCAAATAACTGATTAATTGACTATTATCAAATATAAATATTTACTTGAATCAAATAATATTTATTCGAGTCAATTAAATGAGATTTAATTCGAATACTAAAGTTATTGATTCAAATACCATTTAATTGACTCCAATAAATATTATTTGATTCAAGACAATATTTATTTTTGATAAGAGTCAATTAATCAGTTATTTGGATCAAGTAAATTTTTTTTCAGTGTAAGATTAATAATAATAATAATAATAATAATAATAATAATAATAATAATAATAATAATAATAATAGTAATAATAGTAATAATAATATTAATAAATTATAAAAGTGGTCAATCTTAATTTTCTTAACAAAAAATGATAGATTACTTTTAAAATTGGCGCCAATATTTTTATGACTGAACAAAAAAGTTTCGAACGTTCAAATTGACGAAATATTTTTTATTGAAAATATTTTCATAGATTATTATTGATTAAATTAATTAAATTAAAAACCGAAATTTTACATTTAGAAAGTTTATAATGAATTTGTTTGATAGTGATGGAAAAAAAGTTAAAAAAGCACTGGAAAAAATTGAATTTCGAAAAAGTTACAAATTTTTTCCGAAATTCAATTATTTTCAAAAGTAATAAAATTTTTAGCTAAACTTCAACTATTTCCAACTTTTTCTTTATAAATTTCTTCGCAATAATTCCATTATTTTCAAAAGCAATAAAATTCTTTTGAAGAATTCCATTATTTTCATAGACAATAAAACTCATCGCAGAATTTCAATAATTTTTAATAAAATTCTACTTAAGCTCCTCGAAAAAAGGAAATGATTCTTGAAAATAGTATTAAAATTTGTCGAAAAATTCAATTATTAAAAAGTTTGTCGATAAAATTCTTTATTGAAGTTCAATTATAACAGACAATTATTTTTTTTAATAAATTATTTATTTTTCTATTTCAAAAATTAAATTCTCCTAGACTTGTTTGAAAAAAATTCATTTGAAAATGTATTTCGGTTCAAATTTTAGTTAATTAAATAGTAAAAGCATTACTACATGAATTTTTGAAAATTATTGAATTTCGAAAAGGTTTTAAATTATCATCTTCGAAAATCTGAATTTTTCATACTTTTAACTTGTAATTCTATCGAATTAATTTTTTGAAAAGTTTAATTATTTAAAAGTTTAATTGGATTTATATAAAAATTATTTTAAGTTTTTATTTTCTAAATATTTAATTAAAGAATTTGCTAATAATCGAAATTCCGTATTGGAAAATTAAATTGTTAATAAGTGTATTTAAAAATTCTCAAAAAAAACTTTTGCCAAAATTATTAAAAATTATTGATAATGTATTTTTTCAAGGAATTCTAATAAAATGTTTGAAAATAATTACAGTTTATGAAGATGAATTTACTTAAAATTCTATTAAAAATAATTGAAATCCTGTGAAGAATTTTATTATTTAGAAGAAAAATTGAAAATCTTATATAAATCTATAAAAATCAATATCTATAATATTGAAAATCATTAAATTTCTAAAACTTTTTGAAAATAAAAAAAAAATTTTTTTTTAAATAATAATAGTTTTTAATAATTAAATTTATAAAGAATTCTATTAAAATTGAATAATTAAATGTCTGCGTGTGGCATTTTATTAAACTTTTTCTTGATGAAAATTCAAATCCTGTTAAGAATTTTATTATTTTCGAAAATAATTAGTTTTTTTGCAACGAATTTCATTAAATTGTTTTTAAATAATTAAAATGCCATGAAAAAATGTATTATTTATAAAAATACTAAAATTCTTACAACGAATTTTATCATATTTTTTTAAACAATTGAATTCTTTGAAAAATTGTATTACTTGTAAAAAAATTACTTTTTCGCAAAGGATTTTATTAAAGTTTTCGTAAATATAATTTAATTTCTTCTTGAAAAGTTTTATGGAAATTTAAATAATATTAATAATAATAATAATAATTTTAACTCTATTATTAAAATTTGCCGAGTGATAGTTTCAATTATTATAGTTAATAATTTGTAATTTTTTAAATTAATAATAATAATAATAATAATAACAATAGTAATTCAAACAATACTTTTATAATTATAAAATTTAATGATTTTTAATTTCAATAGTTATTGATTAGATCAAATTTAATAATTCATAAAATAATGGTAATACTACTATTAAATCTGAAATATTATTATTCTATGATTTTTTTATTGTAAATTTTATATTATTTATTGAATATGTTTTACCTGGTTGGCGTGGTCTCGGTCCCATTATTGAATAAGTTCCTTCATAATCAAAACGATAGAAATAAATATCTGATTTATTTCTCTGCATTTGTAATGTTTCATAAACTGGCCAATAGATTCCACCATCACCAATCAACTGTAAATATTATTAATTTTTCTTTGTAATAATATTTTTATTTAGAATTATATTTATTGCTTACTCATCTCTTATATTATATGTAAGAAATATTATATAACTAATATTTATATTGAGGTGAAATACTTATTTACATTAGTCAAGTTGGCTTTCATATTTTTTTCCGTAATATTTCCTTCAAAGTAATGTTTGGCTAATGTTAAAGAGAACATTGATGCATTGTTGACGATTTCTTGATATTCCAAAACTTGTGGAGCAATATCGAGGAACTTTGAACTCAATTCAGTAAAATCCTTATCACTAAACTTCGCTGTAATAATCAAATAGAATTGTAAATTTTTTTGTAGAATTTCAATTGTTTTTGAATTGTTTTTAAATTCACTAATTAATTACATATATATTTACTTTTTACTTAATTAATTTTAATATTGCTTTTTACAAATAAATAAATAAATATATAATAAAATAAAATGAAAATAAATCAAACTTTTTTTTTATTTTGAAGTATATTTAGATTTTTATCTTGATATTTTGATTCAATGGGAAACATTTAAACGAAAAATAGATTCTTTTTGGTGAGAAAAAGAATTGAAAATAATTACCTATACCTAATCCTTCATCATGTGTCACTCCCATGATCCATGGAATATTGTGAAAATCACCATCTTTTATACTTTTTCGTGGAGATTTTGTCACCACAGCATCAGCACTGTCGATCTCTGATGTTGGTCCAAAAATGCAATTCGGCGAAAAATTCCAAATAGTCTAAAAATTTAAAACATTTCTTTCAAATTAGAAACATTAAAAAAAATACAACCTAAAAATTAAAAATATTTATTTCAAAGTAGAAACGTTAAAAAAATTACAGCCTAAACAATATAAATATTTTTTAAAATTAGAAACGTTAAAAAAAATTACAGCCTAAACAATATAAATATTTTTTAAAATTAGAAACGTTAAAAAAAATTACAGCCTAATAATTAAAAATATTTTTTTCAAGTTAGAAACATTGGAAAAATTACAGCCTGAAAATTAAAAATATTTTTTTCAAGTTAGAAACATTAGAAAAATTGTTCCAATTTGTACGATTTTTTAAAAATGTTTATAAAATACTTTTCTGCTTCTTATTGAATTTTAATTTTTATTTGATAATTCTATGAAGCCTAGAGTTTTTAGAAGAAGAAATGTGTTTAGAAATATTAAAAGAAAATCGTTAACTTTTCTATTAAAAAAAAAAAATTGTTAAATTCTACCAAAAAGTGTTTTTTTCTGTATACTTACGAAGTTTTTGGTCAATGTTAAGAGTTCTATAACATTCTTCTCTCTCAAACATTCCACAATTTTAGTGTGATTTATTTGACTTTCGTCCACAGCAGTTTTGTTGTTAGGCAATTTTTTCAAGGGTACTGTAAAGTTATAATAATGTAATTATAAATTTTCTTATTTATCAATTATGACAAATATTCAAATAATTTTTCGATCAATAAAATTATTCACCGTATTTACAAATCATTTGTATTCAGTAAAAAAGAATAATTTGGCATTCAAATAAAAGAAGAACTGAGCGCAAGCGCTGAGCGAGAGAGGGGGTAATGGGAGCGAGAGAGAAACTCCTGGACTTCTCTCTCTCGCTCATTGCCCCCACTCCTAAAGTTTCTATCCCCTCTCTTTCGCTATACTCCCGAGTGATTTAATTGCAGTTTTCTATTAATATGAATGTAATTAATAAATTCTAACTAAATGCAATTATGATTAATAATTTATAATTTACAATTACAATTAATTTTTTAATTTTTAAATGAATAGTTAAAAATTTTTATATTAATTGATGTAAAAAAATTATAATAATAATGTAAATATATTTACTAGTGTAACAGCCAGCGTTTTTAGCGAGAGTTAGTGAAGAATTTTTGATATTTTCTGCGCTATGATAGGCCCATGGTGCTAAGGCAGTGCCACTCATTGTAATTATTTTATGAAATAGTCCTTTTGTTTTTTGGGAAAGTGCCAAGTGATGAATAGCCGCTGCTCCAGCGCTATTGCCGAATAGTGTCACAGACTCAGGGTCACCATGGAAAGCCTTTATATTTTCCTTTACCCACTTTAAAACTGTCACCATGTCTTTTAATCCATAATTTCCCACTGCACTCTCATTTCCGGTACTGTAAAATCCTATTTTTTTCGGAGGTGGGCCGAAAGAATATTTTTAACACAATTTTCTTCTCAAATGAATAAATTAATATACTTTTATTTTATTCTATATTGACTTTAATTAATTCAATTATTTGCAAAATTTAAAGAAAAATTCTGCGCAAAAATTACATAATTATTATCTCCATAAATTAACAAAATTCTTCTCCTAAATTCAATTAGTTTCCAAAATTTTTCTCAATTTCTAATTGAGTAAAATTTTCAATATTTACTATTTTTATAAATTCCCAAAAGAATTTAATTACTTGTATAAAATTTTTTTAAATAAAATTGTACTTAAATATTTATTTATTTCCATGAATAATAAAAATTGCACGGGAATTAATTTATTAATAATTTAAAAAAAAAATTCTTCTCAATAATTCAATTAATTTTATAAATAATAAATTTTTTTCATAAATTCAATTTATTTTTATAAATAATAAATTTGTTTTAGAAATTCAATAATTTAATTTAATTCTTTTTTTTAATAATTTCAAGTTACATGGAAATTACATGGAAATTTTTCTAAATTCTCAGAAATTTTCCTAAATGTGTAAAAGAATTTTTCACAAACTTTTTCGACAATTTTTTTTTAGAAAAATTACCTTGTCAATGTTAGTCATTTTTTTCAAATAGTGGAACTTGTTTCCTCAATTTTTTAGGAAAATTTTCAAAATTTTTCTCACAGTGTATTTAACTGAAGAGTTTCCTAATAATAGAAATTTCGTAAAATTGAATTTAAAAATAAATGTACTTGAAAATTCTCAAAAAACATTTTGAAAAATTATGAAAAATAGTTGATTTCGAGAAGAATTTTAGTTAAAAATTCTAGAGAATAATAATTGAATTAAAATGATAAAAATAATTTTTATAGAGTTACAGTAACAATGTTTCCAATATTAAATAATGATCATACTTTTATAAATTTTTTAATTTCAAAAAAGTTTGAACTTAACATTTTTAAAAATTTGAACTCTTGTGAGAAAATAATAGCAATTAAGTATTTATTTAAAAAAGAATTTTTTCCCCCTTTATTTTACAAAAAAACTAAAAAAAAATTTTCAATTAACAAATAGAATTTATAATTTGTTATAAAGAAGCATATAAAAAACCAAAATTTTTCTTTTAATTATAATTTTTTTCCAATTTTCTAATTTTCCAATTTCAAATATTATTTTATATTATAATTTATTAAGATTAAAATTTATTTATTATTTAATTTGTTGATTCATTATTAATCATGAAAAATACATGCATATTTTCAACTTGTGAAGGAATTGTCAAACAATATTTTCTAAAGAAAAAAAAAAAAAAACAAACAAAAGCAAATACAAAAGTCAAACTTTAGATGTGGACAAAAAGAATAAATGATTATTATAGTTAATAATTAATTTATTAAAAATTAATTATTTGATTAATTAAATTAAATAACTTATTTGTTGTAATCAATAACTTTATTAACAAAATTAAATATATATATTGTGATTAACTATTTAGTAAATTATGTTATTAATTACAGTGAATTAATTTGAACGTAATTTAATTTACTTAACAGTCAAATGAATATTTTAATTAGTAATTGAAATAAATTGAGATATATAATAAATTTTAATTGATTTTTCAAGTTTTAATTTTGTTTAATAATATTGTTTTTTTCTTTTTTGTTGCAGGTAAGACAACAATAATAATTTTGATACGTACCTAGCACGTTGAGACGATAATTGAAGGTGACAAGAATGACATCTTTATTCAGGAGATATTTAGGTGAGAAATCATCGGTATTTGTATCGCCCATATTAAAACTACCGCCTCTGATAAATACCATTACGGGATACTTTATTTTTGGCTCTACATTTGCCGGTAATGTTTCTTTCTGTTAAATATTAATAATGTTATTTCGTTGCTTTTCTATCGTTTGCTATATTCTCAAAGAAAATAATGTAATTTATCAATTTTTCGACAAAATTTCACTTTCAAGTTAAATTCAACTGAAATCTTTTTATTTATTCTTCTTCTTCTTCTTCTTATTTTTATTGTTATTTTTTATTATTATTTTTATTATTTTTATTATTATTATTATTATTATTATTATTATTATTTATTATTATTATTTTTTTATTGTTATTTTATTATTATTATTATTATTATTATTATTTTATTATTTATTTATTTATTTATTTAAGTATCAACGGGCTTACAAAAAATAAAAAACGCCCTTTTGTACCAAGTACTATTATTTAAGAAAAAAAGAAGAAAAGAATTATTATTACTATTTTATTTTGTTTAAATATTCTATTGTTGCAAAATAATTTTTTTTTCTCCATTAAAGAAATTATTAACTTACAAGTGAAATTTTGCGAAAATATTTTTACATAAATATTTGAAACTTAAATAAAATACAATTTCTGTAGAATAATGAATTTTTATTCATAACTTTATTATTTCATAAATCTATTCGATTGAGATGACATTCAAAATACACATGTGACGGAAAAGTTGATTTCATGATGAATTTTTCTATTTTATGATTCATGATGTAATTTTTTATCTGGAGATTAAAAAACGTTTTTCCTGTAAGGTCGAAATTTTTTTCTGTATTATAAATTTGTAATATATTCTATAAATATGTCTTGAATCATTGTTTACATTATCGAATAATAGTTTTCATTTCGATTGTAATTTAAAAGGACTTCCTTTTTTTATTTTTATTTTATTTATTTATTTATTTTTATAATTTCTTCATTATAGTTGAAAATTCATTGAATTGTTGGTAAAAAAAATTAATAGAAAATAAAATTACAACGATAGAATTAAAAAATGTTTGCAACTTCAAAAAAAATTGCCTTAACAGCTGATATTGTTGAATGGAAAATCTATTTTTCAAATCAGGTTAATTGTTAATTTACAAATTGAACTTTAATTTAAGTTATTTAATTTTTAATTTGTTCAGTTTTTTCTTTTAGTTGTAAGATGAAGTTAAAAATGATTTTTTTCTACAAAAATGTAAAAATATTGCGTCTAAAAAATATGAAAATTAATTTTCTGTAAAAATCGAGATGTACGACAAATGTTTTTCTATTTAATTTATTTTTTTTAATTAAGAGTAATTTTTTTTTCACTGTTCAGCAATTTCTAATTATCACTATGACGGTATTAGTGCAATAAATTTAATTACTTTTTCTCGACTAAAATAGACAGTAAATCATAGTCAACAATTCCGTTTTTTTTATTATTGTGTTTCAAAATTTTTTTTTTGAATCATAAAAGTAAATGAAAAATTCTTTTGTCTTTTTTTTTTTTTTTTGATGATTCAGTTCTCAAAGCAAACAATTGTAAAAATATCATTTAGACGAAAAGCGAATAAAAATTAAGATAATAAAATGTATGAGTAAAACAATATCTCGTTTGATTGTAAATCACAAATGTTAAATTGTACTTATAAAATTGTTTACATTAGAAAGAAGAAGAAAAAAAAGTTCAGTTATCTTACTTTTATTCAGATAATTTTTTTCCTTCTTTTTTTTTCTTAATATTTCTCTCTTAATTGATTATTTTATTTCTAGAAATAAATGAAATGATTCTTCTTTTACACGTGCAAGGTGAACATTTTCATTTACTCAACCGGTTTAGTTTTATTATTATTATTATTATTATTTTTAGTATAAATGGCATTATTAAAACATTAACAAGATGTTTTTTAATGAATACAAATAATGAAAAAAAAACCTGTATTTCTTTTTTCAGTGAAGTAACTAGACTTTTAGGCGCCTTTCGTCATTTGTTTTTTTTTCAAGAAAAAAAATGTCAAAAAATTATCTTTTTGTGATTATTTAATTATTTACAGTAATTGTGAAATGTTTATTAAAATAAAGTAGAAAATATAGAAAAAAGGTGAGAAAAATAAATAAATTTTTTTAGTATTTTGAGAATTTGAAAAAATAATGAGATGAAAATTTCATCGTGTAGTCATAACAGAGAGATAAATACGTCACATGTGTAAGAGATAAGTCGTTTGAACGTGTGTAGAAGAAATGTAAATTTAATTAACTCACTGTAGGGACAAAAATATTCAGATAAAGGCAATCTTCCTTTCCAGTTATTTTACCACTGTAATCGATTTGAATACATTTTGACCGACCTTCGAAAGCATTTAATCTTGGTAGTGTGTAATTTTTCGTCCACTTCTCAGGATTCTGGAACAAAAAATTTGATTTTTTTTTTAAATCTAGATTTTGATTCTTAATTTTTTTTTAATTATTAATATTAATATTAATTTTAAACTAGAAATTGAGTAGTTATCATTTTCTTGCAAAAGTCAATGATTTATTTGAAATATATAAAAAATTAATTTTATTAATAATTAATAGTAATTTTATTTTTTGAATAAAATTAAAAAAAAAAATTTAATAAAAACAATTTTTAACAAAAAACAATTTTCTTTAGATGAAATTTGTAATTTTTTTTAAATATCTTTCAAAAAATAAATTTTTATTGCACTTATTTTGCGTCACTATCCAAAAAATTTATTACTGAATTAATTACTTTCTAAACGTAAAATTAGTTTTTAACCTTTCTCTATGATTGGTAATTTTTTAAAATATCTTCCATAAAAAATATTTTTAGGCAATTATTTTTTTCTTAAATTGTTGCAAAAAATATTTTTTTCTAAATTGGAATCAGCTAAAAATCATAATGATAATTGTAATTGCTTAAAGTTTTAAATTAATAACACCTTGATTAGTAATTTTTTCTGAAATCTTAAAAGTAAAATAATTTTTTAAAATATATAAATTATTTTAAATTAATAACTTCTTGATTAGTAATTTTTTTCTGCAATATTAAAAGTGAAATAATTTTTTAAAATATATAAATTATTGTTTGATAATTATCAGGAGCGGGACTTTTTTTTAAGTATTTAAAATTTTTATTGACAGTAGAGTGACAATTTTAAATATTTCAATTTTATTTTTTATTTTTAATTGATTGATAATAAAATTTGTGTTATTATTATTATTATTATTATTATTTTTATTCTTATTATTATCATTCTTATTATTATTCTTATTTTTAATATTATTATTATTATTTATGACATTTTTGTAACTGTTGTATTCTTTCTGTATTTTTTATCGTAACCCTTAATAAAAAAAAAAAGAAAAAAAATATTATTATTATTATTAAATTATTGAATGATAATTATTAGGAGCGGGACTTCTTTTTTAGTAACTTAAATTTTTATTGGCATTAGAGTGACAATTTTAATTATTTCTATTATTAATACCAAATTGAAGTCCACAACGTTGATCAACGAAAAAAAATTGTTTACTAAGTAAATTAATTTTAAAAAATGCATTAATATTTGTCAAAAAAAATATTTAAACAAAAATATTTAGGTCTATGGTTTGATAATAATTTTTGTATAATTAAACATTAAATTAAAAATAATATTTCATTACATTAAATACATTTTTTCACTTCAGCTTCGTTTATTAATATTTTTATTTTTAATTGATTGATAATAAAATTTGTTTTATTGTTATTATTATTTTTATTCTTATTATTATCATTCTTATTATTATTCTGATTTTTATTATTATTATTATTATTATTATTATTTATAAATTATTGATTGATAATTATTAGGAGCGGGACTTCTTTTTGAGTAACTTAAATTTTTATTGACATTAGAGTGACAATTTTAATTATTTCAATTATTAATATTTTTATTTCTAATTGATTGATAATAAAATTTGTATTATTATTTTTCTTATTTTTCTTATTTTTATTATTATTATTTTTCTTATTTTTCTTATTTTTCTTATTATTGTCTTTCTTTTTCGTATTTTTATTTATAATTATTTGTATTATGACAAGTACTAATTAATGAATAATTATTATTGATTTCGAGTAATTTTTTTTATTCATTGTATTCTTTTAATTATTATTACTATTTGAAATGTGATTTCTCACCTTGAATCTCAATTTACCAACAGGAGGTTCTGCATACGGTATACCTAAATATGATGCAATGTATTTTGTATTATTATTGAGACTTTCATCGATCTCTGCAAGTTGTCCCCGAATTGTTCCAAATTTAAGAAAAGCTTCAGGATAGCATTCGACACCAATGGAAATTAATAATAAAGGAAGAAATGTGAATTGCCACATTTTTTATTTTATTTTTTTTCGTAAAGAAAATTGGATGGAAAAATGATTTTTCTTTTTTTTTTTTTTTGTTGAAATGTCTATTAGAAAAGTTTCTCCTTGCAAAAATAAACCACACGATTATTAAACGCGGACACGAGACTTTTTCCCCAAGAGACAAGGAAACAAACTGAAACGCGCTCGTTCTTGTTTCGATGTAATTATATTGTGAATGTGTCTGTGTGCAACGCAGATAGCATACGCAAATACGCGACGATGCTTTAATTGAACGCTCCGTGCGCTAGTCGAAGTGACATAAAGCGTACTATGACAATGACGACCCGTTTATGAAATAATTCGGATGAGCCGCTACGTGCGTGCCTATTGAGTTAGTTTCCATTTTCCAGGAGAGTGGGTAACGGCAATGTCGAATTTCAAGTTCGATAATGATAATAATGTTTCATGTCTCTCTATGTACAACAATTGAAATTGGAATTTCAAATAAATTATTATTATATGAGTGGAGGATTAAGTTTCGACAAATTTCCTAAAAAAAAAAAAAAAATTTTTTTTATCGTGAGATTAATTTTATTGTTGGTAGTAATTCTGTTTTTTTATTTTACTGACGTTCGGTTCTTTTTCTTCTTATTCGGAGAATTATTTTTTGAAACTTAATTTTATCTCTGATTTTGTTAAAATAGGTTACTTTGTTTTGTGATAGAATTTTAATTTCTTTTCTTTTAATATGAAATAATAATAAAAAATCATTTCGTTTATTAATAAATAGTAATAAATAAATTTGGGCCCCTAAAGTTTTATTGAATATTTTCAAGTATTGATAAAATTTTACCGAAAGTTATTTGAAAATTTATTTTGAGTAATTTTTTTTTTCAATTTGGAAATTTATGGAAAATTATAAGATTTGTGGAAATGTAAAGTTAGTGGTGAAATTGTGTGGTAATTTATGGTAATTTTAGAAATTCAGTGATAATTGGTTATGTAAATTTATAATTCAGAAATGTTATTGCTGAAATCGTGCTAATATGTATAGGATATTTCTGTGGTAGTTAACAGACAACTTTTTTGTTTATGAAAATTTTTTTCTAATTTATTAAAACTTTTTAATTTAGTAATTTTTGCTAATTAACTTAGTAATATTTGCTCATTAATTCAGTAATATTGGCAAATTAATTTAGTAATATTGGCTAATTAATTTAGTAATATTTGCTAATTAATTCAGTAATATTGGCTAATTAATTTAGTAATGTTTGCTAATTAATTTAGTAATTTTTGCTAATTAATTCAGTATTTTTTGGGAGTAAATACTTAATATTGTTATATTTTAGTACTTTCGAAAATTCATTTAGGATTTTGTATAAATTAATTTGGTAATTGTGGATATTAGTTACAAAGTTGTGATTAATTGCAATTCCAGGAATTATTTAAGATTTTCAGTAAATATATTTAGAAAATTGTGTTAATCAATTTAGTAATTTACTAATTTCAAGAATTTATTTGTAACGTTTTTGGTAAATTAAATTAGTATTTTTGGAAATTAATTTAGTTATTTCAGAAGTTATTAAGAATTTCCTGTAAAATTTGGAATGTTTAAAAATTGTATAAATCAACATTTAGTAATTTTGTGAATGTTTGTACTTTTATAAATTAATTTAGTTATTTTAGGAATTATTTAGAATTTTTTTGGAAAATTTATTTAGAAAATTGTGTAATTCCTTTTTACAATTTCGGGAATTCATTTAGTACTTTTATAAATTAATTTAGTTATTTTATAAATCATTCATGATTTTTTTGAAAATTTATTTAAAAAACTGTGTAATTTTTTTTTTATAATTCCGGGAATTCATTTAGTATTTTTATAAATTAATTTAATTCTTTTAGAAATTTATTACAGTAATTAAATACTGTACAGTAATTTACAGTAATTTCAGGAATTATTTGGAACTTTCTGTAAATTTTGTTTATAAAATTGTGTGAATAAATTTAATAATTGTGAATGTTAATTTAGCAATAGTGGAAATTAATTTTGTAATTGTGGATATTACTTTCAAAATTGTAGAAATTACTTTCAAAATTGTGGAAATTATTTTAGTACAATTCCAGGAAATATTTAGTATTTTTAGTAAATATATTTAGAAAATTGTGTAAACCAATTTAGTAATTTACTAATTTCGGGAATTCATTTGGTAGTTTGTGTAAATTAAATTAGCTTCTTTTAGACATTAATTTAGTTATTTTAGATGTTATGTAGAATTTTCTGTAAAAATTGCGAAATTGTTTAAATCAACATTTAGTAATTTCCTAAATTCAGTACTTTTATAAATTAATTTACTTCTTTTACGAATTATTTAGGATTTTCTGTAAATTAATTGAGAAAATTTTATAATTCAATTTAGTAATTTCGGAAATTCATTTAGAACTTTTAGAAATTATTTTAGTTAGGTACTTTAGAAACTATTTAGTAATTTCTTTAAATTGATTTAGATAATTTTATAATTCACTTTAGTAATTTCAAGGAATTTATTTAGTATAAATTAATTTAATACTTTTAATTTAATTTAATTTCTTTTACATTAATTTCAGAAATTATTTAGAACTTACTGTAGATTTTTTTTATAAAATTTTGTGAATAAATTTAAAAATTGTGTGAATAAATTTAATAATTGTGAATTTTATTTTAGCACAACAGTGGAAATTAATTTACTAAAATGTATAAATTTACATTTAATGATTATAGTTGATTAGTGGACATTCAGTGAATTTGTGTTAATTTAGTAGATGCAAAAATTAATTAAGTATATATATTTTAGAAATTAATTTAAGGATTTATGTAAAATTAAATAGGAGTATTTAGAAATCAATTCAGTAATGTGGATATTAATTTAATAGTTGTGGAAATTAATTTTGTACCTTACGAAAATAAATTAAGTAATTTATGGAAATGAGTTTAGTAATTTGTGTTTTTTTTGTACAATTTATTCAAAAATTTGTGAAAATTATTTTGGTAATTTATGGAAATGAATTTATTAATTTAGGGAAATGAATTTAGTAATTTAGGGAAATGAATTTAGTAATTTATGGAAATGAATTTAGTAATTGTGTTTTTTTGTACAATTTATTCAATAATTTGTGAAAATTATTTTGGTAATTTATGGAAATGAATTTAGTAATTTAGGAAAATGAATTTAGTAATTTAGGGAAATGAACCCGTTTTTTTCTTATCCCATAGTTCGCCATCTTTTGCCCATACTTCGAAAATGTACAGAAAATAATTTTTTCTATTATCCCATAGTTCGCCATCTTTTGCCAATACTTCGAAAATCTATAGAAAATAATTTTTTTTCTTATCCCATAGTTCGCCATCTTTTGCCCATAGTTTAAAAATGTACAGAAAATAATTTTTTTTCTTATCCCATAGTTCGCCATCTTTTGCCCATACTTCGAAAATCTATAGAAAATAATTTTTTTTCTTATCTCATAGTTCGCCATCTTTTGCCCATACTTCGAAAATGTATAGAAAATAATTTTTTTTCTTATCCCATAGTTCGCCATCTTTTGCCCATACTTCGAAAATGTACAGAAAATAATTTTTTCTCTTATCCCATAGTTCGCCATCTTTTGCCCATAGTTCAAAAATCTATAGAAAATAATTTTTTTTCATCCCATAGTTTGCCATCTTTTGCCCATACTTCGAAAATCTATAGAAAATGATTTTTTTTCTTATCCCATAGTTCGCCATCTTTTGCCCATAGTTTAAAAATCTATAGAAAATAATTTTTTTTCTTATCCCATAGTTCACCATCTTTTGCCCATAGTTCGAAAATGTATAAAAAATAAATTTTCTTCATGCCATAGTTCGCCATACTTTGCCCATAGTTCGAAAATGTGTAGAAAATAATTTTTTTTCTTATCCCATAGTTCGCCATCTTTTGCCCATACTTCGAAAATCTATAGAAAATAATTTTTTTTCATCTCATAGTTTGCCATCTTTTGCCCATAGTTCGAAAATGTATAGAAAATAAGTTTTCTTTCATCCCATGGTTCGCCATACTTTGCCCATAGTTCATTTTAACAGTTAAATTAAAAAAACCATTTAAAAAATAATTTTTTTATATGCCTCACTTTGTTTATGGTTTAAAAATGAAAAATATTTAAAGTTTTTGTGTTTTTTATTATTTTGTTTGATGAAAAATTGATTTATGTTGCTGCCATAGTTAAACCATGGGATTCGCTCCTTAGCAATACTTTGCCATCTTTGGCAAACTTAGTGCCACATTTCGCTATCCTTTACCCACACTTTGCCATCTTTTGCCATCTTTTGCCCATACTTTCATTTCCACGCGGGAATTTAGTAATTTATGGAAATGAATTTAGTAATTGTGTTTAAAATTATTTAGTATAAATTATTATTATTTAGTTTTATTTAATTTAGTATTAATTGTTTAGTAATGTCATAATATGTGTTAATTTATTTATTGACTAGTGGGAATTTAGTAATTTCCGTTAATTTAGTAATAAAAATTGGATTTTTTAAAATAAAACGTTGAAATTTAACGAAAAATTTTAGTTATTATTTTAGTTCTTACTTAGTTATTATTTTAGTTATTATTTAGTTATTATTAATTTGGTATTATTTAGTTATTATTTAGTTATTATTTTAGTTATTATTTACTTATTATTTACTTATTATTTAGTTATTATTTTATTTATTATTTAGTTATTATTAATTTGGTATTATTTAGTTATTATTTTAGTTATTACTTATGTTATTATTTACTTATTATTTAGTTATTATTTTAGTTATTATACTTAGTTATTATTTCAGTTATTACTTAGTTATTATTTAGTTACATAAGCCTAAGGCCTTTAACGAAAGAATAAATTAAAAATAGAAATCTAACGAAGGAGGAAAATAAGAATAAAAAGTAAAGAAAGAAGGATTTTTTTCTTGGGCGAAAAACTTTTTTTTTTTAAAGAAAAAAAAATTTGCGAAAAGTCGAAAGTGTTTATTTTCGGGGTTAAATTCCCGAAGAAAAGTGTAAGTGTGTATTAGATTGAGCATATCTATTTGTCGCACGGAACTAATTGCCGTTGGGTTAGGCAGTCATGCATCACGGGGCCGAGACCCGTAGGCCACAGAAGTACGAGTCACCATGTGAATTACTGCCCTGTGGATCGCTTTATCGCTTTTAACGACGTCGCCTTTAGTCTTGCTTTTGCTCTTTGCCGTCGCTCTTTCTACCCCTTTCTCCCCTCATGAAAGCTTGTAAGAGCCATGTGCTTAAGTGCACATACTATAACACAGATACCTGCCGCCGCCGCTACCACCTTTTCACTATAAACCTCCTTCGACTCACATCTCTTTTAACCCTTTCATCATTTTCGCCAGCTACCTCGTTTATTTCATCTTGATTCATGAATCTTACATAGACGGATAATTAATTCTCTCAAAAGGAAATTTTTATCCACTTTTATTTTTATTTATTTTTTTTTTGTTTTTTCTAAATTGAAAATCTCGTTTTTTTGGGAATATAAATTTTTATTTTTCTCTTCGTTTATAAAGTGAAAAATTATTTTCTTTAGAATATTTTCTAGGGGGAAAAATTAAATAGAAAATTCTCATTTTAGTGGGTGAAATCGTTGAGTAGGGTAAATTTTACTAAACATTTGTAGTAAAAGGAAAAATA
Organism: Leptopilina myrica (nomen nudum); assembly: GCA_032872475.1. NCBI lineage: Eukaryota > Metazoa > Arthropoda > Insecta > Hymenoptera > Figitidae > Leptopilina > Leptopilina myrica (nomen nudum). The sequence continues at coordinate 4,271,488 of CM065465.1, read as the reverse complement.
AAATTCAAAGAAGTATCAATTTTACTGTTTTGAAAATAAATTTTATTGTTAGAAAATTGTGTAAACCAATTTAGTAATTTATTAATTTCGGGAATTCATTTGATAGTTTGTGTAAATTAAATTAGTTCTTTTAGACATTAATTTAGTTATTTTAGACGTTATGTAGAATTTTCTGTAAAAATTGGGAAATTGTATAAATCAACATTTAGTAATTTCCTGAATTCAGTACTTTTATAAATTAATTTAAATTTAGTAAATTTTACTAAACATTTGTAGTAAAAGGAAAAATAAAATTCAAAGAAGTATCAATTTTACTGTTTTGAAAATAAATTTTATTGTAGAATAAATTTTACTATTTTTCTAAAGTAAACGCCGGTGAAGTTTGCAACGTTTATGATCAAAGATTGAAAGAAAAAAAATTATTTCCCTACCAAAAAGAATAAAAAATTTTGTTCACAAATATTTTAATTAGTTAATATTTAATAATTTTTTTCTTAAATTAAACGCGCTATTTTCTGAACAAAAATTTGTTTAAAAAATTATTTTTCTTCAGTAATCGTTGACTATAAATGTTGTGAACTTAACCAACGTGTGTAAGAAAAAAAATTTTCTGGACGTTTTAATTTTATTAGTAATTTTTCCTTTTATAAAAATTAACTCTGCCATTAGCATTTGTGTATTTTATTAAAATTGTAATACGTACAAATTTTACTATTTTCGAAATAAATTTTACTACTGTTTCATATAGTAAATAAGAAAATTTGAAACTTACAAGTTTCAATATTTGAGGATATAAATTTCAAAAATATTTCAATTCAATAATATTCCAGTACAAATTTTGCTCTTTTCAAAATAAATTTTAGCAAAAAGAAAAATTTTACTATATTTTTGTGGTAAAAGGAAAAAGTTTTTAGAAGAGGTAATTTTTTTGACATTTTTCACTGTCCTTTTTTTGTTAACTTCACTATTTTCGTTAGTGAATTGCGATTAAATTACTGTTGGGGCAAATTTTACTATTTTTATACAAAATTCAAAGGTAAGTAAATTTTCCTATATTTTTAAAGTAGAATTAATTTATTTGAATATTTTGCACATTTTTTTGGTAATTTTGACTATTTCACAAAATGAATTTTGCTATTTGCGTCAGTAAAGTTTAATAAAATTGAAATTAGTACTAACTTCACAATTTTCGAAACAAATTTTTACCGTACGTTTTATATAGTGAAAACGGGAAAATTTGTAAATTTTACTTCTTTTGTTAAAAATATTAATAAAATTTGCAGAAGTACCAATTTTACTATTTTCGAAATAAATTTTATTGTCAAATAAATTCTACTATTTTTTGAAGTAAAATAATATATTTTCGAAATGTTTTTGTCCATGAAGTAGTTGAAAAATGAACTTTTACTATTTGTCTAATTAATTTTTTTTTATTTTGATAAAATTGCAAATAGTACGAAATTTACTTTTTTAAAATAATATTTGCGAGTGTAAAATAATTTTGACTATACAATACGTTTACAGTGAAAGGAAAATTGGTAATTTTTTCTATCTCCGTAACTGAATTTAAATAAAATTTTAATTAGTACGAAATTACAAATTTTACTGTTTTCAAAATAAATTTGAGACTATTGCTAATAAATTAACTTTTACTATAGTCGGTAGTAAATGCAAAAAAATGCCCGTTTATAAATTTACATGAAATTTTAGTTAGCAAAAAATTTTCTCTTTTGAAAGTAAATTATAGGACAAACTAAATTTTACTACTCTTTGTAGTAAATTCAGTTTGTTCGTTTTGTTGTAAATTTTACAATTTCCTTAAAAAAAAAATTTAATCAAAATTGAAAGAACTTCGATTTCCGATAAAAAATTCCCTTTCCGGAAATTGTAAAAACTGCAAATTTTTTTTTCGTACAAAATGTTAAATTTAGTTCAACGATGCGAAAAAAATGTCTCTACATTTTTTCATTGTTCATTCTAGAAACCAAAAATTTTTTTCTTTATCAAGTAATAATAGATCATTAAGAGAAATCATATTTGCTGACAAAATATTAGAAGATTATTTAAACAAATACAATTTCCGAAGTAATTAGTCATGATTCGGATTATAGAACAATCAGTGAGTCAAATTTTCGAAAGAAATGACGCAAATTACAGTAAAAATTATGAAAATAAATGAATTTCTATTTCTTTGAAAATAATTATCTTTTTTTTTAAATATGTTCCACTTCTTGTGTATCACTACTCCATAACCTTGATATATCATGACTTAAATCTTTTTCTCTATCTTATCTTGAAGAGAGGACCAAATAAAAGTTAATATCATCGCATCGTGGTTTAAATGGATGATGAAGAAAGCAAAAAAAAAATAAAAAAGAAAAAAAAAGAATGAAATCTTTGAGGAAAATATATGCATAATATGTGTATTATTTTCGCATAACTGAGATACTGTCATAGATAAGAGAGAACATTTAATACTATAAACAATGAGTATAGATCAAAGTATTCTATAAAGAACTTTGACAAGATATTGTCGCAAAGAAGAAGATTTCGCGTGGAAAACATTTGCCACAATGATTTCACCACCGGAAATTCCCACGAGGCGCCCCTTCGTCAGGAAATTGTTAGGATTCCGATTCCGCAGGAAACGGATCTTCACCGGTTGACGAGAGAGTAAGAAAGAGAGAGAGAGAGACAGACGGCAAAGACGTTGAAGAATACCTTTAGGGAATTCAAAGGGAAAAATCCTTGACGAAAACTGAATTTAAGTAACTGGTTATCTACCTACTAGTACAAGTTCTTTTCCAGCGAATCAATTCCTACTAAATAAAGAACGATTGCGCTTCCATTTTTCATTTCATTCCCAATGTTTTGCCTTTAGTTTCTACAATGTCACCTGCAAAATTGCCCCTGAGGTGAGACTTAATTTTTATTTTTTTTCATCAATTGCGAAAACATATTCTATTTCCCCTTTCGGTTTTTCCCATTTTTCAGATAATAGCATTTTTTCTGAATTACAAAATGGGTATTTATTTCCACAATGAAAAAAGAATTAATTTAATTCCTAATTAAATAAATTAATTGAATAAAAAAAATTACTTAACTAGATAAAATGGTATTCTCTATTATCTAATAAATATTTTTTGAACCAAGTAAATATTTATCAGATCTGAGTACTTTATTTTATCGTATCGAATAGATATTTATTTCAACCAAATACGAATTACTTAAGTCAAATGAATACCATCACTCCAATTCAAATACGAAAATTAGATTCAATATTCCAGTTTTCGATTCAAATAAATATTTATTTCAATCAATAAAATAATTTTTTTGAAGTAACTAAATAATTATTTCAATGAAATATTTAACTATTCATTATAATTAATTGTTTGAATTAAATACTCAACTATTCATTATAATTAATTATTTCAATTAAATATTCAATTATTCATAAAAATTAATTATTTTAATTGAGACCAATATCCCTTTAATTGTTGTCAAATAGTTAGTTAATAGTCAATTATTTAAAATTAATAATAAATACTATTAAATTTAATAAATAAAATAATAAATTAATAAATAAATAATAAATTTATAAATAAACTGATAAATTTATTCAAATAGTTAGTTATTAGTCTTTAAGATCTTCTGGAGCAGCAAAAAAAAGCAATAAAAATGTTCTCGTTAAACAAATTCATAAATTGACTTCTGGAAAAATTAGAAAATTGAAATTGTCACTTTTTCATGTGCTAATAAAGTGAAATATTTTTATAGATAATTTATGTTACAATTTACAGATATTTTTAGAAACCTTAAGGTCATGTTATTCAGTGTGACGTTTTTCCATAGTAAAGAATATGGGACACGTGACCACTGAATAACATAACCTTAATAAAGTTCTTGAAAAAATTTCACAGTAATTCAATAATTTACAAAACTTTAACGAATTTCTTCTAAATAAAGATAAACCAATTATTTTCATAAATAATAAAATTTTCACAGGAATTCAATTATTTAATATAAAAAATTTCAAATAATGTTTCGAAAAATATCAATTATTTAAAAAGAATTTTATAAAATTCGTCGCAAGAGTTCAGTTATTGAAAAAAATTTAACAAAATTCTTTTCAAGAATTCAATTATTTTTAGAAATAGAAATAGTAAAATTCTTCAACGAAAGTCAATTATTTTTATAAACTTGAATAAAATTCGTTGAAAGAATTAAGTTATTTTCAAAAGTAATCAAATTCTTCGCAGAAATTCAATTATGTTAAAAAAATTTTTGTCAAAATTTCAATTATCTTTATAAATAATAAAATTCTTCAATATTCAATTATTTAAAAAAAAAATTTTAATTCTCGTCAAAATTTCAATTATTGTTATAAATAATACAATTCTTCTTAAAATTTCACAGAAATTCAATAATTTATTAAATTTTTAATAAATTTCTTTGAAATAATTCAATTATTTTCATAAATAATATAATTTTCACGTGAGTTGAATTATATAATATACAAAATTTTATAAAATTTTTTGAAAAATATCAATTATTTAAAAAGATTTTTATAAAATTCGTCGCATGAATCAATGATTTAAAAGAAAAATTTAACAAAGTTCTTTACAAGAATGTAATTATTTTTATAAATAATAAAATTCTTCACCGAAATTCAATTATTTTAGAGAAATTTTAATAACATTTTTGTAAATTTTTTTAAAATTATTTTCATAAATAATAAAACTCATCGCAGGATTTTAATTAATTTTGGATACAATATTTTAATCCAATTTTTTGAAAAATGTAATTATTCATTAAAATTTTATTAAAATTTGTCAAAAGAATTCAATTTTTTAAAAATTTGTTGATAAAATTCTTTATGAGAATTCAATTTTAACAAATATTCAATTATTCAATAACTTATTTATTTTTCAATTTAAATAATTGAATTTTTCTACAATTTTCTAATAAAAATTGATTAAAAAATGAAATTACGGAATAATCGATTTATGAAAATAATTAAATTATTGCCAAGGATTTTGTTACAATTGTTTCAAATGATTGAATTTTTTTGAGAAAATTTACTACTTTTAAAAATAATTCAATTCTTGCGAGAATTTTTTTGTAAATAATTGAATGTTTGTTGAAAAATTTCATGGTTCTTTAAATTATTAAAAAAAACATTAAGAATTCTTTATGTTTTGTAATAATATTCTTAAAAATTGTTGAGTTTCAAAAAGGTTTGAATTTGAATGTTCTGAAGAATTTTAATTCCTACAGAAAAATAATAATTAAATATAGGTACTTATTTGAAAATTTAGTTATTGATGTTTTTGAATAATTTTACATTTAATGAAATTTTTAAAGTAAATTTAATATAGAACATTTTTTCGAGTATCTAATAATTTTTGGAGTGAATCAGAATATTTTTTATGATCAGGGAAAAAGGGAGAATTTTGTCTGGAAACCAGGGAAAAATAAAATTAAATATTTGTGGCAACCCTGGTATAGTAATAATTACTAAAAGTAGTATAGATTAATTTAATATTGAATATTTTCTTTCAGTATATAGGTATAGTGATAATTACTATAAAAGTAGTACTACAGGAACTTGTAATAAGATTTTTTTAAGCAATTAATTTGTTTGTAACAATTTTTATAAACAAATTATTTTTTATACAACTTTTTAATGTCAAAAATCATCATTTGATTCGATGTTCTGTTTCCGGTAATAATTTTGCTGAAATTTTCATTTTTCTAATCATGGGCGTTAATGGGTTAAGTTTGTGTTCTCTCTAAATCTGAATTAGTTGAATTCTACTAAGAATTATAGTAAAATTTTACTAATTTTTAGTAGTTTTCATGAACGACTTTTCACCTTTTTAATTAGTAGAATATTACTAATTTTTTGTAAAATTCTACTAATGTTTTAGTAGAATTCTACTAATTAAAAGACACTTCTTCACTGAATGAATTAGTGAAACTGTTTAATCGACTATTAATAAAATAGTTCTACTAATTGTTAGTAGAATTCTACTAATCAATTAGTAACGCTCTACTGACAATTAGTAAAATTTTACTAATTATTAGTAGAATTATTACTAAATCATTTAGTGGACGACTTTTCACCATTTCATCAGTAACTTTCTACTAATTCAGATTTAGAGAGTTCAGTGATTCGAGAAAAATCGAGTTCCTTGTTTCTTTTTTCGTTTTCGTTTCGCGCGGATGACAGGAGAATAATAACAACAACAAGAAGAGATCGCAAACGGTCAAGCGTATTTTTATCTATGTATATAGACGTGAAAAATGGGACCAAAAAAATATTTTCGTCACATTTTGAATGCAATGCACGCTCACTTGTATCATCCTTCTATTATGGGTGTCTTCTTGCCCGAGCATTAGAGCGTTCAAGAGTAAAATATCGAAGGCGCAAGGGTGAATAATACATTCCTCTTAGGGAAAGAGAATGAAACTCTCGACGTTCTCTTACGAGCACCACTACTTGGCCAAAGAGAGAGAGCGAGAGAGAGAGAGAGTCACTCTCTGTGAAGTTGTAAAGTTTTCAAAAAGTAAAACTTTGATATAGTATAAGTATTATTTCGAGCGGACGAGCTTGTGCTTTCCCTTTTAGGCGTTATAACTCGCGCTTTCCACTCCGCGACACCAGAGTGAAATTCGCAGAATCTTTGTCATTTTCAGTTATATAACACTAGGCGCGCGCGCGCGCCCACTCATCTCATCACAACGTTCTCGCGCAAGATTAAAGGGAAGAAAGTGGCGAATTCAACATTCACTGCTGATAGAAACCTTGGGCTTAATAGGAATTAACATCTGATGTTTATTGGAGCATGAATTTTCATGCGGATGTATCTTCATCCAACTTGTGCTTCTTCCCTCTCTTTTTCCCCTCCTTCTCTATCTCACTTTCATTTAATGTCAGTGTGTGTTCTTAATTAGAACAGTGAGAAATTATTCCACTTTAATTAGTTGTCCAACCTTTGGTCTTTCATTTTCTTCGGATTCCGTTTATTTTTTTTCCACAATTCATCCTCTCTGGATATATATTTGTAAATTTTACTTTCATTTTTTTCCTCGGGGAACTTTTTGTATTATATTCTTTTACGGGTATTTTATGTTTATCATTTACTAATTTCTTTCGGGAACCTTTTTAGGTGATTTATTTTTTTCACACTGAAAAAACGATTTATTTGATTCAAACATATTTTGTTTAAATTAAACTTAAAACTCTTCTATACAGTCAAATTTAAGTTTAATTCAAACATATTTTTTGGTTTATTTATAGAAATAATATATTTAATTCAAACATAATTTATAGTTGATTTTAAATTATTTATTATCAACTTTTAAGTTTGAATTCCAATATATAAAAACTATTTACTAGTTTGATTCAAAAATAATTTTTGTTTGAATTTTTGTTTTGAATATGAATATTCTTTAAATGAAAGTGAAAGTCAAAATTTTTTCAGGAAAATTAAAATTTCTTTTTCAATATCTAGACTATTTTGAGTAAAATTAAAACTTTTTGCCATTTTTTATTGAAAATGAGAATTTTTTAATGAATTTGAGGATCCTAAAGTTCTGAACGTTCAAATGAACAAAATTTATTTATTTCTTCTAAAAATAAAATTTTTATTGCAATTATTTTGTGTCACTAACAGAAAAATTAATTACTGAGTTATTGTAAATGTAAAATTTTAGTTTTTAAATTTTTTATGATTAGTAATTGATTGATTGATTGATTGATTGATTTTAAATTATTTATTATCAACTTTTAAGTTTGAATCAAACATAACATTTTTAAACATATTTTTTCTTTAAACCAAAACATTTAAATTCAAACAAAATTCAAAACAAAAATTCAAACAAAAATTATTTTTGAATCAAACTAGTAAATAGTTTTTATATATTGGAATTAAGCTTAGAAACTAATTTCAATGAAACGAAATCGTTTAAAATTATTTTTTTACTTGAAACGAGTATAATGTTTTCTCAGTGCAGGATTTTTCATAATTATTTTTGGATTTTTCATTTTTCCTACTTTCATAGTAAGATATTTTTGTTAAAATACTTCTTGTAACCTTTTACTACATTCGGAGTAAATTTCGATACACTCGAAGTAAATTTTACTAATGCGTTCAAAAAGTATATTTGTTAAAAATTCAGTAAAATTGACTTCGAACGCAGCAAAATTTACTCCGAACGTTGTACACTGAGAAAAAAAATTATTTGACTCAAACAAATTTGGTTTAAATTTAAATCAAACTTAAAATATCTTTGCTCTACAGTCAAACATATTTAAGTTTAATTCAAACATATTGTCTGGTTCAGTTTAAGAAATTATATATTGAAATCAAACATAAATTGTGAATTGATTTTAAATTATCTGTAGTTAACTTTTAAGTTTGATGCAAACATAATTTTTTTTTAAACCTTAACAGAAAACATGTTCGAATTAAATATAACTGATTTTATGATAAAAAATAACTGATTTACAGTAAAAAATAATTGAAAAATCAGTCAAAAAAAATTTACTGAAACATCAGTTATTTTTACCTAATTGTCAGTAGAACGTTTATAATCAACGATTGAAAGAAAAAAATTAAAATTTCTACAAAAAAAGATAAAAATTTTTGTTCACATGTATTTTTTTTTTGTAAATCATTTTTCGAAAAATTAATCGTACTATTTTCTTTACAAAAATTTATAAAAATGTCCATAAAAAAAATATTTTTTTCATCTAAAATTGTTGACTATAATTGTCGCGAACTTCACCAACTTTTAAAATCCTTTATATTTAAAATTGATGAAATTAATACCACTTGTGAGAGAAAAAATTAATTTTTCAAGTATGTATATATTCAGTGACAAAAATGTTTAATAACCAAATTACATTATTTTCTAAATCTTCTTTATATTCATTTTGGCATTTTGGTATTTTAAAAAACAAAAATAGTAAAAAATGTCTTATTTTTGAAAATTTTTTTTTTTAATCGTGGAAATAACTTTTAAAGTCTTAGAAATAAGTTGTAGAACATTTTTTTTTAACTAATTCGATCAGAAATAAAAAATTATTGTTATTTTAAAGTTTGAAGTCCAAAAATTTAGTGAAAATATATTCTAAAATTGTAAAAAGTAGAAGTAATAGAAAAAAATATCCTGGACGAAGAAAATTGTCCAGGAAATGAATACAATAAATTCATTTTTTAATTTGGCAGCGGTTTTCAATCGTAATAATAATTGTATTTTGATTCGAATTTATTTTAATAAATAGATTTATTTAAATAATAGTATAAAATAAATTTTAATACTTTTATTTTAATTAATACCTATAATAATATTGTATTTGAGTCCTTTTTATAGACTTTCAGTAGTAACGCGAACTTTTGGTCAGACGGAATTGTACTTTTTATGTTATTGGTTAAGGAAAGTTTCGGTCAGACAAGAACTTTTGAGTCTTCGTCTTTTCTGTAATTTGTAGAAGTAATTTTTTTTCTGTAAAGTTTCTGTAAGTAGAGTAAGTCATTGTAAGCCAAACAATGCTATATTTTTTGAGTTCTTGTTATTTTTAAATCAGTAGTAAAAGTTGGTTTTAGTCAGACACTTATTTAATGTTTGTTCAAAAGGTTGTAATTTTTTTGTAATTGTAATTTTTTTAGTTGAAATTTTTTTTCTCAAACAGTTGTAATAAAATACATTTTATATAGTTATTACTTCTTAAAATTTTAATTCGTAAAAATGTTTCCTAAATTCATTTTCACTTCAAATTTCAAAATTTTTCGAATATATAAATGAAAATATTTTTGGTCAAAATTAAGCATTGTTCGGGTAAAGTGAGAATATTTGCTAAGCGAGAATTTTAAGGATAAATAAAAATTGTTTGAGTAAACGAACATTTTTTTGTTAATAATTGCATAAATTTTTGAATATAAATCAAAAAGTGACAGATTGTTAAATAAAAGTCAAATTTTTTTAAGTGAAACTAACAAATTTGAAACTAAGAAACAGTGAAAGTGATAATTTTTTTTTTAATGATTGTAAACACTTTTTTAAGTGAATATGAATATTTTCTAAATGAAAGTGAACGTCAAAATTTTTTTTCAGGAAAATAGAAATTTCTTTTTCAATATCTAGACTATTTTGAGTAAAATCAAAACTTTTTTGTCATTTTTTATTGAAAATGAGAATATTTTAATGAATTTGAAAACCTTGAGAAAAGTTTGAAAACTTGAGTAAGAGAAACAGTTTTTTGAGTGAATGTAAAATTTTTTTATGAAATGAAACATTTTTTTCAAAATGAATAATGTTTAAATTTTTTTTTGTGAAAATAAATAAGAGATATTTAATTTTAAAAAAAGTCAAATTTTTGTAGAGTAAAGTGTCAATTTTTGTGAGTGAAAGTGATAATTTTTTTTTAATGTCAAACTTTTTTGACAAAAAGTTATTTAATAAAAGTGGAAGTAAGAATTCTTTACGAAAAATAAAAATTTCTTTTTAATAACTTGATTTTTTTGAGTAAAATTAAAATTTTTCTAATGAATGTAAAAGTTTTTCAGTGAATGAAAAAGTGGAAATTCTTTCAATGAAAGTGAGTGTAAGATTTTTTTTACGAAAAACGGAATTTTTTTTAAAAATAAAACTGACCTTTTTTGAGTGAAATAATAATTTTTCTAAGTGAAGGTTAAAAAATATACGCAGGAAAATGAAGTTCATGTAAACAGTGAAAGAGACAACTCAGAGCGAGAGAGAAAAGGAAAGAGACCACTACTACTAGTCGGTGATGCATTGCCCCGGGAGATTAATGCATTGCCCCCACAGTTTGTTAGAGTGAATAACGGTGGTCACGCTAGTAATGATATTGCCATTAACTTGTCCGCGAACGTTTCATTTTACCAAAAAGTGGTCAATTAATGCATTGCTCGATTATTTTCCACGATTTTAACAATTTTTTTTCTCTTCTTCTTCTGTTTCAAAGTTTCAAGTTTCTAAAGAAGGAAAAAGCAAATATTTCTCGATTCATTAGTTAAAAAGAAGTTTTTTTTACTGTTATTTTAAAACTTTTAACTATTTTTTTAGAAAGTAAAATAGTAATTAATAATATTAGTTCTTGTAAGCAACAATAGTCATAGTATAGTTAGTAATAATTAATAAGTTCCCTATTAAGCCTGTTTCAGCTTAAAAATATAACTAAATAAGCCTAAGAAACCCGGAAACTTCAAAATTAAAATCTATTTGCCAACTGTTTTTTTCAGAACAAGGGTGAAAAATGGTCCTTTTTTCCCCCAGGAAAGTCAAAAGTAACTGGAAAAAATTGAATTTTGGAAAACTTACAAATAATTTGTAGCAATTCAATTATTTTCAAAAGTAATAAAATTCTTCCTAGAAAATCAATTATGTTCGAAAATTTTTTTAAATTCTTGTCTAAATTTCAATTATCTTTATAAATACTAAAATTCTTCTGCAAAATTCAATTATTTTCAACAATTTTTCTCCAATTCAATTATTTAATATTTTAATAATTGAATTCTCGTAGAATTTTCTAATATAAAAATTGACTTAATGATGAATTTAAGTTAAATTTTTAGATAATAATTGAATATTAAAAGTATCATAGCATGGTCTTTTAAAAATAATTGATAATTTACTTCATTCGGAGAAATTAAATAAAATTTTTTAAAAATAATCACATTTTTTAAAGAATTTACTTAAAATTTTTTTTACAAAATTTTAAAAAAATTGAACTCCTGTGAAGAATTTTATTATTTATGAAAATAATTGAATTCCTGAAACGAATTTTTCTATTATTTCTGAAAATAATTGAAATCCTGTGAAGAATTCTATTATTTCTGAAAATATTTGAAATCCTGTGAAGAATTCTATTATTTCTGAAAATAATTGAAATCATATGAAGAATTTTATTATTTATGGAAATAATTGAATTTTTGCAACGAATTTTTAAAACTGTTTTTAAAATAATTGAAATCTTGTGAAGAATTTTATTTTTTATGAAAATAATTGAAATGAATTTTTAAAAATGTTTTTAAAATAATTAAAATTTTGTAAAGAATTTTATTATTTATAAAAAGAATTGAATTTCTGCAAACAATTTTAATGAATTTTTTTTTTAAATTGAATTCTTTTCTTAAGTTTCATTAAAATAATAGATTTTGAAAATGTTTGATTTTCAACAAAGAATTATATTATTTCTGAAATGTAATTATGAATTCTTGTAAACAATTTCTGAAAATAATTACATTTTTCCAGAAATTTATTCAAAATTCTTTTTATAAATAATAAAGTTCTTTACAAAATTTCAATTATTTTAAAAACATTTTTAAAAATTCATTTCAACTATTTTCATAAATAATAAAATTCTTCACAAGATTTCAATTATTTTAAAAACAGTTTTGAAAATTCGTTGCAAAAATTCAATTTTTTCCATAAATAATAAAATTCTTCACAGGATTTCAATTATTTATGAAAATAATTGAATTCTTACGACGAATTTTATTATTTGTGAAAATAATTGAATTCTTACGACGAATTTTATTATTTATGAAAATAATTGAATTCTTACAACGAATTTTTTTATTAATGAAAACAATTGAATTCCTACAACGAACTGAATTCTTGCAATGAATTTGATTAAACTTTTTGAAAATAATAATTTAATTTTTTTTTTGCAAAATTTTACAGAAATTAAAATTCTTATAAAATATGAAATCATGGAAAAGTCAGGGAAAAACGAAATTAATTTTTTTTTCGCAACTGTGTATAAAAAATTAAATAATAATACGTATAGAAATAATCAATTTATATATTTATAATTTGATAACTCTTTTAAGTTGTTTTTTTCTTCTTGTTAAAAGATATCTTTTATAATAAAGAAAAATTTCATTTGCGGACATAATTTATTTTATTTTTTTTTAAGAAACAAAAACCTCAAGAGAATTTTATGACAGTATACACACACACACATAAACTATAAATAAACATATATTCTTTTTCATCTTCAAAGCTTTCATTTCGAAAGAAAAATGTTGTTTATATTGAATAATAGATTTACTCTTATTTTTTAAAATTTCCTTTCTCTTGTTGCACTGCGTACGAACAATTGGATACTATTCTTTTAAACATTCAATTATTCGTTCACTTTGATAGATAAATTTTTTATTCTCCTGTTATGGAAAAGGGAATTTTTCCTTAGTAAATTTTAAAAACACATTCTCTATATATTTTTTGCTCTTTATTTCTAGATATTTTCTTCTTTTTTGTTTTTTCGGAAAAGTTATTGAAAAATTGTTTTGGATTATTTATTTTTCAAATTTTATTTGCTTTTATTTGTTACAAATTGTAAAAAAGTGAATTAAAAAAATTGAATACTTTGAAAAATAATAATTAAGAAATTAATTGTGTTGTTAATCGTTTAATGAAATAAAATGTTCTAATGATCAAATTTTTTCTTGTTACAGGTGAGTCAGTTTATTGAATCAAAGTCGTTTCGGGTCGTATAAAACGAAATGAGTAAGTTGCAAGTAGATTTTTATTTAATGATTATAAAATTTTTTAATTCTTTTTTTATCTATATTTGTCCCTTCATATTTGTTCTTTTACACTTAATGACGTATAAAGCTTATTATTAAATCAATTTTAATTTTTTAAAGTTTAATATTAAGAAAGTACCTTTTAGAACTAAAAGTCATGATTTTTAATACAATAATAATGAAAATTATTCAAAAATACTACATTTATTATTGCTATTATTATTATTATTATTATTATTATTATTATTATTATTATTATTACTATGATTTTTATTGCTAAATAAATTATTTTACAATTAAATTAATATTTTTACAAAAATTGCAATTAATTTTGCTTGTAAATTTAAATTTACAATTTTACAATTTACAAAATTACAATTAAATTATTTTTTAAAATTATTTTACAATGGTTCCAAATGGAACCAAAAATACTATAAATATGAAGAATATTATTATTATTTTTTACAATGGTTCTAAATGGAACCAAAAATACTATAAATATAAAAAATATTATTATTATTCTTCTTCATTTCTTTTTTATTTTTTTGTTTTACTTTAACGAAGCTTTTTAATGGAAAAGTAGAAAAATTACATTCACTAAGGAAAATTCTGTTCAGTTTCCTTTAAGTAAAAAAAAATTCATATTCTGTTAAAATTGTTAATTAGACAAAAACTGGTAGTAATAAAAAGTGATTATTTATTCCCACGATATTCGTTGGGAAAAATTTCAAACCTAAAAATAAGATTGAAAGTGCAAGTATAAAAGTGATATACATATTAGTTGGTGTTATAATTCTTCCATCCGATTCACAATTTTCCGCAACAATGTTTGTATACCGCAAGGGAGCAACTGAGGTTAATGAAGCATTTACGATTCCATTATCATATAGCACCCAGTTTGTTTTCATCGTCCCTTATTCTCTAGATGTTCAAATTTTAATTTCAAAAAATATATTAATTATAATGATGATAATAATAATGGCATTTGTCAAAGGCTTTAATTTCTTCTTAAAACTTTATTCAACTAGAAAAATAAAGAAGATGTAGATATTTTCCTTCGCAGTCTCTACACTTTTCAAAATTCAAAAATAGTCATTAACCTTTTTTTTTCTCCTAATATTTTGATTTATTACACTTTTCAGGGTTTCGTATCCGGAAATAAAATAAAAAAAATTAAGGGAAGGGTACATCCATATTTTAAACTGTATGAAGAAAATATTTTAAACACTAAATACAATTATTTTCATACTAATTTTTTCAGAAGAATTAATGACCTTAAAAAAAATTGGTTAACAAATATTTTGACCCTTCTTGAATTTTTATTCTTTCCAAAAATATAAACATTTATTTTATTTTATTTTCAATTTTATTTTGAAATCCGTACGTAATTTTGTAGTCTCTAAATCTGAATTAGTAGAATTCTACTAATAATTAGTAAAATTTTACTAATTGTTAGTAGAATTATTACTAAATCATTTAGTGGATGAGTTTTCATTAGTAACTTTCTACTAATTCAGATTTAGAGAGTAGAAAATATGTTTTTTGTATCCATAAAAAAATTACCGAATGAAAAAATTAATATTTACAAAAACTTTAGCATTTTGTCAACAACAAAACATACTTTTCAGGTTAAGAATTGAGAAAAATATGATTATTACTAAATTTTATTATTTGAAAACTCATTTGTTATTTCTAATTTCAGAACATAAACTTTTTCAAAGAAAATATTTTATCCAATTTTGTTTTTATCACTAAAATATATTTTTTTAAATGTTTATGTTCTGAAATTAGTTAGTATAAAAACAAATGCGTTTTCGTATAATAAAATTTAATAACAATCATATTTTTTTAACTCCTAAACCTGGAAATTATTTTTTTAATGCTAAAACTTTTGTAAATATTAATTTTTTTCATTCGACAATTTTTTTTATGGATACAAAAACATATTTTTAACAAAATTACGTATGGATTTCAAAATCTATATCAATTGTGCAATTATTCTTTTAATTGTTTTAAATATTAGTAAAATCATTGTATTTTTACTTTTTTCCTCTTTTTTGCTTTTTTACTGTTTTACAAAAAGTATAAATGCTATAAATAAAAAAAATTTCAAGGGTTTTATCTTTCGATTCCGAATATTGTGCAATTGAAAATCTCGATTAATGATTTAAAAAGAGTTAAATATTTTTAATGTTTTGTTTTTTTGGCGAATCAAAGTGATTTTCAAAATTCTACTAGTTATTTCTAAGACTTTAAAATTTACTTCCAACACTTTCAAGAATTAATTTCACAAATAAAACTTTTATTACGATTTTTGTTTTTCAAAAATCCCGTAAGATAAGAAATTCAATTATTTCGAATGAAATTTTAATAAAACAACTTCTTGCTAAAATTCAATTATTTTCAAGAATTTTAATAATACGTCCCAAAAATTTGGAAGGATTCAGTTATTCTCATGAATAAGAAAATTCTTCGCACAAAATTTTAATTATTTTCATAAATAATAAATTGCTGCAAATAAATTCAATTATTTTAAATGTAATTTTAATACATTTTTTTTTAAATTTAGTTATTTAGATGAAATTTTATGAAATAAATAAAATAAAATAAAGAAATAAGAAATTTTATAGCTTAGAATGTTTAGAAGAGTTTAAATTTATTTATTAATTTAGATTTAGATGAAATTTTGTAAAATTCTTTTCTCGAATTTAATTATTTTGTAAAATTTTACTAAACTTGGATAAAGGAATTAAATATTTTTCTTAAAAATTTTAATTTAGTATTAATTATTAATTAAACATTAATTCGACTAAAAAAAGTAGGAATTCCATTATTTAAATAATAATCTCGATTAATGGAGATTTGCAAGATTTGAGAGAAGTTGTATAAATCTTAGTAGGAACAATTTTAAAGCCGTTTAACGAGCCCTTTACTTCGTTTTAGGGAAGTTTCTCTCTCTCTCTCTCTCTTTCTCATATTTACAGGATGTGTGTATATATACAGATGCTTCGTGCACATACGTATAATTTGCAGTAGGTACAGTTCCCCGTTATTCATGTTGGGTTTGCCAACCATTCCTAGGCCAGTGATACCATTTGTCATAACTCGTCTCGTCAACCATTGTTATCCTTTGGGCACATGTGACCGTCTGACCATAACCAAATATTACGTTTCAATTATTTTTCTCCTCTGCACGAACTGTATGATTAATTCTCAGATTTAACCTTGAATTTAAGCCTTGAAGTTTAAATTTTTCAACATTATTATTTCTGTAAATGATAGCTATTATACTTAATTAACAACCATTTTTTTCCAAACATGGTAATTTTAACTACGAAGATACAGTTCCGGCCGAAATTGTCAGTACAATGCTTCTAAACTTCCGAACGCTCAAATGAACAACAATATTATAACAATTTTTTTCTACTTCTTCTAATTTGTAATTTATTTACAGAAAA
Source organism: Leptopilina myrica (nomen nudum) (assembly GCA_032872475.1). Classification (NCBI taxonomy): domain Eukaryota; kingdom Metazoa; phylum Arthropoda; class Insecta; order Hymenoptera; family Figitidae; genus Leptopilina; species Leptopilina myrica (nomen nudum). The sequence continues at coordinate 4,254,468 of CM065465.1, read as the reverse complement.
AAATTATTTTTTACATTAAAACAAATTAATTCTAAACTGAATATTGTTTAATTTCAATTGTTTTTCTTCTTTCGATAGCAATTTTCAAAAATATTGATGGTCAAAAAAAATTCCGTTCACTTGAACGTTCAAAACTTCAGTTCCAATCAGTAGACCCATTTTCATTTTCATTTAAGGAACTGAAAAGAATTTTTTAACATAAAATTCTTGAAAACTAAAATTTTATTTAGTACAAGATTTGTAAGATGATAAAATTTTAAAAAGAATAAGACCTTTTAAAAAAATTTTGATTCGTATTTTATTTAGAAATTTAAGAGAATTGGCATTTTCAAAGTTTTACAAAAAATGAAAAGTTTTCTAAGATGATAAAGTTAAAATAAAAAAGAAAGTTTTACAAGTCATTTGGCCAATATTTTATTTTGGAAATAAAAAAACTTCAAAAAATCGGAAATAATTTATTTAAATACTAAAAACTATTCAAAAAAAATATAAATTTTTCAAGAAAATTGAAATTGGTATTTTCATTCAAAATACCAATTCTTCTAAAATTTCTAAATAAAATACTAGCCAAATGTCTTATTCTTTTTAAAATTTTATCATCTTACAAAACTTTCACTAAATAAGATTTTAGTTTTCATAAATTTGATGTTAAAAAATTCTTTTCATTTCCTTAAAAATGGCTGAACTGACAATTTTAGTCGGTACTGTGAAATAAATTTGTGGGCGTTGGTTGTTTGAAAATAAAATATATTTTTATTTCTGTTAAAGTTATATGAACAATGAACTACCAAATTTGCAGTTTTTTTTTAATAAAAATAGAATTGGTTTTCTGATAATAAATTAGTATTTTTCTACTAAGAAATTTGTAGCTTTTTATCATTAAATTTGTAGCTTAAAATAAAAATAGTTAAAAAATAGTTTTTAAAAAAATTATATAAATATTTACTATTTAATTCGTGAACTAATTCGTAATCTCGATTCTTTAAATCCAAATTAGTAGTTATAATAAGGATTTCCTCAAATTATTTCTTTAAATGTTTAAACTGATGTTTCACTAAACTATACATTTATTTGAGTATAAAAAAAATTTGCAAATAATGAAAGCAAATTTATTGTAAATTAAGAATTTCCTGAATTGAAAATTCGACATGAATATAGCGCCTGAACACGCGCAACCTGTACAGCTCTTGTGTTTGAATCGTTATCATGCACAAAGGAGAATTTTTTAAAACGCGCCGTTTTTCATCAAAATTTATTTTTAAATATTTATTTTCTCTACATAGCACTTAACTTTCGTTTAACTTTTTCTTCTTAATTTCATACACTTTCTGCTAGTGAATTTTTAATACTATTCAGTGTTTTACTTCCAAAACAGATTATTATTTTGTCGCCACATTAGTAACTATTTTTTTTAATATTGTCAAATTTTTTTCATACAATACGTTTTGAATTTTAAAAAATAAATTAGTAAAATTAATTTGTACTCAGTGGAGTAATTAGTAATAAGGAAATTAATTAGTAATTAGCAATAAGTAGAATAATACGTTATCAGTAAATTTAGTAAGCAGTAGAGTCTTTAGTTATTAGCAAATTATTTTGTAATCGCAAGAATTCAATTATTTTTAATACAATTTTAGTAAAAATCTTCTCCATAAAATTTCTATTATTTTTAAAATGTTTCATTAAAATTATTAAAGAAACTTTATTATTTGATAAAAAATTCAAAGACATTCTGCAAAAAGAATTTAATTAGAATTTTTAAAACTTTAAACGAAATGCTCCGCGAGAATTAAGTTATTTTCCTAAATAGTGAAATTTTGTGAAGGAATTCTATTATTATTATTAAACTTTTTGATAAAATTCTTTGCAATAATTCGATGATTTTCAATACATTAATTTAAAAATTTTAAATATTTGAAAAGAAAAATTATTTAAAAAGTTAAGAAATAAATAAACAAACAGCAACTTTAATTTTTTTCTGTATAAAAAATGACAGAAGTTTGCGTGATGATGATTTATAAATTATTATTACAAGATTATAAATTTTTTTTTGAAAGATAAAGAAAATTGCATAATTTCTCTTTCTCAATGGCAATTATTTTGAAAATATTCCAATTTTTCATGAAAAATAGAGAAAAAACGAGTTAAAGCGCACGTACTCATTCTGGGTATACACATTATTGAAAAAATATTAAATAATTAATTTTGATTATTTATTAATCGATAGTTATTAAAAAAAATAATATTTTGATTTTGTTAAAAAAATTGTGGTAAATAAAAAGAAATTATGCAAAAAATACTACAAATTTTGTAAAAACAATATGATTGTCAAAAATTCATTACAAAATGAAAGTTTAAAAAAAAAATGTTGATGGAGAAATATAAATAGTTTAAATTACTTTATTTTTTCTTTGATTTTAAATAAAGAAAGAGAAATTATGCACATTTTTTCATTAATTTCTAGATAAAACTTGAAATAAATTCATTTTTAGAAGGTTAAAAAATTAAATCTTATTAAAGAAATTCTTCAAATGAAATTAAATATTTTGTTTTTTAATTTAAAAAAAAGTGAATTGTAAATAGGCATGATTATTATATTATTATATATTTATTATCATTTAAATGAGAAAGTTCATAAAAAATAAAAATTGTAATTATGAAATACACAAATTCTTCCGACACATTTTTTTTAATTAATTTAAAATGGAAAAAAATTTGTTGAAAATTGTAATTAAAAAACAAAAATTTCACAACTTTTTATTTCAAAAGAAACTAATAATTTAAAAAAAATAAACAAAAAATAATTATAAAATTTGTAAATCAACATTATGAAAATTTCTTACCTTATTTTATAAAAGCAATATCTTTTAATCTTTTTTTTTCTTAAACAACAATAAAAATTGATATGGACAAATCGAAAAAATGTAGAATTTCGATCTGCCAGACACATTGTTTTGAAAAAGAAAAAAAAACAAAAGCATATACAAAAACTAACTTCATAGTGCGAACGGACAGAATGAAAAACCACAGACTTTAATAAAGTTAATTAATTAATTAATTAACAATTAATTTTCACTGTTGAATATTTTGAATAAGTTGAATTATCTCGAATCCAGTTGAATTATATTTGGAAATAAATGTAAATTTTTTTTTTAAGCAGCAAAATTTATTTTTCATTCAACCATTTTTGAAAAATAAGGATTTTTTTATTAAACATATTATGCGTGTATTATACGTGTAGATGAACACTGATCCAAATTCAAATATTCGCATCGTTCAATGCAAATTTCCCTATGCAAAACCCAGTCATCCGCAAGGATCAAGTTGACCTATACATATTTAGGCATATATATATACCTACATTTACCATCACAGGCAAATGAGGAGAATAGTCTATTATATATATATGTGTTTCATTAAAAGAGAGAAATTTCTATATTAAATCCACGAAGAGAGAGAGAGAGAGAAAAAAAATTTTGTATTATATATGAAAATCCAATTTCCAATATGTACATATTATATACATGTACAATAAAACGAGGAAGAAAATAATCTGCAATTATTTATTACAGGATTATTTTCTGTTTAAATAATAAATGTGTCGAGTATGATTATTGTAAGCTTTTCTTGTTAATTTTTTATAAGCATATATTCACATGTATATGATGGATATAAACATTAATGGATATTCCTGTTCTGTCGGGGAGAATAATATTTGAAAATTTGAAATATAATAAAGTTTGATTGAAATTTTCAATCCCGTAAGGAAAAATGGAAAATTTCATTTGATTTTAATTACAAGGTAATTGTTTGAAAATCATCGAGAGTTTATCTCTGTTTTTAATGATATACATACATGTTTATACGATTTTTGTTAATTTTCTGTTTTGAGTGGAATATAATAATATACAAAAAAAATAAATTGTGTAAATATTTGGGGACATTTAGTAAATTTATATTTCAGCAGAAATCAGAATTATTTATTTGTACACAAGATGAAAGGTAAAAAAAATGGAATTTTAATTTTTAAACAGATTGGATGCAAAATAAAATTTTTCTAATTAAGTAATAAATTAAATTAAGGCTAAATTTTTTGGGAAATTCTTTTAAATTTACTGTTTCAAAGTTTAAAAAAGAATTAACAAGAGAATAATATAAAAAGTTTTTTGCGTTTCAGAAAACTAATTGTAAGACTTTCAAAATTTTGCAAAAAAGTAGAATTTTCCTTCGAAATAAGAAAAAAATCATTTAAATAATAAAAATAATAATAATTTGTAATTTCATAGCTTTAAATTTGTTTTTCAAGGAAAATAGGTTTAATTTTAAAAAAATTGACGTTTCGAAAAATTGTAATTCAGTCAAACATCTAAAATGCAGAGGGTTTTAGTCAAAAGTGGACTAAAAGTATAAAAAAATTTTTATACTGTTTGACTCTACAATCAGGTATAAATATTTCAATAAACTGCCTCTGGTTCTTGACATCAAGACGTTCAATTATTTAGAATATTTTTATTTACCATATTATTACTATGTAACGCACCATATTATTATATAGTAAATAATTTAGTCCATCATGACTGTATAATTTACCATATCGTGACTTCATAATTTACTATGTAATATCTATATAAAATTTATTGTATCTTGACTGTATAATTTAAATATATCATATCATGACTATACACTATCTATAAATCTGAATAAGTAAAAAGTTGCAAATAAAATGAAAAAAAAATATTGTTCACAAAATAATTCAGTTATTTTACTATCAGTGAAATTTTACTAATTTTTCATAAAATTAGATGACTATGAATTAGTGAATATTTATTCAAAAAAATTGCTAAAACTTTAGCAACTAAAACTTTACCAGACGTATTTCAATAATCAAACTGGCGGAAAAAAATTTCTTTACAAAAAAATTACTTTTTAGATTAAAAAAAGTTAATGCTAAACTAAATATTGTTTAATTGCAATTGAATCACGAATTTCGAAAAGGGCTCAACTCTAAAAACCGTAGGTGTCATTTTTATATAAAAAATTTAAAAAAAAAATTAAAAATAAAATAAAGTCAAAATAATTGACAAATTGGTTCTTTTTTTCGAGTTATACTCAAAAAACGACTCAAAAACCAAATCAAAATAAAAAAATAAAGATTTTTCTTCATGACTCTACAGTAGTATTTTTCCATGCATTTTTTCACGCTGAATCCAAATTTGACGTCAGAATTAATAGATTTGCTCAAAATTTTGAGATAAACTCAAAAAACAGAATTAAAATTTAAAAAATACAAAAAATATTATTATAACACTACAGTAGTATATTTCTATGTAGTTTTTCCCGCTGAATCCGAATTTGATGTCAATATTGAATGAATTGCTCAAAATTTTGAGATAAACTCAAAAAAACCAAATTAAAATTTTAAAAAATACAAAATTTTTTTAATGACACTACAGTACTATTTTTCCATGTTTTTTTTTCACACTGAATCCGAATTTGACGTCAGAATTAACAGATTTGCTTAAAATTTTTAGGTAAACTCAAAAAACGACTCAAAAAATCGAAATAAATTTTTTAAAAATTAGAAAAAAGTTTTATAACATAACTCGTATATTTCTATGTATTTTTCCCCGCTGGATCCGAATTAAAAATCAGAAATTTTAAAATGGCTCAAAATTTTGAGTTCTATTTGTTTTTCTTAGCAGATTTACTTGAATATCTCAAAAATTTTGAGCCATTTTGAAATTTCTGATTTTGAATTCGGACCCAGGGGGAAAAAATGCATAGAAATATACTAGTTATGTTATAAAACTTTTTTCTAATGTTTTTAAATTTTACATCGGTTTTTTGAGTTTATCTCAAAATTTTCAGCAAATCTGTTAATTCTGACCTGAAATTCGGATTCAGCGTGAAAAAATGCATGGAAAAATACCACTATAGTGTCAAAAAAAATGTTGTATTTTTTTTTATTTTAATTTTGTTTTTTGAGTCGTTTTTTGAGTGTAACTCAAAAAAAGGAAGCAATTTGGAAATTCTGACTTCGGATTCTAATTTAGCGGGTGAAAATACATGGGAATATACTATATTGTAGTGTCTCGGACAAAAAACTTTTTTGTTTTGTGTCCCTGTGTTTTCAGAGTTGAGCCCTTTTCGAAATTCACAATTCAATTATTTTTCATAACGCGGTGCTAAAAAGAGCACTTTTTTGCACCTTGTTACGAAAAACATCGTTCGTAACTTGTCATTCAAAATTTGTCAACTGATTTCACTTGTTACGAAATATACTATTTCTTTTTTGAATTTAGTAATTTTCTAAAACACTTAAGGTTGGAAAAAAATGTCGTTTATTCGAACGTTTGAAACTTTAGGCACATTTTTCCTTGTGTATAAAGAATAATACTGAATTTTTCTCATTTGGATCGATATCCGCTCGAGTTGACAACAGGTGAGTGAAATATTGTTGAATTGTCTGTATATATATATAGAGATGGTTATCGTCGAAACAATCGAAAGCAGCTGAGTTGGATCGTTTCTCGTGTGCGCCTCATCATCATCATCATCATCGTGATCATCATCATAGGGCACTAGATAAAATGAGAGTGAGATAGAGGGAGAGAGATGCTGGGGATGATTTTAAGGGTATGTATATATAATTGCATTGAGTGCGAGAGTGAATCGAGAGAGAGAATCGAGAGAGGGCATCCATATAGGTGTAGAATCCTGGCTCCGGCCCGCACGCACCTTTCACCAGAGGCAAAGGGTAGAAACACAAGAGCCCGCATATCAAATGGTGCGTATCACGGGATACAAGCAATTCCCATCAACCAATATTGTCATGTGGGTAATGAACGGACGCACGATGAATAAACATGCGGCAATGGCCACTTCCATCTATGAAAATAACGATCGTTTCCTCGCGTGCTCCACTGGCATCATGTCTCTGTCTCTTCTACTCTTTCTTTCTCTCAGTGTTTCCCTCTCTCTCTCTCTTTTTACTCTTTCCTACTCTTCCCTTCCTTTACTCTTTTTTACTCTTTTCTTCTTTTACTCTTTTCTACTCTTTCCAACTTTTACTCTTTCCTTCCTTTACTCTTTTCTACTCTTTCCTTCCCTTAGTGTTTCCTACTCTTTCTATCTTTTACTCTTTTTTACTCTTTTCTTCTCTTTCCTTCTCCTAGTGTTTCCCTCTCTCTCTCTCTCTTTACTCTTTCCTACTCTTTCTATCTTTTACTCTTTTTTACTCTTTCCTTCTCTTACTCCTTCCTACTCTTTCTATCTTTTACTCTTTTCTATACTCTTTCCTTCTCTTTCCTTCTCTTAGTGTTTCCCTCTCTCTCTCTTTTTACTCTTTCCTACTCTTTCTATCTTTTACTCTTTTCTACTCTTTCCTTCTTTTACTCTTTTCTTCTCTTTCCTTCTCCTAGTGTTTCCCTCTCTCTCTTTTTACTCTTTCCTACTCTTTCCATATTTTACTCTTTCCTTCCTTTACTCTTTTCTACTCTTTCCTTCTTTTACTCTTTTCTTCTCTTTCTATCTTTTACTCTTTTTTACTCTTTCCTTCTTTTACACTTTTCTACTCTTTCCTTCTCTTAGTGTTTCCCTCTCTCTCTCTTTTTACTCTTTCCTACTCTTTCTATCTTTTACTCTTTTTTACTCTTTCCTTCTTTTACTCTTTTCTACTCTTTCCTTCTTTTATTTTTTTCTTCTCTCTCTCTCTCTCTCTCTCTCTCTATCTTTACTCTTTCCTTCTTTGACTCTCTCCTTCTCTTTCCTTCTCTTAGTTTTTCCCTTTCTCTCTCTATCTTTACTCTTTCCTTCTCTTTCTATCTCTTAGTGTTTCCCTCTCTCTCTCTTTTTACTCTTTCCTTCTCTAACTCTCTCTCTCTCTCCTATTCTTTCCACTTTTATTCTTCCATGATTCTTCCTCTATGTGTCTTTCTCTCTCTCTATTTCTCTCTCTCTATTACTCTCTTCATTACTCTTCCCATCCTTTTCTCTCTCTCTCTCTCTCTCAAACTATTCATCACCCTGTCTCCCTTTCTCCCTTTTTCCACAATAAATAATTGTATATAAGCACTAAAATGGAGAGAGAGAGAGATATCTCCATCTTGGTGCTTACATACAATTTCGTGAAGACATGAATTCTCGGTTGAGCCTTTACTAATTCACTTCTCGGTGCAAACATTATGCCTACAAAGCACTCGTGCCGATAAAATCAGGAACATCTCTATTAGGCAAATTTCTCGATTCACTATCCTTTCTATTTATACGTATTCTCTTTGTTCCATTTAGATTCAGATTGATTTTCTCCTTAGGGGAAAAAAATTAAAAATAAATCAAATAAAAACAAATAAAATAAAAATAAGTAAAATAAAAACAAATAAATAAAATAAAAATAAATAAAAATAAATAAATAAAAAAAATAAATTAATTAATTAAAATTACTTAAGCAGGCCTCGGATATTCCGACTTTTCCCACTTTTTCCCACTATTTTCAAGTAATGCGACTTTTATCGACTTTTATTTAAAAAATTGCTCACTTTTTCGACTTTTCTTCCAAATTTTGCGCGAAAATACAATATTTTTAGCATAAAATGCAACTTATTTCGATTTTTGTACCGTGCAAACTGCAAAGTATAACTTCTTGTAGACAAACTCTTTTGAAAGTTTATTTTTCCAACAGTTTTCTAATTAAATGTTTCAAAATATTATACAATTAAAAAGATTTTGAATAATTAAAATTCTGTAAAATTTACTTAAAACTAAATCATATTTTCAAGTGTTTTAATCCAATTTCTGAAAATAAACTTTTCAAGAATTTTTTATTGAAAATTTTTGAACAAATATTGAACTCACAAAAATTATAATGAATAATCTTCAAATATATGTAAATTCATAGAAAATGAAATTTAACGAAAAATAGGTTTTTAACAAATAATATTAAAATAGTTTTGAGAAAAATGGTAATTTTCCGAATTTTTTTAAATTCAATTATTTTCAATATTTCTGAAAATTCAAATTCATAGACAAAATAATGAAATTAAAATTGTTCAAAATTATTTTCAACATTTTGGAGAAAATAATCATATATTCGAAATTTTCAATTAAAACTCTTGTATAAATTTAAATTATACAAAAATTCTAGAATTATTTTTTGAAAAATTGTACATTACAATATTTATAAAAAATTAATTCTTACTATTTGATTGCAATTTTTTAAGATTCAATTATTACCTTCGAATAAAGTAAATAAAATTTTTTGTTTTTAATTTCCAACTTAAGAATTTTTCAGAAATAATTTATTTATAATTACAATTTTATGAAAAATTTGATTTATTTTTTAAATATTTTTTGAAAAACTTAATTATTTTTCAAAAGATTTTGACAAATTTTGAATTCTTTTTTTAAATGTTTTACTAAATTTAAATTAGTTTTGAAAAGATTTGACCAAATTCTAGTTTTTTTAGACATTTTCAAATTATATTTAATTTTAACACTTTTTGTATTTTCAATAAATCATTTAGAAATATTTTTAAAAAGTTAATTATTACGAATTTCTTAATTAAAATTTTTGAAAATATTTAATCGATGAAAAATCATCCAGTATGAAATCAAAATCATTAATTCTACAAAATTCTTAGTTAAAACTTAAAAATATACACAAAATTTAGATTTTTAAAGATTAATTGAAAACTTGAAACCTTTTTAAAATCTAATTATTTTTAAAAATTTACGCTATAATGAAGTTATTATTCAATTCGTATCTAAAATTTGAAGTAAATTTAACTAAAATTAATTTAAATAAATTAAAATTAATTTAAATCGACTTTTATTGAAAAATTCAACAAGAATTCTATTATGTTAAATAAATACAAAAGTAATTTATTGAATATAATCGAATGTTTTTAAAATTTACTTTTAATTTCAATTTTTTTTCTAATTTCTTTCTAAATGAATTTTTTAATAAAAGTTGATTTCAATTAATTTGAATTAATTTTAGTTCATTTTTTAAAATTTGAGATAAGAATTAAATAAGTTCATTGTAGCGTAAATTTTTTAAATTAATTACGTTTTTAAAAAGGTTAATAATGATTATAAAGAATTAAATCAAACATTTTCTTACTATTATTGTTTTTTTCGAAGAACATCAATAAAATTTTTTTAAAAACTTGAATTTTTTTTGGGAAAAGTGTTATAAAAATTCTATTCTAAATAATAGGATAATTTAATTTTTATTTTAATCTAATAATTTATAGAAATTATAAAAAAAATAATAGAAAAAAATATTTATTTGAAATAAAACTATTAATGTTTGCAAATAATTTTACATTTAATGAAATTCGTAAAGAAATCCTAATCTGGAATATTTTTTATTCGCTTTTAATTATTTTTAGAGTGAATCCGAATATTCCTTACGGCCAAGGAAAGTGTTTAAAATTTTGTCTACGTTCCGAAAGTTTCGAACGTTCAAATGAACGACAATATTTTTCTACTTCTTCTAAATTGTATTTTATTTACAAAAAAAATTATTTTTGAAGTTAAAACAAATTAATTCTTAACTAAATATTGTTTAATTTCGATAATTTTTCTTTTTTCGCTAGTAATTTTCAAAAGCACTGAAGGTGAAAAAAATTCCGTTCAATTTGAACTTTCGAAACTTTAGTTCCATTACAAATTTCAAAAGAAAAAGAAATTCAAAAATATTTCTAACTCCAGCCATTGATATTTACAATTTTCATCGACTTGTTAATATTAGTAGGAGTTAAAACTGCTAAAATATCGATTTATGTAAATTCAGTATTTTTCCCTCTTTTTCCTTTTTTCTATTAAAAAAAATTTTTTTTCTCTTTTTTTTTGGACGAATTGAGAAACACTGGACTCGCGATTGAGAAGTCTGCTGCTTACAATTGGTTTATAGATTCACGGAACCCCTATAATATAATGTACAACTACATGAAAACTGCAGAGAAATAGTAGACATAGGAGAGAACAGAGAGTTGCATTGTATATAGACTCTTGTGTATCTCTGCAAGTTTGTTTGAGATAGCCACTCAATGGATTCGTTTATTGAATTTTACACTCACAATCTCCTTTTTTTTCGGACGTTTTGTACTTTGCTCTTTTCCTGATTATTCATTCCCTTCATTCTCATTTTTAAACGCTTAGAATAGTTACAAAAAAAAAGAAGAAAAATTTTCTGCTTTATTTTTCAAATGAAAAAAAATATTTTTATCCACACTAAGCAAAGTTATTGAATTAAATAATTTTAAATTTTTATTTAGAATGAGTAATAACTTAAAAAATTTAAATTTAGATAATTTTTTTTCAATTAAAGTCAGGCTTATAAACTAAATCTGAAAATATCTATATTGTGCCTTAATTTAAAAATATTTGCTTAAAAAAATAAATATTTAATTCAAAAGTATTCTGTTGTGGTTGAAATCATTAAAAGTTTAAACTGAAAAATAGGTTTGAAAATCTTGTTTGATTTAAACATCACAAAGTTGACTGAGTCATAGAATATAAACCATGTTTGAATTAATTATTTTTTATTTCATTTATTTTTTGGGTACTATTCTATTTTTATTTTTCATATAAACATATTTTAATATTTAGTAACATCTTCCACGATTATTTAATAAATTAATTTTTTCCATTTTTGGAAGACGCATAAAAGATTAAATAGTGTTTTTTCTTTTACCTTTTGTACTCCGTTCAAAAATCGGAAAAATTAAGTCATTAAAGTTTAAATATATTTTTGCTATTTTAAATTTCTATTCAAGTTCAAAATTTTACTTTAGTCAAAATATTTCAACTTTTCTTGAAATAAAATATGTTTAATAAAAATAAATCCTTTTCTTAGTACAAAATATATTTATATCCAACTTTTCTTGAAATAAAATATGTTTAATAATTTTGCATTTTTTTTTACAACCAAACCTTAACGTTTTTCAATTTATTGCAAATTTATTAATATCAGAATAAAATCAAAAACATTATTTATCGTTATTAAGTCAAAAAACCAATTCATCTCGTGTGTCTGGCTTGGTTTTATATATTGAATTTTATTGTGAAAAATAAAGGTATAGACGTCATAAAAAAAAAGCGGAACCAGTTACATCGTAAAGCTTATTTTTTTTCGTGTCTGTGTCTGTGTGTGTGTCTGTTTTTTTCTCCCCCGTCCACTGTTAGAATTGTCCGACTTGGAAATGTGCTATGAATGCAAAAATAGGTATACATTGTAAATTAATCGTTTCATCAATAAATCAAGCGCGCAGCGGTAACAACGAAGCTACTAAAATTTCAAAACATTTTACTTTTAAACTCCGGAAATCAACAAAAATTTACTCTCCGAGTTTTTAGTTTTATGAGGAAAATTTTCCTATGTATAAATGAAACATGCAAAAAAAAAGAAAGAAAAAAAAACAAAAAAAAAAGAATGAAAGGAGGAGAAAAAAAATTCTCCTGAGTATATAATGTCACATGAGAGACTTGATATTTGGTTAACTTAATTAAATCTCATCATCGTGTACATCTAAGCAAAGTTTATTTTTCTATTTTTGTTTTTTTAGAAAAAAAGGAGGAAGGAGATAAAAACGAAATTTAATTAAATTATATATGAGAATAAAACTACATTAAAGGGAAATAATTAAATTAAAAATCGTTTGTAATTCTAATTATCTTTTATTTACTTATTGTTTTTATTTATTTTATTTTTTTATTATTTTTTATCTATTTTTTGAGTTTTTTTCATTTTAGTTATTTATTTTTATTTTTTTTTTATTTTAGTTATTTATTTTTATTTATTTTTATTTTTTTTATTTTAGTTATTTATTTATTTTTTTTTATTTTAGTTATTTATTTTTATTTTTTTCATTTTTGTGAAATTTTGTTAAACAAATTAATTGCAAAAGAAGTACAAACATAGTTCAACTGTTCTTGTACTTTTTCTGAATAATTTCTAAATTATTAATTAAAAACTATTTAAAATATTAAAACTATTTTCGTATTTATTGTTCAATTCTATACGAAATGTCCTGTCCCGTTAATTTTCAAACAACATTAAAAATTAATTTATTTACCCTTTTTAAACTTTATTTATAACTTTTTTTCAAAATAAAAATTAACTGAAAATCAAATTAACCAAATTAAAAATCAAACTAAAATAAAATTTCAAAAAAAAATATTTCAATAAGAACAAAATATTGTATAATAAAATATTTTTCGATTTTCAGAAGGCAAAATATTGTACTTAATCGAATTTTCCATTAATTTGTTTCAACGATTTTTTGTGAAAAGAAATTTAATTTTGAAAATTCGAGGAATGAAAACTAGTTTCAGTCGAGTTGGTATAAATGAATTTAAATAATAATTAGAATTATATAATAATAAAGTTGATTGAGTTGATGGAGTCAATTTTAGACGAAGGAAAAGCGCGGTAAAATGGAAGTAATATAATGTAGTTTCAAGTTGCTTGAACAAAAAAAAAAAACAACAAAAAAACAAGAGTTCAAGACTAAAATCCAGAGATGAAAGGGGCTTAAAAGTTTTGAGCAAACAAATTCGATCATATCTAGTTACACCACTGAGTACTTCAAGTTAAATCCTATAATTAAACGGGGGGTAAAAACAACAGTAAATTCAGGTTCTGGTGAAATTCGAAAACAAGAGTATTCAGTTTAGTATTTATTGGAAACTTTAGCCGTTGGTAGTTTTAGTTATTTTAAATTTTTAACAATTATTAATTTTAGTTATTTGTTATAATAGCTTTAGTATTATGAATAATATAGTTAAATAATAATAATAATAGTTTAATTTTACATTATTTTTCATTGAATTTTAGTTTTAATTGAAAATTTAATTTTAATTTGAAATATTAAACAAAAACTTTAAATTAGTAACAAATTAAAATCTTGATTTAGATTTTTAAAAATTTAAATAAGTTTTTAGTTTTAAACTTTAAAAATTTTAATTAGTTTTAAGTTAGAAACTAAAAATTTGTATTAATTTCAATTTGAAAAACCTAATTTAGTTTCCTATTGAAAATTAAAATTGGTTTGAGTCTTTAAATGAAAATTTTATATTCGTTTCAATTGAAGAATATAATTAAATTAAACTATTTAATTTAATCTTTAATTTGTTTGAACTTTCAAATTCATAATTTGTGTTGTTTTCAATTTGAAAATCGAATTCAGTTTCATAATGAGAAATAAAATTAGTTCGAATTATTAAATTGATAATTCTGAATTAGTACTTTAGATTAAAAATTAAAATAAATTATTCCTCTTAATTAAATAAAACTCGTCACTTGAATATCAAAAATGAAAATTTTAATTATTTGAGTCCTTAAATTGAAACTAATTTTGTAGAAAAATAAAAATGTTATTAGTTTGAATCTTTTTATTGAAATCTTATGACTACTTCAATTCAATTTTAGTATAAATTAAAAAATGTAAATTAATTTAAAATTAAATTGAAACTTCAATTTAGTAATAAATTGGAAATTTGATTTAGTTTTCTGTTCAAAATTTAAATACGTTTCAAGTTTAAATATTTTAATTCGTTTGAACTTTCGAATAATTATTTTTTATTCTCAATTTTTAAATTTTATTTTCAATTTTAAAAACCAATTTTGTTTTATAATGAGAATTAAAAGTAGTTCCATTTATTAAATTCATAATTGTGAAGTAGTTCAAATCTTTAAATTTAAAAACTAAATTAAATTGATGACTATATGAATATGAAAATTATTAAAATCATTAAAATGAAAATATGAATTCATTTAAAGTATAAATTTTCAAATTTTAATTTAGTAAGAAATTAAAATTTTGGTTTACAGTTTTAACTTTCAAGTTGTAAATTTACAAAAGTTTCAAGTTAAAATATTTTAATTTGTTCGATTCTTCAATTTGAAAATTTGTATTTCATTCAATTTTAAAATCGAATTCATTTTCAATACAAAAATTAAAATTACTCCCGCAATTGTGAATAATTTTACATTTTTTAATTGAGAATTAAAATAATTTCGAATATCCGAATGAAAAGTGAGAATTGATTTAAATCTTGAAAATAAAAATTTTAATTATTTGTATCTTTGAATTCAAAATTATCCTATAAGATTGTTTTCAAACTGAATACATGAAATAATTTTAAGTTTGAAAAATTTGAATTAGTTTTAATTCTCAAGTTAAAAATTCTGAATTTGAAATAATTTTAATATTTTCATTAAAAATTTGTTTTAATTTCAAGTTTTTAAATTCGAATAAATTCCACGTTTCAAATTCAAACAATTTCATTATAGTCAGAAGATCAGAACTTTCAAATTGAAAATTTCTATTTGTTTCAATTTAAAATTCTAATTTTGTCACAAATTGAAAACTAAAATTGCTTCGAATTTTTGCATTAATTTCATTTTTTTAAATTAAAAATTGGAATCTCTGAATTGAAAATGAAAAATAATTTGAATCCTACACGAAAAAAAAAATCTTCACCTGGAACAACGAAAAATTTCACTATATACTTTCGCTTTTTTAGTGAAAGTTATCGTTGTTACAGTTAAAGGTTTCTTTTGTGTAGAAATTAAAATTTGAATTAATTTTAATGCTAAAAATTAAATTTGGATTCATTTGAATCCTAACAATTAATATTTGAATTATTTTCAATCTTTTAATTGAAATTCGAATTATTTTCAAATTGAACAAACGAAATACTTTTCAGTTGTGAAATTTGAAGTACTTTTGATTTTTGAAATTAAAAAAAAATAATAAATGAGTCTGACGTTCGAATGGGAAAATTTCGTTACGATTTGGATTTTAAAATTGAGAATGTGTATTAGTTTCAAATTATTGAAAATGTGAATCGAATTTTAAGTATGAGTTGGAAATTTTAATTTAGTAAGAAATTAAAAATTTGATTTAATTTCAAGAATGATAAATTTGAATCAAAATTTACAACTTAATTTTTTTTCAATTATTTTTTAATTTTCAAAGTTTCGTCTTGACGCAGGAATTCAAATTTGTTTGCTTTGAAGTAACTGAAATTTTCCATTTGGAATTACATTAATGTTTCGGTTTTAAAATGAAAATTTCAATTTTACATTTGAGTATAATTATGAATTTTCAATTTGAAACAAATACAAATTTTCGAATTAAAAGTTCTGACTAAAATTTTTAAATTTGAAACATTTAATATAAATAAATAATATTTATTCCCAAATAAGGCAATGCTTGTTTAAAATTCATTCAAAAGAGATATATACAGAGAACACGTATATATTTTGTTATCTTTAGAAAGCTTTATTTTCAAGAAGGAAAAAAAGAAATTGAAAAATGAATTAAATTCGTTAAAAAATGCAAAGAAGTACCTCCGCTCTATTATTCCGCTGAGCCAGCAATAATTAGGTATACATTAAATAATAAAAAGGCCGGTGCAAAGTTAAATTAACGAGAATTTGAAAAGAGAAGAGCAGAGAGAGAGAGAGAGAGAACAAGGATATACTTTTAAATATTCAATGATGGAGAGTATAAAACTCTTTTATTTAATTCAAAAAACATACGTTTTTCTCTCCTAGTGGAGAAATAATTCACTTGCAATTGAATAATAATTTTTCACTGCGTACATAGTTCTGTACACATAATATACTTTGTAGAGTGGCAAACATTTATTCATTTTTCACATAAAAATTTTCCCTCGACTTATGTAGAGTACATTTTTCAAATGCGTGGAATATTTTTTTTTGGTCCGAATTTTTTTTCCTTTTTTTTTATCTAGTGTATAATCACACGAACGTCGTGTGTACGAGGGAGCTTTTAATTTCATGAGAATCGCCACACCACATTCATTGTCTTTCTATGTTTAATTAATTAACACGTTAGAGTTAATAACAGTAATGAAGAAACTTGACGACTATGACGACATAGTTTTTTATTTTTTTCTTTTTTTTGAGTAGGAATTAGAAATTTTTCGTAAAAGAGGAAATTTTCTACTTTGTTGACCGCGTTTGTCCCTCCCATTTCCTGTTTTTTTCCCCCACGTCTCTCGCTCTCTTTCTCCTATATTTTCTCTTTAAGCATATATCCTTGGTGAGAATTTCAAGGGACTTCCCCTGTAGGGCTTAAAATTAAGCGCCGAGAACTTCAGGTCTGCGGATGTGCATAAAATAAAAAATGCGAAACGAGAAGTTTAGGACTTAGTGACAGGATGTACCTTGAAATGCTTTTCCAAGTGCAAAGTACCTTTATGTTCCCTTTGTGTGGGTGAGAGAGTGTGTTGTCACCCGGGGGATACCTTATGACCGCTCAAAACGTGCACGTGAGTCTCAAAGGGCTTTTTTTTTGGCAAAAACAAAAAAAAAAAATTAATTCAAAATTTTGTATTATTTTGGAGAAACTTATATAGTCTCGCAGTGAATAAGCGTCGCGTTGGTTGGAAGTTTTTTTTTTCAACCTACGAGAGAATATAAAAATTAATTTTGTTTATAATTATAATTCTTTATTAAAGTAATAAAAGTTGAAATAAAAATTTAATTTTCTTTTTTCCTTGATTTTGAAAAACAAAAGTTTGACTTCTTTCCTGATCCTAAAGAAAATTCTCAATTCACTCTCAAAATGATTAGATGCACAAACAAATCGTCAATAATTTTATTTAAAATAAATATTTAATAATTATTTTTCCCTTGGAATGAAATTTTTCGCAAATTTCAAATTCGAACTTTTTTGCAATTAAACAACTTGTAAGAATATTATTACAAAATCATAAGAAAGAAATTGATTTCTTTATGTTTATAATAAATAGAATATAAATATTTATAATATCAATATTATTATAATAACAAAGAGTCGACCCTAAAAAATTG
Source organism: Leptopilina myrica (nomen nudum) (assembly GCA_032872475.1). Lineage (NCBI taxonomy): Eukaryota > Metazoa > Arthropoda > Insecta > Hymenoptera > Figitidae > Leptopilina > Leptopilina myrica (nomen nudum). The sequence goes on along the minus strand of CM065465.1, from coordinate 4,236,617 downwards.
AAATTTTTCCGGTTTGATACAATCTTACATAATTTCCCTTTAATTTTTTTTTTTTTTTTTTAATAATTGAAAGGTGAATAATTAGTCTCACTCACTAAACTAGATGTTGAAAAATAGATTTCATTCCACAGGCAGGTGGAATATTAAAATTTCGTCACTATTCCTTTTTTTGTTTTTATTTAATTTCCTCCCTACATATTTATTCCGATTTTTTCTTTTCTAATTTAGATTTTCCTTTTTTTTCGTTTTTATTTATTGTTGAGTATTTTTGTAAAATTTTTATTGTATTTCCTTTTGATGCGAAATATATTTTTTTTTCTTTTGTACAAGGAGAAGAAAAAAACACCTTTAGGAAAAATTTATATGTAGTGAAAAAAATGCCAAAAACGAAAGTGTTAATATATAAATCCTTGAAGTACAGAGTATACAAATAGAATATTTAAGGCAAATCGTATAAAATTCAATGGACAATAAAAATACAATATTGTTTGAGGCAACAAAAAAAATAGTTTTCAAAACAGAACGACGAAAAAATTAAAACTGCGAAATAAATAAAATTTTATGGCAAATAAACGTGAAAGTAAAATTTAAATTGAAAATTCATTTAATGGAAAAAAGAGATAAATAGCTGTGCAAATAAAAAAAATATATATATAAAGTAACTAAATAGCTGCGAGATATAATAAAAGTAAAAATATCACCATTTTTTTTTACAGTAAAATAATATGGTAGTAATAAAATAATAATAATAATAATAATAATAATAATAATAATAATAACAATAATAGTTTAAAAAAATTTTTCATTGCAATTATTTTTAACATCTACTATTCTTTTAAAAATTATATTATTTAAAGAAAATTCTACAAAATTCTTTACAAGATTTGGTTAATAAAATTTTCCTATTTTCCTATACGATTCGATTATTGATTATTATCAATACAATTATATAAAAAAAATTTGAATAAAATGCTTCGCAAGAAATCAATTTATTATTTTTAACAAAAATTGATAAAATTCTGTATAAATTTGAAAAATTATAAAAAAAGGATCATGGAATACAATTATTTTAGTAAAATATAAAATTTTTCTAGAAATATAATTATTGTCATTTTTTAAAAACCTTCTGAACAATTAAATTATTTTCTTAAAAAAAATCTACGAAACAATTCAATTATTTATGAAATTTTAATAAAATTCATCCGAAGAATTCAATTTTTTTTTAAATATAAACATTTTAACAGGGAATTTAATTAATAAAAAAAATTAATAAAAGTTTTCGTCAGATTTCAATTATTTTAAATTTTGTAATGAAATTTCTAGACAAAATTTAATTACTTACAAATTTATTTTTTAAATCCTGAGAAATTTCAGTATTTAAAAAAGTTTGAACAAAATTCTTCACAAGAAATTATTTATTTTAATAAATAATATTTTTTCCAAATCCCAATAAAGAATTTTATTTGAAAAAATAAAAAATAATTGAATTGCGAAAAAAGTATTATTTATTAAAAGAAATAATTTCTTGTCAAGAATTTTGTTCAAACTTTTTTAAATAATTAAATTTCTTAGGATTTAAAAAAAAATTTGTAAGTAATTAAATTTTGTCTAGAAATTTCATTAAAAAATTGAAAATAATTGAAATCTGACGAAAACTTTTATTATTTTTATTATTATTATTATTATTATTATTATTATTATTATTATTATTATTATTATTATTTATCCTGAGAAATTTAAGTATTTAAAAAAGTTTGAACAAAATTCTTCACAAGAAATTATTTATTTTAATAAATAATATTTTTTTTTCGAAATTCAATTATTTTTTACTTCTTCAAATAAAATTCTTTATTGAAAATCAATTCTTTAAAAAAAAAATTATAATTGAATTCGTTATAAGAATTCAATTAGCAGTTTTAATAGTTCGATTTTTTATCATTTGACACCTTTAACAATTGCTTTAATCTTTATTGTTTTTGCAAAAAAATTATTTTCAAATTCAATTAATTTATTAATTCAAACTCAAACTTTAGACAAGAATTAACTATATTGAAAAATTATTTTAAATTTGGACTTTTTGCTTTTATGCTATTTTTTTACTGCAACTGTAGTTGCATTCTGTCATCAACAGCAGACATTTATTTTTGATTTAATAGAAAAAAGAACATCAAAGTTCGGAGACTATTTTTATTTTTTTTTGCACACTGTGTTCTCTTTTCAATGATCGTTTGTGCGTAAAAGCAATGTCATAACATTTCTGAAAAGAAGAGGAGACTTTTTTTTTAGAACCTTGTGTGTTTGTATATAGTTGACTTTTACATAAATATCAATGTCATTCAAGTTTAGACGTATGTCGATAGCATATATATTTTGTCTTTAAGAAAGGAATTCAAGTGAAACAAATATCCGTTTATCTTCGATAGTCTGGCGATGATGGAGAGAAAGAGAAAGACGAGTAAATTTCGATCGAGTTTCATTACCTATAGACACTACAAAAAAAAATGGTTTAGTTTTGACGACAAGTTCCATTAGAAGCAGGAATTTTAATGACACTGTAAAAAATTTTTTTCTACAAGCAATTTTGTAAAATAGCACCGACAGAAAAAAATCAGAGTTTGTTTGTTTTTTTTTAAACGGAATGATTCAAGTCGACTATTTTTTTTTAGACTATAAAACTACTTTTTGGGGATTTTGGTAAAATTTACTGAAAAAAATGGCTGAAAGTTCTTATTGTAAACAATTTTTAGTCAAAAAAGTGATTTGAGATTTATTTATTTTAACTTTTGTTAAAATTTACTCAAAAGATGGCTAAAAATTCTTTTTAGAAACAATTTTTAGTCAAAAAAATGAACTGAGATTTATTTATTTTAACTTTTGTTATAATTCACTCACAAAATGGCTAAAAATTCTTTTCGTAAACAAGTTTTAGTTAACAATGAACGAAAAATTATTTATTTCAACTTTTGTTAAAATTTACCCCAAAAAATGGCTAAAACTTCTTCTTGTAAACAATTTTCAGTCAAAACTGAACGAAAATTTATTTAGTTTAACTTTTGTTAAAATTTACTCTAAAAATGCCTAAAACTTCTTCTCGTAAACAATTTTTAGTCAAAAGTAGACTAGAATATTAATTTATTTTGACTTTTGTTAAAATTCATTTAAAAATTGGCTTAAAATTCTTTTTCGTAAACAATTTTCAGACAAAAATGAATAAAAATTGATTTATTATAACTTTTGTTGAAATTTACCCCAAAAAATGCCTAAAACTTCTTCTCGTAAACAATTTTTAGTCAAAAATAGACTAGAATATTAATTTATTTTGACTTTTGTTAAAATTCATTTAAAAATTGGCTAAAAATTCTTTTTCGTAAACAATTTTCAGACAAAAATGAACAAAACTTGATTTATTTTAACTTTTGTTGAAATTTACACCAAAAAATGGCTAAAACTTCTTTTTGTAAACAATTTTCAGACAAAAATAATGGCTACAACTTCTTTTTGTAAACAATTTTCAGACAAAAATGAACAAAAATTTATTTTCATTAAACCAAACTTTTTTTCGGTTACCAAACTTTCTTCTCACTATTTGTGTAGAGCAAAAAAAAACTCTCGCTTTGTTTTGTCTTTAATCATACGGTAATGCTTGAATGCACATTTTTCATTTAAGCGATAAGCGGCAAGAGTTTTGATAATTGAGATTGGGTTTATGTTTCTTGGTCTTGATTAAGATTAACGATATTGCGTCCTGTATGAAATTTAGCAGCAAAAAAAAAATGGCCTGAAGATACGATTAAAAAAATATGTGCGAAAGAAAAGATGGTATTTTTGTGGGTGCTTTTCACCGCATTATATATATATACCAAAAATAAAAAGTGCGTGCGGATATGAAAAAGTGATCAATTTCAATTTAGTTTGAAAGGGACCTCGATCAAAAAACCTGTCGTCCTATAGGGATTTTTCGCATTAAATATTTGCGGTCAATCTATAGATTGTTACTTTTTTCGACTCTCGTAATTTATATTACGAAAAATATCCTCTAAATAAAAATGAAGTTTCAGGTTAATTTTGATTTATTAACGGCGTATTTAAACTGATCTGTCTGAAAAAAAACATTTTTCTTCTTTTTGTAATCCGTGAAAGAAGTTGAAAATTCGAACATTGCAAAGTTCTTTATTACTTCTTCAGGGTTGTCTCAAGTCGGGAAAATCAAGGAAAAGTCAAGGATTTTTATTAAAATTACTGGAAAAAAATTACATTTTTAGAATTTATAGAAAAATTTGGAATTTTCGAGTCTTTTTTGTTTGCCTCATGAATTATGAAATTGCCTTGAATTCTAATACGAAACCTTCAATTTTTTCTATTTCTGAAAATAATTTCTTTTTAAGTAACTTTTAATTCTTGAAGAACTATTAAGTGATGAACTTTTTCGAATAAATTTAATTATGTTGAAAAATTAAAGAAAATTGTAATTAACATTTAAATTAACTTTATAAATAATAAAATTCTTCTCCGAAATTCCATTACTTTACAGAAATTTAATAAAAATGGCACAATTTCAATAACTTTGAAAAATTTTCCTTATTTCAATTATTATTAATATTTTCTATTTTAAATAAATTCTTCAAAAGAATTCAATTATTTCAACAAAATTTTAATAAAAACTTCACAGGAATTCAATTATTTATTAATTTTTTTTTATAAATTACTTCGCACCAATTCAAATTATTCTTTATTTTTTAATGAATTTTCTTGAAAAAATTCAAATATATTTACAGAATTGAAATAAATAGTTCTAATTAAATTATTTTGAAAAATGAACACAAAATTATTTCAAAAATTGTATTATTCAAACGTTTTTTTACAAAATTCTTGACAAGATTAAGTTAATAAAATTGCAATTTTAATCAAATTTTTCAGTAAAGTTCAATTATTTTCAATACAATTCTTCTTAAGAATTCAATTATTTTCACAAATAATACATTTATTAAGGGAATTCAATTATATTTTTAAAAAATTTGAATAAAATTCTTCACAAGAAATTAATTTATTATTTTAGAAAATTTTGATAAAATGCTGTATAAATTTGAAAAATTATAATAAAATTGGTCGTAGAATACAATTATTTTCGTAAAATATACAATTCTTTTTACTAATACAATTGTTCTCAAAAAGTTTTCTTAAAATTCTTCTAAACAATTGAATTATTTTCGTAAAAAATAAAATTCTTTTGAAGCAATTCAATTATTTAAGAAATTTTAATAGAATTCTTCCCAAGAATTTAATTCTTTTCAAAAATAAATATTTTCACTGGAATTAAATTTAAAAAAAAATTAATAAAATTCTACGTCAGATTTCAATTATTTTCAATTTTTTTTAATGAAATTTCTCGATGAAACTTAATAATTTACAGAAAGTTTTTAAAAATTCTGAGGAATTCAATTATTTGAAAAAATTTATCTAAAATTCCTAAAAAGAACTGATTTACTTTGAAAAAAAATATTTTTTTTTAAATTCAATTAATTTTTATTTTCTGAACTAAAGTTCTTTATATGAATTTAATTCTTTAAAAAAATTTATAATTCAATTCGTTGCAAGAATTTAATTATTATTATCGGAAATAATAAAAACTTATCGCAGAATTTGAATTATTTTTTATACAATAATTTTAAGTAAAAAAGTAGAAAATTGCGTTTATTCTTAAATTTTCCTTTAAATTAGTCGACAGTATTTTAATGATTTTTTATGCAATAATTTTTTTTATAAAATTATAAAAAAATTGCATTTATTCTTAAATTTTTCTTTAATTTCGCCATAGGAATTAAATTATTTCTAAAACTTTTGACTAAATTCTTCGTAAAAGTTCAATTTTAAGAAGTATTCAATTATTTAATTAATTAGTTATATTCGTGTTTAAATAATTGAATTCTCAAAAAAATTTTCTAATAAAAATTGAATTTAAAAATCTTCTCTCTAAATTTGAATCATTAAAAAATAACTGATGTTTCAGTGATTTTTTTTACTGATTCAATTAGTTAAGTTTAACTAATTTGTCAATTATTATTTTTTTTTACTAAAAAAAAGTTATTTTTTCACTGAAAATAAGTTATTTTAACTGATTCCTAAGCAAATAGTCAGTCTTTGATAGTTACTTAAAACTTAAAACTACGATTTTTAACTGATTTAAATTAAGAAATTTAATTTCTATACATAAGTAATAATGATTAAATATTTATTTAAAAAGGAAGTCTTTTATATTTTTGAATAATTTTGTAATTCTTGAAATTTTGTAAAAAAATGAAATAGAACATTTTTTTGATGTCGATGCTCAGCATCGAAAAATATTTTTTTTAAAAAACGAAAAAAATTACTTAATTTTTTCCAAAGTTTTAAGTAAAAAAAAATACTATTATATAGCTTTTTACTTCTTAGGTGAATAAAAGGAGTAAAATAAGTTAAAATTTTTTTACTAAAAAGTAAAAATAGAGAAAAATACTTTTCGATGCCGACTAATAATTTTTGAAATAGATCACAATATTTTTCAAGGTCAGGAAAAAAGTCAAAATTTTGTCTGAAAATCAGTGAAAAGTCAGGAAAAGACAAAATTAGATTTTTGTTGCTAACCCTATTATTTTAATTTCAGTTTTACTACAAAATAGTATTTTTTTTATTCAAAAAGGAACTTTTAACTAAAGACGATAGTTTCAGAGTTTAGCAAGTTTCGAAAATTAATTCGTTTTTTTTTGGAGACTTCCAAATTAGAGAGGAATTTCTCTTTTATTTATTTAGATTTATTTCTTTATTTAGATTTATTTATATTCACTTCTTTATTTAGATTTATTTAGATTTATTTCTTTATTTTGATTTATTTAGATTTGTTTCTTTATTTAGATTTATTTATTTATTTAGAAACAGTTTAAAAAGTTTTCTTCCTTTCTTATATACTATTAGGAAAAAATTACAATACATTCCCACGTGATGAGAGCATAATAATTGATTTACCCCTTCATCTCATCATTATCTGGAAATTGAAAGAAATCTTGGAAAAATATTCCGCACTTGTTTTTATATGTTCTTGAAATGGATTTTAAAAGTACCGCACAAGGCATATTGTGCACTATACATTATAAAGACGGAAAACTTGAAGTATAATGATGAAGCTCCCCTCTCTCTCTCTTTCTCTCTTGAAGTAAAGAAAAAAAAAATTATATCTCATTAGCGAATGAGGGAGAGATGATATTTTCGATTCATTGAAATCTCGCTTTTCTTTGTCTGTAAGTTGATAACCATCGTCTTTTGTGTCTACCTGCGTACCAACGATTCCTCGTATAGTGTCGCATGATTATATGAGTGCGAATTGCCAACAGCAGCAGCCAAGTCTTATGGAGCTTCTTTCTTTCTTTCATTCTTTCATTCTTTCTTTCTTTCCTTCTTTTTTCTCTCTCTCTGTCTCTCCATATATACCTATATAGACGCTATAGTATTTGCTATAGCCATAACAGTATAAACTTCTATAGATTATACTATACCACACTCATTCCTTACTCCATTCGCGTCGCGGTACTTCCTTTCCTATGTCGAGGGTTCCCGCAGGGCCGTCTTCCACTTTTCTATTACCATGAACATCTTTTCTTGTTGTGCATGTTAAGAAAGTTACATATTCGGAAAACTTGTTCATAACGTGGCGAATCTTTTCTCCCAGAAGCTGGAACAATCGGAAAAATTTTAGGTGCAATGGATCAGATGTTCTGTTTTTAACAGTTTTTTTTTAGGCTTGGAGAAATGTCCAAAAGCATCTGTAGACTGATTCCACTTTTGTAGTTCTAGCAATTCCATTAATTAATACTCAATTCCATTAATCCTCTTTTACAGTTCTATAAAGTCCACTAATTCCACTTTTGATGTTGTACAAATTCCCTTAGTTCTTTTAGGGTTCTACAAATCCCACTAAATGAAATAAGCATTGTAAACAATACAGAAGATTTACTTTTGAAGTTCTATACCAGTTCTGTTAATTCTTCTTTTTGGGTTCTACAAATTCCACTAAATGAAATAAGCATTGTAAATAATACAGAAGATTTACTTTTGGAGTTCTATACAAGTTCTGTTAATTCTTCTTTTAGGGTTCTACAATTCCCACCAAATAAAATTAGTGTAGTACAAAATACAGAAGATTTGTCAGAAGGTATCAATAAAGGTTTGATAGGTAATAAGGCAGATAATTTTTTCACACTTTACAGATTATTATTTTGCTCTGAATACAATTGGTAATATCTATTACAGATGATTCAGCAGCACTTATAGTACAAATAATTTGGTATACTTAAAAATACAATAAACGGTCTTTAATTTTTACCGTTCTATTCATGGATTTTGTTTTGTGTTCAATCTGTTGTGGATGGTACAGAAATGCCGTGTTGCAAATAAATCCAATATGCTATATGGATGGTACAGAAATATTGTATTGAAAAATCCAACATGCTATGGATGGTACAGAAATAATCTGTTGGAAAAAGTATTTCTATACGTAATACTCGAACCTTGCGGCTAATTAACGATACAATCTGCAAAAGAATGCAAACGTGATTCAACAATAATTACCTAAGAGATTGAAACGGTTTCTGTAATAAAGAACTTAACCTATAGATGATACTTTATTCCCATCTTGATTTTTAAATTCTGATTCTTACATCTTGTAGTATAACATCTTAGAGTATTTAACATCTTCGTTGTCTAAGTTTTTCTTCTTGCTTCCAAGTTCTTCTAATGAAGAAGATTTCTAAACTGCGGGTGTTTTGGAAAATTAAGTTTGCGTCATTTCGTCGTTGTTGGATGATAAAGGCACTGATGATTTTGAAGATAAAACAGATAATGATGTATTTGCTATTCAGATGATGTAGTAGATGATAATACAGATAAAGTTTTACTGGTTGACACTGTAAATAATTTAGCAGATAGCAGTTTATGTTTCGGTATTTAGTACCACTAATGATTCAGTATTTAGCAATAAAGATGATTCAATAATGATGGTTCAGCATTAATTTGTAGTAAAGATAATGATTTTGTAATAGTATAATAACAATAATAGTATAATATAGAATTTGTTTTGGTATAGTACCAAATTTATTATTTGTATACCAATAAAGATGATGAAAATACAGACAATATGTTTTGTAGTTGACAGTACAGATGATTTCGCAGATAATGATTTTCTAGTCAGTAGCAATCAGTAACCTTTGACAATTAATAATACAGTTAAACCTCCAATAGTTAACAATACAGACAGACCTTCGATAAGTAACAATACGGATAAACTTTTGGTAGCTAATAACACAGGCAAAACTTTGATAGTTAATAACACAGGCAAACCTTTAGTAGTTAACAACACACTCAAACCTCCGATAGTTATTAACTCCGGGAATAAATTTTTTTCCTTAAATTTCGTGATTGCAAAATGGGCACGTGCTTATAATAGTGACGACACTGTGATGCAGGAGGCACAAAGCATTCCCCGCACTTTTAAAAGCATGAGCAAGGTCTTTCTTTCCGTCTCACTTGCACTCATTTGTGGAACTCTTTTTCTCGTCTCGCACAATTCCCCTCCCTTACTCTTACTCTCAGTTTTTTTTCCATCTCTCTCTTTCTCTCTGTTATGAGTGGAAAAAAGAGAAAGAACGAGAGATGGTTCTGTATAATCGGTCCTCGTCTCATTCGCCCTACTCTTTTTTTTCTCTCTTTCTGTATATGCATGTGTATATGTACAGCACTTCATTCTGAACACACAGGGTGTCTCGTTTTGTGCTTACATAAGAAGTATACAACCACCACTGATTTTCCCTCCTTTTTTTTTTTTTTTTTGATGTACGGATAATAAAGAAATTTTCTGTCCCTTTTTCAAAGAGAGATGTTTGATCCAGATGCTCTCTAACGCTTGTTGAATTTCTATTTTATAACGGCGAAGATGAATTTCATCGTAAGCAATAACAGCAACCGGAAGTGTTTGAATTGAATCATAATGTATTTATAGAATGACGGATGTACTATTTTGTTTATGAGAGATGCTATAACAAAAGCGTTTTGAAAACGATCTGGATTTCTTTTTGGGAAAATTTTTTCTATTGGAAAATGTTTGAGTTTGTTTAATTGAGTTTTAGTTGTTAACGGATTGTTTCTCCTGGCAAAGCGTGTGTTTTATTGTTGGTAAATTGTTTCTATGTTCTGTAAAGTTTTACTATTCTTGATGCTGTTTTTTATTTCCTTTTTTTTATTAACTTTATGTTTTTCGTAAATGCTTCAAGTCTGTACTTTCTTTAACATCATTGCTGGCGGTGACAAATGATATTTTAAATATTGGAGCACAATTTGAAGTTGCATCTTTTATTGTATTTGGAGTTACATCTTCAATAGTATTTGGAGGTGCATCCTCTACAGTATTTAGAGTTGTATTGTCTATAGTATTTAGTGTTCTATTATTTATAGCATTTAGAGTATCATCCTGGTATTTACGGAAACCTTGTTTTAAATATTTACCATGTTGTCATTTGCAACATTTGTCATCCTTTGGATCATTTATGTTGCATTAGTTTCATCATTGCGGCTTTGTTATTTATAGTATCATTTGGATTTCACGATTCTCAACATCAACAGTAGGGTGGAGGTTGTTTCAATAACGCCTCTTTATTATAGGGTGAAATTTTTACAACACTGAAGGAATAGAACTTTCTTTTGCTTCCGGCTATAAAGAAACATTCGGCTTTCACGATTCCAATGACCTTTGATGTCGTTATTTTTGCGACATTCGGGTGTCAATACACTTTTAATAGCATTCAGCAATTTTGCAAATTAATCTTTATAGTCTTCTCCTATAACATTCGGGTGTTGTTTCCTATCATCTGTAAAAATCAGTATTTCTTAACTTTCTCCGAAAAATTAAAATGTCATTTCAGTATTGCACTTCTCCGATTAGTAACAATTTTGGCTTTTGGCAATCTTAAGAGAGTTTGGTCGGATTGATATAAACGTTAGAGGTATACGTTAGAGACTTTGTTTTGTGATTCTTATTTAGGTTCTATTCTTATTTAACAACCTGCATGTTGTTCTGGAACATATTCTTAACTAGTTTTTTGTTTCATTTCTAACATTTGAGAATTTAGGATTCGAAGAAGCTTTTTTGGGGTTATTATTATGTTCAGATAGCCATAAGACTAACAACATTTCGGTGCATCGTAATTTCTTGGAACATTGTTATCACACTTCCAGTAACAATGGGTCATTAACTTTATAATATGAACCAGATCCGCTTCTTTGCTGTTGCAAGCGAGTCATAAGGAAAAGAGGAAGAATTATTCCATGAACGTAAAAGATATACAGCAGCCATTTTTAATAACACTGTATGTGTCGGTAGAGAGGAAGTATGACGCATAGCATTAATTCTTGAAGAGGATCGTGCACATTGTACATGTTTTGTTTCTTTTTTAACTTCTTCTTCTTCTACTACTACTTCTTTCTCTACTAGTACTACTTCTTTTTCTACTAGTGCTACTTCTTTTTCTACCAATACTACTTCTTCTTCTACCATAACTACTTTTGATACTACTTTTCCTATACTTCTATTACTATTATTACTTCTAATACTACTTCTGCTGCTTCTGTTACTTCTGTTACTACTTCCACTACAATAGCTGAATTAGTAACAAAAGCATCAGGAAAAATAGTAACAGAAGCAGTAATTGCTTTTGTTACAACTTTTGCTGTTGCTACTATTACTACTACTATTTATTAACTTCGAAATTAATAACTTTAGGTTCAAAATTTTTAACAACACCAAATTATAATCGAAACTACAAATTATTTTTACACTCATTTAAATGAATTCTCCACTGAGTGTAGAAATGTCTAACGGATTGTTTTAACCCATACTATTCCCACTGATGACATCATTTCACTTCTTCTTCTTCTTCAAAACAATTTTGACGCAGATCACATCAACAAAATCACGTTCTTGGAACTTTTTCCTCTATCAACTCTTTCTTTTATTTGCATAAAATTAATGAAATTATCAAATGTTTGTGCTCAAATTTTCAAACCTAAAGATGGATAATTCCTTTCAAATCAGATATTAACCCATTAACGTCCATGATTGGACAAATGAAAATTTAGGCAAAATTATTATTGGAAATATGACAGCGGATCAAATGATGACTTTTAACAAAATGAAAATTTCAGCAATATTTTAATTAAAAGTCGATAAAAATCGCATTTATTTGAAAATAGTCGAAAAAAGTTGAAAAGTCATAATATCCGAAGCCTGAATTTTCTTTATTTGTTTATAACAATTTTTAAACAATTTTTAAAGTCAAAGGCAGTATTTGATTCTTAGTCCAGTTTCCAATAAGAATAATGCTGAAATTATAGTAGCAATACTAGTAGGAGAACTATACACGAAAAAAACCTTAAACTGGAACAGCGATAACTTTCGCTAAAATAGCGAAAGTATTCGTTGAAATAGCGAAAGAATTCGTTGCAACAATTTAAAATTTCCCTAATATAATGTAAATTTAAATTTGTAAAAATGTTTACTAATTTGAATTAGTGACTGACTTTTTGCTTTTGAATTAGTAAACATTACTAATAAATTAGTAGAAATTACTATTTATTTACTAAATTTATTTATTTACTCTAAATTTGAATTAGTAAAAATGTTTACTAATTTGAATTAAAGACTGACTTTTAGCTTTTGAATTAGTAAACTTTACTAATAAATTAGTAGAAATTACTATTTATTTACTCTAAATTTGAGTTAGTAAAAATGTTTACTAATTTGAATTAAAGACTGACTTTTAGCTTTTGAATTAGTAAACTTTACTAATAAATTGACTTTTTGCTTTTTAATTAGTAAACTTTACTATTAAATGTACTTTTAGCTTATTAATTAGTAAACTTTACTACTAAATTAGTAGAAATTACTATTTATTTACTCTAAATTTGAGTTAATAAAAATGTTTACTAATTTTAATTAAAGACTGACTTTTAGCTTTTGAATTAGTAAACTTTACTACTAAATCGACTTTTTGCTTTTTAATTAGTAAACTTTACTAATAAATTGACTTTTTGCTTTTTAATTAGTAAACTTTAGTAATAAATTAGTAGAAATTACTATTTATTTACTCTAAATTTGAGTTAATAAAAATGTTTACTAATTTGAATTAAAGACTGACTTTTAGCTTTTGAATTAGTAAACTTTACTAATGAATTGACTTTTAGCTTTTGAATTAGTAAACTTTACTAATGAATTGACTTTTTGCTTTTGAATTAGTAAACTTAACTAATAAATTGACTTTTTGCTTTTTAATTAGTAAAATTTACTAATAAATAGTCATTTCTACTAATTAATTAGTAAAGTTTACTAAGTCAGAAGCAAAAAGGCAGTCACTAATTCAAATTAGTAAACACCTTTACTAATTCAAATTTAGAGAGTAGTAGAAAAATTAATAAAATAATAATAGTATATAATAATGATAGTATAATAATAATAGTAATAATAATTAATAATAGTAGTAACTGCAGTAGTACTAGTAGAAAAAGTACTAGTAGTAGAAGTAGTGAAAGAAGTAGAAAAAGTATTAGCAAGTAGAAGTAGTGAAAAAAGTAGAAAAAAGTGCTAGTTAGAGAAGAAGCAGGAAGGGGAAAGTTAAGAGCGATTGGTGGTTTTTTATTAATAATAAATCGATTAATTAGTGAAAAAGAAAAGTGCGAGGGTCACCCTGTGTATAATCGTTATACACACATGAACATTGGGTATTGTCGGTGCGTCGACGTCAAACCAACAAGCAAACACACATATCGAAGACGTTCAAAGCCGTCTGTTGCCGGTGTGGCGGCTGTTGCACTCCCCTCAGTCGCTTTTCCATATCCCTCTACAGCTGGTCTCTTCTCTCCCCTCCCCTCCTTCCCTGCCTCCCCCCGTTCGCCCTTTCCCTCAATCGTCTCGCGTCAGTCTTCCCCCAAACCACCATAATTCCTCTCTTACACTCCATCTGTCTCTCTCTCTCTCTCGCTCTTGCTCTCAGTGTTCTAAAATCCCCCCCCCCCTTCTACTTTCGCTTCTCAGAAGGTTTACACAGTCATTGGTAAAAGCCTCCTCTCCTTCTCTCTCTCTCTCTCTCTCTCTCTCACTCTCTTGTTCGTTTTCCCCTCTCCCCTCGCCATTACTCCTATCCCCTCTGTCATCAATTCAACTTGCTCCCCCCCCACCACCACGGAGGGACGACTCGTGGCAAAAGTTTTAGCGTCGCTACTACTCGTGGCGTGCCTACAACTTAGCTGGATCTATTACGCGCACTTTTCACGACGACAAAAAAAAATATTCTCCTTTTCGTTTCTTTTTTCTGTTTCGAATAATTGATTGGGAAAAAAAAAAATTTTTATTACTTCTTTCAAAAGTGTGTTGTGAATATTTTTTTTTCTTGTGACAGAAAAATTGAAATTCTTCTTTAAAAAAAATTAATTCTCTTTGAATTTTGAGATTTTTGGCGTGCTTTTTTCCATAACCTTAAAAGAAATTTGGAGTGACAGTGTGTTGTGCGCGCCAAGTTTATTTTTGACAAAAAGAATATTTTGTCACGTGTGTGTTGTTTTCATTTCTCTTTTTTTTCCCATGATAATCAAAGTAAACTGATTATAAAACAGAATCAATTTTGCGCGCGCGTGTTTCGGTTTCGAGGTTAGAAACGGTTTTTGTTTTCGGTAAATCTCCAGAGAGTTTTGCGAATTGAAAAGTGCTGTGAAGTGTTGAAAAAGTGTTTTTATTTTTTTGTGGATTTCGAAAAAGAAATAAGTGTTCATTTGGATATTTTCCTTGCATTTTTTTGGAATATTATTTGTCTACCTACTTTTTTGGTGAGTTTTTAAATTTTTAACTACAATTATTTTTTTTGTACTTAAATGTAGACTGTATTTTATTTTCTGTTTTATTCTCTATTTTATTTTATTTTTAATTTTCTATTTCATTTTATTTTTAATTTTCAATTTTATTTTATTTTTAATTTTCTATTTTATTTTATTTTTAATTTTCTATTTTATTTTATTTTTAATTTTCTATTTTATTTTAGTTTCTTTTTTATTTTCTAATTTATTTTCGATTTTATTTCCACTGCTATTGAATGAAACGAATATTTTTGTTTTTCGAAGGGTCTTTTTCTGGGAATTTATTTTTTTCGCGTGAATATTATTTGAGTCAAAATAGAAATGTATAAAAGGCGCATGACAAAAATATTGAAATTTTTCAGGGAAAGTTTGACCGTAAATTGACAATTTTTGGGGGATTTGTGCGCATTAAATTCAAGGGGGAAACAGGTGCTTTTCGCCTCGATTTTTTTTTACCTGAACAAGTCTTGAGAGGAGACCCGAAATTCTAACTTTTACCTTTCCTCGTCGTGTTTCGACGTTGCCATTCTTGATTCCGAGAATATTGCTAGATCGTGGGATCCCAAGGTCAAACGATTCACAATCTCTTTATTTCACAGTTTAGATTTTATAATTATTATTACTTTCTATTTTTGCATTTGCAAAATTCAAACTGAAAATTGTGTTTTAAATTGAATTCAGTTTGAATAAAATTAATTTCGATTTGCATTAAGTTTCTACTTAATTCTCTTATTTCTTTATCATTATCATTATTATTATCATTATTATAATTATAATAATTATCATTATTATTATCATTATTATTATTATCATTATTATTATTATTATTATTATTATTATTATTATTATTATTATTATTATTATTATTATTATTATTATTAGAAATAATGTTACTAGTATTACTGTTATTAATATTATTATATTTTTTTTAATATTATGCTTAATATTATTACTATTATTGCATTTTAAATTTTTCTTTAAATTATAATCTCTTACTTTTCTAAATTTTATCTGATTTATTGACATTTTACTTTCGTTTTCTCTTTGTGTAATTTTCAAATTGAATGAATTATTTTGACTGTTGTAATTTAAATAATTTAATACTCGAAAAGTAGGTAAACATTTAAATATGAATTTATTTAATAATTTTAATATAAACTCCAGCCTTTCAATGAGAAATAGTTACTTAATATTTTAAAGTAAATAATTACTTAATATATAAATAATTTCTTGAAATAAATAAATAACTAATTTGTGATTTAAATAATTACTTAATACTGGAAATAAATAATTAATTAATACTTTCAGTAAAACAGTTATAAATAATTAAATATAAATATAAGTAATTAAATATAAATAAATATAAATAATTAAACTTTGAAAAATAATTATTTAAAATAATATAATTATGAAACAAGAACATTTGAAAAATCGAAATATGAAGTAATTAATAACTTTGATGTTAGATATTTTTTTTTTGAAAGTAGAGAATTTTGAAAAATTATTTCCGTCGAATATTTATTTTTCACCTTGAAAGGAGAATAATAATTGGAAGTTTAAATATTTTCAGAATTTACGAAAAGTAGGTCTTTGTTTTGATTTGGAAATGAAAAGAGTTCAAGTTGAGTTTCCTTCGTTGATAGAAGATTTTCTATTGACCTTGGTAATAGTTTTCATAACAAAAATCGTATTTATGAGAAAAATTATTTTCGCTTCTTTATTTTCTTAAATAGAAAATGAATAAATACTTGATTTTTAAATGCAAATAATTTTTTTTTAACCGTAAAAATTGATTTTTAAATTAGTTCATAAATTATAAATACTTTATTATTGAAAAACTTTTAAAAAAAAAATAATTTTTAATTAATTAAAAATTAAATAAAACTTTCATTAATTTTTTTAAGTTCAGTAATTACTGTAAATATTTTTTCCTCCTTCTATAAAATGCAGGGAAAAAAAGAATAATTTCAAAAAATTATATTCAAAACTCTCCCCAATAAGTTGTCTACTCGAATTCTAAATTTAGTTTTTAATCGTTTCTATAGATTTAAAATTGCCTGCTCTCTGACAAAACACGCAGAGAGAGTGGTCATGAATTATTGACGTTTTAAATATCTGAAAATATCAAACACTAAATATGCAACTCGAAAATAAATCCGCGCGGAGATTATATTCGCTATAAGTTCACTTAACGTTTTGTTGATTACAATTCAGCTATTTATATAGTCCCAGAAAAAAAAGAGGGAAAAGGAGATGAATAATTAATTTATTATTTTCAAATACACTCAAAATATTATTTTTTTTCACTTCAGCTTCTCTATATTTAAAAAAAAACACGAATTTAATATTTTTGTTTCAAAATTAGAAAAAAAATAATTCATTATTATAATTATTATATTGCGTTTTGTGATAATAAGGATAAAAATAGTTATGAGACATAATTGTAATTGTCATTGTCCATAATTTGTTTTCAGTAAATTAATTTTAAATGAAGTGGAAAAAGTAAAAATAAAATTAAAAAAATAATAAGTAAATGAATAATAAATAAATAAATAATAAGTAAATGAATAATAAATAAAAAAATAATAAGTAAATGAATAATAAATAAAAATATAATAAGTAAATAAATAATAAATAAAAGATAATAAGTAAATGAATAATAAATAAATATATAATAAATAAATAATATACAAATAAAAAAATAAAAATAAAATATTGTTTGAATTTGGACTTGAAAAAAAAATTAAGCTATCCTTTCTATATATATAGAAAATTAGTCACGTAGTCTGGTAATGGTTACTATCTATATATTTTATAGATTACTAATCGCTACCATTTGTATTGACGATGAAGGAAAATCGTAAAGATTATACCGGTTGATAAAGTACGAAATAAATTAAATCCTTTCTCCCTCTTTTTTCTATTATTTTTTTTTTATTAGTGAAAAAAGGAATAATAATAATAATAAAGTACCGGCAATTTCGTTATTTCTCATCGTACAAATTGATCCATTGTATTTCTGCCGGTGATTATATATATTTTTCTACTTGAGTAATTTATTAATTCCATTTACTTCATTTTATTGCTCACGTGATACTTTACCTACGTCGTTTCATAATAATTTCTTCACGAACGTGTTTCGTTGATTGCAAATATTTTTAGGTTATAACAAGTGTTGTTTTTATTTTTTTTTATATTTAGTGTCTTAATTTTTACTTTTTTAGTTATTTACTTATTTTTTTTTTAAATATAAACTCGACAAGCTTTTTTGTATTTAACTTATTTTATTTTAATTAGTAAGTAAGTAATCGAAAATTGCTCATTTAAAAAATTTAATTTATTAATTTTAATTTTAATTTAGTAATTTTAATTTTAATTTAAATTAGTAATTTTAATTTTAATTTAGTAATTTTTTAAATTCCTCAATTTTTGCCTCGTATTTTTCTTGTAATCATTAATTGAAATTTTTTCTGGAAAATTCTAGTATTTTTTCTGCGGTGAAATTATTGAAAATTATTTTATAAATTTATTGTTTCGAAATAAATGCAGAAAAATTTATCAAGTTCTGGTAATTTTACTCGTATTAATCAATATTTTGTTTAAATTAATTTATTGTTTCGAAATAACTTGATAAAAATTGTAAAGTGGATAATTAATAGAAAATCATTTTTAATAATTAGTTTATTGATTAAATTATAAAAGTGGTAATTAAGAAAAAAAATTACTTCACAATAATTGATAGTATAATTATAGTAGAAAATAATTTTTTTATTAATTAATTTACTGATTAAATTGTAAATGCAGTAATTAATAAAAAAATAATTTACTTCATAATTTGAAAAACGATTTATTATTTTGAAAATAAATTAATTCAAATTATGATGCAGTGCTGATGAGTTTAACTCGCTTTGGATTTTAATTAATTTTTAATTAAATTTGCTTTGTAAAATTATTTCTCAAACATTTTATTCTGTATTCAGATTTTATATATTTTTTTTGATTTCGGAAAAATTCGATTATTTCCAAAACAGTTAATTACAAGGAATTGGAATTAATGAGAAATATGGATAATTTTCGAAGACTATTTATTTTCGTAAGGAAAAAAATTATTTTTCGAATTACTAATTTTTAAATTACTAATTTTAATGACGAATTTTATAATTACTGTTTTAAATGACGAATTTTATAATTACTATTTTAAATGACGAATTTTATAATTACTATTTTAAATGACGAATTTTATAATTACTAATTTAAATGACGAATTTTATAATTAATAATTTTATAATTACTAATGTTAATTACTGATTTAAATTACTAATTTTATAGTATTACTGATTTAAATTACTAATTTTATAGTTTGTGAAAAATAAATTCTTCTTTGTTATTATTCGTTCTTTTTTGAAAATTTTTTTTTTTTTAATTCTTTTCGATTTCGTACGTATCAATATTGCAGGGAATGATAATTTTTTTTTCTTGATTGTATGCTAGAGAGAAATATGCGTCATGCGCCTCCTCTCTTGTGTCAGTCAAAACTGTATATAGCTTAAACGTTTAATCAGAGCGTACCTTCCGCTTTGTAAAGGCAAACGACGTTATTACTTCGTCGATCCGTGTCGTTTAGCATGTGCAACATTATCCGACCTAACCCATTTTTTTGTGTGCCTCTGAGAATCATCAAAAAAAGAGGGGGAAAAAATGGTTTATACAAAAAAAAAAAAAAAAAAAGAAAACTAGAATTTTTTTTTCATCGCACATTCTTGTTCTCTTAAAAGACCTTCTGTTAAAATTCCATTTGAGAGAGGGTCCATGATACACTTGGTGGCTCGAGTTCCTCTGCTGTGTGATCTGATTGATAAATCAAGTTGGAGAACAAACTCGATATTATCTCGGTCTCTTTTCTTTTTTTCTGTATTTCTCTCTCTCTGTTTTTCGCTTTTTTTCCTCTTTCTCTTACTCTCTCTTTTTTTCTCTGTTTCTCTCTCTGTTCTTCTTTCTGATTCTTTCTCTCGTTCTCTCTGTGTTTCTCTCTAAGATTCTCTCTTTGTTTTTCTCACTGTTTCTCTATTTCTTTCTCTCACTGTTTCTTTATTTGTTTCTCTCACTGTTTTTCTTTTTATTTCTCTCTGTTTTTTTCTATTTGTTCTTCTCTCTTTTTTCATATTTCTCTCTCTCTCTCTCTCTTTCTCTCCATCTGTTTCTCTCTCTATTTCTCTCTCTGTTTCTCTCTCTGTTTCTCTCTCTGTTTCTCTCCCTATTTCTCTCTCTATTTCTCTCTTTGTTTCTCTCTCTGCTTTTCTCTTTGTTTCTCTCTCTGGCTCTTTCTTTGTTTCTCTCTCTTTTTTTCTCTGATTCCCTCTTTGTTTTTTTCTCTCTCTCTGTCTCTCTCTCGAGATCTCGAATTCTAAGGGAATTTTATACTTGAATTGAGGCAAAAAAGAGATCAACTTTTATTTGAATCGACGACCAGTTTCACTTCAAAGTCAGTTTACTCTTGTTTGAATCAAACAGCTTTGGGTTAAATTCACTTTCCAAGAGACTTTTTTTTCGCCTTTCTATTTTACTATTCTGCCTTTAATTAATTGTTGTGTAATTAAAAAAAAAAAATTCGGATGGTTTTGTTTAGGAGTAGATTTTACTTTTAATGTTGTATTTTTCTCTCTGTAAAAAATATTTTCCTTATAAATGCTGTTCTAGAGTTCGAATTTTGTATTATTTTTCATTTATTTATTTGTTATAAATTTTTCTCTTTTCTTAGTTATTTGTTTATTTTTTTCATTATCTTTTATTTGAATTTTTCTTAATTGAAAATCGAGGAAATATAAATATACTGCGAGGAAAAATAATTGTGAGATAGCTTCGTGGGTAAGTACTGGATTCGTAAAGGTAGCAAGGGCCGGGGTTCGATTCTTCGCGACTGCGTTTTTTCGATCTCAAAAAATAAATAAATAATAAATAAAATAAAATAAAAATTTTAAATCGTTTTTTTAAATTATATAAATCTTCTTTGGAATTCAATTATTTTCAAAAATTTTGAATAAAATTCTTGTCAAAATTTCCATTAGTTTCAAAAACTTTTCTCAATTCAATTATTTTTAATATAGAAATTAAATTATTTTTTATACAATTTTAAATAAATTCCTTGAAAAAATGCAATTATTTTTTTAATTGTTATTAAAATTTGTAGAATATCTATAATTGTAATACAAATTTTTAAAATCATTCAATGATTAAAAAAAAAACTTGGAACAAAATTTTACGCAAACATTTAATTATTTTCATTAAATAGTGAAATTCTGTTTATAAATTCAATTATTTCTATAAATGATCGAAATCATCAAAGAATTTCAATTATTTTTAATCAAATTTAAAAACAATAAAAAAATCCTAAAAGATTCAATTATTTAAAAAATTTTTTTATTAAATTCAATTATTTTTAAAAGTGTTAATAATATTCTTTATATAAAATCGATTTTCTGAAATATTTCATTATTTTCATAAATATTGATTTTTTAACATGAAAACAATTATTTTCATAGTAAATAATAAATTTTTTTTCAAGAATTCAATTGTTCTCGCAAAAATAATAAAACTAGTTACAAAATTTTACTTATTTTTAAAATAATTTTTATCGAATTCACTAAATTGATGTCTACAACGTTGATCAACGAAAAAAAAATTGTTTACTATGTAAATTAATTGAAAATAATACATCGATATTGTCACAAAAAATTTAATCCAAAAGATTCATGTTCATGTTTCGATAATAATTGTTCTATAATTAAACATTCAGTTAAAAATAATATTTTATTAAATAAAATAAATTTTTTTCATTGATAAACATTGTGGACTTCAACTTCATCACTTCCTGTTTTAAAATATTATGAAAATTCGTTAAATTCGATTATTTAAAAATTAAAAATTTTGTTGATAAAATTCCTTATAAAAATTCAATTTTGAAAAAAATTTATTAATAAATTCTTTATTTTCGTATTCAAATAACTAAATCCTCGTAGAATTTTCCAAAAAAAATTTATTTAAAATAGAATTTCGAAGTTTTAGATAATTATTCTTTAAGGTTTAATGTGCCTAAAGTTTCGAACGTTCAAATGAACGAAATTTTTTTTTCACCTTAAGTGTTTTAGAAAATTATTATCCAGATAAGAAAAATAATTGTAATTAAACAATGTTTAGTTTGGAATTAATTCCTTTTTATCTAAAAACTAATTTTTTTTGTAAAGAAATACAAATTCCATGAAGTAAAAAAATTATTGTCGTTCATGTGAACGGTCGAAACTTTAGGATCATTTTTTAATTTTTGTTTGTCTAGAAAAAAGAAAATTAAATTTTTGTGTCAACTCTGATTTAATATTATTGTCATAATGCTAATGGAAATTTTTCTTAATAATAACAATAAGAATAATTTTTATTATTACTATTGTTGTAATTGTAGTAATAATAATAATATTTTTTTTATTATTATTATAGTAATTGTAGTAATAATAATAATATTTTTTATTATTATTATTGTAATTGTAGTAGTAATAATAATAATAATAATAATAATAATAATAATAAATTTTAATTGTAATTGACCCCTCATCGAAAATAAATGATAAATATGAGAATAATAATCATTGAAAATTGTATTCACTTTCTCCGTTCTCGAAAAATAATATTCATTTCATTCGCGCGCTTACTTTTTTTGAATGAATTATTATTATTATAAATCGCAGCAGTGAAGTGAATTTATATAATATTTACACAGGGATTAATTTCTTTTGGTTTAAGAATTACTCTCTTTTCACTTTCCAAGATATTTTACACACGTGTGCAGTTAGTTCAGTGTTTCATTGGGTGCCTCTCTTCTTCTTTTCCCTTCTTTTTTTTTCTTTTCTTTTTTTTTTTTTTTTGCCTGGCCTCTTATACATTGATCTTTTCTCTCTCTTTCTCGCACACACATATGTTTAAAAAATTGCCGCATATCCAAATCCTGAGACCGGTTCTCACGTTTCGCACTCACTCTCACACATTGAAAATCGTTTACTGCCCTGCGAACACTCGCATAAGGGAACTCCACGTCCTTATTTTATTTTCAAGGACAGGAATCTTGAAAATGATTCAACTATACCATTTTTCAGCAATGTGTCTGTGTGACTGTGTTATATACATTTTATACCTTCGTTTTTAAGAAGAACGACATCGAGAACTATTTTTTTTCTTTATTTTATTTTGCTTCATAAATATTCAATAATTTGGTCAAAGTGTGTGTGTGTTTTTGGGGAAAAGAAACTGGTTTTTTTTTCTTTATGAAAATCTGTAAACTCGTTTTTAAAGTTTTCATATTTTTTTGTTTCTTTAAATATATTAAAGCATTCGCTTATTCGTTCAATGACATGTTGTAGAGTTGAGTTTTGATTTTATTATGCGTGAGTAAGTTTATATAGATGTGTGTTTGGGAAAAATTTACTTTGACTCTCTTTCGAAATTATAATATTGTGAGAGTTATCCTTGGCGTTTATTTTTGAATATTTTAATGTTAATTTAAATATTTTATTAAGTTCTTTTTTATAAACTCGAAATGGGAACAAATTTCAAGAATTTCTGATTATGTATATTTCCTTCTTTTTTAATATTCTCGTAGCGCGCAGAAAATTGTGTTGCAATGGAAATTAAATTCAGGACATTTATTTTAAAATAGTAGTTTGGATATTAAAAGTATTAGAGTAAATAGAATATGGCATTGAATTTTATTATTCTGATTCTTGCATTTTTTAATTTAATTTGAAATTTTTTTTTTTAATTATGTTTCGAAAATTTAGATAAATTTATAAATTTGTATTCACATTATTGAAGAATTGAATTTTGTAAATGTGAAATTCAATTTACAACACTGTAAAAAAAAATCTCGGACAAAATTTTTCAAAATGAGTTACATTTCTTTTCTTGTTCCCCTCCAACATTTTATTTTAATCCGATTTTTTTTCAGTTAAAAGCTTGAATTTAATTTTCCAATTTTCTTTTATCTAAATTTCTGAACTTCAGAATTAAGTTCGTAAATTTTGAATTAAATTTCCAAAAGTAAAATTTGTGAGTTGAGAAACTAATTTTTTATAAATTTGAGAATTAAATTTCAAAATTTTCAGATTTTATTGTGTAAATTTTGAAAATTGAATTTTTACAGTTCTGAATTAAAGGTGAAATTTCTGAATTCTAAGTTAAAATTTTCAAAAGTTTAAAATTTTAAATTTCACATTTTTTCGTCTTAAACTTTCTATACTTTTCAATTATAGATTTTGAAATTGAATTCTTAATACTTTTTTATAAAAATTTTGTATAAAACTCACAAATTTTGAAATTATGTTTCTGAATTATCGAATTAAATTTATAAATTTTCCATTGATTCAAATATTCGGATTTTTGAATTACGTTCCTACATATAAAACATATAAATTAAATTTTTAAAAAACGTCAGAATTAATTGTCTAAATTTTGAGATTAAATTTTTAATGATTTGTGAGATTAATAAATTTACATATTTTTAAGAATTTGATTTTTAAACTTTTTAGCTAAAATTGAAATATCTTAACTCCATTTTCAGAACTTTGTTATTAATTTGCAAAAATTTTTAATTAATTTTTTTTAAATTTTCAGAATTTATACGCAAACTGAAGAAATAAATTTTTAACAATTAGATTGAAATTCCCAAAACTAAATTTTTTAAATTAACCTTTTGAATTTTTAGAAACTTGGATATTATTCTGCAGACTTTGAAAATTTAAAAATTTAACTTTAAATTAAATTTTCTAAATTTTACTTAAAATTAAATTTTCTTAAATTTTCTTGACATTTGATTTTCGTAAATTTTCTTGAAATTTAATTTTCTAAATTATACTTGAAATTAAATTTTTTTAAATTTTACATTAACTTGAATTGTGTAAAATTTGCCTTAAATTAATTTTCTAAATTTTGCCTTTAGTTAAATTTTCTAAATTTTAAATTAAATTGTTTAAATTTGACCTTTAATTAAATTTTCTTAAATTTTATCTTAAATTTCATTCTATTTGAAATAAAATTTTACTTGAAATTAAATTCAATTGAATAATTTTACGTATTTTTCGTGAAATTTTATTTTCTAAATTTTACTTTGAATTGACTTCGCAAAAATGTTCTTGAAATCCTATTTTCTAAATTTAACTTAAAGTTTATATTTCTCAATTTTACTTGAAATAAAATTGTTTAAATGTTACCTTAAATTAAATTGTTTCAATCTGAGCTTGACTCAAATTTCCTAAATTTTACCTTGAATTTAATTTTATTTGAAATTAAATCGAAATTTTTCTTTAAATTCCATTTTATGAATTTTTCTGGAAATTTAAGTTCCTAAATTTGACTTTGAATTGACTTTGCCAAATTTTTCTTGATATTCTCTTTTCTAAATTCTACCTGAAATTTATTTTTCTCAATTTTACTTTGAAATAAAATTGTTTACATTTTATGTTAAATTAAATTTGCTAAATTGTATCTTAAATTTAATTTTCCTTGAAACTACATTAAATTAATTCGATTTAATTTTCTCTTAAATTTAATTTTACTTGAAACTAGAAAAAAAATTTAATTTTCCCTTAAATTTAATTTGACTTGAAATTAAATTTTCCCCTTTTTTTCTTAAAATACGATTTTCTAAATTCTACTTTGACTTACTTTACTCACTTAATTCTTTCCCGATTTTTACTCCTAATTTTCTAAATTTGACAAGAATTAAAATTCTCTCAAAAATATTACTTAAAATCAAAATTTCTTCAATTTCACCCGAAATTAAATTTTCTCAACTCGACTTCGAATTAGATTTCAATTAAGTTACAATTTTCTTCCAACTTACCACTATATCACAAATTTTCCAAATAATTTCTCTCTCCCTTGTTTCTTTTGCTTAGACTGGGAAAAATTATTTTCCAACCAATTGACTAAATTAATTATTTTTTATTCAGATTTTTTGTATTCTATAAACTTATTATTTTATTATTTTTTTTTTTCTCTTTATTAAGTGAAAAATTACTCTCTAAGCAGTTAAACGTTCTCAATTTTATCTCTCTTTCTCTCTTGAAAAATAATTGTTGAATGATGTAAATCCCCACAATGTGAATAATGTGAAATGATTAAAAAGAGAGATATTCCAGTTGATATTAAAGTTTCTTAAAGCATTCTTTCATTCGCGTGTTGAGCTTTTCGTGCAGAAACGTCCCCCTCTCCCCGCCCCCCTTTCCCCCTGGCCCTTTTCCTGAGTAGTGAGCTTACTGTGCCTTGACTTATTTCCATTCTTTCTGTTCATATATGTATTTTATGTATTATATACGTACACAGATATACACACATTATGCATGTAAATGTCGCAGAAAAAAAAATATATATATATATATGAATTTATATATATATACCTATTTAATTCTATGCATATAGATGTACACGCAGAGCAGAATAAAAAAAAAATTTTCAAGCATTATCGATCGGTCACCCTCTTGTACTCTCTCGACATTTTTAACGTCGCCATTTCACCCCTTTTCTCGTCATCATCGTCAACGAGTCAGATTTTCATACGTATATATATATAGCATACACTTCTCTTCATCATATAGTACACTTTTTGCAATTAGCCACGTGGCTTGAGCAAAAGACTTTTTTCTGATGATGTGTCGATGGTGTCGACAACACTATACACTTGGAGAAGTGGGAGGTTTGTCGCGTGATTTTTTTTTTGTTTTGTTTTATAATCTTTCTTTTTCTCTCTCTCCTTTTTTTTTTTTTTAAGAAAAAGATGTAGAAGCATGGCAACCCTGCTTTTTAAAGCTTTTTTATGCGCATGTGTATTTCATGAAGGGATGAAATAAAAAAAAAGAAGTAACGGGGGTTTGAGACCTCAACAATCTTGAGTATTGAATGAGTCCCCAGTGGCAAAAAAAAAGAGGAGGGAAAAATATTCCCCTCAATCCAATTATAAACGATTCGAAAGAGAAGAGAGGAGAAATTAGTCTATTAGTTTTCTTTTATAGCGTGGGAAATTTTACGTCTAAGTTGACATTTATTTATTTCTGTGTTTTTTTATGTGCCTAAAGTTTTAACGTAGGTTCAACGATTGAAAGAAAAAAAATTATTTTTCTACCAAAAAAAATAATATGTTATTTTTTTTTGTTAATCATTATACAAAAAATTAATCGTACTATTTTCTTTACAAATATTTATAAAAATCTACTTAAATATTTTTTTTCTGCAATCGTTGACTTTAAAGGTTGTGAACTTTACTAATGTAAGTTTCGATGTTCCTAAAGTTTCGAACGTTCAAATGAACGACAATACTTTTTTAACTTGTTATTTAGATGTTAAATTCAATGTTTTTTTGTAATATTTTTATATTAAAACAAATTAATTCTAAACTAAATATTTTCAATTTCAATTATTTTTCTTTTTTCGATAGTAATTTTCAAAAATACTTGAGGTGAAAACAAATTTCGTTTACTTGAACGTTCCATAAGTTTCGAACGTTCAGGTGAATGACAATATTTTTTTCTACTTCTTCTAATTTAGAAAATCGTATTTCAAGAAAAAAGGGGAAAATTTAATTTCAAGTAAAATTAAATTTAAGGGAAAATTAAATTTTTTTTTAGTTTCAAGTAAAATTAAATTTAAGAGAAAATTAAATCGAATTAATTTAATGTAGTTTCAAGGAAAATTAAATTTAAGATACAATTTAGCAAATTTAATTTAACATAAAATGTAAACAATTTTATTTCAAAGTAAAATTGAGAAAAATAAATTTCAGGTAGAATTTAGAAAAGAGAATATCAAGAAAAATTTGGCAAAGTCAATTCAAAGTCAAATTTAGAAACTTAAATTTCCAGAAAAATTCATAAAATGGAATTTAAAGAAAAATTTCGATTTAATTTCAAATAAAATTAAATTCAAGGTAAAATTTAGGAAATTTGAGTCAAGCTCAGATTGAAACAATTTAATTTAAGGTAACATTTAAACAATTTTATTTCAAGTAAAATTGAGAAATATAAACTTTAAGTTAAATTTAGAAAATAGGATTTCAAGAACATTTTGGCAAAGTCAATTCAAAGTAAAATTTATAAAATAAAATTTCACGAAAAATACGGAAAATTATTCAATTGAATTTAATTTTAAGTAAAATTTTATTTCAAATAGAATGAAATTTAAGATAAAATTTAGAAAATTTAATTGAAGGTCAAATTTTAAACAATTAAATTTAAAATTTAGAAAATTTAACAAAAGGCAAAATTTAGATTTAAGGCAAAATTTACCAAATTCAAGTTAATGTAAAATTAAAAAAAAATTAATTTCAAGTATAATTTAGAAAATTAAATTTCAAGAAAATTTACGAAAATCAAATGTCAAGAAAAATTAAGAAAATTTAATTTCACGTAAAATTTAGAAAATTTAATTTCAAGTTAAATTTTTAAATATTTAAAGTCTGCAGAATAATATCCAAGTTTCTAAAAATTCAAAAGGTTAATTTAAAAAATTTAGTTTTGGGAATTTCAATTTAATTGTTAAAAATTTATTTCTTCAGTTTGCGTATAAATTCTGAAAATTTATAAAATTAATTTAAAATTTTTGCAAATTAATAACAAAGTTCTGAAAATTTAATCTTGGAGTTAAGATATTTCAATTTCAGCTAAAAAGTTTAAAAATCAAATTCTTAAAAATATGTAAATTTATTAATCTCACAAATCATTAAAAATTTAATCTCAAAATTTAGACATTTAATTCTGACGTTTTTTTTTAAATTTAATTTACATGTTTTATATTTAGGAACGTAATTAAAAAATCCGAATATTTAAGACTGGAAAATTTATAAATTTAATTCGATAATTCAGAAACATAATTTCAAAATTTGTGAGTTTTATACAAAATTTTTATAAAAAAGTATTAAGAATTCAATTTCAAAATCTATAATTGAAAAGTATAGAAAGTTGAAGACGAAAATGAAAAAATTTAAATTTAAAACTTTTGAAAATTTTAACTTAGAATTCAGAAATTTCACCTTCAATTTAGAACTGTAAAAATTCAATTTTCAAAATTTACACAATAAAATCTGAAACTTTTGAAATTTAATTCTCAAATTTTTAAAAAATTAGTTTCTTAACTCACAAATTTTACTTTTGGAAATTTAATTCAAAATTTACGAACTTAATTCTGAAGTTCAGAAATTTGAATAAAAGAAAATTGGTAAAATAAATTCAAGTTTTTCACTGAAAAAAATAGGATTAAAATAAAATGTTGGAGGGGAACAAGAAAAGAAATGTAACTCATTTTGAAAAATTTTGTCCGAGATTTTTTTTACAGTGTTGTAAATTGAATTTCACATTTCAAACATTTAATTAATGGAAAATTTATAAATTTAATTCCATAATTCAGAAACATAATTTCAAAATTTGTGAGTTTTATAGAAAATTTTTTTAAAAAGTATTAAGAATTTAATTTCAAAATCTATAATTGAAAAGTATAGAAAATTTAAGACGAAAAAAAACCTGAGAATTGCAATTAAAAAGTTTGGAAAATTTAATCTTAGAATTCTTTTTTTGATAGTAATATTGAAGAAAACTGGAGGTTAAAAAAAAATTGCGTCCAACTGAACGTTCGAAACATTAGCTTCAATTTGTTTGTTTTTTTTTGTCTTTTTTTTGTTATTTTGCCTTTTTTTGTTTTTTATTTTGTTTTTTTTCTTTTCTTTTCTTTGTCTTTTTTTCTTTTTTTTGTCTTTTTTTTGTTTTTTTGTTTTTTTTGTCTTTTTTTCTTCTATTTGTCTTTTTTTGAGAGAGAAATGAATTTTTATTCATAGTTTTTTGTGTTTTGGAATTGAGAACCCATGCTCTCGACACTAGTTGCGCTTTCTCAAGGTTGCACGTCCTAACGATATATAGATACGTCATTTGAAAGGGATGAGATACTTAGCTCGTGGTATGTGTCTGTGTGTGTGTTTGGAAAATGAATGGATTTTTCCGGTTCTTGAATTCACAAAGCCTTTTAGTGGAGTGAAATTTTTTTTCCAGTCATTGACTATTTACTATTTTTTTTTTTTGTTGCCTTCCTCTTTTTTTTCACTCATTCTCTCTCTCTGTCTCTTTCTCGTACTTTTTCGCCAAGAAAGTTTTTCTGTTGGCATTTCCAACGTCAACGATTTAAACGCAAGTAGTTTGCTTTTCGTTTTCAATTTCTTGGGCAAGGGAATTTCGTGGAATTTAATTAATTAACTAATGGGGAATCTGTCTTTTTTTCTCATTAAGTGAATCGAAGGAGAATTTTTGTGATCGATGTCACTTAATTTGAGAAGTAGGAGGGAAAAAATTTATTGTTGCTAAAAAATTGATTTTCTATTTCTGGTTTTTCGCTTTTGGGCTATCAAATAAATTTTTACTTGAATCAAATAATTTTTATTTGAATCAATTAAATAATGTTTGCCTCAAATACTGAAATAATTGATTCAAATATACAATTTCTTTGATTCAAATAAAAATTATTTGATTCAAGTAAATATTTATTTGATAATAGTCAAATAATCGGTTATTTGAATCACATAATTTTTTTTTTCCAGTGTATCAAATATTTCAAATTAACAAAATAATAATTGATGTTTGTAATTAAATTATACTATAAACTATAGTTAAAATTTTTCTATTCTAACTACAGTTTACTATCAACTAATTTATATTTACTATTTATATTTTCTATTTATATTTATCTAGTTAAGTATTTCCGCATAAATAAAAATTGTATAATTATTATAAT
This sequence comes from Leptopilina myrica (nomen nudum), assembly GCA_032872475.1. Lineage (NCBI taxonomy): Eukaryota > Metazoa > Arthropoda > Insecta > Hymenoptera > Figitidae > Leptopilina > Leptopilina myrica (nomen nudum). The sequence goes on along the minus strand of CM065465.1, from coordinate 4,205,888 downwards.
ATTAATTATAAATTAGATTATCAAAAAAAAAAAAAATTTGACTTATTTTTTAGAAAATTTTCTGTAACTAAATAAAATGAAAAAAAAATGTGTTACTACTTACTATTAAAATGAAAATCCCCACTAATAAAAAATTAGAGAATAAATAATTGTGAAAAAAATTATTTTTTCCGTAATGAATAATTCTTGGACAGGAACAAAAAATATTTCTTCTTTCAAAAATATAAATAATATGTATTTTAAAGAGGGAAATTTTTGTTTGTGAAGAATTTTTTTTTCTTCTTGTCACTTTGTATATTGTTTTATTTGAAGGTGATAAATGATAATACATCTCCTTGATCTTGTTTCATTAAATTCTCGAGACGCGGCAATTGAGAACGTTTGAATATATATATATATTCTTTTTCACTTTAGAAAATAGAATATTATTTTCAGTTGGATCATGAACTCTTTTTTAAAGTCCGCGTGAAAAGGAAAAAAAAGAAGATATTCTGTTATGAAAGCAACATGCAGTAAATTTAATGACTCGTATATACTCTTCCACTTCGTTACAAAGAGTAACGTTTCCTCTCTTTATTATTATTTTTTTTTTTTTGAAAGAATATTGCTATAGGTTTTCCTCATCTCTATTTATAAAACTTTTGTTTTGAAATTTGTAGTTTTAAAAATTTTTCCTACGAAATCGAGATTTAGACATTTTTCGTCGTCTCTTGAATTAGGTGAAAAGTCGTACAGTTCAAATATTAGTAAAAATTTAGACTTATTTTTTGTTCTGAAAATTAAATTAAATTCTACTAAATTAAAAAAAATAAATTTTACTAATTTTACGAATTTTTACTCATTCCTACGGATCTTTGGTCCTTTTTATTCAAACATTAGTAAACAACATTTAAACTACTTTGTTACTAATTTTAAACTAATTTTTAGAAAATTCTGATATTTTTAGTCAATTTTCACTAAAGCTTTAGTAAAAATAAATAAAAATAGATAAAATTAATAAACAAAAATAAAAACAAGTAAATAAAGTAAATCATAATTTTCCACGAGTAATTACTAATTAGTTATTATTTTTTGACTATAAAAATTAGTTTTTTAATAATAATTAATTAGTTTTTACTAATAAAATAATTAATCATAATAGTAGAAAATGACTTAATAGTAGAAAATGGCTAATAGTAAAAAATGGCTAAAAACCTAAAAAGTAGAAAATGGCTATTAATAGAAAATGACTAATAGTAGAAAATTACTAAATAGTAGAAAATTACTAAATAGTAGAAAATTACTAAAATGTAGAAATTGACTTAACTGTAGAAAAAGACTAAAAAATAGTTATAATTACTAATTAGTTATTATTTTTCGACTAAATACTAGTTTTTTAAAATAATAATTACCTAGTTTTTACTAAAAAAATAATTAAAATATTTCACAAAAGCATTTCTTATATTATTATATTTTCCAGTTATTTTCTACTAATAAATAGTTACGATTTTTTACTAATTCGTAAAATAAAACGTAATATTGCTAATTTTTTAGTATTTTACTAATATTTTAGTATTTTACTAATATTTTAGTTTCTTTTCAACTAATTCCGATTTAGAAAGTTCAACATTCATTTTTTAATTCTCTTAATAGAATAATTATAGCATTGAATAATTCTAATTAAATAATAAGCTGATTGTTGAGGAGAATTCATTTTTTTTTACCTCCTTTTGTCTCATTTTGTTATAGCGATAATTAAATCAATAAAAGTATACGTATTATATTGCATAACGGAATGGATCTATGACTCGTGTTCATTCATCTAGGAAGCAAGTAATTTTGCTATCCACTCGTCCACCTACACACAGTAGTTAATTAAGTCTGCTACGGTAAAAACCGCTGATATTCGCGCTCAATAAAGATGAACAGAGAGTATAGAGTGAGCGAGAGAGAAAGAGAGAGAGAGAGTGAGCCGAGCCAAGAATCTTCGAATAATGAAAATGTGAATGTCGGGGGAAAAAAATCCACTAGAAATTCCTTTCCTCCTCGATGCTTTTAATCAAAGTCCAAAAAAAAAATAAAAAGTTTCTTACCACGCTTCAAAAAAGCTCCTTTTTCTTTATGTATTCCACCCCCACCCCTTTCCTTCCTCAACGCTCCTCTTATTCCCAAAAATGAAAAAATATATACTTGAGGAATTTTTCGATTTTACATTTTCGTTTTTTTTTTAATTTTTAGTTTCTTTCGTATGAAAAGATATTTTTTGCAAAGCTATGAATTTTGTTGAATGTAAATAATTTGTAGAAAAAGAAGATTTTTTAAAAATTAAATTTTGTCAATCATAATATCGAGAGAGTACCTTTCGTAATAATTGATAATAATTCTTTCTCATGCATATATTTTTCCGTCCTATAGAGACACAAATATAGACACACACGCGGCGGTGGCAAAAAGACAAAAAACAAAAAATTTCCACCATTGTGTGAGTCGTATAGTATATTATGTTTCGTTTATTTCTTCGGCAGAAAAACTATATTTTTCATGATCAAAGTAAACTGGCAAAACAATGAGTAATATGAAATGATACCCATGAGCCCTCTCTTCACGCTCCCAAGCACTCAGTATAATTTGCAATACCCATTACTTTAAATGCAATGTCACAATGCTGGGTATTTAATTAGTCGCCTGTAAATACAGACTACAATAATGAAAAAAGAAAAATAAATAAAATACTATATATAATATTACTTTAAAAAAAAAGAAAAAAAGTCCTCCCAAGTCCTCTTTTCTGTGGTAACAATTTTAATCCCCTGCTCTCTATACATTGTAGGAAAAATATAATTTCTCTATAAATTGAACTTTCCTCTGCATGTTTATTCGAAAATAGTACGTAAAATATTTTACTCTTTATTTTTAAGGTAAAAATTAAATTTTTTAATTTTTAATTTCTCTTTTGCTTTAATGGGAGAACTGGGTTTCCAAAACGAATTTGACTTTTTTAGGAAATTAGTTTAATTAGGTAAATTGGTACATTAAGTTAATTAATAAAAATAATTTTTTTGGAAAAGTCAAATTCGTTTTGGAAAATAAGTGAAAAATAATTTTTTATGAACGCTCCCTATAATTGAAAATAATTCATTCTTTTTCAAGGTTTCCAGGATTTTAATACAATTTTTGAAAATAACTTTTAGAGAATTTTAATTTGTGTAAATTTTGTAAATAATTGTGAATTTTCAAAAATTTCAATGAAAAATCTTCAAAGTGTAAATTTGAAAATAAAATTTAATGAAAATTAGCTTCTAAAAATTATATTAAAATATTTCTAAGATAAGTAGTTCTTAAAATTGTCACACTGTAATTTTTTAAAATTCAAATATTACCAATATTTTTTTTTTAAATGATACAAAAATTATTTTTAAGAAATTAGAATATAATATTTTTAAAAAACTAATTCTTAGAAATGTTTAATCATAGTTTTTAAGATTCAATTATTTACTTTTTTTTTGAGAAATCAGATTCATGTTTATAATAATGATGATTCTTTCAAAAACTCGAATATTTTTAAATATTTTTCCAAAACTTCAATTATTATGTAAAGATTATATTCAAATACATTTATTCTTTAAAGATTTTACTAAATTTCAGTTATTTGAAAATATTTTAATTTTTCAATTTTTTTTTGCCAATAAAATTTGTCTAATCTTATCAAAATTGCATAAAAAATTGTTTAAATATTAATTTTAAGAATTTATTAAAATTTTTGGAAAATATATTATACTTTCATATCTTTAAAAAAAACAAGAACAGTTGTAGTTAAAAGTATTAATAAAAATTAAATTTTTCTATTTAATAATCGAAGAATTAAGTTACTATCAAAGAAGTTTCGAAAAAGTTTTTTAAAATAATTGATTTAGAGATGAAGTTCAGTTTAAATTTGCAGAAAATAATTTAATTTTGGAATAATAATTTTTGAAAATTCCTAAACTTCAGAAGGTTTTAATTTGAAATATCTGTTAAACTTTATTATCAGTGGAGAAACAAAAAAGAAGTAATTAAATATTTATTTAACAAAATTATTAAAGTTTTTTTTGATCTATTTTATTTTATTTATTCTACTTTAATATTTTTTAATTGTAAATTTTTTAGTTTTTCCATATTTACACTAAAAGAAAATGTATAGTAAATTTTGTAAAAGTATTTTACAATTTGGCGGAAAGGTGCAACAAACGGAGATTTTTATATAAAAAATACTAAAGTTTAAAGAAAATTACGTGGAATTTACAATTTGGGGAAAAAGTACAACAAACCGAAATTTTGATATAAAAAATACTAAACTTTAAAAAAAACTGACGTGGAATTTAGTTTAGAATTGTATCAAATATCAAGAATTTTAATTCAATTTTAAATTAACTTTACCAAATTCCACAACATTTTTTTTTTGAAATTTGGTATTTTTTATATAAAAATTTCGGTTTGTTGCACTTTTTCTCCAAATTGTAAAATACTTTCACAAAATTTAATAAACATTTTCTTTCAGTGTATACTTTCATTTTATTTATTTTATTTATTTTATTTATTTCATTTATTTTATTTATTTTATTTATTTTATTTATTTTATTTATTTTATTTATTTTATTTATTTTATTTATTTTATTTATTTTATTTATTTTATTTATTTTATTTATTTTATTTATTTTATTTATTTTATTTATTTTATTTATTTTATTTATTTTATTTATTTTATTTATTTTATTTATTTTATTTATTTTATTTATTTTATTTATTTTATTTATTTTATTTATTTTATTTATTTTATTTATTTTATTTATTTTATTTATTTTATTTATTTTACTTTACTTTCATTTAAATTCTGTTTCAAATATTCGTTTTACACATTTATTTATAATATTTTGTTTGTATTCCTTTTTTTAAGTTTCCTGCAAAAAAAACTATATTTTTCATGACCAAAATAATTAAAATGATTCTTTTTTTTCATTAAATAAGTAATCGTTTTTAATGAGACTTGTTGCATAAGAATAATAGTTATAATTACCACCAATTACAATCAGTGCTGATCCGAAGACAATAGCGCCTAATAGCAATAATAGTATAATTTTAATTTACGACTCTTTCTAAATGCTGCCGCACGTTTTTAATTGTCATTTCCTTTTTCGAAAAAGTTTCCAAAACAAAAAAATTTCGTTCACTCAATTTAAATTTAGAAGAAAACGGCAATAAATTACGGTAAAAAAATATGCTCGGATTATTCCATGTATTAATATGCATGCATGTGTATGTTCATTCATATACATGTTAACAAAGATGTATAAATAAATATAGATATAGATATAAACAAGAAAAAAAAATATATATACATATAAAAATATTTATATAGATTTACATATAGATATAGATACACATATAAATATATACATCCAAAAATATTTGAATGTAGATACACATACATGTATAACAGTTAATACATTTATAAAATCCCGAGTATCTTGACCCGAAAAATGAAACTTTATTTCCGTCTCGAAAATAAAATGTCAGATTTTCCCAGCAATGATTTTTCAGTTGTGTGTGTGTGTTTGTGTGTTTGTCGGTGTGAATGTAGGAGGATGAGGATGAGCAAAAGAGAAGAATAACACGTGTGTATGTCTGGCTTGAACAATTAATTAAAGGGGTCGTCTTGGCGTTTTATCGAAGCGATTAAAAATTAATCCAATGCGCTATATAACCCATTCCATTTAATCTTGTATAACGTATTGTGTGGTCCAAGTATAGTATTCTCTCTCTCTCTCTCTCTCTTTCTCTCTTTTTCTTCCTTTCCCTCTCTTCTATATGTATACAGAAATCCTACGCTAATCTATATACGGACTCCGCGCTTTTATTATCTTATCTTTGAGAGCGGCAGTAAACATTTGAATTATTAACCTTCCCTTTCGAGATGCAAATCCACATAAGTGCACTGAGGCATGAAAAAGAAATAGAGTTGGATGTGTATCGTGTGTAAAAAAAAAAGAAAACCGTCGTTTGAAAAACCACAATGTTTAGTGGTGTTCGTCAAACTAATGTTCTCTTCGGTTCGGTTTTTTTCATGCTTCTTTTATCTGTTCGATTTTCTTTTCTCTTGTGACTTTGTTTTTAGAGATTTGATTGTACTTTACTTTCCGCAGTGTTCGTGTTTGTTGTGTTCCACTTTTTTTCTACTTCGTTTTGGTTTTGTTTTATTCCTTTTGGTTCCGAATTGTTTTAGTCCCTTTGGTTCCATTCCGTATGGTTTGATTCCAAATTGTTGTTTTATTCCCTTTGGTTCCATTCTGTTTGGTTTTATTGCAATCTGTATGGTTTGATTCTAATTTGTTCTGTTTCATTCCCTTGGTTCCATTCTGTATGGTTTGATTCCGTTTTGTTCGGTTTTATTCCCTTGGTTCCATTCTGTATGGTTTGATTCCGGTTTGTTCTGTTTGATTCCGATTTGTTCTGTTTTATTCCCTTGGTTCCATTCTGTATGGTTTGATTCCGAATTGCTCTGTTTGGATCTGTTCCGACTTGTCATGTTCGGACCAATTCCGACTAGTTCCGTTTGGTGCTCTTCCATTTACCCCACAGAATAAAAGTTTCTTTAAAGAGAAAAGAAAAATAAAAATGCCGAATTAAAATTTCCCTACTCTCCTAAAAGATATTTTATGCTCCTCCAAGTTGAACAGATATCGAGGTTATAGACATCGTTTCCCGCCCATTAGAAAAGTGTTATTTTAAGCGAATGAATGTGGCTAAAAATAAAACCTTTTCCGTTCAATACACACCGAATTTTTTTTCATCCATACATGATTCACAAATATTGAATCATCCAAATAAGTTCCACCGAAATTATTTATTGTCAAAATATATTTGAATATTTTAGACGTGAACGCATTTCCGTAATGTATGCAAATAACTTAAATCTTGGTCTCCCGTAATGTGTGTGTGTATGTGTTTATATGTGTATAGGTTAACGAACGTTCCAGAACAATAGAGAATTATCTCGCTTGTAACGAACGTTACGCACAGCGATGCACGAGGACAGAAGAAGGGTCTGGGGGCAAACAAAGGAGTCTCAGGCCTCCTTTTTACACATCAAGGCTCCCATGACTCGATACGGTCTGAGCTGTGAGGTACTTTTTTTTGCGCCCGATTCTATAGGCAAAAAAAGAAGAAGAAGAAGAAGAAATAAAGAAGAAGAATCTGCTTTCGGTTCCTTTTCAGGTCGAATATGTCATTACTACAGAATCTGGAGCTTAAAATGAACCTCTCACTCACTCTTTTGTTTTGGATCCGTTGAATCTTTTGACCATTTCAAGTTTGTTGAATTCATAGAAAGTTGTGTTCTGTATGCGCTTTATTGTTGTAACATTTCAACATTGTTTCACTCCTGGTATTTTCTATTATCTTCATGATGTTCTGTAGTCTATCACTTGTTTCTCAAGTGATACTCCATTTAGTTTTGATTCTAGTTGTGTTATTGTGTATAGTAGAGGGAAATTTTCAAGAAAGTTTAGGTTTCATTGTGAAAATGCTGTGTGTTTCTGTGTTACATGAGATGATTGAAGGGGAAAATTGATTATGAGGAAATATTTTGTGGTATATCATTTTGTTAATGATGATCAATGCGGGGGAATATATTGGCGAATCGATATCGCATCTTCCACTTGTGGCGATGAATAAAAGTGAAAGTGTGTTGCTGGGTCAAGTGTATATAGTGATGGCAGTTAAGTAAAGGATCATAAATTTCACGATGACCTCATTTACAGGCAAAAGTATTTGCTCGTTCAACTTTCTCATTGTTGATGATCGTTGGGAATTTGTCAACAGGTTACGTTTCTTTACTGGAACATTAATGATTGAAATTTTGGAATTTAAGATTAGCGTTTGATTCTTAATATTAATAATAGTCAATTATTATCGTTCTAAAATTATCTTCTTCTGCTTAAAGATGAACCATTTTTTAATGGTATCGTAATGGCTGCAAAACAGTCAATTTTTAATCCTATTGATTAGCTTCTGTTTCCTTAAAATAATCCACAAGTGATATATACTTAAACATCAGGTGTTGATGCTTCGAAATTAACTGTTAATGCTTCGAAGAGATTAGTATCTGATGCTTTCAGGTCAGCTTTTGATACATTAAGATTAGCAATAAAATTGATTCTTCAATGTCAGCATTCGATTCTTGAAGATAAGTCAGTGCTTCAAGAAGATCAACTGTTATTGATTCAAGATAATTATTATTGTTTTGATCAGATTGGTTTTTAATTCTTTAAGATCAGCTTTCGATGCTTTAAATTCACATGTTTTTGATCATGTTTTAGTGCTTTAGGTCAATTGGTGCAATATTAATTAGTTGCAATATTAATAGTAATTGTTGCATTCACAAATGTTTCCAGACTATCAGTAGTTGACACATTAAGATCAGCTTTTAATGCTTCAAGATGATCGGATTTTAATGCTTCAAGACAATTGTTAGTTGTAGTGTTAATAGTAATTGTTGCATTAAATTAATGATTCGAGTTGATCAGGTTTTAAAGCTTTCAGACTATTACCAGTCGTAGCATTAATAGTTTTAATTAATTGATTCTTGCATTGACTAATGCTTCAAAAATATTAATAGTTTATGCTTTAAGATCAGCTTCTAATGCTCCAAGATGATCAGATTTTGATGCATCAGAATAGTCCACAAATAATAGTTTAATATCAGCTTTTGATGGTTTAGACTATAGTCAAACCTTAAAGCTTCAAGTAGTTTTTGATGCTTTAAGATTTTTAATGTTTCGGAACAATTGATTCTTAATGCTTCAATTAGATTAATTCCCTATGCTTTAGGATCAGTTTTTGGTGCTTCGAGAAAGAAATTACCCTATTCATCATCTTCGCCCCATTTCAAGAATTTAATCTAAAAATAATCATTTAATCGTCTTACTGAAATTAAATTTTTGCTGTTCGATTTTAATGACTCAGGAAACAAAATTTTGGAGAGTGAATCGTTTAATAGTTGCGTGCACTGCACACACACACACACACAGTGTGTGCATTTATCGCAAAGCAAACTCACATGCCAGATTTTGATAAAACATTTATTATACATGCATATATCGAAGATCAATTTATATCCATATATATATATATATAATATGGATCCAAACGATGTGGTGTAGACGTTGACGATTCTCTTTCGAAAGGTAGGAGAATTCTGATCTGCCACTGCACAACTGCACACTATATATCGGACCTTTAAAGGCTCTCCCAGGAAGATTCATAAACGCGTTAATGGTCGGCCGATTCAGCTCAAAACCAGTTTCTATATGGGGACGTTTTGTTGTTCCTCCTCGAGGCGCTTTATATTTCGCTCGTATAGCAGCATTCCAGATGCCCGAAGCGCCGATCGATCCAGCGGATGGGATGGCCAAATTCGTTCGCAATTCATATAACCCCCACCTTCCCCTTCCCTCCCCCCTTTCCACCCCCTCTTGCCTCTGATAAAATTGGCACGAAACTTTGAAACATTTAATACAATGAGTCAATCTACTTCTACTTGAATCAATATGTATTGAAAAAAAATTGAAGGATTTCTGATTCTGCTTTGGTGTTTTTTATTCTTGTTGTTGTTTCAGATTCGATTTTGGTTAAATTGAAATTATAATTTTTTGAGGATGTCAAAAAATCAAAACTGTTGCTTCGCAACACTTTTGATTCCCCTTTTGTCTCAATTTGGTATACTCGGAAAAAAAAGAAAATTGTGAAACAGTGGTTGTTAGAAATGTTTGTAACAAGTATTCAACCACTTATTTGCATCTGGTAATTGCAACTTCAACTTGCAACTAATATTTGCAACAACAAGTATTAATAACAAACGGTATTTGTAGCAATCAGCATTTGTAATAACTTGTAATCTGTAACATTTACAGCAACTAATATTTGCAAATACTATTTACAACAGAAAGTATTAATAACAAACAGTATTTGTAATAACTAGTAATCTGTAAGATTTACTGCTTGTAACAACCATTAACTAGTAGTTAATAGTAATTAATTGTAGGTAATTGTAGTAATTAATTAATGTTAACTGTAGTGTATGGTATCTACAAGCAGTAAATCTTACAGATTACTAGTTATTACAAATACTGATTGCTACAAATACTGATTGCTACAAATACTGTTTGCTATTAATACTTGTTGTTGCAAACAGTATTTGCAAATATTAGTTGCTGTAAATGTTACAGATTACAAGTTCTTACAAATGCTGATTGCTACAAATACTGTTTGTTATTAATACTTGTTGTTGCAAACAGTATTTGCAAATATTAGTTGCAAGTTGAAGCTGCAATTACCAGATGCAAATAGTGGTTTAAGTACTTGTCACAAACAGTATTTAGGAACAATGGTTGGTAGAATGTACAAATAGTGACAAAGAATGGTTGTTAGAAATTGCAAATGGTAGTAAAGAATGATTGTTACGGATTATGAATAGTAACGAAGATTGGTTGTTGGAAATTACAAATAGTATCAAGGAATGGTTGTCACAAATGAAAAATAGTGATGAGGAATGGTTGTTACAAACGGTACTGACAAAGAATTGTTGTTACAAACAGTACAGACAAAGAATTGTTGCTACAAACAGTTCTGACAAAGAATGATTGTTATAAACAGTTCTGACAAAGAATGGTTGTTGTAAACAGTTCTGACAAAAAGAATGGTTGTTACAAACAGTTCTGACAAAGAATGGTTATTACAAACAGTTGTCACAATGCTCGGAACCCCAAAAAACAGTTCGAATTTTAGATGAATTAGATGAATTGATGAATCCATAGCGATGAATTACTAGTTGTCGAGCACCAGTACCTAAAGATAATGAACATTATTAAAACCACTACTTAAAAACACTGGATAATTGCAAAAAGTACTTGAACAATTTTTCCCCGCATATCAGTTTCATCAGCTCGACTTTTTCGTTGAAAAAATGTTTTGGCAGCAGCTGCTTTTCGTTCTTCATCATGATCTTCATCATCATCATCATTTTCATGTCCCCTTTTCGTGTGCTCGTGCACACTGCGATCGTTTGTATGTTAATTTAAAGTAATTGAATAGTTTGTGACTTGAAATTGACGAATATATTGCTTATGTGTTTGACGTGTGATAAGTGTGTTAACTGCATTTGTGTGTGTGCGGGGTAAAATTTATTCGTAATGGATGTACATATTTGAACGATAATGAGACGATTGTCACCTGGCTCGGTTATTGAGCGTCGTTTCATGTCCTTCGCAGAAGAAGAGACTTCCTTCGATGGCTTGTGAATAATAATAAGCTTAAAGAAACGATCTTAATGCCAACAACCAAACGTCCTTTTATGTATAAATATATATATATATATAGACATTTCCATTGAGACGGAAAGCTATGACGCAGCATTTGTATTATATAGTCATTTGTCGATTCCCAACCTTGGAGGCACTGTTGCTTTTTTTCTTTTTCTTTTTCTTCTTTTTCTTCTTTCAAACTTTCGCTCACAGCTTTCTAGTATATCTGCGATAATTCTTAATTACTGTTATGTAATTATGTAACTCTGCAATTCTTTAATTCTTTAATTCTTTAATTCTCAAATGAAGATAACTCTTTAAAATTTGAAATATTTGAACATTTTTTTGAATTCTTCCAAATCGACACTTTTTCTTCTTGCATTTCTATCAGAAGAAGAAATAGAAAAGGAATGTTGACAGAAAATAGAACCAAATGGAAAATGTTTGCAATTTTTGATTTTAAAAATCGGTGTTAATTAGAGAGTAAAATAAATAGTAAATTAACAAGTAAATTAAGAGTGAATTATTTTTGTGCTTCATTTGAAACTTTCTTTTTGGTTATTGATTGACTGGTAAATTTTTTCTGTATATAGTTTTATTAAATTACTCGCTAGCGATTCAGTTGGAGCATGTATATTGGAATTTTTTCTTCTCCATACGCACGGTAACTTGAGATGTGTATGCTTCGAAATATACAAAGGTATTATTTCATATTGATTAATTTTCACAGAGAAATTTAAACCTCGGTATCAAATTATAGACGCAATTATTCTTTTCCGTTTCGGTTTTAGAGAGCAGGTTTGGTTTTTTTTAGAAATTAATTACAATTTGTTTTAGAAAAATGTTCCTCTCTTTTTCTTTTATTTTTTCAAAAATCCTTGTTAGGAGTAATTGTTAAAAAAATATATTAGCAATTGGTGGGAAAAATTTTAACGATCGTGGTAAAAAATAAATTAACAACAACGGGTTTTTAATCATAAAACTAAAGAAATCATAAAACTAGAATCATAAAAATTTTTGAACTGAAATAGTTTTCAAAATTAATTCGTTCATAAATTTTATTTTCTGATTAATTTATTGCTAGGGGAAGAAAAATGTTGTTTTCTTTTCTTTTTGTGAAATGAAAATCGAATGAAACGAAACCATGTTGCCACGTGTTTAGTGTTAGGAGAGTGCGACCTTGTTCGACATTTTGCGTCTCGATCGGGATTTAGTGTGTGGCTTTTATATATATATTTTACTCTCGAACGATGTTTGGGAAATATAAAGCAATAAGTGACAATTATTTTTCTCCCATTGACCTCGTAATAATTTTGAATAAAAATAATTTTTTTTTTGTCAATTTTGATTGTTATAATAATGGTGTAAATAAGAGAACAATATAATGATTGAGTGAAACACGTTCATTGCACTGTGAAGTGCATTGACCGTTCAAGAGGAAACTGACTCGATCCGATCTTAATCGAATACATTCAAGACCTTCGCTCTATTAACTTGAAAATAATCTTGTCTAGACAATTAGTTAACCAGTTCACTTCCATCTACAATATTCTTCTCGACTTTTGCTTTTCTTCTATATTCAATTTTTAACAAATGTTTCTCTTTTTTCGGAATTTGGTGTTTAAATTTTTAAAAAAGTTTGTTTTGGTCTAAAAAGGAAACTGTGCTGTTAAAGGAAAGGTACTAATTTAGTACCAATTTTGGTACTAAATCGGAATTTGGTTCTTTTTTAATTCCGAAATCAGCTCTAATTTAAAATATTTTTAACAGTGTGATCCAAAAGCAAACTATTTGGAAAATAATTGAATTATATAAAAAATGTCAATGAAAAATATTTAAATGTAAAATTAAAAAATTAAAAATTAATGAAAATTAGCTTCCAATTTTTTAAAGTCGAATATTTTGAATATTTTTAATTAGATAGTTCTGAAAATTCAAATATACACAAAAAATAATAGAAATTCATGAATAAATTAGTTTTTTTTTCAAATTGTACAAAATTCTTTTTAGAAAAATTAATTATTTTCACAAAATTGAAATTAAATATTTTTAAAAACTTATTTATAGAAAAGAGATATAAAAATATTTTGATTCAACTATTTTCGAAAAACGAAGTTGAAATTCACAACGTTTATCAACGAAAAAAATTTGTTTAATGCAAAAAAAATATCTTTTTAAATTTAATATTTTATTGTACAACAATTATTATCAAAACATAAACTTCAATCTTTTTGTTTAAATATTTTTGTATCAATATTAATTCATTATTTTTAATTAATTTACTTAGTGAACAATTTTTTTTTTCGTTGATCAACGTTGTGGACTTTAACTTATTGTTTACGAAAAAAGTGAATAAAAATTTACTTTTCTTAGACTTATTGAAAAAATTTAAATATTCAGAAATAAAATTCTTCAAAGATTTGATTATTTTTTATTTCTACCTATTTTTTAAAAAATTCAATTTTTTTTAAAGATTCTAGAAAAATATTAATTGTTTAAAATTTTTTTAAATTCTAATTAAAAAACTAATCTTTCAAAAGATATGGAAAAAATATTTTTTTTTAAATTAATTTTTGAGAATATCTTTCCTATAATTGTTTGAAAATGGTGGAAAATAATTAATAATTTTAAAAAATTATTAACTTAATTTGAAAAATCCCCTTTTCTTAAATTAAAAAATTAGGAAAAAATAAAAATAACCCTTCTTATCTAATATTACATGGAAATTCACCTTGATCCCTAAATTCCCTAAAATTATATCTCATTAATTTATAAATTGTTGATTATAAATATTGATGTAAGTTATTATTTAATATTGATTAAAGAAAGCTTAATTTAATGAAATTATTCAGTAATAATAATTATTCTCATTCTTCAGTTTTTATTTTTACGATACAAATTCTAATTTAAATCTTTTCTTATTTGTTTCAGGTGAGTTAAACAACTTATGTTTTCTGAGGAGTTCATTTCGTGAGTAATTATAATATATTGAAATATTTCTAATGTTATATAAGAAAATAAGTACAATGTCATAATTTTGTTTTTTTTTGTCTAAAAAGTCAAATTTAATTTTAAATTCATTTTGGTAAAAGCGTAAAGAATTAAATTTCCTACATTTTAATTAAAATTATATTTGAATAAAAATTGTAATTTTTTCGCAATAATAAATCATTTATGTGACATATCTAAAAATTTAACAAATGCTTCTCATTGACAAAATTGTACTTTTTTCAATTGTAACTTTTAATTTTTTAAATTTTCAAAATTAAATTCTTCGCCTTTCCACCGAGACGAATTAATTTAAAAATTAAATTTGTCTTTTTCGTTTAAATTTCGAAATTGTGACATTGGAATAACTTTTGATTCGACTATACGTCAGATTTCTTCTTAATGTTCTGAACAAACTTCTTTTGTGTTTAAGTTTATGTTTTTCTTTTCTGTTCAAGTATTTAAAAAAAACCAAGAAAAATGAAAAATGTTAGTTAAAAATTGTTATTTAGTTAATAAATAATATTTTTCACAAATAGAAAACTCTTTTTTCTAATGGAATGCAAACAGAAAGATGATCGTCATTCATTTGGAACGTTAAATTTTCGGAACATTTGGTTTTGAGAAGTTCCGTTCTTTTTCTTTTTAGAAAAGTTGTAAAAATTAAAAAAAAAAACTGTTTCTTTGATTTTCGGAATGAAATGAAAAATTCTCGATATGAGACACATACACACAGATGGTACGAATGGATCGGAGGCAGTCACTTTTCACGCGTCCGGTTACCAAACAGTCGTATCCGGTATTTGCGAGTCCTCTAGATATCTCTTCAAACAACCAAGTGACACGATATGTTAGAATTTCAGATTTTCCACTATAATTTATCGAATTGAATTTTTATTTTCGCTCGATGTTTCCTTCGAATCTTTAAACCCTGTTGCTTCATGTCCTGAGGGGAATTTTAATCTCCATAGATTAAATAAATTGAAATTTCGTTTGGGTAAATTTTATTTTGATACATTAAATTATTTTATAATCTTTATTAGAAACTGTAGATTTGATAGTAAAGTTTTTAATTTTCCATTAAATGGTATTAAATTATAGTTCAAACTAGTAGTGAAATTGAAAAATTAAGGGCTAGTCTCACCAATACCGATTCAAAAGATGAGGCTAAAGTTCACAACGTTTTTAAAAACGAAAACAAAAAAATAATTGTGTGGTATTTCTATTTTTGATTCTAAATCATGTTATTTTTTAATAATTGTATCCTTGGTGACTTAAAAATTAAGGCCACATGAAAATTAGAGATGAATTTAGTTTGAAAAAAAAATTCTTTTTTAATGCTTCGGTTTTTAAAAAACTTTGCGGACTTGAGCTTCTTTTGAAAAGCAAATCAATGAACCAATCATGAGTTGTTAAAGTGTTGAAAAAAGAGCTCTTAAAGTAAAATTAAAGATTAAAGATTAATAGCGGTTGGTAAAATTAGCCCCTAAAAATACTAGTTAAGGACATTTGAAACATTATGATGTCATAACCAAAGCATGTGTTCTAAATTCGTGACGTCATGATGGTTCAAATTCCCTTAATTAAAGAGAAAATTGTAAACTAAAATTAATTTTACTTTTCGATTGATAAAAATGTTGTAATAAATATTTATGGTTGTTGTGAGAGAGATTTTTTCCTCCTCTTGTCGTCTGCTTCTCTCTATTATATCAGCAGAAATTGTTTATTCAATTTGGATTAGAATTACGTCTTTATGTAAGACTCCTATAAATGATTGAATGATTCTGCACTTTGCAGTGATTTATAATTCCTTTAGGGGAAAATTATTTCTTTGATCGGTGTCGGGCAAAAATTGCCTTAGAGGAAAATAAGGATTTAGTTGAAAGAATATATATGGTTGTGTTGTAGACATTAGCTGGTTGTGTGCCAAGTTTGGTATGACGTTAATATCTCAACTTGTAAGGTTCAAGGATTCAAGGGGACTTAAACATTAGAAAGAGAGAGAGGAGGATTGTAATACAATATTTGAAGGCTATATACTCTTCTTCTTTTACATCTTTTTCTTTTTCTACATCTTTACTCAATACATGGAAATAAGAAAATTAAAGAAAATTCTCTGTAAAGGTTGTAGTGAAGAAGGTTTTCGCCTGCCAATTACTTAGGTGACCATGTTTTGACCCTTTTTCGCTCTCTCTTTCTCTCTCCTTCTCTCTCTATTTTCGCCCCTTTACTATCTTGTCCCAACCCTTCTATAGTTTCTCTTTTCAGTCTCTCTCTCTCTCTCTCTCTATTTTCGCCCCTTTACTATCTAACTGGCATCCCTTCTGGTTTCTCTGTAGGTTGTCGTCCTCTCCCCCCTCCCTCGTCGTTCAAAATTGCACTTTACTGCGTCTCTTCATCAGGACCTTTCTGAATAGATGATGAACTGGTTCCTCTAATATCCTTTCACGTTGGACTCAAACTGTCATTAAGAAATTGTAATTTAGACCAATTTCGACCTCTAAGGATGCCTCTGTAACCTTACACGTTGCACTGTAAATAACATTACATAAAAGCAAAATTAGTACAGTAATGTTTACGATGCTTTTATTGTGAAACTTACTCTCTAAATTTGAATCAGTTAAAAATAATTGATGTTTGTGTAAATTTAAGATTTAATAATAGTTTTAATAAATTTTTTTTTTAACTTTTCCAATTAGTCGAGTTTGTAACTAATTTTTCAGTTATTAAATTAAGAGTGTAAAGAATCAGTAATATTGTAGCATTTTTATGATAGTTTTTACTATTTGGATAAATAAATTTTTCTACTTTCGGAGTAAATAAATAAATTCGACTTTTTTCGAAGTATCTGTTACTAAAATTTACAAGGATAAAATTTTACTATTTCTGGATGAATCAATTTTTCCAATTACGAACTAACTTTTTTACTATATTTACGAAATAAATTTTACTATTTCCAAATAACGTTTACTAAATGCAAAAAAAATTTGTTTATTCCCGAAGTAATTTTTACTATACTTCGAAATAACTTTTACTTTTTTACAAAATTGATATTAGGTATACTATCTGCAAAAGCGAATTTCAGTACAATTGAGGTAAAATTTACTATCTTTGTTAGAGGCAAATAAAAAAATTTTTTACTAAAATTTACCAAATATTACTAGAATTTACCAAATTTTACTAAAATTTACTAAATTTCACCAAGCAACTATTAGTGTTTACGAAGTAGATTTTACTATTTTCAGATGTATAAATTTTACGTGTTTTGAAGTAATTTTTACTGTTTACAAGAAAAATTTGACTATTTCCGGATTAATAAATTTCACCACATCCGAATTAATTTTTTACTGTTTAGGAAATAAAGTTTACTATTTCCAAGTAACTTTCACTACTTAGAAAGTGAATTTGTTTAAATCAGAAATAAATTTGACTACTTCCGGACAAAAAAATTTTACTATTTCCAAAGTGAGTTATTATTTCCAAACTAAAGTTGATCGTTTCCGAAGTGACATTTATTTAAGAGGATTTTACTATTTTCAATGTAGCGAATTTTAATAAACTCGAAGTAAAATTGACTTCTATTATTATTTTCTATATTGAAGTCAAATTAAAAAAAAAGAAATATTTTAGATGTAAATTTTTGTTATTTCTGAGAGCAAATTTTAGTAGTTTCCAATTATTTTTCACTATCTGAGAAATAAGTTTTACTATTTACAAAGAAAATTTGAATATTTCCAGATGAATAAATTTTATTAATTTCACAGTAACTTTTACTATTTTACAATGAAAATTTGACTCTTTGCAAATGAATAAATTTTACTTAATCCGAAATAACTTTTTACTATTTACAAAATAAGTTTGTTTTTTGCACAGCAAATTTTATTATTTAGAATTAACTATTCCGATTTACTCTCTAAATCTGAATTAGTTAAAAATGACTAATTATTAGTAAAATTGTGACTGACTTTTTGCTTCAGTAATTAGTAAAAAATAACTAATTGTTAGTAGTTAATAATAAAAAAAACAATAAATAACTAGAAAAATAGTCAAATTTTACTAATTGAATTAGTTAGTGCAAATTTCAGTCATTTTTACATAACCTAAAAGTGAATTTTACTAATAATTAGTCATTATTAACTATTTCGTTAGTAAAATATTACTATTTGAATCAGTGACTGACTTTTTGCTATCAAATTATAGTTATTTTTAACTAATTCAAATTTAGAGAGTACGAGAAAAAATTGACTATTACCCGTCGAACCAATTTTACTAATACTAAACTAACTTTTTACTATTTATTCTCTAAATTTGAATTAGTAAAAATGTTTACTTATTTAAATTAGTGACTGACTTTTTGCTCTTGAATTAGTAAAGCTTACTAAAAAATTAGTAAAAATTACTATTTATTTAGTGAAATTTACTAATTCAAAAGCAAAAAGTCAGTCACTAATTTAAATTAGTAAACATTTTCTACTAATTCAAATTTAGAAAGTACCAAATAAATTTGACTATTTCCAAGTTACTTTAACTAATTAGAAATAGTAAATTTGTTTATTTTACAAAATAAATTTGACTACTTTCGAGCGAATAAAGTTTGGATTAATAAATAATTGCAAATAAAAAAAAAATCAATTTTACTATAACAAAGTAAATTTTACTGTTTACAATGGAGATTTTATACAATTTTTAAGAGCTAAGTTTGCAGTTAAATTTACTCTTTATAAAATCAAGTTCTACTATATTGGTAAAGTAGATTTTACAATTTTTGGAAAGAAAAATATTTTTATATTTTCGACGTCAACTTTGTCCTATACGAAAGAAAAATTTCAGACGAAAAAATAGTAAAACTTACTAAATATGTAAAGTTTTTTTTTTTGAAAATTCTCGAAAATTTATTCGAAACGTAACAAAATTTACTGATCCGGAAGTAGTAAAAAGTTGCACAGAAAACAAAATTCCAAAGTTTACTGCCACCTTTAGAATCGTTAATGGAAACCATATTTAGGAATATAGAAATAAGTTAATTTGTTTATAGTCAAATTTACTGGAAACAAATAGTTTAGTAAATTTATAACTTATTTATATAGGTAAATTTATAAATTTATAAATTATAACTTATTTATATAGGTAAATTTATAAATTTATAAATTGTAACTTATTTATATAAGTAAATTTATAAATTTATAAATTAAAATGTAAAATGTCAAAACTATTGATATATTTAGAACCATAGTGTTAAATAACAATTGACTCTTGAATTTTTTACCTTTTTACAAAAAGTTTTCCCCTTTTTCTCAAAATACTTCCTTCTTCTAAACTATTCAGAGTGAAATTCCTCTCGACATTTTTTTTTACTCTTTTTTTCAACAAGGCCTCCTTCATAATTTATCAGCTTTTATAGCTTCTCCTTTTTTATATGCATATATATATATATATATATATATATATATATATATATATAAATTTAGAGCATGTTATAACATATGTGAGAGAGAAAGAGAGAGAGAGAGAGAAGGGCCATAAAGGAAATTTACTCAGGTTGGAAGTTTTGGTTTTGAGGGAGAAACCAAGATGATGTAGTTGCAGCACAAGAGAGAGAGAGAGTATTCTCTCTCTCCTATAGGAGTGGAAAAAAAAGAGGGAGAGAATAAAAGATAGTAAGAAAGAGAAAAAAGGAGAGAAATTAAGAATTAAAAAAATAGAGAGAGATAGAGGGGGGGGCGGTATACCAGAGAAAGGGAGAATGAGAGAGAAATACTCTCTAAATCTGAATTAGTAGAATTCTACTAATAATTAGTAAAATTTTATTAATTTTTAGTAGTTTTCATGAACGACTTTTCATCTTTTTAATTAGTAGAATATTACTAATTTTTAGTAAAATTCTACTAATGTTTTAGTAGAATTCTACTAATTAAAAGTCACTTCTTCAATAAATGAATTAGTGAAACTGTTTTATCGACTATTAATAACACAGTTCTACTAATTGTTAATAGAATTCTACTAATCAATTAGTAACGCTCTACTAAGAATTAGTAAAATTTTACTAATTCTTATTAGAATTATTACTAAATCATTTAGTGGCCGACTTTTCACCATTTCATTAGTAACTTTCTACTAATTCAGATTTAGAGAGTAGTAAAGTAGAAAAGAAAAGACGTTGGTGAAGTTCACAACGTTTATAGTCAACGATTTTTGAAAAAAATATTTTTTTGAGGAAATTGTTATAAATTTTTGTAAAGAAAATTGTACAATTAATTTTCTTTAATAATTATTTACAAAAGAAAATATTTGTAAACAAAAAATATTATTTTTATTCGTAGGAAAATATTTTTTTTTCTCTCAATCGTTGATCATAAACGTTGCAAACTTCACCGACGTAAGAAAAGAAGAAAGAGAGAGAGAGAGAGAGAGAGAGAGAGAGAGAGAGAGAGAGAGAGAGAGAGAGAGAGAGAGAGAGAGAGAGAGAGACTAAAAAAGACTAAGAGAGAAAAAGAGAGACTAAAGAAGAATAAGAGAGAAAAGAAAAATGAGAGAGAGAGAAAGAAGACTAAAAAAGAATAAGAGAGGAAAGAAGAAATGAGAGAGAGAGAAAGACTAAAGAAAACTAAGAGAACAAAGTAGAAATGAGAGAGAGAAAAAGAGAGGGAGAAAGGAAGAGGGAAAGAGAACAAGGGAGAAAGAGAGAATACAAGAGAGACTAAAGGAAACTAAGAGAATAAAGCAGAAATGAGAAAGAGAAGGAGAAGAGAGTAAATTAGAAAGAGAGAGAGAGAGAGAGAGAGAGTACAAGAGAGTAAAACTTGGGGGCAAAAGGGTTTTGCACATGCGGCTCATGTTGACTTGACTTGAATAATTTACAAGAAGACTGACCGCCATGCCACCACCACCGCCGCCAATGCGTCTGCGGTCGTGCCCTGAGCTATATGCGCGCACCTTTACTCTCCTTATATGGCAATGAGAGAGAGAGAGAGAGAGAGAGAGAGAGGAGTCCCGCAACTTCCTTAGGTGGCCAGACTTTGGGAGTGAGTCTCTAAAATATCCTTGACCCATTGACTGCAATGTGATAAGACGCAGGCATCTCGCAAACTGACCTTTCAAACTTGAGACTTAACCGCAAGTAACTATCATTACGATAGATCGCCTAGCTCTCTTTGCCTTCCAATAAACTAATGGCATCCGTTTTCCTGAGTAATGAAATTTATCTTTTAAAGAGATTCCATTGCGCAATTTAATACTCCTCGATATTTCCAATTCTTTAACCTTACTTATTTATCTGCCTGCTTATCTATTTAATTATCTTCTTCAATATTTACTTCTCTATTTATTTCCTTTTATCTACTTATTAATCTAGTCACTTGCCTATCTGTTTATTTATTTTCATCTCTGTTTA
Source organism: Leptopilina myrica (nomen nudum) (assembly GCA_032872475.1). Classification (NCBI taxonomy): domain Eukaryota; kingdom Metazoa; phylum Arthropoda; class Insecta; order Hymenoptera; family Figitidae; genus Leptopilina; species Leptopilina myrica (nomen nudum). The sequence goes on along the minus strand of CM065465.1, from coordinate 4,184,195 downwards.
TTTATGTACTTGTTTATCTATTTATTTATTTGCCTATTTATTTATCTTGTTATTTATTTATTTACCCATTTATTTATTTACCTATTTTTTTATTTTCCTTTTCATTTATTTACCTATTTATTTATTTTCCTTTTTATTTATTTATTCACCAATTTATTTATTTTCCTTTTTATTTATTTATTCACCCATTTATTTATATACCTTTTTATTTATTTATTCACCCATTTATTTATTTACCTATTTATTTATATTCCTTTTTATTTATTTATTTACCTATTTATCAATTTTGCAAAATTCAAAATGGCGGATCCAATATGGCGGAAACAAACGTAATATTTAAAATATTTTCTCCTATTTCGATTTTTTTCGTTTGCATTACAAAAAATAAATTGTATTTGAATTAAATATTTCAGTATTTAAATCAAATATTATTTAATTGATTCAAATAAAAATTATTTGATTCAAGTAAATATTTATTTGATAATAACCAAATAATCGGTTATTTGAATCAAATAATTTTTTTTTTTTCAGTGAATATAGTGAAAAATTGGTACAATTTCTGGCAATGGTTAGAAAAATTTCTTTTTGTTTCTCATTTCGTACGAAAATTTTGACCAAAAGAATAAACTAATATAGTAATATAGTAATTTTTACTATATAGTTTTATTGTATAAAACCTATAGTCAAGAAATTTTGGCACACTTATGTCAATTGTTACTTTTTTTCGAGGGTAAAACTTTTGTTACGTTCGAAATAACTTTTACTAAAATTTTCGAAAATAATAAAATTTACTCCAGAAATAGTAAAAATTGACAGAAAAGTATAGTGATTTTCACTATTTATAAAGTTTTTGTAATTTCTGCCCAATTTTGTCTTTCTGAGTATTTTGACTATTTTCGAAGTAAATTTACCATAAATTAGAAAAATAATTCTTAATAAGAATTATTTTTTTTTGAAATTCAAAAAAGTAAAATTTACTCGCAAATAGTAAAATTTTTTATTTTATTTACAAAAAGGAATGAAACTGGAGGGAAAATTTTCTGAAATTTTTTGGTTCTACCATGACAGTGTATAGTAGTGTTTTTTTTTATTTAATTGAATTTGGCAACTAAATATTTTTTTTTGCATGTTAAATAAAAGAACTGGGAAAATCACTCTTTCTCTCTAAATTTAAAATCCCAACTGCTTTCTGATGTAAGAGCCTATATAAGCGTACGTCTGTAAAATTCACTCAGTTATAATATTAAGTGATGACACGCGTTTGCACTGACTCACGACTGCCATCACTCAAAGTCACTTTTTACTTTCAAAGTTCTCAATAATTTTTCCATGTTCAATAATGTTTTTCAAAACTATATTTCTTGTTCTTTGTGTTCTGGTAGAAAAAAAAATTTCGAAATTGCTTTTTTTTGCTGTCAGACTGGATTAATATTTGTTTGAAGGATGAATGTAGTTTTTAATTTTCTTTATTATGAATTAATTAGAGAATCTTTCCTTAATCCATAATAAAGAAAAATGATAATAATAAAATAAAAATAATAAAAAATAACATTAATTACTATTTCTTGGAAATACAATTTTTGTTTTTTTTTATTGGGAATGATTCACAGTTTGGTAACAATATTATTCACAGTTGGTATCAAATTGATACTAAAGTGGATCAAACTGGTACTAAAATGGATCAAACTGGTACTAAAATGGATCAAACTGGTACTAAAATGGATCCAACTGATGTCAGAAATCTGGATCAATTTTTTTAAATAAATTTTACTATTTTCAAATAAGTAAATAACTTTTACTAGTTAAAAAATAAATTTGTTTCCAAAGTAATTTTTACTATTTCGAAGTAACTTTTCCTCTTTACAAAATGGATATTACTATCTCCAAAAGCGAATTTTAATACAATCGAAGTAAATTTTACTATCTTTGTTAGAGGAAAATAAGAAAATTTTTTACTATTTCCAAGCAACTGTTAGTGTTTACGAAGTAGATTTTACAATTTCCAGATGGATAAATTTTACGTGTTTTGAAGTAATTTTTACTATTTACAAGGAAAATTTGACTATTTCCGGATTAATAAATTTTACCACATGCCAATGTACTATTTACGAAATAAACTTTACTATTTCCAAGTAACTTTCACTATTTACAAAGTAAATTTCTTTAGATCAGAAATAAATTTGACTACTTCTGGACAAATAAATTTTACTATTTCCGAAGTGGATTTTACTATTTTCAATGTAGGGAATTTTAATAAAATCGAAGTAGTAAAATTGACGTCCATGATTATTTTCTATTAAAGTGAAATTTAATGAAATTAATATTTTAGATGTAAATTTTTGTAAATGGATGAAATTGTGACGCGATCTAAAGAAAGGGACCTTAGAAGCAAAACATTATAGGTTATGTTTGCAATCTTTTAAATAGAAAATACAAAAAGAAATTACCAACTGTCAATGAGAATCATTAATGTTTAAGTTTTCATGACAACTGAAATATTTAATAAACACTGATTTTAATTTGCAAAAAAATAAGAAAGAAACTTTTAATCGCTATAAAAGTAACACTAACATAACCTTAAAGTGATTTGCTTCTAAGGTCCCTTTCTTCAGATCGCGTCAAAATTGATACCAAAATTTAATTTTTTTATTTGATCCACAATTTTTGGTATTAATTCGTTGACATTTGTTACTTTTAAGTATAAACAGTGAATTCTTAATCGAATATGAATAGAATAAACTTTTTCTTTTCTGGATTATTATTTTTTAGAAAAGAAGGTAAATTTTTTTGTCTTCCTGTAAATTGTTTTTATTTTTTTCTCCTTTTTTTATTTTCAATTTTTTTACTTTCTTTCTCTTTTTTGCGTTATTTCCTTTTTTCCACCTTTTCCTTGAATTATTTACTAAATTACTTTTCGTTCGGACACGTGTATACTTTGAATTCGCCTCGTATATACGTGTTTTGGATTTGTTTCCAAAAATACTTTTTGGTTTATGTTAAATTGAAAGGCTTTTAAAACACCCTCTCTCTCTCTGTCTCTCTCTTTGCCTTGCACGAAAGTGTTAATTAATTGAAAGCTAATTAGGCGTCGATGTAACAGAATTGTACTGGTGATTAGTTAGCGTGTAAAGCGTGACGGTTCGAGCTTTAGAGTGAAAGGGGGGATTTGCTTTTAGGCACGACTCGTCTCTATTTCGGAGACATATAGTGTCACTCTCTCTCTCTCTCTCTCTCTCTCGCTCTCTCTTGACATCCGGAGCAGATGATCGTGCCTTTTAACTCGATTAAGCAGCGACCTAGAAGATATCTTCGCGAAGAGAACAAGAGTAGTCTCTGTACTATTTGTATATGTGAGCAAGTGTGTAAGTGAGCGAGAGAGAGAGAGAGAGAGAGAGAGAGAGTCCATAGAGTGGCAACGTTGCCCCGTCAATTGGCAATTAGGCGTCGACCTGGGGTCAATTGGAACCACGCTTCCACTCGATTTAGACTCCCATCACGTTTCCAGTGAAATTACTCGCGGTACGCACTGCCAATAATGGACCCAGTTCAATCGGTGTACCAGTTGAAACGAGATTCACTTCTATCTCTATTTCTCTCTCTCTCTCTCTCTCTTGTGTCTGTGTGTGCCTTATACAGAAAACTTGTCGCCTCTCTCGACACGGTCAAATAATGAATTTGATGCTCCTGACAAAATTTGACACGTTTCATCATTTATTTATTCGCAAGAGTATTTCATTCATTTTATTCGGTAGATTATTTTATTATGACTAGTTTTCTTCTTTAACGATCAGTTTCGCTGGTGGTATTGTTACGGCGTGTTTATGTATAGTGAATGGTATAGTTTGAGTCAATTTTAGTTGCTGGAAATTTTAGCAAATGCTGGCCAATTGGAATTTTAGCTACTGGAAATTTTAGCCAATTGCAACTTTAGTTAAAGGAAAATTTAGCCAATTGCAACTTTAGTTAAAGGAAAATTTAGCCAATTGCAACTTTAGTTAAAGGAAATTTTGGCCCAACACAGTTTTAGCTACTAGAAACTTTAGCCAATTGCAACTTTAGTTAAAGGAAAATTAATCCAATTGCAACTTTAGTTAAAGGAAAATTAATCCAATTGCAACTTTAGTTAAAGGAAAATTTAGCCAATTGCAACTTTAGTTAAAGGAAATTTTGGCCCAACACAATTTTAGCTACTAGAAACTTTAGCCAATTGCAACTTTAGTTAATGAAAATTTTACCCAATTGCAATTTTTTCCTAATAGCAATGTTATCCAATTGCAATTTCAGCTAATAGAAATTTTTGTCTTATCGCGATTTCAGCTATACTATAGGAAATTTTACCAATCGCAATTTTAACTACTGGAAATTTTAGTTAATTGAAATTTTTGCTACGTTGGTGAAATTCACAACGTTTATAGTCAACGATTGAAGAAGAATATTATTCTAAGCAAATTTTTAATAAATTTTAGTAAAGAAAATATTACGTTTAATTTTTTGAATAATGATTCACAAACAAAATATTTATGAACTAAAAATTTTATTATCTATAGATATTTGTACTGCTCTCTAAATCTGAATTAAATAAAAATTATTAATTGCACAGTAAGAAATCAACAACTGATTCAAGTATAATGTGTAAATAAATTTTTAAAAAACTATCGAAGTAATATAAATTTTTGTGAAATTCAACTGAAAATAATTAAATTTGTCGAAGAATTAATAATTAAGAACTTTTTGACAAAAATAGAATTTTCAAAGTATTTTAATTTAAGAATAATTATAAAATTATTGAATTTCTCTTCAATTTTTATAATTTTAAATTTCTGCAAGTTTAAATAAATTATATTTATTTGTTTATTGAGCAAATTAAATATGTATTACTGTTTATGTAAATAATTAATTATTACGGCTTATTATTGTCAAAAAAATTTAATTCTTTGCAGTAATTAAATTATTAACATTGATAATAAATAATAATTTAAATGAATTTAAGTAATTTTACATTTTAATAAAATTTGGAAAATCTACATTTCAATTATAAATTATAAACAGATAAGATTAGTTTAAAACAATTTTTTTAATTCTTTGTTTAATCATTAATTCTATTATTTGACAACATCTTAATTAAAATTATCAAAAAAAGCATTATTTTCAAAGATTTAAACATAATTCGTCAAAAGAATTTAATTACACATAAAAACTACTGTAATAAAAATTTATCGAATTCTAATAAAATTCTACCGAATAATTACATTTAACTAAAAATTCGATTAAAATTGTTTTAAAAATAATTGAAAGTCTGTGCAATAATGTTTTTGAAGTTTTTATTTTTCGGAAAAATAATTGAATATTCGTGAAGAATATTTTAAAAAAATTTTGTTTAATCAATAAATTTTTTAACAGATAACTGATTTTTTAAAAATAAATATTTTATTAAATTATTCATTGTTTCTTAAAATTGAATTTTCTTAAAGAATGTTTTCAACAAGTTTTTAAATAATTGAATTTTCTTGACAAAGTTAGCAAAAAAATTGAGGAATAATTTCAGTTTTTGAGATATTTGATAAAAATTATACATATATTTAAAATGATTGAAATTCTTCCAAGAATTTTGTGAAAATTTTTCTTTAATGTTTTTGAATGTCGGAGAAAAATTTTATTATTTATAAAAGTAATTGAAAATTAACGAGAATTTTTGTTAATTTTACAATTTTTTCCAAATAATTGAATTTTTGCAAAGAACTGTATTACTTTTGAAAATAATTAAATTCTTGAGACAAATTTTATTAAAACTTCTTTCTAAATAATTGAATTCTTTTGTTGAAATTATTTTTGAAATATTAGACATTGAAAATAATTGAATTTTGACAAATTATTTTGATATTGTATTTCTATATTTGTAGTATTACAATTATTTCTACTAGTACAATTATTTATAGTGCACTGAAAAAAATTTAATATTGATTCAAATAATTAATTGACTATTATAAATTATTTTTATTTTTTTTTATAAATTATTTATTTTTTTCATAAATTAAATATTTACTTGAATCAAATAATATTTATTAGAGTCAATTAAGTCGTATTTGCTTCAAATACTGAAGTTATTGATTCAAATATCATTTAATTGATTCGAATAAATATTATTTGATTCAACTAAATATTTAATTGATAATAGTCAATTAATCGATTATTTGAATCAATTAAATATTTTTTTAGTGTGGTACAATTGTTTGTAATAGTACAATTATTTGTAGTACTCTGTAAATCTGAATTAGTGCGGATTCGTTTACAAATTTGAATTAGTAACATTTTTTACTCATTTTTAGTAGTTTTTTACTAATTGTTAGTAGAAAATTACTAATTCAATTAGTAGAAGGTATTTTTTACTATTTCAAATTATTAAATTTTCTACTAATAATTAGTAAAAAAAACTACTAAAAATGAGTAAATCACTACTAAAAATTAGTAAAAACAGTAACTTATTCAATTGGTAAACGAATCCGCACTATTTCATTAGTAGAAAACTACTAATTCAGATTTAGAGAGTATAGTACAATTATTTGTAGCAGTACAACATTTTAGCAGTTCAAAATTTGTAGTACCGAATCTATAGTACCAAATAATTGAAAATTCCCTCTAAATAGAAATTAAACTCAAATAACATGTGACATAAGGCAATAATGTAATATATACATGCGGTATTATATATATATATGTTGCATATATGGAATATTAGAGCAATAATGCATCAGTGACCGCTGGGGGACATGATTGGAAAATGGCACGGTTGCTTGCAAAATAATTTTCCCCCGAGGGAATTTTTCCCATGTCTGTCTGTGTGTGTCTGTGTGTATTTATAACCTTGGAAATCACATTTGTTTGAAAGCAATGATTCTTTTTTTGCGCATGTATAAATGTGCATGTCCTATATTTGTATGCGCTGCTGATTTCACATGGCGTCCAAGCGAAACACTCAATAGCCATACGACTGGAGGAAAAACTTTTTGCCTCTGGCTGTACATTACACATACATACATACATACATATATATACATACAGAAACCGCCTACCATTCTACTACATACAAATGAACAATCTCTGAAATTTTATACTCTGACAAAATGGTTGTGTGCGGCATGTGGCCGTGCTCCAACAAGTGTCAAATGTGAATCTCTACACACTGAGAAAACGATATATTTGATTCAAACCTATTTTGTTTAAATCAAACTTAAAATATCTTTGCTATACGCAGTCAAACAAATTTAAGTTTAGTTCAAACATATTTTTTGGTTCATTTATAGAAATAATATATTTAATTCAAACATACTCTCTAAATCTGAAACAGCGATAAGTATACAACTGATTCCAATTAGCGTATATACGCTGCGAATTAGTGAAATTTCGCTAAAAAATCAGTGAGAAATTTCACTAATTAATTAGCGTATATACGCTTTTTGGAATTAGTTGTATACTTATCGCTGTGAAACAGTGAAATTTCGCTTATTCAAATTTAGAGAGTACTTTGTGATTGATTTTCAATTATCTATAATTTACTTTTAAGTTTGAATCAAACAAAAAATTTTTAAACATATTTTTTGTTTAAATCAAAACAGAAAATATGTTTAAATTAAATATAATTATTCAAACAAATAATATTTTTGAATCAAAGTAGTAGATACTTTCTATATATTTTGATTAAACTTACAAACTAATTTCAATCAAACAAAATCATTTAAAATTATTTTTCTATTTAAGATAAGTATAATGTTTTCTCAGTGCAATATAAATACTGAGACTACAAAAAAAACCCACTATTATGTAATTTATAAGAAGTTTAAATAATTGAAACTAAATATTAATCACAGTTTTCCTTTTCTCAAAGGCTATCAAATTGAGACGAAAAAGTTTCCTTCGCAATTTTCATACTTTTTTAGTATCAATACATTTATATTTTCTTCTAAAGATACTAAAATATCAATCATCAAATGAAATCGGTCAAAAATTATTTTAACTTCTTAAAAATTTTTATTTTCCTCAAAAAATTAGTTAATTTTTAAATTAATGCACAATTTTGTAGAAAATATGTTTTCGAATAGACATAAAATTACAGTGGAAACAAATTTGTTTGTTTTTGGATAAAAAAGTTCTAAAAAATGTCATTATTATTCAATTTTTTTAATTTGAAAATTCATTTTATTATTTTTAGAAATCATTTCAGAACATAATTTTATCACAATTTTTTTTGTTTTTGTAGTTTTTTACTTGTAAAACCTATGAATCGAAATTTTTTTTCAAAAAAATACTTAAAAAGTTGTCAAAATCTATTTTTTATTTGGCAATTGTTTTGTGCTTTCTAAGACAACTTTTTACTACAAAATTTCGCATGAATTTAAAAACAGACTATTTTTTCAAGAAAAATAAAAGTAAAATTAGTAACTTTTAGTAATAGATAGTAATTTTTACTAATTATTTAAGTAAAATTTGCAAATTTAGAAGCAAAAATAAATTTTTAGCTAAAATTAGTAAATTTGACAAATAAATAGTAATTTTTAGTAAAATTTTACAAATTCACAAGCAAAAAGTAAATTTTTAAATAATGTTAGTGAATTTGACTGATAAATAGTAATTTTTACCAATTTTAAGTAAATTTTACGAATACAAAAACAAAAAGTAAATTTTTAAGTAAAATTAGTGAATTTTAGTAATAAATATAGTCATTTTTACAAATTTTATAGTAAAACTTACAAATTTAAAAGCATAAAGTAAATTTTGATGTAAAATTAATAAATTTGACTAATAAATAGAATTTTCTACTAAAATGTTAGTAAAATTTACAAATTTACAAGCAAAATGTAAATTTTTAAGTGAAATTTACTAATTTACAAGCAAAAAGTAAATTTTAAGGTAAAATTTACTAATTCAAAAGCAAAATGTAAATTTATAAGTAAAATTTACTAATTGAAAAGTAAAATGTAAATTTATAAGTAAAATTTTCTAATTGAAAAGTAAAATGTAAATTTATAAGTAAAATTTTCTAATTGAAAAGTAAAAAGTAAATTTTGACGTAAAATTATTAAATTTGACTAATAAATAGTGATTTTTATTAATTTTTTTTATAAAATTTACAAATTCACAAGCAAAATGTAAATTTTGAAGTAAAATTTACTAATTTTAACGTAAATAGTACATTTTTAAGTAAAGTTTATTAATTTAAAAGCACAATATATATTTATAAGTTAAATTTACAAATTCACAAGCAAAAAGTAAATTTTTAAGTAAAATTTACAAATTTAAAAGCAAAAAATAAATTTTTTTAAGTTGTGTTAGTAAATTTTACTGATAAACAGTAATTTTTACTAATTTTTTTAGTAAAATTTACAAATTCAAAAACAAAAACTAACTTTTAAGTCAAGTTATTAAATTTTAGTAATAAATATAGTAATTTTTACAAATTTTATAGTAAAATTTACAAGTTTAAAATCATGAAGTAAATTTTAATGTATAATTAGTAAACTTGACTAATCAATAATAAATTTTTCCTAATTTTTTAGTAAAATTTACAAATTCAAAAACAAAAACTAAATTTTTAAGTCAGATTATTAAATTTTAATAATAATTTGTAATTTTTACAAACTTTTCAGTAAAATTTACGAATTTAAAAGCATGAAGTGTGAGGTAAAGTTGGTAAATTTTAAATTAATGTAAATTTAGTTAATTTTACTAATAAATAGTAATTTTTACAAACTTTTCAGTAAAATTTACAAATTCAAAAGTCAGCGACTAATTCGAATTAATAAACATTTTTACTAATTCAAATTTAGAGAGAACTTGTAAATTTTAATTTTGAATTCGAAAAATTGTTCCAAAATTTTTTTTAGACAATTTTGATTTTACCACAAAAATTTACAATAAATCCCACCTTATCCGTTGATAATACAGTTTTAAAAAAAATGCTTTTTCGTATACATGAATCATTCACAAAAAATATAGCATAAACTGTAACATTCCTTCTGTTTCTTCTTTCAAAATTTTTTTCCATTCCTCATATTTTTCTAAAGTATTTCATTGGTAATAATTCAAAAATTTTTTGCATTGCTATCTACACACAGAGACACACATACGATAGTGTCATTTGAAGAATACTCGACACCTTCTTCTTATTCTTCTACTTCTTCTTTTTCTTCTTCTGGTGACGCACACAACTTTTGTTCAACGATTGTTTGTTAAGGTCTTTGCCTTTTTCGCGCGCGGCAAAAGTCTCAAGTTTGCTATCAGCTCAGTCGATGCTCTAACAACGCTGATGTGATCGGCATACAAAGAAGAAAGAAAAAGGCTATATGGGCTTTCCCCAGTATAATATATAAAACGTGTATCTTCAATCTTTACCTCAGCTGTCTTGTTACCAGTTTGATATCTTTTATCCCTCCCCCCTCTCTTCTTAAAAAAAAATTGCGTGTGCTTTTTTTTTGGGTGTCTAAATAAATACAATTATATGTGTGTGTTCTGTTTTGGAAGTGGTTTGCAGTGTCTTCAGGAAACCAAAAGATTTTCTTTTTTTGCTTAAAGTAGTGATTGGTTTGCTGCTTTGATTATCATCAGCTTTTGAGGTATTTTTGTTCACTTTGATTTTATTTTGTTATTTATTTACTCACTTTGATTTTATTCTGATATTTCTTTATTCACTTTGATTTTATTCTGTTATTTCTTTATTCACTTTGATTTTATTTTGTTATTTATTTATTCACTTTGGTTTTATTTTGTTATTCATTTATTCACTTTGGTTTAATGTTGTTATCTATTTATTCACCTATTTTTTTTGTGTAATTGGAAAATTTTGTTTTTCCATCTATTGTGAGGAAATTTATTCTCTGGTAGATTTTAGGAAATGTAGTTTCAAAAACAATTGTAGTTTCGGCCGAAGCAAAATTTTGAGTAGTTGTAAAGTAGGTCAGTGATGGTTTTGGATCCTACGAATTATTAGTTAATGATTCATTAAAAAGATGGGAGTTTTAGTCCCTGAAAGTTTGAACCAGTGTTAATTATAATCGATGGTAGTTTCAACCACTAATAGTTTTAGTTAATGGTAAATTAAAACCATGGTTGTTTCAATCACTATTTTTTGGAAATGATAAATTAAAACAATGGTAGTTACAGTCGCTGATAATTTTTTTTAGAGGTAACTTGAGTCAAAAGGTAGTTTTCATCATTGAAAGTTTTAGACAATGATAAATTTAATCAATGATAATTTCAGTCTTTTGGGTTTTCAACCAGTGGTAAATAGAATCAATGGTAATTTCAGACAGTAAATTAAATCGATGGTAGTTTGAACCACAAGTAGTGTTCACCAACGATGAATTATTTTTGATATTTTTAGTCCCTTAAGTATTCAGCTAGTGGTAAATTAAGTCAATGGTAGTTTCACTCAGTGGTGAGTTAAGTTAATGGTAGTTTCAGTCAGTGGTGAATTAAGTTGATGGTATTTTCAAAGACCGATGGCTTTCGTTAATGATAAATTTAAATAATGGTAGTTTAAATCTTTTTGATTTTGTTGCAAAATTTCGTAATCATACAATTTTAATGAATAGTTTGTAATCAATGGTTGTTTCATTAAAATTTGTTTCCTATTATTTTTACCTTCTCCTTTTAATTTTCTTCCCTTTCGTATTATTGTTTGATTTACTTTGGTTGTTTTTGTAAAACTATAATTTTTTGGTTCAATATTTTTTTGGTTTCGTATCATTATTCTGATGTTTTGATGCTTCTTTTTTTTGGCTTATTAGAGGGAAATTTTTGTTGCCCGACGTCTGTGGTGCGGCGAAAAAGAAGAAGTGGTGGAACTAAGGTCAAGGTTTCTTGCGTATATTGTGCCAAGAAGAGAGCAAGAAGAATATACATGCACAACGCTATTCCCTTCATTCTCTCTCAGTCAGTCTCTTCTTGTGCCATGCCATTTCATTCGTCGTGGGTTAATATCCTTTAAATTGAAGATTATGTGGGTTGGTGTGTCTGGCGAATTCAACAGGGTTTCTCTATCTTGATTATACATTCCTTACCCAGTCTTCCACTAAATTCTAATTCCATTAATTATACTCACATTGTTTTAACTATTATTTTTGAAACATACCAAAAAAAAAAAAAAAGAAATGAGAATCAAAAATTGAAAATCACATTTTTTCGTATGGCTATGAAACTATTAAGTGTATTAATTATTTATAATTTATAATTAACATTAATTAATAATAATAAATATATTATTATTATTATTATTATTATTATTGATTATTAATTTCTATTAACATTTATTTTTAATAACATTTTCTGTATTTATTTATCAATATTGTTAAATAATAATTAAATTATTAGTTTTTCTTAACCCATTCAGTCGCATGAAGAAACCAGTGATTGTACTAAAAAAGTAACAATTGGATTCATAAACAAATTAGAAAAAAATAAATACCGGTTTTTTTGTTTCTAATTTCCAATTGTTTAGCACTCATTTTTTAAACAAATTAATAAAAATTAGAAAAATTTTGCTAACTGTAATGCTAATCAATTCTATGTGAAAGATTAAGAAAGTTTTGTACAGGTCATATTGTTTTCAATGTCGCATTTTGTTTATAAAATTGTTATGAACAAATTATGCTACAAAGGGGTATTTCATCCCAAGGTTAAACAAATGGGATTTAAAGTAAAATTAACAATTGGATTCATAGAATTATTGAAAAAAAAGAATTTCCTGTTATCTACATTTAAATTTTATTTGTTTAACAATAATTGTTTAAACAAATTAATAAAAATTTAGAATTTTTTCAAAAATGTTAATGCTAATCAGTTCTATGTGAAAAATTAAGAAAGTTTTGAATATTTCATATTTTTCTCAAAAGTCAAAATTTCTTTATAAAATTGTTATGAACAAATTATATAATAAATTCTTAACGATTTTCTAAACTTTTATGAATTTGTTTAAACAATGATACTAATATAATTATTAATTATATAATAAATTGTTAAAGCTTTTCTAAATATTTATGAATTTGTTTAAACAATTGTTGTTAAACAAATTATATAATAAATTGTTATGATCAAACTAGATAATAAATTGTTGAAGATTTTTTAAATTTTTATGAAGCAATTGTTGTTAAACAAATTATATTATAAATTACTGTTAAACAAATTATATAATAAATTGCTGTTAAACAAATTATAAAATAAATTACTGTTAAACAAATTATATAATAAATTACTGTTAAACAAATTATATAATAAATTGTTGTTAAACAAATTATATAATAAATTGCTGTTAAACAAATTAGATAATAAATTGTTTTTAAACAAATTGTGTAATAAATTGTTAACGATTTTCTAAATTTTTGTGAATTTGTTTAACCAATTGTTCTTAAGCAAATGAAAATTGAAAACAGAAAACAGGTATTTCTATTTTTTTTAATTTTCCCATGAATTCAATTGTTAATTTAAACAATCTTTATCCAGCATAATTTGTTTATAGCAATTTTATAAACAAAATACGACTTGGAGAAAAATATGACCTATACAAAGCTTTCGTTATTTTGTAACATAATATTGATGAGCGTTAACTGTTTTTAAAAATGGTTAAATTTTTATTAATTTGTTTAAACAATTGTTGTTAAGTAATTGGAAATTTAAAAAAAAAGACAAACAGTTAACTAACAGGTTTTTTTTCTTTTGCCTATAAATTTAATTGTTATTTTTTTAATACAACGGTTCGTTTCTTCATGGTACTTGATTATTATTATGATTAATATTATTATTTATTATTAATAATTAATTATTTGTATTTATTGTTATTATTAATTATTATTAATTATTATTAATTATTTTTATTAATTATTATTATTATTATTAATTATTATTATTTTTATTTATTATTATTATTATTATTATTATTAATTATAATTATTAAATATTAATTATTAGTATTATTGTTTAATTAATATTTTTTTTATAATAATACATTTGCTTATTAAAAACTAACATTGTTTGTCAATGAAAAAAATTCGTTTCTTCATGTAAAAGAAAAAAAAATAACAATTTTTTCATTTTTTTCCCGACAAAGATGAGAATAAAAATTTGTGTGCAAGTTGAGGGTGGTTGGAATTTCGCGCTCTAGAAGAACGTTTAGCATAAAATTACATAAGAATGGCGGATGGTTAACGAAACGCGAACCGAAGAAGAGGACGAGATGTGGCGGGAGCGCGGATTGTAATTCAAATCGTGACTCGGTATGTGGCCACGTACAGTCAATGATAAAATATTCTTTCCTTTAACAGAGGTTCTCAGATGTAAAAAAAAAAACATTATTGCCGACCATAAAAAATATCTCTATCACTAAAAGAAAAAAAAAAAGATTTCCTGTTTTTTTACAAATTTGTTATAGTATAAAATTAATAAAATTAATAAAATTAATAAAATTAATAAAATTTCTCTAAATACATAAATAAAGTTTATAATTTAAATTTTTAGTTATTAATAAATAATAATTATTACTTATTAAGAACTTAAAATTTTAAACGTGACAACAGTTGATTTTTCAGCGAGAATTAATTCGTTGGTCATTTTGTAATTTTGTTTATAATCACTGGACAATTATTTCGTAATTTCGTGATATTAGATTTATTTTTGGACAAAAGAATTGAGATTTTTTTTTATTTATTTTTACTTTTCTTTTTCGTTTTTCAAAGGAAGAAGTAAAAAATGACTGCGTTGTGTAACGTTGGGCAAATGTTTCTGTGATGAGTTTTGCGGTACTGAAGTGGCAGGAGTGCAGAATAGCGTAACTAAGATTGCAATTTATTTTCTTAAATGATCTAATGCGGATCTGCAGGAGTAACGAGAGACGCCACTGTAATCACACGAAACACTGGTACAACCATTAATTGATGTCGTCAGTCAGTGGGAAATTAAATTGCTCCTCGAATTACACTGGCTGTGTGATTATGATTCTCTTCCGCTCACTTGCTTGCGATGCGTGTGCGCCGCTCTCCGGTGCAATTTTTAAGAAGACAATGGAAAAAAGATTTCTGCCTTATCCTCGAATTGGTTAAAGCAGTTTTCTTTTTCTTCTTTCTGTTTCTCATTTATTTATTCTTCTCTTCTTCTTTTTTCTATTTATTTCTTTTTTGCATCTGTTTCTCATTTTTGTACTTTCCTTAAATTTTTTCTTTTTCTGTTCTCTTTTTTTTACATTTTTTCCCTTTTTTTCTTCTTTTTATGTTTTCTTCTATTTATTTTCCCTCTTGTTTGATTTTCCATTAGTTTTCTTCCTTCTTCCTTTTTCTTTCAATTTTTCTTATTTTTCCTTTCTGTTTTCTGGTTTTTATTTACTTATTTTTTCTTTATTCTCCTTTTTTCTTTCAGTTTTCATAGTTTTTCTCTTGTTTTCTTGTTTTTATTTATTCATTTTTTCTTTGATTCTCCTTTTTTTCTTTTTCTTTATTTTCCCTCTGCTTTTTTACATCTATTTTTTTCTCTTTTATTTTTCTCTCTGATTAATTTTCCTTTTTTTATTTCTTTTCTCTTTTCATTTTATTTTTTCCATTTTTATTTTTCCCCTTTCTTTATTTTCTTTCTACTTTATTTTCCTCTTCTTTTATTCTTATTCCTTTTTATTTCCTCTTTTTTCGTTATCTTTTCTTTTTCTTTAATTTTCCTTTGCTTTATATTCCATTTCTATTTTTCTTCTCTTTATTTTCTCTCCTGTTTTATTTTTCATTTCTTAGTTTGATTCTTTTTCTTTTCCACTTTTTATCCTTTTTCCTTTTATTTTACATTTTTTTCCTTTTTCTTTTTATTTTCCTTTTTTTTCTTTTTCTTTCAATTTTTCACTTTTTTCCTATTTCTTACTTTTCCACTTTTTTCCTTTTTCTTACTTTTCCACTTGTTTTGTTTCATATCGTCTTCTTTTTATTAACTCTTCTTTTCTATGTTTCTCTTCATTTCTTTTTTCTTTCTGCTTTATTTTACATTTTTTAACGCTTACCTTTTTCCTTTTCTATTTTTCCCTTTGCGTATTTTCTAAATTTTTTTTCTTATTCGTTTAGATTTTCTTAAGTCCATTTTTGTTTTACTTTTTTCTTTTATTTCTCTCTGCTTTATTTTTCTTTTCTTTTTTTCATTTTCATTTTTTCGTATTTCCTTTATTTTTCTCTTTTCTTCTATTTCTCTCTGCTTTATTTTTCTTATTCGTTTTCATTTTCTCGTTTTTCCTTTATTTTGTCTCTTTTCTTTTATTTCTCCCTGCTTTATTTTTCTTTTCCTTTTTTCTTATTCCTTCTCATTTTCTCTTTTTTCTTTTATTTTTCCTTTTTTGTTTTTACCCTTTTTTTATTTTTCACTTTTTTTCTTTCCTATTTCTATTCTTTGTTGTTTTTCCTTTCAATTCTTTTTCACTATGTTTTCTTTTATATTTTTTTTTCTTTTCCCTTTTTCTAATTTTTATTTATTTTTTTAAATTTATTTTCTATTGTACTTTATTTTTTGTATTTCCCTCTTCTTTCATCTAATTTTCTTTTTCTTTCTTCTAATCTTCCTTTTTTCCCTTCTAATTTTTCTTTTTTTCCTTCCAATTTTCCTTTTTTATCTTCTAATTTTTCTTTTTTTATTTTATTTTTCTCCTTAAAAAAGCAAAAGTTTCTTTCCATCTGCTTTCGTTTTCTCTCCAACCCTTTTGTTATTGAAAAAAGAAAGAAAAAGGAAAAATTTTCTTTTTCACTTATTTTTTAATTTCTTTTCCATTTTCTCCTTTATTATTTGCAGCGAACAATATATCCATGAAAATTCATCCAATCCAACGCTCGTGACAAATTTACGAAATGAATAATCTCGTGTGCTGATACACTATAATCGTAAAAAGAAAAAAATAACTCTGACGTACTTTTTTGCATATTTTCTTTTTACCGTCTGAGTCATTCTCTTTTTAAAGTTACGCGGGAAAAAAGGGAAGTACTCGCGAGAGAGAGAAAGAGTAAAAGGCAACACTGAAAAGTAAATTACTTGGGCTGTTGGTTAAGGGTCAAATTCACGCTCGTTAAAAATTATATACATATATACATATAATATACCTTTTAAAAGGGAATACATTTAGAATTTAAGTGGTCTACCATATTTGCTGCTTTGGAAAAAAAGTATTTTTTTAATTCATTTTTGAGTTTGTAAAACTTTTAATTTTAATTATTTCAATTATTTAACACTTCGTTTCTTCGTTTTATTTACTTAGTTCTTTTTTTTGAGTTTTTTATTTTTATTCTATTTTTTCGTTTATTTGCTCAATGTTTTGTTTTTTATTTTATTTATTCATAGTTCGCTTTTGTATTTTTATGAAATTACTTTTTCGCTTATTTTTGTACTTATTTTTTTATTTTTTATTTACTTGCTTTTTTATTTTTTATTTACTTACTTTTTTGTTTTTTATTTCTTTACTTTTTTGATTTTTATTTACTTACTTTTTTGTTTTTTATTTACTTACTTTTATGTTTTCTATTTACTTACTTATTTGTTTTTTATTTACTTCCATTTTTTTAAATTTTTATATGGAAATAACAATTTTTCGACACTTTAATATCTAACACTTTCTTCTTTTTTTTTGATAAAAAAAGGTAACTTGTATTTTTCCAAGTTTTATAGTGAGGGGTTAAACTCTTTGGCTATGGGGCTTTTAGCATAATTTATCCAAAATTCTGCTTAAAAATTGCTTTCACTCGAAACTCTTAATGGAAAAGTTTGCGCTCGGCTGAAAAATCAATGATGCTAATGAAATAAAAAAAGGCAAGTTGTGAAAGTACATTTGGTTGAACCCTTTTTATAGAATGTTCACTGGGTAAGGGCTGGAAAACTTGTGCGATAACATTTTTTTTAAATAAATGAAAAATTATAAAAAAAAATCATTTTCTGAAATTATTTTTCTTTATATTTTTCAGAAAAACTAAATTATTTCTGAAAAACTTGACTAAGTTTCAATAGTTTAGAAATTTTTCAATTGTATATTTAATATTATAAAAAAAACAAAAAGACTATTATATTTCGAAAATTATTGAAAAATAGTAAAAAAAAATAATTGCAAAATTTTTTGAAAATATTTTACTTTAATAAATGAAAAAAAAACACGGACACTTATTATTATAAAAAATTGTTTTTCTATTTTTAGAATTCCAGAAGAACTTTTGGAAAGTTATTAAAAATAATTGATTTAGAAATGAAATTCAGTTGAAAATTGTAGAAAAAAGTTTAATTCACGCAGGGTTGTAATTATAATTGTTAAAAATTATTAAAATTCATAAATTTTTTTCTCATTATCAGTAAACTTTGATATTTTTCTGTAAAACGACTTTTGTTAAAGAAAAATAATTTTAATAAAATTTACTATTAAATACAAACAAAAATACTTTTAATAAAATTTACTATTAAATTCAAATCGAAAATAATTTTAATAAAATTTACTACTAAATTCAAATCAACAACAATATTAATAAAATTTACTATTAAATTCAAATCAAAAATAATTTTATTAAAATTTATTTACTATTAAATTCAAATCGAAAATAATTTTAATAAAATTTACTACTAAATTCAAATCAACAACAATATTAATAAAATTTACTATTAAATTCAAATCAAAAATAATTTTATTAAAATTTATTTACTATTAAATTCAAATCGAAAATAATTTTAATAAAATTTACTGTTAAATTAAAATCCAAAAATTTAGTTCAGAGAATTTAACTGTACTATAATAATTTGATGTTAAATTTACTTAAAAAGTTTAGCAACTAAATTTGTATATTAAATTTAACAAACTAAATTTAAATATTAATTATTAATAGCTATACTAAATGAAGTATTAAATTTTACCACTACATTTAAACTTTAAATGTGGCTAATAAATTATAATATTAAATTCAGCTACTTAATTTAAGTATCAAATTTGACTAACAGTTTGCAATATTAAATTTAGTTACTAAGTTTAAATAATAAATTTCTCCAAATTTATCTGAATTCGGATATTAAATTTAGCTGCTAAATATAGATGGGTAATTTTAAGTAGTAAATTTTCAATTATTTTTTGATTTAATTTTTATTTATTTTTCTAATTATATTTTTATTTGTTGAATAATTTGTTTATTTGTTTATTTATATTGTTTTATTAATTTTTTGTATTTGTTTATTTATTTGTGTATTTATTTTTTTATTTGTTTATTTATTTGTGTATTTATTTTTTTATTTATTTGTTTGTTTATTTATTTTTTTATTTGTTTATTTATTTTTTCTTTTTTTTTCTTTTAATTTATTTGATTTTGATTTATTGCATCAGGAAACATTGCAAGTACAACTTGATAGTGAACCAAAAAAACTAATAATTTAGACGTATAGGATATATAAAAATTCACGTGCATTTAAGGAAAATGCAAAGAATTGCGAAAATTATTATTCATTAACGTCGAGACGAGTCGAGAATAAAAGGCCGATTTTCGTATAGACTGCAAGGTGCGCGACGGGCAATCCGCCCTATTATAAATCCGAAAGATAATAACGTGGTACTTTTAATTAAAAAAACCTCGCTAACCTCCTGCTGTTGCTGCGAGAATTACATTAAATATATATATATACACATTGTCGTTACACTTTAGATATCACCGCAACTATTAGTTTCACATTCCATTATTATAATACGCAAAAACCCTTTAAACGACTCTTCCTCTCACTCTCTCGATTATTATCAGTGTAAAAAAAATTACACAATTATTATTTTCTTTTTTCTCTTTCAATTTAATATTCTATTGTAGAAAAAAATTTAATTTTCGTATATCGAAATGTGCTTTTTCGGCCCATAGATTCCGGATTGGAAAAGTGTACCCCTCTCTCTCTCTTTTTTGCTCACTCTCTCTCTATCTCTCCTCTTACTGTTCTATAACCCTATTGTACAACGAAGATCATCCTTTTGTCTCGAACTTTTAATTACATCGCAAAAGTTTAATGCCTGAAATCTCTCTCTAAAAAGGAAGTATATTTCATCACGTTCATTGTATTACAGCAAAACATTATACCCATAACTTGTAAAGAAAACTTGAATCTTGAAAACTATTTTCGAGGAGGAGAGGTTGGAAAAAGAAAGAGATTTCAATTTTAACGACAAATATTAAAAAAAAATTAATAGGGGAAAAAAAAGAAGTTATTAATGATGTAAAAACAATTGTTTTTCATTGTTAGCACTTTTTAATTAGTTAAGATAATGCTTTTAATGGGAAACTTCTATTTTAGCGCATAATGATTTCTATACAATGTATAATTAATAATTATAGTAGAATTTATTTTATTTTAGCAGGATTTTTGGGTAATTTAATTTTCAGTTCAGTAAATTTCAATTTTAGTGAATTTAAATTTTAATCAATTTCAATTTTAGTAAATTTCAATTAATGCCGAATTTTTATCCAGCAGAATATTTATTTAACCAAAATTTTCATTTTCTTGAACTTACATTAAGCGGAATTTTTATTTTGACGAATTTTTATTCATCAAAAATTTAAAATATTTCTTTCGCTCAATTTCTATCCGGCAGAATTTTTATTTAACCAACTTTTAATTTCTTTGTACTCCCATTAAGCGGAATTTTTATTTTGCCAAATTTTCATTCATCAAAAAAAGAAAAATATTTATTTCACTTAATTTCTATTAGGCAGAATTTTTATTTAACCAAATTTTTTAATTCTTTGTACTCCCATTAAGCTGGAACTATTATTTAGACAAATTTTTACAATAAAAAAAATTATTTGATTCAAATAACCGATTAATTGACTACTATCAATTAAATATTTACTTGAATCAAATAATATTTTCATTGCAGAGAATTTTCCATCAACAAAATTTTCTTTAGGCAAAATTTATTCTGCCGAATTTCTACTGAAGTGAATTTTCATTTGTTACAATTTCCATTCAGAGAAATTTTTTCTTTACACAATTTTTATTAAGCGAAGAATTTATTTTGCCGAGCTTTCATTTACCAACATTTTCATAAAACTGAATTTTCATTTAAAAAATATTTATTTGACCGAATTTTTATTTTTTCTAAATTTGCATTAATTGGATAAATCAAAATTCTGTTAAATAATGAAAAATAGTCCATTTAGACAAATTTTTTTCGAACTGCAAATTTTTCTAAATGAAATTAAGGTAAATTGAAAATTAAGCTAAACAAAAATTTCGCAAAGTAAAAATCTTCCTAACAATTTTAATCCGTCCAAATACGAATTTTGCTAAATAAAAAAAATGTCTATTGAAAATTTGTTTTAAAAGAAATTCGATAAAATAACAATTTTGCACAATAAAGAATCTGGTCATTTGAAAATTCTCCTAAATAAAAATTAGGCTGATTAAAAATTAATTTAAACAGAAATTCGGTAAATTGACAGTTTACACAGAAATAATTTGTCTAAATAGAAATTCGCAGGTAAATTGTAAATTTGTCAATAAAATATTAGTTTTAATATAAATTCAGTAAAGTAACAATTTTTAAAAGTAAATTCTTATCATTATTGTAAATCCTTCTAAATAAAAATAAAATCCATTGCAAATGCCAAACAGAAATTTGGGAAAGTAAAAATTCGAACAAAAAATGCAAATCTGGTTGAATAATTAACTTAAAATAATTAAAATAAGTAGACAGAAAAAAATAGTTCAAAAGGGCATTAATTTCGAAAAAAATTAGAATGAAATTAAATTTATACAAAAGTTAAAATCTGGTCAAATAAGAATTCTGTCATTTAGAAAAATTAAGTAGATTGAAAATTAGTCCTTAAAATGATTGAAATTTTTCGAAATTTGGAAAAATAAAACTTCTTCAAAACTAAAAATTGAAATTAGATGGATTTTTATTTTGTTGTGTTCCAAAAGTAAAATTGTGGCAATTTAAATTAAAAATTCTTCTAAACGATTTCGGTAAAGTTTACAACGTACAAGATCAACGATTGAAAGAAAAAAATTATTTTCCTATTAAAAAAAATAATACTTTTTGTTCACAAACATATTTTTTTGTAAATCATTATTAATAAAATTAATCGTACTATTTTCTTTACAAAAATTTATAAAAATTTCTTTTAAAAAATATTTCTTTTCTAGAATCGTTGACTAAACGTTGTGAACTTCATCGACGTTAAATTGGAAATTAGGTCAATCGAAAATTAGGCTAAATATAAATTTACTAAATTTAAAAATCAATCTAACAATGAATTGAATTCAATAAAATAAAAATGTGAAATTCAATTGAATTAAAATAAAATAGAAAAATGTAAATTAAAATGAAATAGAAAAATGTAAATTAAAATGAAATAGAAAAATGTAAATTAAAATAGAATAGAAAAAAGTAAATTAAAATAGAATAGAAAAATGTAAATTAAAATGGAATAGAAAAAAAGAAAATTAAAATAGAATTTGGATTGTAATTGAACTGCAAAATAGAAATTAAAATTAGGTCAATTAACAATATTCTGACAAAAATTAAAATTGAAAATAAAAATAAAAAAATATGGCAAATTAGAAAAATTCCCCCTAATTCAAAATTTGACTGAAATAAAGTCGAGTAAAATTTTCTTGCCTTAGATTTTTTTTTTATTTCAAAATTTTAAAACCATATGGCATGTTTGTTTTGACATAAAACGCATTTCCTGCCGCTCGCCAACATTTTTTTTTCTTTCGCTTCCTCCCTTTTTTTTCTTTTTCTTTTATTTTTGTCTTTACGACATCTCGTAAAATTTCATAAAGATTCGCGGAATTTGTATCAGTCGTATATATATATATATATATGTATTGATAGGAAGATTAAAATTATTCGAGATGCCAGATGCTTCCTGCTGGCGACGCGCTCGCTCGCTCTCACATACACAGAGTTAAACTAGGTTTATGAGAATATGTATAGCGTATATGCACGTATGTTGCACCCGGTGACAACAACTCGCTGATAAAATGTGTTGAATAAACGTAGAACTGAGAAATGTGCCACGACACCTGTTACACAAATCGGACAAACACCACCACCACCAACCACTGGACTATTACTATACACACTATATACGTTCCTCCGTATATAAACCATTTAAGAATAATTAAAAACAATTTTTTTGCGAAAAGAATTTTTTATTCCTCTCTCTTTCTTTCTTTCTTTTTTAATTTTTTTTTTTTTATTTATAAATGCATATTATGCAAAAATCTTGTTGGTCTGTTTAAAGGGTATTAAATTTATAAAGCGTAACTGTCGTTAAAATATTTTCTCTTTGCTTCCGTTTGTAGTTAAATTTTCTTTTTGGAATAAAAAATGCTAATTGATGTGGAATAAATTATGTACAATGTTGGAAAAAATGGGAAATAAGGTCTTTGTTGTTTATTCGATAGTAAATAGTATTTTTTCTATGTGGGGATGATTAACATTTCACACCAATTGATAAATGAATTGTCGCTTAAATATTTGAACGAATTTATTGACACAGAAATTTTTTTTTTTTAATTTAAATTAACGATTAATTATATAGTCTATTATAAAATATTTACTCTAATTGGACAATTTTTATTAAAGTCAATTGAGTAGAATTTCCTTCAAATACTAAAATTATTTATTAAAATTTTAAATTATTCATTAAAATTGAAAATTAGTTATTAAAATTTAAAATTATTTATTAAAATTAAAAATTAGTTAATAAAATTTAAAATTATTTATTAAAATGAAAAATTACTTATTAAAATTTAAAATTCGTTATTAAAATTTAAAATTCGTTATTAAAATTTAAAATTAGTTATTAAAATTAAAAATTATTTATTAAAATTTAAAATACAATTTATTTGACCAAAATACAATTTATTTAACTTAAATACAATTTATTTAACTTAAATACAATTTATTTAACTTAAAATATAATTCATTTAACTTAAATATATTTTATTTGTCTTTAATAAAATATATCTGATTCAAGTAAATATTGTTTTCATTCAAATAAATATTCACTTGATAATAAACAAGTAATCGGTTATTTGAATCAAATAAATTTTTTTTCACTGTATTAGCAATTAATTATTAGTTAACTAATTTACTAAATTATTTATTAGTAATTAATAATTAATTATATATTTCATTAACAGAGCTAAAGTTTAGAACGTTCAAATGAATCAAATTTTTTTTCCACCTCAAGTGTTTTTAAAAATTGCTATGGAAAAAAGGAAAAAAATTCAAAATTAAACAATATTTAGTTTAGAATTAATTTCTTTTAATCTAAGAAATTTTTTTTTAGTAAATAAAATACAAATTAGAAAAAGTAAAATAAATATTGTTAATTTTTAATTTTTTTGTTCATATCGTTTGCATGTTATTAGAAAAGAGAAAAAAATTTAAATTAAACAATATTTAGTTTAGAATTAATTTGTTTTAATGTAAAAAATAATTTTTTTTTGTAAATAAAATACAAATTAAAAGAAGTAAAAGAAATATTGTTCGTTTTTAATTTTTTTGTTTATATTGTTCGTATGTTATTTGAGTAATAAATTAATTGGTGGTAATTCATGAAAAAATTGTTTATTTACTCGAAAACAAAAAATATTTTTATCACTTGTTTAATAATATAGTAGATCGATCCGAGCAATTTATTATTCAATATCAAGAGTTTGGAAGATAATTTATTATTCCATAATTGATATTTATTTTATATTTATTATTTTGTTATACTAATTTATTATTAACGCTGCTAATTTTTATCACTTGAGTTTTATTATTAATTTATAATTATTATATTAATTTATCACTCTTCATTATAAATTAACTACTAATATTTTAGTTTATTTATTGTTATAAATTATTAATAATTCATTTGTTTCTATTAATTTAATATTATTATTTACTGTTTATTATTTAATTATTATTTTTTTATCATTATTAGGTTTCATCTGTTTTTTATAATTAATTTACTATTATGAATAAACTTAAAATATAGAATTTTCATTTTATTTTTACTATTTTTTATTAACGTCTCGTTTTGGATTATTAATTATTTAGTAATATTAGTACTATTATTATTATTATTATTATTCTTATTTTTATTATTATTATTTTTTTATTTTTATTATTTACTATTTACTATTTACTATTTACTACTAATTATTAATTTTTTTATCATTATTAAGTTTGAACTGGTTTTTTCATAATCAATTTATTATTATGAATAGATTTAAAATACAGCATTTTCATTTTATTTTTACTGTTCTTTATTAACATCACACTGTAAAAAGTTCATGATGCTTAGAAGTTTGTTTTTTAAAGACTACGAAACTCGAGAAGTTATAGATAAGACTAGAATTTAACTGCCTGAGTGGTAGTCGACTTTAGTCATGAACTAAAATTTGCACTAAAGTTAAAACTGAATTAATATTTGTTTTTAACCTAAAAAACTGAAAATAGTTTTTCGAAAAAAAATTGAATTTGTATTTTTTGTGTCCTGATGTAATGTTTGCAAAGAAATGTTACACTATAAATATTTTTATTGTCATTTATTCCTTTAAACAAAAAAGAAAAAGAAAAAAAATCCTTTAAACATTATTAACTACTAATAATGATAGTTTTAATTACAAATAATAAAAGTAAATAAAATTTAAAAAAATAGAAAAGGGAAACTAAATTAATTAAAATTAAATTAATTATTGATTAAATATTGGAAAAAATTTAATTTTTGTAAAAAAAAGTTCCATTTAAATATAATGTTTGTCAAATAGGTCAAGGAATAAAGTAACGATTTTTTTTTGGGCAGAAGGTACTTTTTTGTGTTTTTTTTTGTTTTTTTTTTATAGACATTGTATATGTACTTTTAAATAGGTGTATTAGCAAGAAAGTCTTTACGTGCCTTTGTAAGTACATTCGACTCGACAAACTGGCACCTTTGAGCACGATAAAACACGTCTCGACGAGCAATTTCCTGCGTCGTCTACGATGTCGCACCTACGTCGTCAAATTCTCGTTGCCGTCAAAATGAAAGGCTACTTCGTCAAATCTTGTGAAATTAATTAAAGCTCAACTCTGAGTATATAAAAAAACAAAAAAAAACAAAAAAATGGTCGAAAATCCTGGTCACACATTTTTTTTTGTCTTTTCTTAATCGACTTCATACTTTATCCAAACGTAATAATTGTTTATTTATTTTTTTTCTTTTATTTTTTATGACAACATTTTTAGTATTCAAAAAGAGAAAATTTAATTTTCTCTACAACTAGAAAAATAAAACAACGAGAAAAAATAATATTCAAAACTGAAAATTAATAAATTGTAAATTATTAGTTTTTGTTTATAATAAAAAATTGTAATTTATTTATTTTTATTTATAATAATAAATTGTAATTTATTAATTTTTATTTATAACAATAAATTGTAATTTATTAGTTTTTGTTTATAACAATAAATTCTAATTTATTAATTTTTATTTATAATTTGTAATACCTATATATTAATTTTTATTTACTTAGAAATTATTATTCAAGAAAAAGTAATTGCAAAAAAAATGTTATGATTTCAATAATGAGATTTTAATTTTGGAAAATAATTTTTATTCCAAATAAAATTGTCATTTTATTAGAGAACAATTATTTTTAGAGAATTTAGAAAATACTTAAAGAATTGAAAAGTTTTTTCTTAAAAATTCCTGAAATAAATTTTTTTAAACAAATTTTTTACTAACCTGAGTGTTTTCTTTCTGTTTTAGGTGAGTTTGACAATTTTTTCTACTGCGTTAATTACTCTAATTTGTATCATCGATAGTTGGTAAGTCAATTTCGACTCTTTAGTTGTTTTTTCCTTTTTTACTTTTCAACAATTTTTTCCCTTTTTTTATTTTTGTCGAAAAATTAATTTACGATTTTTCATAAAAACTGTTTACGATTTTCGTTTATTTTATACATACATGAAAATGTTTACAATTTTTAATTAGTTTTTTAATGCAAAATTTTGTGATTATTACTTTTTAGTGTAGACAAATTTATGATTTTTATTTTTCAGTGTAGAAAAATTTATGTTTATTATTTTTCAGTGTAAAAAAATTTATAACTTTTATTTTTTTAGGTAAAAAAATTTATGATCTTCATTTTTCTATACTATAATATTTCTAATTATTTTTTTTACAAAATTGTTTACGTTTTTATTCTCATTTTATCAAAATGTTAACAATTTTTTTAAAATTATGTTTCATATAATTCAATTACAAAATATGGTTAAATTTTATAATTGAATTAAAAGTAATTTTTATTGAATCAGAAATATGTATTGTATCAAAATTATTTTTTAATTAATAATAATAATAATAATAATAATAATAAAAGAAGTAAAATACTAAAATAATAAAAATAATAAAAATAATAAAATAATAATTAATTTAATAATTAATATTCATGAGCTTTTTTTATAAAAATATTTTTTATGTATAGAAAAATTAATAATGATTACACTTTTTTTCTTGGCATAAAAAAATTCGACCGCAGTTAATAAATAAATTAAAATGTTTGCAATTTTGATGCAAAATTGCAGTAAATGTTTTTTTTCCATAAATATAACAAAAATTGATGTTTAAATTCATTTTTAAATTATGAATGTTTCTTTTTAATGAAAAAAATCGATTATTTGTTTTGGAAAAGAAAAATCTTAACAGTGATTGTTTAGAGGGGAAATGGAAAGTTTTGTTATGCGAAGTTTTGATAAGCAAACACACGAGTCTGTGTGCATATCGCAAGTGCACACGTGCGAATCGCCTATTTATC
Source organism: Leptopilina myrica (nomen nudum) (assembly GCA_032872475.1). Lineage (NCBI taxonomy): Eukaryota > Metazoa > Arthropoda > Insecta > Hymenoptera > Figitidae > Leptopilina > Leptopilina myrica (nomen nudum). The sequence goes on along the minus strand of CM065465.1, from coordinate 4,156,391 downwards.
TGACGGAAACTGTGACCATAATTTCGTTTCCATGGGAATTGTTTGGCAACAGGTGGGGAAAATTTCCGCACGTCGACCGCCAAAACCATTGCCACACAAAATCCAGTTTTCCTCCACTTTGACATAATTTCTCTAATTTTGACTAGGAAAAAAAATAACAATAACTTTCAGTCCACTAATTACCTTTCAAAAATTGTTTTTTTTTTTTCTTTAAAATTCGGGGAAAAAAAATTCTGCAAATTTTGATACGATTTCAATTCAAATTTCAATTTTAGGAAAATCTTTTCTTTTTCATTTCGGATGAAAGTTTTTTTTTCTGCAATTCGTGTATAAAAATGAAAATATTTTGTGTCTTTGTAATTAAATTTGGTTTTTTTTTTCAAGTCTTTTATTTCCGTTTTCCATTTTCGTGTAACATCAAAAAATTTTCAACTGATTTTAATTAAAATCGGTTTTTGAAAAGATCTTTTATTTTCATTTCGTGTCAATTTTCATTTTCAATACAGAGTTGAAATTTTTTGAATTCTTTCCAGTAAAAAATAATTTTTTAATATTTTTTATACAATCTTTTTTCCATAACGAAATTTTGTAGCTAATTTCTTTTTTTTGTGAGGAAATAATTTAATTTCTTTTTTTCAAATATTATTTAGAAAAATTAATTTATTTATTTCTATTTTAGTATTATAAGTAATTTTTTTATTTTAGCAATTTATATTATTTTTATTAATAACAAAAGGAAAAATAAATCATTTTTTAAAATTGACGTAAAAAGTCGATAAATATTGTACGAAAATTGTTTACTATTAAACTTTTGCCCGTATTTTTCATCAAAAGCTGAAAAAACTACTTTTAGTTCAAGAAAAAACTATTTTTCAGTTTAAAAAAACTTTAGTTGGTTAAATTTTTAAAAGAAGATTCTCAAAATTTATCGTACAAATTTTCCGAAAGAAATAATAATTTTATACTTGAGGAAAAATATTTACGCAGATATAATTTATTGCAAAGGAGGAATGATGGGAGGGAAATATAAAAAAAAAGGAATAATATAAAAAATGTGTAAATATAAGATAGCAATATTTTCCGGTGTTTCGAGTTATCATTATTTTTCGTTTTTCATCTGAAAAGAATTTTTAATTTACCTTCCTCGACATAGTCGGCACAGTTCGTCGCCCCTGGATAATAAAGTGAACGAGGGGAGATTGCATTGTTGCTTCCCGGGGGGTGTACAAACATTTTTTTTCCTTTCTCTTTTTTTTAAAAACTAAATATAGCGCAGGGAACTTGAAAATTTTCCCCCAGGAGGTATTTTAAATTAATTTATTCCGATATATATTTCTCTAATCAGTTTGATTTTTATTTATCTTCCACTCTCTCTCTCTCTTCTCGTCTCTTCTTTTTTTCCCTCTGAAAATAAATCCGATTTTTATTCGAGTTCTTTTTTTATTAAAAAAAATTGTATTAAAATTAGTTTTGAGAAATGTTTCCTTTTTTTGAAATGTTGAAAACTGTTTTTTATTTAATTTTCGGTAGGGTTAGAATTTTACAAAGTTTTGTGAAGTGTGAAAAAAAATTCAATTTTATTCGTTTAAACAAAATACAAATTTCAATAATTTTTGTAAAGATGGGAAATTTTTCTGTTTATTTTTAATTGCTTTTTTGGATTGAGTTTTTTTTTATTTTGTTATTTATATATTTTTGCTTTTATATTTGTTTAAAAATAAAAATTTATCATTTAAAATTTTTATTTTATTATATAAAAATTAATGTATTTTATCAATAAATTTTATTTTTATTTTACATTTTTTATTATTTTTAAAGTTCATTTTTATTTTTATCAATTTTTTACATATTGTAGGTATTTTTTTATATATTATTTTTTGTACCCTACGTATTTTTATATTTTTGCGATTTCTTTTTTATATTTAATAAAATATTTGTATTCAATAAAAGTAAAAGGATTTAATATTTAATAAAATGATAAAAAAATTGCAGGAAATTTTGCAAAATTAAAACGAGATTATAATTTAGAACAAAATTTTCAAAAAAAAAAAAAAGAAAATAAATTAGAAATTCTACACTAAAAATTATTATCCAGAACTAAAAATAGACATTTAATTAAAGAACTTTCCAATGTTTCTTTTTTTAGGAGAAAAAAAGAGTTGCGGTGACATTTTTTTTTTTACATTTTCCATCAAAAAATGTCCGTGAAAGTAATTCCTGAGACGTCCTGGGGGTAAAGAGGATAATAATTTATGTGACAATACAGACACACGGCGGATATTGGTCCATAAAGGCACCGCCCGTTGTTATGGTTTTCCTATTTTACAACTACAGCGAAAATTTCCCCTTCTTTATTTATTATTACCTATTTTTTTTTTTTTATAGAATTACCTTTCGGTTTTTCCAATAAAAAAAAAGAAGAAGAGGGGAGAAAAAAATTTGGAATATTGCTTTTTCATTTCTTTTTCTTCCTTTTTTTTACAACTTTTTTTTATGATTGCGGGCTTTATATAATGATGCAATTTGGTTCAATTGTTCTTTTAAACGTTTTAATCACTTGAGAGTTGACATAGTTGCGATAACTCGGGGAAAATTTAAGTGTCGTTGTAGCTATAATGCATTCCAAAGAAGAGCGATAGTCGAATCTAATTTAAACTTGGTTTAAATGACGCCTTCAAGTTACCTTGCCACATCTCAGTGACAGTTTAAGATGTTCACGTCTTAAACCTTTCCATTTCATATAATTTAATTTAATTAGAGAAAAAAACAAAAATTAGATGAAAAAAATAATTATTGCAGTAAATGGTAATAATGATAATGGCAATTATTAGAATCAAGTGAATATTTATTTTGATAATTAGACAAGTAGACAGAAAAAAATTTTTTTTTGGTCTAATATTTTAATAATAATTTGTTATTATTATTTTTCCGTTATACGTATAATGGAAGTTTAGTTAATGAATTAAATTAATTTTAAATTTCATTCAATTAATGAAATTAATTAAATTAATTTTAAATTTCATTCAATTAATTTTTAATTTCAATCAATTAATTTTAAGTTTCATTCAATTAATTTTAAGTTTCATTCAATTAATTAAATTAATTTTAAGTTTCATTCAATCAATTAAATTAATTTTATTTAATTTCATTCAAAGAATTTAATTAATTTAACTTAATTTCATTCAAAGAATTTAATTAATTTAACTTAATTTTAATTAATTTCATTTACAATTATATTCTTTTCTAATCCTCTTTTTAGTTTTGGGAATACAATTTAAACAATTAAAATTAACGTTAAAATTAAAATTACAGTTAAAAAGTAAAAATATTAAATTTTCAAATTAACAACAAATGAATGAAAATATATTTTTATTTCTATTTTCTATAAATCGTTTTGAAAAAGGGCAGATGAATTTTAATTAGAAAAAAATTTGAGCAAAAGTACAGAAAGTGAAAATTAGTTTGTTTAAACATAAAAAAGAATTCGTAAAATTAGTTTTTTTGTTTTCTTTATTTATTTTTCATTTTTATAGAGACTGGGAAAAATGTGAATTTTCTTTCTTAAAAAATAGTGTTCGATTAATAATCGGCTCTTAGCTTCTTAAATAAAAATGTGTTAATTAATGGCAAAGTGAGTTAATTGAAACGTCAATATAGAGAAATTTTCTCTCTCTAGGAAAAATATATAAATTATTTTATGAAAATTTTTTTTTTTAATAATTAAATTAAAATAGATTCTTTTTTCTTGTCTTTTTTTGTTATTAAAAATAATTCTCCTTCCATTTTTTATTTTTTCTCTTTTTTTGTGTTTTTTGTTATTAAAAATAATTTTTGCTGCAGATTTATAAAATTTATTTTAGAGATTTCTAATTAATGGGGGGTTTATTGTTAGCGCGAACAAATTCTGATATATAAAGTATCATATATAACCTCTCGTATAAGGTCCAGTCACGAAATTGACCATATCACCTGCACATAAAATGTCCATTCGACCTTTAATCCTTTGTGCCTTTTATTTCTTCTATAAAATCAATTTCAAACGTCTATTTTATTTTACTGCATTTATTTTTTAATTTATTTATTTATAAATAGTTATTAATTCATAACTATTGCATTTAATTTGACATTCGATATTTAAAAATTTAAATTCATCTTTAATTTTTATTCAATTATTTATTCATTAAAACGGGACAAAAATTTTTTTCTTTTTGTAATAATTTAAATTCTCGGGTAATAACCATTTTAATCGATTTTTAGTTTTTTCAATAAATAATAATAAAATAGTGAATTGGAGACTTTTTTACTATAATTAACATTTTTGGTCTTAAAATGTGTCAAGTTTCGAATAAAAAAAAATTGTCCTAATTGCCGTTAAATTCGAATAATTATTTTAATTTTTAATATCACTACATTGATGAATTGATCATAATTATATACGATTTAAATATACATACAAATAAATATAGTGATATAATTTATTAATTATTTCACACTTTTAGGGTTTTTAATTTAAAAAAAATTAAATTTATTAATAAAAAATGTTATGGAAAAGTAACGAAAAAATAAATATAACTTTAAATTGAAGAGTTTCGAGAGTTAGGTTCGCATAAATTAGGAATGTTTTACTTAATCTTGTTAATTAACTAATCTTGCTGTAACACCGTTGTTAAAGCTACTTTAGTGCAGCTGAGTTTATGAAGGTTATTAATTAATTTCTACTTGTTACATGCAACGCTCCACCAATCGTTATAAGCGATGTGCAAAATAATTGTCTTTCGAACAATATCCTCTTTTTATGTTTTAGTTTACATAATTTACATTTCCCTCTCTAAAAATCTAATTATGCAAATTGCTTAATAAGATAAAAATAGTCACGACAAAATTAAGGAGTTAACTAGTATTCTTTTTTACATTCTCGTCAAATGAAAAGCAAAAGGTGTATTAAATTAAAATTAAAAATAGTAAAATTAGGGAAATAAATTAGCAACAATAAATGATTATAAAAATAATAGTAATAAAAATAATAAAAATAATAGAAATAATAGAAATAATAGAAATAATAAAAAAATAGAAATAATAATAATTTTAATAATAACAATGATAGTATGTCAATAAAATAAATAAATAATAAAAATAAAACAGTTATATTATATTTTTTGTTACTTAAATTATGCTTTAAAATTATATAATTTTAGTATTTAAATTTTTTAATAATGAAATGTAGTAATAAATTATTTTTTCATTCAACTTCTTTACTTGGAAAATAATTATTGGTTTAAAAAAAATTTTTAATTTATAAAATTTTAGTATTTAAATTTTAAATAATGAAATGTAGTAATAAATTATTTTTTCACTCAACTTCTTTACTTGGAAAACAATTATTGGTTCTTTCTGCGTGAGATAAATTTAAAATAGATGAAAAAAATGTGAATTGGAAAAAGTTTAAGTCGATTACGAACTGTCACTGATATTACAAAGTACTTAAGGCGATATTACTTGAGTGAGAGACTCTTCCTCAGAATGGAGTAAATCTTCTGTGAAATAACATCGATTTTCCAAAAATCAGAATTTTTTTTTATCTGAATTTGCTAAAAATTCGAGAGTTTGATGAAAAACGTTTCCATAGTAAATAAATAAATAAATAAATGGAAAAATAAGTAATTAAGTACTTCTTTTAGAATTTATATTTATAGTAAAATATATTTATTATATTTATTATAATAAATTGCAATTTATTATTATTTAGCTACAATTTAATCAATAATATTTATTAAATTATAGTTAATTAACAAATTGGATGATATTAATATTTTACCGTTCATTTTACTATTTTATTTATTATTTATTGAATTATTTAATTCACTACTTTTTTATTCAATCATTTGGGATTTTTATACAATATTAATTAACAAGCCTCGAATATTATGACTTTTTCGACTTTTTTTCGACAATTTTCAAATAATGCGACTTTTTATCGACTTTTATTAAAATATTGCGATTTTTTTGACTTTTCCTTCAAATTTTCCGACAAAATAAGTTGTTATTTTGATTTTTATCGCGTGAAAAGTATAACTATAGACAAATCTTAAAAAATTTTTTTTTAAATAATATTTTTAGTTAAATTTTTAAAATATTACAATTAGAAAGATTTTAAATAATTGAAATTCTGTAAAATTTAATTCAAACTAAATCTTTCTCTCAAATATTTTGTTACAATTTTTGAAAATTAATTTTTCAAGAATTTTAATTGCAAATTATATGGAAATAATATTAAATTCTCAAAAATTGTAATGATTAATCTTCAAGTGTAAATTCAATACAAAAGAAATATAATGAAAAATAGGTTTTAAAAATAATATTAAAATAGTTTTGAAAAAATGTAATTTTCTGAATGATTACGTTCTAATTAAAAAAAAAATTCAATTATTTCTAATATTTTCATAATATTTCGTAAAATTCAAATTCATAGACAAAATAATAAAATTTTAATTTTTCAGAATTATTTTTAATATTTTTGAGAAAATAATCATACATTCAAAATTATTAATTAAAATTTTTCAACAAAATTTTATTTTAAATATTTATAAAAAAAACTAATTCTTAAAATCGTTTTATCATAATTTTTTAAGATTGTAAAACTTTTTTGTATTTTAAATTAAATTATTTAGAAATATTTTGAAAATGTTAATTTTACGAATTTCTATATTCAAATTTTGGAAAATATTCTATCTTAAATTAATGTCTTTAAAAAGAAAAAAAAGGATGATTTGAATTATTATAACAAATTGAATTTTTTGTATTGAAATAATTGAAAAAATTATTAAAAATTCATATTATTAAATTTTAGAAGTTATACATTTTTTTATTTTATCTTCTGTGAATAAAGAAATAGAAAGTATTTGAATTTAGCAAAATTATACAAGTTTTGATTAATTTGAATTTTTGCTTTCAATATAAAAATAATTTATTCAAATATACAGTTTTTATTTGATTCGAATACAATTTATTGGATTCAAATATAAAATTATTCAATTCTAGTAAATATTTATTTGCCAATAGTCAAGTAATCGATTATTTAATTCAAGTATAAATATTTATTTTCCAATAGTCAAATAATCGGTTATTTAAGCGAAATAATTTTTTTTCTCAGTGAACAAATTTGAGTGAATTGTTTAAACGATGAAAAAATAAAATAGCAAAAAATTGTCCTTCTTGCAAGCAGCAAAAAAGAAAAAGAAAAAAAAGAAAAAATAGAAAAAGCTCTTTAAACGATTGCACAAACACCTTAAGAATCAAGCTCACTTCCGGTATATAACGGAAAACAAGAAAAACTCCAGGATGGTATTATATACATAGAAAAGAGAGAAGTGAAAAAGAAATGTATAAGACAAATAGCGTGGCCATTTTACATTTTCCTAAAAGCCCTTTCCTCCCACCCTATCACCATTCACTTCTATCAAGGCGACAGTTTTCTCTCGTCCTTTCGTAATTACTTCAATCGCAATTCATCCGACATACTTGTTTGCCACTACTATTACTTTTCTACCCAAATACCCCCCCCCCCCCCCTCCTGTTTCCACCTCTTTTCCTACGCTTTTCTCTCTCTCTTCTTAGTCTCTGTAGTATTTTCCTCTTTCCATTTCGCTCCCCCCTCCCTTCCGATGTAAACTGTACTTTCGGGATTAAGTGATTGCAAACCCGGACGGATGTATTATCTACACCACTCGCTGCTGTGAACACGAGTAAAAGGACTAGCAATTATTCTTAATTAACGCTATATATATATATATATACATTAAATGCTTTGCTCGTTATTCTATATGTGAGAAAACGAGATTTATTAATTAATGCTTTCTTTGATAGTGGTACTTTCAATTTTTTTTTGTTTTCTGCTCTTTGGAGGGGAAAAATTAGTTTGATGATTAAAAAAAGGTGTTTTCATGGTTAAATGTATTTTTCTATTTTATTAATACAATAATATAATAATAATAATAATAATAATAATAATAATAATAATAATAATAATAATAATAATAATAATGTAATTATAATAATAATATAATAATAATAATATAATAATAATAATATAATTATAATAATAATATACACCCAGAGAAATGGTATATTTGTCTCAGAACCAACTAGACTTCCTATTTCTTTATTCACAGAAGATAAAATAAAAAAATGTATAACTTCTAAAATTTAATAATATGAATTTTTAATTGTTTTTTTGCAATTTCTTTGAAAATTCAATTATTTCAATACAAAAAATTCAATTCAAATCATCTTTTTTTTTCTTTTTAAAGACATTAATTTAAGGTAGAGAATATTTTCGAAAATTTGAATCTAGAAATTCGTAAAATTAACATTTTCAAAATATTTCTAAATAATTTAATTTGAAATACAAAAAAGTTTTACAATCTAAAAAATTTTGATAAAACAATTTTAAGAATTAGTTTTTTTTATAAATATTTAAAATAAAATTTTAATTAATAATTTTGAATATATGATTATTTTTTCCAAAATATTGAAAATAATTCTGAAAAATTAAAATTTTATTATTTTGTCTATGAATTTGAATTTTACGAAATATTAAGAAAATATTAGAAATAATTAAATTTTTTTAAAAATTAGAACGTAATGATTTAGAAAATTACATTTTTTCAAAACTATTTTAACATTATTTTTAAAACCTATTTTTCATTATATTTCTTTTGTATTGAATTTACACTGGAAGATTAATCATTACAATTTTTGAGAATTTAATATTATTTCCATGTAATTTTCAATTAAAATTCTTGAAAAATTAATTTTCAAAAATTGTAACAAAATATTTAAAAGAAAGATTTAGTTTGAATTAAATTTTACCGAATTTCAATTATTCAAAATCTTTTTACTTGTACTCTCTAAAACTGAATCAGTGAAATTTCACTGAGAATCAATGACTCTATTCTCGCGATTTGAATCAGTGAAATTTGACTGAAGATCAGTTAAAAATGATTGAAATTTCAGTCATATTTCACTGATTGGCCAATTAAAAAATAACTGAAATTTTCAATATGTGTGATTGAAATTTCCAGTAACTTTTTTATTGGTCAATCAGTGAAATATGACTGAAATTTCAATCATTTTTAACTGATTTTCAGTCAAATTTCACTGATTCAAATCGCGAGAATAGAGTCACTGATTCTCAGTCAAATTTCACTGATTCTCAGTGAAATTCCACTGATTCAGTTTTAGAGAGTAATATTTTAAACGTTTAACTAAAAAAATTATTAAAAAAAAATTTTCAAAGATTTGTGTCTATAGTTATACTTTTCACGCGATAAAAATCGAAATAACAACTTATTTTGTCGGAAAATTTGAAAGAAAAGTAAAAAAAATCGCAATATTTTAATAAAAGTCGATAAAAAGTCGCATTATTTGAAAATAGTCGAAAAAAAGTCGAAAAAGTCATAATATCCGAGGCTTGTTAATTAATATTGTATATTTATCGACATTTATCGACTTTTCCTAAAAAAGTTGCGACTTTTTCGATTTTTCTTCCAAATTTTAATGAATTGCGCCACACCGGGAAAACGATTTATTTGATTCAAATCTATTTTGTTTAAATGAAATTTAAAAATATCTTTGCTATACGCAGTCAAACAAATTTAAATTGAATTCAAACATTTGTTTTGGTTCATTTATAGAAATATAATACATTTAATTGAAACATAATTTTATAGTTGATTTTAAATATTTTATCATCAAATTTTAAGTTTGAATCAAACATAAAATTTTGATGCATATTTTTTGTTTATATAAACCAAAAGCAGAAAATATGTTTGAATTAAAATTAATTATTCAAAGAAAAATTATTTTTTTAATCAAAGCAAGTAAATATTTTTTATATGTTGGAATTAAACTTACAAACTAATTTCAATTAAAGAAAATTACTTAAAATTATTTTTTTACTTGAATTATTTTACTCAATTATCTTCCGTAAGATTTTGACAAATTTTCAATTATTTTTTAAATGTTTTACTAAATTTAAATCAGCTTTGAAAAGATTTGACCAAATTTCAATTTTTTTTTTGATATTTTTTAATTTCGAATTTAATTGTAAAACTTTTTGTAGGTATTTTCAATAAATCATTTTTTTATATTTAAATAATTGAATTTTTGAAGAAATTGCGAAATATGACTAAAAATTAAAATTTAAAAAAATAATTTACCTTTTGGTAACTTTTTGTCCCCCTTTTTTTTGAGAATAAAAATTCTCCTTTTTATCTTTTTTTGAGGATAAAAGATACACTACTGTCAAGCTTAAGAGTAGAATAAAAATAAATAAAAATAAATAAGAATAAATAAGAATAAATAAAAATAAATAAAAATAAATAAAAAGAAATTAAATAAAGGAATTAAAAAATTATAATTTAGTATTATTTTGAAAATACATTTTAGAAAGTGAAAGGTATTTTCTTTTTTTGAATCCCAATTCCATTGTTGAAAAATATCACCGTCAATTTCAATCAGTAATTTATTTCGTAAATTCTAACCCCAATTTTTTTCTTATATTCCGCAGGATAATTATTATACGTCTCGTGAAAATTCTCATTAAACGAAACGAAAACGTTTTTCAAATGAATGAATAAGTGAAAAAAAAAATTTTTTCCGGGTAATTTTTTTATTTTTTGTTGCCATTTTCCCCTTTTTTCCCTCTCTGTTCGAGAAGAGTGGGGGGAGTGCAGGGCCTCTCGGTTTCTGTTTCTCGAATAATTTTCTAAATCAAACCCCAGTGACTCGATAGAAATTCTCTTCACGCGAATTATGCTTGGGGCAGTGGTGCGTTTGTTGCCCAATTATTTGAACGCAAGCTGCCATACCGCGGCGGGCTATGGTACCGCGATAGTAAAATAACCAATTGGGGGTTGTTTTTTGCCGGCAGGTTGAAAGCGGTCGTGCGTACACCCACTATTATTTCACAAACCAACCTCTCTCTCTCTAACCCGCATTCGAATTCATCGTTATATATTGCTTGATGGTACGACGTGTAGCGAATGTTGATCACGGATTTTTTTTTTCATTTTTTGTTTCTTCTTTTTTCTTTTTTAATTTACCGTAACTTCTACAAGGGACTGACTGACATTTTTTTTAGATCGACCATGAAAATAGTCAATAGAAAATTGTTGTTTTCATTTATTTTTCTTGTTTTGTTATTTAAAATATACCAATTGCTTTATTTGTTTAAAAAAAATAAAATTGGAAAAAAATCCCGATGATTTGAAATTCAAACAAGTGTATTTTATATGGAAAGGGTTTGAAAAAATAAATTGCCCTTTATTTTCGAAGGATTTTGTATGTAAAGTTGGAAAATTTCCTCTCAAACTTATCGATGGCTGGGGGAGGAAGATTTTTATTGAATTTATTTTTTTTTATGTTTGGGAAATGATTATTTTTATCGTTTCGTCATTTTTAAAAGTTATTTTGATTTGGAAATTAGAAAATTGTTGGCTATTTTAAAAACCAAAAACGTTGTAAAAAAATGTATCAATTTTAAAATATTTTTTTAAAGTGTACAAGTAACTTTGAAGGTCTCTTATTGTGAAAGATTAAAAATCGTTTGGATTCGACTATTTTTTTGTTTGCCTAATTCCATATGAGAACTACGAAACTATTGTTATTTTAAAAACAAAAAATTTTGGAAAGTATATCAAAAAATTTGTAGTAAAAATAATTTTATAAAAAGCAAAAACAGAAGTGTTTATATTGTACATTTGTAATAAAAATTTATGGAATTGAAAAAATAAAGTTCAGTAAATAAATAAAAATTAAATAAATAAAAAAAATTAAAATTAAATAAATAAAAAAAAATAAATAAATAAAGTAAATAAACTTCAATAAATTGGAAAAAATTCCCGAACGAGGAAGCAAAATAAATTCATCTGTTAACATTGGCAGCGGTTTTTTATTTTCATTATTTGTTACGAATATAATTAAAGATAAATTATAGTTTTTAATCTTTTTGATGAAAACTTATTTATAGGAAACAATTTTTTTTTCGATAAAAAACAAAATCAATCGGATTTTCTTTTCAATTTAAGACAATAAAATGAGTAATTATGCCGTTAACTTCAATATAAAGTTTACTTATATAAATTTCCTTCTAATTACTTAAGACTGAATTCACTTTAGACTCTTTAAGACAATTAAATTGTTTGAGTCTATTTGAATTTACTTCAGTTCCAATTAAAATATCCAAAATTCATTATTCTTGCACTTACGCATACGTAATTTGACAGCATTTTTTTTTAATTATTCACATAGTTAATAATAAATTAGAAGAAACCTCTTTTTTCAAGATTCGAAAAAATTAATAATTTTAATATTATTATTATAATTACCATTAATATTATTATTTTTGTATGTTATATTTATTTCTTTTAATTATTTACTTTTCAAATATTTTACGAAATTCAATTATTTTTAATATATTTACCATCATCAGAAACAATCAATTTTTTAACATCATTTTAAATTCTATAACTAAATAAATAAATAATTCAATTTTTTCCAAAATACCATAATAAAATTCTTTTAAAACAATTCAATTGTTTAAAATTTTCATACAATTTATAAATTATTTTCAATTTTTAGAAAAATTCTTTGCAGAAAATAAATTATTTTCATAAAAATAATTAAATTCTTTGCTGGAATTTGAATTAAGGAAGAATCTGACGTACAGTCAAAACAAAAGTGAATTTCGTAATTTAAAAGGAAAAGAAAAATTGAATTTTAAATTCGTTTTGGTGGAAAAGCGAAGAATTTAATTTTGAACATTTAAAACGATTGAAAGTTGCATTTGAAGAAAAATTACAATTTTTCGGTCAATAAGAAATATTTAAAAAAAATTTAGGTTATGTTACTTCAATTAATTCTTAAATGTTTATTTATTTATTATCGAAAAAAAAATTTTCATAAAATTCTTCTATGGGATTTAATTATTTAAAATCCTTACCAAAAATTCAATTATTTTTAAAAAGTTCAATGAATTTCGGTCCAAAAATTTTAATTATTTTCATAAATATAATAAAAGTGAAAAAATTATTGCTGCATTTCAATTATTATTATTATTAATACAATTTGAAAAGAATTTCTTTAAATATTTCAATCATTTGCAGTTTTTACATAATTTTGGTAAAATTGTTTCGTAGAATTTTGAAATTTCAGAAATAATTAAATTTTGAAAGGCTTTTGAATTAAAATATTGGAAAAATTTTAATGTCATGTTAAACTGTAAAAATATAAAAAAAAAGTTTCTTTTTGAAAATCTAAAATGTTGTGTAAAACTGTAAAAATATTTGAATTTTTATTTTTGAAATTCATCAATTTATTATTTTTTCAGAAAAATGATTAGTTTTGAAGAACTTTATTTAAAAATGCCAATAAAATAATAAAATTTATAAATGATTACAATATACTTGTAGTTTTCAAGAAATACTGAAATATTAAAAATATTTTTTTTATTCCTCTCAAAAAATAAATAATCGATTTAAATAATAAAAACACAAAAATTATGTGTAATTGAATTCATTTATAATAAATAATGTATGTATGAAATAATTTACAAAAATAAGTATAGTAATGAAATAAGTATAGTTTTATTTTTTCTCTCGTTTTCCTTTATTTATTCTGTAGTACTACCAGCAGATAAAGATAAAAAATGGATTCAATTTTTATACTTAAAAATAAACTGTATATTAATTTTCTTTGATAATATCTTCTTTCTATTTTTTTTTTTTTTGCAAAACCGCACACTACTTTGTTTATGTTTCACATTAAATCTCTTCGATTTTGTTTTTTCTTCGTTTTTGTTTATCCTGTTTATCGGCAATATTAGCTTATGAAAAAGTCAAATTATTCCAATCGATATTGCACAGCTGAAAATTAAATATTTATTGACACGTTTATTTTCCGCTTAAGTGTACTGCTTATTTTTTTTATTATTATTTTTTTTTAAATAGACGATGGCGAGAAGGTTTTTTTCTCTCTCTCTTAACTCTCTCTCATTCATGTTTGCAGGTGCGCACTCACCTTTTCTCTCCATTGCCTTCTTTCTTTCGTTCTTTTTTCAATCTTTCTCCGCATATTTTTTCTCTTTCTTTTTTTTCTCTTTCTTTCTCTCTCTTTTTATTTTTTTTCTCTCTCTCTCTCTTTCTTTTTTCTCTTTCTCTCTCTCTTTCTTTTTTTCTCTTTCTCTCTCTTTCTTTTCTTCTTTTTCTTTCTCCCTCTTTTTTTCTTTTTCTTTCTCCCTTTTTTTCTTTTTCTCTCTTTCTTTTTTTCTCTTTCTCTCTCTTTCTATTTTTTTCTTTTTGCACGAGTCGACCACAAACGATTTCTGTGCGATTCGTGTCCGTGTGCAAAATGCAAAAATGAAGCAAAGAACGTTGGGGAGGCAATCATCATTACTTAGCGCACTTTCCCTTCAGTTTTGTCTCACATTCCGCAGAATCTTTCTCTCTTTTGGATTTTTTTTCTCTTTTCCTCGCCACCCACGACTTGAGGTATGCATTTCTCCATTTTCCTCTCCCCTTTTTAGCGGCTTTATTCAACTTTTTTTTTCACTTGCCCACAAGACTCTTTCGTCTTTATCACTAGGCGTACTTTTATTTTTTTCGGTCTTTTTTATTTCACAACCTTTACGTTTATTTGTCGAAATTGGATATTTTTAATTTTTATAGCTTCTTTTTCACCTATTTGTTGCCATTTTATTATTATTTTACTATTTCATTATTATTATTTTATTATTATTATTTTATTATTTTATTATTTTATTATTATTATTTTATTATTTTCTTATTTTATTTTATTATTATTATTATTTTATTAGTTTTATTATTAATGTTATTTTAACCTTTTTTTTATCATTTATTTTTTTACTCAAGTTGCGAATATTCAAATGAACTATTTTTATTAACTCATTTAATTTTATTGCTATTAAAAATTTTTGTTTTTTAAAATTAAAAGTAAAACGTTTTATTTTTATTACTGAACAAATTTTTTTAACTAGAATTTATTATTACAATTTTTCTTAATTTATTTGTGTTAAATTAACGCCTTGCTCACTATTATTTCTGTCATTTTTTTATTACGATTTTTTAACCACTTTTCAATAATTTTTAAATCACTTTTTTGTCATCGTTTTTTACCATTTCTTTCATTAATTTTTATTCGACTTTTCTTGCAATTTTTTTTACATTTTTTTTCTACATTTTTTTCTACATTTTTTCTATTTTTTTAAACATTTTTTCCGGACATAATATTTTTTCCACCCTTGAATTTAACAGAATTGCAATAACATTAATCGAAAATGAAATAAATTATTCAACTGTATTTAAAAAAATTAATTTAATTAAATATATAATAAACTAATACATATAAATTATTATTATTATTATTATTATTATTATTATTATTTTGCGAAAGACCGTTAATTAAACACAGATAAATTAACAAATGTTTAAATAATTTTTGAAGGAGCAAAAAGAATTTTTCACAACTTTTTATTTATCTTTATATTAATTTAGAAATAATTATGTAAATTATTTCCCCTCGATTTTAATTTACGCAGAGAGTTAATTATTTCCATTAAATTTCAAAACTTTTAACTTGTAAATATTTAAAACAAAAAAATGAAAATAAAAAATATGCACACATATAGATATCAAAGTAGATGTATGTATGAAAAAAAAAGTTGATCAGAAAAAATTTCAGGAATTTAATAAACGAGCTTTAGTGGTCACTGAATAATTTGAAGCTTTTCCCTCTCTTTCTCTCTATAATGATAAATTTTGCCAAGTTCTTTTATTCTCCAATAAAAGTTTTATTAATAGAATAGTAATTCAAACTCATTTTCAAATTTCATTCAATATTGCTGTGAATTTATATTTATATATATAATAGTGAAATTTATTAGAGCATTATACTGAAAACCTTTTATTAAAAGGCAGTAATGTAATCAATACCGGTTTTGATGTTGATATTATTATTAAATCTTCCACCTGTTTGTACAGTGTGAACATATATATACACACTAAAATGTTCATTGATATACGCCATTGATTTGAAAATTGAAATTAATTTTATCAGAATATAATATATATAATATTTTAAAGGCGGGGAGGGGAATATTGAAAGCAATGGTTCAAGCATTAGCGGCTATTAAAATTTGTCAATAGTTGGGAAATTATTTGTATTATAATAAATAGTAAATAAACAACAAAATGATAAACAAAACAAAAATAATTAAAAAATAAACAGGCATAATTAATTAATTAATCAATTAAAACGACAATGATTTCAAATTTCGATGATCAAAATTCATTATCAATTGGTTGAAATTAACTACCACTTAATTAATTAATAGTTAATTAGTAGTTGATTAATAATTACTTAACAGTTAATTAATAATTAATAGTTAATTAATATTTAAAAGTTAATTAATATTTAAAAGTTAATTAATATTTAATTGTTAATTAATATCTAAAAGTTAATTAATAAATAGAAAATAGTTCATTAACAATAAATTTAATCAGTTAAAATTACTTTTGGTGAGTAATACAAATTAAAACTTTACTTGAAACAATGAAATTATTGTTAAATTTACTTTATTAATTCACTGCATAATTTATTTAAATTCACTTTATAAATTACAATAGTTGTATAGTCTCGATTAGTATTAATTATTATCGGTTACATTTACCAGCGTGTTTAACAATTTAGTACATAAAATTACAAACTATCTAAAAGTAAAATTAATTGAATTTTCTCATAGTTGAAGTTACCTCATAACCATTAATGTCTCTAACAACCATTAAAATAAATCAATCAACATTGTTTAATCGATAGAAAATTATTATTTTCTCAAGTACGTTAATCGATTTACTTGGCTCGTTAAAAATGCATAATCCAAATCCATTTTTTTTTATTAAGGAACTTTTCTATTTAATTTTGTATACACGCTTTTTTATCTAAAGCAATATATATTTAAGCCCGTTTCAATACACTAAATAAATTATCAAATTAAAATTAAATAAATTATTAAATTATTAAATTAAATATTACATTAAATTATTATATAAATTATTAAATTTAAATCATTATATTTCGTATATTCGACTTATATATTAATTTTACGAGAATTTATATTTCGTCAATTTTGTAAATAAATAAAAAATAAATAATTTGTTTCTTTTAATTATTTAATACACAGATAAAGTTCTGAACGTTCAAATAAAGGAATTTTTTTTTTCATTTTTAATATTTTTAACAATTATTCCTGATTACAATTACAATAAAAATTCATAGTATGAAAAAAATTTCATATTTCGGAACATAAAATAAATGATTTTGAAGCTAAATGACAATATTCGATTCATTTGCTAATTTCTTTTGTAATTTTTTTTTTTTTGACAAACTGTAAAATATTCGTTTAAAAAGGTAATGAAATTAATTGATTGTTTTTTATATGACTGTGTATATCAGTGAAAAATTTACCCGTTAATAATGGTGCAAATATTAATTCAAGAAATTGTTACATCAGAATGTAAATAGGTTGTTTCGGTCGATGTCCATCGGTCAATGATTTGTATTTTCATATACATATATATATATATATATATATCTGCATATTCTGATTGGCAATTGTGCTCCGGTAGTCTTGTAATTGTTTGTTGCACGATTTTCACAATCTCTTCCGTGTTGCTTGCATGCAACACAACCATTTATTAGGACATAATTTTTTTGTAATTGTTTCAATTGATCGCGTTTTTTTTTTTTTTTTTTTGCAAAACGTGTTATGGATACAATGTATTTGAAAAAAATGAGAATTTTTTTTTATTTAAATAACAATATTAATATTATTATTATCATTATTATTATCAATATTATTATAATTATTATTATCATTATTATTATTATGATTATTATTTTCAATTAAATTTTACAAAATTTGAACTATTCAATAGGAATTTTAGAATGATTTGTTTATAGTTATTTTTCGTATTATAAAAATCAAAATAAGTTGCAGTTTTAAACTAAATTTTGTAAAACTCAATACTAATAATAATTTGATAAACTCAATTTAAAAAAAAATTATGACTCTCCATAGTTTTTTCTCAGGATCCTAAAGTTCTGAACGTTCAAATGAACGAAATTTATTTATTTCTTCCCAAAGTTAAATTTTTATTGCAGTTATTTTGCTTCACTATCAAAAAAATTAATTACTGAATTTGTAAAAGTACAATTTTAGTTTTTAAATTTTTTTATGATTTATAATTTATTAAAATATTTTCAATAAAAAAGTATTTCGTTCATTTGAACGTTCAAAACTTGGGGATAAATTTTTCTCAAGTTATTAAGCTATAATATTTATTCAAAAAATTATAAAGAAATTCTTACAATTAATTTTTAACAAAATATTTTTATAATAATTTTTTAACGATAATTTTTAATTTTGAAAAAATTTCAATAAAAATGAAATCTTGGTAAAATCTCTTAAAGATAATTGAATTTTTGAAAAGTTATAAATAAAAAGAATTATAATTATACAAAAATACAATACAAAAATAATTGATTTTCAAAAATTGTAACAAAATTTACAAAATAGTTGAAATAAATAAATTATTTTCAATTACATTTTGTAGGCCTCGGATATTATGATTTTTTCTACTTTTTTTCGACTATTTTCAAATTATACGACATTTTTCGACTTTTATTAAAATATTGCCATTTTTTCGACTTTTCTTTCAAATTTTGCGTCAAAATATCACATTTTTAGTATAAAATGCAACTTATTTTGACTTTTATAGCATGAAAAGCATAACTATAGACAAATCTTTGAAAATTTATTTTTGAATAATTTTTTTAACTAAATTTTTAAAATATTCCAATTAAAAAGATTTTGAATAATTGAAATTATGTAGAATTTCATTCAATCTAAATCATCTTTTCAATTATTTAGTTACAATTTTTGAAAATTAACTTTTCAAGAATTTTAATTGAAAATTTTGTAAATAATATTAAATTCTCAACAATTTTTAGTCAATAATCTTGAAGTGTAAATTCAATAAAAAGAAAATTTAACGAAAAATGGGTTTTAAAAAGAAATATTAAAATAGTTTTGAAAAAAGTTATTTTCCGAATTATTACGTTCCACTATGGGAAATTTGACCCTGTTTTCTGGCCAAAACCTATTTTTTAAAGTTGCTTAAATTGAACATTTTTTCTTATGACTAGAATTACCATATTCCAAATGATAAACAGTATATTCATTTGTTTATCAAAAGTTATTTATAGTTTCGAAATTCGTTGTCAAAAACTGCCTTCAGCTAACCTTTCATTTTTGCTGTGCAACTTGCAATTTTCAACCGTATTTTAAAAATTAATATATAAAGAACGGAATAAGCAAATTAAAAAAAATAAAATGGATAGGAAAGAACAGAGTAAGTTTTTTATTAATAACCTTATAAATAATTACTTAATAGTAAAATATTTTTAAAAATATGTTTTTTTAAATGTTGTTTTAATTGAGTGGTTAATTTTTTAACCTTAACTTTAACAATACTTATACAAAATTGGCGGTGTTTGGCAGTCTTCTAATTATTATAAACGTGTCACATATTTAATATTAAAGACGCCTGCCAAAGATTATCTTGCGATTTTTTGCGTTTTTTGAATAAATCACTTTTTTCTCAGACAAGTACCGCATTCGATATCTGGATTTGTACGATGTTTGGAAACAAGAGAAAGAAAAAAAGAGTATATCCAATGCAATTTATAATTTAATTTTACAAAAAATTGGCCACGGTGATATTTCCAATGATTTTGAAGCTCACTTACTGGAAAAATGTAGAAACATAACTAAGAATTTTAATACCCGATGGGATAAATGTCATCGTAAGGTAGAAATATTTGAAAAACAAAATGAAAAATGGCTTTTAAATGAAGTAGAAATTAAAACTCCAGAATTACCACTAACTAATATAACAAATAAGGGTGGTCGCCCACGAATTTCTTTTTCTGAAAAATCTGATCGAGCCCAGAGGAGAGATGCGGCAGAATTATCTAAAGAAAACGCGGATAACGTGGATTTAATTCTTCATGCTGCGAGTACGGCAGCTCGCAAACGAGGACAAACAGATTTAGCAGTTGTTTTGAAACAGACGAAACAGGACCCAACAAAAGCGTCGAAAATCAGAAAAGTAATTACAAAAAAGGAGGTAAAACCAATTAGATTTTCCGATGACGAGGCACTGGCTTTTTTGTTAGAAAATAATTTTACAAAAGAACAATACTGCAACATTCGAATGGAAAGTAAATTGAGAAATTGCGATATTTATCCTCTTTATAAAGATGTCTTGGCTAGCAAATTAAAATGTAGACCAGAAGGAATAATTATAATTGAAGGATCGGCAAAAGTGCCATTGGAAAAGCTTCTACGACACACGATGACAAGAATAACAGAATTACAACACGAAGTTATAACAACAGCAATGGAAAATGTAGAAAAAAATTTTTTGAAGTGCCAATTTATTTTTAGTTATGGTTTTGACAGTAGTACTGGTCAGTCTAATTATAAACAGAAATTTCAAGAGCAAAGTACATCTCAAAAATGTGATTCTTCTCTTTTTGCTACAACGCTTATTCCTTTACGTCTCACTGATGAATCTGGAAGGATTTTATGGAACAATCGCACACCACAATCAGTCAGATTTTGTCGTCCGTTAAAACTGGAATTTACAAAAGAAACTGAAGATACGATTTTGAAAGAAAAAGAAAGCTTACAAAAAGAGATCGAAGAATTACAAGTTTTCATCATCCAAATTGACAAAGAGAGAAGCATAGAAATTAGGTCTAAATTATTTTTAACCGTAATCGATGGAAAAGTGCTGAAAGTTATAACTGGTACGAAATCCTTTCAAGCTTGCCCTATTTGTAACGCTACACCAAAAGACTTTCTGAACATCAAAGATTTTAAGTCTGATGTATTTAAACCAATAGAAGATAATTTGAATCACGGAATCAGTCCTTTGCATTGCTGGATTAGATTTTTCGAGTTTGTGTTGCATTTAGCCTATAAAATCGTTATAAAAAAAGGACAAGTACGAGGTGAAAAGAATAAACAACTAGTTGCAGAAAGGAAGAAAGAAATCCAAAATTCATTTTTGGAGGAGATGGGATTGCAAGTAGATAAACCGAAAGTTGGAGGCTGCGGTAACACGAACGATGGCAATACATCCCGGCGTGCATTCCAGGATCACGCTAAATTTTCCGATATCACAGGCGTCGACGAAGATTTAATTTATAATTTAAAAATTGTCCTGATTTGTTTATCTTGTCAGTTACCATTAAATGCAGAAAAGTTTGAGTTATTTTGTCATCAAACAGGTGCAATGATTCTTGAAAAATATCCCTGGTGCCCGATGACAGCGACGATTCATAAAGTCTTGGTACACTCAAGGCAAATAACTGAAAGAATGGTTTTGCCGGTAGGAATTTTCGGAGAAGATGCAGCTGAATCGCGGCATAAAATCTACAAGAACGATAGATTGCATCATGCTAGAAAAAACAGCCGCATTAACAATCTGTCAGATGTCTTCAACAGAGCTTTAGACACCTCAGACCCTCTTCTATCAAGTATTAGCTTAAATAAGCGGATACAAAAACAAAAAAAATTGCAATTTCCACAGGAAGTAATCGATTTGTTATGCAGCGAAATTCAAAATCAAGAATGGGTTGATGGTGATGATGATGATGATGATGATGATGATAGGGAACATCGTGAGAGCTCTACTAATTTAAATTTAGAATATGAGAATTTGTTAAATAATTTGGAGCTGGAAAATGAATTTGACAACTAAGATTTAAATGGATCTTTCATTTATGCTAAATCGTGTGACTTTAAAATAACGTTGAATAGTTTTTTATATTGTATTATGTTTGTTAATATATTATATCTAATAAATTTTAATAAATATATATAATCTTATATTAAAATTGCGTTCAGAGACTCCAGAACACGCCACCTACTAAATTATATGCAAAACAAATGGTTTTTTAAAGGTTAGGTTTGACATTTTGGTTCCTCCATTTTGAATTTAGAAATATTGACTTCAAATTAGAAATCAGGGACCTCAAGAACCTACAGACATTAAGTTTCAAGAGAATTCAACAATTTTTGGGACTTAGATTGGCCATTTTTTATCCGCCATTTTGAATTTTTTAATTCTGACTTCAAATTCGTAATCAGCGACCATAAAAACACTTACACAACACCTTTTGGTTGTTTTAAAATATATTTTAAGGTTTTGGCCAGAAAATAGGGTCAAATTTACCATAGTGCGTTCCAATTTTTAAACAATTCAATTATTTTCAATATTTTTTCAATATTTCCAAAAATTCAAATTGTTACACAAAATAATAAGATTTTAATTTTTCAGAATTATTTTCTAAAATTTTTGGAGAAAATAATCATATATTCAAAATTTTTAATTAAAATTCTTCAACAAAATTTTCTTTTAAATTGTACAAAAATTCTACAATTGTTTTTGAAAAATTATATAACAACATTTATAAAAAAAACTAATTCTTGAAATTGTTTCATCTTAATTTTTTAAGATTCAGATACATTCGCATAAAGTAAATTAATATTTATTTAAATTTACTATTTTAGAATTTTTCAGAAATCATTTATAATGAAAATTCTTGGAGAAATTTGATGAATTTTTTTTTTTATATTTTGAAAAGAACTCAATTTATTTTCAAAAGATTTTGTCTAATTTTGAATTATTTTTCAACTGTTTTACTAAATTTAAATAATTTTTTTTAAAGATTTTACCAAATTTCAATTTTATTTGGATATTTTTTAATTTTGTATTTAATTGTAAAGCTTTTTGTATTTAAAAAAATTATTTAGAAATATTTTGCATATATAGTTAATTTTACGAATTTCTTTATTAAATTTTTTTGAAAATATTCAACCTTAAATTAATGTCTTTAAGAAGAAAAACGGACGGTTGGAATTATTATAAAAAATTGAATTTTTTGTCTTTAAATAATTGAATTTTCAAAGAAATTGCAAAAAATTATCAAAAAATTCATATAGGTAATTGATTTAGAGATGAAGTCTAGATAAAAATTGTAGAGAAAATAATCGATTTTTTGGAATGGTTATAGTTTCAATTTTTAGAATTTATTATATTTTAGAAGTTACATTTTTTATTTTATCTTCTGTGAATAAAGAAATAGGAAGTATTTGAATATTTATTTAGCAAAATTATACAAGTTTTGATTAATTTGAATTTTTCTGACAACACTCAATTAACAACTACATCGAACAACAATTTTGGAAAGATTTGTTTATTAATTTTTTTTTTTCAATAGTGACGTAAAATAATTGCAATAAAAATTTAACTTTTAGAAGAAGTAAATAAAATTCTCCTTTTTTGCAATAGGATCTTTATTCTGTAAAATAAAATAAATATAAGGATCCTAAAGTTCTGAACGTTCAAATGAACGAAATTTATTTATTTCTTCAAAAAATTCAATTTTATTGCTGTTATTTTGCTTCACTATCCAAAAAAATTAATTACTGAGTTTGTTAAAGTACAATTTTAGTTTAAAAAATTTTTTTTATGATTTGTAATTTATTAAAATATTTTTAATAAAAAAGTATTTCGTTCATTTGAACGTTCAAAACTTGGGGATCATTAAATATACACTGAAAAAAATATTATTTGATTCAAATAATTTTTATTTGAAATTTTGAATCGGTATTTAATGCAAATATTATTTAATTGATTCAAATAAAAATTATTTGATTTAAGTGAATATTTATTTGATAATAGTCAAATAATCGGTTATTTGAATCAAATAAATTTTTTTTTGAGTGTAGATAAATAAATAAATAAAATGTAGAATAAAATAAATGAGATATTTACCATTATCAAGGGCAATAATAATAATAATAAAAAATAATAAGGATAGTAATAATAATGAATGTGAATAAATTATTCATTGCTTTTAAATATCCGAACAAGAAGAAGAAGAACAAGAATCAGAGTGAGAGAAAGAATGTTTTTCCATTTTAATCTTAGTGGACCGATCGGCCATGTCTTTCGCTAAGAAAAATCAACAGCTAGGTGCCGTAAAGTATCTGTTTACCTTCGAAATGGTCTCGAATGCAATCCTGCTTTGGTATCCTTGCATAAGGCATGAGAACGTAAATAAATGGCGTACACTATACGGACGGCATTGACTGATTTCAATGTGTGGTCCACGCTCACTTTTATAGATCGTGTCTTCCATACTCGCGTGTATATACATTTATTTGTCTCACTCCATTTCTGTGTGCGAGTGTGCGAGAAAAGTTCTTGTCCAACACATGCAGAGTGAAGTGAATTTTTATGGGGCCCAGACTGTGGAAGGCCAGCCAAGTTCATGGATACCATGCAAGAATATTGCACCGGAGAAAGGAAGTCCCTCCCCCACATTCTTTATTTCCTCTCTACTCGGTTTTTTCCCTCTCTCTCTCTCTCGCACACACGAATGCGCTGATTTTGCAATGTTACTTGTCTCTTGTTGTAGTACAAGCAGAAAAAGGGGTTAATTCTCTTTTTTTCTTTTTTTTTCTCTCGGTCTAGTAAATTATTTATTTGGTTCAAACAAAAATTCTGTCTTGCTAACATTGAATCGATGATGAAATAGAAATTTACCACCTTGAGGACTAATTCCACCAATCACAATACCAAATTAAAGTTCACAACTTTGATCAAAAAAAAAAAAATGATTCACTAAGTAAATTAATTTTAAAAAAATGCATCAATATTGCAAACAAAAATATTTAAACCAAAAGATTGATGTTTATTAATTAAATATAGTCTTTAACGTCCGAGATACTTAATAAATAAGTCAAATTAATGACAACGAAAACATTCGGACATAAATGTTGTTGTATAATTAAATATAATATTTTATAACATTAAATAAATTTTTTTTCGTTGATAAACGTTGAGGACTTCAACTTCGTATCACAATTATAGGAAATAATCTGACAAACAATCAAATCAAAAGTTTCATAAAAGAGAAGGTGACATTAAATTTTAAATTCCTTACGGTGGAAATGTAAGGAATTTAATTTTCTTCTTCTTGAACAATTTAAGGTTATATTTGAATTAAAATTATAATTTGTAGTCAATCATAAATTTTTTAAGTATAACATAGACTAAAATTTAGGAAATGTTTCTTATGGACAGAAACGTGTAAATTTTCTTCAAATACAACTTTCAATTGTTTTAAATGTTCAACTTTAAAGTTCTCGTGTTTTTACCAAAATGAATTTGTCTTTCGAGGAATTTATTTAAAATTGTATCAAAAATATTTAAAATCCTGTAAAAAAATGATTATTTATTGAAATAATTGAATTCTTCCAATTGCAAGAATTTGTTAAGGAATTTAAAAATTTCATTATTTAAGTAATTGAAATACTGAAAAGCACTTTTTTATTTATGAAAATAATATTGAATTCTTACAATGAATTTTATTCTGTTTTTCTAAATAATTCAATTCGTGTAACATATAAACTAAAATTTAGGAAATGTTTCTTATGGACAGAAAATTTGTAATTTTTCTTCAAATGCAACTTTCGATTGTTTTTAATGTTCAACGTTAAATTTTTCGTATTTTTACCAAAATGAATTTGTCTTTCGAGGAATTTATTAAAAATTGTATCAGAAATATTTAAAATCCCGTAAAAAAATTATTATTTATTGAAATAATTGAATTCTTCCAATTGCAAGAATTTGTTAACGAATTTAAAAATTTCATTATTTAAGTAATTGAAATACTGAAAAGCACTTTTTTATTTATGAAAATAATATTGACATCTTACAACGAATTTTATTCTATTTTTCTAAATAATCGAATTCGTGTAACATAGACTAAAATTTAGGAAATGTTTCTTATGGACAGAAAATTGTAATTTTTCTTCAAATGCAACTTTCGATTGTTTTAAATGTTCAACGTTAAATTTGCCGTCTTCTTACCAAAACGAATTTAAAATTTAATTTTTCTTTTTCTTTTAAATTACGATTTAATTTTTTATTTGTTTATAGAATCAAATAAATCTTTTTAGTGCAAATACAGTTTTCCTGACAGATTTTAAAATTGCAAAAATCGAAGTAAGTTTTGTTTGACTTCAAATCATATTATTCAGTAAAAATTAAATAAAAAAGTCTAAAAATACTTGTTTAATGGAAAATTATTTTTTTACTGTTAATTCAGAAACAATAAAGTATCTTTTGAATAGAAATCACTTTTCTTTAATGTTTAATGTAAATAACTAGAACTGAAAAAGACTAAAAGTATTCTTTTTATTTTTTTTGCCTGTTATTAAAATATTTGTATCCTATTTGAAATTATCTTAGCCACTAATATAAAAAAATTACGAAGTTGAAGTCCTCAACGTTTATCAACGAAAAAAATTTATTTAATGTAATAAATTATTATTTTTAATTTAATGTTTAATTATACAATTATTATTATCAAAGCATAGACCTAAATATTTTTGTTTAAATATTAATGCATTTTTTTAAAAATAGTTTACTTAGTAAACAATTTTTTTTTCGTTGGTCAACGTTGTGGACTTCAATTATGGGTAAAAATTGAAGAAAAATCGTTGTTATTTTTTATTGACAATAAAATATTATAAATACTATGAATATTATTTATAAATGGAGGGAAAATATTTTTCGTCTCTAAATAAATAATAAAATTCGAATTATAGTTTGGGAGACAAATTTTCTTTATTTTTATTTTTTTTTTTTGAAAAATTTCCAGTACTCGATTGTTAATCACCTCATGATGGTGAATCTAAGGTGCTGCAACGTTACGTTTAGAGGCCTCTCTTTCTCTCTTTCTCTCTTTCTAAGGTCGAAATTCAAGCACCGGCAATCATGGAACCTAACTAACCGTAACCAAGTGGCGCATTGGTATAACAACTTTACTTCTCAAGATGGAGAAAGCCAAAGTTTCAAGAGCCCTTGTGGAGAAGATTTACTTCATGATTCGGCAAAGGACAATTTAACCGTTTTAGTTTCTTAAAACCGACCAACTAGAAATCAAATTTTTCTATATTCTCTCCCCTCGGAATTTTTTTTTCTTAATTCTCTAATTTGTTTTCCGTATTTTTCTCCAATAAGAGAAATTTCTCCAGCCTCTTTTATTTTAAAGTTCTAATTTATTTTTTTTTATTTAAAAGGAATTAAAAAAAAATTTCCCTTCCTCCTTCCTTCTCTTAGCATTTTTTCTACATTGTTTTTCCCATTTTTTCTACTTTGATTTTCTCATTTTTTCTACTTTGTTTCAGATCCTAAAGTTCTGAACGTTCAAATGAACGAAATTTATTTATTTCTTACAAAAATTAAATTTTATTGCGCAGTTAGTTTGCTTTACTATACAAAAAATTAATTACTGAGTTTGTAAAAATACAATTTTAGTTTTTAAATTTTTTTATGATTTGTAATTTATTAAAATATTTTCAATGAAAAAGTATTTCGTTCATTTGAACGTTCAAAACTTGGGGATCATCTTTTTTTTCATTTTTCTATTTTGTTTTTTCATTTTTTCTACTTTGTTATTTTTTTCATTTTTCTACATTCTTTTCCCCATTTTCTCTACTTTGTTTTTCTCGTTTTTCTACTTTATTTTTCTCATTTTGTTCTACTTTGTTTTTTTTTATTTTTCTATTTTGTTTTTTCATTTTTTCTACTTTGTTATTTTTTTTCATTTTTCTACATTCTTTTTCCCATTTTTTCTACTTTGTTTTTCTCGTTTTTTCAACTTCGTTCTTCTCCTTTTTTCGAAAAAGAAATAAAAATAAATTTTCTATCTTTACGGGAAATTTTTTTTTTAATTCGAGAAGAAGAATTCTGAATATATAAACATACCTAAAAGGAAAAGTAAAGAGGGGAAAAAAAATATCGTGATTTTAATTGTCTTTTAAAGCTGATTGTCTCCTCTGATAAATCGAAGTGGTTGTTTTATTTTTATTCTGTCTCGAGATTCGGAGTCTATTGATAAAAAAAAAAAAAAAAGAAAAGAAGAAAAGAAAAGTGAAAAGTTGTAATTAAATCAGTCAAGCACAACTGGAAAAAAAGTTTTCCTGTGTCTTGTGTATGAGAGAGAAGCCTTGACGTTCGATTTGTCGAGTTTTAGGAAAGAAAAATATTTATTCTGACCAACGAAACTTTTTTGCTGGAGAAAGTGGAAAAAGGTGATTTTCAGTCGGTTGCAAAATTTTCCTGGTTTAAAATTTCCTATTAGGGAAAAAGTTATTTGCAGCAATGGAAAGAAGGCAAAATTTTTTTTCGTGTTTTAATATTTATATTTATTTTTTTTTTGTTTTTTCCAAGTGACATTTTTTTGAAACTAAAATTTTCTTAGAGAAAATAGATTTTTTAACAACAAAATTTATTTGTGAGTGGAAAAAATATTTTCAGTCAGAAATTAATATTTTTAGCTGCTAACCATTTTTTAAATATATAAAAAAAATTTTTTATAAAAATAGTTGAATTTCTGTAAAGAATTTCATTATTTGTGAAATATAATGAAATTTGTGAAAATAAATTTTCAAAATATTTTCAATTTTCGTGGAATTTTTTTAAAAATTGTATTAAAAATTTTTTAAATTCTGTAAAAAATTTAATTATTTAACAAATTGACAAATTAATTAATTTTTAACTTTAAATTAATTAATTTTTAATTTTTTAAATGTTAACTATTTAACAATTAAATTCCGTAACAAATTTTATTGTATTTTTATTTTTTTTTAATAATTAAATTTTTCTAAACTTTTATTAAAATCTGTAAATTTTGAAAATATTTGCATTTCAGCAAAGAATTCGAATATTTGTGAAATATAATTGAATTCTTGAAAATTTTGTTGAAAATATTCACATATTTCGAGAAATTTATTTAAAATTTTATCCAAAATATGTAAAACCCTGTAAAAAATTTATTATTTATGGAAATACGTGAATTTTTGCAATTGCAAGAATTTTTATAACGAATTAAAAATTTTCGGTATTTAAATAATTGAAATCCTGAGAAGAATTTTTTTTAATTATGAAAATAATTAAATTCTTACAAACGAATTTTATTCTATTTTTCAAAAAAAACTTGAATTCATGTAAAAAAAATTGTATTACTTGTAAAAATAAAATAATTGTTTCCTTTCTAATTTCTGTATCATTAGAAAAATCATCTTGAAAAAATTAACAAAAAATTTTCGCTTTTAGTAAAAAGAAAGTTTTTTTTATCCTGGCAAAATTTTCTTAGTTTTGAAAACTTTTTCCCTATCACTAAAATATTATTATTCAATTAAGACAGAAATATTTTTGTTTGTTTCTAATTTCTTTATCGTTAAAAAAATCTTTTTTAATTGTAAAAAAAATTACTTTTTGTAATTCAAGTAGTAATAATAAATTTTAGTCAGACATATGACATTCATTCGCTGCTCAGTAGTAACGGACAATTTTATTCAGACAAATTGTTTCTTCTTCTACGATAATTATCAAAAATAATAATTTTTCCCCTGATTTTCGTAGTACCAGACAAAAATTATATTTTTTCGCAGTATTAGCAAAAATTACTAATTTTTTTGCGTTTTTGGCAAAGATGAGAATTTTCCATTGAATTTTGTTTGGAAATTTTTTTGTTTAAATTCACTGTTTTTCAAGAAGAAAAAGTCGGGCCCAATGAGAGAAATCGTTTTCAATTCCCGTAAATTTATTTCAAGAAGTAAAAGTTAGTTTAAGCTGGACAAAACTTTGTGCTTCTAATTTTAGTGTCAAGTAGTAAAATCAATCTCCAGTCGGGCGGAACGGTTTAAATTCTCGTAATTTTAGTATCAGTAGTAAAAGTCCGTTTCAGTCGGGCTTATATCAAAATTGATTATTGTTAATTCCGGCCAATAGCACTTTTCCTTTCGCTCTATTTTTTATTTATTATTATTGCCCTTAATTCCCTTTTTCGAAGAATAATTCAAATTTTCGAAAAATCGAAATAAATAATAACGAAGAAATTAATTAATTTATTTATTAATTTATTTCGAATTTTTGAAAATCTAATTTTCAAATAATGGAAATAAATAATAATAAAGAAATTAATTTATTAATTTATTATTTATTTCGAATTTTCACAAAATCGAAGTAAATAAAAATAAAGAAATTAATTAATTAATTTACTATTTATTTCGAGTTTTAGAAAATCGAAATAAATAATAATAAAAAAATTTATTTATTCATTTCGAATTTTAGGAAATAAAAAAAATTATTTTTTGAATTAAATCATTTTTTTGGTTTCAAAATAATTGACGCAATATTTCGGTAAATAAAGACAAAAAATAAATAATTTAGTAATTATTGATTTGGTTTTTATTTATTAATTTATTAATATTATTGGTTCGATCGATTAATTTTTATTAAATTATTAAATATTCGTAGCAATAAGAAATAAATTAATTTCTTCATTATTATTTATTTTTTGTCTTAATTTACCGAAATATTGCTTCAATTATTTTTGGAATCGAAAAAAGTAAAAAAAAATGAAAAATTAATTATAAAAATCGAAAGAAGGAAAAAAAAGGCCAAAGATTAGAAAATAGAAGAAAAAAAGAGAAATGGAAAATTCATGAACACGTATAATTTTCGGTATTTAATTATTTTTCATTAAAGCAATTAAAAAGCGGCAAACGAATAATAAGCGCTTCTCCAAATCTTTTGTTTCGACTATGAAAATTTTCCCTGTTGGAATATTCATCCGTCTATAATTCAACGAGTCCTTAATTAGCGGCTTGTTCGTCGGTTATCGAGAGCCATTACGAGGATTACTTTCCAGTGTTTTTCAAGCTCGATCCTTTGCCACCTTCAATTTCTCCAAACTCCCAAACCCTTCATAGTCACTCTCTCTCTCTCTCACCCTTTTTTCATTCTTTTTTTTTAATTTAATTTTTTTCTTTTTTTTGTTCACTTGGAATTATTCCGACTTTTCAATGTGAAAAGAATGATAATCGTTTCGATTCCATCTGAAACGATATTTTTTTCCCACCACCCTTTGAAGGTAAAACCAATTATCCTTAGTCTGGATAAAATTGATTTCTAACATTTTTCCATTTGAATAAAGAGCGGAGAAATAGAATATTGAATATTTAATAGAGGAGAGGGAGATGGAAACAAAAATTTAATAACTTATTTTTTCTGTTTGTGTTTGTGTAAATATGAACTTCCATTGAGTTTGGAAAATAAAATAATGGAGAAGAAAAATGCGAACAAAATAGAAAAAAAAAATTACAATTGTTTTTTTTTATTGGTAGTTAAATGGTAGTTAATGGTGGTTAATAGTAGTTGATAGTAGTTAAAAGTAGTTAAAATTAAAAAATTGTCCCAAAAAAAAGTCAATGGCACTAATACTCTTTTGTAAATATAATTTACATAAAAAAAACAATAAATAAAAACCAATGGTACTTGCACTCAATGATAAGCTTACACCCACAAAAAACTTCTTTGTTTCAAAGAATGTTTGTTCAAATCAAAGAAATTTTTTACATTGTTATAGAGTCAAAAAAAGTTTCTTTGATTTAAAGAAAATATTTCTTTAACTATATTTTGTTGGCTCAAAGAAATGTTTCTTTGGATTTAATAAATCTTTTTTTAAGGCAAAGAAATAATTTAATTTTAATTATATTTTTGATCCAAAGAAAAATTTCTTATTAAGACAAATAAAAAGCTGAGAAATTCAAAGAAATGATTTCTTTGCTTTAAAAAAAGATTTATTAAGTCCAAAGACACATTTTTTTTAATGTTCTCAGCTTTTTATTTGTCTTAATAAGAAATTTTTCTTTGGATCAAAAATATCATTCAAAGAAATAATTTCTTTAATTCAAAAAACCTTGAAAATGGTTTTCCTTAAACGTAAAGAAAACTATTTTAATTCTTTAATTTAATTTAATTCTTTAATTCAAAGAGTGAGTTTGAAAAAACGTTTTTGTTTCAAAGAAATAATTTTTCTGAATGTAAGTCAAAATTATCAAAAAGAAATCCGTAATAAAAATACTGATTTTTTTTTTAAATTTATTAAATAGAGCAAAAAAATGGTAGAAAATTACCAAACTTGCGGATAAAAAATTCCACTATCGAAAAAGTGTCAAAATAGCAATTTATAAATAAGATTTTTTTTCTTCTAAAGAAATTGGGGGGGTCAACGAATTTTTTGGGGGGCGATATTTCATTTTCGTCGAAGGTCCGATCGATGTCGGCCTATACCAGTAAATGACCTGTAACGACGACTCGCCAAGTGAAGCTAACGACGCGTAAAAAAAATCACTGAAGCGACTAAACGTTCAAACTTCTTCCTTCTTCTTTTATTTATTTTTTTTTTTTTTGATTTCTTTTCTTCTCAAGTTCTTGTAAAGAAAAAAAAATAAGAAAGTGCTCACGGTAACTGTTTACTGGTGGTCGGCTGGTAAAGTGAATTTTCCTTCCCCCTCCCCTATTTTTGTGCCGAATGGGGTTTTTTTTGTTATAAATGGAAGTTTTTCTTTTTTTTTCTTTCTTTTTTTTTCTTTTCATATTTTTTTTCACCCACAAGGGTATTATGTTTCGCGAGAAAGTAGTAACGCATGGTGTTATGGCAGATTTTATACTGGAAAACTACGCTGTCCATTCCTATGAGCTTTTCATGTATGTATGAGAGAATGGGAGTGGGAGAGAGAGAGAGAGAGGAAGGGAAAAAACCGTAAAATAGCCAGTAAAAATACTTGAGAGGCAAGTTGCAATCACCTGAATAACATTTATTACGGTTGCAAGTAAAACTGTAATCAAAATGTTACATTTTCCCTTTTCTGTCGAATATAAAAAAAAGATCGAGAAAAACTTTTATAACCAGTACTGAGCAATTAATAATTTAAGGGGAAATATTTTTTTTCCACCAAAATACGTATTTTTTATTTCCCTTTTTCATTTTTGAACACTTCTTTTTTTTTATTTTATTGTTTTATTTTTATTTTAATATTTATTTTATAATTTATTTTAATATTTATTTTATGATTTACATTACTTTTTATTTTATGATTTACATTACTTTTTATTTTATTATTTATTTTATTATTTATTTTATTATTTATTTTATTATTTATCTTATTATTTATTTTATTATTTACTTTGTTTTTCTTTTTTCTATTTTTTCTTGTTTAATTTACATATTATTTTTTTTAGTTATAGTTAAATTTTTTTTTCTTTTTTTTCTTTAACATGTGCGATTTTTCTTACATTTTTCTTTTTTTTGGGAATTTTTGGTGCTATTTTCTCTTTTGTTTTATTCTTCTCTTTCGATTCGTCAATTATTAAAATTGTTCGGTTATAATAAGAAAGTTGAAATCCACAACGTTGATCAAGGAAAAAAAAAATTATTCACTAAATAAATTAATTAAGAACGACGCTGCAACATTGACATAAAAATATTTAGAAAACAAGATTGATGTTTATTTTTTTGATAATAATTATTTTACAATTAAAAATAATATTTGAATGAATTAAATAAATTTTTTTCGCTAATAAACGTTGTGGACTTCAACTTCGTTAATAATAAGCATTTTTTTATTAACATTACGGGTTCGTAATTTATTATTCATACTCATCTTAGAATTTTTTCTTCTTTCTATTTTTCTCGGCATTAATAATAAAATTATTGACTAGTAGAAATTGAAAAAAAATTATCTAATTATTCATAAATTTTGTTTTACAAATATTATCATAAATTATAAATTAATATAAGCTATAAGCCTCTTTTATTATGTACATAAATAATAATTTAATTTACCGTATTAATTATAATAATTCACTTTATTCCTCTAATAAAACAATATTTATAAAAACGGAATAATTTTTATTAGTGTCATTGTAATTTAAATTTAATATTAATTTATAAATCGTAACAAACTATTGACAGTAAATCGAGGAGAAAAAATATTATTTATTATTTACTATTACTAATATTATTTATTATTGTATTTAATATTATTTGTTACTTACTTTTTTAATTAACAAATTGATTTTCTTTTTGTTTCAGGTGAGTTTTCTTCCAAGTGACTATAATTCTACAATTTCAAAATTACTACCGTTTGGTGAGAAAAAAATTCCTTTTTGTGTCATTGTTTCTTACGAAAACAAATTTTTAGTGAAAAAAAATTTCGCTAAAATAGTGAAAGTATTTGTTACAATAGCTAAAAATTTCGCTAATATATTGACATTCGTAGTTGTTTCAGGTGAAGATTTTTTTTTGTGTAGAAGCAAAAAAAAATTATTTAAACTTCTCGTTAAAAGTAGTTAATTTAATATTTTAATTTCCTACATTAAATAGTGGAAAAAAATTATTGATCTTCACAAGTAAGGGAAATTCACTATATTTAACTATTACGGATATTAAATTAAATTTCATTTGTTTAATTAAAGTTCGCAGCTTTATAAAATTTATTTATTGCTTTTAGTTTCATTTAACGCACCTACACGCAATAAAATTAAATTCATTTCAACAAAAGTATTTCATTCCAGTTTTCGTTATACTTAAAATAACTTTTAGGATTTTTGAAATATTTTTCTTTTACATATTCATTGAAATGGAGTTTGTTCAAAATAAATTCAATGAATGTAATTCATTTATTATTCCCCGTATTTTATTTGCTGGTGAAATATAAATTTCCCGAGGAAAATATATTCATTACTATAAAAATAATATTGAAATACAATAAACTAAACTAATTTTAGCTATTTTAATTTTTTAGTTAAAAAAATTGTATTTTCCATACAGACGATAATGTTAACGTAATATTTTTCATAAATAAAAATAAGTTTTAACAATTTTTGAAAACAGTTTGGAAATAAATATTAAAAATAATTTGAAATAAAATAATAATTTGAAATAAAGTAATAATAATTTGAGAAAAAATACATAATAATAATTAAATATAAGTTGTTGAATTTATTTTTATTTTCAGATAATTCTTATTTATAATTTATTTTTATGTGATTCACTTTTTAAAAATTACATATTTATTACTATTTTTTTATTTTATTTTATATTTTATTTATAATTTATTTTTTGTGTTTTTATTTCTATAAATTTCATAATTTAGGTTTAAATTTTCAAAAAAAGGGTAAAGTAGAAAAAAATTAAATTATTAAAAGACTTTTAATTTCTTTTCTTAATTAATTATTAAGAATTATTGAATTGTTAAAATTATTTTAAGATTTAAATTTTTTATTATTATTATTATTATTCACGAGACTTGGGGAGGATAATAATTCAAAATTTCTTCTCTTGATTTTTGATTTCGACAGAAAATCAGTTTTCGGTGAAAATGGAAGAATTTTCATCTGAGACAAGCGGACGGATGTGGATGACATTTTGCGAGTGATTGCCGAGCCATTTTCGGGCTTAAAATTTTTGCTAAAAAATTCACGAGATTGCTCATTCTCTCCGGTTTGCTTGGAAAAGACTAATCAGAAATTGGTTATCCTAGGTCGTGTTGGTTGATCACTCCTTTAACAAGTTATTCATTCGTTATTATATTTTTGAGTGCATCATTTTAGATCCGACAGATTTAAATCTAATTAGTTTTGTCTCCCGTCACACAAAATGCTTTTCTCTCTCTTACTCTCTCTCTCTCTTTTCTCCGTTTCTCTCTCTCTCACACACACAAATCTCTAATTTGCCTTCACTATAATTAGCAATTTTATCTCTCCATCCGTAAACTTTCATTATAAAAATTGATTTTTTTTGCAGAGTGAATTTTTTCTTTTCACGAAATAATTAGTTTTAAACTAATTATAATTTTTGCATTTAATTTTTGTTTATTTTCTTCACTTTATTATTAGTATTTTATTTTATTTGTTTATATATTTCTGTTCGTTTATTATTGACAAAAAATTTTATTTAAAAATTAAAAATTAATTAATTAACAATTAATTTTTAATTTTAAAAATTAAAAAATTAAACATAAATTATTTAGGTATTTATTAAATAATAATAAAGATAAATAAGATAATAATGAAAAATAAAAAAAGATAAAGATAATTGAAAATTGAAATTTCATTAAAATAAAAAAATAACCACTGGCAATAAAAACGTTAAAATTTTAATAACATTAAAAACAGAAGGAATAAAAAAGTGCAGATAAAAATATTTGTAAATAATAATATAAAAAATCATAAAAATATTTCACAAAATAAAAAATATTCTAAAAATACAATGAAGATAAATAAAATATATGAATTAAAAATAATGACAATAAAAACATTAAAAAAATAAGTTAAAAAAGTTAAATAACTTAATAGTTTATCTTCAAAAAAATTAATAAAGATGATTGAAAATTGAAATTTTATTAAAATAAAAAAATAACCACTGGCAATAAAAACGTTAAAATTAAAAACATTAAAAAACATTAAAAACAGAAGGAATAAAAAAGTGCACAAAAATATTTGTAAATAATAATATAAAAATCATAAAAATATTTCACAAAATAAAAAATATTCTAAAAATTCAATAAAGATAAAGAAAATATATGAATTAAAAATAATAACAATAAAAACATTACAAAAAATAAGTTAAAAAAAATAAATAACAAAATAATTCATCTTTTTAAACATATATTTTGTAATGTTTTTATTGTTATTATTTTTAGTTCATATATTTTATTTATTTTTATTGTATTTTTATATTTTTTATTTTGTGAAATATTTTTTTGATTTTTATATTATTATTTATAAATATTTTTATCTGCATTTTTTTTATTCCTTCTGTTTTTAATGTTATTAAAATTTTAACGTTTTTATTGCCAGTGGTTATTTTTTATTTCAATAAAAATTTTAATTTTCAATCCTCTTTATTAATTTTTTGAAAATCTCTTTTTAATCGTCTTTATTATTTTTTAAAATATATAATAATTTTTCAACGCTATTATTATTATTATTTTATTTCCAAATTATTTTTCAAAGTTATTATTTTATTTCAAATTATTTTTAATATTTCTTTCTAAACTGTTTTAAAAATCACTGTTTTATTATTTTTATTATTATTTTATTTTTTGTATTTTAAAATATTTTTCAATCATCTTTATTATTTTTCTAAAATCATTTTTAATTGTTTTTTAGAAAGTAATTCTTTAATTATCATTATGATATTTCTGCAAAGTCATTTCATAAATTTGAATTATTTTTAAAAATCATACACTGAAAAAAATAATTATTTGATTCAAATAACCGACTATTTGACTATTATCAAAAAAATATTTTCTTAAATCAAATAATTATTATTTGATTAAATTAAATAATATTTGCTTTAAATCCTGAAATATCTGACGCAAATACAATTTTTTTGATTCAAATAAAAATTATTTGTTTCAAGTAAATATTTATTTGAAAATAGTCAAATAATCGGTTATTGAATCAAAAAAAAAATTTTTTTCCAGTGCATTATTATTATTATTTTTTTTATCCCTGTTCGTTTATTACAAACATTATGCACATAAAATTAACTTCAACATACAATATCCCTCGAGAAATATCAAATTATCGTTGAAATTTAATTGAGGAATTTTTCTCAACAAATGGATTTCTGTCCATAAGATTTTTTCATTCGTTTTTTTTCCATCTTATACAATGCTTGACTTTATTGAAGTTGTAATTAAAAGTTCTGAACATTATAAAGAAAAAAAAGGCTTTCAAATATATGTGAGAGAAAGAGAGAGAGAGAGAAAAAAT
Organism: Leptopilina myrica (nomen nudum); assembly: GCA_032872475.1. NCBI lineage: Eukaryota > Metazoa > Arthropoda > Insecta > Hymenoptera > Figitidae > Leptopilina > Leptopilina myrica (nomen nudum). Next base: position 4,118,538 of record CM065465.1, on the reverse strand, counting down.
GGAGGAAGAAAAAAGAAGAGTGAGCTATTCTTCGATCTAAGTGTGTTTTGAATATAAAATTACTCCTTAATTAACGTTCCATTGAATTTTTACCTCCAACATTCTTTTATCACCCTCATTACTCTAGGAAATCTAAATTCTATTTTAAAGTGAAATTCCCTTTCGGAAAAGTTTCATATTCTTTTTATAGTTAAAATTAAATTCTATGATGCTTTTTAAGGAAAGAAGGCAAAAAAAAGAGAGGAACAGAATAATAATAATCTGTTTTAAGGAAAAAAATTTTTCCACTTGATGTAAAATTTATAAATCATCAATTTTTAGTGGGAATTCGAAAGTGGTTGGTGTAATTAAATTCTTGCTGTTTAAAAATAGTTTTTTTTTAAATGTGATTTATGGTGGTTTTCCTTATCGTAATTTATTCAACATATATTTATCCCATTTATATTTTTTATTATCGTAATTTATTCATCCATATGTTTTTCCCAGTGAAGCAAAAATTGCACTGAAAAAAAAATTTATTTGATTCAAATAACCGATTATTTGACTATTATCAAATAAATATTTACTTCAATGAAATAATTTTTCTTTAAATCAAATAAATTGTATTTGAATAAAATATTTCAGTATTTGAAGCAAATACTATTTAATTAAGTCAAATAAAAATTATTTGATTCAAGTAAATATTTATATGATAATAATCAAATAATCGGTTATTTGAATCAAATAAATTTTTTTCTCAGTGTGTATTAACAACATTTAGTCAATTAGTAATTAGTACCATCTTTATAATAATACGCAAAAATCCGAAAACGAAAACAAAAGCAAAAAACCAAATCAAATTTTTTCAAAAAAGAAAATTGTCAAATTAAAGAAGCAGTAAAAAAATTCTCAAGTGTGTTTTGGTCAGATACTCGGCAATTTTTTTTTCACTTTTTTTTCTCCTCGTCCTTAGAAGTTCTCTCCTCGTCATATTGAATGCAATGGTTGAAAACAATGGTCGTTGAGGCCGACTTCTGTAACGAGATCGTCGTTGTCGTAGCCGACGATTGAGAAGAAGAAGAAGAAACTAAATAGAGATGGGGAGAGATAGAAAAAAGAGGAAAAAAAGAGAATTGAAAATGGAAAAAAGATGAAAATGTCAGAGGCGGAGGGAGAGAGGGGGATTTGTTGGGGAATATAAAGACCCGGAGGAAGAAAACTTTTTCTCTCTGTCATTCTTATTATCATTTTTTTCACCCCCCACTCCTCTCATTGTTACTGACGTAACTATAAATACAATAATCGCCGGTGCTTTTCCTTTGTTTGAAGCAAGTTTTTTTTTTTTTTATTCTCCTGCGGACAAACTGTATTCTAGATTTCACAAAGAAATTGATTGAGGAACGATCTTTTTCTCTCTTCTTTCTTTGATTCTTTTTAAATAGAATTTCAAGATCTCTTTGCAATTATTTAACTTGAGATGTCAGTCGCGAGTTATTCATCGTCGTATGTTAATGGTTTTTCTTCTTTCTTTTTTTTGTCTGGTATTTCACAATTTTTGTTGGGGTGTATGGTAAATTTTTTTTTTAAGTTAACAAACAACCCAAGTACCTACCAGTAGCTGAAATTATCATTACCTGTAACTATAGTAGTATGGTTGTGACTAGCATTTATTGAAACTACCATTAGTGTTCATTTAGTTTTGTTCAAAAATATTTTTCGATGCTCAGAGTCGATTACAACCTTAGGGAACAGTTATTTTTATTCTTCTAGATGCTCTTGATGCTCTTGTTGTTCTTGATGATATTTTTGCTGTTTTCGATTATATTTTTGCTGTTCTTGTTGATATTTTTGCTGTTCTTGTTGGTTTTATTATTATTATTCTTATTTTTGATGGTATTCTTACTGTAGTTGTTAGTATCCCTATTATTTTTAATGATACCCTTGCTGTTCTTGTTGATATTCTAATTGGTATTTTAATTCTTCTCATTTACCATTTTTACTCTTCTTGTTGATCTTCTTTTTATTCTGATGGATATTTTTGTCTTTCTTTTCGATGTTTTCGTTATTCTTATTGTTATTAGTGTTCCTTGAGCCTTTTCTTAATGACATTCTTATTATTTTTGTTGTTATTCCTGCCGTCAAATTCAACATTCTTGTTGATATTCTTCTAATTCTTATTGGTATTTTTGCTAATGTTCTTGTAATTTTGTATCACACTTTTGCTCTTTTTTATGATGTTTATTATTCTTGATGATATCCTTGTTATTCTTGTTGATACTTTCATTGTTCTTATTGATATTCATCGCACTCTTATTGATATTCTTGGAAATTATTTCTTATTCTTTTCTTAATGACATTCTTGCTATTTTTGATGATTTTGTTGACATCCTTTTAAATATTTTTACCATTGTTCTTGATATTCTTGTTCTTGAGTAGCAAAAATAACATCAAGAACAGCAAAAATGTCATTATGTTCTTGTAACTTTTTCACATTTTTGCCTTTCTTGATGGTGTTTATTATTCTTGATGATACTTTTGTTGTTCTTGTTAATATTCATCGTATTCTTATTGGTATTCCTGCGAATTTTCTTAATTATATTCTTGTTACTTTTGTTGATATTCTTGCTTTCCTTTTTAATATTCTTGTCATTCTCGTTAATATTCTATTTATATTTATTTTTCATTGATATTCCTACTGATGTTTTTTAAATTGTTATGATATTTTTGATGGTTCTGATGATCTTTATTATTCTTGTTGATATTCTTGTTATTTTTGTTATTCTTGATGGTACTTTTGTTGTTCTTGTTGATATTCATGGTGGTCTTTTTGGTATTCTTGGAGTTCGATTTCATGTTGTTGTCATTTTATGATATTCTTGTTATTCTTAGTTTTTCTTATTCTGGTTGATATTCTTATTAATCTCCATAATCTTTTTTGTTATCTTTTGGATATTTTTGTTATTCTTTTTGATTTAATTGTCTTGTTCTTGTTGATACTTTTATTGTTCTTGTTGATACTTTTATTGTTCTTGTTGATACTTTTGTTGTTCTTGTTGATATTCATGGTGTTCTTTTTGGTATTCTTGGAGTTCGATTTGATGTTTTTGTCATTTTATGATATTCTTGGAATTCTTGTTGTTATTCTTGTTATTCTTATAGTTTTCTTATTCTGGTTGATATTCTTATTAATCTCCATAATATTTTTGGTTTTCTTTTTGATATTCTTGTTACTTTTTTTGATTTTCTTGTCGATATTTTTGCTGTTCTTGATAATATTCTTCTTATTCTTCGTATTCTTAGTGTTCTTGTTGATATTTTTGTTGTTCTTTTTCAATATTCTTCTTATTATTGGTATTCTCAGTGCTCTTCTTTATATTCTTATTATTCTTGTCGATATTCTTGCTTTTCGTTTTGATATTCTTGTTATTCTTCATGATTCTATTGTTATGTTTACAGTTCTTCTTAATATTGTTCTTATTATTAATGTACTTGGTGTTCTTGTAAACATTCTTATTATTCTTGCTTTTCTTGTTAAAATTCTTGTTATTCTTGATGTTGTTTTAATTTCTTATGACATTCTTGCTACTTTTGTTGATATTCCTGCCTTTCCTTTCTATATTTTGTATTATTCCTGTTGTTCTTGTTGGTAACCTTACTGTTCTTGTTGGATTTAATAATCTTATCGATATTCTTGCTCTTCTTTTCGCTATTCTTGTTATTCTTCTTGATTTTATTGTTATGTTTGCCGTTCTTCTTAATATTCCTCTTCTTCTTATTGATATACTTGGTGTTATTGTTGACATTCTTATTATTCTTGTTGATAATCTTGCTCTTCTTTGTTAAAATTCTTGTTATTTCTGCTATTATTCTTCTTATTACATAAAATATTTTTTATTTTTTGTCTTATTCCTGTTGATAAGCTTCCTGCTTCTCCTTCTAATATTTCTCTTTCTACTCCATTTCTTTCCCTCTTCTGATTTCTTGTTTTTCTAACTAAGAAATGGTACTTCAAGTGAAATAATTCACTTGACATTCTAGGGGGATGAAATTCATCAGATATATTAGTGACTTTATGGTCGATGATGGTAAATTTTGTCGGTCGATGAGACAGAGAGGGGGGAGTGAGTTTGGGGGGAGGGTGCCAATTAATAATCTTTCACACACTTAACGACGAACTCTGCCTTCTAGTTGGTGCCTTCGCTGAACCTCTACATTGAATTGAAACTACCAAACTACTGGAGGCAATTAGTAATAACTAATTAGCCATCGCAAGGCAGTCGAGGCACGGGCGGCGGGTGTACGCGAAATAGTCAGAAGCGAAACTTGATGTAACACAAAGTTGCTGCTAACGACGCTCATGCCTCTTCTGCTTTTACTCTCTCTCTCTCTCTCTCTCTCCCATCTCTCGCTTCATCGATTTTACCATCTCAATGCTTATTAATGACACGAAGTACCCTCTCTCTCTCTCCCTCAACATGTTCTAATAAATTATTATTAGTACACTCTATTTTGGTGTCGATCAAGTGTATTTCGATTAAAATCGACTATTGACCTTTTCAACTCTTTCGAAGAAGGTCAATTTATACAAATGACATATTTTTGTTTTTCCACTGCTAAGTTTGGAACATTTTTTTTCTTATTGATCAAAAGTAGATTTCAATTTTATTAATTTATTTAGTCTTTACTTTTCAGGTCTTAAAACTTCATCTTATTCGGCTATAAATAAAATAAACATTTTATTTTTTATCAAAAGTATTTCCTTGTAATTGCTTTAAATTGCGAAGTTAATTAAATATTTGTGTAAATTAGAGACTGAATTCCACAATTATTAAACAGTAATCAATAAATTCAACATAATTTAAATTTATTTGTAATAATTAATAATAGTAATAAAAATAATAATTTAAAAATAAAATAATAGAAATAATTATAACAATAATCGTAATAATATAATTTAAGTAATTAATATTAGATTTATTATAAAATATTTCCATTTTTAATACTTTTTATATTACTTTCAATTTTTAATAATATTGTAACATACTTTTACAGTTACTATATTATTAATATTTTAAAAACTATTTATTAAAAAATAGTTTAGTTATTAAAATAAATAATATTTATTAAAAAATAGTTTAGTTATTAAAGCAAATAATATTTATTAAAAAATAGTTTAGTTATTAGAGCAAATAATATTTATTAAAAAATAGTTTAATTATTAAAATAAAGAATATTTATTAAAAAATACTTTAGCTATTAAAATAAATAATTTTTATTAAAAAAATAGCATAGTTATTCGGAAAAATAATATTCATTAAAAAATACATTATTTATTAAAAAATTGCACTGATTTAATTAAATAAAAAATTGTAAAACCCAAAAATAAAAATTTTTTTTTATTCAATTAAATAATAATGGAAAATTTTCAATTGACAGTAAATTTTAATTTATGTTGATGGGAAAAGATTAATTTCGGTAATTTGTAAAAGTAATGAAAATAGTGGTAAATTTAATAATAATAAAAAAAATTTCCACTCCACTGGAAAGTGTGTCGTCTAATTTTTTTTTTTTTTTTTGACATGAATCTGACATTTATTGTTTTATACTCGGGAGTTTAATTTGTTCATTGAATATTGATAAATGTGTTATCGTTGATAATGTAAAATTAAATTGTGTAAAATGGGTGTATTTTACTTACGTAATTAATTTTCCGCTCAGTGAACAAAGCTCAGTGAATACTATATTAATTAAGGTAATGTTTTGCCTGCGATAATGAAATACTCGCAAGTACATATGTTGCGTATTTTATTTGTTGGTTTAAAAAAAAAAATATTCTTCTACTGTATTATATTTTTAGTATTGTTTATTATTATTGTGATAATAATTGTAATCAGTAATTTTATTATTAACGGAATTATTTTCTATGTTATGAATTATTCAAAAAATTAATTTTAGAATAAATTTAATCTTTAAAGATTTTGAATTTTAATTTTTAATTCAAAATTAGTATTTATGTTTTTATTGTAATTTGTATTAGTAATTATTTTATTCTTGTAATTTTCATTACTAATAATTTTTTTTATTTTAATTTTTATTATTAATCATTATTTTATTATTGTAATTTTTATAAGTAATTATTTTATTTTTGTAATTTTTATTATTTATTATTTTATTATTGTAATTTTTATTATTTATTAATTTAATTATTGTAATTTTTATTATTAATCATTTTATTTGTAACTTTTACTATTAATTATTTTATTATTAGAATTTTTATTGTTAATTATTCTTTTATTATTGTATTTTTTACTATTAATTATTTTATTATTGTTTTTATTATTATTATCGTCAGTAAAATAATTCTTGCTTTTAGTACATATAGTAAAACTGTTTTACCGAATCACGCTGGTGAAATATAAAATTTTAATGAATATCCGCTGATGGAAGAAATAAAACGTTTCGATAAAGACAACTATTTTTCTCAATATCTAATTTCACTGTATTATTGCTATTTTTTTGTGTCTTTTTTGAAATGGTAATAAAGTTTTTTTGAATGAACATTTATCCAGGCGAAAAGAAAACAAAATTAGTAAAGTTATGGGAAAAGAGTTGCTACATTGGAGAGTTGATACTTTTCGCTTTTTCGATTCGAATGTTTTTCCCTTGAGGCCATGAGAGAGCAATTCATATGTTGCAAGTATTATTTTTCTTGTGTTGGTCTTTTTTTCAGCATTTTTTTTTTTTTTTTTGCTTTTTGCTTCCTCCCCTTTGTTGTGAAAAGACAAATGATAAAAAGTAGTGGGGGAAGAGAAAGGGAATAGTAAAGTGAAATAGAGAGAAAAAGCGAGAAAGTAGAAGTGAGTAGGAGAGAAAAAGAGAGAAAATAGAAAAAGAGAGAAAAAGAGAGAAAGAGAGAGAGAGAGAGAAGAGAAAAAGGAGAGGGAGAGAGGTGCAATTTCCGCTCAATGCATTCATCGCTTTCAATTAACTTTCAATTAGCGCGTCGAACTTCAATTTTCATGAAAAACAGAAATTCCATACCATACATTCTAAACATTAACACAGATTCACTCTCAACAATAATTCTGGGAATGGATACTTTGCCTATCATAGTAATGGTATCTCAATGTTATTTCATAAATCAGTCGGGCATTATCTGCGATTTGTCGACCCGCAAATTCCCCCATTGTCATTAAAGTTCCGGTCATTGTTTTAAATTGTGAATTACTTTTTTTCTATTTGTTTTTTCGTTATCGTTATCGTTTTTTTTTTTTTTTTTTGCTTATTTTCGCCTACGATTAAGTTTAAACGATCATTAAAAGGAAATTCACAAAAATATCAATTCCCATTTATGATCAATTGAAAACTATTAATAGTCACAAACCTATTAAACTGACCAAAATTTTAAAAAACATATAAAAACAAATATTTCAGTTATTTTGATCTAAATTAAAAATAAATGTAACTAATAATAATGAATTATTATGAACTAATTCAACGGTAATTATTTTGAAATTATTTTATAAGTTAGAAAAATTTTTAGATTCGCTTAAAGAGAAAAATTTCTACTGTTTGCAAAGTTGGGAAAAATTATATTTTTTGAATGTTGAAAATCTTTCTAATTCTATATTATTTTTTTCAGAGTCTTTAAACTTGAAAATTTTTTCATAAAAAGTAACAAATAAATTAACTTTTACTTCTAAGGAAAATCTGCATAGTTTCGAATTTTTGACAAATTGCATTATTTTATTTATCTTCGATATAAATTTGAATAAACTCAAAAGTAGATTTCACTAATTTGAAATAATATTTACGAATATCATAAAATTTACACTAGAAATGACGATTTTTAATAGCAAAATTTACTATTTTTAATTTTAATTTCTTTTGATTAAAAATTATTCAAATTTTCCTTCCACATTTCGCTGAAAAAATGTTATATTTGAAAAAAATTATTTTTAAATCAAATATAATAATTTTGATTTAAAAAATTGTAATTAAATTAAAGTTTTTTAGAAGTTTTATTAAAAACAATTGAATTTGAAAATTGTAAAAGTAATTTTATGAGTAAATAACAAAATTCAATTCTGTTCAAAATTTTTCAAAAGTTCTCGTCAAAATCTTAATTATTTTAAAGAAATAATAAAATTCTTCTCCCAAAATTGAATTATTTTCAAAAATGTCAAAAAAATTTTTTTTCTAATTTGAATTATTTTCCAAAAATTTTCTTATTTTAATAATATTCAATATCTAGTATTTAAAAAAAAAGTTTTCCATAAAAGAATTCAATTTAATTGAAAGTTCAATAAAATTCTACGTACACATTTGATTTATTTTTATAAATATTAATAATTTCACAGGAATTCAAATTATTTACCAATTTTTTTTTTAACTTCTCCGCATTAATTAAATTACTTTCATAAATAATTAAATTGTTGTTATGAATTCAATTACTTTCATAAATTATAATTTAAAATTCTAGAAAATAATAAATGAATCGAAATGTTTGCCAACAATTTTGAATTTGAATTTTTTTTCAATTTGCAAATATTATTTTATTAGAAATCGTGAAAAAAATATCTGGAAATTTTTGATTTGCCATCAATCAATATTTTCAAATAGGAAATAAACAAAAGCATACAAAAAAACTAACTTCAAAATATCAACAACGGACAGAATTAATAAATGAATAAAATACAAAGATTTTTAAAGTTAATTTTACTATTTTTGAAAAAAAATTTTCAAAACACAATTTGATTTGATTTAAATAACCGATTACTTGACTAATACTAAATAAATATTTACTTGAATCTAATAAATTTTTTCTTGAATCTAATAAATTTTTTCTTGAATCAATTGAATCGTGCTTGCTTTAAATTACTGAAATTATTATTTCTAAATGTTCTGATACAATTTATTTGACTTAAATAAAATGTATTTGATTCAAGTAAATATTTATTTAGCAATAGTCAAGTAATCAGTTCTTTTAATTAAATTAACTTGTGTTTTAGAAAAATTTTGTTTAAAAATAGTAAAATTAAGAAATAACTGTAGTAATATTCGTATTTTATTCTTTCTTTAATTCACCAAGTTGATTATCGAAAAAAAATTGTTTACTAAGTAAATTAATTAATAAAATTGATAAATATTAAATTAAAAATAATATTTTATGGTATTAAACACAAAATTTGTTTTTGATAATTTTTTTTGATTGTAGACTTCAGTTTTGTATAAATTCTGACTGTTTACACTTTGAAGTTAGTTTTTGTTGTTTTTTTCTTCAAAATAATATTGTTCTACAAATACCATTTAGGTAATAGTAATTACTTACTAATTTAATTGACTCAAGTAAAAATTATTTGATATAAGTAAATATTCACTTAAATAATAAAAAAGTAATTTATTCTTTGAATCAAATACATTTTTTTCAGTTTAGGTAGTGATGAGTAATTTAATTATTTAATAGATAACAGTAGGTAATTAGTGTTAATCAGTTGATGAAAACAATTTATTTTTTACTCTATTAACTATTATTTAATTAATTTAGTAATTGAATGTAATGATTAGAATTTTTTTTTTTTTAATATAAGATTTGGATAGTATTTAAAAAAAATTTTTTACTACTTTTGTTGATTTTTTTTTACATTGCATCAAAATATATGAAAGGATTAACGGAATACTTTCGTTCATTGCAAAATATAAATAACAATTACCCGACTCTAGGCACATTTATAGTAAACAATAACATCGAAAATCGATGTATTTATTAAACGTTAGAGTCACTTGATTTTTATGATGGCTCGTAATTTTGTTTATGACTTTTTGAGACTCTAAAGACAATACACTGTCGCTGGGAAATATATTATTTGTTTCCAACCTTTTCCCCTCTTGAACTATAGAAGTTGAAGTTTCGAACGTTCAAATGAATGAAATTTTTTTTCACCTCAAGTCTTTTTGAAAATTACTATCAGAAAAAAGAAAAATACTTGAAATTCAACAATATTTAGTTTAGAATTAATTTTTTGCAATCTGAAAATAATCTTTTTTGTAAAGAAATATAAATTTGAAAGAGGAAAAAAATATTGTTGTTGAAAAACTTTAAGAACGTATAAAAAGAGTGGGAGAGAGATTGACAGACAGTAAGACAATTGAGAGTATATAGAGAGAACATGAGGCTTGGAATATTATTATTATTATTATTATTATTATTATGTTCTTATTACAATGCGCGTACGAAAAGGATATCAAGTTTCGAAATGAGAATTTTCACATAAACGATTCTCAAACGATCAAGTCATAAAATGGGTCAGGTTGAGATTGCTAGGGGTATAGGGTACTTAGTTATCAGAGCGAACGAGGTTAGTTGAGAATTGGAAGCAGGACACCTGCTTGCTACAAGTAGGATTTCCAGTTATCCAGATTGAGTTTAAGTTCGATGGAAATAACTTAATCTTGTAGATTACGTCGACTGTAAATTAGAGATCATGACAAATCTACTTTTTTGCAAATCGACCGGAAAACACTTTTCAAACTCCTCACTTTTATTGGCTATTCCAATATTCACCCCGCTGCTTCATTCGTCTCGATTTCAACATTTTTTTCTTTCTCCCTTTTCTCCTGTGGACCTGTTTTTTTAATTCCTCAATTTTTTTTCCTTTACTGGACCTATTTTTTTAATTTTTCAATTTTTTTCTGTTCACTGGACCTATTTTTTTAATTTCTCCATTTTTTTTCCTTCACTGGACCTATTTTTTTAAATTCTCAATTTTTTTCTGTTCACTGGACCTATTTTTTTAATTTTTCAATTTTTTTTCCTTTACTGGTCCTATTTATTTAATTTCTCCATTTTCTTTCCTGCACTGGACCTATTTTTTTAAAATCTCAATTTTTTTTCCTTCATTGGTCCTATTTTTTCAAGTTTCAATTTTTTTTCCTTCATTGGTCCTATTTTTTTAATTTCTCCAGTTTTTTCTGTTCACTGGACCTTTTTTTTTAAATTTTCAATTTTTTTTCCTTCATTGGTCCTATTTTTTTAATTTCTCAATTCTTTTTGTTCACTAGACCTTTTTTTTAATTTCTCCATTTTTTTCTGTTCACTGGACGTATTTTTTTAATTTCTCAAATCTGTTTTCTTCGCTGGACCTATTTATTTAATTTCTCAATTCTTTTTGTTCACTGGACCTATTTTTTTAATTTCACCATTTTTTTCCTTTACTGGGCCTATTCTTTTAATTTTTCAATTTTTTTTCCTTCATTGGTCCTATTTTTTTAATTTCTCAATTTTTTTCTGTTCACTGGACCTATTTTTTTAATTTCTCCATTTTTTCCCTTCATTGGTCCTATTTTTTTAATTTCTCAATTCTTTTTGTTCACTAGACCTTTTTTTCAATTTCTCCATTTTTTTCTGTTCACTGGACGTATTTTTTTAATTTCTCAAATCTGTTTTCTTCACTGGACCTATTTATTTAATTTCTCAATTCTTTTTGTTCACTGGACCTATTTTTTTAATTTCACTATTTTTTTTTCTTCACTGGTCTTATTTTTCTATTGAATATTTTTTTCTTAGTCAGTAGACAAAATGGATCTACTTGTTTATTTTTCTAAATTTTTTCTCTCCACTGGTCCTATTTTTCTATTTAGTATTTAATTTTCTACTTTTGATGTTTTGTGTTCGGTAAATTTTTTTAATCACCTTTTTTTCACTAACTTAATGTTTTTGTTTTTATTCGCTAAACATTTTCTATTATTTCTCCCTAAAATGCATTTTTATAATTAACAAAATGCAAAAACCGTTATAGTGAGAATAATTAAAATTTTTTTTTATTAAAATAAATACCATTGAATTCGATTAAATGAGAAATTTGGAATTAAGTAAAATTTTCAGTTCAGTATAATACATATAAACAAAATTAACAAAACAATGTTAAGTATTGTTAGTAAAACTCATTAGTAATTTGAATAGAGTTAAATACGATAGTTAAGAGTGAGACTTTTCGCTAATGCTGGGAAATTTAATTCCTTTATTACAAATTACAATGTATAATTATAGACAGAGGAAATTTTCGAAACTTAAGTCCATTTAGATTTTAGTTAAAATATATATATATATGTATATATATATATTAATTCGTCCGTAAATTATTAAATAGAAGTTTTGAAGGGTAAATTTCTACGCAACTGAAATAATCGGAACGGAATACATCCAACTATCGAATCTTCCCAAACGAAACGAGGTATAAAGTGGCTCGAAGCAATCTGAAATCTGTTAATTTGGTAAATATGGAATATAGAGATATATGTATGCAACGAAAACTCCTTGCAGTGTTAAAGAGGATTATGTATAAATAGAAAATGAATTTAAATATTTATTTATTTATTTACATTTCTATTACTTTTTGCAATAATAGACTGGAAAAAAAATTGTTTGATTCAAATAACCGATTATTTTTATTTATTATCAAGTAAATATTTATTGGAATCGAATCATTTTTACATAAATCCAATAAATACTATCTGAACAAATTATTTTTTTTTTTGAAGAATTTTTATCCCTTTTTTATTCTCCTAAATTATTAAAATTCACTAAAACACTTGAAATCGTCAATTTTTGCCCTTATTTTTTGACAAGGAAATGTTAAAAATGATTTTTTTTGTAAAATTAAAAAACATTCTAGTTTTTTAAAAACTTAAAATCTTTTCTTTTATTATTTCTAAGAGTCTTTAAAATTTGAGTTTTTTTTTTATTAAAGGTAACAGTACGAAAATTTCAACTTTTCAGAAATAATCCTATTGTTTGGAATTTTTTTTAGCAAATTGTAATATTTCCAAAATAAATTGTACTAAATTCGAAATATATTTTATTTTCACTGTTAATTTTTTGGTAATATTTATATTGCAATATTTCCAAAATATAAATTTTACTAAATTCAAAATATATTTTATTTTTATCGTTAATTTTTTTTCAATAAAAATTATTCAAATTTTCCTCGAACTGAGAAAACAATATATTTGGAAAAAATTATTTTTCAATGAAATATAATTATTATTATTTCACTAATTTCAAAATAAAGTTATTATTTTGGTTGAATGCAAAAATAAGTTTTATGCAATAAAAAAATACGTTTAATTAAACTATAATATATTTAACTCAAATATATTTTTTTGTTGGTAAGCTAGTTATTTAAAAAAAAGATTTTTTTTTCAGTGTGTAATTAGATGTTAACAATTATTATTCAGTAAATTTTAGATTTTACGATGAAAAAATTTATTTGATTCAAATAACCGATTATTCTTCATTATTGTCAATTAAATATTTACTTGAATTAGTTAATTTTTATTTTAGTCAATTAAATATTATTTCCTTTAAAAAAAACTAAACTATTGATATAAATAGAATTTAACAGAATGTAATCAAATAATTTTTTATTTGAGTCAATTAAATTTTATTTGCTTCAAATAATGAAATTGTTGTTTTAAATTTCGTTTAACTGTTTGAAATAAAAAAAAATTATTTTAATCAAGTGTAAATATTCATTTGGTAAGAAATAATTCTCTGAATTTGTATTAGTAAAAATATTTATTAAATAGAATTAGTGACTCTTTGCTTTTGAATTAGTAAATTTTACTAATAAATAGTATTTCATGATCCTCAAGTTTCGAACTTTCAAATGAACAAAATATTTTTTTTTAAAGATATTTTTAATAAACTACTAATCATAAAAAAATTTTTAAAATAAAATTTTACCTTTAGAAACTCAGTAATTAATTTTTTGCATAGTAAATCAAAATAATTGCAATAAAAATTTAATTTTTATAGAAGAAATAAATAAGTTTCGTTTATTTGAACGTTCAGAACTTTAGGATCTTGTAATGTCTGCTGATTTCTTGGTAAAATTTACTGATTCAAAAGCAAAAAGTCAGTAAATTTTATTAAGAAATTAGTAGAAATTACTATTTATTAGTAAAATTTACTAATTCGAAAGCAAAAAGTCAGACTATTTGAAATTAGTGAACATTTTTGTTTGAGAAATTTTGAGAGAGTAATTGAATATTTGAATGAAATAAATTTTTTTTCCAGTGTTTAATAGTAACAAAAATTCAATTATTTTTAATATACAACATTTTCATCAAATTTCTCTAAAAATGCAATTATTTAAAACAAATTTTATTACAAATTTTTAAAAGCATTCATTTATTATTAAAAAAATTGTTGATAAAGCTCAATTGTTTAAGAAAATGTTTATTTTTAGAGTTTAATAAATGAATTCTCTTAGAATTTTCTAATAAATACATATTTTTCAATATGATAAGCAATTTTGATCCAAAATTGAAATTAATTTTTCAATCAATATTTATTAGAAAATTCTACAAGAAATCAATTATTTAACTATATAAAAATAAACAATTTATTAAACAATAATTGGATGTTTTTTAAAATTTAATTTTCATAAAGAATTTTATCAAAATTTAATTATTTTGTTTTTTATTATTGAACATAAATAATAATATTATTATTATATATAATTGAGTATTTGCAATCATTTATAATTTTTCCAAAATTCAATTTTTTTTAGTGTTTTAAGTAAAATTCATCCATAAATCCATTATTATTTTTAATAATGAATGAAATGAGTATTAAAAAATATAACAAATTTTATAAGAATTTGTGTTATTAAAGTTTTTCGTAAACCTGAATTGTATTTAAAATCTGTAAAGTTTGATTGACAATCTTTTCAATGATTAGGAATATAACATTTAGAGACTTTCCTAAGAATTTTCGAAATTGAATATTGTTTCTGTACTTTTGACAAATTTTTCTGACTTTTTCGTGACTTTCCTGAATATATTTAGTTAGTATATTTAGTGATTTTATTTTATTTAATATATTTAGTGATTTTGAATAAAATTCTTCTGAATAATTGAATTTTTCAATGTTAATGAAACCAGAAACTTTACGCGCGTTATTTTATCTAGTATCTTTGCAAAAGAAAAGGAAAATGAGGGCGAGAAAAAAAAGTAAAAAAAAAGAAAATATTAATAACAGTATTATTTAAAAATTGGAAAGAGAAAACTGGAGAAAAAGAGAGGGGGGGAGTGAATGAAGGAGAGAGAGAGAAGGAAAAGGACGAATTTTGTTTAGTAAGAAAAGAAGATTTTCTCTCTTTTACGGGTGGGGAAGAAGCAGCACGTTCCTTATCGAAATTCTTAATTAGAAAATTTTAATTATGTTTTGAGGCTCTATAGAGAGAGAGAGAGAGAGGAGAGGGATGACAGGTACCTGAGGCTCTTTCTGCACAGTAAAGATAGTGAATTTTCAGTGATGTTTAGGGAATATGGATGCTGTGCGAGCGGCCCCGTACAAGTTGGGAGAAATGGCACAAGATGCTTCGCGAAAAGAGAGAGTGAGAGAGAGAGAGAGAGAAAAATAGAGAGCGAAGGCAATTAAGCTCGCGCCTCATAAAGATGCTCAAGCGACGTTGTCTTCTTCCTTATATACCCGATATTAAATTTCACCTGTAAACCGCGTGTCTTCCACCTGTCAAGGTTCAACCTCCAATGGGGTCTAGATAAACCTTTCTTCTTCAACGGAAAGGAGGATGCATTTTCCTTAACGCAAAATTGCCTTCTAAATGGATATTTAGATAGCTCTTTAATCATTCTTCTTAGCGAAAATCGCTCGAGTTTTTTTCTTGTTTGCTTTTCTTTTTATTTGTCATACACTCCGAGAAAAAAAGAGGATAATTTTTTATTGACTGAAAATCTTTTTCAATCTTTACTTTTTCATTTATTTACCCACACGGTAAAAATATTTACCTGAAAACAAAATTAACGAAATTTTTACTCATTCATTTTTTTATTCTAGAGAAACTTCTCGCTTATACATATACTTTTATTTTCTTTCTATTTATTTTCACTTCTAAAAACAAACAAAGAGCAAAAATTGAAATAGAAATCTACATTTAATTAGAATGATTAAAGTTCAAGGGAGTTGAATTATTTTTCACCTTCATTCCCTTTATTTTGCAAAAGTGGGCGAAAATAATATTTACACCAATTTAACATGTATAGTAAAAATATTTGTTTTAATTACGAAATTCTTTCCTCGTATTTATTTACACAAAGCAAATATGTTTAATTTTTTTATTTCGCCATTTTATTTATTAACATGAAATGTCTCTTCTCTTTTCTTCAACATAATATAGTGTATAACGACAGTATCTTGGAATTGAAAATTTAAAACCATTCAAATATTAAGGCACACAATTTCACTCGTTGTATTTTTACCAGGTAGAAATAAATTTCTCCAATTTCTCCATAATGAATAGTTTATTTTCAATTTTACTCTTACATCTGTTAGAGTAATTTATTTTTACTCTTATTTTATTAATATTTCGACCCTGCTTATTTGTTTCTTTCTAGAAATGAAAATATTTATTTTTCACTTTTTTAGATACTTAATTTTAAATGTGTTTTCTTAAAATGGCGAATAATTTTTAATTCCAAAATATAATTTAAAAAATGACAATAGATAATATTAGTAAATAATAAAAATAACAATAAATAACACACGAAAAAAAATCTTCACCTGGAACAACTATAAAATTAATACTAATACTAATAAAATATTAGCGAAATTTTTCGTTATTGTAACAAATATTTTCGCTATTTTAAAGAATACTTTCGCTATTTCAACCTTCAGTTGAAGGTTTTTTTTACTTGCAGTAATAACAATTATTAATTTTCGCAAAATAATTGTAACCACAGAGAAAAATTTAATTAAATTTAAAAAAAATTTATCGAAATAGGTAAATGAGGGGTAATTGGAAGGAGTTTTAAAGTTTTAGAAGTAGGGAGGGGGGAGTAGATAGTGTGTGTCCCTCATGGGAGTAAAAAGTATGTCTTCCTCGTCGTCGTCGTCGGTCGTCTTCTTGAAGATCTTGTAGTCGTCTAAGGAGCCAGACTCCACCAGGACATCTTCTCTCTCTCTCTCCAAGTATGGAGTAAGTTTATAACGCAATAAATTTTGGTTCGTTAAACAGTTAATGGAGTTCGTCTAGTGGCACCCCCTGTCGATAGTAGTATCGTCGATGAAATTACGTCGCGGCATCCCTTTATATGGCGCGCCGCGAATTATTATCGACAACCTATATCTTCCTTCTCTCCGTTCATCCTCAACATTCTCTCAACTCTCAACTTTCAAACATACATGTCGAGTGCTTGTCACTCACACTATTTGCAACTATTACCAATTACCGTCTCTCTCTCTCTCTGTATATTTATACTAATTCACAGTTTTTTTAAGAATACAAAAAAAAATTGAGACCAAAAAAAAGGAATCAAAATTGTTGCAGTGAAACCTGATCCCTTTTTGGGCTGAATTTGATAGTTTTTGAATTTTTTGAAGTGAATTGTATCAGAAGGTAATTTTGAAGCCAAAACGGAAGATAAATTGTAACTTGTTGTTAAGTGTGATCAACCATAGTTTTTAACTGTTTTGGGTTGTAATCATTGTAAGTTAAAACAACCATAAGTTGAAACTGTTGTAAGTTGAAACTAACATAGTTTGAAAGTAGCATAAAACAAATTTTCTAAGTTTAAACTACCACAAGTTGTATCTATTGGAAGATTTAATTATATTGTAAGTTGTAGCTACCATAACAAACAACTGTTCAAACTTAAAAGACTTAAATACTGTAAGTTGTAACTACCACAAGTTGTAAACACTGAAATCATTAATTATCATGAATGACAAGTTTACGTTTTGTATATTTTAACCATAGTTGTAATTATTATAAGTATCAATCACTAAAATTTTGAACTATCATAAGTTACCCCTAAAGTTGCAACTACTGCCAATTTTAACAACCATAAGTAACAACTATTGCAACCTTTAACTATCAGAAGTTGTAACTATTTAAACTTCTAACCACCACGATTTTAAATATTTTCAATTACATCCAATAATTTTTTACTACGTCAGTTTCATCTCTTGCAGATTTCAACTTTCGTAATTTATTGCAATTTTTAAGTATCATAAATTAAATGCATCATTATTATAAGTTATAACTGTTGTTGTGTTAAGTTATAACTGATGTTTATTATGGTAATTACAACTTACAGTAATTAAAAATTACAAGTTTTAACGGTTGTTTATTATGGTAATTACAAGTTACAGTAATTAAAAATGATAAGATTTAACTGTTGTCTGTTATGGTAGTTATAAGTTACAGTAATTAAAACTTATAAGTTTGAACAGCTGTATGTTATAGTAGCTACAAGTTACAGTAATTAAATCCTTCTTGGAAGTTGTAGCTACCATAACAAACAACTGTTCAAACTTATAAGACTTAATTACTGTAAGTTGTAGTTACCGTAATAAACAACAGTTAATATTTAAAAGGTTAAATTACTGTAAGTTGTAGCTACCATAACAAACAACAGTTCAAACTTATAAGACTTAATTGCTGTAAGTTGCAGCTACCATAACAAACAACTGTTATAACTTATAACCTTTAATTACTGTGATTTGTAACTACCACAAGTTGTAAATACTGTAATCATTAATTATCACAACAAGTTTAAATATTGTATGTTTGGAGCATAGTTGTAATTATTATAAGTAGCAACCACTAAAATTTGTAACTATCCTAAGTTACCACTACAAGTTGCAACTACTGCAAATTTTCACTACCATAAGTTATAACTATTGCAAGATTTAATCACCTTAATTTGTAACTATTAAGGTTACAATCACTTCTATTTGTCACTAGAATAAGTTGCCAACTATTTCAAGTTTTAATTCTCATAAATTTTAAATATATTCAGTATTCACAAATGTACCTCTTATAAGTTACAAACTTCATGAGTTGTAATTAATGGAATCTGTAACTTTCCTAAATTTTAGGTTGTAACCACGGTAACTTTTATCTGGTATAAATTTTAACTATCATAGATTGTAACTGTTGTAAAATTGAAACATTATGGATTTTAAATATTTCAAGATCTCAACTCTATAAACAACCAAACATTGATGTAAGTTTTAACAGCATTGTAATAATGGATTGTATTGTAAGTTATTTAATCTTTTAACAACCACAGAATAATCACCATAATTAACCTTAAATCTTTTTTTAACAACCACATAATGAGAAAATTGGAACATTCCCAACAACCAAGAATTGAGAAAATTTACCGGAAATTTGCCGGAAGTGACTTGAAGAAATCCGTCTAGTCCCACATGGGACACGAGATTGTGTACACAGCCGGTCAACCATTAATTGTAACTAAAATAAATTTGTAACTATCAAAGTTCGTTAGAGGAAAATATGTCGGTGGAGTGGGGGAGAGAGATTTTCATTTCCCATGGGTTGGTTTTGGCCCATGTTGGTCCATAAATACAAACTAACACGGCGCAAGTGGTTTGTTCTCTGGCACACACAAGTATTTTGAATGCAGTAGGTTAAGGAAAGAGGAAGGCGGTGTATACGACGTGCCTCTGGGATTCACCGAAAATCCTCTTTAACGCTTTCGCCGCTAGACGGAAGTGTGCGGTGTGTTCAGTTTCCAAGTTAGTTACAGATCGTTAATTTTCGTATGAATATGCCAAAGCACTATGAAATAGTTGCAATCTAAGGCTTACATTAGAGCCACACCGTGACACACTACACGATTCATACATCTATACTGAGTCCTCTCTCTCTCTCTCGATATGTATAGTACAGTCTCTATATATAGTACTCTCTCTCAGGCTATACATAGCGTGAGTGAGATCTGTTTTTGGGGAGAAACACGAGACTATATATGATTCAAGTCCTTTGAGTTCCAAACCGTCCATGACTAATTACTTCAATTGTTGTAAAACTGACAAACAGAGTTTGGTAAGTTACTATTTTGCTGTGTTCCAATTTCAATAATGCCGGAGTAATGTCGTTAATTGTACTGATGGTAGTGACTTTACAACTTTTGTCTTTGCAACTTTTGTGTTACCAACTTTATAGTGTCGGCAACATTTGCCATTACAACTTTTCCATTAAAAAGCATTTGCAACTGCAACTTTTGTATTAACAGCATTTGCAATTGCTGGTTTTACATAAATATTTGCAATTGCTAATTTTACATAAACATTTACAACTGCAACTTTCATATTTACATCATTTGCAACTGCTATTTTTACATAAACAACATTCGCAACTGGCACTTTTGTATTTGCAACATTTATATTTAACAGTTTCGTAATAAAAAACTTTATGTGCACAAAACTGCTAATTTTCATCTTGTTATAGTTAGAAAGTTAATAGTACCAACCGTAATAGTTGAAAAATATTATTCACAACAAGTTTAGTTACAATATTTTTGGTTTAGAAACCTTTCCTTCGTAGTTAAAATTTATAGTTGTCTGGTATAAATTTATAATAGTTGCAAGTTATGGTATTAGTGATAACTTATAGTAGATACAACTCATAGTAGTTGCAACTAATGGTAGTAAAAATAAATATTAATTTAATTTATTGTAGTTTATACTTATAGTGAATACAATTGATGTTTGTAAAAACTTTCAATAGTTACAGATTATGGAACTTAAAGCATATAATAGCCGAAGGTATCAGACATTTAATCTGTTAAAAGTTCTCATGGTTGTTACCAACTTCAAGTGGTTGGAATGACAAATAATTAAAACTTATGACAATTACATATTGTAATAAAAATTTATGTAATAAAAAAATTAAGTCTACATGAAATGAATACAATAAATGTATACCTCTCATGAGTGGGAGTTAAGGTTAACATCGTGTAACTGATAGAAATGTAATTTTCTAGACAACTTTTTTTTTAAATATTTAATAAAATAAATAAAGCTGAAATCGGTAAAAACGAGAAATTTATTTGAAGTGGCCGTTGTCACTGATAATTTTTCGCAATAATTAATTTTAAAAATATAAAGACACATCACTGCCCTTTTTTATTGTATTTTAGACTTTCGTACAAAATTTTAGCTCAATTTATTAAATATTTAAAGAGCAAAGTGGTCGAAAAAATTACACTTGAATTTCTGCTGTTAAAACTTACATCAATGTTTGGTAATTCATAGATTTGAAATTTAGAAATATTTAAAATTCATAATGTTTCAATTTTACAACAGTTACAATCTATGATAGTTCAAATTTATACCAGGCAAAAGTTATAGTGGTTACAACCTAAAATTTAGGAAAGTTACAGATTCCATTAATTACAACTCATGAAGTTTGTAACTTAGAAGAGGTACATTTGTAAATACTGAATATTTAAAATTTATGAGAATTAAAACTTGAAATAGTTGGCAACTTATTCTAGTGACAAATAGAAGTGATTGTAACCTTAATAGTTACAAATTAAGGTGATTAAATCTTGCAATAGTCATAACTTACGGTAGTGAAAATTTGCAGTAGTTGCAACTTGTAGTGGTAACTTAGGATAGTTACAAATTTTAGTGGTTGCTACTTATAATAATTACAACTATGGTCCAAACATACAATATTTAAACTTGTTGTGATAATTAATGATTGCAGTATTTACAACTTGTGGTAGTTACAAATCACAGTAATTAAAGGTTATATGTTATAACAGTTGCTTGTTATGGTAGCTGCAACTTACAGCAATTAAGTCTTATAAGTTTGAACTGTTGTTTGTTATGGTAGCTACAACTTACAGTAATTTAACCTTTTAAATATTAACTGTTGTTTATTACGGTAACTACAACTTACAGTAATTAAGTCTTATAAGTTTGAACAGTTGTTTGTTATGGTAGCTACAACTTCCAAGAAGGATTTAATTACTGTAACTTGTAGCTAATATAACATACAGCTGTTCAAACTTATAAGTTTTAATTACTGTAACTTATAACTACCATAACAAACAACAGTTAAATCTTATCATTTTTAATTACTGTAAGTTGTAATTACCATAATAAACAACCATTAAAACTTATAATTTTTAATTACTGTAAGTTGTAATTACCATAATAAACAACAGTTATAACTTAACACAACAACAGTTATAACTTATATTAATGAAGCATTTAATTTATGATAGTTAAAACTTGCAATAAATTACGAAAGTTGATATCTGCAACAGATGAAACTGACGGTAGTAAAAAATTAGTGGTTGTAATTGAAAATATTTAAAATTGTGGTGGTTAGAAGTTTAAATAGTTACAACTTCTGATAGTTAAAGGTTGCAATAGTTGTTACTTATGGTTGTTAAAATTGGTAGTAGTTGCAACTTTATGGGTAACTTATGATAGTTCAAAATTTTAGTGATTGATATTTATAATAATTTCAACTATGGTTAAAATATACAAAACATAAACTTGTAATTTATGATAATTAATGATTTCAGTGTTTACAACTTGTGGTAGTTACAACTTACAGTAATTAAAGGGTATAAGTTATAACAGTTGTTTGTTAACACTGTTGTTTATTATGGTAGCTACAACTTACAGTAATTAAACCTTTTAAATAATAACTGTTGTTTATTATGGTAACTACAACTTACAGTAATTAAACCTTTTAAATAATAAGTGTTGTTTATTATGGTAACTACAACTTACAGTAATTAAAGCTTTTAAGTTATAACAGTTGTTTATTATCGTAGCTACAACTTACAGTAATTAAATCTTGTAATAGGTACAACTTATGGTAGTTTAAACTTGTTATTTTTTAACGGTACTTTCAACCTATGGTAGTAAAACTTATGGCATATTACTTATTATAACTTATGGTAGTTTTAACATACAATAGTGATAACTTATGGTACTTTTAACTTACAATAGCGACAACTTATGGTTGTTTCAACTTACAGTGATTACAACCTAAAATATTTAAAAAAGCTATGATCACACTCAACATCAGCTAGAATTTATCTTCCTTTTTTGGCTTCGAAAATAACTTCTGATTCAACTGGTGATTACTATTTATGGTACTATTCCTTTTTTTTCAAAACAATGGTTAGCTAACTCAATGGTAGTTACATATAGAACTTTACGATACCTCTATTTTAAAAGACTGGGAATGCTATTCAAAAGCAGTGGTGTTCTTTTTGTTTTTTTTTTATTTTTATTTTACTTTTTTCTGGGATGGGGGGGGGGTATTAAAATTTACTGCCCATTTTTTTTCTCTCTCTTTTTTTCCTTTAGTAAGATTAAAGGAAAAGTCTCGCGCGATATACATATATATTGCGGAATCAGAACAACAGGTTCGGTTATGGTTTTAGTCGTAACGATACCGAATTGGTGGCAACCCAGGGAATCGCAATGAATTCCGGGTGGGGCCATTACGGTCGACCGAGTTGACGGCAGAACTCGAATATTGGCTAAAAATGTAAATTGCCCCTCGACACTGGTCGTCGCTTCGTCTGTCTGTTCGATCGCGAGGGTTCCTGTCTCTCTCTCTCTCTCTCACTCTCTTTTTGTCTCTTTCTCTCTCTCTCTCTCACTTTTCGAGCAGCCTGACTGTGAAGTAATTGAAAACACGCGTCATCTCCGGTCACTGCTTGTCGTTATATTTCGCACGCCTTTTATGAAATTTGAGGGTAATGGTGATTTTTGGTTTTTTGATTTTTTCATTGCGCACAAAACAATAATAATAGATGGTTAAAAAAAAAGGAAAACTGCGGGAATAAAAGAAAAGATGGGAAAAAATTCTGATGAGTTGAAAATAAACATAGTGTGTGTGTGTGTGTTATTTTTGTTTTGATTGGTTTTTAAAATTGAAATTTTTTTTTTGTTTTCGGAAAGAGAAGGAAGGAGTGAACTAATTAAATTTTTTTTTCTTTCTCAGTATTTTCGTTTATGGAAGTTGGGTTTCGTTTTTGTTTTCTAGTTTCATTTCTATTTTTGTTTTGTATTTTTTTCGTATTTTTAATTTGTGGTCGTTAATTATATGCCAGTGATGGTTAATTTTTTCAGTTTCGTTTAACTTTGATGTTATTATATAGTTAATAACGTGGGGAAACTGGAATATTGCTTTTTAAGTAGTGCGAGTCAATGTTGAGTCAGACTTTAAGGAAAAGTTTTCTTCTTGTTTGTCTTTCGCAATTGGTTTTTATTTTTTTAGTAGAGAAAGACAATTATTGTTGTTTTTTTTTTGGTTTTTGTATTATTTCTTACTTTCTAGTATTTATTATTATGGTTGTAATTTTTACTTTCTATTATTTATTATTATGGTTGTGATTTTTATTTTCTATTATTTATTATTATGGTTGTAACTAATTAACAATCAAACTTTTAGTCACTTTTTTGTTCTTTTTTTCTCGTATTTGATTTTAATTATTTGCTGCAATATTTCTAGCTCATTATTAATTTATTAGTTTCTCTCCCTTTTCTACTTTTTTCTCTATTAATTTTTTTTTTGCCTATTCTCTCTACTTTGTTTTCTTTTTGTTTTCAATTCTATGTATTTTGTATTTTATTTATTTTATTCCTTATATAATTCGCTCATTTAAAGTTTTAATTTATTTAATTTTAAAAAAATACTATATTGTTAATACTTTTATTAATATTTTTTAAAATACTTTCCTTAATGATCTTAATTGTTTTTATTTTACTAAAATTTTTGTCTCTGATTTTTTCTTGGCTGTGAAATTATGTGAAAAATCCCACTTGGAAAAAATTTATTTATTCAAAAAGTATTTAGAAAAATTGAAAGTAATTAGAAATTTAAAATAATGATTTAATTGTTATTATTATTCGGTGAAAATTGTCGATCAATGTTCTTTTTTCAATATAAAGAGGAAAAAATATTTTATCCCCGTGATAACATTTTATAACCCCTCCTCCCCCCAAAAAAATACATTTCCGATTATTTAAATTTTTTATTTCATGCTTTTTTAATGGATTTCACAAATCCCTAAGTATCAATTTTCATGCAAATTCATTTCGCGAACAATTTTCCCTTTTTTTCTCTCTTCTCTCTTCTTTTTTTTTTGATTGTATTTAAAAATTCAAATTTAAGTTCCATAAATTTAAATGAAATGTGGAAAAAATATTGTAAATATATATTATATTTGATGATGGATTCATTTTCAGAAAATTTTTAATTCCCTATTTTAATTAGGTGACAATTTTTTTTTTTGCTTTGAATTATGAAAAATTTTAATTCGAAGATAGAGGAAAAAAATTGCTGGAAATCAAAAAACTATTCTCAAAAATTGTAATTAAAAATTCTTTAAAAAGATTTAATTATTATTCTTAGGAATAATAAACTTTCTGGAGGAATTCAATTTTTTAGAAAAGCATTAACAAATTTTTAGAAAGATAATTGTGACCTACTTTTCGTTTTGATTTAGTAAATTTTAAATTAGTAAATTTAATTATAAATACTTAGTTCCTAAATTTTCTTAGTAAAATTTACTAATAAATAGTAATTCTTACTAATTTTATAATAACATTTATTAATAAATAGTAATTTTTACTAATTTTATAGTAAAATGCATTAATTTAAAAGCAAACAGCAAAATTTGGCATTTATTAGTAAATTTTACTAATAAATAATAATAAATGTTTGATTTTTAGTTCATAAATTAGTAAAATACATTAATAAATAGTAATTTTTACTAATTTTATAGTAACATTCATTAATTAAAAAGCAAACGGCAAAATTTGGCAATAAATTGGTAAAAATTACTATAAAATTAGTAAAATTTACTAATTTGATTTAATAATATCCAGTCACTACTTAATTAGTATGTAAACATTTTTAATAATTTTAATTTCGCTAGAATTATGTTTATTAGTTTACTAACTTTGGTAATTAGCATACGGTGATAATTAGTTTTCTAATTTAATCATCATCAACATGAATTTTTTAAAATAATTTTAATTTAGAGAGACATATGGTTATTACTTTACTAAAAATGATAATTAGCATACGATGATAATTAGTTTTCTAATTTAAACAAAAATTAAATTAAAAATTAAATAAAAAATACACAGTTTTCTTGAAAGTATCAAATTAATACTAAAGTGGATCAAATTGATGCCAAAAATCTGGATCAATTTTTTATTTGATCTACATTTTCGGTATCAATTCGTTGCCATTTGATACTTTTAAGTTAATAGTGTAATTAAAAAAAACTAAAATATTTGAGAGAAAATAAACAAATAATTAAGACAAAAGAAAGAGGAAAAAGTTGGAAAACAATTATTTGAACATGAAAACAAGAACAAAATAAGTATATTTCAGTGTGACTGCGTGTGGACACGATGAAATTCTCCCTGAAACAATAACATAACATAACATGGAAAAGGGATATTTATAAAGTAACATATGAGGGACGGATTTCAATTACAAAACGAGGCAATTATAGAATTAATCCATTAAGATTAACATGGGGCAAAAGGGGGCGGTGGTTCTGTTATATAGAAACAGGCTTACGGACGGAAGTCGCTTTACCTGAGGTAGTACAAACCCCTGTATTCGCCATCACCTCCTCCTCCCAAAAAGGGTGAAATGGGAATAGAGATTTCACGCAAGGTCTTACGTTGGGATTTACCCGTTAAGCTCCATACCCGGAGCTTTCAGGGTTACAGTTCTCTTCTCCACTTTTGCTGGTGACGCTTAGATTGGTGGACCACGTGACACCAATCTAAGTTTTCAACTGGGAGCTTTAAGTCGTTACACGTAGGGACGACGACGACAACGACGTGCGCCGCACACGATCTAATCTACCGTATGGCGCGCGATTGTCAAAAGCTTTACGTGAAAATGGTTTTCGCGACACTTTACACACATGTCAAATGAATTGCCACTTCTTTAAGAAAACTTACACTAATTTAAAAATTAGTCTCAAAATATTGGAGAAAATTTTTCAAAACTAATGTTTAATTGTGACGCGAACTGAAGAATGGGACCTTAGAAGCAAAAAATTATAGGTTATGTTTGCAATTTTTGAAATAAAAATACAAACAGAGAATCAACTGTCACTGTAAATCATTGATACTAAAAGCCTTCATTACAACTGAAATATTTCATAAACACTGCTTTTAATTTGTAAAAAGTGAAAAGAAACTTTTAATCAACAAAAAAGTAACACTAACATAACCTTAAAATGATTTGCCTCTAAGATCGCGTCACAATTATACTTTGTTTTTCAAACAATTTTTTCCTCCGATTTCCTTTTTTAATATTTTTTTTTCCTTTGCTTGTCAACCATAAAAATACTGACACATTGGATTGGATAATAATTAATTTTTAAAACAGATCTTTTAAACTAAAAAAAGTGGTAAAAAAATATTTTTTGAACTAAAAAAAGTAAAATAGTAACTTTTACTGATAATAATTAATTTTTAAAAAGTATCTTTTAAACTAAAAAAAGTGGTAAAAAAATATTTTTTAAAATAAAAATCTATCTATTAGTAAATTCTACCACGGAATTAGTAAATTTACTAATAGATTAATGGAAACATTTTTATTAGTATTTATTAGTAAATTTCATTAATAATAAATAATAATAAATTCCTGATTTTTGTTTTTCGAATTCGTAAAATGTATTAATAAGTTAATTTTACAGTAAAATTTATTAATTTAAAAGCAAACGGCAAAATTTGGCAATAAATTTGTAAAAATTACTGTGTAATTAGTAAAATTAACTAATTCGACTTGATAATATTCAGTCTCTACTTAATTAGTTTAAACATTTTTAATAATTTTAATTTATCGAGAATTACTATTTATTAATAAAATTTATTATAAAATTAGTAAGTAATAATTCAATATTTACAAGAAGAAATTTATTACATTTAAAAATAATTAAATTCTTATAATAAATATTATTTTGACCTTTTTAGTAAACATTATTAGTAATTTAAATTTATAGTAGAAATTGTTTAAAATAATTGAATGTCTAAGGAGAAATTTATTTAATTTAAAAATAATTGAATTGTTTTTTATTTACAATTTGTAAACAATATCAACTTGTGATGTATTTTAATGGTACATTTTAAAACTCAAATAAATAAATAAATAAATAAAAATTATAATAAAGAATTTTCAAGTTATGAATATAAAAATGCAAATTAATAAAAATTATATTAATATTTTATTTGAAAAAAAAATAATTCTTGGAATTTTTCATGATAATTTTCCCTATTCAATTATTTGCAATAACATATTTTGCGAAAATTCAAATACGTAGGTATAAAAAAAAACGTTATTTTAGTTTTTGTTTAATATTATAGAAAAAATAATCATGTTCAAATTTTATAATTAAAATTCTTCAAAAAATAATAATTTTTTTTTATTTAATAAGAAAATTCTTCTAAAAATTCAATTATGTTAGCAAAAATTATTGAAAATATTTGATTTAGAAATGAAGTTTAGTTTAAAATTTAATTTTTTTCACAAATTTTAACAATTTTAAGTCTTAACATTGTTAGAAATTATTAAATTTCAGAATAGGTTTTAATTGAAATTTTTGAAATTTTACATTTCGATGGAAATCAAATAAAATGTATTTAAATATTAAGTTGAAAAAATTATTCATGTTTAAAATTTTTAATAATTTAATTTAGAATTTAGAAATCAGTGAAATGACGTTGGTGAAGTTCACAACGTTTATAGTCAACGATTTTAGAAAAAAATATTTTTTTGAGGAAATTGTTATAAATTTTTGTAAAGAAAATTGTACAATTAATTTTCTTTAAGAATTATTTACAAAATAAAATATTTGTAAACAAAAAATATTATTTTTATTCGTAGGAAAATATTTTTTTTCTTTCAATCGTTGATCATAAACGTTGCAAACTTCACCGACATGAAATGTCAGTGCAATTCAATATAAAATTTTTGTCACAGCACTGAATTAAATAATCGACTTTTTCGATTTTTTTTTAATTCTTAATCGACTAATGCGATTGTTACAATAATTAGTAAATATATAATGGTACTTCAATTTGTTAAAATAAAAATTAAAGTAACTCTGCTGGGTTTAATTTGATAAATTTAATTTATTAATAAAAATTGTTAAATTAAATTAGTTAAAAGTTCTTAAATTCAGTCTAATAATAAAAAATGTTAAATTTAATTAAGAAATAAAAATTGTTAAATTAAATTTGTTAAAAGTTGTTAAATTAAATTTGTTAAAAATTGTTTGATTAAATTTGTTAAAAATTGTTAGATTAAATTTGTTAAAAATTGTTAGATTAAATTTGTTAAAAATTGTTAAATCAAATTTGTTAATAATTGTAAATTTAAATTTAAAGAAAAAGACTTTTGCTTTTGAATGAGAAAATTTTGCTAATAAATGGCAACTATTACAAAATTCAATAGCAAAAATTTAGTACATTACTAATTCAAAGGCAAAAATCAGTCACTAGTTGAAAATTAAAGAACAAACCAACTAATTACTTAAATAATATTTTCACCTCCTGTTTCAATTATTCCTCCAACCGAAAGTTTTTTTTAAATACCATTTTTTCAAAATTAATAAAAAATTAATTTTTTTTGTCAAAGAAAAAAAAATTGAAGCCCTAATTAATTGTCCATCAGGTGAATAATTTTAACGACAGTGGATCAGTGACTGTTTTGAATTGAAATTTGACTGCTTGAAAATTGTCGAGTACGGGTTTATGCTCGTATTTTGGCAGTGATCGAAAGAATGGTGGGGATTGGGGCGTAAAGAGGGGACGAGGGATTTGGGGGCAGTAAAATATCGACGAGTTGGAGTATATAAACATTGAAAGACCGTTTTTCCATATAAAAGTTTTACAACTGTAAATAGTTTGAAAATAAAAAGAGTCAGAGAGTGAGTGAGAGAGAGAGAATTTTTTGACGATCGCGAGACCATTGATGGTTAATGGGTTGATGTAATTTGTGTGCGGAATTAGAGACGACAACAACAACGCAAATCGATTTTCGTTTGGTTTTTGGTATGTGTGGTGACTAATCTCGTTTTACAAATACACATCATTTTCAAGGGAGAGGAAAATTGAAGAATACCACACATTTTTCCCCTGTGGTAATAAAAAAAGCAAAAAAAAAAAAAACACACTGAAAAAAAACAAATGACCCGGTAAACAAATTTTTTGTAATGTAGTTATGTGAAAGAAGAATGAAAAAATAGTATTTAATGAATTTATCACTCTGCGGTGTTTTAATCAATTATTGAAAATACCATGTAATAAATAATAAAAAAAATTAGAAATAAATAAAAAATAAATAATAAATAAATAATCAATAATGAATAAATAAATAATAAATAAATAAATAATAAATAAATAATAAATAAATAATAAATAAATAATAAATAAATAATAAATAAATAATAAATAAATAATAAATAAATAATAAATAAATAATAAGGAAATAATATATAAATAATAAATAAATGAATGATAAATGAATAATAAATAAATAATATTCCTTGTTAACATTTCTTCTTTTGCTTGTTTTGAAAATTTATTCGTCAACCATAAATATATCTGACGCTTTGCACTCGATAATTAATTAAAAAAAAATATCTCTTAAACTAAAAAAAGTAAAACAGTAATTTTGACTAATTCTATAGTTAAAATCTACTAATAAATACTAATAAAATCGTTTCCACTAATTTATTAGTAAATTTCACTAATTCAAAAACAAAAAATCATGTATTTATTATTTAGATTGTAATAAATAAAATAAGCAAAATAAATAATTAGATTGTCATAAATAGAATAAGAAAAATAAATAATACCTAATTTGAAAAAGTTAAATTCTTCTTTATTTTTGT
Source organism: Leptopilina myrica (nomen nudum) (assembly GCA_032872475.1). Taxonomy (NCBI): domain Eukaryota; kingdom Metazoa; phylum Arthropoda; class Insecta; order Hymenoptera; family Figitidae; genus Leptopilina; species Leptopilina myrica (nomen nudum). Next base: position 4,087,818 of record CM065465.1, on the reverse strand, counting down.
ACAAATTTTGTTTTAATTTTGAAAATTAAATTCTTCATTTTAATCCATTTTTAGTTCTTATTTTTAACTACTTCATTTAATTTCGATTTTCCTCTTTTTGATAGAAGTGATTTAAAAAAAAAAAATTTCTCGAAATCCCCAAAGAGTTTTTGTTTAAAAAAAAATATATTCACTATCGCGAAGTGATTTCAAATTCACAGGAGATTTTTTATTCTCTAAAATATTCGTTCGGAGAAATTTTTTTCGGGTTCGTTTGTTTATTCAAAAATTGCGGCAGTTTAATTTTATAAACCATTTTTTCAATAATCAATTTAATTGTTTGCATTTTTATTTGAAGGCAAGTAAATAAATTGCAACTTAAAATGGAAAAAGTTATTTAAAAAATATTTAAATAAAAACTGTTGCTGTAAAAATATAATGAAAACAGTGTAATAAAAATATAATGAAAATATAAAAATGTAATAAAAATATAATGAAAATATAAGAATATAATAAAAATATAAAAATATAATAAAAATATTAAAATATAATAAAAATATAAAAATATAATAAAAATACAAAAATATAATAAAAATGTAATACAAATATAATACAAATTTAATAAAAATTTAATAAAAACATAATACAAATATAATGAAAATATAATAAATATTTAATAAAAATGCAATAAAAATGTAATAATAAATTGAAAAATATAATATAATTATTATTTAAAATGTGTGATATTTAATTAAATTTTTTCTCTGTTTCAGGTAGGTTAGTACGATCATATAATACAAAGTGTGTGAAGTTTCTTAGGAAAGTCGAAGTGTCACTTCAATAGCAGACAGGATGATGATGACAAATCTTCCCCCGGTTATGTTGCCAACCTTACACGATTACGGCGTTCTGACACCTAATCTTGGAATAAAGGTAGAAATTGTTACTTAAACAAAAATTTACATATTTTTTCTATTAAAAAATTAATTAAAAGAAAACGTTAAAAAATTTAATTTTAAAAATCTTCAAAAAGACTAAAAAGAATGAAACATACTCTCTGAATTTGAATTAGTAAAAATTGCTACTAATTTGAATAAGTGACTGAATTTTTGCTTTTGAATTAGTAAGTTTTACTAACAAATTAGTAAAATGACTATTTATTAGTAAAAATGACTATTTATTTAGTAAAATTTACTAATAAATTAGTAAAAATGACTATTTATTAGTAAAATTTACTAATAAATTAGTAAAAATGACTATTTATTTGTAAATTTTACTAATTAAAAAGCAACAAGTCAGTCACTTATTCAAATTAGTAAACATTTTAACTAATTTAAATTTAGAGCGTAGAAAAAAATTAGGAAAACACTAAAAAAATATAACTTAAAAAACTAGGAAAACACTAAAACGGTATAACTTCAAAAAAACTAGAAAAACACTAAAAAGATATAACTTTGAAAAAACTGGGAAAACACCAGAAGAAATACGTCTTTAAAAAAAATGGAAAAAATTTTCAAAATTTTGATAAAATATCTAAAATAAATTTTTAGAAATATTATTTAAAAACAATTTAAAAATTCATATTTTCTATTATCATATTTGATCTGCTTTTTTTGAGAAAAGTGGAAATAAAAACCACTACATTGTGTGTATAGAAAAAATCCTTTAAAGCGGAACGTTAAAAAAAAGCAGGAGAATACGATATAAAAAGCGACGATGAAAGTTAAAAATTTATTTTAATCAAGCTTCGCATTCGTCCCTAACCTTTCACTCTTCTTGTTTTTTGTTTATTTTTTAAGCCGAGGGAATATATCTTCTTTTTTTATTATTACACTTTTCTCTCTCTCTCTCTCTCTCCTTTTTTTTATATGTTCCCCGGTAATCAAGAAGCTTGTTTAATGTCACTTTTATTTACCTTTAATTTAGAATTGTTTCCTTTTTTATAAATTTTAAAAGTGCACTTTGCCAGTGGGATGGAATTAAAAAAAATAAAATTTAGGTAAAATGGAATTCTATTCTAGATGCAATTCCTTACTTGTAAATTTTGGTTGTTAGTGACTTTTGCTATTGATTTAGTTTCAATTTTACCAATAATAGTGAATTATTTTTTTATTTTTATTCGTTGAATTTTGTTTAGAATAATTTTGTACTAATAATTTGTAAACAAAGTTTTTATTATTTGTTGGTACTAAGCAAAGGAAAAACCAAATAAAACCAAAAAATATTTTACTTACCAAACAGTTAATAATAAATGTGATATATTTTATTTATAATTCGTTTGTATAATCAACTTTGAATCGCGGGAACTTATGTTGCAAATAAATAAATTAATAAATAACTATATTCACGAAAGTAAAATTATTGAAATTTTTGGAAAGTAATTGAAATAGTAAAATTTGACAATTTTTTACTACTTATTTAATTATTAATAATTAGTCATTTTCTTCTAATTGTTAGTTTTTAGTCTTTAAGAATTGTTAAATCAAAAAGTTAGCAACAATTTTACGAATAATTAGTTTTATTTATTAATTAAAAAGAAATTAATTATTTGCCTTTAAAAATGGAATTTTTCTCTAATTGATTTTATTTAAAAAAATAAATAACCAAAATTTTACTTTTCTATTCAGTGCAATTAACGAAATTTTATTATTTTATCAAAAGCAAGTAAATAAAACTTTAAAACAGCAAAATTTAATTTATTTATTTTAAATGAAATAATAAAAAAAACTTGTTTATTTATGCTGAATAAATTAATGAAATTTCAGTTAAATTTATTTTAAACATAATTGAAATTTTTTGTAACTAATACAATTAGTGATTTTTGACTATTTACGTATTTATTTACTAATTAATACGAATTTTTCTATTAGTAATTAGTTTTTATTAATTGCTAAACCAAAAAAAATAGATAGGATTTTTGTAATAATTAGTAATTTTTATCTTATTCAGATTTTAAATTAAATTTTTTGACTATTGAAATTTTAGTCAAATTTTACTGACAGTAGTGAAAAAGTTTATTAATTTTTAAGTTGAATTTTAGTTAAATTTTACGAATATATAGTAAAAAATGTTTATATTAATTTTTTATTAATATTCTAGTTGATTTGAAAGTTTAAAATTAAATAAAATTACTTCATTTATTGGTCTAATAAAAGTTAAAGTTTGAAAAAAATTTTGATGAATATATTCATATTTTACTTGATTTTACTAACGAATAGTAACAATTATTAGTTTACTGAAATTTAACTAATAAATAGTTTAAATATTAATTTCTTGATTGAATTTTAGTCGTTAAAGAAGAATTTAACTAATAAATAGTAGAAAACAATTTTTCATTTATTTTTTAATTGTAAAAAATATTTCAAAACAAAAATAAAAGTCGAATTATGGTTCAAATTTCTTATTCTAAAAAGTACTTTTCTACTTATTTTTAGTTTCCATTTAACTTTCTTTTTTTGATTTTAATTAATTTTTTTTCTGCTTTTTTTACTTATTTTCATTATTTGCTTTTGGATTTGCTCAGTTTACTTTCATTAAAATTTAGCTGGCATAAAATTTTCTATTTTTAGCCTTTTTATAAAAACTTTTTTTTTTATTTTTAAAAATTTTCCATTTTTAGTCTCAACGTTTTTTATTTTTTTATATTTTCATTTTTTCATTTAGCTATTTGCAGTTTTACATGGTAATTTTCATTCTATATTTAAATTATTCATCTTTTATTTACTTTCCTTACATTTCGTTATTATTTTATTATTCATCCCTTATTTGTCTTTTTTACATTTATTTTTCATTCAATTTTTATTATTTATCATTTATCATTTATTTACCTTTTTACATGTATTTTTCCTTCTATTTTTCATTATTTATCTTTTATTTACAGTTTTACAATTTTTCAAACATTTGTCATTATTTTGTTTTCAAATTTGTTTGTTTTTCTCGCCTATATTTGTCTTTCATTTAATTTTGTGTTATTTATTTTTTTTTTAAATTTAGTTATATATGAATAAATTTAAATACAAAATGTAACTTTTCCAAATTCGAATGTTTATTTATTTAAGTAAAGTCAATGATATTATAAACAATTGAAATTGTCGAATTTCCCTCTGGTAAAGTGGATTTTATTTGTGTAAAAGTGAAGTTTACTCAACTGTTTTTAATAATGTACTGTTTCCCCATTTGTTTAACAATTGAAACGAAAGGTGAGCGAGAAAGAGAGAGAGAGAGAGAGAAAGAGGGAGAGAAAGAGAAAAAGGGGAGGGGGTAAAATCCCCATCGGCGAATACAATGGCACAAACATTGAAGTATAGTTTCCAACGCATGAATTTTCTCTTGAATCGGCAAAATTTCGTTGTTTCGCCTGGCAAAACGCCAATGGGCTTGTTGGGAATGCGATTGGAACCAGAAGTTTCAGAACTACTCTCTTTCTCTCTCTTTCTCTCTTTTTCTCTCTTTTTCTCCCTTTTTCTCCCTTTTTCTCTTTTTCTCTCTCTTTCTTTCTCTTTCTTTTCTTTTTTCTCTTTTTCTCCACCTTTCCATTTTTTTTCTCCTCCCTCTCTTTTTTTTTCTCTCTCTCTCTCTCTCAAAAAAAAAGTAGAAGTGCTTGCATTCTGCCCTTTCTCCAAGGGTTAGCCAGCAATAAACCCCGTGTTTGATAAAAAATACTGATATGTTCCCTTGTTCCTTGGCGAATCGCTTTCATCCCCCTCTCGCCTCCCTTACTACCCCTTACCACTGTACTGGTCTCAAAAAAAAAAAAAAAAAAAAAGGAAAAAAAATAGATACGGGGCAGCCTTTCATCAACTTCTTTTCTTCCATCTTACCAATTCATCACTTTTTTAATTTCTTCTCTCTTTCTCTCTCTCTCTCTCCTGTGCTCTCTTCTTTTTATATTCAACTATATAAGTTTGCCAGTCTTCACGAGATATTAATTAAAATTTCTCTTCAAATATTTTATGAACCATTTAAGAGACTCTTATCTTAAAACAAAATTTTTTTTAAGGTTCACTGACTTTGAGACAAAAAAATAATAATAAATAAAAAATTTTTAAAGCGAAAACTGTTTTTAGAAATTGTAATTTATAAATAATTTCTAAATTTGTTTATTAATCAATAAATTAAATTTATTTTTTTATCAATAAATTTAATTTATTTTTTAATCAACAAAATTTAGTTTATTTTTTAATGAATAAATTTAATTTATTCTTTAATCAAAAAATTGTATTTATTTTTTAATCAATAAATTTAATTTATTCTTTAGTCAATAAAATTTTATTTATTTTTTAATCAATAAATTTAAAATTTAGAAAATTTCTAGTATTCTGAAATGTAGAAGGAAAAATTGTAAAGAAAATTTTTTTTTTGACTAGAAAAGAAAAATTAGTGAATTTTTATTTAAAGAAACTAAGGATTAAAAAAGTAGTTCATCATTTTTATTAATTTCTTAATTGAAAATCAATAAACTAAATTGGAAATTGGTAAAATTAGTAAAAATAGTAAATTTATGGTTTAAAATGACGAACATTTTATTTGTTCTGTTTAAAATTACTTAAATTTTGTGGTCTCGTTATGTAGAATTTGTAAAAAAAACTATAATACCTCATTATTTGACTTGAAAAAATATATTCAAAATTTTTTACTGTATTACAAAAATTTTTTGCTATTAAAAAAAATTTTTGCTAGTATTAATAAATTTTTTTCTAACTGCTCAAAAATTTTCAATTATTTTCACTTGACCAACAAGTAAATTTAACTAAAGTTTCATTATTTCATTATAAGTAATCAAATTTGAGTAAGAAATTGGTAATAATTACTATTCGTAAAAATTTCTTTTAGTAAAAATTAGTTAGTAAAAATTTCTATTAGTATAAAGTACTATTACTAAATTTTACAAATTTTAACTATTTTCCCTTAAACTGCAAGTAAATTTAACTAAAATTAAATTATTTTATTATAAGTAATCAAATTTGACTAAGAAATTGGTAATAATTACTATTAGTAAAAATTTCTTTTAGTAAAAATTACTGTTAGTAAAAATTTCTATTAGTATAAATTACTATTACTAAATTTTACAAATTTTAATTTTTTTCCCTCAAAATGCAAGTAAATTTAACTAAAATTTCATTATTTTATTATAAGTAATCAAATTTGACTAAGAAATTGGTAATAATTACTATTAGTAAAAATTTCTTTTAGTAAAAATTACTATTAGTAAAAATTTCTATTAGTATAAATTACTATTACTAAATTTTACAAATTTTAATTATTTTCTCTTAAACTGCAAGTAAATTTAACTAAAATTAAATTATTTTATTATAAGTAATCAAATTTGACTAAGAAATTGGTAATAATTACTATTAGTAAAAATTTCTTTTAGTAAAAATTACTATTAGTAAAAGTTTCTATTAGTAAAAATTACTATTAGTACAAGTTTCTATTAGTAAAAATTACTATTACTAAATTTTATAAATTTCTATTATTTTTTACTTTAATCAAATTTGAGTAAGAAACTAGTAATAATTACAATTAGTAAAAATTTCTATTAGTAAAAATTACTCTTAGTATAAATGACTATTAGTAAAAAAAAAGTATTAGTAAAAATTTCTATTAGTAAAAATTACTCTTAGTATAAATGACTATTAGTAAAAAAAACTATTAGTAAAATTTACTATTAGAAAAAATTGCTATTAGTTAAAATTGCTATTAGTAAAAATTACTGTTAGAAAAATTTACTATTAATAAAAATTACTATTAGTAAATCTTACAAATTCAAAAGCAAAAAGTAAGCCAATATTTCCAATTAATAAACATTTTTACGAATTTATGTTTAAAGAGAAATTATTCCTTTTGAAACGCAAATGTTTGTTTTTATTGTTAATATTATTATTATTATTATTATTATTATTATTATTAAAAATAAAGAACTAAAATAATTTTCTTTTTCATAATTAATAAATAACGGAATTGCAGAAAAGATACGAAAATTAATATAAATTAATAAAATCGTAAAATTTCGCCGCAGTGGGATGATAGAAATTTCTAATTGAAAAAGTTTCTCTTGTAAAAAAAATGTCGCGCATGTTTACAAGAGTTTTAATATGAATTTATTTATGAGGCCTTTCGCAACAAACAAAAAATAATTCAGTGCTTCATTAGTTATTAAAATTTGTCAAATGGGAGATTTAGAAAAAAAAAGAAAGAGAAAATTTACCCTCTTTTTTTTAACCTTAGAGATAGCTTGAATAAAAAAGCTCTTAGTGGAACACAGTTTTTTTTTTTTTTTTAAGTTGATCCAACCGGTTATTATATAACGATCAAGGGAGTTATTCTTCTCTTCATACTCAACTCTGTGTCCCACTCTCTTTCTCTCTCTTTTTTCCTCTTCCCTTTTACTCAACACTAAAACATTCCCGTGAGCTTTTATACGAATATTCCAGGGATAAGGAAAGCAGAATAGCATTAAGTTGGTTTAATATATTGCCTTAATTTTAATATACAATGTAGGTCCATACCTTCAACTTCTCTTTATTCCTCAATTTTCCTTTCTATCTCTTTTTTTTGCGTATAACACGAAAGTCCCTTTCTTTTTTACGTGAAAAAACGAAAAAAGAAAAGGAAAATAGAAAAGAAATTTGTCAGAAATTTTTTTTTTTGTGTATATTCGTATACAAAACGAAAATATATTTTTCAAGAGAAATATATTTTATTCAGAGCCTACTAAACAATTTTAAATTGTTTCAAATAATTTATTATTGGGGCGAAGAAAATATTTTATTTGTGTCAAATAAATTGAAATAAATTGAAATAAATATTTTTAATAAATCGGAACTTTCACGCAGGGAAAAATTTATTATTATTATTTTATTTATTTAAAACTTGATTAATTTCGTGAATAAATAAATTGAAATAAATAAATTTTGTCAGAAAATTATTAGGTAATAAATTAATTAAAATTGAATAAATAAATAGGCAAATAAAAATAAACCAAATTACGATTTAGAATCAATTTTTGTACTAAATTAGTACCTTTCTTTTTACAATCTAAAATTATATAAAAAAAATCATATTCATAAAATTAATAAAGTTTTAAATAAAATAATACCTAATAATAATAATAAATTTTTCCCTGCGTGAAAGTTTCTGTTTATTAATAATATTTATTTATTTTTTAAATAACAAAAACAATAAAAAGTCGATGATTATTAATTAAAATAAATTTTCGTTTCCGTTTCTCTCATCATAATTTTGCGGATCGAGGGGGAAAATATTTTTTTTTACGTTTGTGATGTATTTTCGCAATTGTGAAAAAGGGAGAAAAAAGAATCGTGCGAATTGTCCATGAGAATTTCAGGTGACGCGTTCGTGCTGAAAATACAGTTTGTTTTTGTTATATCGATCAAAAGAGAAAGAGCGAGAGAGAGAGAGAGAGAGATAGAGAGGGAGGGAGGTAGAATTGTGTAATTTGTCTAGTAACTGAACGCGACTTTGTAACAATTAAATATTTTCTTTGAATTAATTACGTCTTGAAATGCAAACTACCAGTTAGAGTCAACTTCATGTGCAACGGTGACTTTATCCTTTTTTAGGAGATTTATTTTGATAACAATGGCAAAAAAAAAATAATAAATAAAATATGCGGGTCAGTTTTCATGATTTATAATAAAATATACTATTTAAAATTAAAACAAATTAAAATAGTTAGTAAATTTAGAAAAAATTATGATTAACAAATAAATAATAAATAATAATAATAATAATAATAATAAATAAATAAATGTTTAATTAAATAAATATTTATTTAAATAAATAACAAATAATTGTTTATTACATGCTTTTTTCTATAACAAATTTTGTTTGACTGGTCTTTAATATTAAAACTTCTTTTTTTTATTTTTAAAAATATTTAATGTTTAATAAAATTGTTAATTTTCAAAAAATTATGATTCAAAGATAGAAAAAAAATCATTTTATATTTATGCATAACTTTTATTTCTCAATAACAATATTGTTCAGAAATTCATTATTTTCTTTCGTAAAAACAAAATTACAAATTCTTGTCTTTTAATGTTTTTGTAGAAAATTTTCAATTCTCCATAAAAAAAATAATTTGCATCATTTCTATTTTTTAATTACAAAATTGTTTAATAAAATTCAGTTTTTTAAAAATAAAAGAAATAAATGTTTGTAACTGCTAATTTGTCAACTACATATTTTAATTGAAAATAAAATTAAAACTTTTCAAATTTTTAGAAAATATAGATTTATGTATTATTTTCTAGAATTTTTAATTATTTTTTTAGAAAATAATTGAGTTTTAATTATTTTTAACGAAAATAATTGATTTTTAATTATTTTGTACGGAAATAATCGTTTTTTAATTATTTTTTACGAATATAATTAAATTCCTGAAAAAAATGTTCATTACTTCTGAAAGTAATTGAATTACTACGAAGAAATTTATAAAAAAAAATTGTAAATAAAAAAATTGTAATGTAAATAATTGTAGTCCTGTAAAAATTTTTATTATTGATATAAATAATTAAATGTTAGCGTACAATTTTATTAAAATTGTTTCAAAAATTGAATTCTTTTGGGGAATTTTTTTTTAAATAGTAGATATAAATTAAAAAAATATATTAAATAAATATTAAGTTAAAATTTTAATTCATTTTTTTTTTAAAGCTTTAAAAAATTGAATTTTAAACAAGTTATAATTTATAAATTATGGTAAAAATTCAATTATTTGCAAAAATAATAACATTTTTCTCACAAAATTTAAAATTATTTTGTAAGTTTAAAAAAAAATTCACATCAAAATTCCAATTCTTTTCATAAATAAAAAAATTCTTCCATAAAATTCAATTATTATCAAAAATGTGAATAAATTTCTTGTCCTAAAACTATTATTTTCAAAAAATTTTCTCATTTTAAGTTTATATCAATTTTAATTTTTTTGAAATGAGAAATTTTTTTGAAAATAATAGTTTTAGGCAGGGACAAGAATTTCATTGACATTTTTGAAAATAATGGAATTTTAGGGAAGAATGTTATTATTTATGAAAAAAATTGGAATTTTGACCAGAATTTTTTTTTAAACTTACAACATAATTGTAATTTTAAATTTTGTGAGAAAAATGTTATTACTTTTAAAATTAATTTTATTTCTACAATAATTTATAACTTGTTTAAAATTCAATTTTTTAGGGTTTTCAATAAAAAATTGAATTAAAATAATTATAACTTGTTTAAAATTCAATTTTTGTAGTGTTTTCAATAAAAAATTTTAAACTCTATTATTTTTAGGATTGTATTTTATTATTTATAAAAAGAATTGTAATTTCGACGTGAATTTTTTTCTAAACTTACATCATAATTTTAAATTTTGTGAGAAAAATGTTATTATTTTTGAAAATAATTGAATTTTTACAATGATTTATAACTTGTTTAAAATTCAAATTTTTTAGGGTTTTCAATAAAAAAATTAAATTAAAATTTATAACTTCTTCAAAATTCAATTTTTTTAGTGTTTTCAATAAAAAAAAATTTAATTAAAAAAATTTTTAACTCTATTATTTCTAGAATTGTCGATTTTATTTAAAAAATAAAGGAATATTAATAGTAATAAAAAAAATAATAATAATGACAATAACAATAATAAGAATAAATAATAATAGCAATAATAAGAAGAAGAAGAATAAATAATGATAAAAATAATAATAAAAATAAAAATTAAAAAATAATAATTCTGAATGTGTGTCGTGCTGAAAATGTATTTAGGACGTTGCAAATTGGGTCTCATGAGTATATCGCGCCTGTTATATGGCAAACCGCAAAGCGAACGAGTCTGGACAATGTGCTGTCCTGCTTTTTCGCCATCTCCTAGGCGCGCGCTTTCGTTTGCATACTCAAACAGAGGAATTAGGGCTGGACACGTCGCGGTCAATCCCCTATTCTCCTCTCTCACTCACTCACTCCCCCCCCTCTCTCTCTCTCTCTCTCTTCTTCTCTCCATTTTGTCCCCCTTTAACCCGACAAAACCACGCTCTGACACTAGTGTCATCAGTTCTTGTTATTAGAATATAATTTCCCCCATAATTCCTCTTGCAATAGAAAAAAAAAATCAGAATATTATCTTCACCTCTTCATAGTTCTGTAATTAATTAATTACTTTTGTAATCTTTTAAATTTAAGTACAAGTTTATTTGTAAATAAATATACTTCACTATAGTGAAGAAATTAATTGTAGGACGGAAAAAATCAGAATTTTAAAAGTTGTGAAATATTTGCTTTTTAAAATGATGGCTAGGAAAATTGTTTAATCCGTTTATATTAATTGACAAACTCTGCAAGTTTTTATTGTGGCAAAATAATTGAAAAGTAACGAATATTAACGAATTTTGACGAATGTCTTGAAGATTCAATATGGAGATGCTTCTTTCCACCTGAGAACGCCAAGGTCACTGCTAGATGGCAGCGTGGTTCTTTCTTGGAATTTTTCCTGACCTCTGGTGGCGACCTTGGCGTTCTCAAGTGGAGAACTTTAACCACCAGTTTATCTCTCGAGAAATATTTGTTATGATTAATAAAATTAGGAAAAAATATTGTGAGAATACTTTAAGAATAATAATGACAACAATGGAAATAAAAATAAATAACATAATATAATAATAAATAAATGAAAACAATTTTTAAAATTATTTTATTCACTTCTGCTTCTTTATCTTACATAAGAAAGTTGGATTTTATTATTATTTTTATTATTATTATTATTATTAAACTTGAAAAAAAATTAATTGACCTAAATAATCGATTACTTATCTTTTATCAAATAAGTAAATTTTAAAAATAAATTATTATTATTATTATTTTTTCTATCCTTGTTCTTATTGCTATTTATTTGCAACGTTATTTTGTCACTTTTTCGTTGAAAGAGAGAAATTTCTTTCCTTTAAAGAATATTCAATCAATATTTTTGTTTTCTCATTTCTTTTTTTCGGGAAAATTTTGCGTGAAATGTGAATAGATAAACAAGTCTTTCATCATCATATTTTTTTTTGTGTTTTCTTTTGCTCGCCCTTTTTTTTGTGATGAGAAAAAAAGTGAATTTTTCTCTGAGATTCCCGAACGTGCGCGGTGTAATATTTTTTTTTTTATTCTCGAACGGCGGAGGTTGATTTAAATTTTCTCGCGATTGGTCGATGAGAAAGTCGCGTCATCGAATATTCCATAAATAAATCGACGCTTAATAGAAAATCGGAAAGAGGCATGCATCTTTCTCTCTCTCTTTTTTTTCACTCTCTCGATCTCTTTCGATCACATTCGATCTCTTTCTTCCCCTCATCGCTCACTGTCACGATAGATGTTCCTGGCATCTCAATAATATACACTTTATAAACATTGAGACTCACTCTTATTACGTATTTAGCCTGCCAAAACTCTGTGAGAAAGAGGGAAGAAGAATAAGAGCCCCCCTCCCCCACCCCTTTAACCTATACAACCGCACCTTTTATTTTTATCAAAAACTTCTTGTTTCTGACAATTTTTTCTATCCATTATTCTTGTATCTATATCTTGTTTTATCCCTAAAAGCGCTCTGTTCACTTTTCTATAATTTGACAAAGAAAATAATGAAAAATAAGTAAAAGAAATAATAGAAAGATTGATTTTAGGTCTGTTTTATCTTAAAAACAAGACAAGTTTTTTTATTTTATTATACTGATTTATTTTTAAATTTATTTTTTACATATTTTGTATTTTAATATTTATTCATTATTAACTAGCAACAATTAGCTTTTCACTCACTTGTTTAAATACAATTAGCAATTTTAAAAATAGCAGAATATCAACATTTTTTTTTTATAAAAATAAAATGTAATCTGTAAATAAAACAAAGTTTTTATTTTATTAGTAATTTATTTTTTACATATTTTGTATTTTAACATTTATTAATTATTAACTAGCAACAATTAGCCTTTCACTCACTCATTTAAATACAATTAGCAATTTTAAAAATAACAGAATGTCAAAATTCTTTTGTAATAAAAATAAAAAATTCCTCTCCAAATTTTAATTATTTTAAAAAACGTTAATTCTCAATTCAAAGGTCTTCAATATCTACTATTAGAGTTGTACAAAAGAATTTTATTATTTAAGAACAAATTTATTAAAACTATACAGAAACATTTAATTATTTTCATAAATAATAAAAATTTTACTGAAATTCAAATATTTACGAATTTTTAAATAAATTTCTTCGTAATAATTCAATTATTTTTAATACAATGTTTGTCAAATTTCTTGAAAAATGACAATGGTGAAGTTCACCACGTTTATAGTCAACGTGGTAGAAAAATAATTGTTTTTCAATCGTTGATGATAAACGTTGAAAACTTCATCGATGTGAAAAATATAACTATTCTTCAAATTTTTCTTAAAATTCGTCAAAAGAATTCAATTATTTCAAATTTGTTTATAAAATTATCTAAAAGAATTAAAATTTTATGAAAACTTTAATTATTTAATAAATAATTTACCTTTGTATTTAAATATTGAATTCTCGTAGAATTTTCTAATAAGTAATGAAGAATTGATTTAAAAGTGAATTTTCGTTTAAATTTTAGATAATAATAGAATATGAAAACAATTGAATACAATATGAAAAAAAAATCAATTTTCGAGAAATTACATAGTAACAATATTTTTGTAACAAAAAATAATAATTTTAACACTCGATCAACTTTAATTATTATAAAACCTTAAATCGATAGTTAATTAATTGTTATCTTTATGTTTTATTATAATATTATTAAAGTTGATTAATTTAAAAAAAAATTCGACTTTATTTTTTTGAAAAACTTACTTCCCATGGAAAAATAATAATAATAATTGAATATTTAAAAAAGCAATTATTGTTTTGGAATAATTTCACAGTTAATAAAATTCTTAAATAAATTTAACAGAACAATTTTTTTCAATAAAATGTTTTTCTTTTTTTTTTCTAAAAAATTTTCAATTAAATTTTCCAATTGACAAATGTAAGTTAGAAACTACATTTTCTGCCTTCATTTTAGAAAAAAAAAACTGAATTTTATTGTAACAATGAAAATTGAGAAATAGACTTGATGTAAATTATTTCCTTACGAAAATTTTCATTTTCCTAAAGTTTCGAATGTTCAAATGAACGACGATATTTTTATACTTCTTCTAATTTGTATTTTATTTACAAAAAAAATTATTCTTACAAATTAAAAAAACAAAAAATTATTAAAACACATTATTTCTAAACTAAATTTTGTTTGATTTCAATTATTTTTCTTTTTTCGATAGTAATTTTTAAAAACACTTAAGGTGATAAAAAATTTCGTTTATTTGAACGTTCGAAACTTTTTAGTCCCACAAATTTTCTACAAAATCTTTTCTAAATAAATATTTTCTAAAGAAAAAAAAAAAGCCAAAAGCATACACAGAAACTAACTTCAAACTGCAGACAGAATTAACAGAATGAATGAAACAAAATGAAGAATAATATAGTTAATAATTATTAATTATGAATAATTATAAAAAATCGTACATAATTATAAATAATTAAAAATCAAAAGTAAAAAAACGTAACTTTAATTCACCATTTTCCCAAGGATATCAAATTGAGACAAAGAATCAAAAGTGTTGAGCGAAGGAAAGATTTGATATTCCTTTTTTGTTGTCGCAATTTGATATCCTTAGAAAAACAGCGTAATAAATATAATAACGTATTGAAAATTCCCCCCTTTCCTTATTTACTTTTCAGATATTTCATTCTTTTTTCTTCATGTCTATTTCGAAAAAATATATAGAGTTTCTTTTGTTGCGAACTCTATTTATTTCTTCTTTTAATGAAATATTTAATCCTCATTATAAAAATTATGTTTCCCTTTTATAACTATTATCGAATAAGAAGGAGTAAATCCAGGAGAAAAAAAATCTTAAACTTATAAATATGCAAATAATGAAAAAGGAGAGTAAAAAAGAGAAAATCCAGAGAGAGAGTGAGTGAGAGAGTCCCGTAAGTACTCTGTAATAATACAGAAAAAGCACTCGAGATTCACTCTTTTTAAAGTAATATAAAACTTGTTTTATATTCTCGTTTGTAAAAAAAAAAGAAGAAGAAGGAAAAAATTCCAAAAACATGAAAAGTAGAACTACAACCTATTACAAAAGAGCTTTGTGGGCGTTCAAAGCTCCATAAAATATTGACAAATTCTTAAGCTCCCTTAAACTATAAGAAAAGCCAGTATCCAGAAACCATGGACCTTTACTGCCCCTCTACTCCCTCCCTTATCTTGTTTAAAGTTTTCTTTTTTATTTCTTTTTTTCTTCTTTCCTTATTTTTTCTTTTTTTTCCTCTTTCCTTATTTTCCCTTTTTTCTTCTCTCTCTCTCTGGTTTTTTTTGTTGCGAAAACATTCTTCGAGGAATAAGAGCGTGAGTTTCACGTGTATCGATTTCATTAGAGAGCTCGTTATCTTGCTAAAGAGAGAGAGAGAGAGAGAGAGAGTGGAGAAAAATTGAATGAGATTTCTTTATTATCAAAACTCTTGAAAAGCCATCTTGTTAGTTTACCGGGCATTTTGTTCGTGAGCTTAAAAAAAAAGAGAGAGTCTTGGCAAACGACGTACGTTGAATATGCATCTCGTAGATTGGTGTATTATATAAGTTTGTGTTTGTGTATCTAGTGCATAAAAATTTAAGTAAAATTCGCTTTTACTAAATGCACTGGAATGGCTTAAGTGGCCCTCTCATAACAGATACACACCAATTGCCCCTTTTCTCTCGACTATTTGGTTCTTCAATTACGACAATTTTCGTTTACCGTCTATATAGGCGCGCCGACTATACACACACACATACAACACTCTCTTCACGATTCTGCGAGGTGCATATAATCGTTAAAATGAACAAATCCCTTCATTTTATAGCTTAAAGTCGATTTTATTCCTGTTGGCCCTTTTTTTACACAATAACGATTCTCGAATTTTATTTAATTTGGAAATTTATTTTCTAACTAGAAAATAATTTGCGGGCTCATTTTTTGGCAGCATGAATTCTTTTTTTTTTTTTTAACGAGGATGGTGACCGTAGGATAACCTCAAAATCGGTTAAAAAATAAACAATGATTTCTAAAGCAAAGAAAAATAAGATAAATATCAATTTTAAAGAATTTTAGAACATCTTGTTTTATTATTCTCGAAAAAAAATATATTATGAGGAAATATTTTGTTAACAATGTTTTTTCAACATTTATTATTTTTTCTTTTGAGATCAGACAAATGTTGCAATTTTTGACAAATTTTTTTTAAACAATAGTTCATTTAATTCAGTGAAACATTCCCTACAATCGTTATTTTTTTTTAGTATTGTTAAAAGTATGTTATTTAAAAAATTATAAAGAAAACATTGCTTATTTATTAGATAATTTTTTTAATTTCATTATTATTACTTTAATTTAAATTATTTAATAAATAAAAATGTTTTCTTTAAAATTTTTTAATAACATACTTATATTAAAAAAATAACGATTTTAGAGAATGTTTCACTGAATTAAATGCAGCTATTTCTTATAAAAATTGGTTGAAAATTGCAATTTTTGTCTGATCTGAAAGAAATAAAAAGTAAATGTTAAAAAAATCATTGTTGACAAACTATTTATTTTAATTGACAAACTCTATAAATTTTTATTTTGAATAAATAATTGAAAAATAACGAATATTAACGAATATTGAGGAATATTTTGAGATTTAATATGGAGACGCTACTCTCCACCTGCGAACGCCAAGGTCACTGCTAGATGGCAGTTTGCTTCTTTCTTGGAATTTTTCCTGACCTCTGGTGGCGACCTTGGCGTTCTCAAGTGGAGAAATTGAACCACCATTTTATCTCTCGAGAAATCTTTTCTATAATTAATAAGATTACAAAAAAATCTTATTGTGAGAATAGTTTAATAATAATAATGACAAAAATAAAAATACATAAAAATATTAATTTTCATTTTACTCACTGGTTTTTTTACCATACATAATGAACATGGATTTTATTATTTTTATTATTATTATTATTATTAAACTTGAGAAATAATTGATTGATTTAAATAATCGATTACTTATCTTTTATCAAATAAGTAAATTTTAAAAATAAAATATTATTATTGTTGTTATTGCTATTTATTTGCAACTTTCTTTTTTTTTATCTCGTTTCGAGAGAGATTTCTTTCTTTTAAAGTAAATATACAAATATTTAATATTAATAAATACTATTTATTAATTTATTAAATTATTAATTTATTCATTTATTAATTTATTATTACTTTATTAAATAATTTAAGTAGCAAAAAATAGGTTCCGCTAAAACAAGTTATTTTAATTTTATTGTCAATTAATAACAGCAGATTTAGTCAGACTTTTTTTGTTTTGGTTTTGAAAGTAAAAATGCATTTAAAGATACAATAATTTTTGGATTTTTGTAATAAAAAAGGTTTTTTATTTGTATTGACAAATAAATAATATCGGACAATATAAATTCAAAATTCTTCCAATTAATATTTAGGTAAAAATTAAATATAGTTACTAACTTTTTTCTTTTAATTTTTGGTCAACACTCGTGGTTGTTATGTCTATATAATCTTGTTTTGTTTAATAATTTTGATTTCTTTTAATAAACATGCGTTAGTTTTTTAAAAGTCGAAAATAACATTTTCTTCTCTTAATTTTTCCAACCAACCAAATAGAAATATTGGGAAAAATTCTATTTGTTCGTCAGTTGCCCTAAAAGTATCTGCAATCGGAAAGGGTTGCCTAAAATAATATTTAATCAAATATTGTTGCGGATATTTTTGTCTATAGTCAGAATAGTAAATATTGTGTTCCCGTCTTGAAAACGTTCACATCTTTCCCTCTTTTTTTTTCTCTCTTTCTCTCTTTCCCTCTCTTTGAATTGCTATTTGATTTTTATTCAATTGGCATAACGGTCCAATTCATTGCTGTCAACCGTTTGTTGTGTATCCAACATTGGTAAACTTTACCACAGCGATGAGAAAAAAAAGAGAGAGAGAGAGAGAAAAAGAAGTGAGACTCACTCATCTCTTCTTCTATATATATATATATATATATTTACAATACCCGCATCGCTCTAAATGCATAAAGCTTTTTAATCACTTGCATACCTCTAACGGAAGAGCGATTTATGATTTCCATCGAAATGGGATTGTATATGTAACCCTCAGGTTTGTGCGTTCGATTTCAGCATTTTTTTTTGCTTTTTGTTTTTCTTTTTTTTCCGGAGTACTCTTGGATTGGGAAAATTTAGATGAAAAAAAATATTTTGATTAATGTTCGCAATTGATAGGACTACTTGATCTTTTTACTCCTCTGGAAGAGGGGGGGGAAGTTTCTTTTTTTCAGTTTTCGTTAAAATAAGGCTTGTATTTTTTTACTCTTATAAGTCATTTTAAGAAAATAGAAAGAAACAATAATAAGAAATATAGTAACAATATGGATAAAAATAATAATTAAATAATAATATTCTTAACGAATGTGTTAAAAATAATAATAATATTAGTAACATGTTCTTTTTAATAGTTAATTAATTAATTTAATTTTAATTTTTTTTTGGCTTTTTTTTAAATGTTAATAATGTTAATAATATTAATATTATTAATAATGTTAAAAATGTTAATAATGTTAATAATGTTAATGATATTAATAATTTTCAAACTGTGAATAATGTTAAAAATGTGAATAATGTTAATAATGTTAATGATATTAATAATATTAATAATGTTAAAACTGTGAATAATGTTAAAAATGTGAATAATGTTAATGATATTAATAATATTAATAATGTTAAAACTGTGAATAATGTTAAAAATGTGAATAATGTTAATAATGTTAATGATATTAATAATTTTCAAACTGTGAATAATGTTAAAAATGTGAATAATGTTAAAAATGTGAATAATGTTAATAATGTTAATGATATTAATAATATTAATAATGTTAAAACTGTGAATAATGTTAAAAATGTGAATAATGTTAATAATGTTAATGATATTAATAATTTTCAAACTGTGAATAATGTTAAAAATGTGAATAATGTTAATAATGTTAATGATATTAATAATATTAATAATGTTAAAACTGTGAATAATGTTAATAATGTTAAAACTGTGAATAATGTTAAAAATGTGAATAATGTTAATAATGTTAATGATATTAATAATTTTCAAACTGTGAATAATGTTAAAAATGTGAATAATGTTAATGATATTAATAATATTAATAATGTTAAAACTGTGAATAATGTTAAAAATGTGAATAATGTTTATAATGTTAATAATGCTAGTAATGCTAATAATAATAATAAAAATAATAATAATATTCATAATAATAATAATAACAATAATAATTTGATAGACGGTTTCATAAAGTTTTCTGTTTTGATGGTACGTTAGTTTAGACATAAATTTCAAGCTTGTCTGACTATAGCAACTGTTTACTACTTAATATGTTGCGCTACTTTCGAGTAAAGACACTTAAGTAACGAACATTCGGATATTTTCCAAGATGTTATATTTTAACTACAGTAATAATAAATTTACTATTTTCGCAATTAATTTTTCATACGTCTGACTACAGTAAGTTTCTACACGGAAAAAATTAGTCGCTGAAGTTTTCAGCTACTACTCGAAGACTCTCGGATATGAAAAAATACTTTATAAACTTATAGAAATACTCTATGATTTTAGCAGAAATTCTCTAAAAAAGTCGAGGACTTTTTATAAACCTAGTAGCGGAAAAAAGTCGTGGAATTATTGTAACACTTTGATACAAAGTTTCGTCGACGAGTCGAGGAAAACGGTGCGCAGAAAAGATGCGCATACTCTCAGGCGATAAACGCGATCTGCAGTCAATTTAATACCGTTCATTTACAAATTCTTGTCTACAGTTTTTTGAAAATATTTTTATATTAAAATCTTTTTATATGTATATATAAAATATAATTATTAATCGTTAAATAAGTTTTTAGAATAATGAACAGAAAATAATTTTATTGCCTTAGTTATTATTTTAATTAAATATTATCATTTTTCTATTCATTTAATAAATTAAAAATAATTGTAAAATAGTCCTTAACGTATACTGAAATACTCTTTAAAATTCTAAAATATGTTGAAGAGAAATATTTGAGATTTTTAATTTTCAAAATATTGCACTTTTTCTCACAAGCGGTAAAGAAAGGTTCCATTTAGTATATAAGGACGATGAAAAAGTAGATTTATATAGCGTGCGAAACAACGAAAGTGTAGGATAATATGCGTATTGGTGTTAGCTATTTAGTTTTAGGCAGGTTATTAGTGATTAAATAGTGTCAAATTACATGTGATGAGTGTCGTGATTATGTATAAATGTAGGATTGTAATTAAATATAAGGCATAAAAGGAATTAAATAAATAAGAACTGAAAGAATTTTTTTTACTGGTCCGCAGAATTTTTCATTTTCCGCGACTATCGTTGAAAGTTTAGAATACTGTAGAAGAAAATTTGGACACGTCTTTTTTCCTCGACTGTCGCCGAATCGTTCGCACTGGCTGTGATTTCATTTTCCTCGACTGTCGCTGAATCGTTCGCGCTAGCTGTGATTTCATTTTCCTCGACTGTCGCTGAATCGTTCGCGCTGGCTGTGTTTTCATTTTCCTCGACTGTCGCTGAAAGTTTCAAATCCTTTTTCTAAATTCTCTTCGAATGTAGTACATTTTTTCTTCGATCTTTCAATATAATTTTTAAAACAGACTGATTTAAAAATTTAAATACTTTCGACTACATCCGAAAGTCTTCTACAAAGTCGAGGAAAATTTCAGCAACTAATTTTTTCCGTGTACCACTGAAAACTTGTCAACAATTTTTCGAAAATATTTTCATATTAATTTTATAATAACAATAATAATAATAATAATAATAATAATAATAATAATTTCAATAATAATATTTCAATTTACACTGAAAAAAATTGATTCAAATATTCAAGTATTTCGAATCTGAAATCTTTGAAACATTAACTTCAATACATTTGAATCAAATAATAATAATAATTTAAATAGAAATTACTTAATTAGAGTAACTATTTATTTTATAATAGAAAATTAATCGGTTATTTAAATCTAATAATTTTTTTTTTCAATGTAAAATACTAATTGCGCGCTCAGAAAAATGGGACATTCGACTTAGAGCCATTTGGTTGAATTAAAAATTTTATTTGCGTCTAACAAAATTGTTATTTCGAAAAATAAATAATTTAGTACTCTTAGACAAATGTACTTTTATTTACTCGAAAAAAAATTATTATATTTGTTTTTATTGAAATAAATATAAATTTAAGTAAAAATTCCCCCTGAAAGAAAATGTAAATTAAATATTCGTTCTATAATAGACTTTGAATTTAGTTATTTGAATCAAATTTTTTTCAGTGTAAAATATAACACTAAAAAAAATTGAAGTCGAATAATAATTCCACCAATAAAAAATAAATAAATTACACTGAAAGAAAATGTAAATTAAATTTTGTAAAAGTATTTTGCAATTTGGGGGAAAAAGTGCAACAAAACAAAATTTTGATATAAAAAATACTAAACATTGAAAAAAATGTTGTGGAATTTAGTAAAGTTATTTTAGAATTGAATAAAATTTCTTGATATCGGATATGATTATACTAAATTCTACAAAATTTTTTTCAAGTTGTTAAGTTTAGTATTTTTTATATGAAAATTTCTGTTTGTTGCACTTTTTCACCAAATTGTAAAATACTGTTACAAAATTTACTATAAATTTTCTCTCAGTGTAAAAAAAAATAAATTTCTTCCAATTTTGAAAACTTGAAAACTTTACAATAAATTGTTACTTATTTTTTTTTTTGGTGGTTAACAAGTAAACACACCTTTATAATCCTGTAATCGTTCGTCGTTGATCATATGCACGATTCTTGTTACTGGAGAATATCGAATTTTCCATGAGAGCGATTTGTCCTTGCGTTCTATATATCTATATAAAAGATACCTTTATACACGCCAAATAGTTATCCATGTTGCCTGTAAAAGGTGAGAACGTGTTAGATTCTTAATATCAAGGATGAAAAATGAATGTCTTCCCCCAACAAAAGGGATGAGATCGCATCTCTCTCTCTCTCTCTCTCTCTCACTCTCTCACTTTTTCTCTCGCTGCATATATAAAGACGTCACTTGGAGCGTTGATCGGAAATTCGCAAATATTTTATTGTTGTCCTCTCGAAATCGAATCGACATTTTTATCAGTCGAATACAATATCTGTATATATAATCGAATGATAAATGGAAAACTTTTGGAGTGAATAGAAAATTATCTTTCTTGTTTTCGATTATTATTATTATTATTATTATTATTATTATTATTATTATTATTATCATTATTATTATTACACTGAAAAAAAATTATTTGATTCAAATAACCGATTATTTGATTATTATAAAATAAATATTTACTTGAATCAAATAAATTGTATTTGAAGCAAATATTATTTAATTGATTCAAATAAAAATTATTTAATTGAAGTAAATATTTATTTGATAATTGTCAAATAATCGGTTTTTTGAATCAAATAAATTTTTTTTCAGTGTATTATTGCAACGAAATTTGTGAAATTCTATTATTGATTTATTTATTTACGCCTGTTATTAAACTGATTTTCAAGTGATAAAAAATTTGACTCAAATAACCGAATAATTTTTTTATGAATATATTAAAAATTACCAGATTTAGATAAATTTTTGCTTGAATCAAATATAATTTTAAATGAATTGTAATTTATTTATTTCCCAATGCAAATTAATTGGGGGAATCAATTGAATTGTGTTTGATGCAATACTTTCGGTATTTGAAGCTATAATAGCCTAATACCACTAATTAAATGATATTAAGTAAAATAATTATAGTGAAATGATTATAAGTAAAAATTAAAAGATTAAAAATTAAAAACTAATAAAAATTAAAAGATAGAATTAAATATTTGTTCGATAATAATAAATAAATATTTCAAAAAAATAAAAATAATATTTATCGAAAATAGACAGAGTGATAGTTATTTCTATTTCGAATTAAAATAAAAAAAAATAAATAATAATAATAATAATAATAATTTTTTTCAATTTAAAAAAAACTTTAACTTAAATATTAAGAAAATTATTTCTGTTTTTAGATTGTAAATTAATATTTTCTAGCAAAATTCAAACATAAAAATTACACTGATAGGTATATTCAATTTTGTCAAAGTATTTTGCAATTTAGGGAAGAAGTGCAACAAAACGAAATTTTGATATAAAAAATACTAAACTTTGAAAAGAATTTTGTGGAATTTAGTCTAATTATGTCAAATATTAAGAATTTTTATTCAATTTCAATATAACTTTACTAACTTTTACATAAATTTTTTTAAAGTTTAGTATTTTTTAATAACAAGTATTTTTAGAAGTATTTCTAAAAAGTATTTTTCAATTTGGGGAAAAAGTGCAACAAACCAAAATTTTGATATAAAAAATACTAAACTTTAAAAATTATGTGGAATTTAGTATAATTATATCAATTATTAAGAATATTTATTCAAATTCAATATAACTTTACTAATTTTTACATAAATTTTTTTAAAGTTTAGTATTTTTTTATCAAAATTTAGGTTTGTTGCATTTTTTCCCCAAATTGTAAAATATTTTTAAATAATTTACTATATATTTTCTTTCAGTGTAATAAAAAAATTTATTTGTACATTCGGAATTTTAGGGACATTAATAATAATAATAATAATAATAATAATAATAATAATAATAATAATAATAATAAAATTTGTGATACAGTATGAAAAACCTATTTAAAATGGTAAATGATGACAGAATGTAAAAAGTATCTAATAATAAATAAAAAAAACCAAAAAAAGTCATAGAAAATAAAAAAATAATCAAATACTAATAATAAAGTAATAATAAAAGAATAAAGCACTAATAATACCAAAAATATAATGGTAATAAAATACAAAAGTATCAATAATATATTAAATTATTAATAGACTTAGAAAGTAACAATAAAAAAACTTTTCCTAATTTCTCCACTATACAATATGTACAAGTTCTTCTATTTTTAATGCACTTTCTCTCTCGTTTTTCATTAATAAAATCAATGAAACGCTAACATATGGCCTTTTGTCATGAGACACCCTCGACTTTGTACAAATTCGTGAGTGGTTATTTATTTCACATGACACTTGGAATTCAATACGTAATATCTATCTATCTATCTATATATATATATATAAGATGAATTTAGGGTATATTTTTGTTTTACGTGTTTCACATTTTTTTTATTTTTTTTTGTATAAAATAACTATATTATAAATCACGTCAGGTGAAATATATCATCTTCCTGGGTATAAAAATGAAATATTGAATTTAAAAAAATAAAATTTGCCAATAAATTTTGGCGAATTCTCTTTCGCTTTATATTTAAATATACATATGGTATTTTATTTTTATTTTTTTCAAAGCCAATAAGAAAACTATATTTTGGACATATTTTTATCTGACTGGGGTTTTTTTTGGGCGATTTCAAATGGGGGAAACGAAAAAACCAGAAAGGGAACGAAATGCGACTTCAAGTGTCGTTCAAAGACAATAGAGAGGAAAGGGGATTGACACGAGGTTGGAAAAGAAAGAAAAAGGGAAATCGGAAAAGTCTTTGCAAATCTTAGGCCTCTTTAGTAGTTTAAAGTTTAGTCCCTGATTCAATGGAACGAATTTTTTTCCGATACTTATTAGAAAATAGAGAGAGAGAGAGAGAAAAAAGAAAAGAGGAAAATTACGAAATTAAAAATTTTTTTTTTTTTAGTTAGAAAATATTTCAGTGGAAAATAACTAAAGTAAAAAATCATTAGAAATCAATGATGAATGATTAAAAAATCAGCAACGATAATAATTTCCAACTCGATAATAACGTAATTTAAAATAGTTATTAAAAAGTTTTTTTTTTGTTTCATTGTAAAACTGGAGAATAGACGAAATTTTAAATTGTCAGGGTGATAAAGAGATTTGAGGGAGAAATTTTTTCCTTCTTTTTTCTTTTTCTTTTTTTTTGATAGGCTTTTCATTTACTTTGCTGATATTGTTCTTGCTGAGCGAGAAGAGTTTGGCCGAGTCGAAAAACTTTATCGTTGCTCATCTTTCACTTTTGTACTCGCTTTACTTTAAAAACCTTGCAAAACTTTTTCAATGTCCGCTATCTTGAGAGTAAATCAGAACCAACACAGAATTCTTTTAGGTTCTCCTCAACACGAAACAATAAGCAAAAAAAAAAAAAGAAAAGAAATCTTTACATTTTTATTCTTTTTCTAAACTCATCGGCAAAAAAAGAGCACTCGAGAAAATCAAAAATCGAACAAGAAAAAAAGAGTTATTGTGAAATATTTACTGATACGTAAATATTAATTTTGAGAGGGAAATTGATTAATAAGAAAATTTATTTAAATTATAATTAATAATAATAATATTAATATTAATATTAATAATATTAATAATATTAATAATAAAAATAATAACGAATAAAAATTTATTTATCGGTAATTTTTCAGTGAATACTAAATTTGGTCAATAATTAATTTAATTAGTAAAAATAGTCAATTAATAGAAGGAAAAATTAGTCAATCGAAAGAGAAATTAATTAATAGAAAGAAAAATTAATCAATATAAAAAAATTACCAATCAGCGTAAAAAATATATCCGTTTAATATTCAAAAAATTAGCATAATCAATAGAAAAAATATTCAATCAATAAAAAAAATATTCAATGAATAAAAAAAAATAATTAAAAAAAAAAATTCAATCAATAAAAAAAATTTCAATCATAAAAAAGGAATAAAAAGTAAAAAATATTCAATGTACTATTTCAAAATACAACATTCCTCAGTTAAAATAAAATAAAAAAACATGGTCCAGTTTTTTCCGTTCGTAATAAAATCCAATTTAAAAAAAACAAAATTTAATTTTTTTTTCTTTTCCTCCCCCTCTTTTTTTGGTGCGAAAAAATTTTTCAACTACTAGGAAAACAGTTTTCTGGAAAAATAAAGGGAATGGATAACGATATAAAAAATGAAGCTGAGTGCTGATGCGTGTAAAGAAATATGTACATTTGCCCGAGACAAGCTGATATAAATGGATTTTTGCGTACTTCCAAAAGGTGCCTATGCTTTCCCATCTCATTTTCATATTTTACTGGATCTTTCAAGAGAAATTCTGACATTGTTAATCTTCCTTGAAATGACAATGTCTTTTTATTTCGTGAATTATTTTCAACAAAAATTTCTCAAAAGGAAGAGAAAATTTAAAAAAAAACAAAGCAAATAGGAGAAAAATTTTTTAATTTAAATTCCAAAGGAAAAAGGAAACAAATGTTTTTCTTTTCTGTTTCTTAAATTAAAATTTCTAAACAATGGAAAAGTTCTTTTAATTGGAAATGAAAATGAGTAACGAATAAATATTGGTTCTTTTGGAAGGATTTTTTATGACAAATTTCGTTTTAAATTATTTAAATTATGAAAATTCTTCTCTTTTCCGTTTATTTAAATATTGAGAAAAATTTGTTAATTTTAAAAAAACATTATGATTTTATGATTGAGAAATAGGAAATATACCGATTATATGCATAATTTTTGTTTCTCAATAAATTTTTGTTTGTAAATTGTTTACAAACTAATTCTTTTATTTTGTAAATAAAAATTTTTTAATATTGTTGTGGTAAATTGCTTTAAATTTCTAAAAAAAAATTATTACTTATAAAAGTAATTGAATTATTGTGAAAAAATTAAAAAAAACATTTAAATAATTAAATTCCTGTGAAATTTTTTAATATTTACAAAAATAATTGTCATTTTTAAAAATAAAAGGAATTTTGAGTCGAAATTTTATTATTTATAAAGAGAATTGGAATTTTGATGGGATTTTTTTTTACTTAAATACAAAAGTAAATAGTTTGTTGAATAATTCAATTTTTTTAAATTTCACTCTTTTAAAGAATTTTATCAAAAAAATTTTTTAAATAATTGAATTCTTTTGACAAATTTTAATGAAATTTTTAAGAATAATAACATTTTTCGAGGAATTCGATTAAAATCTACTAAAAATAATTCAAATTAGAATCGTACTAAAAATAATTAAAATAATAAAATTAATTTCGATGTTTTTTAAAATTTTCACACTTTTATAGAATTTTATCAAAAAAATTTAAATAATAGAATTCTTTTGACGAATTTTAATGAAATTTTTTAGAATAATAACATTTTTGGAGGAATTCGATTAAAATCTACCAAAAATCTACTAAAAATAATTAAAATTAAAATTGTACTAAAAATAATTGAAATCCTAAAACAAATTAATTATTTTAAAAAAAAATTCAATTAAAGAAAAAGTTTTATTTTTGAAATTAATGGAAATTTTATTGAGAAGAAGTTTATAAAAATATTTGTTAATAATTGAATTCCAGTGTAATTTTTTTTCCTTATCAAAATAATTTGTAAACGTTTGAGTCAAATTTTATTAAAAAATTGAATTCTTTTGGAAAATGTATGAAAATTTATTGAAAATCATCAAAACCAGGAAAATTTTTTTGATAATAATTGAATTCGCAAAAGAATTTTGTTAAAAATAAAAATAAATCTGATTTTGAAGAGAATTTTTCTATTTCGAATTTTGAACTTTTGTATATGAAGAATTTTATTACTTTTGAAAATATAATTGAATTTCTGCAGTAATTTCTAGCTTCTCTAAAATTCAATTTTTTAAAAATGTTTTTAACTAAAATTTTCTATACATTCTTTACTTTTTACTAAAATTAATTAAATTTATAAAATATATTTTGTCAAATTTAACGAATTTCAAGAAGAATTTGAATTATTATTTTGCAAAAATCTAAGTTTTTTAAACAAACAAAAGTTTCTCTTTTTTTGTAAACAAATATTCATATATTGAAAATAAAATGACTTTTTTGTGTTTTAACGAAACTATTGAATTCGAAATTTTTAAATTCTATTATTTAGAAACTTTTAAATTTCATTTAATTCAAATTTTATTTATTGTATTTAAGAAAGAAGTTGCTGCTAGTTAGGAATATTTTCTATTGATATTGTAAAATACTATTTTCTATTTTTACTATTAAAATCTGTAGTATTTAAAATTATTTATTTAGTTATTTATAATAGTTAAATTATAATATTATTTTATATTATTAATTATAAAAATTATTTATAAATTATTTTATAAAAAATAATTATAATATTAATTTATAATAGTTAAATTAGTTACTATTATTACTGGTATAGTGTTTAAAGTTACTTAATAGTATTTACTATTTTTACTGTTAGAATTAGTAGCGTATTTAAAATCAGTTACTATTATTACTGGTATAGTATTTAAAGTTTCTTAATAGTATTTACTATTTTTACTGTTGGAATTTGTTTTTTATTTTTATTTACGTTTTATGTTTCAATTTCAAACACAAAATTTAAAAAATGGAAGTTAAAATCAGGAGGCAAAAAAAGCAATTAAAATTAAAAATTAAAAATTAAAAATTAAAAGTTTAAAATTTAAAATTTAAAATTTTAAATTGCAAATGAAAATGAAAATGAAAATTCAAAATTCAAAAAATAATCCCTTAATGATTCTGAATAACAAGACTTTTGAAAAATGATAGTAAAACTTGGCGCTTTTTTCTCTCCTTCTCTCTCTCTTACTCTGTATTTTTTTTTAATACGCAACCGCGACGAAGATTTTGTAATTAAAACTTTTGAGTTTACTTCATTGCAAGGTAGACGTTTTCATGGCGTTACAAGTTGTATTTAAACTTTTATGTCGCACAGCAGTACCTAGTCTTATCTGGGCAATATCCACAAACTTTATCGCTCCTATATATACATATATTCGCTCTTATTAAAAACGATATCTTGTTTATATTTCATTTAACATGAAACCAATACTTTAAATTAAAGTCGTCCCCACTGCTTCTGCACTTCGACTTGTTTACATTTTTTCGCCCCTTTTAAAAAAAAATAGCCAAGAAAAGGAAAAGAATAATTCTTTTTCCCTTTTGTTTCCTAATTGCAATATATAACACACAGCACTTGTTGCTTCTTTCGAAATAAATTCAGAATTGTTGCATCTTTCAAAAAAAAATCATAATTGTTGCAACTTTAAAAAAAAATTCAGAATTGTCGCATCTTTACAAAAAAAAATTCAGAATTGTTGCATCTTTACAAAAAAAAAATTCAGAATTGTCGCATCTTTACAAAAAAAAAATTCAAAATTTGTTGCAACTTAAAAAAAAATAGGTTCCTGAAGTTGACATCGATGCTCAGCATCGAAAAGTATTTTTCCTTAGTTTCGGTAAAAAAAATTTGAACCAATTTTACTTCTTTTATTCATCTAAGAAGTAAAAAAAACTATTTAAAATAGTATTTTTTGAACATAAAACTTTGGCAAAATGTGAGTAATTTTTTTGGTTTTATACAAAAAATATTTTTCAACGCTGAGCATCGATGCCACTGAAAAAAAAAATTTATTTGATTTAAATAACCGATTTTATTGATTATTATCAAATAAATATTTACTTAAATCAAATATTTCAGTGTTTGAAGCAAATATTTATTTAATTGATTCAAATATAAAAATTATTAGATTTAAGTAAATATTTATTTGATAATAGTCGAATAATCGGGTTATTTGAATGAAATAAATTTTTTTTTCAGGGACCTAAAAAAATTTAGATTAACATTACTTTCAATTTGAATTTATTAACATTTCAGAAGAAAATAAATACAAAATTTTAATTCTAAATTATCGGCAAATTAAATTTTTACTAAATTCAGAAACAAAGGAAAATGAGAGAAAACAAAATTTCTTCAAAACATGAAATAGATAATAGTAACTAAAATATTTTAATTTTTGGGAATTTTTTTTAGAAATCAACTTGTGGGTGGGAATTTTGGGCTACATGGAGCGGAAGTGCGAGAAGAGGGTTGAAAAGGGGTGGCGAAGAGGGGAGGGGAGAGGGGGGGGATTTAAAGGAGAAGAGATGGTGTATTACCAGACGGCAAAGTTAATCCTTTCCTAGTACGACGCGATTTTGCGATCTGCATACTGCTTACCGCCGGGTAATTTCTCGAGGGCGCAAAGTGAGGGCTTATAAAATGGTTTGCTCAACGTATTAAGTCGACGACGTGCAAGAATTACGATCGTTCCCTCATCTCTCTCTCTCTCTCTCTCTCGATTCCCTTTGCGTTTCTATCTCCTATACATTATAAAAAGCATTATTAATCCTCTATTATAATTTATTTCATTTTTTTTTTCATTCCCTAATTGCACTCACCAACTGGGAATTATTTGACTTTTTTTTTTATTTATTTCTATAAAGTTCTAAATTTAGTCTCTCTATTAGAAATTAATTAATATTTTTATTTTTTACTTGTTTCTTATTAATATCGCTAGTAGAATATTTTTTTTACCTAATATAGGAAAATTTAATTATTTATTAAATTTAATTATGATTTTTTGCTTAATACACCCAGTGAAATTGTGTATTCGTCTCAGAACGAACTAGACTTTTTATTTGTTTCAAATAAATTTTATTTGGTCTATAGAAAATTTTATTTGGTCTATAGAAAATTTTATTTGGCTCAAATATAGGTTTTATTTATGCCGAATAAAATCTTTATTTAAAACAAATAAAAAGTCTAGTTAGTTCTGAGACAAATATACGATTATTTATAACTCAAATAAAATATATTTGGTTTAAATAATATTTTTCTCTGGGTGTAGTTTAATTAAATTTAATTAAAAACTATAAACTTTTTTCTATCATAAAATATAGTTTCTATGTATACTTTTTACTACTGTTCAAAAAATGTATTTGACTCAAAGTCAACTAAATTAATATTTGTTTGAAAAAATGTTATTTGGATTAAATAGAATTTTATTTGGTTCAAATAATGAAAAAATAAAAATAAAAATAATAATGAAAGTGATAATAATTAAAACTATTCTTAATTAAAATTAATTAACAATAATTTAATTCATTAAAACTATATAAAAATGTAATAATAATAGGTAAAAATGTTTTTTTTTGCCAAATACAATTTTTATTTGAAACAAATAAATAATTGCCTCCTATTTTTTAGGTAAATAAACATTCATTTAACTCGAATAAATTAATTTTTAATGCAAATAAAATCGTTTTCTGTAAATGTTGATATTTATATCGAAAATCGATTATTTTTCAAGAGTTTTATTTTTTTGATGATAAATTATATAAATTTTTTTTCAAATTTTCTTTTATTGAATTTTTCAAATTACTCGAATACAGGCAAAGGGAAAATAAAGAAAAAAAGGGTGAAGAGAAAAGAAAAAATTTCCCTCTATCGTTTACTATTTGCGTTCAAGGAAAATAGGGTCGTCATATATGGAGAGCAAAAAAAAAAAAATGGAAAACGAAAGAAAAAAAAAAAGATGCGGCCGTATTAAAACTTTTCCATTTGCCATAATGTGAATCCAAAAGCGCATTAGGGTGATACGAGGTGCTCGTCCGGAAAACAAGCATGTAATATGCCCACGAGATCCCGTCACGTGCGCAATAAAATTGTACGAGAGGACTCAATTTTCCATTTGCGACTGGCCTACCGAGGCGCCACACACAACGTTATATAGAATTGTTTTTCACGATTCCCAAACTACTACTACTACTACTAACTCCCTACTCTACTAGTCAATGAAAGACCATTTTGATTCCATCCGCACCATAGGAAAATGAGAAATACAAAATTGAACACGCTAATTCTCTCTCTCTCTCTCTCTCTTTATACGTATACATAAATTCTCATAAAATAGTCTTTTATTTATTTATCCTTTATTTTTATCGCCAATCCGATAAATGCACAATCATTTTCCATATGTGTGAGAAAGAGAGAGAGAAAATAAGAAGGGAGGAGAAAATAATAGAAAATAAAATTAGAGAGGTTGTAATTTGACGGGATAATAAAAAATAATGTCTTTTTTTCGGTAGCACTAAGAGTGGTGGGCGAATAAAAATCATGATTAGGGTAAAAAAAAAAGTCTGAAGGGAATTTATTGTCCTTTATTAGCGGGGGAAATTTTTTCATATTGGAAAATTATTTTTTTCTCACATCAAAGAAATCGAATACTTTCAATAATCATAATTGTTATCTGTTGAGAAATTTTTTCGTTTCAAAAACTCTATTACTTTACGCACGCAATTTTTTTTTTTTGTTTTTATTTCTTTTTGGTAGGATTTAAATGATGGAATATTTTTTTAATCTTGCAATAATACAAAAATTGGTAAATATAAATGGTTGCAAGATTAATAAAAATAATAATAATAATAATAATAATAATAATAATAATAATAATAGTAATAATAATAATAATAATTATTATTATTAAACAATCATTTTAGTTTAGTTATTTCAACTATTTTCGTTTAGCTCAAGTTTTTTAGTTTATTCAAAACATTTACATGGGTTCAATATATATTTTTTTTCTCATTTCTAATTTAATTATTTAGTTAACAGTTTTATCTCTGTCTATCTTAGGAAAACCAGTTTTAATTAAATTAACGACAAAAATACTCGAGTGAATCTATAAATGAAGTGTGTCAAAGTGATGATCTAATATTAACGGTAAATAAACGAATTGTCTCGAGTTAATTTATTTTCTCGTCGTGTATCTTCTACTTCTTCATCTTCTGTATATAAAGATTCTCGTATCGAATTAAGCGAACCTCTAAATAATAATTAATAATAATAATAATAATAATAAAAATTTTATAATAATAATAGTAATAATAATAATTTAATAATAATAATAACAATAATTTCGAGTCGCTGAATCGATTTGCAGTGAAAATAGATTTAAGGCAGTAGTGAATTACCAAGTTGTGATGGGGTCGTCTCGTGGAAAATAAGCGTTGTTGATCCTCATCTTGAAATCCCGAAGCGACGAAAGATGGAAAGTGTAAACTCAACGCTATATCGATGACGTCAACCTTCACAGTGTCAAATGAGAGAATCTCGATCATCGAGAGTAAACGAATTTCTAATCAAGACATCCTTTTTAGATTTCCTCTATAAACATTCGCTTTTGCAATCAATCTAGATATATACAAAAATATAATTACAAATCTATATAATTAGAAAATAAAATTCGATAAAAGTATTTTCTTTTTTTTCTTTCCACCAAAAAAATAAACACCCGTCGCGAATTACTCGCATCGTTAAAGTAAATTACAAAATTTTCCAATTTGTAGGATATAAACTCCTGTAATTTGTAAATTACCGATAAATTTGTTCGCTTCGCAAAATTCAAGTAAATGATAAATAATAATTATTTCCCCACGAAACTTGTTTCTTGTTTCAATATTTGTTTATAGAAAAATTTGATTTATTTACCGAGTGAATAATAAATAATTATTTCTCGCGACGAGAAGTTTATGAAAATAAAAATGAAGAGGAATTAAATTTATTTATTGCAATTTTCTAAGTGAATTGCAAATATTTTTTTAACAAACTTGTTTTGAAAATAAAAATCAAGAGGAACTAAATTTATTTATTGAAATTTTCTAAGTGAATTGCAAGTATTCTTCAACAAACTTGTTTTGAAAATAAAATTAAGAGGAAGTAAATTTATTCATTACAATTTTCTAAATGAATTGCAAATATTTTGTAACAAACTTCGGTCAAATTTATTTATTTACGTAAATATAAATTGAAATCAATTTTTTTTTCTTTCGGTGTAAAATTGTAAATTGTAGGAAAGTGAAAATTTTATTTAGGGTGAAAAATTACAAGCTGTATTTTATTTAGTTTTTTTTTATCAAGTGAGCGAGCGAGCAAGCGAGAGAGAGAGAGAGAAAATATCGAAAATGTGGAAAAGAGAGAGAAGGAGAAATCGAATTAGTTTTTTTTCGGAACGATAAATTTCTCACAGGATGTAGGCCGCGTATCTTGAGAATTTTGGCCAGCCAAATTCTCTCGACGAGCTAGAATATGTGAATCGGAGGAATATATATATATAGGATTCAAGAACTAGATTCAAAAAACGGGTTGAGAGACTTCCTCCCCCCGCCTCCAAATCCCTTTTCCCTTCTTGGCCTTACACTCCATCGTCCAGGATCGGTCTTCTGGGAGTATAAAATGCAGAATTTGCATACACAGAAAAGAGGGGCCGTAACTCTTTTTAAACTGCAAACGTATCTTGACAGAGGGGCAAATTGTAAAATTGTTACTGTCATGATATTTTTTTTTTGCTATTTTAAATTTTGATTTTTGCTTCCTCTTACTTTATTACTGTTCTACACTTGGAAAAAAAATTCCTTTGATTCCACGGTCAAAAAAATTTATTTGATTCAAATAACGGATTAATTGACTATTATCAACATAGTATTTACTTGAATTGAATAATTTTTATTTGAATCGATGAAATAATATTTGCTTCAAATACAGAAAAATTTTTTTCAAATACTGAAATATTTTATTCAAATACTGAAATATTTTATTCAAATACTAAAATATTTTATTCAAACACTAAAACATTTGATACAAATAAAAATTATTTTATTCAAGTAAATATTTATTTTACTCAAGAAAATATTTATTTTACTCAAGT
The DNA here is from genome assembly GCA_032872475.1 of Leptopilina myrica (nomen nudum). Classification (NCBI taxonomy): domain Eukaryota; kingdom Metazoa; phylum Arthropoda; class Insecta; order Hymenoptera; family Figitidae; genus Leptopilina; species Leptopilina myrica (nomen nudum). Next base: position 4,053,084 of record CM065465.1, on the reverse strand, counting down.
AAATATTTAAATTATTAGAGTAAATATTTATTTGATAATAGTCAAGTAATCGGTTATTTAAATCAAATAATTTTTTTTTCAGTTTATACTAGTTTAATTTTTTTTTACTCTATTTTTATTGTGTTTCTAGCAACAATTCTTACTTTTTACTTACCTTCTTAAATACAATTAGCAATTTAAAAAATAACAGAATTAAAAAAATTTTAATTCAAATTTTTGTTGAAAACACTAAAAAAAACTTGAATTTAGGAGAAATAGCAAATAATAGAAATTCAATTATTTTCAAAAGTAATAAAATTCTTCTTACAAAAATCAAATGTGTCAAAACTTAACAAAAAAAAATTCTCGTCAAAAAATTTAGCAATTTTAAAAAGAATAGAATTTCAAAAATTTGGAATTCAAATTTCTCTTGAAAACACTAAAAAAATTTAATTTTTGAGAAATTGCAAATAATTGTATAGAAATTAAATTATTTTCAAAAGTAATAAAATTCTTTATACAAAATTCAATTATTTTCAAAAGTAATAAAATTCTTCATACAAAATTCAAATATTTCCAAAAGTAATAAAATTCTCCTTGCAAAATTCAAATATGGCGAAACTTTAAAAAAAAAATTCTCGTAAAAAATTTTAGCAATTTTAAAAATAATAGAATTTTAAAAATTTCGAATTCAAATTTCTCTTGAAAAAACTATAAAAAAAAATTGAATTTTGGAGAAATTGCAAATAATTGTATAGAAGTTCAATTATTTTCAAATGTAATAAATTTTTTTATACAAAATTCAATTATTTTTAAAAGTAATAAAATTCTTTATACAGAATTCAATTATTTTCAAAAGTAATAAAATTCTTTATACAAAATTCAATTATTTTCAAAAGTAATAAAATTCTCCTTACAAAATTCAAATATGGCGAAACTTTAAAAAAAAATTCTCTTAAAAAAATTTAGCAATTTTAAAAATAATAGAATTTCAAAAATTTCGAATTCAAATTTCTCTTGAAAACACTAAAAAAAATTGAATTTTGGAGAAATTGCAAATAATTGTAGAAATTCAATTATTTTCAAAAGTAATAAAATTCTTTATACAAAATTCAATTATTTTCAAAAGTAATAAAATTCTTTATACAAAATTCAAATATGTCGGCACTTTAAAAAAAAGTTCTCGTCAAAATCCCAAATCTTTTCATAAATATAACAAAATTCTTCCTTTAAAATTCAATTACTTTCAAAAATGTGAATAACATTTTTGTCTTAATTTCAATCGTTTTCAAAAAATTTCCGTAATTTCAATAATATTTAATGGTCTACTATTTTAATAAAACTTCGCAAGAAGAACTCAATTTACAAAAAATTTAATAAAATTGTACACTAAGATTGAAATATTTTTGAAAATAATAAAATTTTCTCAGTAATTGAATTATTAACCATTTTTTTTTCTTAATTTCTTCGCATTATTTCAATTAATTTCAAAAGTAATACAATTTTTTTTAAGAATTTAATAATTTTCATTAAAAAATCATTTAAAATTTTTGAAAATAAATCATAGACTCGAAATTTCAATCAGAATATGCAATTTTTGTGAAATTGCAATTAAATATTCATTTAAAAATGAAGTTCGTGACGTTTTCGAATAATTTTGGAATTACAATTTTTTATTCTGACTTATGTTTTTGTTTTTATTTAAAAAAAAAATTTTTTTTCAAAGTGCGTAAGAAAGTTGTAAACTTTTATAAATTATTTGCAGAACTACTTTACTCTGTATCTACTTAATTTTAATTCATTTTAATTTTTCCTTTACTTTTTTACTATTCTATTTTCTATCTTTTAGTTTTACCAATTTTGCTTTATTTTTTTTTGTTTTCAAATACATTTTATTATTTCAATTTTGTTTCATCTTCTTTCTATGTCAATATATTTTAGACTTATAAAATTGCAGCTCAATTTATGAAATATTTGAAAAGAAAAGAGTGGTTGAAAAAATTCTCATTGAGAGTTAAGTAATAAACAAAACAACATTGAAAAAAATTGAATTCATTCAAATAACTGATTAATTGACTATTATCAATTAAATATTTAATTGAACCAAATAATATTGGTTAGAGTCAATTAAATGGTTCAGTTCATATTTGCTTCAAATATACTGAAGTTATTGATTCAAAATGGTATTTGCTTTAAATACTGCGAAAGTACCATTTAATGTTTACTCCATTAAAAATAATTTGATTCAAGTAAATATTTCATTGATAGTAGTCAATCGGTTATTTGAATCAATTAAATTTTTTTTCAGTGAATTTTTTTTGTGTTCCGGAAAAAAAATCAGTAGGGCGGAAAAATTTACTCAGACCAAAGAGTCAAATTGTAGTAAAGAAGTAGTAGTGATTAGTTTTTTGAAAACAATTTTTCATCAGCAGTAAGAGAAACCTGAAGTCAGACAGAATTACTTTACCGAAAAAAATTCTTCCATTCTGTGCACTCTGAACTTTGGAATTTTTTTTTTCGTTCTTTTTGCACTGGTTCGTGTTCAGAATTCATTCAATGTGTGTTGGTGTGGATTTTTTTTCTGTTTGTGAAACTGTAGTGGTCACATAGGTACTTTAAATAAATAAAGAGGCGAGAACCCTCTTTCTCTCTTTGTTCTGACACCTCTCTCTTCCCTTTTGATGCCGTCTGCCGTCTCGTTTTCTCTGTTCTGGCGTATTTATCTATCTCTCGTCGAGAGACAGAGGAGTTAGAGAGTGAGAGAGAGAGAGAGAGATCAGAGGCAAACTGTGCGCCCTGGGAGCTATGCGTCAACCCTTATTACTTACGACAGCCTAACTATTGGCTTACTCAACCGTGTAACTAAAATTTACCGAAAACAATACCCTCCACAGATCATTACAGCCAAAGCCCAGGCGCCACAAACCGCAAAATTCTCACACACATACACAGACAGTTTATTTCAATTCTGAATGGAGAAAAATTTTACAAATTGCCTAACAATTCGATATTTGGAAGAATTTAGTGCACCTTGAATTTAGTATTCTAGTATTCTTGAATTTTGGCCTTTCGTATTTTAGTCGTTTAGTATTCCAACTACTCTCTGAATTTGAATTGAAAAAAATGTTTACTAACTCTCAAATTAGTGACTGATTTTTTACTCTTGAATTAGTAAAAATTACCAGTATACAGTAATTTCTACTGATTTATTAGTAAAATTTATTTTTGGCCATTGAATTAGTGAAGTTTGCTTATAAATAATTATTTCCACTGATTTATTAATAAAATTTACTTTTTTGCTTCTGAATTAATAAATCTTACTAATAAACAATTATTTCTACTTATTTATTAGTAAAATTTACTCTTTGCTTTTAAATTAGTAAATTTTACTAATAAACAATAATCTTCAACGTTTTGAACGTTCATGTGAACGAAATTTATTTATTTCTTCTTTAAATTAAAATTTTATTACTTTAATTTTTGCAACACTTTTTAAACAAGTTAATTATAAAGTTTCTAATTGTCAAATTTGAGTTTTTAATTTTCATTAAATTGAGTAATGTGTGAAAGTATTTTTAATAAAAAATATTACGTTCTTTTGAACGTTCAAACTTTTTGTTTATAAAAAATAATTATTTCAACTGATTTATTAGTAAAATTTACTATTTGCTTTTGAATTTGTAACTTTTACTAATAAATCATTATTTCTACTGATTATTAGTACAATTTACTTTTTTGTTTCTGAATTAGTAAATTTTTGAATAAATAATTATTTCCACTGATTTACTAGTAAAATTTACTCTTTGCTTTTGAATTAATAAATTTTACTAATAAGTATTTCTACTGATTTACTAGTAGTAACATTTACTTTTTGCTTTTAATTAGTAAAGTTTTCTAAAAAATCAGTATTTCTACTAATTTTTCAGTAAAAGTTACTAATTTAAAAGCAAAAATTCTGTTACTAATTAAAATTATTAAATATTTTTACTAATTTAAATTTAGACAGTATTTTCTTAATTTTCAGTTTCTTTTTTGTTTGATTCATAAATTATGAAACTACCACAAATTTTAATACAAAAAGCATTCATTTTTTGTAATTATTGACAATGATTTCTTATTAAATAACTTAATTCTAGAAAAACTGTAATAGAAGTATTACTTTTAAGTTTTTAAATATCATTCCATGAATTAGTTTACTTATATTTCAAAATATTTAATGAATTATTAAATACCAATAATGGATTTATATAGAAAATTTTTAGTTAAAAACATTTTAAAAAATGGAGTTTTGGAGATGTTTAGAAAATTATTGCAGAAATTCAATTATTTTTCAATTTTATTTTAAATCGTTATCAAATTTCAATTATTTTAAAAAAATTTTAATACAATTCTTCTCCATATTTTCATTATTTTCAAAAAGTTTCTAATCATCAAAGATTTTCAATATTTACTATTTTAGAAAAATTTTCTAACAGAATTCAATTGTTAAAAAATTTTTTAATTAAAATTCTACATAAACATTCCACTACTTTCATTAAAAATAAAAATCCTACAGGAATTTAATTATTCCCAAATTTTTTTCACAATAATTCTATTATTTGCATAAATAATAAAATTTCTTTACAGAGACTGAATTATTTTCAAAAATAATACATTTTTTTAGTAAAAATTGAATTATTTACAAATTTTTTATACATTTTTTCGCAATAATTTCAATATTTGCATTAAAAACAAAATTTATTATTATTTCGAAAAATAATAAAACTCACAGCAGAAATTCAATGGTTTAAAAATTTTAATACAATTTTTTAAAATAAAAATTCCACAGGAATTCAATTAATTACAAATTTATTATAAATTTCATCGCAATATTTCAATTACTAGCATAAATAATATAATTTGTTTACAGAAATTTAATTATTTTCAAAAATAATAAAAGCTATGAAATACATGGCAGAAATTCAATTATTTAAAAATGTTCATACAACTTTAATCAAATTCCTCGAAAAATTTAATTATTTTAAAAAATTGTATTCGAATTCATTGAAAGAATTCAATTGATAAATAATTTGTTAATAAAATTCTTTTTAAGTTATGGTTTATTTTGAATTTCATTTCTTTAAAATAATCACAATTGCTTGTTTTACTTTCGCAAATAAATATTTACTCGTTTCAAATAATTTTTATTTAAATCAAAAGAAATAAAATAAATTTGAATCAACAATCATTTGATTCAATAACTTAATACATTTATTTTGACTGAAAATAAATTTTTTCCAGTGCAGTTATAGCGAACTTTCCACTGATTCTTTGTTTTTGTTTACAATTTAGTAATTTACATTTTCGTATTCACTTGTCGTTAAAATTACATTTCGTAATTTATAATTAAAATTCTGTTCCAAATTTTGAAAAAAAATTTTTCTTTGTAAAAATTGTGTCGTATATTTTTGTTTACCAATAAATTTCTTCTCGCGTGAACAGAAAAAAAAATGATATACGACCTATTTAATCGTGAAAATTTTTCTCGTTCACGAAATTGAAACTCTATTACATGAGTATAGTGACGCGTTGGGGGAGGAAAAAAAAATACGAATTCGGGCAAATTTGATTTAAGACTGTATATAATTTTTTTTTTTTTTTTTGGTGTAGTCTATAAAAATTCTTGGTCTAATAGCTCGCCACAGATGGGACAGAGAATGAAAGTTTAGTGTAAGGACAACGGGTATTGGCAGGAGGCGGAGAAGGATATGGTTACTGCCAGGAGGGTAAAAAGCAAGCAAGCAAGCAGGCTCGAAGGCAGAAAAGAGAGGAAAATGCACGTCGAAAAGGAGGGCGTGATTCTCGTAACCACCCTACCGATCTTCCCGCATCCACCCACTAACCCCTAAATCCAATAAACCCGAAGCCGATTAAATTTATGAAGTGAAAAAGGTATGAAAAGCTTCGAGTTACCGAGTAAACCACCTCTGCCACCCTCAGTGTATTTCCGATCCCGCCAGGCCAACTCTCTCACTCTCTCTCACTCTCTCTCTCTCTCTCGTCGCGAGTGAGAGAGAAAACGATGCTTATTTAGCTTTTACTCTAGGCGAAAACATTTATTTCTCAGATTATCTTCTAAATGAAACATTATTCGAAATTTATCAGTGCAAAACTTTTGTTTTTCGTTAACAAAAACTTTCCTCCATTGTCTAGTATTTCGCTTCGTTGATATTCTTGTTTTTTTGGTGAAATATTGTGAAATTTCGAAATACCATCTTTAATCCCAAAAAAAGTGTTTGGCGAAAATTTTGTATTAAAAACGAGATTGAAAATTAATCGATTAACATCATGCAGGAAAAAAAAACTTTAATTGAAACAGCGATAAATTTCCCTAAGATAGCGAAAGTATTCGTTCAAAAAGCGAACGTATTCGTTAAAATAGCAAAAGTATTCATTAAAATAGCGATAGTATTCGTTGCAATAACTAAAAATTTCGCTAATATAGTAAAATTTGTAATTATTCCAGGTGAACATTTTTTTCGTATGTGATTGTTAGATTTTCAATGCTAATTTTTTCGACCACTTTTTTTTATTAAATATTTCATCAACTGATCTGAAACTTTGTAAGAAAGTCTAAAATATAATAAAGATGGTCAGTGATTTCTAAAAGATTGAATATTTTTAAAAATAATTATATTACAAATTACTTTGAAAGTGTCACTTCTAATCGATTTTTGGTCTTTACCGATTTCCAAGTGTTGTCTTGTAATTTATTTTTGAATTACTTAAATTTTTTAAATCACTGCCATTTTTAATTATATTCTGAACTTTCTTACAAAATTTCAGCTCAATTTGTTAAATTTATTTAAAGAGAAAAGTGGTCGGAAAAATTACCATCGAATTTCTAACAGTCAAATGCTGTTAAAGAATATTCTGATTTACTATAACAAGAGAAAAATAATTATTAAATAAAAATAATAAATAATTAGATAAAAAATAATAAAAATAAATAAAATAAATAAAAATAATGAATAATTAGATAAAAAATAATAAAAATAAATAAAATAAATAAAAATAATAAATAATTAGATAAAAAATAATAAAAATAAGTAAAAATAAATAAATAGATAGATAGATAAAAATAATTTGATATTTGAAAAAAATTGTTAGGTGCTTTTTTCAAAATTTCATTAAACTTTTAGAAAAAATTAACTTCTGTAGTCCCACACAGAAATAATTGGCAAAAATAGGTAAAATTGGGTAAAATCTATTTTATTCTTTTCATTGTTATCAACGATATTAATAATAATTATTATAATTACGGCGGCAATTTGAAAATAAAATTAACAATTTTGAAAAAAAAATAAAATTTAAACATTTTTTATTCAAATTTTCCTATTCAAGGAAAAGTTCGACAATTTTTATTGAAACAACTGCAAAAATTTAACTTTTAGAATTTGAAATTTTATAAAATTAAATTAGAAATTTTGAAAGAATTTAGAAGTTTTAAAAAAAAGGTTAATAATTCAAATTCTTCTTGAAATTCGTTAAATTTGTCAAAATATAAATTTACTGAATTTTATTAAAAATAATGAAAGTCTAGAAAATTTTAGTTAAAAAGTTATTTTTATAAAACTGAATTTTGGAGAAGTTAGAAATTATTGCAAAAATTCAATTATTTTCAAAAGTAATAAAATTCTTCCTAAAAAAATGTTCAAACATTTTCAAATTTTGAGGAAAAATTCTCGTAAAAACCAGAATTATATTTACAAATATCAAATCTTTTCTAAAATTCCATTATTTTTACAAATTATCCCGATTTAATTGATTTTTAATAAATTTTCGAAAAATTTTTCAATAGAATTCAATTTTTTAATAAAATTGTACTCAAATTTACAATTTATTTTTATAAATAATAAAAATTTCACAGGAATTTAATTATTGAAAAAAAATTTTTATAAACTTTTCAATAATTCCATTCATTTTGTAAATAATACTTTTTTTATGAATTCAATTATTTTTATAAATAATAAATTTGTTTCAGGATTGCATTTATTTTCATAAATAATATTAATTTTATTATTTTTATTATTTTCTGTACAATTTTAATTCGAATTTAAATTATTTTTAGTAATTAGTAAAATTAGTAAAATTCTTTTTGGAATTCAAATATCTTAACAAAATAATAATAGAAAGTTCTAGAATATAATAATGCAATCGAAATCATGAAAATAATTTTTAAAAAGTTGCAGAAAAAAAATATATTCTTATAATAAAAAATAATAATATTATTATTATTTTCAATTAAAATTTTCAAATAACAAGTAGAAGTTATAAATAAATAATAATAATAATAATGAATTTTAATAAATATTAAAAAATATTAAATTTAAAATTTTAATAAATAGTAAATCTTAATATTTTTTTTTATCTGTAAAAATTGTTAATCGAGTCGAAGAATTAAATTCACAAAAAGAAAATCAATTTTCCATATACACGCATATAAAGCGAAATTCATTCAAAAATATAAAATCGAACATCTTTTATTGAAGAAATGATTTCAATTTTTTTTTTTTGACGTTATAAATGAAAGTGAAAAAAAGAGAGATTGATTTATTTTGAACTTGAATAAAGAGAAGTAAAAAAAACTGAAAGCCGTCTTTTCAGCCATATAACTTTCAGTCTATATATGATGTATGACTGTGGTAAAAAAAAATATATTCCTGATAAAAATTAATTAATTTTTAGGTCTATTGAAAAGAGACTAAAAGAGAGAAAAAAAGAAAAAAAGAACGAGAGAGAGAGAGAGAGAAATATCCTTCAAAGGATTCTTTTCACAAACCTGACTTTTGGCATTTGCTGTCAATATAAAAAGCATGTAATTAATATATAAAAAAATATATGACATTTAAAAAATGTTGATTGAGGGATTAAAAAAATATATTTTTCTAAATTCTAAAGACTTTATATATATTTTAAAAAATGCAATTTTTTATGTGTGCGGAAATTTTTGTATAGAAAATTGGAAAACGTCGGTTGTATTATTTCTCTTTTCAGATATTTTGTAATTTTTTTTTTTTTTTTAATTTCTTTTTCTATCCTTTTGCGTCAAATTTGAAATACGTGCTCATTAGGTTCGAAAAAAATAAAGATTCCTAAATTTTTAAAAATATAGAGTTTGAAGAATTTTTTCTTCTTTTTCTCTATCAATTTATTGTATTTTTTATTCGGATTAATTTATTGTATTTTTTATTCGGATCAATTTATCGTATTTTTTATTCGGATCAATTTATTGTATTTTTTATTCGGACTATTTTTAATTTTCTCCAATTCTTATTTATATGTAGCTACTGAATTTTTAAATTGTAAAATTTTGTTTTAATCGAATTTTCATTTAGCTGAATATTTACTCTCAATTTTCCCGAAATTTTATTTTTATGTAGCTGCTGATTTTTTATATTGTAAAATTTTTCTTTAACCGAATTTCTATTCTGCTGAATTTTTATTAACTTTCAATTTTTCCTAAATTTTATTTACATGTAGCTGCTGAATTTTTATATTTTTAAATTTTGTTTTAACCGAATTTTCATTTAGGTAAATATTTACTTTTAATTTTCCCAAAATCTTATTTATATTCGCTGATTTTTTATATTGAAAAATTTTTCTTTAACCGCATTTCCATTTACCTGAATATTTACTTTTAACTTTTCCGAAAATTTATTTATACAAAGTTGCTGAATTTTTATATCGTAAAATTTTCCTTAAACCGAATTTCTATTTAGCCGAATATTTACTTCGTAAAATTGTTCAAAGACCGAATTTCTGTTAAACTAAATTTTTATTTTTCTACATTTTGTCCTTTTTCCCTAAATTATATTGTAGCCCTACTTTTTAGTTACTTGAATTTATCTCGAATTTCTATTTAGCCGAATTTTTAATCATCTATTTTTTTCTTTATTTTTTCTTTTTTTCTGTTAAGTTAAATTTTTATTTTCCTACATTTTTACCTTTTTTATTTACTTCAATTTTCATTTAGCCGAATATTTACTTCTTATAGAATTCATTACAAAAATTTTTTATTCGCTAAATTTTTATTGTTCGCCCTACTTTTTAGTTATTTGAATTTAGCCCGAATTTCTATTCAGCCGAATTTTCAATCTTCTATTTTTTTCTTTATTTTTTCTTTATTTTTCTCTGTTTTCTGTTACGTTAAATTATTATTTTCCTACATTTTTAACCTTCTTTATTTATTTGATTTTCCATTTAGCCGAATATTTACTTCTTAGAGTTCATTACGCAAATTTTGTATTCCTTAAATTTTTTGTCACCTGACTTTTTAGTTACTTGAGTTTAGTTCCGAATTTCTATTTAGCCGAATTTTCAATCGTCTATTTTTTTTTCTTTTTTCTGTTAAATTAAATTTTTATTTTCCTGCATTTTTACCTTTTTTATTTACTTCAATTTCCATTTAGCCGAATATTTACTTCTTATAGAATTCATTAAAAACATTTTTTATTCGCTAAAGTTTTTGCAGCTCGACTTTTTAGTTACTTTAAAATTTAAATTAGTCCGAATTTTTATTTAGCCGAATTTTCACTCATCTATTTTTTTCTTTTCTTCTTTCCTTTTTTTCTGTTTTCATTTCCTCTTTCCTTTTTTTATTTTTCCTTTTTTCCTCCTTTTTTTCTTTTTTCCTTTTTCTCTCCTTTTTTTCTTCTTTCCTTTTTTCCTTTTTTCTTTTTTTCTCTCCTTTTTTTCTTTTTTCTCTCCTTTTTTTCTTCTTTCTTATTTTCTTTTTTCCTTTTTTTCCCTTTTTTCTCCCCCCTTTTTTTCGGAATTCCAAAAATAATAATGAAACAATCGAAGGGCGATTGACGATTAGTGTTATTGGCTGGAAAGTGCTTTGTTAAATTTGAGAGGTACCAATTGAAAGTTTGCGAAACTAGAGGAAACATTTAGAAAGGCAAAGTGATAGCTATATAGAGAGTAATAGAGAGCGATAGAAAGCAGCAATATAGAGAGAGAAGGAGAGAAAATACATGGGGAACAAATGTGACAGTATAATAGTATAGAAACGAATGGATGGTCGAATCGTGCGTATGTACCTGTCCCCGAGATCAATCGCAGCCTTAATTAGTACACTCAATTAAGTAGCATGTGCGCGCAGTGCAATAGCCGGTTCCAGTTTTAGCTTGGTTTCGGAGTTTTTGCGCTTAAACTGCGTCAGAGGATCGAATTACGAACAATTATACGTCCCTGACCAAATTGTTTGTTTCGTGTGTACGAAATTAGAGATCTGAAACACCATCAGAATCAGTGGCGAAAATAAAGACAAACACAGGATCACAATTTCGATTTATTATATTTAAATCGAAAATTTACACGTTCGAAAAAAAAAAATTTGTGTATTTTTTTGTCAATCGATAGAAAATAACAAGTAATATTTATTTACTTCTATTTTTTATTTTTAAGTTTCTCTTTAATGAATTACCGAATTAAATACTTATTTCCCTGAACTTTCATTAACTTTAGTTTCAATTTTCCTGAGCCGAATTATTTTTTCGACACAACAATTTTCCCAATTTAAGGATTTTTTATTCAATTCATTTAATTAAAAAATCCTTTCAGTTGGAAAATTATTTATTTCCATAAATATTTATTTATGTGAATATTTATTTTTGTGAATATTTATTTACCGTCAATTTTATTTACGCTAATTTTCATTTTTCCAAATTTTTGTCCAAGGAAATTTCTTCCCTTGAGTTTTGTTTTCACAGATTTTTATTTTAGTGAATAACATTTTAAAACGATTTTCTATGAAACATTTTTCCTTATTTGTAAATAACTTGGAAATTTATTTATTTATTTAAAATATTGTTCTTCCTAAATATATTAAGCCGAACTTTTCCTATTAGAAACATTTTTGTACTTTAATTTCTTTCTATGAAAAATGAGTTGAAAAAATGAAAAAAAAATTGAAAAAATTAAATAATTAAGTGAAATATAAGGAATTTTTTGAGAATAGAAAGTAAATTTAAAGAGTGGGGAAGAATTGGAGAAAAAGGAAAATAATTTGAAAAAAGTGGGGGGAAAGAGAAAAATAAAAAGCAATTTTTAAATAAAGTAAAATTGTATTTTTTTATTAACTGAATTATTAATAAATTTATTCAGTAATTCATAAATTTATGAACTGAATAAAAATTAACTGAATTTTCACTTTTTGTCAAAAAATAACTGAATTTCTATTTAGATGAATAAAAAAATAAAAATTCAGTTACCTAAATTTTTATTTACCATGTTTTTTAAAAATTCACTATAAAAATAAAAAAAAAAAATTTTTTTAATGAAATTAATTAATTAATTATAAATAATTCAATTTTATAATAATTTTTTAATTTAACTGAATAAAATTACTTATTTAAAAATAAATCTAAATAATTTTTTTAATATAAATATAAATATTCATAAAAATTAAATTTTTGGAGTGAAAATTAAAAATTTTCTTATTTAGCTAAAATTTTTTAGCTAGAAAACAAAATTTATACAATTTTTTAAGTTTGAATTGAAATACAAATTTTTTTGTAAATTTATTTATTACGTTTGTAAAATTTTCCTGTCGTTGAATTTGTACTTTTCTCCATTTTTTATTTCTAAAGGAAATAAATCACAGAAAAATGGAAGAAATTGAAAAATAATTCTATTTGTTAAAATAATTGAATTTTCCTTTTTTTTAATACAAAATTTAGTATAAAATTTTCGACTAATAAGCAAAAAAAATTTTTTCTGTTCTAGGTAAGAGAGACGCAAAAATCAATAAAATATTTAGATATGACTCAACTTTCGCACACTCGCAAAGATGAGCTTTCGAGTTCCATAGTTGTGGTAAGTTTTCGGAATTCTAAGTACCTTTAACTGGAGGGTGTAAATCACTCTTGATCAAAGTGTTCCTCCGATTTCCACCGATGATCGCCTTTCTTGTTTACGGGCCTCACTTCCCTAATTAATGAGCACCAACTTAGAAGTCATATTTCACCAATCACTAAAGATCCCCTCAAGCGGAACAAAGTAATCGAGACGAAATTTCTTCCTTCCTTCAGAGGAGTGAAAAATTTTTATATTCTTTATTTAAAAAAAAAAGAAAAAAAATTGAAACTTAAATCCACTAAATACACTTTCAAAAAAAAAAAAAAAATTACCAAGATCGTGTTTTATTAACAGAAAATAAAAATGAAGGAAAATTTGAAAGAAGAGAAGAAAACTTGTTAAAATAGGCAAATACGTCTAATTACTTGCTCGAGTGTTAAAGTTTATGATATAAAATGATCCTAATTAGTTCGCAGTTGGTGAAAGTAGATATTCATTAATTTGCAGTTTGACGTTCGAAGGGGGGTTTTTTCTTTAAATAAAAATTCCAACTCGTTTGATGTTATTTTTTTTTTCTATATAATTTTTTTAAGTAAGTAAATTTATCGATGTTTGCAAGGAGGGAGGTGAGTTTAGTTGAAAAGTACTAGGGGGGAGGGGAATAATTTACTGATTTTAAATATTTTTTCGTCCTGATAGGAAAGAAAAATTGTCAACTTGTCTTCATATTTTGAAAAATTCTTTTCTTTTCTACTGAAATTAATTTTATTCTATTTTCGACCAACAATTTTGCACGAATAAAATTTTTCTACAGTTGAATTTTTACTTTTCTCTATTTTTACCTTTACCTGAATTTTTTTCTACCTACATTTCAATTTGTGCCAATTTTCTGAATTCACAAAATTTGACAATGAGCGAATTTTCATTTTTAACTGATTTCTTATTATCCTAAAGTTTTATTTAGCAGAATTTTCAAATTCCCGAATTTTCACTTCTTGTAAAAAATAACTGAATAAAAAAATTTAAATTGGGCTAAATAAATATCCAGTTCTCTAAATTTTTATTTATCATGTTTTTTAATTACTTGCACTTTTAAAAAACTAATTTTTTACTTTAGAGAATTTTTTAATAATCGAATCTTTATTCACTTATAAATTATTATCTTTTTAACATTTTTTCACTTTAGTTTTTATTTACCTAAATTTTAATGTAGACAAATTTTCACTCCCTAAATTTAATCAATTACCAAATTTTGAATTCAGCTGAATTTTTTTCCTCTAAAACTTTATTTATTACGTTTTTTATTTAACTGGATATATTTATTTAACTGAATTTTTATTTTCCCATAAATTTTCACGTACCTGGAATTTTAATCACTTGTAACTTTTTATTGACTTACAGTTTTTCACCTGAATTTTTATTCTGCTGAATAATAATTTTTTCAAGGAATTTCCTTCGATTTAAATTTTTAATTTATCTGAAATATTTTTTTAAAAAATTATATTTTTCCTCAATTTTTTGTTACCTGACTTTTTGTTTAAAGAAAGTTTTATTTACCAGTTTTTTCAATTCACAGAATTATTCAATAACCAATTTTTCCCTCGGCTGAATTCATAAAATTGTTTATTTAAATGATTTTTAATTTCTAGCTAAATTATTTTCTCAAATTTTCATTTTCGTGAGTTTTTAATTAGTTGAAGCTTTATTTAGCCGAAGTTTTATTTATCTGAATTATTAATTTATAAAATTGTTCAATTAGCCGAATTTTTTGTAAACTTAATTCTTATTTTTTCAAATTTTTCTTTCTTCTCAACTTTTATTTACACGAATTTTTATTTAGCTACAACATTATTTTATTGAATTTTTCTTTAACCGAATTTCTATTCAGCTGAATTTTTATTTTTATAGGTTTTTATTTATCGGGAATGTTGTTTAGCCGAACTTTTATTTTCATAGTTTTTTATTTATCGGGAATGTTATTTGGCCGAACTTTTATTTTCATAGTTTTTTATTTATCGGGAATATTATTTTGCCGAATTTTAAATTTTACAGATTTTTATTAAAATTATTTTTTATTCAATTATAATTATTCAATTAATTATTATTTTTTTGGTTGGCTACTTATTTTTGAATTAAAAGAAAATTTTTTGTGCAGATTATTCAGCCGAATTTTTATTTTTATAGATTTTCATTTATCGCGAATATTATTTAGCCGAATTTTAAATTTTACAGATTTTTGTTCAAATTATTTTTTATTCAATTAGAATTATTCAATTAATTCTTATTTTTTTAGTTGACTACTTATTTTTAAATTAAAAGAAAATTTGTTGTGTATAGATTATTCAGCCGAATTTTTATTTTTACAGATTTTTATTTATCGCGAATATTATTCAGCCGAATTTTTATTTTTGTAGATTTTTATTTACCGCGAATATTATTTAGCCGAATTGTTATTTCTATAAATTATTTTTTATTTCTCTGACTATATTATTTAGTTGAATTTTTATTTATAAAATAATCACCCATTTTTATTTTCTATTAACTGAATTCTTATTGAGCCGAATTTTCAGCTAGAGAAAAAAATTTATTTACCTAAATATTTATCTTTTAAAATATTTTTCAAAGTGATTTTTTATTACAATTAATATTTTTTCGAAATTATACAATTTTTTTGCTGCTTTTAATTCATTATTTAATTTTAACATTCTTATTAACCAATTGAGTGAAGTATAAAGTTGACAGTTTTCAAAATAATATGACCGTAAAAAAATGATGGAGGGGGGGAAATGCCAAGTCATTTTTTTTATTTGAAATGCGACATTTCGAGATGATAATACCACTCTGTGGAAATACTTAACATAAAATCATACCGTCAGCTGTTTTTGCTATCGTTAAAGAGCGCTCGTTTTCCGCCACACCACAAATACACAAGGCATTAAAAAGATCGCCGGAATGCGAGAGAAATACACACACACCCACACATCCATACAAAGCACCCACTGTTATTTCTATTTCCGAGAAATTACCAGCGCGAGGAGTGTAAAATTAAGTTTCTATTTTTTCAAGGGTGAAAGTTAAACATGCGGGTCGTGTCCTTTGTATATATAAGAAAAATAAAATGGACAATTTTCATGCCGCGTGAACATTTTTCAAAAAAAAAAAAAAAAAAACTGTAAAAATAAATTATTCGCGTATTTGAATTTTTTTAAAAAATACTTTTTTTTTGAAACAATTAAAAAGTAATTTGCTCAGGTAAAAGTGCATTCTTGAAAAATTCACATTCTAGTCGTATAAAGAGTCGTAAAAAGTAAAGGAAAAAAAAATTATGAGACACCGAGATTTCTTGTGATCGTGAAAAATTTCTTTCCTCTTTTTTCCCTCCCCTATTCATTTTTCTCATACGCGTCTCTCTCTCTTTTTTTTTCTTACGAAAGTCAAATAATCGTCAAACCTTAAATCAAAGTTGGAGGGAAATTTTTTTTCTTTCTCTTTTTTTTAAAGATTTTATTGCCAACTTTCTTCATTTCATGCTTCTTTGCACAATTTTCGGAATTAGGTAGTAAAAGAAAATATGACGTATTCGCCTTTCTATTATTATTGAGTCAATTTTCATAATTTTTGTGGAAAAATTTTAAATTAGTGGAGGTAGAAGGATTTAATAATTCTTTTCCTTCTTTTTTGGGGAAATATTTTTTTTTAAACTGTCGATTTAGTGAAATTATTTTTGGAGTGAAACAGTTATTTTTTCAAACGCAAAAATATTTTTAAATGCGAAGAAATTCTATTTGAAGAAACTATTATTGATTCACTATTAATAATTTGATAGTGAAATTAAACAACTTATAGAAATTAAAACTTACCGAGTGATAAAATTATTATTTTGTATTATAAAAATATTTTTGCCTTAAGGGCATTTGAACCATTATGACGTCACAATTAAAAAACTCATGCTTTTCACACATTGTGACGTCATAGTGGTTGAAATGCCCTTAACTTTTTTTAAATTATTTTGTTCACTTCGATTCAATTATTATTTTCCAGATGTTTCAATTTTTTATTATGAAAATAATTGATTTTTTAACAGAAATTTTATTATTTACGTAAATCGTGAATAATTGAATTACTTCAATGAAAATTATAAAAAATTCGTAAATAATCGAATTTCTAAAAAAATTTTTTATTATTTATAAAAATAAAATAATATATTTATAAAAATAATAATATTTATACAAAATTTAAAAACTAAAATTTTACTTTTAGAAACTCAGTTATTAATTTTTTGGATAGTGACGCAAAATAATTACAATAAAAATTTATTTTTTAGAAGAAATAAATCAATTTTGTTCATTTGAACGTTCAGAACATTAGGATCTTATTCTCTTTGGGAAATTTTTTTAAAATAGTTCAAAGAAACATTTTATCAAAATATTGACTATTATTGAAATTTATTTTTTCAAAATAATTGAAATTAGGACGAGAATTTTATTGTCATTTTTGAAAATAAACGGAATTTTGGAGAAGAATTTTATTATTTATCAAGAAAATTGGGATTTTTACGGGATTTTTTTTTTACTAAAATACAAAAGTAAATAATTTATTGAATTATTCCTTGTTTTTTAAAATTTCACTCTTTTAAAGAATTTTATTAAAACATTTTTAAATAATTAAATTCTTTTCACGAATTTTCATCAAATTTTTAAGAATAATAACATTTTTCGAGGAATTCGATTAAAATCTACTAAAAATAATTCAAATTAAAAGCGTACTAAAAATAATTAAAATAATAAAATTAAATATTATTTATGAAAACAATTGAAATCCTAAAATAAGTTTATTATTTATAAAAATAATTGAATTCGTAAAAAAAATTGGTATTATTTATAAAATTATAATGGAATTATTCCAAGTTTATAAATTTTTTTTTAATAATTAAATTTCTGTGTAAATTTTATTCTTTATGAAAATAATTTGTAAATGTTTGATTACAATTTTATTAAAAATTTGAATTTTTTAGGGAAATTTCTGAAAATTTATTGAAAATAATTAAAATCAAGATAATTTTTAAAATAATTGTATTTTACAAAAGATTTTTGTTATTTATAAAGATAATTCTGATTTTCACGTGAATTTTTCTTTAAAATTTCAACATATTTGAACTTTTGCATAAAGAATTTTTCTACTTTTCAAAATAATTCAATTTCTGCAACTATTCACAACTTCTCTATAAAATTTAATTTTTTTTAGTATTTTCAAGAAAAATATTAATTCAAGATTTTTAATTTTAAAAAGATGAGATTGATTCGGATAATTGATAATTTCTTTCATCTTTAATATTAAATTGCCGAATAAAAAATCCACTGCCTTTAATTTAGTAAATAAAAATTTTTGAATTCTATTATTTTTAAAATTATTGATTTTATTAAAAAAAAGTAAGCAATAAGTTAGCTACGAAGTTACTAAAAGTTAATAAAGTAATTTATAATAATTGCAGAAAAATTATTAGTAGTTATAATAGTTGAAAGTTCCAATAATTATTATTTAATAATTTTAATCTGAGTGTTAATTTACAATAATTTTCAATTATTAGAAAAAAACTTGTAATCATAATTATTAGCTAGGAATTTAAATTTTAAATGTCACTACGATTCTATTAGCAATCACAATTTTTTAATAATTATAATTTATAATAATTGCAGGAAAATTGTTAGAAGTTTTAATAATTGCAAGTTAAAATAATTATTTAATTTTAATATATTTAATATTAATGTTAATTTACAATAATTATGGATTATTAGCGAAAAAAAACTTTGAATAATAATTATTAGCCACAATTTTTTATGATAATTCTTGAAACAAGACGAACAATAAATATTTCCCTATTATTTTACTCATGAAATAAAAATCACTTTTTTATTACAAAAAAAAATTCTCTCTTTTATTTCGATAAAAAAGGCAAAATTTAAGCGTAAGTTTCCCAGTATAATAGACTTCAGGTGTTTATTATAGAAAGAATGAATGCTATTTCTTTTTTTACTGTTTTGTCGAAAATTGTAAATACGATAAACATATGTATTTAGTGAAATGCACACTCTCGAGAGAAAGAATGGAATGAAGCGTGTGAATATTCTCCACTACCACGGAGGACAAAGTGAGTCGTTTTGCCAATTTCGTCATGGTTATACAGCCAGTGAGCAATCTCGGAGGTTCACTGAATAGTTTAATCCGCATTGCGTGCAACATCCAAGTATTCAAGTAATATATATACATTTCCCCCTGAGTTGGCAAAATGTTACTTTTACATTCTTTCCATGCTTCCTCTACCTGTACACCTACTGTCTAAAATTTCCATGTTGTTTATTTCTAATTTCATTTATCAAACGATGAATTCCTCGATTTTTCAAAAAAACACATTTTTTTATTATTCTATTTATTGTTAAAAAAAATAGTAAATTTTGCAAAAAGAGTGTATTTTTCCTTTTTTTACTGCAGGAAAGAAATAAAAAAAAATTGTCTTGAAGAAATTAATTTTTACTAACTGTTATTTTAATTAAAAAAAAACAATTTCTAGAGGAAAAATTACGAAAATTCAAGTCTAAAAAGTTGCTTCCACTACTGGCAATAAAATTACAATTTTTATTTTTAATTATCTTGATTTTTATTCATTTTTATTTTATCTTTATTTTTACCACACAAAAAGTTTTTTTTTTAATTCAAAGAATAAGTAGTAAACCGAAAAAATAATAATTGATTGAATAAAAAATAATTTAAAAAAAAAAAATAAGAATAAATAAAAATAAGTAAAAATAAAATGAAATAATAATTAATAAAAAAAAAATTATAGTAATTTATTGTTATTAAAAATAATTATAAAGAAAAAAATTTTTAATTTTAATAATTTTAAAGGCCTCAACGTAAAATTGATTTGAAAGAATATTTAATTAACGGACGTAAAATTATTTGAACAAAAATAGTTGTTATTAAATCAAATTTATATTGAATCAAAATTATATTATGTTTACATCGAAATAAAATCTATATTAAATTTTATAAAGGTATTTTTGCAATTTAGGAAAAAGTGCAATAAACCAAAATTTTGATATAAAAAATACTAAACATTAAAAAAAAATTTGTGGAATTTAGTATAATTATATAAAATATCAAGAATTTTTATTCAATTTTAATATAACTTTACTAAATTTCAAAAAAAAAATTTGTTAATGTTTTGTATTTCTTGTATTCAAAATTTTGGTTTTTTGCACTTTTTCCCCAAATAGCAAAATACTTTTACAAAATTTAATATAGATTTTCTTTCAGTGTAATTCAAAAATAATTTTTGGTCGACTGTATAATTTCTTTCGTCTTAATTAAAAAACCGAATTTAAAAAATTTAAAAACAAAAAAACTAGAAAAAAGTAATTAAATAAAGAAAATAGAGGCCGAAAAGATTATCTTTTCCTTTTTTTCTTTTTTCTCCTTTTTTTCAAGTTCACTCTTTTTTTCTCGCAAGGACACAATTTTCTCCCAATTATCGAAACAATAAAACAATTATGAATCGAAACGTTCAAATAGCTGATGGAAAAATCTTTTATTCCTTCCTTTTCTTTCTGCACAATAATTTTTATTTTCTCTCTCTCACTCTCTCTCTTTTGTATATTTCTCGTCTCTTCTTTTTTTTTTCTCACCCATTTTTTTTCCACCTCAAGAGGAGCAATCTCCGCTTCGAACAAACACTCGGAACTCTTCCTAGAGAGTCCTTGCTCAACGAATATCAATCCGGCCTTCACTTTCGAGAGTCGATCCCATCTAGCCCCGAAAAAGCAGACCTCATAGTACAAAGTGGGATTAAGTTCACGAAAATATGAATCCTCTTTCTCCTCAAAAAAAAAAAAAAAAAAAAAAAAAAAAAAATCTGTTTACTTCATAAATCCCTCGTGGATAAAATGATAAATTTCACAAAGAATTATTCTTTCGGGAAAAATATTGAATGTTCATTTATATATTTGTTTATATAAGCATGAAAATATTTCCAATGATAAAAAAAAAATCTGTTTATTTAGAGAGATAGTGAAAGTGAATAATTTATAAAGTGCACTTTGAATATGTGTGATTTTTAATTTTTGTCGATTACTTTTTTTTTAAATGCGTACTTTTTGTGGATTGTTCATTTTATTAAGCGGAAAAAATACTTTTTTTATTGTTTTATTTGTTTACTTTTTTAATAATTAAATGAATACCTGAATAAATAATTAAACAAATAACTAAATAAATTAATAAATAAATAACTAAATAAACAACTAAATAAGTAACTAAATAACTAAATAAATAATTAAATAAATAATTAGAAAATATAATTATAAATCACTTAATAAATAATCAAATTACTAATCAACTAAGTAAATTTCTTTTTATTTTTTTTACTTATTTAGTTTTTAATTATTTATTTAGTCATTTATAATTTTAATTTTCTAATTATTTACTTAGTCATTTATAATTATAATTTTCTAATTCTTCATTTAGTTATTTATTTAATTATTTATTCAGTTATTTATTTAATTATGTATTTAGTTATTTATTTAATTATTTATTCGGTTATTTATTGAAATAATTATTTATGTACATATTTAGTTACTTATTTATCTTTTAAATTATTTACTTACTCTCTAAATTTGAATTAGTCAAATTCTGAAAATATTTACTAAATAAATATAGTGACTGACTTTTTGCTTTTAAATTAGTAAATTTTGCAAATAAATAGTCATTTCTACTAATACTAATTTACTTACAAATTCAAAAGCGAAAAAACAGGCACTAATTAAAAAAAAATAGTCACTAATTCAAATTAGAAACAATTTTATTACTTATCATTATTAGTAATTATTATTAGCAATTATTATTAGTAATTAATTTTAGAAATTAGTTGTTAATTTAGTTAATTGTTTAGTAATTAATTTGGTATTATATTTTAGTACTTTATTTAAACTGTACTGTATTTTTTTAAAATAATTTACTTATTTATTAAAGTATTGCTTATTGTTTATTAAATTATTTATAATTTTTCAATTCTTTAAAGAATTGCTTATTGTTTATTAAATTATTTATTATTTTCTAATTCTTTCAAGTATTGAATTAAAAATTCTTAATCAGCAAATAATTTCCTACAATAAATTATTTATTTATTTATTTATTTATTATTTTACACTTCTTTCAAGTTCATTTTCTTACATAAAATAATGCAAAATGTATTTTTATTTTCTCCACTATTATTATTAGATTAAAAAGTGATGTATCAATCAACGTGGAAATTTTTCCCCCCCTGAAGTGCATTATACAGAAATATTTTTCAAAAAAAAAAAAAAAAAAAAAAATTCATCCTAATGTAACGTGTATTAAAAAATTGAATATGCAGTTCACTTGATGTAAATATTTAACGCACACTCGATCATTTTAAATTAGGAGAAATTTTTCATGCACATTAAATTGAATTATACTTTTTTCGATCAAAGGGAACTTTTCATTTGCCCTCAAAACATGGGAAATTATTTCCATATTTGTGAATATTGTTACAGTCGTATGGCTGATTTTTTTTTGTTTAATTTATTTGTCTTTTTTTTGCAGTTTTTGCAATAATTTTCCTCTCAACCGTGAAGAGATGAGAATATTAAGCTCTCTTTCAAAATGAGAATATAAATATTACACTGAAGTATATAATTCAAAAAAATTTTCAAATTCAATCGAAAGAACATGTTTTTTTGAATATTAAATGAAAAGCAGAAGCAATGGAAATTGAATTATTGGATGTGAAAGGAAAAAAAGTTGTGTGTCTGACTAAAACTCTTTTTACTACTGAATTCACAAATAGTACGAAACATTTTCTCTTGTGAAGTGAAAGTATAAATTGTATTTAGTGCTGAGGGGAAAATTTTTGTTTAAAAATTTATTATTTAATTTGTTAATATAATTTAATTTAATTTTGTTTAATTTAATTTAATTTTATTTTATTTTATTTTATTTTATTTATTAGTATTATTATAAATTTATTATTTATTTATTTATTATTTTCCAACTCTTTCAAGTTTATTTTCTTAGGTAAAATAATGTAAAAATGAGAATAAAATAATGAAATAATTAATTACAAAAAAAGAAAAAAAAATTAATTAAAATAATTAATTTATTTAATTTTATATAATTAGTATTTTTTTATTATTATTCATTATTATAATTTTCTTAATTTAAATTAATATATTTAAAATTAAAAAATACTATAATTATTATTTTTGCCACTGTCATTAAAACTATACAAATGTAAAATATTTGCCTGACTAAAATTAATCTTTACTAGTCGAAAAATACGAAAATTAAAATTTTATTTTGACGAGGAATACAAGAGGAAAAAAATTACAAAAATTTCGAGTCTAAAAATAATTTTCTTTACCAAAAAAATGTAATAGTTCCCTTATTCTCTAAATTTGATTAATTTACGTTAAATTAAAAAAAAAGAAACTAGTTAAAAACTAGTTGATCAAATTAGTTAAAAAGTATTTTTATCGAATTTACTAAAATTAATAATTTCAGTCGTAAATTAAATCTAAAATTTTTCATTCTCAACTTTTTGTTTTCTATCTCTCACACTCATCCCATAAAATAATCATATACACGAAAGATTACTGTTATTATTATTATTATCATTCTTTCCATGCGCGCACATTCGTAAAGTACATAGTTATCGTTTCAGTGAAACAAAAGTTTTTCCTTCTACCTCCTCTCGCTCTCACTCTCTCTCTCTCTCCCTCCTCCCCCACCTACACCCTCTCTATAAACGAAATAACCATAGAAAATAGAAGGGAAAATCTCTCTGTAAATTGGTTTAAATACGAGATAGAGGAGAAGTTGAAACGAGGATTTTCCTTCAAAAAGAAACTTGAGAAAGGAAACAAGAGATGTTTCTCTCTCTCTCTCACTTGCTTTCTTTTCATTTTCTTTCTCTCTCTGTTGCTTTCTTTTTAGTTTCTTTCTCCCTCTTTTGCTTTCTTTTCATTTGCTTTCTCTCTCTTTTGCTTTATTTTTAGTTTCTCTCTCTTTCTTTCGTCCTTCTTTTCATTTTCTTTCTCTTGTTCTCTTTCTTCCTTTCTCTCTATTTTGCTCTATTTTTAGTTTGTTTCTCTCTCTTTTTCTTTCTTTCGACTTTTTTCAATTTTCGTTCTCTCTCTTTTGCTCTATTATTATTTTCTTTCTCTCTCTTTCTTTCGTCTTTCTTTTTATTTTCTTTCTCTCTCTTTTGATTTATTTTTAGTTTCTTTTTCTCTCTCTCTTTCTTCCTTTCTCTCTGTTTTGCTCTATTTTTAGTTACTTTCTCTCTCTCTCTCCATCTTTCTTTAGTCTTTTTTTCATTTTCTTTCTTTCTCTCTCTCTCTCTCTTTCTTCTTTTGCTCTATTTTTAGTTTCTTTCTTTCTCTCTCCTTCCTTCTTTCGTCTTTTTTTCATTATTTCTCTCTCTTTTGCTTTATTTTTAATTTCTTTATCTCTCTTTGCTTTGTTTTTAGTTTCTTTCTTTCGTCTTTCTTTTTATTTTCTTTCTTACTCTCTCTCTCTCTCTTTCTTCCTTTCTCTCTCTTTTCATTTTCTTTCTCTCTCTTTTGCTTCATTTTTAGTTTCTCTCTCTCTCATTCTTTCTTTCTCTTTCTTTCGTCTTTCTTTCATTCTCTTCTTTTTCTATTCCCTCTTTCTCTCTCTTTCTCCTCTTTTCTCTTCGAAAGAAAAGAAGAGAGATATGGAAAGAAATGAGAAAGAGAAAGAAAGAAATACAAGAAGAGAAAGAGAGAGAGAGAGAGAAAAAGAAGAAGAAAAAATAAATAAATTTTCTCTTAAAATAAGAAAAGAGAAATAAGGAAACAAGAGAGAGAGAGAGAGAGAGAGAGAGAGAGAGGGACAGAGGAAGAAAGAAATACGAAAAGAGAAAGTGAGAGAGAGAGAGACGAAAATAGTTAGCAAAAGACAAGAAAACTACAAGCAAAGTGCGAATACGTCGATAAATGAGATTCTCTCTCTTTCTCTCTCTTTTCTCTCCATGCTCAGCATGAAAATGGATGTCGCTCTTGCAACATTGAGACGATGAACGCCGTGTTCCTCCCCCCTCTTCTCTTTTTCCGAGAGAGAGAGAGAGAGAGAGAGAGAGAAGAAGTGGAAAAAGAAGTTATTAATTTTTCGGGTCAGGAAATGTTGGGGAATGGGGGAAAAGGTGGAAAACGCAGTAGTGGATAGAGTTGATGGAAACGCGGAAGATTGCAAACGCCCGTGTGCGCGCCTAGGTGACTGGGGCGCGTGAGAGAAAGAGGAGAGAGAGAGAAAAAAAGAGACAGAGAGAGAAAGAGTTTTGTGGGGTTGTAGGTTGTACGCGAAACGCGAGGTGCTGAGACTCTGCAAAGAGAATCTTACTCTATTTCTCTCTTTTCCTCTCTTACTCTCACTGTCTCTCTCTCTCTCTCTCTCTCTCTTTCTCTCCTTCTCTTTTGTTCTCTCTTACTCTCACTGATTTTCTCCCTTTTCTTCGCACTTTTTCTCTCACTGATTCTCTTTATGCATTGTTTCTCCAAATAGAGGGGGAATGCAAGAGAGAGAGAGAGAGAGAGAGAGAGAGAGAGAGAGAGAAAGTGTTAAAAAAGAGAGGGAGTGAAAGAGACAGAAAGTGATAGAAACAGAGAAGGAGTGAATACGACAAAAAGAGATAGAAAAAGAATGAGAGAAAAAGATTTTCAGAAAATTTGAGAGGAAAAGAAAAAGAAGAAGGGGGAGAAGAAGAGAAGGAAACAGTGAGATAAATAGAGAGGGAAAAAGAGAAAGAAGTGAGAGGATAAGAAAAGAATAAAAAGGCAACGAAGAAGTGAGAATAAAAGAGAAGGAAAAATGAAAAGGGAGAAAGGGGGAGAAAGTGTGTAAGAAAAAGAGAGAAAAAGAGGGTGAAAAATAAAGAAAAGAAAAGAAAAAGAGATGAGAGAGAGAAAGAGAGATAAAGAGAAGAGAGAGAAAAAGAGAAGAGAGAGAGTGAAAAAGAGAAGAGAGAGAGAAAAAGACGAAAAGAAAATGAATAAATGAAATGGAAAGAGAAAAACAGAGAATTTAGAGAGAAACAGTGAGAAAGAGCGTGCGAGTTTATAAGAGAAACGCAACGAAGAGAGAGAGAGAGAGAGAAAGAGAAAGACAAACAGATATATATAGATACACACATAGGAGAGTGATGGACGGGTTAGATGAGAAGGGCACAGCAAAGAGGACGAGGTGGGGGGTAAAGAGGAAGGAAAAGAGGAGCGCGAAGGGAAACCAGGGACGCGAGGAAAGAAAAAGAGAAATAGACAGAGGAGAGAGAGAAGAGAGAGAGAGAGATGGAGAGATTTTACCCGCGAAGTGATTCGTGACGCAGACTCGGACAATGTCGGTGTTTTTCGCGCATGTTCGGCCCCGCCTCTATGATGATTGGCCCCCTCAACCCACTAAAACAAGAGTGGGAGAGGAGTTTGAAACCCGCGATCCGCGGCTCTCTTCGGAGCTGGCGCTAGTTGTGTCAAGCTAGGCGATCGAGTAGGACGCTCTCTCAGTCGTTCCACCTCTCAAATTACACTTAACCGCTCTCTGTCCTTTAAAAAAAAAATTAAATTACCAAAAAAAAAATTAAATTTCAAAACAATTCCCCCCGCCCCAAAAAAAACACCCCCTCTCGCGATATTCAACAAGAGAAAACAAAAAAAAAATTAACTAAAGTAATTTTTAATTTCGGGAGTAGATAAAAAAAAAAAAAACCACGCGGTACGCGTCTCAGGAAAAAAGAAAACAAAAACCGGTCACGCGAGAGGACGAACCAAAAGAAGAAAAGAATTAAAAACATAAGGAGACGTATATACAAAAGTAAAACACAAAAAAAAATCTCTTTCGAATCAGATCTTGTTTGGACCAAAACAATAGCTTTGTTTCCGCAAGCCGAACAACAAAAATCATCAAGAGAACAAGCTTTGCTTTTTCAACTCCAAAAGAGACGACGACCTTCTATAAAATATACCACTCTCTCTTTCTCTCCTTCACCTGTGACGAGAGAAACCAAAAAAAAAACACCAACACCTATCATCATCATCGCCAAAAAACGTCCTTCGGAACAAGAGCAACGTTCTCCCTTTTCAATCTCCCCCCCAAAACGCCCGAAAAAGAAAGTAAAAAAAAAAAAGAAGACGTGAAAAATCCGACGCAACTCCCCCTTTTTAAACCCTGTGCTCTAGCCCGGAAAGAAAAAAAA
Source organism: Leptopilina myrica (nomen nudum) (assembly GCA_032872475.1). Classification (NCBI taxonomy): domain Eukaryota; kingdom Metazoa; phylum Arthropoda; class Insecta; order Hymenoptera; family Figitidae; genus Leptopilina; species Leptopilina myrica (nomen nudum). Next base: position 4,025,984 of record CM065465.1, on the reverse strand, counting down.
TTATTGCAAATTTTGTTTTTCAACCAAAAGAAAATAAAAACTGTGTCATCCTTGTCCCCCTCGTCCTTCGCTTGAAACAATCCTGTCGAAGGGGGTCCTTCGGGGAAAAAAAGGGAGGTAATTCCAGAAAAAAAAAACAAATCAAGCATCTCTCTCTTAAAACTTTTATTTTCCACTCTAATTGTTGACAAGTCTGACTAAAATTTATTTAGAAGATAAAATTAACAAAAAAACAAACAAACGTGTAATATAAATTTTAACAATTTTAGGATTTAAAGAATTTTTCAATGCAAATGAAAAAATTCAAGTGATCCAAGAGAATCGCGTCAAGACAATCAATCGTAGTGAGTCCGGTGCTGTTTGTACAGTAATAAGCATTAAATTATTCCCCAGGAATTCCAATCTTGATAAAAAAAAATTTTTTCTGTTTTTGAATCAAAACTATTTGTTACAATAATTATAGTCCAAATAGTTATCGAGAATCAATCGAATCTATTTGATAAAAGTAAAGCAATTAATCGAAACGATCCAAAATTAATCATCGAAACGATCCAAAATTAATAATCGAAACAATTTGAAAAAATAAGATATAATCGATACATTACGATAATATCGATGTGAATTAAAATCAATTTAACTAAAAATCAATGTGAATTGAAATCAATTTAATTTAAAAAATCGATGTGAATTGAAATCAATTTAACTGAAAAAATCGATGTGAATTGAAATCAATTTAACTAAAAATTCGTCGTGAATTGAAAATTGAATTTAGAGATAAAAATTGAAATTAAAATCAAAACAAAAATTGTCATTAAAGTCTAAATTAAATTCGAAACAAAAATTGAAATTTAAAGTCTAAATTAAAGTCGAAAGTAAAATTAAATTTAAATTCGAAACTAAAATCTAAATATCGAGATTGGAATCGAATAATCGAATAAAATTAAAAATACAAAAGCACTATTCATGTGATCTCGTATTTGCCGAATCTTTGTGTGTCTCTACACAAAAAGAAAACCTCTCTCCCCTATTTATACAATAATTACTAAAAAAAAAAAATAAATATAAATAATAAAATTTAAGAAAAAGATTATATATTACTGACATTTATATATTGTACGAGTACTTTAAAGAAAAAAAAACACAAACACACACACATACCCACCGATTCATACATATCCGCACACGCGCATATATTTGTTAACCGGCGGGCATTGAAACATATGTGCGCGCGCGTGACAAATCTCAAAGCTCTGTCTTTGCCTCGAAAAACCTCGTGACAATCATTTTCAGCTAGCGGCTCTTTTAGCACTTTGTACTTTCTTGCCGAGTGATCGAGTCTACTAAGATATATACATATATACATATATATATTTCTACATGTAACATCATACGCACCCTTTTTAAAAAAAAACCAAAAAAAGGCTCTCCCCCTCCCCTAGAAAAAAAAATCCTAGCACAAAACTTACACTCACGGTCTCTCTATTTACCGCCCCCTCCCCCGAAAAAAAGTGAAAGAGTGAGAGAGAGAGACTTTTTACATTCCAATTCCAATCCTACGTCGTTTCAATTAATACCAACTATTAAAAAAAAAATTTATAGTGAAAAGAAGGTCAAAAAATCCTTTCTTTATAGTAAACTTGAAATTTTTCCTTTTCAATCACACAAAGAAATACAAGTATTGTAGTTATTACGTAACAGAGTGAGAGAGATACTTGCTGAAATTCCGTATTTTCCCGCCAAGGAAACGAAAAATTTATTTGAAAAATTTTTAAAAAATTAATCTTTAAAAGGAAACAAAAAAGAATATATTGACAGAAAACACAAGGGAAAAGAGCACAGATTATTAAGGGAAACGTTGTCGAGGACTTTTAAACTCGAAAACAAAAGGTGAAGTGTGATTTTTCACCGACAAGCTGTGGTGGTTTGGCGAGCAATTTTCAAATTCCAACGGTCTGCAAATCTATTGGTCGCAAGGAATTGCTGGTAATTACGTTCAGGGGGACTCTAACGATTTTGTTGGCAACTGTAACGGTAGGAGCAATTACTGTCTCAATAGCAGCGACTCGACCAGCAACGACTACATCACTAGGGACAGTAACTACAAATGCATTATCAATAGCGGCAAATGGTGCATCACTAGCGGCAACTGTTGTGTGAATAGCAACAGCTACGGTAGTAACAACTACAATAGTAGTGACTGCAATAGTTGTAACTACAATCGTAGCGAGTTTAATATTGTCAACTACTACAATAGCAGCGTCTGCAATAGTAGTAACTACAATAGCAGCTGCAGTAGCAACTACAGTAGCAGCAATTACAACAGCAGTATCTACAACAGTAACTATAGCAGCAGCTACTTTAACGGTAGCTACAACAGTAACTACACGAACAGTAGCTACAACAGCAACTATAGCAGCAGCTACGACAGGAAAAGTTGCAGTCCCAACGACAGTTCCACTAACAGTAGCAGGTGCAACAACAGAAGCAATAACGACAACAGAAGTAGTAGCGACAACAGAAGCAATAACGACAACAGAAGTAGTAGCGACAACAAAAACAACAGCGACAGTTGCAGCAGCAGCAGCAACAGCAGCAGCAAGAGCGACGACAGTAAAGACGAGAGGAATTGTTGTCGCATCACCGTCAGAAGTTGCAGCGACGAGGCCAACGGTCACAAGTTTGTTGAGGAAGAAAAGGGAAAGGATTGTTTGCGTGCAATCGACTCACGAGCCGAGGACAATAGATTGACCTCATCAGGCGCCACGACGTATTTTCACTCGTACTCCTTCGTGCCGGGAGGTGCGGTGCCCCTGCCACCACCTCTACATCATTCAGCGGCCGCTGCTGCAGCCGCCGCCGCTGCCGCTGCTGCATCGGGCAATACTGCGCCGGGTTTTGTCAGTCAATTACAACAGCAGGCCTGCAATTTGGCTTGCACTTGCACTTGCACTTGCACGGCAAGTATTGTAGCTGCCGCCGCAGCGACACAGCCTCGGCTCGACTATCTGCAACAGCATCATCATCATCATTTGCAGCAGCACTTGCAACATCATCGACCTCTCGGCACTGCCACGGTTCTTCTTCAGCCAGTTGATCGCATCAAAAACGCAATGGTAGGGAATTCGACACTATTCTTAGCTCTTCTTTTCTTTATTTTCCTTCAGTTCCATTGCTTTTTATTCTTCCATTCGTTTACTACTTCTACTACTTCTTCTACTACTCCACTGAAAAAAAATTTATTTGATTCAAATAACCGATTATTTGTCTATAATCAAATAAATATTTGATTCAAATACAATTTATTTGAATCAAATAAAAATTATTTGATTCAAATAAATATTATTTGATTCAAGTACAGTACCGTCCGAAATTGTCAGTCCACCCATTTTTAAAGGAATGAAAAAAATTTTTTTAACATTAATTTTATGAAAACTAAAATTTCATTCGGTTTATATTTTGAAGGACGATAAAATTTTGAAAAGAAAAAGACCTTACAGAAGTCATTTGATAAATATTTTTTCAAGATATTCCTAAAAATCGTAATTTTCAATGTTTTACAAAGATTTGAATAACTTTTAAAATAATAAACGCTTTTTAATAATCTTAGGCTTATTTTAAAGGTCCTTTTTTACGGAATAAGAATTACTTATAGTCATTAACCTGCAATTTTCTTCTTGGAATAAGCATGACGTCAAAATTGGACAAAAAAATTGGAAAAATTTGAAATCATTATTTGTACTAAAAACTATTCTAAAACATATATATATAAAAGAGTTCATTATTTTAGAAGTTATTCAAATTTTTGTAAAACATTGAAAATTACGATTTTTAGGAATATCTTGAAAAAATATTTGTCAAATGACTTCTGCAAGGTCTTATTCTTTTCAAAATTTTATCGTCTTTCAAAATATAAACCGAATGAAATTTTAGTTTTCATCAAATTAATGTTAAAAAATTTTTTTTATTCCTTTAAAAATGGGTGGACTGACAATTTCGGACGGCACTGTACTTGAATCAAATAATATTTATTTGAATCAAATAATTTTTATTTGAATCAAATAATTTTTATTTGAATCAAAAAAATTGTATTTGAATCAAATATTTCAGTATTTGAAGCAAATACTATTTAATTGATTTAAATAAAAAACTATTTGATTCAAGTAAATATTTATTTGATTATAGACAAATAATCGGTTATTTGAATCAAATAAATTTTTTTTTCAGTGTCCTACTACTTCTTCTATACAACTTCCACTTTTACTTCTACTTTTCCTTGTACTTCTACTTTTTTTCTACTTCTACTTTTCCTTCTACTTCTACTTTTCATTCACCTTTTTCACAATAATTATTGCCAAATAATTTAACACTATCGTTAGCAAAATTAAAAATAGCAATTACAATGAATTTATAGTCGATGATAATTTCAATCGTCAATAATTCTAATTTCCAGTCGCTTAAATCGCTGATATTTACAATTCTTAGTAGTTTAAATACGCGATAGTTAAAATTGCTGGTAAGAAAAAATTGATGTTAGTTAATATCTCTGGTTGTAAAAATCGTTAGTAATAAAAATCGCTGATAGTCAAAATTAATGATAGTTAAAATCTTTAGAGACTAAAATCGCTGATTATCAAAGTTGCTGATAAGTTTAAATTGTCATCAACTCAAATTTCTATTACAGTTAAAATAATTAGCAATTAAAATTAGTGGTTGTTTAAATTTCTGGTAGGAAAAATCGCTAATAATAAAAATTACTGGTAATAAAAATCGCTGATAGTCAAAATTACGGATAGTTAAAATCTTTAGTGATTATAATCGCTGATTGTTTAAATTGCTGATAGTTTAAATTGTTATTACCTTAACTTTCTATTAGTTAAAATAATTAGTAATTAAAATTAGTGGTTGTTAAAATTTCCAGTAGTAAAAATCGCTAGTAATAAAAATTGCTGGTAGTAAGAATTATTGTTAGTAAAAATCGACAATTGTAAAAATTACTGGTATTTAAAATATTTAGTGGTTAAAATTGGATAATTGTTAAATTTAAAGATAGTAAAAATTGCTGTCAGTTAATATCTCTGGTAGTAAACAATGCTGTTAGTTAATATCTCTAGTAGTAAAAACTACTAGTAGTAAAAATTACTGATAGTAAAAATCAACTAAAATTTCTATTAGTCTCATAATTAGGAATTAAAATTAGTGATCGTTTAAATTTCTGGTAGTAAAAATCGCTAGTAATAAAAATGATTGGTAATGAAAATTGCTGGTAGTTAAAATATTTAGTGATTAAAATTGCTGATTGTCAAAATTGCTGACAGTTTAAATTGTTATCAAGTAAAATTTCTATTATAGTTAAAATAATTAGCAATTAAAATTAGTGATTATTAAAATTTTTGTTAGTAAAAATCGCAAGTTGTAAATATTACTGGTTGTCAAAATCTCTGGTAGTAAAAATCGCTGGCATTCAAAATTACTGTTAGTTAAAATCTTTAATGATTAAAATCGCTGATTGTTAAAATGCTTTATAGTAAAAATTTCTGATAGTTACAGTAAAAAATAATTTATTTGATTCAAATAACCGATTATTTGACTATTATCAATTAAATATTTACTTGAATCAAATAATTTTTATTTGAATCAATTAAATAGTATTTGCTTCATATACTGAAATACTTGATTCAAATACAATTTATTTGATTTAAATAAAAGTTATTTGATTCAAGTAAATATTTATTTGATAATAGTCAAATAATCGGTTATTTGAATCAAATAATTTTTTTTCAGTGTAATCTCTGTTGATAGCAAAAATTACTGAGTTAAAATTAGCTTTTAATTAAAATTGCTGATAGTTAAAATTGCTGATAGTAAAAATCGTTAATTTGTTAAATTAATTCACAATTCTTCTAAAAATATCAAATTGAGAGAAAAAAAATGATTAAAAAATTTGTTTCGCTACTTTTGGGTTATAGTTGTCGTAATTTATAGTTTATCTACTCATTGTCATTTGCAGTAAATAATAGTTGTAAAAGGAATTTTTTTTCTCTATAATAATAATTGCGAAAAAATTAATTACGAACTAATACCTACTTTCCAAACGAATATTTATAAATTCTCATAAAAACTTTCATTCTAAAAATCGAACATATTTCGTGATGGGAGAAAATAATTTAAGCAAATGAATCCTCAATTTCGTTGATATAAAATATTTGCATTGCATAATCAAGTAGTTTGTGGATTTCGGTAAATATTGTTTATTTTATCGAATGTATTTTATATATATAGATGTTCGAAATTAATAATCGAAAGATTAATTACTGAATATTGTAATTTAGTAATAAATATGTATATTAATTTCAGTTATTAAAACAGTAATATGGATTTATAATGTAATTTAATGTTTTTTGTCATTAATGGTATTTTTACTTTTTCCCCTTTGGAAGTTAAACGTTAAACAGAATTATCAATTTTATTTACAACGAAGCTCTCGTTTAGAATAAAGGGTATATTATATTATTATTATTATTATTATTATTATTATTGTTATTATTATTAACATTACTTTGTGCTGGGGAAAATACAAAGCAGCATTTCTGGTGTTTACAAAATGTGCCGGGGGCAATCCATCATGAAAGTACGGTACAAACATAACTCGTTATTTATTTAATAATTCTTGAAAATTAGATACTTTTCTCCTAAAACACTCAAAGAGCATTAACATATGATTTTCGTCTTTGTATTTTGTGTTATTAAAATTAAATATCTTGATTCTTCTATCAGATTTGTTCTATTTAGTTAGCAATTCGAATTAAATAATTATTATTATTATTATTTATTATTATTATTATTATTATTTTTATTATTATTATTATTATTATTATTTTTATTATTATTATTATTATTTTTATTATCATTTCTCCTTATTTTTTAAACTATCATTAAAAATTAATTTTCTATTTTTAATTACTTTTGTTTTCTTCTTCTTCTTATTCTTCGTTTTCTTCATAATATTTTTGATAAAAATTATTTTTCATTATTGCGAAAAATAAAATTCTTTTGGTACCTTTTTTTTCCTTTTTTGCTTTTCTATTCCTATTTATTTTAAATTCCAATTTTTTTTGTTCCAAATTTTATATATATATATATATATATATATATATATAATTCATGAATGATTTTTGTTTGCGAAAAATTTGTTGAACTTGATGAAAATTTACTTTTAACTTTATTGAAAATAGTCCGCTGTCCCTCTCGAATTTATCACAATCCTTCTACATTCGAAGATAAGGCGGAAAACTCCCTTTATTCTCTAATGTAAAAATCTAGCAAGTTATGTTTCCCACGGGACTTTAAGTATTCTTAAGGAAAAGTTTGGTATTTGTCAATGTGTCACCATATCCGCGAAACTCTTGATTTACAGAAATTTCACATCAGTTTCAAAATTTTATTTTTACATCTTCTTCTTTTTCTTTCTCGTTTCATTTTTATTCACTTCAATTTCTGCGTATATAGCCTCAGGAATGAAATCTTTGTTATTCATACATTCAAATGTTCAATATTATTTTTAGGGACAAAATTAAAATTAAATTTAAAATGATTTTAATTCTTTCAGTTTATTTTCACAATTGACATTATTCTTTTATAAATTATGTCATTGCTGATTGTTTTAAATCGCAGGTGGTTAACAATTTCTTATAGTTAAATTCATTGATGGTTAAAATATTTCGAGAATTAATTCGCTGTTAGTTATAATTACTGGTAGTTAAAATTGTTAATAGTAAAAATTGCAGATAGTTTAAATTGTGGATAGTAAAAATCGCTGATAGTTAAAATGATTGATAATAAAAATCGCTGACAGTTAAAATTGCTAATAATAAAAATCGTTGATTGTTAAAATCTCTAGCGATTAAAATCTCTAAAATTGCAAATTGCTGATAGTAAAAATCGCTGATAGTTAAAATGGTTGATAAGAAAAGTCGCTGATAGTTAGAATCTCTAGTGATTAAAATCGCTGATAGTAAAAATCACTGATAGCTAAACTTTTTAGTAATTTAAATTGCTGATAGTAAAAATCACTGATAGTTGAAATCTCTAGTGATTAAAATCGCTGATAGTAAAAGTCACTGATAGTTAAAATTTCTATTGAATAAACTCGCTGATAGTTAAAATTGCTAATACTAGAAATCGCTGATAGTAAAATTTGCTTCTGAAAATATTCAATAGCAAAACTACGTTTATCTTAGGACTAAAAAATATTTAACCTATTTTTAAATAGTTTAAAAAAACATTTGACATTCTTCTGTCTCTCTCCCTGGCTCTAAAAAAAGGGGAAAAAATTGTTCCTCTCTTTTTATTTGTCGACAATAATACGGAAATCCCATTTGACCCCGACAGTCTTTGAATCTCTTATTTACAATCTTGATAAACCGGGTCATCGAGATCATATATACATATACTTTTAACAGTGAACGACTGTCCATCTACTTCTTTTTCATACTCTTGTTTCCGCTGTTATTTTTTTTGTCTCCTTTTTTTCCCCGTTTTGTTCCCCTGGAGAGCCTATTAAATCGTTGAAGGAATATTATATATCGTTTTATCAACATCCATAAAGAATTTATATAAACGTGAAAAAATAACCAATCCACAAAAGCATCGCTGCATTTTGTGAACTCAATTATTGATCATCGTTGTTCTAGTTGAAATAATAAAAAGTTTAAGCAATAGTGCTTAGGTTTTTTTTGTCTAATTTTTAGTTCTTTTTTTAAAAATATTTATATGCAGTTTTGTATTTTTTTAACTGCTTTTGTATTTTTTTAAAATCAATTTTTTTCATGTTACGATCACTAAAAAACAAAATTATTTGTCATTCCAAACGTTGAAGGATCAAATGATTATTATTTTTAATCGCTGAAAACTTTAGTTACCACTGTTTTTAATCGCTGGAATTTACAATTTTTTATAGTTCAAATTTTTAGTAATTTTAATAGCAGGTGACTAAAATCACTTGTATTTTAATCGCTGGTACTTACCAGTTTCGACATTTTATATTGCTGGTAATTTTAACTACTAATAGTTAAGATTGCTGGTACTTTTCAATACTAGTCGTTACAGTTCATTATATTGTCATCGCTGCTACTTACAATTTTTAACAATTAAAATTGCTCGTAATTTTAACTACTAGTGGTTAAGACTGCTGGTAATTTAAATTACTAGTAGTTAGAATTGCTGGTAATTTTACTTTCTAAAAGTTAGAATTAATAGTTATTTTCATAACTAATAATTTATATTGCTGGTAATTGCTGGCAGTAAAAGTTACTGGTAATAAAAATCGCTGATAGTCCCAATTATTGGTAGTTAAAATCTTTAGTGGTTAAAATTAAAATCGCTGATTGTTTAAATCCCTTATAGTCAAAATAGCAGGTAGTTAATCTCTAGTAATAAAAATTGAAATTGATGGTTGTAAGAATTATTGGTAGTTAAAATCGACAATAGTAAAAATTACTGGTATTTAAAATATTTACTGGGTTAAAATTGCTGATTGTTAAAATTGAAGATAGTAAAAATTGCTGTCAGTTAATATTTCTGGTAATAAAAAATGCTTTTAGTTAATATCTCTAATAGTAAAAATTACTGACAGTTAAAATTACTGGTAGTTAAAATCTTTAGTGATTAAAATAGCTGATTTTCAAAATTGCTAATAGTTAATCTCTGTTGGTAAAAATTGATGATGGTAAAAATTACTGTTAACTAATATCCCGGCTAGTAAAAATCGCTAGTAATAAAAATTACTGGTTGTCGAAATCTCTGGTAGTTAAAATTTTTAGTGATTAAGACTGCTGGTAATTTAAATTATTAGTAGTTATAATTGCTGGTAATTTTAATTTCTAGTAGTTAGAATAAATGGTTGTTTTAATTACTAATAATTATATTTCTAATAATTTTAAGTAATAGTAGTTTATATCGCTGGTAATTTTAAGTACTATTAGTTTATATTGCTGGTAATTTTAAGTAATAGTAGTTTATATTGCTGGTAATTTAAATTACTAGTAGTGTATATTGCTGGTAATTTTAATCACTAGTAGTTTATATTGCTGGTAATTTTAATTACTAGTAGTTTATATTGCTGGTAATTTTAATTACTGGAAGTTTATATTGCTTGTAATTTTAATCACTAGTAATTTATATTGCTGGTAATTTTAATTACTAGTAGTTTATATTGCTGGTAATTTTAATTGCTAGTAGTTAAAATTGACAATAATTTTAAATACTAGTAATTATAATTGCTGGTAATTTTAAATACTAGTAGTTATAATTGCTGGTAATTTTAATTATTAATAGTTAGAATTGATGAAAATTTTAATAAGTAAAAAAAATTGTCGTATTTATAGTGAAATAAAAGTATAAGGAGATAACAAACTGGTTTCTAAATATAGTAGATTTTTCTCACACTGTATAAAGGATGAATGTTGACACTTTGCTTGGTGTGAATTTGAGATTATTCGTGTTTGCGCGCGCGAGAAAGGAAGAGTGAGCGAGCGAGCGCAGAGCTTACTTGCTTGCACGTGCGAAAGGTGTAGTCTTACTATTGCCAGTTGTGTTCGCCTTGTTTTGGGGCCATTGCGGCTGTTTCACTTCGAATTAGTGCAAGGTTGGTGTGTTTGCGTCTGGTTTCACATTAGTCGGTTCCTTAAGTCCCTCTCACATCCCCCTAGAGTGCAATACATTTCGAACATCTTCGCAAAACCCGCAAATTACACGCACCTCTCCTTAATGAGAAATAATTGTTTCGACTAAGTATTACATTGTTAACGAGGGGAAAAAAAATTATTTATTTATTTTTTTATTTATTCGACGGTAATTTGCAATTTAAAATTACCATAAATATTTTAACTATCAGTCATTTTAATTCGATATAATTTTAACTAATAGATAATTTAATTATTTGCAATTTTAACTGCTAGGGATTAAAATTATTAGCGATTTTGACTATCGGAAATTATAACTGTCATCGATTATGACTATCAGTGATAACAACCAGCAATTTTAACTAACAGAAATTTAAACTACGAACGATAGTTATTACTGTGGATTTTAGTAATTAGCGATTAAAACTACCGGATTAATTTTAATTTACAGAAATTGTAATTACCGGCGTTTAAATCTCTGATAGTTAAAATCGCTGATAGTTACAATCGACATTAGTTAAAATTTCTGCTAATAAAGATTGCTACGATACTTTTAATCGCCCTTAATTATAATTGTTAAAAAATTGAATTATCTGTTTGTTACAAATATTTTTACATAAAATTGCTACGATACTTTTAATCGCTAGTAGTTAAAAATATTATTAATTAAAATCGCTGGTAGTTAAATTTTTTAGTAGCAACAAGTAAAAGTTGCTGAGAGTCAAAATCGCTGTTAATTAAAAATATTGATAGTAAAAATCTCTAGTGGCTAAGATTGTTGATAGTTGAAATTATCGATAGTTAAAATCGCTGTTAGGTTAAATTATAGACAATAAAAATTGCTGATAGTCGAAATCGATGGTAGTCAAAATTACTGGTAGTTAAAGTTCTTAGTGATTAAAATCGCTGATTGTTAAAACTGCTAATAGTTAATCTCTGATAGTCAAAATTGCTGGTAGTAAAAATCGCTGATAGTAAAAAATATTAGTAGTTAAAACCTTTCGTGGTTAAGATTGCTGATAGTTAGAATTATTGACAGTAAAAATTGCTGTTAGTTAAAATTTTTGATAGTGAAAGTCTCTTGTGGTTAAGATTGCTGATGGTTAAAATTATTGATAGTAAAAATCGCTGATAGTTAAAATTATTCATAGTTAAAATTGCTGATAGTCAAAATCGCTGTCAGTTAAGATTTTTGATAGTGAAAGTCTCTAGTGGTAAAGATTGCTGATGGTTAAAAATTATTGATAGTAAAAATCGCTGTTCGTCAAAATTATTGATAGTCAAAATTGCTGATAAAAAATAGTCAAACTAAAAAATATAAGTGATAAGAAAATGTTTCTCATGTTAAGTATTTAATTATTTTTTTCGGTAGTAAGTGCGATACAATAAAATGATTAAAAGCTCATCCTCCTAGAGTCAAGTTTTGTTTTCGGAAGGAAAAGAGAGATTTCCGGAGAGTATTAAATTGAATGCGTAAAATTGTGTTGTTCTCCTGGTGTGCATTTGAAATTCCTTGAGTGTTAATTCTACACTGTACTAGATACATATATAGATATAGATATAGATGTATATATGTATGTAATGTAGACAAACTGAAGGTTCCACAAAATGGGAAATGTGAATCAGTAAACCTTTGACTAGCCATAAACACTCTCGGCTCCTTTAACATAGAGATTTCTCTTGTTTCACTGCTTAATTACTTTGTAAACAGTACGTATAAACACCTGTCATATTGTTTGTAAAATTTCATCATCAACTTAATGATAATAACTCTCGAGTTCAAGTTATGTTTGTTAATTAGAATTTTATCTAACTTTCCCCTAGGGTTCGTTACTTTTATATTTATTTATTTTTTTAGTTTTATTTATTAATTTTTTTATTCATCTTTATTTATTTTTATTTGTTATTTTATTATTTATTTTTATTTTTTTAGCATTGATTTTTATCACAGTTTTTTTTTGATAAATTTTTTGTTTCAATTTTGATATTCTTAAAGAAATGTGTATTCATTTTTTTTGTCCTAATATTTATTTTTATTTCTATTTTTGTATTCTTGTAAATATATAATTTTCGGTACATAAAATTACTGACAATATTAAACGCTGATGATTTAAATTGCTTGTAGTTTTTAGTTGCTGGTATTTACACTTTTTTGTACTAAAAATCGCTGATAGTTTGAAACACTGGTAATTTTAATCATATTCACTTGAATTTTTGTTGTTTTTGTTGTATACATTGTTAGTGAAAATTGTCAACAGCAACAAGCGCTGATAGTTTTAATAGCTAGTTGTAAATAATCGCTTAAAATTAAAATTGTTGATAGTTGAACTAATTGTTAGCAATAATTCTTCTATTTGCAGTTGCTGATAGTTTAAATCATTACTAAAAATCGCTGGTGGTTTGAATCACTATCAGATTAAAGTTAAACCTTTCAAAGTACTGATAGTAAAAATCGCTGATAGTTTAAATTACTATTACTTTAAAATACGAATAGTCAATATGGCTAATAGTTCAAAATAATGATAGTAAATATTGCTGACAGTTTAAAATACTGATAATTTAAAATGATGATGGTGAATATTGCTGATAGTTTTAAATACTGATAGTAAATATTACTGATAGTTAAAAATAATGATGGTGAATATTGCTGATAGTTTAATAGAATGATGGTGAATACTGCTGATAGTTTAAAAAACTGGTATTAAATATTGCTGATAGTTTAAAATACTGATAGTAAATATTGCTGATAGTTTAAAATGCCGACAGTAAATATCGCTAAAGGTTCGAAAAACTGATAGTAAATATTGCTGATAGTAAAAATCGCTGATAGTTAAAAAATTTGGCGTTAAAAACGCTGATAGTTAAAAATTTTTTGTACTTAAAATCGCTTGTAGTTTAAAATATTTATAGTAAAAATAGCTGATAGTGCAACATACTGATAGTAAATTTTTCTGATGCTTAAAATCGATGCTAGGTCGAAATATTGATAGTAAAAACGTTCCATTATTTATTCTTTTAATTTGTTACATTTTTTTCTTTTTTCTTTTTGGCTCTTTGGTTACCTTTCTTGTTCCTTTTCTTTCTTATTTTTTTAATTCTCTTTTTTCTAATTTACTTTTATTCTTCATTAATTTCTTGAAATGTATTTAAATTTATTTATTTATTTATTCGAAATTTTATTTATTTATTCCAAAAGTCTTTTTATTCGGATTTATTGATTCGAAAAATTATTTTTTTTTAATGTCATTTAAATGTTGTAAAAATTATTGTAACGGGAAAAAAGTATTTAGAGTGTAAATTAAAATCGACTTTGAGGTGAATATAATGTTCCAACAGTTTCTTTTTACTGAGAGAGAGAGAGATTTTTGCGCGATATTTTCTGCATTTCTGACTTCTCATTTAACGAGGAAACACGCGGACCATAGAGTGCTGCTCGTAACTGGTAGAAGAAGACGACTATGATGAAGAAGAAGAAGAAGAAGAAGTAGCAGAAGAACAAGTTGGATGATACGAAGTCGAAAGCTATGAAGTTTCCTGTTAGAAATTCTGTTTCAAGTTTTATGATTGCTTGATCGTTCTGATTCTTGCTGGCGCGAAGAGAAGAATCGCGAAACGTGAATATAGAGAATTTTTTACGATGCGTCATCGAAATAGTTTTCACTATAAATAAATATATTCATACTGTATACTCAGTTTTTCCATATACTAAGAAATTTAATGATTACAAGTGTAGGGAATTTGAAAAAAAAAATCTTAAAAAATTTCTTTTTTTATCTGTATATAATATACATTACGTCGTTATATTTTTTTTTGCATCATTCTTTTATTTTCATTCTCATCAAATTCTTGGCAAGTAATCGCGATTATATGCAAACTCCTCTCTCACTCTCTCCCACTTATGTTGCGCGCGCTCAAACGCCAACAATTTTCACCATCGCTCGCGTCTCGTAAAGCAAGATAGATGGATTTCACGAAAAAGAATTTTTCCATAGTATGCGCGAGGAATTTGGAAAATCTCTTCAATTTTATTCTTATCCGACGCACTTGAAGTTTATTAATTTATCGCGCGAGGAAAAGGTCGATAAATTTATTTCGAGCGAATGAAAATATATTTTAGGCAAATATGGGGAGGAAAAATTTTTCTCTCTTCTTTTTTTCAGATCTTTTTTTTATTCGAGGAAAATTTAATTGTTTAGGAACATAATTCGTTATTAGGGTCATGAGTGTATTCTGAGAAATTAATTAAGAATTTATTTCAATCGAATAGTTATAATCCGAGATCTTTAAAATTCATAGTAGATAAAATTACTAATAGCTTTAATCGCTTGTATCTAAAAAAAATTTTCAATTTAAAATCGCTGGCAAAAACTTACCAACGATTTTTTCATTTATATTACCATTTTAGGTGATAAAAATCGCTGGAAACATTAATTACTAATAATTAATTGCTGGTAATTTGAGTAACTAGTAGTTAGAATTGCTGGTGGTTAATATATCAGATAGTAAAAATTACTGATAGCAAAAATTACTAGTAGTAAAAATTACTGTCAGTCTAAATTACTTTCAGTCAGAATTACTTGTAGTTAAAATCTTTAGTGATTAAAATCGCTAATTGTCAAAATTACTGATTGTAATAATTGCTGGTAGTTAATCTCTCTTGGTAAACATTGATGATAGTAAAAATTACTGTTAATTAACATCCCTGCAAGTAAAAATTACTGGTTGTCGTAATCTCTGGTACTAAAAGTCGCTTGTAATTAAAATTCCTAGTGATTAAGACTGCTGGTAAGTTAAATTCCAAGTAGTTATAATTGCCGGTAATTTTAATTTCTAGTAGTTAGAATTAATGGTTATTTTATTTACTCACAGTTTATATTGCTGGTAATTTTAATTACTAGTACTTAGAATTACTGGTAATTTTAATTTCTTGTAGTTAGAATTAATGGATAATTTAATTACTAATAAGTTATATTGCTGGTCAATTTTAATTACTAGCGCTGGGAATTTTAAATATTAGTAGTTAGAATTGCTGGTAATTTGAATTACTTGTAATTAGAATTGATAGTAATTTTAATTAGTAATAAACATGAAAAATTGTTGGATTTAGTTGCTGCTATTTAAATGTCTGATAGTAAAAATTGCTGGAAATCTTAATCACTAGTATTTTTAATCGCTGGTATTTACCATTTCTGGTAGTTAAAATTGCTGATATTTACAATTCCTGGTGGTGCAAATTGCTAATAGTTTTAATCGCTGATAGTTGAAATTGCTTATAATTTTAATCTCTGATTATTTAATTCACTGGAGTTTACAATTTCTGATAGGAAAAAATTGCTAGAAATTTTAATCGCTAATATTTACAATTTTTGGTATGCAAAAAAAAAATTGCTGGTAATTTGAATCGCTGATAGTTGAATTTTTTATTGCTGCAATCGCTGGTAATAAAATTTACTAGTAGCAAAAATTGCTTTGCTTTTTAAATTTTTGTTTTTATAAAATCAGCAATAACTAAAATTTCTAGCTAATAGAAAAAATAATTTGTTTCTCCTTTGCCTTTTGCAATAAAAATTATTATTACTATTATTATTAATAATATTTTTATTATTATTAATATTATTATTATTATTATTATTATTATTTTTATTAAAATTATTATTATTATTAATATTTTTATTATTATTAATATTATTATTATTATTATTATTATTAATATATCATTGAGTGCTTCTATATAAAGGAGAAAAAGAAAATTTTTTTGTCACTGGTGTGGTTTTAAAATCGTAACTTCTTGAGAGAGATAGTGAATGTGAGAGCGAATAAGAGAGAGAGAGAGAAATGTTGAAGATTGAGAATGGAGGCAAAAGACGCGGGACTAAAGCGAAATGAGAGTGGGTGAATATAGGTGAGCGGGACAGAGAGAATAAATGAGGTAAATTTGCGAGAGAAGAAGAGGCTGAGAGTTCGTAATGCAGTATTGTAGAGAGAGACGTGCCTCGAGGCAGCAGAACTGAAATGTAGCTGGCGTGCAGTTATGTACATGTGAGAGAATGCAAAGAAAGGAAATAAGCAGTGGGGGCCCTCTCGAGCGAAAGCTGTAAGCAAATCTCGATTCGAGAGAGAGACAAACCCTCACTTTTTTGTCCATATCTATATTTGTTAATTTTTTTTTGCAAAAAGAAATTTTTAATTTCCATATCGATCAGCATTTATATTATCGTCAATAAATTTTCTCTATATTTCTTTTGTTTGTTAATTTTTTTACTAAAAATTAAATTAAAAATGGAAAATTTCTATTAAAATAAATGAATTACTTCTGTATAATTGCTGTTACAAATCTCGATTTAATTTTACGATTGCTGGACATAAAAATGAATAGTAGTTAAAATTGCGAATAGTATTTTTGCTGGAAAAATTGCTGGAAATAAACACAGTAATAATTACTAAATGCAAAAATAAATAAAAGTGAAAATTTGCTAGAAATAAAAATTGCTGATAATTATAAAATCGCGAGGATTAAAAATCATTACTATTTAAACCGACAGCAATAACTATTGATTTTGGTTAAAATCGCTGGTACTACAATCACTGTTGCTTAAAATTGCTGGTATTGAAAATAACAAAAAATAATAATCGCTGATAGTTAGAATTCTTCGTAGTTAAAGTTTTAGGTGATAAAAATCGCTGGCAGTTATATTCGCTGATAGTTATGATTGCTGATAGTAAAAGTCGCTGATAGTTTGAATTGTTGCTAGTCCCGAATGCTGGTAATAAATGTAGCTGACAGTTTGAGTCACTCACAGTTTAAAAGACTGATAGTAAATATTGCTCATAGTTTAAAATACTGATAGTAAATATCGCTGATACTTCAAAATACTGATAGTACATAATGCTGATAGTTCAAAATACTTATTGTAAAAATCGCTAGTAGTTATAATCGCCGATAGTTGCGATTGCTGATAACAAAAGTAGCTGGTAGTTTAAATTGCTGATAGTCTCCATTGATAATAGTTGCAATTGCTGACAATAAAAGTCGCTGACAGTTTGAGTAACTCACAGTTTAAAATACTGATAGTATATATCGCTGATAGTTCAAAATACTGATAGTAAATATCGCTGATAGTTGAAAATACTGATAGTAAATATCGCCGACAGTTGAAAATAATGATAGTAAATATTGCTGATAGTTGAAAATACTGATAGTAAATATTGCTGATAGTTCAAAATACTTCTAGTAAAAATCGCTCATAGTTGAAAATTGATTATAATTGTTGATAGTCGTCATTGCTGATAATAAAAGTCGCAGGTATTTTGAATTGCTGATAGTCGTCACTTCTGATAATAAAAGTCGCTAATTGTAAAAAATTGATGGTAATTAATTATAGTTAGGGTTAAAAATCGCTGATAATTGAAAATTGCTACAGTCGTCAGCAATAATCATCGCTGTGAGTTAAAATCTTTTATTGTAATTGTTGTAGTTTTAATTGCTGCGATAGTTAATTTTAAAGTTCTTAGAATTAGTTGGAAACTTAAAATCACACTCGTTTCAGACCAAAGAAAAAGTGAATAAAAACAGCAACTTTAAATTTCTAATTTTATCTCTCATATCGAATGGAATAAATTGTCAAATCATTGTTCATCTGCGATTTACTTTTTTTTCTCTCTCTCTCTCTTCTAATAAGTGCATATTCCAAGAATAGAAATTGAAATTGACAGTCGAGAGTAATTTCAGCAACATTGTATATATTGTCTGGGGAGTAAAAATAGAAGGGAAACAAAAATGAAAAGAAAAAAAGAAAAGAAAGTCAATATCGTTTAATAAATAATGTTGCAACTTTGACTGTTACTGCTGGTAAGTTTCATATATATATTTTGTATTGCATTTTACTTTCGTCTTTGAATTGGAATACAATTGAAAATATTCGTGGTATGTTGTGAGGGAACTAAGAGAGATATTCGGTCACTTCTGAACACTTTGGATTAAACGATTGAGTTTTTGCGGGGGTGTAGGTACGAGTGTGTGTGTGTGTGTACATGAGAAAAGTCCAAGAAAGAGAAAAGAGGAAGCTAGTAAGTTGTCGTTGAAAAGGTTGCCGAACATCTTTTTCCATTGCGGATCCCCCAGCTCGTGAAACGTGAATGGTCTCGAGTCGAGAGTTGTCTGGCTATCGATTCCCCGACGCGGTTGAAATCCGAATACAGAAAGCCTCCTGAATTCCACGATTCATTTCTTCTTTTTTTTCTTCTTTTTCTTGCTTCTACTTCTTCTTTTTCTTCTTCTTCTACTTCTTCTTTTTATACGTATGTACTTTCTTTTTAACACATTTCTATATTTTTACTTTTGGACTTTTCGTTTAATTTCAAAATTGAATTTACAAAAAAAGTCATCTTTTTTTGGGAAGGGGGGGGGGATTTTTAATTAATTTAGCAATTCTGTATTTTTTTCCCAATACGTTTTTGTAAATATTTATTTTTGGTATTTTTTGTAAATCCTTTTTTTCTACACGCAAGAAAATATTCATACCTGGAACAGCTACAAATTTCGCTAAATTAGTAAAATGTCTAGTTGTCTTAGTTGAGGCTTTCGATATTTCAGCGAAACTTGTCGGAAAATTTTTTTCCGTGTTGGAAGGAAAAATAATTTCTTTTAGAAAAGGAAATTTTGAAAAATCACCTTTTCGAAAAAACTTTGGAAAAATCTTGTTAAATGTAGATAACATTCTAAGGAAAATGAAGTATGATTGGATAGGTTGAGAATTGACAATAAAAAGGAAAATTAAAACAAAAAACGATGAAATTTTTTTTTAAATTTTAATTCTCGTTTTCGTCTCAATTTTGCGATAATCTGAGAAAAACCGTGATCTAAACGTTATATTGATTTGAATGTAAAAACAGATAACTGTAAATATATTTTTGACTTGGCATTTTCTTTCTATTTTCGGCATTAAAATTGAAGTGTGCTAATTGAAATTTCTAAGGAAATGAGACACGGAAATGAAGTGTAATCGCCGAACAGAAGTTAATTGAACAACAAACGTCCATTTTGGTTAAGGTGGCAGAAAGAGGAAAAGGGGGTCATTTCCGACTAATGATAATTTCAAGTCGGCGTCACGTGCCGGTAATATAAATCACCGGGCTTCTAACTCTCCCTCGGAATTGCCTAATATGTCGGCTACTTCCCCTTTCTCAAGGCAAAACTTACACTAATTCGCCACTCTCTCTCTCTCTCCCTCCCTCTTTATATGTTAAAAATGCAGAAAAAAGGAAAATTTAAAAAAAAAACTCATTTTACCATCTTTGTTATTTTTAATTTTAATTTTACAATTTTTAGTAAAATTTTTAGTCAATTTTTAGTCAAGTTAGTGATATTGACTTTAAATTCTAATAACTGTTTTTTTTTAATTACAATCACAATTACAATTATTACAATTACAATTACAATAACAATCACAATTACAATTATAATTAAAGTCTCAATTGCAATAACAATCGTTATTACAATTAGAATCACAATTACAATTATAATTAAAATCACAATCATAATTACAATTACAATTACAACTATTGACAATTTAATAATAATTACAATTAATGATAACAATTATTGCTGGAAGTTTAAATCATTATTACAATCACTGTTCGGTAGTTAATACACCTATAAAATTAAGTAGCTATTTATAATTAATTAATTACCATAATTTACAATTGTCAGCGATAAAAATTGCCAGCAGTTCAAATTGCTGTCAATAAAAATTTCTAGTTGTTAAAATTTCTGTAATTAAAAATCACTATTTGTTAAAATTACTGCCAGGAATAAATCGCTAGTAGTTAAAATTACTGTCAATAATAAATCGCTAGTAGTTAAAATTACTGTCAATAATAATTCGCTAGTAGTTAAAATTACTGTCAATAATAATTCGCTAGTAGTTAAAATTACTGTCAATAATAATTCGCTAGTAGTTAAAATTACTGTCAACAATAATTCGCTAGTAGTTAAAATTACTGTCAATAATAATTCGCTAGTAGTTAAAATTCATGATAGTAAAAATCGCCGTTAGTTGAAATCGTCAGCAATGAAAATCGCCAGTAGTTAAAATCGCTAACAAATGTATAATCACTAATAATTTTCATCGCTAGTAGTTATAATAACCACTAGTAAAAATTGCTTGTTATTAAAATTGCTGTCATTAAAAATCACTAGTAGTTAAAATTGCTTCCATAAAAATCACTAGTACTTAAAATTGCTGTCATTAAAAATTGCTAGTACTTAAAATTGCTGCCATTAAAAATCACTAGTACTTAAAATTGCTGTAAATAAAAATCCCTGATAGTAAAAAAATCGCCATTAGTTGCAATCGTCAGCAATAAAAATCGTCAGTTGTTAAAATCGCTAGAAATAATAATCACTAATAATTGTCATCGCTGGTAGTTATAGTAACCACTTGCAGAAATTGCTGGTAGTTAAAATTGCTGCCATTAAAAATCACTTGTAGTTAAAATTATTGATGTAAATAAAAATCGCTGGTAGTTAAAAATAATCACCCTAGCTATTAAAATAATTTTTAGTTGAAACCACTACAAATAAAAATTACAAGCAAGAAAAATTGCTGGTGGTGAAAATTTTGACAATAAAAATCCCTAGTTGTTTTAATCGATCTTAATAAAAAAAATCTCTAGTAGTTAAAATCACTCATAGTTGTAATTGGTGATAGTTATACTTATAATTACTGTTTGTTGTAATTTCTGATTGTTTACAATCCACTATTTTTCTTTCAAACCAAATTCGAAATATCCTCTATATGTTTTATTCTAACAGCGGAAATATTTCAGTTCTTTTCTTTTAGTTTTATAATTTTTCTCTCTAAGAAAAAAAAGAATTACGAAATAAGAGAATTTTGTTTCAAGAGTATATGTTAAATTGAGGGGTAATAAAGTTGGTTGCATTTTGTTGTAATTCCATAAAGAAAGACTTTTTCCTGCTTTTTTTTTTGGACTCTCTATATTTCTCAACATTATTGTGGCTTTCAGTTTATTTTCCACTTTTTTTTGTTGCTATTTTTCATCATAGTGCGTGGTGAATATACGCACTTTCGTTTTATACACACATATTTTACTTGGGTGATGGTTTTGAGGAAGAAGTCTTTTCGAGTCAAGGACAATGTTGAATGCTGAGACGATATGGTCCTGATGCTCATTTTACACTCTTGTCTCCTACTCCCTGAAGAAGAATTCTTCTTCTTTCTCTTCTATTTTATCCTTTTTTTCGTTTTGCAAAATCATTTCATCTATTTTTGTTGTCTTTTCCTGCGCACATAAAATTTTCTATGAGTCCCATGAACGTTGTCTTAGATTTTTATCTGTTTTTCAGGATTTTTATATATTTTTCGGTTACGGAGTCAGCGAATGATTCAAAATTTAATATTTATTTATTTTATTACAATAATAATTATTATTAGTAGTTCTATTAACAGTTGCTGGTAATTTTAACTGCTACTATTAAGATTGCTGGTAATTTTCATGACAATTAGTTAAAGTTGCTGGTAATTTTTAAGACTAGTTGTTAAAGTTGCTGGTAATTTTAATTACTATTAGTTAAAGTTGCTGGTAATTTAAACTACTAATAGTTAAAAATAAGGTATTAAATAATAATTAAAATAAATAATTTTAACCACTAGTAGTCAATATTGCTGGTAATTTATGCTACTAGTAGTTCAGATTGCTTGTAATTTTAACTACTAAAGGTTAAGATTGCTTGTAATTTTAATTACCATTAGTTAAAGTTGCTTATAATTTTAACAGAGTACTTAAGATTGCTGGTATTTTTCATTAATAGTACATCAATTTATTGGTATTTACAATTTTCAATACTTAAAGTTGTTGGTATTTACAATTTTTAACAAGTCAAAATTGCAGGCATTTACAATTTTTAACAGTTAAAAATAAAATTGCTGGTAATTTTAACTATTAGTATTAAGATTGCTGGTAATTTTCATTACAATTAGTTAAATTTGCTGGTAATTTCAAAGTCTAGTTGTTAATGTTGCTGGTAATTTTAATTACTAATAGTCAATATTGCTGGTAATTTATGCTATTAGTAGTTCAAATTGCTGGTAATTTTTACTACTAGTAGTTAAGATTGCTTGTAATTTTAATTACTATTAGTTAAAGTTGCTAATAATTTTAACTACTAATACTGAAGATTGCTGGTAATTTTCATTAATAGTAGTTCAAGTTACTGGTATTTACAATTTTCAATAGTTAAAGTTGCTGGTATTTACAATTTTGTAACAAGTTAAAATTTCAGGCTTTTACAAATTTTAACGGTTAAAATTGCTGGTAATTTTAACTATACTAGTAGTTGAGAAAGTTGGTAATTTATATTGTTAGTAGTTCTAATTGCTGTTAATTTTAATCACTGGCATTTTTTAATCGCAGTTATTTTAAGCACTGGTACTAAAAATTTCTTTTAATTAAAATTGCTGGTAGTTATAATTGCTTGTTGTTTTAATCGCAGGAACCTTTTACAGACAGTATTTTCAATTTAGAAAAATTGATAGTATTGTAAATTTTACTAGTTACATCTATGAATAGTAAAATTGATGGCAATTTAAATTTTACGATTTTCATCTATGAATAGTAAAATTGATGGTAATTTAAATTTTACGATTTACATCTATGAATAGTAAAATTGATGGTAATTTAAACTTTACGATTTACATCTATGAATAGTAAAAGTAAAATTTAATTTTTACTATTTACAACAATGAATAGTAAAATTCGATGATAGTTACAAATACAATTGTTGTTACAGTTTAAATTGCTGGTAATTTTAATCACTATTTTTTTAATCACTATTATTTACCATTTTTCTAGTCAAAATCGCAAGTAGTTACAATGTCTGACGGTTAAAATTGCTGATAGTAATTCCTTCACTCAGTTCTTTACTAATAATTCCTTCCTTCACTAGTAAAATCGCCGATGAGAATTAATTAACTCATTAGATATTATAATCAATATTTCCTCTCTCGAATTATATTTTTCTCTAATTTTTTTTTTTTTTATTTTTTTGCTGAAACCAAAGTGTAACTTTATTTATTTGACGTCACAGTAGTTCAGGTTTTGAATCCCAGTCTGGAAGTACGTGGCGGTAGGCACGTATCTAATTACATAATGATGTTAGTTAGGAGTCGAATAACCGAGGGTTCACCTTTAACTTCGCCATGTTCTCTGCCTTTATCTTTAGCTCCTATTTTCTCTCATTCTCTTTCATTTTCTCATTCTCGTCTTTCTGAGTTTTCGACACACGTGTTTTACTCACAATTAAGAGAGAGAAAGAGAGAGAGAGAGGTAGAATCAGGTGATGAAACGGGGAAAAGTTATCGTATATTTACCAACAGTGTTGCAAAAGCCGTAAAAGCAAATCAACGAGACGAATTCATTTCGCGAAATGAAAATTCAGAGTTTAAGCTCCATTTCATTGAGGCAATATTAAGTTAGTTTAGTGTTAAATAGTAAGCATGATTGGCTGTTATAGAATGTCATTTTAGATTCAAAACAATAATAATAGTAACAACCCGCCTCTTTGATTCTGCTTTAAAGTTTTTTACTGTAAATTTTCATCCAAAATGGATTTAATATTGTTTCGAATTTTATTTGCCCGGAAAAAAGAAGTAACTCATTCATTTTTTTCCGTATAATTCATTTACCTCTTTTTGTAAAAAAAATATTTTCTACTTTAGAAGAACTGCTAATAATAAATTAAGAAGCTATAAATAAAGAAATTTATATTGTTTAATCAACAGATTATCTACACTCAGAATTTTTTTTTAATTCAAAAATAAATAGTCACGCAAAAAAATATGTTTGAATTAAACATATGTTATAATTGAACTAAACATAATTTTTATTCAACCAAATTTGTTATGTAAAATTTATTATGTTATTATCGTAATAATTAATTATTATTTTATTATTTATTTATTATCTTAATTATTATGTTTAATTCAAAAATAATTTTTGGTTAACTTAACAAAGATAATTATGTTTGATTCAAATATATTGTTTTCTCAGTGTATAAATACTGTTTTTATTCTTGTGCCATTTATTCAAAGAAACAATAAACTTATAAAATTTTTCTTTGTTTCAGGTGAGTTAATTGATCATCTCTTGAAGTTATTTACTGATCGGTAAGCTAGTGATTAATATTAAGAATTTTTTAAGTATTTTTTTTTTATTAATAAAGACGAGCTTCGAAAGAAAAGGACAAAATTTGCAAAGGGCATTAATTTTTTTTTTGCTATTTTCTAAAATATATATTAATTTGTCTATTTTCTAAAATATATTATCAATTTGTCTATTTTTTGTTGTCTATATTAATTTGTCTATTATTTGAAATATATTATTGAAAATTGAAAAATAAATATTGGAAATATTTTCGAAAACAAAAATGAAAATCGAGAACAAAGATGTTAGGAGGAGGCGAACGATTTATCTATTGGAAACAAGAACGTAAAGTACATTTGGAAGCTTTTGTACGACAACTGTTTTTCAAGATTGCTTTTTCTTGGAAAATCTTATTGGTGTCACGAGGACCCTTGACACTCCCCATGTTACTCCGTGCGGAACCTCGCTGAAAAGTGATTTTCAGGTGTCGCGAGTTAACTCCTCTCTCTCTCTCTCCTTCACTCACTCACTTTTAAACGTATTTCTTTCCTCGGTAAATCGGCAAATAAATTACATTCAAATGTATTTGCAAAGAAAGTTTCCTTTTTTCTGAAAAGAAAAACTAAGAAAAAAAAAGAAAGAAAATATTTAGGGAAAAAAAGAGAATATTTATACATTAAGGGACATTCTGTATAATAAGTTTTAGTAGAATAATTATACTGAAATTATTTCTACTAATTTATTTAGTGAAAGTATTTTCCTAACAATAAGTGAATTAGTGAAATTATTTCGCTAAATAAATTAGTAAAATTAATTCACTAAATAAAATAGTGAAATTATTTCTACTAATTTATTTAGTGAAATTATTTTACTAACAATAAGTGAATTAGTGAAATTATTTCACTAACAATAAGTGAATTAGTGAAATTATTTCACTAAATAAATTAGTTAAATTAATTCACTAAATAAAATAGTGAAATTATTTCACTAAATAAATTAGTAAAATTAATTCACTAAATAAAATAGTGAAATTATTTCACTAAATGAATTAGTGAAACTGTTTTTATTGATGGAAGAATTTAATTGAAAAAACTAGAAAAAAAATTAAATTTTTGATAAGTAGCAACATCATTACAGAAAGTCAATTATTTTTATTTTCAAATGTAATAAAATTCTTCCCAGAAATTCAATTATTTTGAAAAATTTTAAACAAATTCTGTTAAAAATTTCAATTATATTTATAAACATTGAAATTTTTTTCAAAAATTCTATTATTTTGAACCAATTTTCCAAAATTTTTAATATCTAATATTTAAAAAAAAATCTTCCACAACAATTTGATTGTTTTAAACAAATTTCAATAAAATTCGACGCAAATATTTAATTATTTTCAGAAATAATAAAAATTTTACAGCAATTCAATTATTTACAAATCGTTTATAAATTGCTTCGTAATAATGCAATTTTTTCATAAATAATTAAATTGTTTTTAGAAATTCAATTAATAAAGATTAAAACTCATCTCTGAATTTTTAATTATTTATTTATTTTTAATACAATTTTAATCGAATTCCTCGATAATATCTTATTTCATGAAATTTTTTTTTAAATGCGTTGAAAGAACTGAATTATTGAAAAAATTAATTGATAACATTCTTCACAGAAGTCCAATTATTTTAAAAGGTTTGAAAAACTTCTAAAAAAAATTTCAATTATCTTTATAATTATTAAAAATTTTCTTTAAAAAATAAATGATTTCAAAATTTTTTATGCAATTCTTCGCACAATTAATTAATAATAATTAATAACAAAACTCATTCCTGATTAATTTCAATTATTGTTAAATTTTTGCATTAATAAAATGATTTTTAATATCTACTATTTTAATAAAATTCTTCGAAAAAATTTAATAATATTTTTATAAACAAGAAAAATTGAACCGAAATTTAATATTATTTACATTATTTTTAATTTCTTCGTAATTTAAATAAATTTCTCGAAAATTGAAATTATTTTTAAAAATTTTATTAAAATCTGCCTAAAGAATTTAATTATTTAAAAAATTTTTGCTAACATTTTTTTATGAGAATTCAATTTTAAGAAATATGTAATTTCACAACGAATTATTTAGTTTTGTATTGAAATAATTGAATTCTCGTCAAATTTTCCTACAAAAATTGATTTTAATATTAATTTTATTTGAAATTTGCGATAATAATTGTATATTAAAAGAAGATTTGCGTAAATTTTTAGGAATATTGAATTTTGAAAAGGTTTCAATTCAAATTAAAATTTGTTTTGAATATATTTGAATTTTTCAATTCTATAGAATTATTTTTTTCTTTAAAATGTTAAATTAATTTTTTTTTTTAATTATTCGACTTTTTTTCTAATTTCAATATATATTTAGTTGAAGTTCTTATGAAACTAAATAAATAAATTTTCAAACAATTAAAGTTTTGTAAAATTGAATTTGAAAATTTTCAAAGACTTTTTTTTTTAAATTATTAAAAATAATTGATTTAATGAAGAATTTCAGTTAAAAATTCTAGAACACAAGAATTGATTTAAAAATAATTTTAAAATATAATTTATTATGTCGAATTTTAAGAAGGTTTCGAAAATGAATCTTTTGGAGAATTTGAATTTCTATTGAAAAATAATAATAATTAAATATTTATTTAAAAAAAAATTTATCGATGTTTTCGAATAATTTTACAATTAAAGAAAATCTTAAATAAGTATAATAACAACTTTTTTTGAGTATTAAATCATTTTTAAAGTGAATTATTCTTTATAGAGTCAGGGAAACAAGTAAAAATCTGGAAATAGGGAAAATTTCAGGAGAAAACGCACGAAAAAAGTTTATTTGATTAAAATAACCGATTAATTGACTATTATCAATTAAATATTCACTTGAATCAGATAATTTTTGTTTGAATCAATGAAATAGTTCAAAACAATCAATATTTAAATATTAAAATTATTGGCTCAAGTCAACAATTTATTGAAATAAATGTAAAAAAATTGAATAGAACAGCGATTACTTTCGCTGAAATAACGAAAGTATTTTTTAAAATAGCGAAAGTATTCGTTGCAATGACTCAAAATTTTGCTAATACAGTGAAATTTGTAGCTGTTCCAGGTGAAGATTTTGTTTTTGTGAATTCAATTATTTGAATTATTTATTTTATTATTTTAATTATTTATAAATTATAATTCAATTATTTGAAATATTTATTTTATTATTTCAATTATTTGCTTCAATTTAATAATTGATTGACAATAATAGTCAATTAATCAGAATATTAGAATAAAATAAATTTTCTTTTTCAGTGCAAAATTAAATGTTTATGCAAACCCCAAAAAAGTACAGTACTATTTTAATTTTTGCATAAAATTACAACAACAAAATAAATAAAATAACGCACATAAAAAAAGAGAGAGAGAGAGAGAGAGAGAGAATGAGAGGGAATCGCGTGTAAAAAATGGGATCTATCCATTTTCTCGAAAATGAAGAGAAATAGATTTTTGCCGAACTGTCGGCGAAATGTTTGATAAAAGTTTGTTTCAGTTAATTGGCGTTTTATTAATGATTATTTCATAACGAGAGCGAGCTAGCAACGTTGTTACTGCAGAGAGATGGATGTGTGTGGATTTGCGCTGATCATGCTGTGCACTAGATGAAACGATATTCATGTAGCATTGTATAGACGCTTCAATGTGTATGTACGTAGAAATACGTCGGGGTTTTGGTGCGCGAGATGCGGTACGTTAATGACAGGAAACCGGCAATATGAACTTGACGGGTTAGTCCACGCTCCGCGTTATATTCCTCTACACCCACAGTAACGTAACGATTCACCACAAAACCCTTCCTCCATCCCCCCCACTCTCCGACAAACACAAACACAAACACTGCCTCTTCTTTTTTCAATTAATAAAAAGCAGGAAAAATTTATTTATTTTTATAAAAAAAACCCGATTTTTCTATTTTTGTTTTTTTATTTCTAATTTTTTATTTCCAATTTTTTATTATTTATTTTTTATTTATAATTTTTTATTTCTTATTTCTTATTTTTTAATTAGGGGAAGTAAGTACTTCCTTTTAGAGAAATGAAACAATTGAATTCATAGACGAAAGTAAAAAAAAATATGTACGTGTTTTTAATTTCCAATGGTTTAAACAATAATAATTGTCTAAACAAATTAATAAAAATTCAAAAATTCTGAAAACTGCTAAGTCTAATCAATTCTATGTGATAAATTATAAAATATTTTGAAAAGGAGCATATTTTTCTTTCAAATCGTATTTTGTTTATATGAAATTGTTATAAACAAATTATGTTAGAAAAATTTTCATCACAAAAAAGTTTCATCCCAAACGTAAACAAATTGATTTTAAGTAAAATTACAAATGGGTTCATAGGCAAATTGAAAAAAGGTACACTTGTTTTTAATTTTCCAATTGTTTAAACAATAATTGACTAAACAAATTAATAAAAAATTAAAAGAAATTTTAAAACTTTCAACTCTAGTCGATTCTATGTCAAAAGATAAAAAAAAACTATTGTGTGGAGCATATTTTTCTACAAGTCGTATTAACAATAACAAAATTTTAAATAACAGTAAAATTGTTATAAACAAATTATGCAGGATAAAAAGTGTTTCCTTAGAAGCATTAAAAAATGCATCTTAAGGAAAACTAACAATTAAATTCATAGACAAATTAGAACAAAATAGATATACCTGTTTTTTTTAATTTTTAATTATTTCGCAACAATTGTTTAAACAAAAGAGTAAAATTTAGCAATTTTTCGAAACACTTAATACCATTTCAATTCAGTGTGAATAATAAAGAATGTTTTGTAATGTTTTTTTTTCAAATCGCACTTTATTGAATTGTTATAAACAAATAATATAATAAATTATTAAAAATTGTTAAATTTTATTAAATTGTTTAAACAATTGTTAAACAATTAAAAATTGTAAACAATAAAACATGTTTATCTTTTTTTTCAATTTGCCTATGAATTTAATTGTAAAACTTAAAATCCATTTTATGTTTGGGATAAAAAAATTTTTAAACATCATAATTTGTTCATAACAATTTTGTAAACAAAATACGACTTGGCGAAAAAAGTGACATATACAAAACATTTTTAATTTTCTATGTAGAATCAATTAGCTAAATAATTAGCTTTTAACAGTTTTCAACAAAATTTTAATTTTTATTAAGTTGTTTAAACAATTATTCCGTATATATTTTTTGTACTAATTAATATTAATTTCCACGTATTATTTTTTCTGTATTTATTAATTTCTGATATTCTTTTTTCTGTCAAAATTCAAATAGCAAAAGTTATTCTGAAATTAGTAAAATTTGCTACTGAGATTAGTAAACTTTTTTTTTAAATAATAATTTAATTGATTTTTTAAAAAATAGGGAAATTTATTCCAAAAATACAACTTTGTTACGGAAATAGTAAAATTTAGTCTAAATTTAATTTAAAAAATTTTCTAGAAGTGGTAAAATTTACTTGCTTAAAATTGCAAAATTTCAAATGTGTTTTATTTTTTCTTTTGTGTTTTGTGAAGAATATATAAGTAAAAAAAATTTAATATTACAAGTAAAGAAAAAATTAATTAAATTAGAAATAAGTTATTTCTTTTCCAGAAATAGAAAAACGAAACTAAATTGAAAATTAAAAAAAAATTCCAATTATCAATAAAAAG
This sequence comes from Leptopilina myrica (nomen nudum), assembly GCA_032872475.1. Classification (NCBI taxonomy): domain Eukaryota; kingdom Metazoa; phylum Arthropoda; class Insecta; order Hymenoptera; family Figitidae; genus Leptopilina; species Leptopilina myrica (nomen nudum). The sequence continues at coordinate 3,995,409 of CM065465.1, read as the reverse complement.
AAAAGAAATTAAATTGAAATTGAAAATTAATGTTCCATTGGTTTCGTTTTTTCGAAAAATACTGTACATTTTCTCTACAGGAAAATATAAAATTCTCAATAATAATAATTGAGGTTTGTGAGCAAAAGAAATCGATTCTCGTTGACCATACTTTCAAGGATTTCAAGAAAAAGGAAATAGTATTCTTTCTTTTTCTTTTGTTTTGCAAAAGATCTTTTCAAATCACTCAAAAAGATTTTAAACTCTTAGGAATCTATTTCTTATTCAGAATTTTATATTTTTGTTATTGTTTCATATTTTTTGCTACCACTTTGATCCAACATTATTCATTTACATTAAAAGAAATTTCTACCTAATTTATAATTTTTCTTAATTTGTGTATTTTTATTAAAAGGAATTTTTACCTAATTTTTAATTTTTGTATTTTTATTAAAACGAAAATTTATTTACAATTAAAAATAAAATATTATTTCAAATTATTTATTTATTAAATAAAAAGATTTTTAGATTTTCGTTTTTTCTTCTTTCCCCTATTTTTAAACATATTTAAATTTATGAACTTGTTTTTTAACTGAAAAATAAATTTTTGTTAAAAAAAATTTTTTCCTTGAAATTAACTTAAAAAACAACTATTCACAGGTGTGAATAATTTTACTTCCATTTACAGTCAAGTTACTAAATTGAATGAACAGAAGAAATTTTTTTTCCCAGCTTAAACGACAACTGAATTTTTTAAAGTTACATTACTGAAATTGTTCCACTTTTTTGGAATTCTTTTTCAAAAAATTTTTCCATTCCCGAATTGCAACTTTTAATGTTTTAAAGTGCCGGGAAAAATTGTTCACACTCTACTCTCAATTTTTATTTTTAAATTCTGAACTTTTTTTCCTTAATCAAAAAATACACAAAAAATATTGAAGGCACGGACTCTCCAAATCGCTCATCCCTTAATTTCAAATCCAAAAAAATTCTCTTGTTTCAAACATTAAAAAATAACGTAATATTTTTTCTACTTCTTTATTTTTAGAAAAATTCTCTTGTTTTAAACATTCGAAATGAACGTAATTTTTTTTCTATTCCAATATTTAAAAAAAAAATTCTCTTGTATTAAACATTCAAGTTTTGAAACATTTATTATTTCTTAATTATTATTATTTTTCTTCTATTTCAATATTTTATAAAAATTACCAAACTGAAATTGAAAAAATATTGCAATTTAAAACTTTTTTTACTGCGAAATAGAAATTTTTCAGTTATGAACAACAAAACGTTAGGTAATTAAATTAAAAATTAAAAAATAATTAGAATCAAATTAAAAGATGTAAGAAAAATATCTTCGTTTATTTGTATGTTCGAAATTTTAGGAATTTTTTTTCTCCCTTTTTTTTGTTTTGTTTTAAAACTATAAATATGACTGTGGATAGACTATGGAATTTTGTAGACGAGATAATAGTGACAGAATAGTAAAAAATCTCTTTTGGTAAAATTAGTAAAATTAATAAAATTAGTAAAATTAATAAAATTAATAAAATTAATAAAATTAATAAAATTAATAAAATTAATAAAATTAATAAAATTAATAAAATTAATAAAATTAATAAAATTAATAAAATTAATAAAATTAGTAAAATTAATAAAATTAATAAAATTAATAAAATTCCCTTTATCCCATAAAATACATTTTCCAATTTGAAATATTTTTCTGATTGAAAATTGAGAGACAGAAAATTGAAAGTAGATCTTTTCTTCAATATTTACTTTGTAATTTGTTTTTTCCCCCATTTTTTTTGTTTTGTAAGTGATTTTTCCATATATAGAAGAAAATATCTTTTGGAAAATAGAAAAGCAAGAAAGAGGGTTAGAGGGGGAGAATAAGCAAGAAACATGAATAAATAAAGTAATGCGACGTTTTCCAAAGAGTAACCAACTCAAAAGAAGACAGAATCTCACTACTACTAGTACTTTTACTACTACTACTATTACTACTACTATTACTTGGTAGAAACGAATTTGCGATCTTTCAGATTAAAGTAATTCATTCGTCCTTTTCATCTTTTATCCGTAACCGCTTATCCGCATTCGAAGAGATTCCAACATGGGGCAGATCGTTAAAAATTCTTCAGAGTATATAGAGTATTTGTTGCTTTTGAGTTATATCGTTGAGAATATAACAAACTTGCTTCTTCTTCGTCTTCTTCGTTTTTTTTCCTTCTTATTCGGATATAGGATGGAACCTTCCGCTTTAAAAAGCACGTAGAGATAAAATCCCAAAGGTAAAACTTCAAAAGACTTGAAAATCTTAGACGGCAATCTTTAATGTAAATTTTCGAAAAATCTTTCTTAAATCCATTTGATCTGATTTTCTGGACCGAAAATTTTTTGTACCATTCTAAATGCATAATTGTTTGATGGAAGTAATGTTGTTTCATTCTTTTTAGTGTATTAATTAAATTTTCGTAATTTTAATTAGTTGCTGGCATTTAATTATTATTTGCAAATTTATTATTGTTTATTATTACGTTAAATTATTGTTATTATTCATTCTTTTCTTCTATTTTTATAATTTTTTTCTATTTGTATTTTTTGGACTGTTTCATTTCCATTTCGTTTGTTGAAGGAGGCAAAGAAACAAAATATAAAAACATTTTGTTACTGTTTCTTTGCTTTGTTCATTCTTTTTTAATTTTTCGTTTCATTTTCTATTAGCTAAATGAATATAATTATAAAAAAACTACTAAAAATACTTTGAATAAAGTATAAAATTAATTAATTAATTTTGAGTATAAAAAATTATTATTATTTTTAATACTTTTTAAATTCCTTACGTTTTTTATGATAAATTAATTTTTTATTAATTTTTTTCTTTGTTTACATTATCTTTTCGTTTTTTTGCACCATCTTTATTATAATTTTTAATTTTTTATTCACTTTTTTTTGTTCATTTTTCCAGATTCTTTTTCTTTATTCTTTGTTTAATTTATTTTCCCTTTTCATTATTTTTGCTTCTCTTGTTTCTTATTTTTTTCCCTTTTTTCTGTATTTTTTATTCCTATTTTTTTGTTAAGTATTTCGTTTTATTTTTTTTTATTAATTTTTCCTTATGTTTTTTATTCAATTTTCTTTTTCTTTTTTTTATTTTATTCGTGTCTTTATTCATTTCTTGTTTTTCTTTTTCTCTTCTTATTTTATACTTTTAATTATTTTCGCTTCACTTATACTTCTTTAAATTCTTTTTTCATTCATTTTTACTCTTTGTTTTTTCTTTTCTTTGTTTATTTTTCTGTTTTCTATTTTTTTGTTTATTCTTTTTTTAATCTATTTTCATTTTTCCATTCTTTTGTTTGTTTTTTATTTTTACTCCCTAATTTTTGTTCATTCTTTTTTATTTTTCAGTTTATTTCCTCCATTCTTTTTTTTTCATCTCGTTTTTTATTTTTTACCATTTCCATGAAATCTATTCTGTTATTATTTTAATCAAACTAATATAATAATAATAATTTAAACAGGAAAAAAAAGAAAAATAACCGGAACAATACAATATAAAAATACAAATAATATTAATGATAAAATAATAATAATAATAAGTAAAATAAATTCAATACCTGACTCTAATTTTTATAATTTACAATTTCAACATTAAACAATGTTTCATTATCAAAAAAAAATTATAATAAAAATTCCCTTTTGGATTTTACTGCAGAGTGTCCGAACTTGTAAAGAGAAACAAAAGAGAGAAAAAGGGGGAAAAAATAACTAAAATAACAATGCAATGAGAAAAATTGTTTTTTGCATTATTAATAAAATGCCTCCCATGGGAGGTGAAGATTATTTATTTATTTTCCTTCTTTTTTTTGGGGGAAGGGTGAAAATTGTGTATAGTATATTTTTTTGGGGAGGGGGGCGAAAAATTACATTCACTAATGGTGTGTATTTTATTAGTGCACATAGTGGTCGTATATACATTGTCCATGGATCCATTAATTCGCCAATGAGTTATAACCATGGGCTATTATGTGTTCCTTCATGTTGAATCCTCATTTTATTACTTTGCTGTAAAATACATATATATATACACTTCGAAACAAACACACATAAATATATATATATATACACACTTCACGACTAAATTGTTTAACTTTCATTTCCTATTGAAAATTTTTACTATCATTTTTTTCCCCAGTTATATGCGTGTTTTTTTAATTAAAATAAAAGAAAATTATTTAATTTAATTAATTTTTACAAAATTAGAAAAAAATGTTTTTCTAAAATATTTTTTTAATGTTTTTTGTAGAGAAAAATTACTGTTTAAATAAAAGGGTTCACTGACCTCGTTCGCAAGGAAAACTCTGTACTTTTTCTAAATTATAGTTATTTTTCAAATTTAATTTATTTTCGAGCAAATCAAATCTAAATTAGTTATTTTTCAAATTTAATATATTTTCGAGCAAATCAAGTGTTTTTCTTTTAAATATAAAAACAAATAGTTTAATTTCTTTTATGAATTAATTTTTTCAATTTTTCATAATATTCAGTTTTAATTTTTTTTTAAAGAATATTTTCTACTCATTTGACAATATTTTTTTTTTGTTCATACTTTTCTGTTCATTTGATTGATTAAAATTAATCGTTATTTTTTACATTTATTGTTTGCGTATTTTTTTTTTAATTATTTTTTATTTATAAATTTATAAATTTTTTATTTTTATAAATTTTTAATTACTTAAAATTTGCCAACATTTAGTGAATATATTTTTTATTTGGTTAATCTTTCTTTATTACTTACTCGCAATGTTGCTCAATTTTTGAAATTATTCTTTTCTTAGTCGCACTCGTTTTTCAATTATTTTTTATTATCTAAATTATGATTTAATTCAGTTATTAAATTTGTTAGATAATTATGTTTACTATTTATTATTTTACCCATTTTTTTATTGAAATTTAGTTAATTTAGTTAATTTAGTTAATTTTTTTTTATTATTTAAGATTCATTTATTTTTTATTATTTAACCCATTTTTTATTGAAATTTTGTTAATTTAGTTAAATTCTATTTTTATTATTTAAGATTTGTTTATTTACTATTTATTATTTAACTCATTTTTTATTGAAATTTTGTTAATTTAGGTAATTTTTTTTTATTATTTAAGATTCATTTATTTATTATTTATTATTTAACTCATTTTTTATTGAAATTTTGTTACTTTAGTTAAATAATTTTTTATTATTTAAGATTCGTTTATTTACTACTTGTTATTTATTATTTAACCCATTTTTTATTGAAATTTTGTTGATTTAGTTGAATTATTTTTTATCAGTTAAGATTCGTTTATTTACTCTTTTTAAATGTATTTAAATTTTGTTCGTTTGCTTATTCTGTAGAGAAGGAATTTTTCCAACAACTATTTTTGCGTAAGAAGGAAATTTTCCATTAAAAGCGAAAACTAAAATTCCTTATGAAATTTATATCCAAATGATGAAAGATAGTGAAAAAAAGAGGAGAGAAAAATTTCGCAAAGCCTATAAATTAATTTACAAGACTTAACTTTTTCGCACTCGCGCGCGCGGCTTTTAATTAACAAAATCATTAGCATTTTTCCTTTAGGTGCTGATTTTATTGATAAGCGCGCGGCTACCTATGATCCAACTCTCTCTCTCTCACTCTCTTTTTTTTTCTTTCTCTCTCTCTCTCTCTTAGTTTCCCTTTCCCGCGAGTGCACAGTTAAGGAACTTAAAATATTCCAAGAATAATTTCGTAGTGTTTTTCAGTAATAAAAGCCAAGTGTCTGTGTTTGTGTTTGTGTATGTGTGTAAAGAGAAAAGACCTTGAGACACAATGAAGGACGTGAGGAGAATGAGGAGGAGGAAGAGGAGAGTCTTCTTTCGCCCTCGGGTGCGCCACATACGCACTGCACTTTTTTATGACCTTGCAAAGGGAAAGGAAGGGCACACTTACAGGTACAATATTTATATGCACACACACAAACAAACACAAAAATTTACTCTTATTATATTATATATATATATATGTATATAATAATATGAATGGTGTGATCCTTTCAATCTTTTTTAACGATCATTGCAATTTATTATAATTTCCTTTTTTTTTCTCAACTCTTGACAATTTTTCACACCTTAATAATTGTTATATAAAGCATTATATAATTTTTTTATAGTAATTTTTAAAACGTAATTGCAAATATTATATAATTTATAATAACTATTATATCTGCCCTTAAGTTATAATACTTTTTATTTTTTTTAATTTATATTTTTATTCTGTTTAATTTATATTTTCATTCCGTTTAATTCATATTTCCATTCTGTTTAATTCATATTTTTATTCTATTTAATTTATAAATAAAATAAAAAAAATAATTCTTTAAAAATATTATTCTATTTGAAAAAATTCTATTCTTCAATTTATATAAAACAAACACAAAAATTTTTTTTCTTTAATTTATATTTTTATTCTGTTTAATTTATATTTTTATTCCGTTTAATTTATATTTCCATTCCGTTTAATTTATATTTCCATTCTGTTTAATTTATAAATAAAACAAAAAAAAGTATAATTACGTAAAAATATTTTTCTATTTGAAAAAATTCTATTCTTTATTTTAATAATAACGATTGTAATTGTGTTAGTATAATACAAATACTGCATTGTTTTATCCCGTTTATTAATTAAATGAAAGATAGTTTTTATACTTGTGCTTTATTATACTTATTGTATCAAATATTATGAATTATGAAAAAATAATTAAATAACTGAAAATTCAATATTATAATGAATATTTTTTTTTATTTATTGAAAAAAGCGATGAATATACAATTAACTAGTGTTATGAAGTAAAAATATTCAATTAGTAAACGGACGAAAGAGGTTTTTTTAATTACTTGATAATAGAAATGAAATAATCATTGAAAAAACGATTAAGTAGAATAGTTGCGAACTGGCCGCGATGGTTAAAGCCTCTAGGAGTGTGAATTCGCGATAAGAGTCCCGCGTTCGAATCCCCCCCCGGGGCATTGAAAATTTAAAAATTAGAATCCTAATATTTTTAATTTGTAAAATATTATAATTTAGTAATTTTGTAAGACTTTTACTATTTAATTGATAAAAATAATTTAAATTATAAATTTCGCAGGACTTTTATTATTTAATTTATAAAACATAAATTATTAATTTTGTAGGAATTTTACTATTTAATTTATTAATTTCGTTTGACTTTTATTGTTTAATTTATAAAATAAATAAATTATAAATTTCGTAGGACTTTTACTATTTAATTTACAAAATATTAGAAATTGTAAATTTCGTGGGGGTTTTTCTTATTTAATTTCATTCACATTAAAATTTTTATTTATTTAAATAAATAAAGAGTGGAAAATTTCTTCTTTTTTTCGTTTGAACATAAATCGAATCACAAAGGGAAAGAGAGGCTTGCATTGCATAAAAAGAAATCAGTCGTGACACAAAAGGCGAGAAAAAAAAAAGTTTTCAAAAAAGGTCGATAGTGCCCTCCTTATACGTGTGTGCCTGTGTGGTATATATATATATATATGTGCAAGTTTTTGTCTCAGTAAATGCAGAACTCGTTTAGAAGGACGTCTGGCCGCAGATTTTCGATGATTACAGAGCGACAGTATATTTTATTCGCATTGTGCATTTTACTGTAACAATATAATGTGTAACTTGCATTTTACGAAAGGGAATTTTTTTTTTCATTCAATCACAGTCTGTGGCCCCTTTCTCTGTTTAATTATTTATTTGCATATATTTTTTAATTCATTTTTTTACAACTTTGTTATTAATTTATTTTTCTATAACTGTTTGTTATTAATTTATTTTTTTAACTGTTTGTTACTATTTTATTTTTTTCTAACTGTTTGTTATTAATTTATTTTTTTAACTGTTTGTTACTATTTTATTTTTTTCTAACTGTTTGTTATTAATTTATTTTTTTAACTGTTTGTTACTATTTTATTTTTCTATAACTGTTTGTTATTAATTTTTTAAAAATATTTTTAATCCTCTTTCTATTAGCAACAATTCCTTGATAATTTCTTACTTACTTTTTTGTAAAACTAAAATTGTCAATTTTAAAAATTAATTATCAAAAAATAATAATTAATTAAAAAATAAAGAAGAATTAAAATATTATTTCAAATTTTTGTTAAAAACACTTAAAAATTTGAAATAATTCTTTAATTCTTCTTAATTTTTGAATAAATTATCAAAAAATCATAATTAATTTATAAATTCAGAAGAATTAAAAAATTATTTCAAATTTTTTGTTGAAAACACTTAAAAATTGAATTTTCGAAAAGTTGGAAACAATTGCTACAAATTATTTTTTTCTAAAGTAATAAAATTCTTCTGGCAAAATTCAATTATGTTAAAAAAAACTTTTAAATAATTTGTCGTCGAAGTAACATTTTATTTCTATCGAAATTTTGAAAAATAAAATTGAATTCTTTCAAAGAATTGTAATAAAATTTTTCATCTTTTTTTGAGGAATTCATTTAATTGATTTAAAATTTTGTTGAAAAATAATAATTGAAATTCGGCGAATTATTTTATTTTGTTATGAAAATTAATTGAAACGTTGCAAACGAATTACCAATATAAAGTAATAATCTCATGTTTAGTAAAAATAATTAAAAATTACCAAGTGATAAACTTAATATTTTATTTATTTATTTGTTTATTTATTTACATTTACAACTAAAAAATCTTTTTTCGAATAATTTACATTTTTTCGCTTTTAGAATAAGAGTGTTAAAAAAAAGGAGGAAAAGAGAAGGAAAAAAATGTAAAAAAAATGCAATTTTCCCCCCATTTTCATTCGTTACTTTCTTTCTCTCTCTCTTTTTCTATCCGGGGCCTTTCAATTTGAATTATTTTCAACCTTTGACACGAGAGGCACTTTACTTTTTAGTTGATTCACGCACATAGACATAGAGACTCACACACACACACACAAACACTTTTGCTCGACACAACATAACATCCCTCTTGTGACATTTCTTTTCACAATATTATTACTTCCTGATTCTCTGCTTTTGACAAAAGACACTCGCCTGATATCCGTCGTCTTGATCCTTGTGTGTTACTTATTCACAAGCGCGAGGCACCCCCTTTGTTATTACACTTTCCCGATCAAAAATGACATGTGCGTGTCTAATAACATTCCACGAATTCACCATAAACTTTTATGTAAATAACGAATTTAATGGAAGCAAAGAGCCAACGTCCCCCCGGGCAAATTGAATATAAATAATTATTATTGTTTAGCGTTCAAAGGAAAATTTTCATTTTATTTATTTTTTTAATTAATAACTAACAATAGATTAATTCTTAAATTAATAGGTTCCTGAAGTTGTAAAAAAACTATTTAATAGTATTTTAATTAAAATTAGAATAAAAATTGTGAACTAAAAGTTTAAAAACCGTAAAATAGGCCTTTTTCATTATCTTACAAATGAATACGATGACTATTTATTACAATATATTTATTGCAATGAATATTAGTTAAAATTAAAAATAGTTTAGAAAATATCATAAACAAACACAATTAAGTGATTTTTTTTGGTTTTGTACAACAAATAATTCAGGGAGCTAAATTAATTTCATTAATTATTTATTATTCATTAATTTAGAGAAAAAAAAATTTCTAATCAATTTGAAGAAAAGCTTTTAATCAATTTAAGAATAAAACGATTTTAAGTTAATTGAAGTTAAAAAACGATTTTCGAAATTAATTTCAAGAATAAAAAGGAAAAAGGAAGAAAAAAAAATGATCTGTTGTAGATTTTGCTTTTTCCAGTGTATAAAATGAAAAGTAAAGAGTTGGAAGAAAAAATATTGGAAAATTCAATCACTAAATGTGGAGAAATCCCTTTTTCTATTTAGTATCAAGTTCGAGAATAAGGGAAAAAGGAGAGTCTGCGATTATGAGACTCGTACATTTTTACTCCCGACACTCATTTAATTTCACCTTTCAGCTGTACTTTCTATTCTTTACCTTCTTATTACCATCGTAACCGTAATGAAACTTGATCAGATTGCTTTTGTATTTGCTTCGATTCTTAAAGAAGATTACATTCCTATTTGCATTTTGGAATACGAATAATATTCTATTACACACACAAACACACACACACAAAACAGGGAGGAAAAAAGATTTCAATTATCAGAAAATGTGTACAATACATTTTATTCAAATTGAAACTTTTTTACTATATTTTCATGCAGACTTTGTTTTCTTTTTTCTTTTCCAATTTTGTCTCTCGAAAAATAGGAATAAACGTTGTTAACTAAAATTTTTCAATTCAGGAAAAATTAACAATAGGATGTTTATTTATGACAATAAATTATTTATTACAATATATTATTTATTGAAAAAAATATGAGCTACAATTAACAATAGTCTAGAAAATATCATAAACAAAATGATAATTAAAATTTGCAAGTAAAAAATGTGGAAAAAAATTGTAGGTAGAAAAATGTGAAAGAAATTCTATAAAACAATAATTAAAATAAGAATTAAAATTGACAACTAAAATTTTTCAATTGGAGAGGAATTAATAATGATTATGTTTATTGCAATAAATATTATTTACAATTAACAATAGTCCAGCAAATATTATAAACAATGTTAATTAAAATCTGGAAGTAAAAAATGGGGGAAAAATTATAGGTAAACAAACGTGAAAGAAATTTTATAAAACAATATAATAATTAAAATAAGAATAAAAATTGTCAACTAAAATTTTTCAATTCGAGAAAAATGAATAATACGATAATTATTTATTGCAATAAATAATATTAGTCACAATTAACAATAGTCTAGAAAATATCATAAACAACAATAATAATAATAATAATAATAATAATAATAATAATAATAATAATAATAATAACAATAATAATAATAATAATGAAAATAGTTGCAAGTAAAAAATGTGGAAAAAAATTTTGTCGGTAAAAAAACGTGAAAGAAAATTTATAAAACAATTGAAAATAATTAAAAATAAAAATAGTTAAAGAGACATTATTACAATAATAATTGAGAATAATTATAATTCGAAATAATTAAAATAAATAATTGAAATAAATAATTGAAATAAATAATTGAAATAAATAATTGAAATAAATAATTAAAATAAATAATTAAAATAAATAATTAGAATAAATAATTAAATAACAATAATTTAAATTTGTAGAAAAATATTTCCTCCCCTCAGCACAGAGAGGATGAAAAATTTCATTACAAATTCTCTTTTATTTGTGTCTCTCATACTGTAAATTATAATTTACAAAACTGGAAAGATTCAAATGTTACACTGAGAAAGCTTATTATCAAAAGTTAAATTTTCCTTTTCTCTAATAAAGTAAAAGTCTCTGTCTCTCTCTTTCTCTCTCCCCTTTAATAAAGTTCAACGAAACTTTACATAAATCTGCATAAGTAAAACCGAAATTTTACTTAAAATTCACTTTCTCTATAGTAGTAAACGCGCAATGTTGTAATTCTCTTTCACCAACAGAGGATCTCATTCAAAATCATTAGCATCCAAATGAGCATGGTGAAATTCACAAAATTTCCTAATAAGAACATACTTATGAAAATTTTCTTCCCCTCGAAAGAGAAAAGGGTGTATATATAATAGTATACAGACACATCAACAACTTGAAAATTTTCCTAGACACAAATTTTAAAACTGTGCTTACAACAACATTATTTTTAATCGAAGCTAGTTTTTTTTTATTATGAAAAATCCGCTATTAGTAACAACAATTTTTTTTCTATTTATTCTATTTACTATTTAGTAATTTTCATTTCTGTTTTTTTTTTGTTTTTTCAATTTTGATTATTTTTTGGGGGGTTTTTGTTTTTATTATTTCTTGTTTAATTTAAATTTTTATTAATTTATGATTAATTTTTTATTATTATTATTATTTTTAATTTGGTTTTCAATTTAAATTTTTTTTATTGTTTTAGTTTTTATTATCTTTTGTTTACTTCTTTAAATTTTTATTATTTTTGATTCGGTTTTTAATTTTCATTATTTTTGGTTCGATTTTTAATGTTTATTATTTTTTATTCGGTTTTTAATTTTTATTATTTTTAATTCGGTTTTGAATTTCTATTATTTTTTGTTTCGGTTTTTAATTTTCATAATTTTTGGTTCGATTTTTAATGTTTATTATTTTTGATTCGGTTTTTAATTTTTATTATTGTTTATTACTAGTAGTGATTGCAACTACTGTTAATTGTGTAGCAACCGTCGATTATAGTAGTTTAATAATGTTGTCAATTATTGCACTCAACCACCAGTTGTAACAGGTTTTCTCATTAATTAGCATTGATAGTAATTATCATTAATTCTAACTCAAAATATTTGTAACTATTGATAATTGCAAATATTGCTTTGAAATATGATCGTTTGGAATTATTACTAAATTCCTTATACACTGCCATCACTTCTATTTTGTTTATGTTAATGAGTTTTATTAATTAATATTATATTATGTTGTTATTATAGCTAATTATACGAAATTTTAATTGACAATTTGCAATGTAATAATAGATTTAATAATAATATTAATAATAATAATAATAATAATTATTATTATTATTATTATTATTATTATTATTATTATAATAATAATATAATAATAATAATAATAGAAATAATAATAGACAATAGAGAATAGATAATAATAAACATAAATTAAAAAAAAATTATAGAAAGTTATTTATTTATTCAGGTGGCCGAATAGGTAATTTTATTTAGAGCCTTTCATTTTCACTTTAATATATTTCTATATATTTTCACTTTCACTCTAATTTTCTCTGTGAAAACTGAGGGGCAAAAAAATGGGAGGAGGGATTGAAAAGAAAGAAAAATAGAAATGAAATGAAATGCAACTGGATTGAAAATAGCACTTGATCAAAAACACGAGAGAGAATACAAGGAAATGAAAAATGTTCTTTGGTGAGGTGGAAAAAAAGGAAACAGTAGAGAAAAAGTGGTAGAGGAAATAAGGGAAATAGAGCAATTATGAACTCTGTGATTGTCAAATTAAGAGTTCGAACAGAGAGAAAGAGAGAGGGAGAAGGGGGGGGGGTGGAGAAAAAATAAAGAGAGAAATAGAAAAATAGAGAGGAAAATAAAAGAGTGGGAAAGAGAGAGAGAGAAAAGGGGACCTTTACTTTCCTCTTGTTTTCTAATAGAAGATGAAAAGAGAAGAGAGAGAAATAGAGAAAGGAAGGCAAAGAGAAAAAAAAAGAAAAGAAAGAGAAAAAAGGGACAAAAAGAGAAAAAGAGAAGTAGAGATAGAATTTGCGAAAGAGAGACAAAAAAAGAAATATAAAAGGGCAGGCAAATAAAGAAAGGGAGAAAAATAGAGAAAGGAAAAAGTTTAGAATTAAAAATATCTAGAAAGGGAGAAATAGAAGAAAAGAGAAAATAAAGCAGAAGAAAAATAGAGAAAGGAAAAAGTTTAGAATTAAAAATATATAGAAAGGGAGAAATAGAAGAAAAGAGAAAATAAAGCAGAAGAAAAATAGAGAAAGGGAAAAAATATAGAAAGAGAAAAGAACAAAAAGAGAAATAGAAAAATAGAGAAAATGGAGCAAGAGAAAAATAGAGAAAGGGAAAAGTATAGAAAACGAAAAATAAAGAAAGAGGCAAATAGAAAAAGGGAGAAAATAATGCAGGAGAAAAATAGAGAAAGGGTAAAGTATAGAAGGAGAGAAATAGAAAAAGATAGAAAGAAAAAGAGAAAAGGGGAATAGTGTACATAGGAAAAAATAGGAATATAGAAAAGGGAAAAATGAGTAAAAAGAGAGAAATAGAAAGAGAGAAAGAAAGAGTGAAAGAATAAGCGAGAGTGCAAAAATGCAAAGAACCAAAACACAAAAGAGAGTAGAAAGTAACAAGGGAGAAAGAGAAAAAAGAAAAAAAGAGAAAGAAGAAAATGGAGAAAGAAATAAAAAGAAAGAGAGAAAGAAGAGAAAAAGAGAAAGAAAGAAAAAGAAGAGAAAAAGAGAAAGAAGAAAATAGAGAAAGAAAGAAAAAGAAAGAGAGAAAGAAAGAAAAAGAAGAGAAAAAGAAAAAGATGAAAAAAGAGAAAAAAAATGAATGGAAAAAGTGAAAACAAAAAAGGGTTCAGCGAGAGAGGGTGGACAAAAGGAGAGGGCAAAGGGTGAGAGAAGGAGAGAGAGAGAGAGGACGAGAGAGAATCAAGTACGTGACGAGAGGCAATGCAACGAGTCGATGGTTACGGTGGGGTGAGCTCTCTTAAGCGTCTCATGGCGCGTCGTGCATTCCTTAGCTCCCAAGGTTGGGGTCAAGGCACACCTAAGTATCCATTGCGAGTCGTCCAACTTGACTGCTTGGCTTTTCAAGTCCTCTCTCTCTCTCTCACTCTCTCTCTTTTCCTCTTTCTACTTTGGCAAGTCAACTCCTCTCTCAATAAACTTTGTCTTCTTGTTTCGTTTCCAGGGAAATTCAAACAACTAATGAGACCGCAACTGTCAATGTCGTTTCTCTCCCTCTGTCCTCCCTTTTCTGCCCTTTGCTTTTCAACTCTAATATCCTTCGATCATGGCTATTTTCCTAATGGCCTCTTCAAATAGACATATATCATGGAGAGGAGAGTTTGTAATATTCTCTCAATGAATCACTATATAATATTACGTCTTCTTGATGTCGCCATTTCTCTTACGGCATTTGTTTTTTAGGACCTTTATTCCCTTTTTTATGATCTAAACCGCATTGGGAGAATTTTAAATTTTTGTCATTGTGTGTCTGTGGGTTTTGCTCCCTTTTTCTTCTATCTTTTTTTTCTCTCTCTCTCTTTCTGTCTTTCTTTTTTTCTCTCTATTTCTGTATTTCTTCTCTTTTTCTGTCTTTCTTTTCTCTCTGTATTTCTTCTCCCTTTCTGTCTTTCTCTTTTTCTTTCTCTCTCTCTTTCTCTATTTCTTCTCTCTTTCTGTCTTTCTTTTTCTCTCTCTCTCTCTCTTTCTGTATTTCTTCTCTCTTTCTGTCTTTCTTTTTTCTTTCTTTCTGTATTAAATTTTTTTCTCTCTATTTTTCCTTTTTCTTCTATCTCCCTTTTTCTCCCTTTCTCTCTCTCTCCTTTTTCTTTTATTTTTCTTTTTTCCTCCTCCCCTATCTCTCTTTTTCTCTCCGCATCTCTAGAGATGATGAGAATCCCTTACATGGCAGTATTTAGCATAAACCGCTTTCGAAAGCGGAAAAACGTGTAATTTTTGTAGCATTTTCTTCTCCCGTTGGTATTTACTGTCTTTGGATAGAATTTTGTTTGGTATTTCACCATCAGTGGTATAGTATTTACCATTACTATCACTAGTAGTACTATTATTACTGTCACTAGTGGTAAATAGTATTTTTTTCATCAGAACTAAGTTCTATTTTCCATCACGAATAGTATTTAGGATTACTGTCATTTTTATAATGTTTTATTACTATCGCTACTAGTGAATACTACTATTTTCACTAGTAGTAAATAAAATTAGTCATTAGTGGCAAAATACCATTAGTGTCATTGGTAGTAAATACCATTGTTTTTTCTAGTAGTAAATACCACTGCTTCTACTAGTAGTAATATAATTTTTAATAGTAGTAATATAATTTTTATTAGTAGTAAATATTTTTATTAGTAGTAAATATTTTTATTAGTAGTAAATATTATTCTTATTAATAGTAAATATTATTTTTATTCGTAATAAATATTATTTTTACTAGTAGTAAAGTAAAGTAAAGTGATCACTACTACGAATAATTGTTACTAGTAAATAGTAGTAAATAGTGACGAGAACTACGAATAGTTGTTACTAGTAGTCACGATTATTAACACTAATAATAATTAGCTACTGATAATTTCTACTAATAATCAACAATAATAATAATAAACATTGCTGTTAATAAATTACCAACTGAAAATATTTTTCAACGTTCCTCATTGAATACATAAAAATACAAAAATTGAAAAAGAAAAAAAATGAAAAATTTCAAAAGAAAAAAATGAAAAATTATTAAATAAGAAGATTCATGGTGAAAATAAGCGTACTTGGAAATAATGGTATTATAATCTACTCCCACCGCACAGTACGTTGAATTTCAAAGGAATGACAGTTTTCACAGCAAGCAGTTAAATTACACACTTATCTAAAACTTCATTTAGCCTTTCATATCTAAAATAGTTTTTCAAAAAAAAAATCCTTTTTCATCAACTGTGAATAAGCTTTAAAGTGAAAACTAGTAAAATGTATAATCATTTCTTGAAAGGAATTCTCTTGGTGTTTAAGAGAGAGAGAGAGAGAAAGACAAAAAAAAAGTTGCTGCAGATTCCCGCCTGACCACTCGACCTGCTCTCTTTGTTCTCTCTCTGAACGTCCTCGGTTTTACTCTCTTTCTCTCTCTCTCTCTATCTCCCTTTTCTTTTTCTCGTTAGCCACCAATCCGGAATGACCGCGTGACCCGTTTTACCACTTGGTTCTTACTCTCTTTCTCACTCTCTCATCATTTTCACTCTAGGAAATGTTTCTTGTAGTTTTTTCTTTTTTTTTGAAAAATAAAAATAATTTTAGTGATTAATTATCGTGTTTGTAATTTGCATAACAATCAGTCGAATAGTGTGTGATAATGAATGGTATTTTATGCAAGGGGAAAAAGTTCTTAGCTTTTTGTTTTGCTTTTATCGTGATATTTATTGTTTTTTTAATTTCCAACTGTTATTTTTTATTAGTTAAATTATATACACATTTTAGTAAATTCAATTACAATCGTAACCATTATATTTAAATTATTTTTTCTTAAATTATATTATTATTATTATTTTTATTATTATTAATTTTATTATTTTCATTATTATTATTATTATTATTAATACACGAAAAAAAACCTTTAACTGGAACAGCGATAACTTTCGCTAAAATAGCGAAAGTATTCGTTGAAATAGCGAATGTTTTCGCTGCAATAACTAAAAATTTAGCTAACATAGTGAAATTTTTAGTTTGTTCCAGGTAAAGATTTTTTTTCGTGTATTCATATTATTATTATTATTATTATTATTATTCTTATTCTTATTCTTCTTCTTATTATTATTATTATTATTTTTATTTTTATTATCTTTATTATTATTATTATATTATTATTATTATTATTATTATTATTTTACAATGAAAAACATTTATTTGAATCCAGTAAACTGTTATTTTATGCTTGAGTTAAAGAAACTATTTTCTTAATGTTTAAAAATTGTAGTATATACTATTTATAAACTTAATTATTTAATTATTAGTATCACAATAATTAATAATATTATACACATAAAAAAACGTTCAATTGGAACAGCGATTACTTTCGTTGAAATATCGAAAGTTGTCTTTAAAATAGCGAAAGTAATCGTTGCACTAATTTTAAATTTCGCTGATAGAGTGAAATTTGTAGTTGTTCCAGGTGAAGATTTTTTTTATGTAATATAATTTTATATTAATGTTATTAATTATTGATACTTAACTTAATTATTAATTAATATACTATTATTATTCTTAATTAATAATTAAAAACTTATATTAGTATTAATTGCATTGAAGGAAAATGTAAATTAAATTTTGTAATGAGTATTTTACAATTTGCGGAAAAAGTGCAATAAACCGAAAAAAATTTATAAAATAAAATATGTATTAAAAATAAGAATAATAATAATATTAATAATATTAATTGTAATATTTATAAAAAAAAATTAAACTTAAAAAAAAATTATGACGAATTCACTAAAGTTATATTAAAATTCTTGATATTCTTGATACTAAAATTCCACATAACTTTTTTTAATGTTTTATTTTTTGTATCAAAATTTCGGTTCGTTGCACTTTTTCCCCAAACTATAAAATACTTTTGCAAAAAATTTAATATACACTTTCCTTCAACGTATTAATCAATTATTTTTCTATTCACACCTTGTGACATTATTAATTAAAGTTAATTGAAAAAATTGTATCGATCTATTTTACAACTAACGAGGCGATGGCAAAAAAGTGTCTTTTTCCGTTTACAATTTTTTATCTCCTCTAATCGAAATTTCCAAGAAAAAGATATATTTTCAATTCGATGGTTTCTCGAAGTCCTTGAAAGTCCCTTTTTTCCTTCTCTCTATTATTTTTGTTTTCTGGATATTATTTTTTTTTCTTTTTCTTCTCTCTTCTCTCTCTCTTTTTTTTTTGTTTGCTTCAGAGTCGTAAAGAAGCTTTCCAAGTCCAATTACTGTCATCTAGGTCTCTCCGTTCATGTCGAATATAACGAGAGGAGAAAAAAAACCCGAATTGAAAGAAAAGAAAAGAAAAGAAGGAAAGAAAGAAAGTGAAGAAGAACATTTATCAGGGTTTCTTTAAAAGGGGGAGAAAGGAGGGAAAAGAATATAAGGCGCGCGTATTCTCTTTTGCTAAAATTACACTTTGATTCAAGTCTTCCAGTTACGATGCCTCGTCGATTCAACAGGTTGCCACAGCCCGCTAGTCGAAGCTATACGAGGTGAATCCTCCCGTTTCTTCTTGTCACTTCGGCCTACTCCGAAGTCATCCCTCTTTTTCTTCTTTTTTCTTCTTCGTTTTTTTTTCGTTTCATTTGTTTTCTCTCATTCTCCACGTTTCCTCCCATCTCTTCGTGTTTCCTGTTCTTTTTACTCTTTTTTGCTTTCTTTACTCACTCGATTCTGTCCAGAAAGTAAGGCAAATTTTCGTTTTTGTTTTAAAAAGGTATTTTACGATTGAAAAAAAATTTTTTTTACGATTGAAAAAATATTTTTTTACTATTTGCAAAAATATTTTTTTACTATTTCAAAAAAATAGTACTAATTGTTATTATTAATAAAAAATAGTACTATTAAAACTAATAGTACTTTAAACCACCAGTTTTTGAACTACCGATACTTTAAACTACAAGTTTTTGAAGTACTTGTACTTTAAACTACCATTTTTTAACTACCATTACTCTAAACTACTGCTAGGTTTTTTTAACTACAAGTTATTAACTACTAGGTACTTTAAACTACCAATTCGTTACTACTAGGTACTTTAAACTACCATGCTTTATCTACTTGGAACATTAAACTACCAATTTTTAACAACTAGTACTTTAGGCAACTACTGAATACAAAAACTACAATTTTGAACTACACGTTAATAACTACAACAACTTTAAATTACTGCTAGGTACGTTAAACTAACAGTTTGTGACTGCTAGGTGCTTTAAACTACCAGTTTTTAACTATTGGTTGTTTTAAATCACTGTTGAATACTCTAAACTACAATTTGAATCTACAAGTTACTTTAAACTACCAGATTTTAACTACAAATACCTAAAACTTCTACTATACTTAAAACTAACTACAATTTGAAACTACAAGTTACTTTAAACTACTAGATTTTAACTACAAATACTTAAAACAACTACTAAGTACTTTAAACTTCTATTACTTTCAACTACTAGTTTTTGTACTCATAGAATTTTAAAATAACCACTTCTTGAATTATTAGTACATTAAACTACCAGTTTTTGAACAACAAATACTTAAATCTACCTTCACATAAAACCACCAGTAGTTTAAAATACAAATATTTTAAACTACTGGTTTATAAAAAAATAAATTATTTAGAAGTTAGATACGAATTTTATTTTATCAGAATAAAAAAAACTACTAATTTTATTATAATTGCTTTTATTTTAATTATCATTCATTGATATAATTATTGTTATCGTCACTTTCTTATAATATTTATAATAAAAATAAAAAAATAGTAATAATAATAATAGTAATAATAATAATAATAAAAATAATAATAATAATAACAATAATAATAATAATAATAATAATAATAATAATAATAATAAGAAAAATAATAAAAATTATAAGAAAAATAATGTAATATTAATAATAATAATAGTAATAACCATAAAAATAATAAAAATAAAAATATTAAAAATAATAATAATAATGATAATGATAATAATTAAGTAGCGATTAACTGACATGCGAGCTTCTCAAGAATTTTTATTTTTAATTTATCATTGTTTCATCAATCCTAATTTCCTGTTTTCTTTCTCTTTTTTTTTTGCTGCCGTCTTTATCTGTTTCTTCCTTCCTAGTCGCTTCAATTACTTAGTTTCCGGAAGTGCGGCCATTTCTTTTTTACTTTGATTCGTTACGCTTCGATCGGCCTAAATGTGCGCCTTTAATTGCTCTCTGCCCCCCTTCTTTCCACCCACTTCTCCATGGGGGCGCCACTTTTCTCTCTCTCTCTCTCTCTCTCTCTCTTTTTTCCATTTTATTCTCTTTCTCTCTTTCTGCCTTGCATTTAATCTGCACACTTTACAACCTCTTTTTAAATCCCTTCTCAGGCGCTTCCTGCCTTTTTCGCGTTGCTAACAACATTTCTACCACTTGTACGTTGATGCAT
The DNA here is from genome assembly GCA_032872475.1 of Leptopilina myrica (nomen nudum). Classification (NCBI taxonomy): domain Eukaryota; kingdom Metazoa; phylum Arthropoda; class Insecta; order Hymenoptera; family Figitidae; genus Leptopilina; species Leptopilina myrica (nomen nudum). The sequence goes on along the minus strand of CM065465.1, from coordinate 3,974,916 downwards.
GCGTGTTTGGTACGTGGAGCAAGTTTTAGTTTTCTAGAGGGAGATAAAAAGAGAGAGAAAGAAAGAGAAAAGGAAAAACGAGAGAGAAAGGGAGAAAAAGAAGGAAAATGAAAGGGGAGAGAAAGAAGAAGAGAGGGAAAGAGTGAAAGAATTAGAAAAAGAGAAATAAGAAAAAGAGAGAGAGAGAAAGAGGGGGAATTTGGGAAAAAGAGAGAGAAGGAGAGAAAAAGTGTAAAAAAGAGAGAGAGAAATAGAAAAAAGAGAGGGAAAGTGGCAAAAAGAGAGAAAGAAATAGAAAAAGAGAGAAAAATTGGAAAAAGAGGGAAAGAAATACAAAAAGAGAAAGGGAGAAAGAAAATAGCAAAAAAGAGAGAAAAAGTGGAAAAAGAGAGAAAGAAATAGAAAAGAGAGAGATAGAGAGAAAGAAAAAAGGAAAAAAAGGAGAAAAATAAATAGAAAAAAAAGAGGGAGAAAAAAGGCAAAAAGAGGAAAAGAGAGAAAAAGTGAAAAAGAAAAAGAGAGAAAAAGTGGATGAAGAAAAAGAGAGAAAGAGAATAAGCGAAAAGAAGAAGTAAAAGAGTAAAGAAGGAGTAACAAAGAGAGAAGGAAAAAGATAAAAAACAAAGATAGACGTCGACGGAAGGAGATAGAAAACTGAAGATAAGAGACGAAAGAAATAGAAAATAACAAAAAGGAAAAAAGACAGAGAGAGAGAGAAATAGAGTAAGAGAGACAGTAGAGAACTTCCGGTGGAACATCATCGAACCGTGAGGGCCGTTACCACGAAATGCCTTGTTTCTTACTTATATTTACTTGAAAATTGTCTCAATTTTTTTTTTCATGTTGCGTGAGTAAAATGAAAAATCAGACTCTTCATTCCTCCTTTGTTCACAAAAAAAATTACGAATAAAAACCATTGTCTTAATATTCAATTTTTCCCCATAATTTTATTTCCGTTTTTATTTACAGATAGACAGTATGATAATTTTAGAAATTAGGAACGTGATGAAAAAAAGAGGATATTTACTTTAAATAATAATTTTTTAACATTTGAACTCGCTTTTTATTTCTAAACGAATAGATGAATGTGTCTGACCATACTCGATTTACTCCACTGAAAACATCTCCTTTCACTAGCTCTAGGCGATCACTTGTCTCATGGTTGGAATTATTTCTGGTCCGGAATTTTTCTAGTTGGAATTGATTCTGGTTGGAATTATTTGTTGTGGATGATTTTAGATGGAATTATCACAATTTGGGTACTATAGTACTGCTCTTAATTAATATTACTATTATTAATAACTAGTACTACTACTAATTACTAGTACTAATATTAATTACTAGTACTGCTATTAATTACCAGTACTGTTATTAATTCCTAGCAATACTTTTAATTACTAGTAATTACTAATACTACTACTTACTCTTATTTATTCTAAGTGGGTCAATTATTTAATCTTATTTAGTTTGAATCATGTTTGTTTGGAAACGTATTTAGTTGAAACCATATTTAATTGCAAACATATATTTACTTTTAATACTTTTTATCTGGAACCATATTTACTACTAACTGTTTTTAGTTGAAATAATGTTTTCTAGGAACTGTATATTTAGCTGACTCCCAAATTGTAATCATTTTTATCTGCATCCCAAATTGGAACCATTTTTAGTTGGAACCTAAATTTGAACCAGTTTTAGTTGGATCCTAAATTCGAACCATTTTTAGTTGGAACCTAAATTAAGAACCATTTTTACTTGGAGGAATATTCAGTTGGAACCCTATTTACTTGGAACCATAGTCATCCAGAAGCATAATCGGTTGGAATCATCAACCTTCAGTTTTATTTGAATGTATCAAATTGACACTAAAGTATGGTTCAAACAGATGCGAAAAATTTGAATCAATTTTTGTCATTGATCCACATGTTTGGTATCAATTCGTTGCAACTTAATACCATTAAATTAACAGATCTACTATTCATCAAACTTTGAGCCCCGTTTTACCAATTTTTCAAAATAAAACAACAATTTAAAGAAGCCTGCAACATTTTTTCTAATATAAACTCAATTTTTTATTACAAACTAAATCGACAAGGAATATTTATTCCCCGTGCCAAATGCAATAAATCCGGTCATCAATATTCAAATAGGAATATTATAACATTAAGGTGTCAGCTTCTAAAACAACATTAAGGTGTTGATCGTCTCCTAAAACCTTTGCTCGAAATTGCCAAAGGATTCGGAGCATTGGAAAAGCAAATTCGATACTACAATTCCGATCAAATATTTGAGGGGTTGTGTGTATCGAGAAACTCTCTCCCTCTCTCTCTCTCTCTCACTATATAGTATATATTGACTCGTCATTTGGCAGCGATGAAGGAGCGCTTACGCTTTGGGAGTGGTCCCGTAAATCGTGGAAATTGTTCTCAGTGCTAGATTGCAGGTGCGTCAATGGCTGATGTTGACGTTGATGTTGACAACGGAGGATCGTCTGTTGAACGTGACGTGGTGGTATATAAGCGAAGCCAGGAGGATTTCACTCTGACGAAGTTTACAACACAATATATATATATATATATATCAATATATAGTCTGTGAGGAACAGACTAATTTCAAGCAATGGTTGCTTGAAGCCACACGCACACACACTCACTTGATAGTGGTATATGTATGTATAGCAGTGATATGGTTATGGTACAATTGCGGTGACGTTGCTCTCACCCATTCGCTTCGTATTATAAGACCACCTCCGGTGTATTTCCCAAGGATCTCTGGAGATATTCGTTCCAAAAACGATTCCTGTCCATCTGATGGATTCCTAGTGGTCTCTCTTCATCTACTCTCTCATTTTCTCTCTCTCGCTTTCTCTCTTGTTCTGACCCTCTCTTCTCTCTACTGCTCATCAACCAGATGTAAATTTCATACTCACGAAAGTCCCTTCTCACTACTAGGGCTCTCCCTGCCCTCTCTCGTTTGCGAACGATTCTGTCCGTTTATGCTGAATGAGAATGCGTGTTTGCTACATAACATTTCGCATAAAATCGATATATACATCACCTCCCTCTCGGCCTTCCAACGCCATTACGATGTGATGCTCGTAAAACAGCAGCGGATACTTGTGACTAGAATTTATATCGAGCTTAATGGTCCGGCTCTCGGGGGAAAATAACTTGACGTTTCTCTTTCAATGTCTACTTTAGATTTTTTTTTTGTTTCTTGACTAGAGAATAATTTTTTCCCACTGATTCACTTCTTTTTGGGTATTTGGTATTAGGAATGAGTGTTGTGAATAACATTGATTAATGGTTGCGGAAGTTGGGAAGTCGAACGAGAGGAGCGAAAATTTTAAGGAGTGTTAAGGATGCTAGGATTACAACTAGTGATTGGTACCATCAGTTGTAGTGACTATTACCACTAGTAATCCTACTTATTTTCAAAATTATCATGTATTTTTCATTTCTACAAAATAATTATTTTATCATTTATAATTTACTTTTATTTATATAATTTTTTAACCATTTTAATTTTGACTATTGAAATACCATTTCATAATGATACTATTTTTGGTACCACTGTTAATTCCACTAATGATACTAATGTTGGTACCACTGCTAATTCCACTACTGTACCACTACTGTACTAGTACTAACGCCACAACTTGTTGCTACCAGAATAATAACAATACCATCAGTACTATAGTACTATTGCTTTTAATATTTGTACCATTCACCGTAACCATAACTAATAATTGGTACCATACTAATTGTCTCACTAGTTATTTCTACCATTCATAATACCACCAATAACAGTTGGTACCAACAATTTTAACTAATATTAATAAATTCTTCAACTACAGGCTCTGTACACATCTACTAAAACCTACTATTTACTACTTTTTTTTATACATCATTCTACTATTTGGTTACTTTTTTACATTTTTTAGCCACTAAAACCTTCGACTTGTTTTTTTTATATTTCCACTACATTAAATTCGCTAATACTAGAAATAATATCTCTTGATTTTTCTTCAACATTATCCTTATACACTAAAAAAAATTAATTGATTCAAATAACCGATTACTTGACTATTATCGATTAAATATTTAATTGAATCAAATAATATTTATTCGAGTCAATTAAATGGTTCAGTTCATATTTGCTTCAAATACTAAAGTTATTGATTCAAATACCATTTAATGGACTCCATTAAATATTACTTGATTCAAATACCATTTAATTGACTCCATTAAATATTACTTGATTCGAGTAAATATTTAATTTATAATAGTCAATTAATCGTCGTTTTATGAATCAATTAAATTTTTTTCCAGTGTAGAATTAAAAAAAGGAATAGAGACTATTGTCGAAAATTATAATCAGATTCCTTAAAACAATTCAAATATTATCAAAAAAATGTGAAAAATTTAATTATTTTCAATATCTCCGGTATTTTTATGAAGTTTCGGACAAAATTGATAAAATTTTCAACAACAACAAAAAATTGAAAAAATTCATTTACAATTCAATTCTTTTTATAAATAATAAAATTCATCGTAGAATTTCAATTATTTTTAATACAATTTTACAGGAATTGGTCAAAAATATAATTATTCTGAAAAATTGAATTTCAATTCCGTGAAAAAAATGAATTATTCAATTATTTATTTTCATAAATATCAAAATTTTTTCACAGAAATTCAACTCTTTTGAAACATTTTAATAGAATTTGTTTTGCAATAATTCAATTATTTTTATAAATAATAAAATTCGTCGAAGAATTTCAATTAGTTTTGAAAATTCCAGTTAAATTCTCAGCAATTATTAAATTATTTTTATAAATAATAAAATTCATAACAGAATTTTAATTATTTTTAACAAAATTTTATAGAAATTGGTTCAAAAATATAATTATTCTAAAAATTCAATTTCAATTTCTTGAAAAAAGCAATTATTTAATAAAGTGGTTTTTTAATTAATTATTTACAGAAGTATCAACATTTTCCACAGAAATTCAACTATTTTTTTACAACCTTTTAATATAATTTTTTGCAATAATTCAATTATTTTCATAAATAATAAATCATTTATTTTGAAATTTTTTTTTTAAATTCTTTGAAAGAATTTGATTTTTTACAAGAACATTGAAATTTTTCACTGGAAATTAATTATTTTTAAATATTTTAATAAAATTGTTGGAAAGAAATCGATTATTTTAAATATAATGTTAAGTAAATTTTTTTTTTAAATAATTTAAATACTTTTTTAGATTTTAATAAAATTCTTCCAAAAAGAATTCAATTATGTCGATGAAAAACTAAATAAATTCCGAAACATCAACTATTTTCAGGTATTTTAATAAAATTCTCGGCAAAAATCAATAATTTTGATAAATAACAATATTCATCGCATAAGAATTTAATAATAATTAAAAGTTAATAAATTTCTTCTTGTAAATTCGATTATTTGAAGAAAAAAATTATAATAATATATCGTTCACGTGAATTCAATTATTTTCAAAAATTTTGATTTCAATTTGTAAAATTTAATTATTTTTAAAAACTTTATGCAATTTAACGATTTTAAATATTTATTTATGTAAGATTTCCAAACAGAATATAATTATTTGAATATTAGAATGTACGAAAAATTAGTCAACAGAAATGAATTATTTAAATTAGAATTTACAAAAAATTAGTCAAAAGAAATGAATTATTTTGAAATTTGTAAAAAATTTTTTAAAACATAAATATTTTCTTAAAACTTAAATATTTTTTTTAAATATTTAAATAATAATGAAACAAATTTAAATTCTTTCATGTATAATAAAATTCGTTGCAAGAATTCAGTTTATTATTAGGATAAGAAAGGGAGTAAATATTTTTTAGGAAAATTAGGCAAAAGTCAGGAAAGTAAAATACAGAATGGAATTTTTGGCAGTTTTGTGAAGTTTCTAAATGGAATTTTTTTTATCCTCAAGTTTAGTTTATCGGTAGCTACTTTTTTTTTAGTTTGAAAGCTACTTTTTGCTACTTTTTTAGTCTTAAAGCTATTTTTTTGTCGGTAGCTATACTTTTTGACACTTTTTTTAGTTTGAAAGATACTTTTTCGTCGGTAGCTACTTTTTGACACTTTTTTTAGTTTGAAAGCTACTTTTTCGTCGGTAGCTACTTTTTGACACTTTTTTTAGTTTGAAAGATACTTTTTAAAAATTATTTATCCAGTGCGAAGTTTGCATTGGCAGTTAGTCCCAATATTTTTTTTTTACACAAATAAATTAATATTTATTTGTGGAAACAAAAAATTATTTCGAAACTTTCCTCATTCGTTTCTGTGGAAGTGAAAAAATGTCGCTATTCGAAAATTTCCCTCTTCTGAAGGAGAGAGTTCTTATATATATATATAATTAATTTACGAAAAGGTCGAAAGACTTTTTTTTTTCCTTCGTCTCGTGAACCACTTCAACTTGAAACGATTACGTTACTAGTAGAGAATTAATAAATGAATAGACAGTGAGAGAGAGAGAGAGAGAAAAAAAAATTGGAAACGAAAATACTTTTAAGTGGGACATGTAATTGTAAGAATTCACAAGTGTCATGCTCAAAATCGAAGATCGTCGGTGCAATTTAATCGGATTTATGGCACTCTTGGTACCCTTAACTCAGGTGCTTGCTCTCGAGACGAAGTTCCCTCGAGGCACGAATTTTCAAAGTTATTCCATCTCCCTTTCTCAAACCCCCTTGACAGTAAGCTCTCTCGCACAAGTCTAGTAATTCTCTCTTCGATTTCTCTTACTCTCTCGCTCTCTCTCTCTCTCTCTTATTCTATATTTTTCTCTCTTTCTCTCTCTTATTCTATATTTTTCTCTCTCTCTTTTTCCATATTTTTCTCTCTTTCTCCCCCCCCTCTCTCTTTTGCGCTCGCTTTTCTCTCTCTCTCTCTCTCTCTCTCGCCCACTCCCTTGCTGTCTCTCTTTCAACCTCTTATGGTCGATCGCTACTTTACGCTTCGCCGGACATACTTCCTCAACTATATATCCGAAGAAGAGAGGAAGAGTGATAGAGTGAGAGCGAGAGAGAGAGAGAGAGAAAAAAAGAGAGAGTGAGAGTGATGGTAAGAGAGACGACGCTCAAGTTGGACAGGAGAATATGCACACCGAAGAAGGAGTTTCTCGGGGATATTCCATTCGCGACATGAGAGCAAAGAATTACATGCGCTTCAAGAAACTCCCAAGATTTTAAATCCCAAATTGTTCCTATATTCCAATGTCTAAACTATCCATGAGGAAAAAGAAGTCACATCAATTTTTTTCTCTCACAGTTTTATTTGATTTTTTTCCTATCGCAACTAAACTGAAAATTTAGTCCGTTTTTTCACGAAATTTTTACACTGCACTGATTCTTTTTCTCTCCATATTTATTCTTTTTCATTTCATTCATTATTTTATTTATTTTTTTTACTTCATTCATGTTTTTGTTATGATTTTTATTTCATTTATTATTTTGCTGATTTTCATTTCATTAATTTATTTATTTTTTTCATTTATTTGTTATTTTTGTTATAATTATATTAATTAATTGTTAAACGTTCTAAATTCAATGTCTGATAAAATAATAATTGTGTAGAATCACGAACGTTTTGAGATTCAAGATGGAGTCGCTACTCTCCACCTGCGAACGCCAAGGTCACCGCTAGATGGCAGTTCAGTTCCTTCTTGGAATTTTCCCTGACCTCTGGTGGCGACCTTGGCGTTCTCAAGTGGAGATATTAAATCACCGATAAATTTACTATCATTAGAATAATGTTATTTTTTCTAAATTATCAAAAAATTTTCTACCAGATTAATATATTTTTAAATAATATATTTCTAAATAATATATTTTTAAATAATATATTTCTAAATAATATATTTTTAAATAATATATTTTTAAATAATATATTTTCTTTAACACTACACTTAAAAAATTATGTTATTCTACAGTTTTGTTTTTATTATTATTTTTTCGTGACAGTTTTCTATTTTCCGCAGAGGGTAAAAATAAGTATAGAAACAAAATCTGTGAAGAGTAAATCTCTTTTTAGGAGTTTTTTCCCTGGTATTTCTTTTTTTTATTTTTCGTCGCCTATTGGTTTAACCAGATTTACGAATTTCTTCGGTCCGAAATCGTTCTTCGCGTGAAGGGATTTTCACTCCCTTATAATACATCTTGCGAAAGTTCGTTAAAGCGTTAGTAATCTCCGAAGCGATAAGAAAAGTTCCAACTCACGTTTTTTTTTCTTTTTTACTATACGAGAGAGAAACCCTCCGCTTTTTATGTGTATAAGGTGTGTCTCGAAAAACTGAAATTCTACTTTCCGGGCAACAAACGTCATCGGCGGAAGTAATTTCCAAAACTAATGAATAACATTTTCAAAAAAAAAAAAGAAATGTGACTGGAAAAGAATTCGTTTCCAAAGTGAAACGTATTTTATAAAATAGAAAAAAATTTTATTTACTAACGCAACAATTTGAAATTTAATATTTTTTTATTATAAATATATAAAACTGCCCGTTTTGTAAATTAATATCAATAATAATTATTTTATTTTCATTATTAAATTCTTATTTAATGCCTGATAATAATTTTAATTATTTTTTTAATTATTTATTTATTTATTTTTTCATTTATTTATTTATTTATTTATTTATTTATTCATTTATTTATTTATCTATTCATTTACTTATTTCATTGTAAGTTATAGTAATTTCGTAACTAATAATAATGTTATATTTAATATTTTAATTACAAAAGAATAATAATTCAATTTAAAAAAAATATATATATTTTTATTTTAAACAAACATTAATCAAGATTTAATTACAACTCAATAATTTGTTTATTTATATAATAATTAGACGTGGCATTCACTTCGGTTCATTAGTAAATAATAATTTAATTTGAAATTGAATATTAATAATAATTTAATTGCAAATTGAATATTAATAATAATTTAATTAAAAACTTAATATTAATAATAACTCAATTTCCATTTAATAACAACAATAATAATTTAATTCTAATAAATATTTTTTATTGTTTAAATTGATAAAAATTGTTTTTTTTTTTGTAATTTTAAAGAGAAAATGGAAATTTTTTTTGTTCTCAACAATTTCAATTGTAAAACGTCGACGGAATAGATTTTTATATGTAGATAAAAAATGCAAATAATTTGATATAAATATGTTATGAATTATATGAATAAATGTGCAATTACGTATGCAAATAAATATATAATTAGAAATGCAAATGAAAATGCAAATAGAAATATGTAAATAAAATGTGAAATAAATATCGAATAAAATGTAAGGGTATGAAAAAGTCGCTGAGAGAAATTTGTTAACAACTTTTTCAACGCATGACGCTTTATTAGTTTATAAAGTTTGTAAAGAGAATTATTTTTCAACAACTGTTATCGTTACTTTATAATTACTAAATTATTTCCGGTTTATTTTTAATTATATTTTTTATATTGTTTATTTTTTTAGATACTATTTTGAGTACATTCTTTTTATTGTGTGACGTTGTAAAATTTAATTTTACAACTCACATATTTTATTTTAAATTATAATTTATATTCATTAATTAACGATTCACTTTCATTCGAGATTCTGGACAAACAAATATTAGATTATTATTATTCTAAATATTAATTGTAATTATTTCCTTTTAATCTATGTAAAACTCCCTGATCCTGAGTCAACTTCCTCAACTAAATTTATGGAAAATTCTATTGGAAATTACGTTTCCGTATTATTAATTGATGTTTTGGATATTCTATCAGTTTGGCGATTGAAAGATAGTCAACGACCATTATTGGAGGAGAATTACATTGATTCAACATCTAGCGTCAAGAAAATTACTTCTCGAAGAATTTTCATTATTTTATTGAAGAATATGTGGAATTTCCTGTGGATTTTATTTAGAAGATTATTTTGTGAATTCAAATTTCGATACATTTCATCTATCCAATCACAGTCGTGGAACGCAAGAAACTTTCCTTCCCATTTTATTAACCAATCAGAATTCGTTTCAATTTCGCGCTTCGTAACTATTAATTGTGATGTTCATTTTTTTACGTTGGCAACGAATTCCCTAGGAGATTAGTAAACAACAAATTTTTATCATTCTGGGAAAGTAAATCGTTAATGGTGGACGTTTATTTTTCATAAGGTTTCTTTATATTTTGGGGATTGAGATTAATTTATAATAATATTCTGGAGGAACGTTGCCAACGGATTCAAATCGACTTTTTTTTTCAAGACTTCTTTGAAAAGAAATTAATTTCGGTAAGAGTTTGTTAATTTTTGTTGTGAGATATCTCAAAAATTTCTTTGTTTATTTCCTGATTTCAGCATTCGGTTTATTTCATTTAAATTCATTTAATTTTTATTCAATTTATTAATTTCAATAAAATTTTGTGATTTGAGATATCTAACGACATTATTGTTTGTCCAAAATTATCTCTCAGAATCCTTATTCTATTAAGAATAAGTAAATTTAATTCATTCTAATTTGAGATTCAAAATTGTTAACTTTTTATTTGTAATTTATTAAAGTTGTTCCCTAATCCAAATTTTATTATGTCGATAAAATAAAATATTACCTAATTTTTGTTAACCTCTAAATACATCTTTGATTCCTAACCTATAAATTTAGCTTTGTCTTTGTCTTTTATAAAAATGATTTTTTCTAAATAAACAACGAACCACCCCCTCTACTATTTTCCAGCGTTTGGGTCTGTGGCTAGTGCGGATAATTTCAAGAAGATTGATTTGGTGTCTAAATTCTATTTTTTTTATTTTTTTTTATTTTTTTCTTTAATATATTTTGAGATAAATACAAAAGTTTATCTCTAGAATTTTGTTTATTTATTGGTATTTAGCCTGGTGGCCTTGTATATCAATAAATATATTGGTAAGGTAAATTTTTATTAACAATCTTGTTAATTTAGATTTCCCTGATTATTGATCAATTTTATTCTTTATTTTTCTTTACTTTTATTCGTCTTTCAAGACTGGCGCCCAATTCTTCACACCATTTTTTTTATACTAATATATACGTTTATTCGGTTAAAGAAAACAAATCATTTTACGGGTTACAATTGTTATATTGTTATTATAATTCTTATAATTCCTATAATTATAATTGTAATTAATATTTTTATTATTATTATTATTATTATTATTATCATTCTATATTTTTATTTTTATTCTTATTTTTATTGGTATTACTATTCTAATTAATTTTTCTATTATATTATTTTTGTTACATAATTGTTTTAATTATTTTGTTCAATTATTATTATTATTAATATTATTATAATTTTTGGCTTTTGTTCTTGAACGTTTTTGTTATTTTAATTTAGTCGTTCTTATTATTGTTAATTTGATTTTGTTATTGATTTTCTATTATTATTATTATTATTATTATTATTATTATCTTATTTTTATAGACATTTACCAGAAAAAAATTTTCCATGAAAAAAAAAATTTCACTAATACAAAGAAATTAAAAACTAATTTTTTCCTGTTTCAGTTAAAGATTTTGTTTCATTTAGAAGATTTTTTCTCTCAAAATTTGAATTAGTAAAAATTTTCACTAATTTAAATCAGGGACTGACTTTTTGCTTTTGAATTAATAAATTTTACTAATCAAGTAGAAAAAATAGCTATTCGTAAAGTTTACTAATTCAGAAGCAAAAAGTTAGTCACCTAAAAATTAGTAGACATTAAATTAAAATTAAAATAAATTAGTAGTAATTTTATTTATTAGAAAAATGTACTAATTTAAAAGCAAAAAAGTTAGTCACTTGAAAATTAGTTGAAACTGAAAAGAAATAAAAATAAATTAGTAGTAACTTTATTAGGAAAATTTACTAATTTAAAAGCAACAAATCAGTGACTTAAAATTAGTAAAAAATAAAATAAAAATAATTTATTGGAAATTACTATTTATTTGGAAAATTTGCTATTTTGAAAGCAAAACGTAAATCTCTGAAACTTAGTAGAAATGAATTAAAATAAATTGGTAGTAGAAATTACTATTTATAAGTAAACTTTACTAATTTTGAAGCAAAATGTTAGTCATTGATTCGAATTAATAAACATTTTTATTGTTCTTATTTTTTTATTTCTTGTTTTTGCTAAACTTTGTTAATCATAATATTTTTATTAAAATTATTGTCTATTATTAACATTTTTATATTTAAAAAATTTATTCCTATTATAAATTATGTAAAAAATACAAGATTAAATCATTTTGACTCTTTTCTATTAATATTAATAAATTCCATTATTAGTATTTATTAAGTCAAAAGTTGAAAATGAAAATGGGCGTGTGAAAATAAATAATTTATATACGAGAGAAAGAAAAAAGGAGTGAAAAAAGTTGAGCCGCGAAAGAAAATTGAAAGTGTGCTTAATTGAAATTCAAAAGAGCACCCAGTAGATAAGAGGGAGAACTTGTTTTAGATGCAATGTTTTAACTTTACCCGACCTCATTCTCATTTTTTCTCTTCTTTTTTTTTTGTTTCAGGTAAGTTGAAGGAAGTCAAGTCAAGCCCAACCAAGCCGTCACTTTTGCGGACAAACAATTCTACTTTTCCGCGAGATTTTCGCATTATCATGAGCAAATTTGACTTTCCACGGTCTCTGCTCACTCACTCACTCACTCTCTTACTTTCTTTTTCTTTCCTCTTTCCTCTTTCCTTTTTTCTTTCTTCAGGCGTTCTTTTCCACATCTTGCGTTCCGGCCTGAAAGTTCCCAAGGGGGTCTTGGATTCACTTCTCCTTTTCACCCCCGATTCCATTCGCCTTCTGCTTCACTCTCTCCCTCTCTCTCACTCACTCACACTCCTTTAAAATTTCGTTTTCTTGCTTCCTTTTTATTCACCGCACTTTGGAATCGACTATGCATCAGGCAAATTGCCACCGATGGAATGGCAAAAATTCCTCACACTCGCACGAATTGCAAAATACCCAAGGGGTGAGTACAACGTTCAGGCATTACTCGTGTATTATGAAAATACAAAAAAAAAGTAGAAGAAGAAGGAGAAGAAGAAGAAGAAAAGAAATAAAAATCGTATAGGAAAAGTGGATTTTAAAAGTACCATTACTTTGTTTTTTTACTTTAGTTTTTCGTAAAATTGGGTGGTTTTCCTCTTCTTATGTTTGCGATCAAAATTCATTGTTTGTGTATCTATTTACTGTGTACCTACTTACTTGGTTTTATATTTTTTCAAAATAGTTCACGGAATCGGGAAGTTTATTTCGTTCATTCTGATATTCTGTTTCTGAAGTTCCTTCTATTGCAAGTATTATTATTTTTGGTACCAAGAACTTAAACATTTTTTTTGGTATTAAAAAACTTAAAACTATTTTTTTGGTACCAAGAACTTAAACTATTATTATTCTTGGTACCGAGAACTTAAATTATTTTTGTTGGTACCAAGAACTTAAACTATTATTACTCTTGGTATCAAGAACTTAAACTAGTATTAAGTTTGGTACCAAGAACTGAAACTATTATTATTCTTGCTACCAAGAAGTTAAACCATTTTTTTTGGTATTAAAAAACTTAAAACTATTTTTTTGGTACCAAGAACTTAAACTAGTATTATTTTTGGTACCATTCGTTGTAACGTTATTTATTAGTATCTTAGACTGTTACGATAAAATAGTTGGGTACCATTAATTGTAAAGACAATTTTTAGTTGGTACCATAATTTTAATTGAAAGTAATTAATTGCTATGTTGAATTGTAATTGCAATTATTGGCTGGTACCACAAATTAGTTATAATATTAACAGTTGCATTTAATAATTGTAATGGAAATTATCAGTTGGTACCACCGATTGCAACTAAAAATATATTTTTTGCAAAAAATTGTAACTTCAATTGCTATAGTTGGTACCATTAGTTTTAACTGAAATTATTAATTGGTACCATAACTTGTGACCACAATTATTAATTGGTACCATACGTGGTGACTACAATTAATTATTGGCACTATAAGTTGTGACCACACTTATTTACTGGTACCATAAATTGTAACTATAATTAATAGTTGGTAGCATTAATTGTTACTATTAAATGTTACTGTAGTTATTGGTACCATTAATTGCTACTATTAAATGTTACTGTAATTATTGGTACCATTAATGACAAGTGTAATTTTTGGTACCAATAACTACAAGTATAATTTTTGGTACCATTAATTGCCACTATTAAACGTTACTGTAATTATTGGTACCATTAATGACAAGTGTAATTTTTGGTACCAATAACTACAAGTATAATTTTTAGTACCATTAATTGTTACTGTAATTATTAATTACATTAATTACAAGTCTAATTTTTGGTACCATTAATTGCCACTATTAAACGTTACTGTAATTATTGGTACCATTAATCACACGTGTAATTTTTTGTACCATTAACTACAAGTGTAATTTTTGGTACCATTAACTACAAGTGTAATTTTTGGTACCATTAACTACAAGTATAATTTTTGGTACCACTAACTACAAGTATAATTTTTTGGTACCACTAACTACAACTATAATTTTTGGTGCCATTAATCACAAGTATAATTTTTTTTGTACCATTAATTACAAGTACAATTTTTTGTACCATTAACTACAACTGTAATTGTTGGTATCATTAATTGTAACAACAGTAATCAGTCAGTACTGTCAAATCTCAAATGTATCGAATCTTTTAACAATCATTTTAAAATTAAAATACAAATATTAATAGTTAGTACCAGAAGCACAAAAATTAAACAATTACCTCTAAATTCCGACCAATTGATACCATTTTTGTTTCCTTTTTTTTGTCTCTTCTCTTCGTCGCTTTCTTTCTCTACATTCTTTTTTTTTCTTTCTTGCTGAGTGAAGACACATTTTTTTCTTTCACCACAATAAATCATTTTTCCAGCATTTTTCTTTTCTTGGGTCAACGTGGCCTGGATTTGTCAAACTTTAGTCGTCTTCAGACAACACTCCCCTGGGAACTGAGAACAAGGAAAGACGCACACTAACACACACACACACATATATATACACTTTCCTACAGATTTTAATCCTACCTCTTCAGAGAATGCACGAGCTCATTTTCTAGAAATGCATTATACTGTACTTTTTTTCTTCTTCCTTTTTTCGTCACGTTGAAAGCTCGTGAGGAGAAAAAAAAATCAAAGAAACTTTTTTTCGAGTCAATATGAAATTTTAACTTGACATTTTTTTTATTCACTTTTTTTCCAAATTTTCTAATATTCAGTAGAAAAATTTTTGAATTCTTTAATTAATTGTATTTTTTCAATGCGAATCGAAAAGAAAAAGACATTTTTTTCCATAGAAACAAAATTGAAAAAAAGCTCAAAAAAATAGATTTTATACAGACTTTTATAACTTATAAATAAATTTCATGACAATCATTGTAACGAAGAAAAATCTTGATAGAAAGTTTTGCAAGTTAAAAATTCTCCAGAAATCCTTATTACATCAGAATCAGTACCAGAAAAAAAGGAAAAAAAAACTTTTTTTTTTCCACGTGCTTCACGAGAGTCGACAAGAATCCCTCATAAAAAAGTTTTTTTCAAACCATTCCTCCTCCTCCTTTTCGTTTCCTTTTCCCTCACTGATTTTAAATTTTCCACTTCGAGTGTCTCAAGTCTGCCGACAATTTTTATTTCCAACCCCACCACCAACTCTCAATTAATACACGACGAAGGAGTCGGTCACACCAAAAAGGTAGACCACACCACCGTCAGAGTTGAGATCAAATTACAACAAATTTAAATTAAGGAAACTTGAATTCATAAAAAAAAAAAAATGAAGACGAAAAAAAGGAATATTTTTCCTAAAAGTCAGACGAACGTTAGTTCTAGACAAGGTTTCTTGGAATGTTCTTTTATGTTCGTTTAAATTCTTCGAAAATGTTAAAAAAAAATTTATTTCTTGATATAAAATAATTTTTGGTTTGTTAAGAAAACGAATCAAGTAATGACGTAGTGTTTGTTTTGGTACTATTAAATTTAATTGTTATCATTTATTGTAAATTTGTAACTAATAATATTTTTGGTACCATTCCTTGAAACTACTATTATTTTTAGTATCAAGTAATGCAACTAGTATTATTATCTTTGGTACCAACTGAAGCAACTAGTATTATTATCCTTGGTACCAACTAATGCAACTAGTATTATTTTTAGTAACATTTGATGAAACTGTTACTTTTTTGCAACTAGTATAATTTTTTGTACTATAGCAGTAATTATTATTTACGTGCCACTTCTAGTAATTTCTATTATTTTTGGTCCCAAATACTTTACCTGGTATTATTTTTGGTTATCATTAATTTTATAGTAACATTTATTTCGATTATCATCAACTGTTGCAACTAGTATCATTATTGATACCAAGTACTTCACCTAGTATTATTTTTGATATCATTCATTTAAATTATTACCAACTTTTGCAACTAGTATTATTATTGGTACTTTTTTTTGTAACCACCATTGCTTCTGGTACCAACGAAAATTACTACTTTTATTTTTGGTACCAAATAATTAAACTGGGATAATTTTTGGTACTACAATGAATTACTTAAGTAGGTACTAAAATTTATAACAAATATTTACCAACTATTATATCTAACACTATTTTTGGTACACCGAAAAAAAAGTATTTTCAAATTTAGAGAATTCCTCTTCTTTTGCAGCATTTTTTCCTCTTATATACGGGCACTAAAGTTTTCTTTTCTAATTGAGAGGATTTTCCTTTATTATATTTGTTATTAAATGTCACTTTTTGGACAGGTTAAAGTTGCATTCAGAAAAACAAAAAGCAACTTAAAAATCTTCTTTTTAGTATAAATTTGTTTCATTTTTAGAGGAATAATTTCAATCAAAGAAGAAATATTAAAATTAATCTTTTAGTTAAAAAACTGTCAAATATAAACAAAAATTCCTCTTTTTTACAGATGAATATTCGTATATTGAAAATAAAATGTGAAAATAATTGTTGAGCGGAATTTTCTTCTCACTCTGAGATTTTATTTTTTTCGGTGTACAATTTTTGGTAACTACTATTAGTTTTGATACCAAATACTTTACCTAGTATTATCTTTGGTTTGATGTAAAGCAACTGGATTTATTATTGATACCAATTACTTCCACTAGTACGATTTTTGGTACCATTCTTTAGAACTATTAATTTCTTACTTACACTAGTATTATTTTTGGTACCATTCTTTAGAACTATTATTTTTTTGTACCAATTACTGTAACTAGTGTAAATTTTATTTTTCTCTTTTTACTACTTGTATAATTTTTGGTTTCATTCCAACTATTATTATTTTTGGTTTCGTTGAAGCAATTATTTTTTTATCCTACTTTATTTTACTAGTATTATATTTGTTTTCTATGGTTTCGTTGAAACGGGTATTTTTTGTACCGCTTTATTCTATTAGTGTTAATTTTGTTCTCGACATTCGCAACTAGTATGATTTTTGGTTCTATTGCAACTATTATTATTTTTGGTACCATTGGTTGTAACTAGTATTGTTTTTAGTATCAAATATGGCAACTAGTATTATTTTTGGTACCAACTACTTCAACTAGTATAATTTTTGGTTCTTTTGCAGCTACTAGTATTTCTGGTACCATTTGTTGTAACTAGTATTGTTTTTAGTATCAAATATGGCAACTGACTTTTATTTTCGTTACTATAACTACTTCAACTAGTATTATTTTTTGGTATTATTTCTGTTCTAACTGGAATTATTACGTTTGGTACCATTCAAAATTTATACACTCTTAAATAACAATGTTTATCAAAATTCATGTTATTTATTTAAAATTTTCTTGTTATTTTTTTATTTATTTATATGTTTTTGTTTTAAAATCTTTTGCAATTTAAATTCTGAAATTTAAATTTCGAAACTCCAATTACAGAAAATTAAAAAAAACAAAAAATCATAACCCACTTTCTGGCATAATTAATAATAGGAAATTTGCGCGTATTTTAATTTAATGCACAAAGCAAGGCAAAAGCGTGTGTATAGGAGCTTCTCGCTGTTTGCTTCTCGATACGCCACGAATAGGATACGAATTATCGTTTTGAGAAAATTTTCCTCTTAAGAGTCTAATGATTACATTTCAGTTGCCGAATGGTTAATTATCATCATTATCGTTTAGCCCCGATGTTGTTTTGTGGCAGGGGCGAGAGAGAGAGAGAGAGAGAGAGAGAGAGGAGAGATATAGGTTCATGGTTTTGGTTGCCAGTGGTTTTCGTTGAAGGAATAGAGAAATTCCGTTGTCGAAAATCTCGGGTTGCGGGTGCGGTTTGAGTGCAAAAGCTCTGGCCGCCAGTGAAATGACGTGCTGAAAATGCCTCTGGGCAAAGAGAGAGAGAGAGAGGGGGGGAGGGGAGTGCTTGCATTGTTTCGATCTAGTGGCCATGGTCATTAACCCTCTCTCATATATTCTCTCGCCCTTACGACCCTTTCTCTTCTCTCTATATATTCCTCTCTTCTATTCCTTCGTTCTCGTTCCACGTAATAACTACGCGTGGTGCATTATACGCCGATACACCTCGACACCGCTCGCCTATTTGCAATAAAATTGTGGCTCTTAATCCCGAATCTATGTTTTAGAAGCAATAGACTCTCGTTTCCAAATTGGAAATTCCTTCGTGTCCCGTTTTTGCCCCATTGGAAAATTGTGTTATATTATCCTGAATTTTCTCTTCTTTTTTTGCAAATATTTTACAAATGTTTTGCAGTTGCAATTTTTTTTTTTTTGGTTTTATATTCTCTCTTTTTTTACTTCACTTTCTGTTAAAATATTTTTCATCCCATTTTCACTTCACTCTCACTGAAAAATTTATTTTCACTCCATTTTCACTTCACGTTTAATCAACTTTCACTCACAATTTTTTTTCATCCCATTTTCTTTCCACTTGAATGACAAATTTATTTTTACTCTAATTTCACTTTCACTTTACTTTTATTTTGACTCAAAATTTATTTTTATCCCATTTTCATTCCACTTTCACTCAAAAATTTATTTTTACTCCGATTTCACTTTCACATTACTGATTTACTTTGACTCAAAATTTATTTTCACTTTACTTTAACTCAACATTTTTTGCAATTCATTTTCACTTCACTTTCATTCAAAATGTATTTTCACTCCACTTTCATTTCACTTTCAAGTTTCAATTATACTTAAAATTTATTGTCACTTCACTTTTACTTCACTTTGAGACTGAATTCATCTCCACACAAATTTTATTTAAATTTTGAGTGAATTTTAAACTGAAATGAAAGTGGAGTGAAAATAAATTATGAGTGAAAGTGTAGTGAAATTGAATTGCAAAAAATTTTGAGTTAAAGTGAAGTGAAAATGGAGTGAAAATAAATTTTGAATGAATGTGAAAGTGAAGTGAAAATGGAGTGAAAATAAATTTTGAATGAATGTAAGAGTGGAGTAAAAATTGAGTGAAAGTGAAGTGAAAATTGAGTGAAAATAAATTTTGAATGAATGTGAAAGTGAAGTGAAAATGGAGTAAAAATAAATTTTGAATGAATGTAAGAGTGGAGTAAAAATTGAGTGAAAGTGAAGTGAAAATTGAGTGAAAATAAATTTTGAATGAATAATGTAAAAGTGGAGTGAAAGTGCATTGAAAGAGAAGTGAAAATGGAGTGAAAGCAAATTTTGAATAAAGTTAAATTTTACGAAAAATAGTTTTTTTTACCCAAGACTTAAAATAATATTAGGAATCCTATAAATATTTTTCCAAATTATTTGGTGTTTCAAAAATAATCAAAAATTGTATAAAAAAAGTCTTATTTTTTAAAATCTTTTTTAAAATTCTGGAAATAACTTTTAAAGTTTTATAAATAACTTTTTCTATTATTATTTATTCGAATTTTAATTAATTTTCGGAAGATTTTTATTTTTGCGAATTTAATTCAGTATTTTCTCGTTTATTGAATTTTTTTTCACAATTTGAAAATTATTTTTTCATTTCACGAATTTTTTTCTCTTTTTCCAACATTAGTTTGAGAATTTTTTTTTTATTTCGAGAAAATTTCTTTTTGTCGTGAATATTTTTTGCTTCAAGAACAAAATTTTCTCTTCTCAAGAATATTTTTCCATTCTTTTTTGTGAGATGAAAATGTTTTTTCAATTTGAGACAATTCTTTTCGTGGATATTTTTCTGTTTCAACAATAAAATTTTTTCTCATCTCGAGATTATTTTTTTTGGTTAAAAAAAAAAGATAATTTTTTCATTTTTACAATATTTCGCCTTCTTTATTTCGATAATAATTTATTTTTTTTGTTTCAATAATGAAATTTACTTTATTTTGAAATTATTTCAACGTTTTGAGAAATTTTTTTTTGTAACGAAAAACTTTCTTTTCGGGAATTATTTTTCTTCTCTGTTTTTCTTGATTGAGAAGGTGTTTTCGATTTTTCAATTCTTTTCATTTTAAAAATATTTTTTATTGTGGCGAATACTTTTCTTTGGGTAATAAATTTTTGTGTTTCGAGAATATTTTTTTAATTGGAAATTTCTTTTTTGTATGGAGAAAATTCTTTTCTTTTTTGATAATACTTTTTCCTCTGGAAAATACTTTTTCTTTTCGAGAAACGAGAATATTTGTTTTTTCGACAGAATATTCTTTTCTTTTTGAAAATATTTTCTCCTCTGGAAAATACTTTTTCTTTTCGAGAATATTTTTTCTTTTTGTCAGAATATTTTCTAGAGAATACTTTTTTTCCTTCGAAACTACACTGAAAAAACAGAAAAAAGTAACTTATTTGACCATTTTTTAATAAATAGTTAACGAAAAATTGAATTTCTCTCTAAAAATAAATTCTCCTCAACTATGAATATATATAATAAATATGAATATTATTCGCTAAAAAGAAAACAATAATGCCGGAAGATTCAGACACGTGAATGATTTCATAACTTCCGCGAGTGTTAAACAATTTCCGAATGTGGGCGTGTAACACTTGTTTGTATTTAATTTACGTTCACTTAAATTCAAAATATTCCCATTTGATATTTTTTCCAATTTTACTTAGACACTAAAAATTCTTATTAAATATTGAATTTAAAATTATTTATTATAAAGTTCGATTTTTCCAATTTTGCACTAATTCGACTTTTTACTTTTTCCATGGCTTCTTTTTCTATATTTCTATTTATTTTTTTATACTTCATTTTCAATTTTGTTTTTTCTATATTTTTTCTCAATAAATAAAATAATTATTTAATTAACATAAAATGTGAAGAATCTTAGACACTTAATTAACATAAAATGCAAATAGTCTTAGATATCTAATTGACATAAAGTGTAAATAATCTTAGGTACCTAATTAACATAGAATGTAAATAATCTTAGGTACCTAATTAACATAGAATGTAAATAATCTTAGGTACCTAATTAGCATAAAATGTAAATAATCTTAGGTGCCTAATTAACATAAAATGTAAATAATCTTAGGTACCTAATTAACAAAAAATGTACATAGTCTTAAATACCTAATTAACATAAAACGAAAATAATCTTAGGTACCTGATTAACATAAAATGTAAATAGTCTTAGCATAAAACGAAAATAATGTTAAACAACTAACTAACGTAAAAATAAATTAGTAAGTAAATTGGTAGTAAAAATACAATGAACACAAAACGATTTAAATATTAACCAGAATATTAGCATTGTTAATGATAAAAAAGAATTAATTATAATTTTTATTAATTGCAAAAGTTAATAAAAACATAAAAGTAGTAAAAATACCTAACAGTAAATTCTATTATCCCAACAAGGAAATGATGTCAATGATAATGAGCCCCGATATTGATTTTGATTGATCCTTATAAGCTTATATGTGTGCCATAATTTTGTTTGGAAAAAGAAATGAAATTCTTTTTATCGTCAAGTGAGAGAGAGAGAGAGAGAGTGACGTCACATCTCTCGAGAAGGGAGTTGCTTTTAATTAGTGTTCGCACCAAAACCCAGGGTGCCAAGACCAAAACAGGATTTTCGATTAAATTATTAATTAACGTTCTCCTAGAAATACCACATCATACAGGCGCGTACATGCGATTTATAGGAAGACTTCGACGCTAGCTGTGTGTGCGAGAGAGAGAAGGTTTAGACTGCGAGATGTGAAAAGGAGAGGAGTGGGGGGAAAGGTAGTACTTTAGAGAAAGACAGATAGATATTGAGAGAGAGAGAGAGTGAGAGATGTGATGCTTCCTACGTCAAAGTCTATAGATACCTATGTACTTTTTGAACATAATCAGTGCGCGGTTGATACAGCCAACATCCGCGACATAAACGAGAATAGAACATGCGAGACGGTATATACATTATACAATCTATACCACCTACACACTTGAGGGTATATAGCGTTGTTTGATCAGTTTATTTTCCCATCGCTTAAAACGTTTATAACTGAACAATAGCTTTTGAATGTGAGTGTGTTTGGAAAATCTTGTTGCAAAAATTTATCCTCTCTTACTCGTCATCATAATTCGCGAAAAAAACTTGAATAAAATAATGTGGGTGCACACTGAGAAAACATTATATTATACTTAACTTAAATGGAAAAATAATTTTAAATGATTTTGTTTAATTGAAATCAGGGACCGTCACGGAAATAAAATTTTGAATTCGTTACGATATTCCAAAAGAAAACGAAATTATTAATGTATTTTGATTTTGATTCTGTAACGAAACAAAGTTTCCTATTTTGATTCTGATACTGTAACGAAACAAAATTTACTTTCTATTTTGATTTTGATTCTGTAACGAAACAAAGTTTCCTATTTTGATTCTGATACTGTAACGAAACAAAATTTACTTCCTATTTTGATTCTGATACTGTAATACTGCAATTCGGTTTTCTTATAGAAACAGAAGTCGATTCGAATTCTACTTCAGATTTCGTATGTAAAAACGATATTATCTTCTGATATATATTTGACATTTGCAACAAAATTTAGGTTCAATCACACTTCTACATATGCGCAGTATTATTTTATCAAAATTAAAACAAGAAAGAATTTTGATTTTGATATTAGAACCAAAACGAAATAGAGTTGAATTTTGATTTTGATATTGAAACCAAAACGAAACACAGTTGAATTTTGATTTTGATATTGGAACCAAAACGAAATAGAGTGGAATTTTGATTTTGGAATCAGAACTATAGAGTGAAATTTTGATTCTTATACCCATATCCGGATGAAAACAAAAGTATTTTTTAATTTTGTTTTGATTCCGTGACTTAGTTTGTAAGTTTAATCAAAATATATAGAAAGTATCTACTACTTTAATTCAAAAATATTGTTTGTTTGAATAATTATATTTAATTAAAACATATTTATTTTGTTTTGATTTAAACAAAAAATATGTTTAACAATTTTTTGTTTGATTCAAACTTTTAAAAGTGAATTATAGATAATTTAAAATCAATCACAACTTATGTTTGAATTAAATATATTGTTTCTTTAAATAAACCAAAAAATTAAATATTTTAAATAAATAAATAAATTAAATACTTAAATATGTTTGACTGTATAGCAAAGATATTTTAAGTTTGATTTAAACAAAATAGGTTTCAATCAAATATATCGTTTTCTCAGTAATGGGAGTATTTTTACTCAAAAAGTGGTCGTCTTTCAATTCTTTTCTTATTTTTCTATTTTTGTACTATTTGTTTTCTATTTTTATCTCCCTGTTCTCTAATTCTCTTATTGTTTATTTTCGTCTCTAATTTTTCTCTTTTTTTTATTTATTTCGTAGTTTGAACTTTAAATTTACATTTTTTAATTTATTTTCCACTTTTACTTATCAATTTTTTATTTATTTTGTTTTCCAAATTTTCTATTCTTTATTATTTATTTGCTTTTCTGATTTTTCTATTTTTTATTCATTTTCTGTTTTGTACTTTTGTATTTTTTTACTCTTTACTCTACTTATGTTAATTTTTACAAAATTTATATTCAATTTTTTTTTCTATTGCTTTATTATTTTACTTCTCCACACTCTAATTTTTTCAAACTTAAATATTTATACTTTCCATTTTATTTTCTTTATTTTTATTGTTCATTTTCAACTTTGACTTGTTTTTATTTATTTCTGTTTCAATTTTTCTATTTTCGTTTTTTTAATTACTTTAATATTTATTTTTCATTCGCTCTCTGAATTTAAATAAACTAAAATTTATATTTGACTAATTGAATAAGTCAAAAAAAAAAAAATTTATCCAAACATAAGTTATTTTTAATTAATTCAAATTTAAAAAATTGATTTTTCCCTTTTATATTTTGTTTCTATTCGGTCTTTTCTATTTTTTATTTCCTTCCTAATTTTTTTTTAGTTCTTTTATTAAATTCCAATTAATAATAGAAAATAGAAAATAAAAAATAGAAAAAACTGAATAGAAACTAAAAATAGAAAATAAAAATTTAAATATGGAAAATAGAGAATTGAAATTTAAATTGGTGAAAATTGGGAATTTTTTTAACTGAAAAATTTATAACAAATAGTTATAAATCATTTTTCATAGCGATAATTGAAAAAAAAATTACTTAGAAAAATTATTTACCACTTCTCTACCTTATAATTAATTTTTTCTTTAATTGCGATTAAGAGAAAATTTAAAACTGAAGAAAAAACATTTTTATTTCCCTCAGTAATATTATTTTGACAAGCTGTCAATTGACAGTAACAATTCCAATTACTGCCTTATTTCGAAATTACCGATAAATACTTGTTTATTGCACAAAGTGAGAATATTTGCTTCCCATCATTTCAATTACATATGTAAATTCGCAATATTTAAATTAAAATAAAATAAAAATAGAATAAAAAATTTCTTTATAAGAAATAATTAAAATTCTATTTCCTAGGACTTTTTGATATTTACTTAATTGTCGCAAATCACATGCCAGCAATGATTTGCATCTAAATTAATGTTTTTTACAACATTAATTATTGGTTGTAGAAATCATTACTGGTTATCGTGATAAAATTATTAATTTATAATTGACAGTTACAATTAGCTCTATAGAAACGATAACTGGTAGTTTTAGCAACTGGTAGTTAAAAATAATCTGTTATTTTAAATATTTCGCAGTTAAAATATTTTCTAATTTAATTGTTCGGTACTTTTAACAAATTGTCGTTGAAATATTCGACAGCTTGTAACAATTGGTGCTCTGAAAATTCGGTAGTTTTAACAATTGGTAGTCGAATTATTTGCAGTTTGAATAATTGAAAGTTAAAACATTCCGAATAATGATGACGATTAATAAAAATTAATCGTCAGCTGAAATAATCGGTTGTTCTAATAATTGTCCTGAAATAAAGCCGGTAGTTTAAACAGTTAGTTGTTTAATATTTTGTACATTTAATAATTTGTAGTTTAATATACTGTACTTTTAATAAATTGTTAATCTAATATTTTGTACTTTTAATAATTGGTAGTTTAATGCACTGTACTTTTAATAATCGGTAGTTTTATAAACTGTTCTTTTAACAATTGGTAGTTTAATGCACTGTACTTTTAAAAATCGGTAGTTCAATAAACTGTTCTTTTAACAATTGGTACAGTTTAATATACAACTACTTTTAATAATTGGTAGTTAAAATATTTCCTTTCTTCAATAATTGTCATCTAAAATATTCTGTGGTCTTAACAACTGGTTACATTAATATTGACAGACAATTGTCTGAAACATTCTGTAGTTTCAAATAATTCACAGTTAAACTATTTTTTAATTTAATAAGTCGGTTGCTTTTACAAATGGTCGTTTACATATTTCACAGCATGTAACAATTGTTACTAAAAATATTCGGTAGTTTTAACAATTGGTCATTAAAATATTTGTTTTTTTATATAAAAAAAACAATTAAGTTATTTAATTAATTAATTAATTAATTAATTAAAATAATTAAACACAAATATGAGGTGGTTTAAAAAAAATGTAATTAAAAATGTTTGATTAGCGATTACCATTATTATTCAAATCATTCCTCAATTTGAACAATTTGTAGTTAATATATTCGGTATAAATGTTAATCACAGGTAGTTAAAATATTCTATTGTTCTAACAATTGTCAGGACTAATGATTCGGTTGCTTCAACAATTGTTAGTCAAATTATTCGGTAGTTTCTACAATTGGTAGTCAAATTATTCTGTCGTTTAAATAATTAGTAGTTAAATTATTCGATAGTTTTTTTTACAATCGGACGTCAAATTATTCGGTAGTTTCAACAATTGACAGTTGAATTATTCGGTAGTTTCAACAATTGGTAGTTGAATTTTTCGGTAGTTTCAACGATTGGTAATCAAATTATTCGGTACATTAGACAATTGGTAGTCAAATTCGGTTGTTTTAACAATTGGTAGTCAAATTCGGTTGTTTCAACAATTGGTAGTCAAATTCGGTATTTTTATCAATTGGTAGTCGAATTATTCGGTAGTTTCAACGATTGGTAATCAAATTATTCGGTACTTTTGACAAGTTGTAGTCAAATTATTCGGTAGTTTTAACAATTGGTAGTCGAATTCGGTAGTTTCAACAATTGGTAGTCAAATTCGGTAGTTTAAACAATTTGTAGTTAAATTATTCGGTCGTTTTAACGTTTGATAGTGAAATTCGGTCGTTTCAACAATTGGTAGTCAAATTATTCGGTTGTTTCAACAATTGGTAGTTCAAAAATTCGGTATTTTTATTAATATACCAGCTTAACAAGTTGATTAAAAATTGCTTATAGTAACTAAAGAGTTTAATAATTCGAAAGCCGTATAACAGTTGGAATTTTTTGCTCTCTCATCGCTTAATGGCAGTTACAAATGTTTTGTTACGATGAATAAGAAAGTTTTGCGATTGTTACAGCAAAAACAACTATTGAGTGAAATAAAAGCAAAGCTTTTCTCACATCGGCTCAAAATCCCGTCTCACTCTCTCTCTCTATATATAATATATCGCGAAACAGACGAAATAGTAAATGTTGTGTGTCGAGTGAAAAGAGCAATTGAGTTGAAATCACATTGAAAAGGGGGAAGGTGGAGGGGGAGGGGGTTAAAGTTTTGAAACAATCGAACAATACAATTGTCGGAATGAATCGTTTATTGGGTTTTGGACTAAAAACCTTGGCCAGTGCACCCTCTTATGCCCGGTGATTTCATCATAAAGTCGAACCATTAAGGAGAGATCGTGTAGCAGTCGCGAGTCATAAAGTAGTTGCACTACGGTTCTAAAAGCAACCTTTACAATCCAACGAGCTTAATTGGTTTGACAGCGCTTCAGGCAGTTTCTCATACATATATATATGTATACACTCTCACTTACCTTTTCATACGTTGTTCGCCTTCTGTTTTCTACGATGACGTTATTTTTTTCTTTTCCCCTTTTTTTTGCGCGCGTTGAGAAAGAAAAAGGCGTAAAGCTTTATGGGAAAGCCACAAGTTTTAAGAGAATGCGTCAAAAAAAAAAAAAAAAAAATGGGAATGGAGAGAAAGGAAAAAAGGAACTATTACTTAATCTTGCCGCAAGTTTTAAAGCTTTTCTTCTCTCTCATTTCATCTCTTTTTACTATCAAATATCGTTATTTTATTTTATGACTTTATAAGTTTGTTGAAACCTCATTTTCTTTGATATTTTATGGTATTCAATATCAGTTTTGTTGCCAATTTTTTTTTTAGGTTTTTGCGTTTGCCACGCGATTGTTTTTTTCACAAAAATGAATCGTGTTTTTTTCACAAAAATGAATCGTGTTTTTTTTCACAAAAATGAATCATGCTTTTTGTTTAAAAATTTGCAATTAGGTTACATTTTTAAAAATATTTTTCTTAAATGAAAACTATTTTCGAAAATGATAATTGACAAAAATTGCCAATAGTTATTTTAATTTAAAAAAAAATTTTTCTCTCGAGATTCATTTTTTTCAGGTTTTTATTATTTGTCTATTATTTACGAACTGTGGGCATTTTTTTTTTGTTGCCTTTTGTACTAAAAAAGAAATGAAGAAATATCAAATTAGAAACGTAAATTATTATAAATATTCTTATCTTTTTTCATATTTTTTGTTATTTTAATATTTTTACAGTTAAAATTAATAAAAAATAAAATAAGAAAGTAAAAATATAATTTTAATCCCTTGTTTTATTTTTAAGGTAAAAAAAATTATAATAGTAAATCTAAATATAATTTCTTCTCGCTTTACAATATTTTAATTTTTTTCTCTATATGTTTTCACTGTAAAAAAATAATCAACGAATTAAAAAATAAATTTAATCTCTTCTTTTACATATTTTAATTATTTAACTGATTTAATATTTTTAAAATAAAAAAAAATTCATTAAAAAGGTAAAAGAAATAAATATAATCTCTTTTTTCCTTTTTTTTATTATTTTACTTTGTTTATATTTTTATAATAAAAAAAAATTCATTAAAAAGGTAAAAGGAATAAATATAATCTCTTTTTTACATATTTTTGTTATTTTACTTGTTTTTAATATTTTTATAGTGAAAAAAAATTAATTAAAAACATAAATGAAATAAATATAAATTTTTGTCGATTTTTCAATATTTTTTTCCTTTTTCCAATTTTTCATTTTTTTAATTTTTAAATTTAAAGTTAAACTAACAAAAAATTTACAAAAAAATAACAAAAATAAATATAATCTCCTCTCTTTCATTTGTTTTCCCAATTTTTTTTTTCATTTTTTTATTATTGTTTTAAACTTTTGCATTTCAAAAAAAGTAAAATAAAAAAAAAATTCAATACCTGGCGAAGAGTGAAACAAATAAATGTAAAAGTTTAAATATTTTTAATTACAAAACACGAAATGAAATCTATTTGCAAATGGAAAAATTTTAAGTTCCATGTTATTTTCTTTTGTGAAATTAATTTTAATTCGTCAATAAACGTCTTCTTGAAAACTTTAAATAAACGATAAATGCCGATGGCAGTTTCCGTGGAAAACTCTGTTGCTCTCTCTCTCTCTCTCTTGGATTTCTATTCCCAATTTAATTAATAATCCAAGTCTTACCGTCACGTTCGCTTCAATGCCATTTATCTTTTGCGAATCAGAAAAAAAAGAGTATAAGGGGATTCGATTAATTGTTCGAGTAATTGTTCCTCAGGGCAGATAAATGACTTTCTCGACCTGTGTCTCTTCTATTTATGATTAAAAACAGGAATTTTCAATTTTATTCAAAAAAATTCGTCCGTGCGAAATTAATAATTCTTCATACAAATGCGATTTATCATTATCTAAATTTTTTTTTTTTTGCTTTTCTTTATAATCTTATTTAAAGGTAAATAAAATTTACCTGTTTTTATTTTATTTTATATAAAAATTATGCAGTGTTATATTTTATTTATTATTTTATTTGTTATACATTACAATATTAGTCATTTCGTAATTGTACCCGTTTCAAATTTATTTAGTATGTTTTCAATTTCAAAATTTTAATTAGTTTCTAAATTTATTCAATTGAAGAATTTTTTTTAAATAAATTTAATAAAATATAATAAATTTTTAATAAATAATAATAGCAGGTCAAAATTTCGAAACATTTTGAAAACCATTAATTAAAGTAATTGAATGTTTTTTTCCTGTCTCAAATTTTTTTCTAACAATTGTAGGTGAAAATAAATTTTTTTGGGGGAGAAAAATATTTTTTTAATGAGAAAAATTATGGATTGTAATATTGTTTTTAATTTTTTTTTGCTTGGGTTTGTTTTTTGAATAATTCTTTTGTCTGAGGTTAAACTATTACGGAATTACGGAGATACTTGCCTGTAAATTCTCGACAGTTTAAGTTGTGTATTATAGTTGCTTGACCCAACTTTCCTACTTGATTAGACATTTGTGACAAGAACAAGAGCAAACATGTTTTCGCTGACGTTAATTATACAGGGTCAGAAATGTTGTGGGGAATTTCCAACATATTTTATGAAAAGCAGCCGACAGAGCATCGCTTGCTCTAATTAAATTATCTGTTTACATTTCGGTGGAAATGTTTTTATAAATGTGAAATTTGTTTTTTATTTTTCAATCTGATTTGAAGAGAATTTTTTTTAGAATCAACAATTTGGGGAATAAATTCTTTTACTTTCTTTTTTCTTTTCTTTTTTTTTTGTCTTTTTTTTTTTATTCGAAGTGGAAGTTTTTTCAATACTAAGAGTATTTTTAAAATTTTATTAATTAATTACGAATTAATTACGAAAGTAATTTATAAAATTTATAAAACTTATAAAATTTATAAAACTTATAAAATTTATAAAACTTATAAAATTTATAAATAGTGTTAAATAAACAAAATTTGAGGAAAATGTGTAAAAATATTTATATATACAAAATGCCGGGTACAGGAAATGATTCTTGACCCTATGAAATTGGTGTTTGTAATTGTTGTAATTAGTTTTAGCTCCACTCCCCTTGAGGACTTTCGAATTTTAAGGCGTTGTTAATTTATTTAAATCTTGTAATTAAATCTTAAAAGTTGTGGATTTTCTTGTTCGCAAAACTCCAACGTTGCATCAGTTGCGCTAATTAAATTATCCTTTAATTTCAAGAAAAGTGAATTGTACACACTATATACTGTCATTAATCTCATGTTTATTCAGTGAATTTAAATTCGTTATTTAATTAATTTCCTATAATTCACTAAATAATAATTCTTTTTGCTATAATAAATCGTGAGGTATTAAAAAGTGTTGCAGATTAAATTAACACCAAACAAAGATTAGAATAATCAATTTTGGTGTTATTTTTTACAACCAATGAAATAGTTTATTAAATTTTTTTTATAACTATAAAACATGAAGATATCGATAACTCCGAGCCTTCGACTCGATTTCTTCATATTTTATAATAATTAAAGATGACCAAGTAATGAAATCATTATTTTATATTCTAAGAATACTTCTTCAAAATTATTTTCATTATTTCAATTCAATTATTATTTTCAAAAAATTTTAACTACAATTTTACTTTATATTTATTATTTTTAATAATAATTAACTAATCAATTTCACGAAATTTCAATTATTCCTAAATTCTTCAATTAAGTGTGTATTAGAAAATAAAAACATCAAATAATATTTAAAAAATTCAAACATTTTTAAAAATATTAATTTCAAAATTCAATTATTTCCAAAAAGTTCACTCTATATTTCTTTTAATATTCATAATGTAAAATTTTAACTGAAATTCATTTTTATGAAATGAAAAGCAATTTTTATCAGAAAATTCTACAAGAATTTAATTCTTTAAATGCAAATATAAATTATTTATTGAATAATTGAATGTTTCTCAAAATTCAATTCTCATAAAGAATTTTAGGAACAAATTTTTTAATAATTCAATTCTTTTGTAGAATTTTATTAAAACTTGCATGAACATAATTACATTTTTCAAGGAATTCAATTATAATTGTATGAAAAATAATTGAAACCCTACGATGAGTTTTATAATTTTCAAATTTATTCGTTCACAATTCAATTTTACAAAAATTTCAATTATTCGGAAATTCTGCAATTAAATATATATTAAAAAATAAAGACTTGAAATAATTTCAATAAAAATCGTATTAAACTTTTAAAAAGAATTAATTCTACAGAATTTTTTGACAAAAATATGAAAAACTAAGAATTTCAATGATTTTAGTTTGAAACTTTTTGAAAATTTAATTATTTCTAAAAATCCACGTTATAATGCTTTTAATACTTGAGTATAATCTAAAATTTTAACTGAAATTCATTTTTAAAATAATTTTTATTAGTAAATTCTACGAGAATTCAATTATTTAAATACAATAATAAATAATTTATTAATTTCATGTTTGTTGAAATTAAATTCTCATAAAAAATGTTATCAACAAATTTTTTAAATCATTAAATTCTTTGGACTTTTAATAAGATTTTTAAGAATATTTACATTTTTCGAGAAATTTGATTAAAATTGCATTAAAAATAATTGAAATTCTGCAATGAGTTTTATTATTTATGAAAATAATTGAATTCCTGATAGAATTTTATTATTTATAAAAATAATTGAATCCCTGTAGAAATTATATTATTTATGAAAATAATTGAATTGTTGCGAAGAAATTTATAAAAAAAATTTGTAAATAATTAAATTCCTGTCAAAATTGTATTATTTACGAAAATATTTAAATGCGTGCGTACGATTTTATTCATTTTTTTTTTAAATTGAGTTCTTTTTGGAAAATAATTTTTGAAAATAATTGAAGCTAAGATAAGAATTTCATTCCCATTTTCGAAAGTAATTGAATTTTGGGAACTAATTTTATTATTTATGAGGAGAATTGGGATTTTTACAAGATTTTTTAAAAAATGTTTCAACATAATTGAATTTTGTGAGACAAATTTTATTACTTTTGAAAATAATTTAATTTCTACAATTATTTGCTATTTATTCAAAATTGGATTTTTTGAGTGTTTTTAACAAAAAATTGAATTCAAAACTTTTTAAAATCCCATTATTTTTTAAACTGACAAATTTTTTAAAAAAGTTTTAACACAATTGAATTTGTTAAGAAGAATTTTAATAATTTTGAAAATAATTGAATTTTGTATGAAATGAATTTTATTACTTTTGAAAATAATTGAATTTTGTAAACAGAATTTTATTACTTTTAAAAATAATGAAATTTTGTAAAAAGAATTTTTAATTCTTTTGGGAATAATATTGTATTTCTGCAATTATATCCAAATTTCTCCAAAATTCAATTTTTTTTATTGTTTTGAAATAAAATTTGAATTTAAAACTTTTTCCAAATTCTATTATTTTTTAAATTGATAAATTTTTTTTGTCAATAATTTTTTTTTTGATAGTTTCAAAATAATAGAATTTTGTAAGAAGAATTTTATTACTTTCGAAAATAATGTAATTTCTACAAATATTTGCGAATTTCTTCAAAATCCAGTTTAATTTAGTGTTGAAAAAAAAATTTTGGAATTCAAAAGTTTTTGAAATTATGGAATTTTAAAAAACTTTAGAAAATTTGACTTTTGAGAATTGAATGTTTGACAAGAATTTGATTAAAATTTTGTAAAATAAATTGAATTATCAGAGAAGAATTTTATTATTTATAAAGAAAATTGAAGTTTTGATGAGAATTTGATTAAAATTTTGTAAAATAAATTGAATATCAGAGAAGAATTTTATTATTTATAAAGAGAATTGAAATTTTGACGAGTTACTAAGTTAATTAGTAACTAACTTACTATTCTCCCTGGAGAAGCTAAATTCGTTAAATATTTACAAATCTTTGACTTTGGTATTTTATTTAAAATAAAATTTCATTCACAGTAAAAATAACAGCAAAATAGAAATTTGAAAATAATAGAAATTCGTTAAATATTTACAAATCTTCGACTTTGGTATTTTATTAAAAATAAAATTTCATTCACAGTAAAAATAACAGCAAAATAGAAATTTGAAAATAAAAAAAAATACTTGTATAAATTATTTGAAAAAAATAGTTCGAAATTTGTTTCTAAAAATATTGATAGTTTTCGATATCCCCAAAAAAGAGTAAAATCGATTAATAACATGAATGATTTTTCATTTGCGAGGGAAGTAGGATTTCTTTTATCGTTGGAAATTGAACTACACTTGGAAGCACTTAAGAAGGCGAAATAGCATGTTTTCTGCGCGAATCGTGTGTGTATGTGTGTGTGTATAAATGTATTTTCCGAAACGATCTTACAACCGCTGTCTACCTTTTCTGGGTCCTTGTATTCTCGCCGAGACTCCCGCGGGATTTCTCGGGCAGCGGCGGTGGCATATGGAAGAGAATGGTTTCTATTATTTTTCAATTGGTTAGCCAAGCGTACAGTGGGATTCGGGTACCTTTAGATGTAATTGGACCTGGCTTTTTGTAACGCAACGGTGATACAACTTGAGGAACAAGAATGCTTACTCTGCATGATACTCAAAAGGAAAATCGTCTCAAGCAACAACTTTATATTATTTTTTTCAATTTTTTCCTCGAATCATTTTCCTTTATCTTTATTTTTCTTTTTGTTAAAAATATTTTTAACTATTAAACTATTTATATTTTTATTTAATTATTTATATTTAATTTTATAGCTTTTTTTTGTATTTTTTATTCGTTTTTTTCTTTTTCTCCATTGCATATTAGTTCATAATTAGTGATTATAATAGTGATTATAATTATAATAATTAATAAAATAAAAGTATAAATAAATAAAATACAAGAAATTAATAAAAAAAAATATATAAATAAATAAATCACGAAAGAAATTGATAAAATACATAATAATTTACTAAATTAGAAACAAATTTCAAAATAGTTAATTGGTAGTTAAATTATTCGGTAGTTTCAACAATTGGTAGTTGAATTATTCGGTAGTTTCAACAATTGGTAGTTAAATAATTCGGTAGTTTCAACGATTGGTAATCAAATTAATAAATTATTCGGTACTTTCGACAATTTGTAGTCAAATTATTCGGTTGTTTTAACAATTGGTAGTCAAATTCGGTAGTTTCAACAATTGGTAGTTGACAAAATTGATAAAATAAATAACAATTTACTAAATTAGAAAAAATTTCGAAATAGTTAATTGGTAGTTGAATTATTCGGTAGTTTCAAGAATTGGTATTCCAATTATTCGGTAGTTTCAACAATTGGTAGTTAAATTATTCGGTAGTTTCAACGATTGGTAATCAAATTAATAAATTATTCCGTACTTTCGACAATTTGTAGTCAAATTATTCGGTTGTTTTAACAATTGGTAGTCAAATTCGGTAGTTTCAACAATTGGTAGTTGATAAAATAGATAATAATTTACTAAATTAGAAAAAAAAATTCAAAATAGTTAATAAAATATAAATAGACGAGTTAGAATAAACGATAAGTTAATAAGTGAGTAAAATTAATTAAAGGTAGTAAAAAAAATTAGAAGCATGAGAAAAACAAGAGTAAGAATTTTTTTCCAAGTAAATAAACTAGTAAAGAATAATGGAACTGCGCGAAAGAAAAAGTTTTTTAGAAGAGAATAGAGAGAAAAAGTTTGTGAAAGGTATTTTGGAAAGGAAAAAGGAGAAAAGAAAAAAGAAAAAAGAAAATTTGAAACTTGAAGAATGAAGAAGGATTTAGATATGTGTAATGGTCAAAGGACGTGAGATCGTTTGTGTGTCTTTAACGTGATGTCATTCTAAGCAAGTGAAAACAACACGTTTCAGAGTAAACGGAAGTATTCGGAGCGTTTCTGATGTCACAATTGTATATAGGTATATATGGATCTATGTGCACCCCCCCCCTATCCCTTTCTCGTTTCTTTCTTTTTTTTTGTCCCTCGTGCGCGACTGGGCAAAACGATATCTCACAATTCCAACTTCTCTCGAG
Source organism: Leptopilina myrica (nomen nudum) (assembly GCA_032872475.1). Classification (NCBI taxonomy): domain Eukaryota; kingdom Metazoa; phylum Arthropoda; class Insecta; order Hymenoptera; family Figitidae; genus Leptopilina; species Leptopilina myrica (nomen nudum). The sequence continues at coordinate 3,939,431 of CM065465.1, read as the reverse complement.
ATCCTTGGGCAGCTGCTTTTCTGGAAAGCAGATACAGGATGCTATTCCCATTGGACATGGCTTCTCTCTCTCTCTCTCTCTCTCTTTCTTTCTGTACTATTTTCCTTTTTTTTAAGTTACCTCGATTACTAGGTTTTTATCTTAAGCTCCTCAATTTGATATCCAACTTTCTTCTTCTTTCGTTTCCTTCACATATGTTTTTCAATTAGTAAATATTTTTCTATGTTATTTTAATTAATATTACTAGCAACAATTCGCGTGGCTAACTTTTTACTAAGTTTTTTGTAAATAAAATTGTCAATTGTGAAAAAAAATTGAATTTTAAAAAATGTTGAATTCAAATTTTTGTTGAAAACACTAAAAAAAATTGAATTTTGAAGAAATTTGCAAATAATTGTACAAATTCAATTATTTTCAAAAGCAATAAAATTCTTCTTACAAAATTCAATTATTTTCAAAAGTAATAACATTTATCTTAGAAAATTCAAATATGTCGAAACTTTTAAAAAATTTATTAATTTAAATAATAATAGTATTTAACAATTTTTAATTCAAATTTTTGTTGAAAATAGTAAAAAAAATTGAATTTTGAAGAAATTTGCAAATAATTGTAGAAATTTAATTATTTTCAAAAGCAATAAAATTCTTCTTGCAAAATTCAAATATGTTGGAACTTTAGAAAAAAAAATTATTGTGAAAAAAAATTTATCAATTTAAAAAATAATAGAATTTTAAAAAGTTTTGAATTCAAATTTTTGTTAAAAAAACTAAAAAAAATTTATTTTTGAAGAAATTGCAAATAAATGTAGAAATTAAATTATTTTCAAAAGTAATAAAATTTTCTTACAAAATTCAATTATTTTCAAAAGTAATTAAATTTTCCTTACCAAATTCAATTATTTTCAAAAGTAATAAAATTTTTCTTACAAAATTCAATTATTTTCAAAAGTAATAAAATTCTTTTTATAAAATTTAATTATTTTCAAAAGTATTAAAATTCTTCTTGCAAAATTCAAATATGTTGGAATTTAAAAAAAAAATTCTCGTCAAAAAAAATTTAGCAATTTAAAAAATAATAGAATTTTAAAAAGTTTTGAATTCAATTTTTTGTTAAAAACACTTTAAAAAATTCAATTTTGAAGAAATTTGCAAATAATTGTTGAAATTAAATTATTTTCAAAAGTAATAAAATTCTTCTTACAAAATTCAATTATTTTCAAAAGTAATAAATTTTTTCTTACAAAATTTAATTATTTTCAAAAGTAATAAAATTTTTCATACCAAATTCAATTATTTTCAAAAGTAATAAAATTCTTCTTACACAATTCAATTATTTTCAAAAGTAATAAATTTTTTCTTACAAAATTTAATTATTTTCAAAAGTAATACAATTTTTCATACCAAATTCAATTATTTTCAAAAGTAATAAAATTCTTCTTACAAAATTCAATTATTTTCAAAAGTAATAAATTTTTTCTTACAAAATTCAATTATTTTCAAAAGTAATAAATTTTTTCTTACAAAATTCAATTATTTTCAAAAGTAATAAAATTTTTCATACCAAATTCAATTATTTTCAAAAGTAATAAAATTCTTCTTACAAAATTCAATTATTTTCAAAAGTAATAAAATTTTTCATACCAAATTCAATTATTTTCAAAAGTAATAAAATTCTTCTTACAAAATTCAATTATGTGAACACTTTAAAAGTAAAAAGTTCTCGTTAAAAAAAAAAATTTGTCAATTTAAAAAATAATGGAATTTAAAAATAGTGAATTCAAATTCTTATTGAAAACACGGAAAAAATTGAATTTTGAAGAAATTGCAGATAATTTCAGAAATTGAATTATTTACCATTTTTTAAATTGATTTATTCACATTATTTCAATTAATTTCATCAGTAACACAATTTTTTTAAGAATTCAATTATTTTTATAAAAAATCTGTAAAAATTTTAGAAAATAAATAATAAAATCGACATTACACTCAAAGATTTAATTTTGAAGAAATTGCAAATAACTGCAGAATTTCAATTATTTACAATTTGTTTTTTCTTAATTTCTTCGCATTATTTCAGATAATTTCATAAGAAATAAAATTTTTCTCATGAATTAAATTGTTTTCATAAATAGTAATTAAAAATTCTACGAAACAATAATTGAATCAAAATGATGAAAATATTTTTGAAGAAGTTACATACAGTTAACAATATTTTTAATATAAAATAATTTCTCAAAAAGTATTCAATTTAAAAAAAATGCTAACAAAATTGTACACACACATTTAATTATTTTTATAAATAATCAAATTTTCTCAGAAATTGAGTTATTTACTATTTTTTTTATTTAATTTCTTTGCATTATTCTAATTACTTTTATAATTAATAAAATTTTTTCAGGACTTCAATTATTTTCATTAAAAATTATTAAAAATTCTATAAAATAGTAATTGAATCGACGAAATTATGAAAATAATTTTATTTTGTTAGTAAAACTTGTTTCCCTACTTTCTGAATGTTTAAAAAGTTTCAAATTCATTTTAAATTTAAATTTCTAATTGAAAAGTGGAATTTATAAACATTTTTACCCTGATTTGTAATAAAATAATATTTCAATTTAGAAAATTAGGAAATTGAAGAAAAATTTACAATTTATTTAATTATTGTTGGTAGTTATTAAAAAATATTCAATAATGCACAGAGATTGTCCGGTAAAACTTGGTTTTAATAGATTTAGTGTCTGTATTGAAAATTGATGGCTTCGATCCTGCCATTTGGTTGACATGAAAAGCCCCCCTAAAGTTGCCATTCCTGTCGACTGTAGTCAGTAGTTGTAGTAGTAGATAACTTTTTTTCCCCGCCAATTTGCAGGGCGTTGAATTTGGAACCCGGTTACGTTACAGTCCCTATGTTCAGTCGCGGTGAAATTGAATCAAAGCGAGACTCGACGTTCCGAGTTGAAATCTTTTCTACGCTTTGCCATTATTATTTTCCACATTTTTATTCTTTCCATTTACATATTTCTCTGATTATTTATTTATTTCTTTATTTTCTAAAATCACAGTTATTAATTTGTCAAAATTTGTCAATTTATTCTTTTTTATTAATAAATTATTAATACATTAGCAATAATATAGCAAAAAAAAATATTTAAAAAATAATAATTTAAAATAATTTATTATTTATTATTTTTTTATATTATTATTAATAATAACATAAAAAATATTTTTATCTCTTTTTATAATATTATAGATTAGAAATATTATTTATTGAAATTATTTTTTTTTATAATAAAGAAAATCAGCTGAGAATGAAAGAGTTAATTTTACATTTATTATAATTAAAATAGAAGATAACTTAAAGTCGGAAATAAATTATTGAGAAGAGAAATTACATTTTTTTCTATTTACAAAATTTATTCTTTGACTCAAAGAAATCTTTTTTTTCTGAGTGTAAAACTCTATTTAAATATCCTTTGATATAAAAGTTGTTTACTCGTTATTTTTCTTTTCAAAAAAAAGAAGAAGGAATATTTATTTATCTAAGAAAATGAGAGAAAGGACTTTATTCTGAGAAGTCGAACTTTTATTTTTACAAATTAAAATTTTTTTACAAAAATCTTTTTACTAATGACATGAATTTTTCTTTTTGTTACAGGTGAGTCCACAAGTTTTTCAATTGTTCTTCTTTACACGTGAGTCTTCGGAAAAATATTTCTATTATTATTATTTATTACAGTGCAAAAAAAATTTTTGATTCAAATTTATATTTTTACTATGAAAGTGTAGTAAATTTTACTTTATTCCTTTTTAATTCTCAGGTTTCGCACTTTTAAAAAAATGTTAGAAAAATTTTTTAATTTTATTTTAAATATTATTATTTGCATAATAATAAAAATTTTCAATGAAATCTCAATTCTTCTAAATATTTCGAATATTATCTAAAATTTTAACTGCAATTCATTTTTGAATCAATTTTGGTCAAAAATTTGTTAAGAGAATTCAATTAAAATAAAAAAATAATTAATTAAAAGAACAGTTGATTACTCTACTTAAATTCAAAAATTTTTACAAAATTATTGTATCAAAAATTTATGAATAATAGAATTCTTTCGAGGAATTTTAATAAATATTGATAATAATTGAATTTTTCGCGAAATATATTTAAAAATTGCATAGAAAAGAATTAAAGTCCTGAAAAGAATTTTGTTATTTGTGAAAACAATTGAATTCTTGTAAAGAATTGATGAAAGATTTTTTTTTTTTGTAGTTTAATGGCAATTTTTTTTTTAATTCATAAATTCTTAAAGTCAAATTTAATTAAAATCGTCAAAAATAATGAACTTTTTTGGAATATTTTATAAAAATGTTGTTTCAAATAATTTATTTCTTTTAAAAAACAAAATTTACAAAAATTGTAGTTTTTAATTAAATTTCTGTAAAAATTTTATTATTTTGTTATTCATTTATAAAAATAATTGATTTTTTGGAAGGAATTTTATTTTTTCCATAAATAATTGAATCGATTTAGTTGAATTACGGTGAAATCTTCTTAAGAGTATTTGAACCTTTATGACGTCACAGCATTAAAATATATAATTTTCATTAATTGTGACGTAATAATTGTTCAAATGCCCTTAAAATAGTGAAAATATTGAAAATAATTGAAACCTTGCGAAAATTGTTTTTTCGAAACTTTGAAAATAATTCAATTGCTTCAAATACACTGAAAAAAAAATTTATTTGATTCAAATAATCGATTTATTTGACTATTATCAAATAAATATTTGAATGAAATAATTTTTATTTGAATGAAATAATTTTTATTTGAATGGAATAATTTTTATTTGAATTAATTAAATAATATTTTGCTTCAAATACTAAAATATTTGATTCAAGTAAATATTTATTTGATAATAGTAAAATAATCGGTTATTTGAATCGAATAAATTTTTTTTTCAGTGAAATGTTATTAAAACTTTTGAGAATAATTTTTTTTTTCAATTATTGGAGGACTTAAGATAGCAATCTTAAGTTGAAGGAAAGAAAAAATTAGCCATTAGTGTCACAAATATAAAAAAAAAAATCTAAATAGTAGTATTTATTTGTGACACTAGAAGCTAATTTTTTCTTCTCTTCAAAAATCGTCACCATAACCTTGAATCCCTCTAATAATCGAAACAAAAAATTATTCCCAAAAGTTTAAATAACATGTTTTGAAGGAAAAAAAAACTCCAATATGGGAATTGTTTTATTTGTATTTTTTGTGTTTTCGTTTTTAAAAATTGTTGATCCACCGTTATGATCCAGGGGAGTTATGATCTTTAGATGAGTTTCGAGGGTTTAATTAAACTCTGACGGCGTTCTCTGATTGGCTACGGCATATAGTACACACAGTTTTGGTAGTTAGAACGCACATTGTTGTTGAAGCCGTGGAGAGAGAACTAGTTGCGATCGCATCTCACTATTACAATCACAGTGAAGTCGATTTCCTGCCTAAGCTCATAGTTTTGCACACTGCAAAATCGTGTTGGGCTAAGTGTCGTCTCTCTCTCTCTCTTTCTCTCTCTATTTCTCTTTCTCTAGTTCCGTTCCTATTTCGTAAATCGTTTGTTTCTGTCTCTCAGCCTCGTTAGTGAAAACTTTACTCTTCTATTTCTCTTTCTCTGTTACTCTCTCTTTGACAGTCCCTCTCTCTCTCTTTCTTTGTTACTCTCTCTTTCTCTGTTACTCTCTCCTTGTCACTCTCTTTTTTTTCTCTTTTACCCTCTCTTTGTTTTTCTCTCTCTTTTTCTGTTTCTTTCTCTCTTTTTCTTTATCCTTCTCTTACTTTTTTACTCAATCTTACTCTTTCACTCTCTCTCTTTACTCTCTCTATTCTCTCTCTCTCTCTCTCTCATTCTCTCTCTTTACTCTTTCTCTCACTCTATATTCTCTCTTCCTTTCTTTTTACTTTTTCCTCTCTGTTTTTTCTCTTAACTTTCACTATCTGCTATACTAGAGATTAAAGAAAGAGAGAGAATATAGAGAGAAAAAAGAGAGAGATAGAGAGCGAAAGAGAGAGAAAGAGAAAATATAGGGTGAGAGAAGGAGAAAAGAGAGAAATGATATAGAGTGAGAGAAAGAGTAAAGAGCGAATATTGAGTGAGAGAAAGAGTAAAGAGAGAGAGAGAACATAGGGAGAGTAAAGAGAGAGAGAGAGAGAATATAGAGTGAGAGAAAGAGTAAAGAGAGAGAGAGAGAATATAGAATGAGAGAAAGAGTAAAGAGAGAAAACAAAGAGGAAAAGGAGACAGAGACAGAGAGAGAGAGTAAAAGTAAGAAAGTGAGAGAGAGAGAGAGAGGACTCTCCTTCCCGCGCCGAGAGGAATACATAGGCTTAACGTTACACAAAGTACTTGTATGTACTTTGCCGCTTTTAGAATTGTCTTTCAAATGATGTTCGCTTGTTGCTTTCGCCTTATCGTCTTTTAGCATCCACATCTCTAGTTTGTTATTATCCCTAACAAACACTAATCACCGGCATCTGGTTGGAAATGCTTCACAGAGAAAAGCAAGGCGAGAGGAGGGAGAGAGAGAGAGAGAAGGGATTTAGACTCGGTTTAAACTTGACGCAATTAGAGAACTTAAATTACTTATTTAGAATTCCGGATATCACATAATTTATCTTCCACACATACAATATATCATATATGTTGCGTGTATCATTAATTAGATTTTCTTTATTTTTTTTTTTTTTTGGAAAATTCATCAATTTCTTTCTCTCTACACTGTAAAATTGTTATAGAATTTACATTGTTATAGGTATTAGGAAAAAAATTGTTATAAACTTAGAAAAATTTATAATTACAAATTTTTACGTATTAAGAAAGCATTGCGGATTAAATTCTAATAGCAAAAAAGAATTAAATTTATCTATTTTGGTGTTATTTTGTTATTATTAAAAGTTTACTCTCTATCTCTAAATCAGAATTAGTAAAAAACTGATGAAATGGCGAAAAGTCGTCCAACGAATGATTTAGTTATGATTTTACTGACAAATAGTAAAATTCTACTAATTTTTAGTAAAGCTTTACTAATTTAATTTTAATTAAATTCAATTTTTACTAATTAAAAATTCTCCTAAAAAAATAATTAGCACTTTAAAAAATAATAGAATTTATAAACTTGTAACTAACACTTTTTCGTTCAAAAAAAAAAACCCTTAAAAAATTTCAATTTGGAAGAAATTGCAAATAATTGCAGAAATTCCATTACTTTCAAAAGTAATAAAATTCTTCTCGCAAAATTCAATTATGTTGAAACTTTAAAAAAAAAATGTATCAATTTAAAAAATAATAGAATTTCAAAAAGTTTTGAATTCAAATTTTTTGTTGAAAACACTAAAAATATTGAATTTTGTTTGAAGTTTGCAAATAATTGTAGAAATTCCATTATTTTCAAAATTAATAAAATTCTTCTCGCAAAATTTAATTATGTTGAAACTTTTTTTCAAAAAAATGTAGCAATTTGAAAAATAATAGAATTTCAAAAAGTTTTCAATTCAAATTTTTGTTAAAACCACTAAAAAAATTTAATTTTGTAGAAATTTGCAAATAATTGTAGAAATTCCATTATTTTTGAAAGTAATAACATTCTTCTAGCAAAATTCAATTATTTTAAAACTTTTAAGAGAAATTCTTGTCAAAAAATATTTAGCAGTTTAAAAAAATAGAATTTTAAACAGATTTGAATTCAAATTTTTCTTGAAAGCACTAACAAAAATTGAATTTTCGAGAAATTGCAAATAAATGCGGAAATTCCATCATTTTCAATAGTAATAAAATTCTTCTTTCAAAATTCAATTGTCAAAAATAATAATAAATAAAATTTTCGTAAAAAAAAATTTAGCAATTTAAATAAATAATAGAATTTAAAAATTTTGAATTCAAATTTTTGTTAAAAACACTTAAAAAATTTAATTTTGTAGAAATTCCATTATTTTTGAAAGTAATAACATTCTTCTTGTAAAATTCAATTATGTTAAAACTTTTAAAAGAAAATCTCGTCAAAATTCCAATTCTCTTGATAAATAACATAATTCTTCCTTAAAAAATTTTTTTTTTAAATTACTTTAAAAAATGGAAATAAACTTCTTTTGCTAATTTCAATTATGTTGAAACTTTCAAAAAAAAAAATTTAATTTTAAAAATAGTAGAATTTAAAAATTTGTAATTAAAAATCTAGTTGAAAAACACTTAAAAATTGATTTTTTTTAGAAAATTGCAAATAATTGTAGAAATTCCATTATTTTCAAAAGTAATAAAATTCTTCTTGCAAAATTCAATTATGTTAAAACTTTTAAAAGAAAATCTAGTCAAAAGAAATTCAGCAATTTAAATATTAATAGAATTTAAAAAATTTTTTATTTAAATTTTTGTTGAAAGCACTAAAAAAATTGAATTTTTGAGAAATTGCAAATAATTGCAGAAATTCCGTTATTTTCAAAAGTAATAAAAATTCTTTTTACAAAATTCAATTGTTTTTAAAAGTAATAAAATTCTTCTTAGAACTTTCAATTGTATTTAAACTTTGAAAAAAAAATTCTCGTCAAAAACAATTTAGCAATTTAAATAATAATAGAATTTAAAAAAATTTTAAATTAAATTTTTGTTGAAAGCACTAAAAATATTGAATTTTGCAGAAATTTGCAAATAATTGCAGAAATTCCATTATTTTCAAAAGTAATAAACTTCTTCTCACAAACACCAATTATGTTGAAACTAACTATTGAATTAAATTTTCCCCAAGGAATAAAGTAAAAAAAAAAAATTATAATGATTTAGAAATTGAAAACCTAGGTAAAAAAAATAAAAAACGGAAAACCTTGTACCTGGGCTTTAAAATTGTATTAGTTTGGAAATAAGATACAAAAGCTCTTTAAAGTTGAGTAGCATCAAAAAATTGGATTAAAATTGTATAAAAAATAAGAGCCTCTCGCTCCTTGTATTTTAATCAAAATGGAATTTTTGTTTTTTTTTTGGTGTTTGCTTTTTTTCTTTTTCTTTATTTTCTTTTTGTTTTTGTTTTGAAGGTATAATATTGAAAGAAAGTAAAAATTGTTTTTGTATCCCAGGACCCTATCTCGCTCGCCTATCTATTATAGTGGCTTTCGAGTAGATCCAAAATGAATTACGAGTAAACTTCGTCCAGGAGGAAAGTATCGCTTCCGTAACGACCCTGAGTATCAGTTTCGCGTAAGGTCTACTTACCATAGTTGTTGTATACATGTATATATATATATATGTATACATCGCTTGTTCCCACTTTGACTAACTCTCGAGACGTAAACCAATACATATCGTACTTACCACTAAAGCTTTTCCCTTTAGCCCTTCTCACTTTTATCTTCGCCTCTCGCCTTTCTTTACTTTTTTCTTCTTTTTCTTATTCTTCTCGATTTTATTTTTATTCCTGTTTTTCTTTTTCTTCTTCTGTATTTTTTCTTTCTCTTTTTCCTTTCCTTTTTTTCATTTTTTTTTGTTCTTCTTCTTGTTTTTTTTCCTATCTGTTCTTCTTTTCTTTTTTATTCTTGTTCTTTTTCTTTTTTTTCTCTTTATTTTTCTTGTTCTTTTTTTTTGTTCTTCTTTTTCTCTTCTATTTTTGTACTTTTTTCTTCTTTTTCTCTTCTATTCTTGTACTTTTTTCTTCTTTTTCTCTTCTATTCTTGTACTTTTTTCTTCTTTTTCTATTCAGTCTTATTCTTCTGATTTTTATTCTTCTTCCAGTTTTTCGTTTCTTTTTATAAAAAAAAAAATAAAATATTGTTGATAGACTCCCTGAAGAGGAAATCATTAAGATTTCAAAACGTTGGAGTAAATAAATATTTTATTCATTATCCGAATGTTTTCGTTTAAATTACCTTAATTAATAAAATAATAAAAATGAAGAACAAAAAAAATACAATAAAATGAAAAAAGAACTAGAATTACAAAAAAAGGAGAAGAAGAAAAAGAAATTGTATCTCTTTTCTTTTCTATTATTGTACTTCTTTTTTTTTAATTCTACTTCTTTTTTCTTTTTATTATTTTTCTTTTTGTTCTTTTTTATTATTTTCTTCTTCTTTTTCTTCTTTTACTTCTGTTTTTTATTCTTCTACCTTTTTTCCCTTCTTATTTTTTTCTTTTTGTTCTTCACTCTTTATTTTTTTCACGATTCATTAAAATTTTTATTTATCCCCTTTCTTTATAATGAATTTCAATTAGTGGAAAATTACTGATTTGACAGTAAAAAACCATTCACTGATTCAAATTTAAAAAAAAAAATTTTATCTCCTTTCTTTATAATTAATTTGAATTAGTGGAAAATTACTGATTTGACAGTAAAAAATCAGTCACTGATTCAAATAGTAATATTTTCCAAAAAAAAACTCAAAGGGTTAATATTTTTTTTTAAATATCTATCGCAATATTATTGCTTAAAAAAATTTGCAATTTATACAAGAAATGAATAAATTTCATTCATTTGAACCTTCAAGACTTTTAGGGACTTTGCTTATTTTTTTTTACTCTAAAATACTTTCAACTTTATATATATACCAAAAACGAATTTACAGTCTAAGAAAACTTTTTTTTACAAGTTTATCGAATTAAAAAGTTCCTTTTAATTAAATTGTCCCTTCAATCTTTCTTAGTTTGCAAAAAGAAAAAGAAAAAAAAAGATTGTTTCTTTTTTTTTAACTACAAAAAGCAGTGTTGTCTTGCTTCATTTCGCTGTAACAAACAAAAAAAGGGAATTATTATTTTTCAAATTGAATTTAATTCGTTTGTGAATTAAACAAAATGGAAGGAGAAAATTGTTTACACAATTTGTTAAAATGGAAATGTGCGACGTTTTGATAATGAAAAAAAATAAAATTGTCTTTTTTGAATGAAATTAACGCCGCGGAGGATTTGCTGTTGTTGTCGTTTTTTATTTTTTATCAATTTGGAAATTGTCGCTTTTCAAATTATTGTCGATTAAAAACTTTTTTGTTTATTATTGTAACTGACATTTGTGTGTCAGTTAAAATTATCGATTTTGAATTAAAGATGTTTGAAATTCTCCGCTTTTTTGGTGATAATTTTATTAATTAATTACAGTTAATTAATAGTATATTAATTTATGATTTATTATTAATGAATTAATAGTAATAATATTAATTGATTGACAATAGTATTAGTTATTAATAATTATTAATTCCTGTTAATAAAAGAATTATAGGCTGAAAAAAATGTTTTTTATTCGAATAGCCGATTAATTGACTATTATCAGTTAAATATTTACTTGAATCAAATAATATTTATTGGTATTTGCTTCGAATACTGAAAATTATGGTTCAAATACCGCATTTAATCGACTCAAATAAAAAATTATTTTATTCAATTAAATATTAAATTGATAATAGTCCAAGAGTTGGTTATTTGAATCGAATAAATTTTTTTTCAGTGTATTTTATTTTTGATTAAACAAGTAAAGTAGTTTCTATAAATAGTAGTTTGTGACAAAAGCGAAAAAAATAGGTAATAGTTAATGTGAATAATTTTTTGTAGTTCTACAAATAGTAGTTACGATGAATAGTAGTTTCTACAAATGTTAACTAATATAAATAGTAGATTTTATAAATATTAATTTATATAAATAGTAGTTTTTATAAATATTAATTTATATAAATAGTAGTTTTTATAAATAATAGTTTCTATAAATATTAATTAATATAAATAGTAGTTTTTATAAATAATAGTTTCTATAAATATAAATTAACATTAATAATAGTTTCTATAAATATTAATTAATATAGATAGTAGTTTTTTTTAATTTATTAACATAAATAGTAGTTTTTATAAATAATAGTTTCTATAATTATTAATGAATATAAATAGTAGTTTCTATAAATATTTATTAATATAAATAGTAGTTTGTATAAATAATAGTTTCTATAAATATTAATTAATATAAATAGTAGTTTTTATAAATAATAGTTTCTATAAATAGTAGTTTTTATAAATAATAGTTTCTATAAATATTAATTAATATAGATAGTAGTTTTTTTTAATTTATTAACATAAATAGTAGTTTTTATAAATAATAGTTTCTATAATTATTAATGAATATAAATAGTAGTTTCTATAAATATTTATTAATATAAATAGTAGTTTTTATAAATAATAGTTTCTATAAATATTAATTAATATAAATTGTAGTTTTCTTCTCTAATTACTAAAACGTAGCTTCACTTAAAAAAATTAATATTAATTTAAACAATTTAACATTTTTTTCCTTCCTTCTTTATTGAAAGGACCTAAAAATTGCCACGAGTAACGAATAGAGAATAAAAAAAAAATTTCCCGGACTTTTCTTAAGAGAGAGAGTGAGAGAGCTCTCTTTTTCCGTCTGTAGAGCGTGTCATGTTGTGTGAATATATATTTATATCTATAAACGTGGTTGCTAGTCTCTGCTACTTTTTAGGGGTATTATTTTTCAACACATACGCGACAACAAAAAAATTTCTTGTATCTCTTTAGTTGTGAAACCGTAGATACGTTCTTTTGTAGGGTGTAGCTGTCTGGGCTCTTTTGTACAAAGCCATCATTTCGCTTTTTTTTTTTTTTCGTTGTCGTCGAGAGTCGTTGTAGTTTTTTATTTTTTGTTTTTTTTCTTGCATTTCTTTTCTTCTTTTTTTCCCCTTTTGTTTCTCGGCACCGCCCCGCGCCCTCGTGTGCACACTCCTTTTTTTTCAACAGTAGTTTGCTCTCACTCTTGTAATCTTGTTGATAGGGTATGAAATTAAAGATTTTAGAGGAATTTTATAACGTGTTTTACGACAGGTGTAAGTTGAATTAAACATTTTAGACACACAGACATAGAGAAAAAAAAATAGGTTGGGTAGTGAGGGGAAAGTTTATTCAATTTGTTATATGGTTTTGTGTACGTTTATATATATATATGGGTACATAAATTGCTTCTGGGGAGATGATTCGAAATCGATTTAAGTAGTTAATATCGATAATAGGTCGGACCGGGAAACTTTTCTCGAGTTGCTCTCTCTTTCTTTCTCTTTCTTGGATTGTCTGATTGTACACAGACTTGTACTACTGCGAGAGATGTTTAGTGTAGTTTAATGCACTCGTAATATTACTTCTTGTGATTTTACTTTGTCTCTTTTCCTTTTTCTCTCCCTCTCTCTCTTTCTCTCTTTCTCTCTTTTTCTATTTTTTCTCTTTTTTCTTTTTCTCTTTTTTTTCTCTTTCTCTTTTTTTCTTTTTCTCTTTTTTTCTCTTTTTTCTTTTTCTCTTTTTCTCTATTTCTCTCTTTTTCTCATTCTCTCATTTTCTTATTTTCCCATTCTCTTTACTCGGTCTTTAAATTGTAGAAACAATTTTTTTTCCCTCCCTTTTTTATTCTTCTTTAAATGAAGACAATTTTTCTCCGTCAATTAAAATTAAAATTGCAATAAAGTCATTTATTACTTTTTTTTAAAATTGTTTTATTATTAACTAGCAAACATGCGCTGCTAACTTCTCACTTAGTTTTTTTTTTTAATTCAAATTAGCAATTCTAGAAATAGAATTTTAACAATTTTTAATTTATGTTCTTGTTTAAAAAAAAAACATTAAAAAATTGAATTTTGGAGAATAGTTGGAAATTGAATTTGTTTCGAAACTAATTAAATTAGTATTCCCTAAATTTGAATTAGTGAAAAATTAAAAATCTTTACTAATTTGAATTAGTGACTGACTTTTTGTTTTTGAATTTGTAAATTTTGGTAAAGAAATTAGTAGAAATAAAGATAACTATTTATTAGTAAAATTTACTGTTTCAAAAGCAAAAAGTTACTATATTTCAAATTAGTAAAGATTTTTACAAATTAAAATTTAGAGTAGTGACTTTGAATCCAAGACATTCAATCTAATTAGCAGTGAAAACTAAATATTTCCGTAAAAACTTCTTTCATGAACTTAAGTTGTTAAATTGAAAATTAAAATTTTCGTCTTACGAAAAAGTTATCAATTTTTTTTTTTTTTTTTTTTTTTTTGAATAAAAAGAGGAGAGAGAATAACTAAGGAACAAATGATCCGAGTGCGAAAGACACAAAGCGTTATGTTTTAAATTCGAGTCTATCTGCTTGAACGATCTGCCAAAGCATTTTGCTTAATAGCTTCTACGTGTTCACGAATATATCCGATGTGAGACAGGTTTTTTGCCGACGTCGAGTAAACACAATGTCTATGAAATAAATTTTCCCCATGTATTGCTAATCGACTGACGAAACGTCTGGATATTTCGCATCATCATCCCTTGTACCATAATTATTCCCAATTTTTACTTCCTTTTTGCCTTTTTTTTCCCTTCTTTTCTTTTTTCTCCGTATTTCCTCCTTTTTCCAACAATTGGAATCGAAAAAAATTTTTTTCTTACCTAAAACATAATATTTTTAGCTAAAAAACAATATTTTCGATGTAGAAACATTTTTTTTAACCTAAAAAACAATATTTTTAGCTAAAAACAATATTTTTAACCTAAAAAACAATATTTTCGATTTAGAAACATTTATTTTTTCAATTTTCCATGAAGAAATGTTAATAATAAAAATTTTTTTTCATCTAAAATAATCTTTCAACGAATGATAAATTCTGCTTCTAATTGAGTAAAAAATAATAGTTTGATAATAAATTATTCTCCATATTATTAAATAAAATAAATGAAAAACTAAACAGAATAAATGAAAAACTAAATAAAAATAAATAAAAAACTAAACAAAATGAATAAAAAATAATAAACAAACAACAACAAAATAAGAAAATAAATAAAAATAATAATATAGTAAATGGAAATTTTGTATTACAAACGAAAATTTTGTCGAAAGTCTTCTTTTTTTTACTCTTTTTTTTATTACAATAGACTCAAGTCCATTGAATGGAAATTATCAATTTTAATTTAAAAAAGATATAAACTTCCTTCTGAATATAGAGAGCGAGGGATAAAAAAAGAAATTTGGTATTTTCTTCAAAAAAAAAAAAAAGGAGAAAAAAAAATATTCACCGGTGGATAAAAATGAAATTGGATGAAAGAATGGAAAAATGGTTAAGAAAAGAAGGTGGACTCTTGTCCAGTGAAAAATCTTTGTTACTCGTTTCAGGGTAATACTTTATGGTTCTTATCGATAAGCTGAAGTAGCATCAAAAGTCACCAATGTTGCCCTTTGAAGGAAATTACCTGAAGGATTTCCTTTCTCCTAGAATTTTCTCTCATTCCCTCTTTTTTTCTCTATCATCTCTTTCTCCCATTTTACCTTCACATTAAAGTCCCATTTTTCTTCTGTTGAATTTTCGAATGACTTCTGATGAACATTGAACGGAAAATTGTATTCTAACACAAAGCCAATCGCCTTAACTTCTATCGATTTCTATCAATGGGAACACATTCTGTAAAAAAAAAAAATATTCAGACCTAAAAATAATATTTTATTAACAAATAATTGTTTTTCCACTGTGATTTTTTTTTTAAATTTTAAAAACAATTAGTAAACCGAAAAAATAAGTTTGAATTGTAAACATATTTTATAATTGAACAAAACATAATTTATAATTTATATTGAATCGAAAGTAGTAAATTCAAAAAATCAAATTGTAGTAAGTAATAGAAATTCAAAACATATTTTTCAAAAAAAATAATTTAGTGACAAAAACAAAATTCGGTAAAACATTTTTTTTTAAATAGTTTATGTTCTGAAATTAGTTGGAAAAAAAACAAATAAGTTTTCGTATGATAAAATTTAATAAATAAATAACAATTAAAAAATAATAAATTTATAATAAATACTATTTGTTTGATTCAAGGAAGAAATAAATTAAATTAAACAATATATAATTAATAAATTAATTAATTTCAGTTATTTCTTCCTTGAATCGAACAAATATTATTTATTATAAATATAAATTTATTATTTATTATTCGAATAGAAATAAGCTAAATGAAACAATATTTAATTAATAAATTAATCAATTTAATGTATTTCTTCCTTGAATCGAACAAATATTATTTATCACCAATATACGGAAGGATACAAAAAAAATTATTTTTTAATAAATTTATGATAAATAAATAAATAATAAAATACACAGATGCATATATATATAATATATTTAGATGTGTGTTTATATATTAACGTCTATTATCCATTGTGCGTGGAGTATGTGTCCTCGAAAATCAATATCCTCTAGTCCTTGTACAATGATTAGGTATTGCACATGTATCTCTCGCTCTTGAGGAAGTTTGCAGCAAATAGGATTCTCTGCCTAATGAAGATTTATTGAATCTGCCCTTCATCTTCGATTTTCTCCATTAATTTTGTTATTAATGATTATTACAAATGATGATTATTGTGTGTCTCGGGTAAACTGTCAATTTATTCATTATTATTGATGGGATTTTAATTAATCAACTATTTTCACTTCGTATATATATGTTCTATTCACATATATATATATATATATAGAATTCATCTTGAAATGTTGATTTCACTTCAATGTTGATTCATCGCTTCAATGTTAATTCGTCATCAATGTTAATTTAGTTGTATATCTTCAATGTTAATTTACACTTAATGATGATTCCCACGATTGTCTATTACAATACTAATTTACTATTTGTATATATAATTATATATAAATGTAACTGTTATAAATAATTACATTTAATTACTGAAAAATGCAATTAATTGTTAATTATGAAATATTAATTATTTATTATTTATTATTAATTATTAATTAATAGTGATTGTAATAATAAATAAAGCTTCTATAAATCTATAAAAATAGTTGCTATCACAATTACTTTAAAGAGTAATTGTCATAATCATAAACATAATTACTATAAAAGGTAATTAGAATAAATATTATTATTATTATTATTATTATTATTATAAAAACTAAGTAATTACTTAAAATATAATTTCTGTAAAAGGTGATTACTATAAATATTTTTAGTATAAAAGATAATTACTAGTAAACAAAAATTCTCCAAGTATAATTACTATAAAGTGAAAACTTTAATATTTTTACCAGAAAATATTAATAATAATCATTTAAATAATTATTACATTTATAATATAAAACAATATAATAATAAATTATTATTTATTATTTAAATATAAATAACTTAAATGTAACAATATTTAATTAATAAATAAATTAATTTCAGTTATTTCTTCCATGAATCGAACAAATAATATATTATTATATTATTATTTATAATATAAATTTATAATAATGACTAGCAACAATTCGCGCTCGGACAAATTTTTTTGAACTATAAAACCATAATATGGATTGCAATTTAATTTTATCGCTGTTAATTAATAACCATAATCAATGGTACTATTAAGGAATTTTAGTTTTTATAGATTAAATTCTTCCTTAAAGTTCTTATTTATTAAAAAATAAATTGAGATATTTTAAATGAATTAAAATGAATAATTTTTATTTTATAAGTTTGAAAAAATAATTTTTGACACAGAAATTAAATACAAGGCAAAGTTGAAAATAATTATAGTTCTGAACGTTCAAATGAATGAAATTTATTTATTCCTCCGTTTAAATTAAATTTTTATTGCAATTATTTTGCTTCAATATCCAAAAAATTAATTACTGAAATAATTACTTTGTAAGCGTAAAATTAGTTTTTAAATTTTTTGATGATTAGTAATTTATTAAAATATTTTCAATAAATATAATATTTCGTTCATTTGAACATTCAACATTTTATAAAATATAAATAATGATAATTCTAATAATTATTATTTGTTTGTTATTATCGTTAAGTATAATTTTTATGTTTTGACAAAAAACTTCGTTTTCATTCTCTCTCTCTCTCTCCGTTTCACTCGCCATTTTTGGAAAGGGTAAAAAATAAGTATTTTTCCTCTTTAAACTGTTTCTTGAATTGAGAAGATAAATGCGTCTCGTTACGCACTATTGTTCCCGTTGTCAAAGGAAAAGGAAATTCTTTCCACGACGCTTTTCATTGTTAGAAGGGAGAAAATTGCATCCAATCGTCTCACTTTACTTTCAATCTTCCATTCTCTGACCTAGATTTTTAAGAAATTCCCACTGATAAGAGACACTCTCTGTTACCCACTTGAGTTCATTGAATATAATTATTAACGTTACACAATTCGTCTAATAGTTTTTGTATAAAACGTGAAAAAAAATCCTAATCATCACAAATTATTATTTTTTGTTAATCTGAAATAAAAATAAATAAATTTTCCTCCAGTTTTAACAATTTTAACAATTTTTAAAATTTTCAACCCAATTTTCAATTTAAATAAATAAATTTTCATACAATTTTAACAATTTTAACAATCTTCAACCTAATTTTTAATTTAAATAAATAAAAATAAATTTTCGTGCAATTTTAACAATTTTCAACACAAATTTTCAATTTAAATAAATAACAATAAATAAATTTTCCTACAGTTTTAACCATTTTAACAATTTTAACAATTTTAACAATTTTCAACCCAATTTTCAATTTAAATAAATAACAATAAATAAATTGTGCTGCAATTTTAACAATTTTCAACCCAATTTTCAATTTAAATAAGTAAAAATAAATTTTCCTGCAATTTTAACAATTTTCAACCCAATTTTCTATTTAAATAAATAAAAATAAATTTTCCTACAGTTTTAACCATTTTAACAGTTTTAACAATTTTAACAATTTTCAACCCAATTTTCAATTTAAATAAATAACAATAAATAAATTTTCCTGCAATTTTAACAATTTTCGAACCAATTATCAATTTAAATAAATAAATGTAAGGAATTTTTATCCAATAGAAAATTATAAAAATCTCAAATTATAATTTGATATTTTTCTATTGGATAAAAATAAATAAATTTTCCTGCAATTGTAACAATTTTCAACCCAATTTTTAATTCAAAAGAATAATGTAAGGAATTTTTGTCCATTAGAAAAATATCAAAATTACAAAATTTGATATTTTGATAATTTTCTATTGGATAAACATTTCTTAATGCAACAACTATTGAAAATCTAGAAAAAATAAATTAAATATTAAATAAATAATTACTGGCGATTAATAATAATTAATAAGTCATTAGTCTCGAAGTGAAATTCCACTGAGCGACGAATTAGGACTACGAACATATTTTTAAAGGAACACATTTGTCTTGTTTTTCTTTTGTAATTATTTTCTTCCCTTTCTTCCTTCTTTTCGTTTTGTTCCTTTCTTTTTTCGTTTTAATATTTTCTTTTTTCGTTTTGATTTTTTTTCTTTTTTCGTTTTATGTTTTTTTTTTCCTTTTTCGTTTTGGTTTTTTTCGTTTTGTTTTTTTTTTTCGTTTTCTGATTGTTTTCCTTTTTCGTTTTGTTATTTTCTTTTTTCGTTTTGTTTTCTTTTTTCGTTTTGTTTTTTTTTCTTTTTTCGTTTCCTCTTTTTTTTCTTTTTCGTTTTGTTTTCTTTTCTTTTTTCGTTTACTCTTTTTTTCCTTTTTCGTTTTGTTTTTTTTTCTTTTTCTGTTTTTCTTCCTTTTTCGTTTTCTGTTTTTTTCTTTTTTCGTTTTCTGTTTTTTGCTTTTTTCGTTTCCTCTTTTTTTCCCTTTTTCGTTTCCTCTTTTTTTTTCTTTTTCATTTTGTTTTCTTTACTTTTTTCGTTTCCTCTTTTTTTCCTTTTTCGTTTTGTTTTTTTTTTCTTTTTCTGTTTTTCTTCCTTTTTCGTTTTCTGCTTTTTTTCTTTTTTCGTTTTCTGTTTTTTGCTTTTTTCGTTTCCTCTTTTTTTTTCTTTTTCGTTTTGTTTTTCTTCCTTTTTCGTTTTGTTTTTCTTCCTGTTTCGTTTTTTTTTTAGAGTGAAGAATGTTCGTTCCCCCGGGGGCAATATCGTTGTAGGGGGTCTTTAGCGTCAATTAGTATCATTTAGTGTTAATAATAGTAACGCAAATGTGCGCTACGTTGAAGGAACACTCTAAAGGGTTATATAGGAGCATCTCACAAGACCCTCTTGTGCCCTCAACTCGCCTGCTCCTTGGCATCATTATCATCTATTCGCTAATACAACAAGATAAATTACCCTCGTTCTCATTGTTCACCTATTCTTCCCTCCCCCCTCTTCCCCTCTTTAGACACCTTTACTCTCTCTCTCTCTCACTCTCTCACTCTTGCATGGTGTCTCTGTTGTTTGCAGTATTAAACGCTCTGTTGTCGTTGTTAATTACATCTCTGTAATCGGTTAAGCCACACGAAACTAGGGTACGACAATAACAATAATAGTGCTAACGACCATTCACAGGTTATTCTGTCCAGTGTTTGATGGATATGGCTCATGTTATCATCAGACATGTTTCCTCTAAATTCTCCAAAACGAAATCCTTCAATGAATTCCAAATCTTGATTAGCCAGAGTTTCACGAACCGAAAACAGAATTAAATTTTTTTTTTTTTGCTTAATTACTCTTTCTATATATATTTATCTCATTGGTAATTATTTGGCTTTTTTTTCTTCCTTTTTTGTATTTAGTACAGTCAGTAATTATTATATTTAAAAAAAACTTTAACAAATTAAAAAAAAAAATAATAAATAAAAAATACATTAAACAATATAGTCGAAAAAAGTGGTAAATAAACTAAGCGAAAATTAAGGTCGAATAAATTTAGTAGAAAATAAATTTTAAGAACAGACAATAGTAATAAACTGCTAATAAATAAAAACGAAAAATACAACAAACAAAAATAATTCAAAGGAATAATAAATAAAAACAATTATAAAATAATAAATAAAAATTGAAAAAACAGTAAATCAAACGAATATAAAATAATAAATAAAACTAAAAAATAATAAGTTAATTATAAAAATTAAAAAACAATAAATCAATGAAATATAAAATAATAAATAATATATAAAAATTAAAAGTAATAAATAAAATCTAAAAACTAAAAAATAAATAAAACATAAAAATTAAAAAAAAATAAAATATAAAAATTGAAAAGTTTATGAACATTTTTTTTGAGGCAATAAAAATTGCATTATTTTGAAAACAAAAAATTGCTAATGCGTTAACAGTTTATTAAATGCGTGTGTACGTTCTCATATAATAAATGTCAATGCGGTTCCTTTCATGAATCCCGATTTGTGGAATATTTCCCATGAATCATTAAACCGAGAATTCATTAGTCTTTGTGTTATTCAGATGTCGACAATGTTGCAAATCATTGACCTAGGTATGTCAATTGTTTGAAAATATTTCATTACATCCATTTTCCTCAAACTACTGTTTTCCCTTTGTTATTCATTTTGTCATTAAATATCTGACCTATATTCTTTTTTTTTTGCTGCGAAAAATAAAAAAAACTGAAGAAGTAACAAGCGAAAAAAAAGATAGAAAAGAAATTTAAAAAAATAAACGTTTGAAAAAAATTTAGGTTAGAAAAATAATAAACACTTAAAGAAAATGAGTCGATGAGTAAAAATGAAATGAAAATAAGTAATATTTATAAATTAAAAATAAATGAATAAAAAAATGATTAAAATAAACAAAATGATTAAAATAAACAAAATGATTAAAATAAACAAAATGATTAAAATAAAAAAATGATTAAAGTTAAACAAGAATAAATTGTATGGCGAAAAATAATATTGAGAGCTAGTTTCAATAAAGTAATTAAAATATTAAATTGAATAAAGTAAAAAAATTTAATTAAAAGAAGAAAAAGGAAAAAAAAGTACAAAAAACGTGGCAATAAAATAATAAAATAAATTCAATAAAGTAGAGCAAGAATAAATTGCGTAAAGTTAACAAAAAGAGTATCAACAAAACTGTATAAAAATTATTAATAAATATTTATACGGAAATATTTTTAATTAAAAAAAATTTATTTATTATTAATACATAAGCGAAGAAAAAAAGAAGTAAATTAATTAATAAAATACCCAATTCCACGCAAATAGTGCAAAAATTAATTGAATAGAGTTAAACAAGAATGAATTTAATAAAGAAAAATAATTAAATTAATTAAATACGATTTTAATTAAAGTAATGAAAAAGTACATAAAATAATGTCAAATAAAAATAAATTAAATACGCTAAATGAAAATGAATTAAATATTTGACATAATAATTTAATACAATAATAATTTTTAACAATTTATAAATTTAATTTAATACAATAATAATTTTAAACAATTTATAAATTTAAAACGAAAATAAATTCAACAAAGTAAAAGTAGAAGGAAAATAATTATAAAGTTGAAACAATAAAAAAATTATTTTCATCGAGTAATGCAAAATAAATTAAGTCAGTAACTTATTAATTAAATAAATAAATGAAAATAAACCAAATGAATAATTTACTAATTAGTAAAATAATAAAAGGACCACTTAAATCAATTGAATAAATTAATTTAATATTCATCAATTGAATAAAATAATTTAATATTAATTAATTTAGAATAAAATAAATTAATTAATAAAAAAATATTGCAATAAAGTGCTACAAAAATTAACGAAAACAAAAATTCTCCATGAATGTACAAAAAAATTAAACTTCAAAAATTAGTAATTAAAAAAGTATCAAATTAAAGTGAATATTAAAAATAAAGTTGACAAGTAGATAATAAAATCGATAGATAAATTGAAAAATAAAGTAACAACGAAAATGTTTCACTTATTTTTGCTACATTATTTAAAAATTACGAAAAGCGTTTAAAAAATGAAATATAACAAATAAATAATATTGACTATATTTTCGAATATTTTTTAACTTTTTTGCGAAAAGTGGAATTATTCGAGAAAAAAAAATTAACAAATAAATAATATTGACAATAATATTTTCGAGTAATTTTAACTTATTCCAATATGTGAAATTATTCGAGAACATAAAAATAAAAATAAACAAATCGATAATATTGACAATAATATTTTGGAATAATTTTACCATATTGTTATATGCAAAATTATTCGAGAAGGTGAAAATAAAAATTACTGTTATAAACTTTGGAAGTTTGAATTCACTCTCGACAAAAATTGTGATATTAAAGAACAATCAGCATAATTTTGTATCGAAATGTCGGAGTGGAAAAAAAAGAGAGAGAGAAAGAGAGAGGAAAAAAGAGGAGAGTGAGTGAGAGAGTAAAAGAAGTCTGCTTGTGTGATCCGTCTGTCGCTCTTATCGGATCGAGAATGAAAAATGAACGGACTCACAGCGGAACGAAAGCCAATCGACCAAGTCGCGTGACCGGCACGATAAGCGGTATCGATCCAATATTATTTACGTAAACAGACCACAAACACGCTACAAGGCGTGATTGGCAGATTTTTCACTTCCCCTTTCCTCTTTTGTGTTTTTTCAAAAAAAAAAAATTGAGGAATTATTACTTTATATTATATAGAAATAATCTATGGATATTTTTTCAATTTATTTTTTTCTTCGGATTTATTGTAAAAAGATCTAAACAGTAGGCTAGGTATAACGTGTTCACCCTAATTCTTGAGAGTAATTCATTTTTTTTTTTTGAATTACACTTTTTGACAAAATAAATATATTTACTTTTTTTTTTTATTACAATTTATTATTTTTATTTTTTTCCTTACAATTTACTATTTTTAACCAAAAAGGTTTTTTCCTTCTCTCTAAATCTTCGTAATTTCTATGAATCTCACGAGCACGTTTTTTTTAATTTTTTGTTTCTAAACATTATAAATTTTTTTTTAAAAAATCAGAAAATTGTAAAAAATAATTTTTATTAGCATCATGAATTGGGAAAATTAACCAAAAAGTCTATTTGAATAATTTTTAAGTGTTTTCGATTTATAAAAAAAATCCAAACAAAATAACATCGTAATATAAAGTGTAGCAGTTTTTTAAATTCTTTAAACAGTTTGTTGGTATTTTTATTTTTTATTTAAAAAATTTTTTTTTTATAAACTGCACTTAAGACAAGAAATTTCAAGTTTCTTCTCAATTTGTGCAACTTTTCATGAGTAAAATTAAAAAAAGGAAAAATTATTTATTTCGAAATTGTTTAAACAATTAATTTGTTATCATTTATGGTTTAAACAATTTAATAAATTTTTTTACTCTTTTTTAAAAAATCAGATACACTCAAACAGTTTTTTTTTTATTAATTTTCGTATTTATGAAGCTAATAAAAAATATTTTTTACAATTCTCTTTAATACTTTTTGCTATTAAAAAAATGTTCAAGTTTTAAAAATGATACAAATTGTAAAATATTTTTTTTTCCTTTGCTACAATTATTATTTTTTGGTTTTTAATTATTTCAAATTGCCATATTGTCTATTTTATAATTATTTTCATTTTGGTTACTTTTTGGAACAATAGTAGAAGAAATTGTAAAGAAACTACATAATTTTGAATTAAATTCCTTTTTTTTATTATTTTATATTTTTTTATCACCTTCTAATTGTTTCGTTCCTATTTGTTTATTATTTTATTTCTCAATTTCCCCCGGTATTTATTTATTATACTAATAGCATTTTTTACATTCACGATATTAATTGTTAAAAAATTTTCACTAGATATTCGATTTCATTCGTTCGTTATTTGAAATTCGTCTATTATTTATTTATTAATTTCAAGACTATATTTATACTGTACACTATATTTGTTTTTTAAATATTTTTTCTAATTAAAGAGAATTTTTCTTTTTCACGCATATATATATATACAAAAGAAAATACATTCGAAGATGGAAAAAATCAATGTTTTTTTAATTGATACAAATTTTTATTTCTTTTTTTTTTTTGGTTTCGTTTTTGTTATGTGTGTGTGGGTAAATTATCAAATTTCGTGGAGTTTAGACACAATATTTTATTACCATTGAAGAGAGGGGTAAAAAAAAATTGTAAAGTAAAATACAATGCTCATTGATTTGTAACAGTGTATTATCAAATACCGCATGGTTTATTCTGTTTATTTTGTTACTCTCTTTCTCTCCTCGTTTCTCTTTCTCTCTTTCTCTATTTTCCACGTTTTTCTCTTTCTCTCTTTCTCTTTTTCTCTCTTTCTCTATTTTCCCTGTTTTTCTCTTTCTCTCTTTCTCGTTTTCGAATTGGGGGAAATATGACACACGCACTAACGCACTCACGCTATTGGGGGTGGGGGGGGGGCAAAAATCACCGTTTCGGACTTCCCCCTCCCCAAACTCCTCCCACCCTCATCCTCATCCCTTTTCTCTGCGATTTACGATATGTTTCGAAAACCATCGACGGGAAATCCACCTTTTCCCCCCCCCCGGCCTCATCTCCGGTTTCAGCCATTTTATCCCTGGAAAATGGAAAATTCCAGATGTATCGTGCCACACGATCGTGTACAATCTATGCTTTAATTTTTTTTTCTCTTCCTTTTTTTTCCATTCTAAATCCTTCGTCTTAGTTTCCTGTTATTCTTTATTCGATTAGTTTTGGAAGAAATAAAAATATTCTCCCCTCCAACATTATGAATTATGTGAGGGAAAAAAGTTGATATTTTTTTTTGTTATCAAAACTATTTATTGATTAGTTTAATTTAACGTATATATTTGGTTCGTAATTTAGACGAAATTGTGAAATTATTCAATATAATGATTATTGAATGTTAATTAAATTTAGTGAAAATTGATATAATGGATAAATATTGAAAATTTCTATTTAATTGAGTGTTTCAATGATTTTTAGAGAGTGAAAAAATTCGAAATGAAGAAGAATTGATTAATTCAAGTAATTAAAAAATTAGAAAAAAAAATTATGTAGGTTATTAATTAATTTTACGAAATTACAAATTTTAATTTAACGCAAAAAATAAAAAATAGATTGCATGAAAAAAATTAAAAATTAATTTAATGGAAAAATTAAGAATTGATTGAATAAAAATGGATATTATCAATATTTTCAATTCGAGTAATTCAAAATAGAAACGAACTAACTAATAAACGTTAGTTACATTTTATTTTGAAAGATAATTATAATAATATAAATATAATATAATTATAGTAAATATTTTGAAATTATAATAAATATTTTGAAATTGAAATTTTTTTCCTTTTAAAATAAAAATTTACTATTTTATTTAATAGAAAAATTTTACGAGTAATCATCTTTTATGACAAGAAAAAAATTTTATTTAACACTTAAGTAATAAATAAGATTTGATTGAAACTTTTAATTTAAAACTTAAAAGTCAATTAAAAATGAAAAAATTAAAGAAATAATAGGATGAAGATTGAGAAAATAGAATTAAGAGATATGTGATTAATGGAAAAAAAACTATTATCAATATTTTTGTCTAAAAAATAAATCCAAGTATAAAACGAAAAAAAATATGAAATATAAAAATTACAAAATATAAAAAATACAAAGTATAAAAAATTTTTATTGTAAAAAATATAAAATATAAAAAACATAAAGTATAAAAAAATTTTAAATATAAAAAATATAAAACATAAAAAACATAAAGTATAAAAAAATTTTAAATATAAAAAATACAAAACATAAAATGTAAAAAACATAAAATATAAAAAATATAAAATATAAAAAATATAAAAATAAAAAGTATAAAATATTAAATATAAAATATAAAATATAAAAATAAAAAACACAAAAAACAAAAGAATACAAAAATAAAAATTAAAAACTGTAGGAAAAATAAATTAACTATTCAAAAGTAGTAACTAAAAACGAGCAAAAAAAAAACGAATCGTAATTTGTACATTCATTCAAGTGCGAATGAATGCCAAAAGGTTGCATTACAATCATACAGCAGAAAATAGAAATAAAAAAAATGAAACTAAAAATAAAAACTGTTCAGTTTATGAGTAGCTATTGTTAGAAAATCGGGAGTTTTAGTCCTGAATTCCAGGCATTGTTCATTTGCATACAATTCGAAATTGTTTAGCCAATCGGTATAGAGAAATAATGTGCGCATGATTCCTTTGACTCTCTACTCTCCTCCTCCCCTCTCTCTCACTTACTCTCTTTCTACCCTCAATCCCCCAATGAACAAAATATCAGAGAAGTATTTACTTTCAATTTACAAGGGAATTTAATTACCCCAAATATCGTTGGGAGAAAATCTCATTAATTAACAGTAGCAACTATTATCCGTCCTTGTTTTCATATTTTATACACACACACACACACAAACACGTTTATATTTGTGAAAGGTGCAAATTATCCGCAAATAAAGTTTTATAAACCCTTCTACTACGTATGTGAGATTATAATTTTATTAGAGAAAAAAAAAAGATGATTTTATGGAATTGTATTTTTTGAGTTATTAGTAATTTTATTATTGTTTATTTGTTAGGGATAATATTATTTATTATGGAATTACAATTAAGGTAATAAATTGTTATTTCAACTAATTGTAATTATTCGTTATTATTTTCTTTTCTTTTCATTCTATCAATTTACTTGATTAAAATTATGAAAGCAAAAAATTAGTTTGAATTACAGAAATTAAAATTGTATTGTTATTTTTTTAGAGGAATTAAAATTTTATTATTAATTTTTTACACGAATTAAAATTTTACAATTAATTTTTTTTTATAAATATCGAATTCGATTTTTTGTTAAGTCACAATTAAATTAAAATTCGAGTAAACGGTTTTAGAAAGGGTAAATTAAACTAGTTTGAACTAATTAATTTGATTTTAACATTTTTCTATTTATTTTTTTTTTAAATTAATTTACTTTTTCCAATTTATTTTATTTTAAATTTATTTTTATTTTTCAAAAATATTTTTTTTCAACTTCTATTTCTACAATAGTTATTGAATTGATTTTTGCAAATTTCCAAATCGAATCAAATAGAAAAGAAAATTTTAATAAAATTTTAAATTTAAATTTCAAAAAGTTGAACAAAGTTTATAAAGTTATAAATTATTTTAAATTTAAATTGAGAATTAAAAGAATAATCCAAGGATTTAAATATCGAATTCGACTTATTTAATTAAAATGGAGATTAAAATTAATCAATCGAATTATGAAGAAGTAAAGAAACAAATTTGTGAATACTTTAATTTAATTTAAACTTCAATTAAAATTAAAAATCGTTCATTTTTCTGTAGAAAATATAAATTTTCTCTTCTGTACAGAATTTTTTTTTATAACTCAAAAATTTTTTCTAATTACTAATTTAAAGGATAAATTTATCGAATTAATTTAATTAATTAATTTTTTATTAATTAATTAATTTTTCATTAATTACTAAACGTGGAAAAATTCAAAACGAAAAATAATTTGTTTCTAAATGCAGATGGAGAAAATTTGCATAAAAAAAAAGTTTTGTCAATATTTTCTGCAATTATAATAAATTTTTTGATTAATTTGCCTTTGCCATGTTAACTGTCGTAGAAAAGCAAATTTAACATTTTTTTTCTTGTTTCAAATAATTATAACCGAGAGTCTATATCGTGCAAGTAAATTCCCCGGGAGGTTTTTGGATATGAAACTACCCGAAATTCCTATCTTCATGTTTGATTTTAATTTTCCACCATTTAAACGTCAGTCCACACACACACACACACATATAATTCAAAATTTTCCCTTTAACAAGAAAATTAATCACAAACTGGCAATTAAACTTTTTAAATTAAAATTTTGTTTAACTTAAACGCATATACGTTTCCATAATTGAATTTTTTTTTCGCAGAAGAACGAACGCATTATAAAAGTTTATTTGGACAAATTTTTCTTTTATTTGGACGTACATATAAGTAAAAAATTAAATATAGAAAACAAAACAGTGAAAATTTTTCGTAAAAACAATTTTCTCTCTCGTCCTTCCTGAAAATTGATCGAAACTAATTTTTATATTTATTTATAGAAATATTTATATTTTGTAGTTTCTATATTTATTTTTTTTTTGCAATTAAAAATGTTTTGGTAATTTTTTTTTTGGTAAAAGTAGTTGAAGGACTTTTTGTCTCTTTAAAAAATTGGAAATAGAAAAAATCGTTTATTAGTGAAGACCAAAATTAAAAATTTTTATTTAAAATATTATGAAAATATTAGAAGTAAAAAAATCCGTTCATTAATTTAAAAAAATAGAATTGTTCAAAAATATTCTCTAAATTCACCTAATTAAAAACGTTTTAGTAATGTTTTTTATTCGTAATCTTAATAAAAAAAATTTTTCTTTTTTGACGAAACAAAAAAATTGTAAATAGAAAAATTTGTTATTTACCAAAAATAATTTTTTTGCTCTGTTTCTTTCATCTAAAAATTTATATTTAAATTTCTTTAAAAAATTTTTTTTTATTTTTTTCTATTCGAAATAGAAAAATTTGTTCCTTAATTTGAAAAAAATAGAATTAATCAACAAAATTTTCTAAATTTACCAAATTAAAAACGCTTTAGTAATTTTTTCCCCTTAAACATAGAAAACATTTTTTTCTTCTTTGCAGAAAATAAATTGTAAATAGAAAAAATGTGTTGTTTATTGAAAAATAATTTTTTTGCTCTGACTTTTTTTTTAAAACCTCAAGTGAGCTAATATTTGTCTTCCGTTTTTTTTTTTTTTTTTTTTTTTTTGAGTAAAGAGAAGAAAGTTTTTAAAATAATAAAAATTCAACTAGACACACAACAAAATCGTTTTCTCGCTTGTTCCAAGTTTTGAAACAAAAAGCGTTCAACAAACGAAGAGAAGAGAAGAGAGGAGAGAGGGGGGCAATGCCTCTCTACCTACCCTCGCAGTGTTCCCGTATCAGGAATATAACTAACCTATAAAGCATCTATCGGAAACTACCTACATTGTTTGAGCAATTTGACTACCACACGTTCCAAACTAACAAAGCGAAATGCCCGACCGTAAGGATTCCAGATCCCAACGCAGCCAATATTCATTAAAAAGAGAGGAGTAAAAAAAAATTTTTTTTAACTAAGTTAGAGATGAATATTTTTTTTTATAAGCGATGAAATTTTTTTTCTAAGCCATGAAATTTTTTTTTCTTTAATAAAAAAAAATAATAATAATTTTTACACCTGAAAAAAATTAGTGATTCGCAATTGAACGAGTGACAGTTTTTTTCTGGTGTTTTTTGAATTTTTTTCAATCCCCTTAGTTTCTTTTTTTATTTATTTTTGTACCAAATTGAAGTCCACCAACGTTGATCAACGAAAAAAAATTGTTTACTAAGTAAATTAATTAAAAATATCGCATCAATATTGACAGAAAAATATTTAAACAAAAAGAAGAAAAAATTGTTCACTAAGTAAATTGATTAAAAAGTATTGCATCAATATTGACAGAAAAATATTTAAACAAAGAGAAAAAAAATTGTTCACCAAGTAAATTAATTAAAAATATTGCATCAATATTGACAGAAAAATATTTAAACAAAAAGAAAAAAAATTGTTCACCAAGTAACAACAAAAAGAAAAAAAATTGTTCACCAAGTAAATTAATTAAAAAGTATTGCATCAATATTGACAGAAAAATATTTAAACAAAAAGTTTTGACGAGAATTGTTTGACAATAAAATATTAAATTAAAAGTAACAAAAAATAAATAAAAAAATAATAAATAAAATTTAATTAATACCATAAAAATTGAATTACAAATTAAAAAAATAAATAACGGAAAAATTCCAAGTGAAAGTTATAGTTTAATTGACTCTTTTAGATTTTGTTTTTGGAAAATATTAACGGAAAATTTTTTTGCTTTTGTGTTTCAGGTGAGTGTTTTACTTTGGCGAAATGTCAGCAGAAACTGTGAATGCTATAGTTGGAAATTTGGTTGGTGGGTAAGCCATAGAACAATCCGACCCTTATCTAACATTCTCCTGTCATTTTAGCCGTTTATGGCACCGCAGGCAACTCGGAAAAGCATTCTCCGAAGGGTTGCTTGCCTAATTCCCAGAGACATCCTTCTTAATTAACGTTAAGCACATTCCGTTCGTTTGTACGATTAACGGATGTGTCTTGAAACAAAGACAATGACTCGTAATTCTCTCTCTATAATGTCGAAAATAATTTGCAAGAAAATTATTAAATTTCCCATTTTTTTTTTTTTTTTTTAATGGAAAACCAAAGAAAAAGAGAATATTCTAGAAGAAAAATGGAAAAAGAGAAAGAAAAGTGAATTTTAAAATGCGAAAAAATAGAAAAGCGAAAATTTAGAAAAGGGAAAAAATAGAAAAGCGAAAGAAGCGAAAAGATAGAAAAGCGAAAAAATAAAAAAGTGAATAGATAGAAAAGCGAAAAAATAGAAAAGCCAAAATTTAGAAATGGAAAAAAATAGAAAAGCGAAAAGATCGAAAATCGAAAAAATAGAAAAGCGAAAAGATAGAAAAGCGAAAGTTTAGAAAAGGGAAAACATAAAAAAGCGAAAAGATTGAAAATCGAAAAAATAGAAAAGCGAAAAGATAGAAAAGCGAAAATTTAGAAAAGGGAAAAAATAGAAAAAGAACAAAATAGAAAAGCGAAAAAATAAATAAACGAATAAATAAAAAAATAAACAAACGAATAAGCAGAGAAATTAATTAACTAATTAAAGTTATTAAACACTTTTTCCACATAAATGAATCAGAAATTTTTAATTATTATTTATACTCAATAAAATAATAAAAATTGTAAAAATTGTAAAAATTCCACTCATTACGAAACCAGAAATTTTTCTAAACAGTAATTCAGACAGTTTTCCTCAAAATTTTGGACAGTCGATAAATAATTTTTTTCCATTCTGAAAACAAGCAATTTCTGTAAATTAATAATTAAGAATAGAGTAAGTAGACTTTGACAATTCTGAGAATTTCTAACAAGACACCGAAATAGCAGACACTATTTACTATTTGATTTTGTTTAAAAATTAAAACATTCAAGTAACATGGCATATTAAATGATTCCGAAATTAGAGTTTGCAATTTGAAACTTTAGCGCTTTGAAAATTATTGGAAATCAACAAAAGGAAACAAAAAAAGGGTAAAAAAAGACTATTGGAGTATTGAAATTTCTTAAAATAAATTTCTACTAATGACTAGATATAATTTATAAGGAAAAATTATTTTTATAAATAAATTTCTAGCATGGAAAAAAGAATTTCGTTTTTGAATTTAAAATAATATTCTTTTAAGTAATATTTCGTTATTGATTGATTCAAAATAATGCGGAAAAAAGACCAATATTACATAATATTTAGATTTAAATACTTAAATACACTTGAAGAAAATGTATATTGAATTTTGTAAAAGTATTTTACAATTTGGGAAAAAGTGCAACGAACCGAAATTTTGACATAAAAAATACCAAAGTTTGAAAAAATATGTGAGATTTAGTAAATTATGTCAAACATCAATAATTTTAATTTAATTTCAAATTTCAATTTAAATTTACTAAATTCCACATAAGTTTAGTATTTTTTGAATCAAAATTTCGGTTTATTGCAATTTTGCCCCAAATTGGTAAAATACTTAAAAAAAATTTAATATACATTTTCTTTCAGTGTATTATTATTAATTATTGAATTACATAATTAATTAAAAAGATTTATTTAAAAAATTTATTTTCACGAATTAATTAAATTTCGAAATTACATTCAAATGTTTACACAAATAACTTTAATACTTTATATGAAAAAAAAAAAATATTGAAAATTGTTTTCCTTGGAGGAACAAAATAACAAAATAATTTTAATATACAATTATTTTTATTTATGCAATAATTTTTTTTTATTTATAAAGAATATAATGCGGATAAATAGTATATATTATTTAAAACATTGTAGAATGTTATAAACATTAACATACTCTTGATATATTTTTTTCTTGTTTCTCAAAAATAAAAATCAATTATTCATATATCTTGACACAAATCACTATCATTTAGAGACCTGGAATTAAAAGAAAACAAGAATAGAAAATGCTTCTGGGAAATTTTGAAAAAAATTGTAATTTTTTCCTTGTTTTATAGTGTGGAGACAATTTTCTATATTTGAAAGCGAGTGCATTTTTTTTTCTTCCACATTTACTAACCCTTAAAAAGGGAAAATAGGTTGTCGCTGTAGTTTGCGTCTCTTTGACACACGAGGTCGTGAAACCAGTACACATTATTATTATTATTATTATTATTATTATAAGTATTGTTATTTTTTTTTTAATTTTTAATATTCTTAATTTTTTTTTAATATTATTATTATTATTATTATTATTATTATTATTATTATCGTTAAAATTGTTACTAAAAAGATGTAAAAAAATAACATGTAAATATTTATACTATTTTGTAACATTTTTATATAATAATTATTAATGTTATTAGTACTAATAATAATTATATTGATAATTTAAATAAATAGGGCTAAAAAACAAAAAAATATAATTAATAATAATAATTAGAAAAAGAATATTAATAACAGAAGCAATAATAATTTTTTTGGTAACATCAATTATTTATGTTATTTTGTTGTTTTGGTATTAATTGTTAGCATTATTATTATTATTATTATTATTATTATTGTTATTATTATTTTTTTGTTATTTTTGTTATTATTATCTTTTACCCATTTTTTTCTGTAACATTTAAACAAATGAATTAGAATTTTTTCTATTTTTAGAAAAGGGGAAAAGTTTCATAGAACCAAAAAAAAATGTTACTTCTGATTCATAGTATCATGTGCTTGCACGAAATCGAAAAAAAAAGAAAAGCACAGAAAAAACAAGTTCAGTTTACGACACAGCGTGCAAAGAAAAATGAATAGAATATGTATTTAAATGCAATAACGACTACTAAAAGTGAAAAAAAACGAGAAAAGAAAACACAATGAAAAAACACAAACACTAGTGACGTACCAAAGAACGTTAGTATTTTTTCAATTTAAAACTATGTTAGAAATGTGTGAAATCCCTTTGAATGGAAATCAAAAAGAGAGAGAGAGAGGGGGGAGGAAAAAATAGTGAACGATTTTTTTTGTCATTTTCTCATTTTACTCCCTAATTTTTAGTTATTATTAGTTACTATTAATCACTAATAATTAATATTATTATTATTATTATTAAAAGTGTCTTTCTCTCATTACAATTTCGCGTAAAAAGAATTTTTTAATTATTCAAGTAATTTATAGTTCAAGAATATTTAATTAAAATAAATTTTATTTTTCACTGACATTTTCTAATGTCTATTTTACAGAGAATACAATTTTTGTTCCTTTTTCTGTTTCACAGAGAATACAATTTTTGTTCCTTTTTCTTAAAAAGAAAATCGGAAAAAAATTCAGGTGTCTGTTTTAAAATCATTTGAATGACGTTAAAATTTCTCTATAATCAAAAAATAACCTGATATATATAATAAAGTAATTTAATTAAAAATTTAATTATAATTTAAATATTTTCTTTTTACTTTACGGACTGAAGAGTATTTTTTTTTTAATTCGAAAGAAAGGAAGAAACTATTTAACTCTATTGTTAATTAAAATATTTAATTCGATGAAGTAAAATTCAGCGAAAATTCAGCAAAATTTTTTTCTACTTTGCGTTTTAAAGGAAGAAAGTTTGAAAGTTATGTAAATTTTGACGTTAAACTTTACAGGAAAGGTAAAACTTGTTTCAAGATTTTATAATAAAAACCTTTATTATTATTATTAAATATTAAATATTACAGAAGCTATCAAAAATCCGAATCAATTTCTGAAAATAAATCTCTTAAACATATTTAATAGATAATTGCCGAATGATAAATTCACTCCCTTTAAGTTTGTTATTATTTAAATATTTACATCATTAAATTAAATTATTTATTTATTATCTTTTGTTGTAATTAATATTATTTTATTTTTATTATAATTATTACTATTTTGTTGTTATTATAATAATAATTATTTCATTATTATTATTATTATTATTATTATTATTATAACTATTTTTATTATTATTTTAATAATATTAGCTATTTTTATTATTTTGTTATTATTATAATAATTATTATTTTAATAATATTAACTATTTCTATTATTTTATTATTATTATAAAAATAATTATTATTTTTCGTTATTATAATTAATTATTATTTCTCTTAGAAGTTTTTGTTTCGATTACTTTTTTAAACCCCGGCTTTTTTTACTCGTGAAATTTGTCCCTCTCTTTATATGTTTAATTCCAATTGAACAATAAAATTCCGAATTTTATGGGATCAATGAAATTTCTCGAAAAAATCGTGAACTATTTTCCGGAATAATTTGACGATGCGTCGATGGAAAAAAAAAGAAGGAAAGAAGAAAAAAAATATATATATATAGTTTGAAAATCGTGACGGCATGAGTTTCCTAATCGAATCGTGTGCGGTGGAGATCGAGTCGTCTTCTCTCTGTGTGGCTTCGCCTTTCGCAATCGTGAGCATCTCAAGGAGAGAGGAGCTTCACTTTGCCCTCATTTTTACTCGCATTTCCTAACTCACTTCGTCAGGTTTTTTTTCTGCTTTCTCTCTCATTCTCCTTCTACTTTTTACTATTTCCTCTTTTTCTTTCTGTCTAATTTTCTCCTTTTTTTTCTCTTTTAATTTTTCTCACTTTTTTCCCTTTTTCTGTTTTGTTTCCTCTCTTTTTTATTTTCTATCCCTTTTCCCCCTTTTTTTGTTTTATTATTTTTTCCCCTTTCTTAATTTTTCTCCCTTTTCCCCCTTTTTGTTTTATTTTCTCTCCCTTTCCCCCCTTTTTCGGTTTTATTTTCTCTCTCTTTTCTCATTTTTCTCTCTTTTCCCCCTTTTTGTGTTTTATTTTCTCTCCCTTTTCCTCCTTATTCTCTATTTTATTTTCTCTTTCTATTCTCTTATTTTCTCTTCCTTTTCCTCCTTATTCTCTATTTTATTTTCTCTTATTTTCTCTCCCTTTTCCTCCTTATTCTCTATTTTATTTTCTCTTCCTATTCTCTTATTTTCTCACCCTTTTTCTTTGTTTTATTTTCTCTCCCTTTTCCCCCCTTTTCACTACTTTATTTTCTCTTTCTTTTCTTTTTTCCTCTCTTATTTTCTATCTTATTTTCTCTCTCCCCTTTTTTTCTGTTTTTATTTTTCCCCGCTTTTTTCTTTTCTCTCTGTCTTATTTTTTCTCCTTCTTTCGTTAATTCTCTTTTTTTTATTTTCTTTTATTTTCTCTTCCCCTTTTTTTCCTTTCTTTCTATTTTATTTTCTCTCCCTTTTCCCTTTTTTTCTATTTTCTCTCTTTCTTTTTCAGCTTTGTCTCCTTTTTTTATTTTCTCACGATTTTTTGTTTTTTCTCTGTTTTATTTTCTCTTTCTTTCTTGACAATTTCTCTCTATCTTATTTTCTCTCCTATTTTGCTCTTTTTCTCTATTTTATTTTTTTCTTTTCGTCTTATTTTCTCGTCCTTCCGCCCCTCTCTCTCTCTCTCTCTCTCTATTGCTAATTTTTCTCCTATTTTGTCTTATTTTTTTCTCTTTTTTCTCTTTCTTTCTTTCTTATTTTTGCTCTTTTTTTCCTTCTCTACATTATTTCTCTTTTACTCAAGTTTTTTACGATTTTTACTTCTCTTCTCTTTACGCTTTTATTTTATTTTCTCTTTTCCTTTCTTCCTTTTTATTCTTTATCTCCCGTTTCTTCTCTTATTATTTTTCTCTTTTTCTCTTTTTCACTCGTTCTTTAAAATTGTTACTTTTTGCTTTTCTCCCTCTTTCTTTAATCGGTTTTTCAATTTCTTTTACTATTTTTCTCATTTTTCGTCTTTTTTTCTCTCTCTCTCTCTTTCTTTCACTTTCGTTCTTTACTTTCTTTTTTTCCTAATTTTTTCTTTCCTCCATTTCTTTCTTGTTTTCTTTTCTCCTTTTTAATCTTTTTTTCTTCTCTGATTTTCTTTCTTTTTCTCTTTTCTACCTTTTTTTCTTTTCTCCTTTTATTTCTTTTTTACTTTTCTCCCTTTCCATTTTTCTCTCTGTCTCTCTCTCTCTCTCTCTCTCTCTCTCTCTCTCTCTCTCTCTCTCTCTCTCTCTCTCTCTCTCTCTCTCTCTCTCTCTCTCTCTCTCTTTCTTTCTTTCACTTTCGTTTTTTACTTTCTTTTTTCCCTAATTTTTTCTTTCCTCCTTTTTATTATTTTTTCTTTTCTTTTTTTTTCTTTTCTGATTTTCTTTCATTTTCTCTTTTTCTCTTTTCTACCTTTTTTTCTTTTCTCCTTTCTTTTTCTCCTTTTCCATTTTTTTTTCTCCTCGCGTTTTCTTTCTTTTTTTCTTTTCTCCTTTTTTATCTTCTTTTATTTTCTGTTGTTTTTTCTTTTCTGATTTTCTTTCTTTTTCTCTTTTTTTCTTTTCTACCTTTTTTCTTTCCTTCTTTTCTTTCTTCCTTTATTTTCTCCTTTTCTATCTTTTTTTCTCTTCTCGTTTTCTTTCTTTTCTTCTTTTCTTTCTTTTTTTCTTTTCTCCTTTTCTAGTTTTATCTTTTCTTACTTTTTTTCTTTTCTCCTTTTCTTTCTCTCTTTTTTTTCCTTCTTTCTCTATCTCTTCTTGTTCGTCTTTGCCAGCAACGCGAATGGAATTTCCGCTTCGAATTGAAGAAATCTATTTTCCGTGGAGTGACGGATCTGTGGCTCACACTCAATAAGAGTCACCCCACGACACAAAACTAATCGATCATGTGACGTGGTATGCGCGCCGAACTGTACCTCGAATGATATATCCTCGTTCTTTAGGAGGTGCTTAGGAAGAAGCTCCAAGAAGCGCTCTCTCTTTCTCTCTTTTCCCCTTTCCTTTCTCCTCACCCTCGTCTTCATCCTCGACTTATCTCTCATTCACTCGAAAATACGAGCGACGGAGGACTATAACTAGATTCTTATCAAAACTCCACGAGATCGAAATCCCATCTCAAGGGAATTACAATCTTTGAAATTTACACGAAATACTTGAGGAAAATTAGCTTTTCCCTCCATTTTACCCCGTTTTCAAAATTTCACCTGTATATATATATAGAGTGAGAGAGGTAGTCATCAATTTTTTTTTTCCTCAAACTAAATTTTTATTAACGTTTTTGGATTATTTTCCCGTATCGATAAGAGAAAAAGATTTAAAGAAGAAGATTTTTTCTCATTAACATATATGATTTCTAATATTTATTTTTCCAAAATCCGTATAATTCCATAATTATACACTGTTACAAGAATGATACTAATTTAGAACCAATTTTGGTACAAAATCGTAATTTTCTTCTATTTTAATACCAAAATCAGCTCTAGTTTAGAAACATTTTCTTACAGTGTATACTAAAAGTTAGAAAATACTTGAAAAAAAACTAAAATTCAATTAAAAAATAAAATAAACGTTGGTACTATTTTCTTTACAAAAATTAATAAAAATTTTTGCTTCAAAAAAATTTATTTTTTCAGAAATCGGACTCTGCAACTTAAAAATACAGCGCGAGTAGTGAAAGTCGGTTTTAAGTCAGACGAAATCGACCCTAAAGTTTATGAAATACAAGGCAGCTAGTAGTATAAGTCGATTTTAGTCCGACAGTTCACAAATACGTTTCGCTTGACCCCAAGTAGTAAAAGTCAATCATCTAAGTAGTAAACCGCTTGTTTTAATCAGCCAAAGTATATATACTAGTAGTAAAGCTCCCCTTTCAGTCAGACCGAAAAAAGACGAGAAACACCAAACTTCAAGTAGTAAAGAATGTAAATATAAATATAAATCAAAAGTCAGACCAAAAAAAAGGAAAACAAAAAAATTATACACGAAAAAATATCTTTAGCTGGAACAACTATAAAATTCACTATATTAGCGGAATTGTTAGTTACTGCAGCGAATACGTTAGCTATTTCTCTCTAAATATGATTTAGTAAAAATGTTAACTATAATTTGAATTAGTGACTGACTTTTTGCTTTTGAATTAGTAAATTTTACTAATAAGTACTAATTTCTACTAATTTATTAGTAAAATTTTTCTAATTTAAAAGCAAAAAGTCAGTGATTAATTCAAATTAGTTAACATTTTTACTAATTCAAATTTAGAGTAAATTATATATAATATACACAATAAAACGTGAGGTCTTAAAATAACACCAGAATGGATTAAAATAATCAGCAACAGTTTAATTTATCTAGGATTAAATTAACACTAAAAAGGATTAAAATGATCTATTTTTGTGTAATTTTTAGCTATAAATGAAATTTATTTTAAATAATTAACACCAAAGTCAACGATTTGTAAAAATTTAACAAATTCAGCTTCTCCACGGACAATAGTAAGATAGTTGCTAACTTAGTTACCAACTTACTAACTTAGTAACATAGTTACTAAATTCAATTGTGTTAAAAAATTTTCTTAAATTCTCGTCAATTTTTCAATTCTCTTTATAAATAATAAAATTCTTCTCTGATGTAAAATTATTTTAGAAAATTTTAATCAAATTCTTGTCAAAATTTCAATTATTTTAAAAAGTTTTCTAAAATTACATAATTTTCGATATCTACTATTTCAATCAAATTTTTCAAATGAATTTCATAATTAAAAAAAAAATTAAATACAATTCTAGGCAAACATTCAATTATTTTCATAAATAACGAAAATTTTTACAGGAATTCAATTATTTACAAATTTTTTAAATAAATTTCTTCGCAATGATTCAATTATTTTCATAAATAATAACATTTCTACATTGATTCAATTATTTTTATAAATAATAAAATTCATTTAAGAATTCAATTATTTTCAAAAATAATAAAATTCTTTTAAGAATTCAATTATTTTCATAAATAATACAATTTTTTTAGGAATACAATTATTTTCATAAATAATAAAACTCATTGCAGAACTTCAATTTTTTTTAATGCAATTTTAATCAAATTCCTCGAAAAATGTAATTATTCTTAAAAATCTTATTAAAATTCTTATTAAAAGTCCAAAAAATTTAATGATTTCAAAAATTTGTTGATAACATTTTTTATGAGAAATTAATTTCAACAAACGTGAAAGTAATAAATTATTTATTTTTGTATTTAAAATTTTAAATAATTGAATTCTCGTAGAATTTACTAATAAAAATGGTTTTAAAAAGGCATTTTAGTTACAATTTTAGATATACTTATAAGTATTAAAGGCATAAAGTGAATTTTTAGAAATAATTAAATTTTGAAAAAGTTTCAAACTAAAATCCATTGAAATTCTTAATTTTTCATATTTTTGACAAAAAATTCTCTTGAATTAATTCTTTTTAAAACTTTAATAGGATTTTTATTGAAATTATTTCAGGTTTTTAGTTTTCAATATATATTTCATTGCAGAATTTCCGAATAATTGAATTTTTAGTAAAATAGAATTGTAAACGAATAAATTTGAAAATTATAAAACTCATCGTAGGGTTTCAATTATTTTTCATACAATTATAATTGAATTCTTTGAGAAAAGTAATTATGTTCATGCAAGTTTCAATAAAATTCGACAAAAGAATTTAATTATTGAAAAATTTGTTACTAAACATCTTTATGAGAATTGGATTTTGAGAAACTTTCAATTATTCAATAAATTATTTATTCTTGCATTTAAATAATTAAATTCTTGTAGAATTTTCCGATAAAAATTGATTTTCATTTTATAAAAATGAATTTCAGTTAAAATTTTACATTATGAATATTAAAAGAAATATAGAGTGAACTTTTTGGAAATAATTGAATTTTGAAATTAATATTTCTGAAAAAGTTTAACTGGATTTTTAAAATATTATTTGATGTTTTTATTTTCTAATATGCATTTAATTGAAGAATTTAGGAAGAATTGAAATTTCGTGAAATCGATTAATTAATAATTATTAAAAATAATAGATATAAAGTAAAATTGTAGTTAAAATTTTTTGAAAATAATAATTGAATTTAAATAATGAAAATAATTTCGAAGAAGTATTCTTATAATATAAAATAATGATTTCATTACTTGGTCATATCTTTAATTATTATAAAATATGAAGAAATCGATGATTCATGTTTTATAGTTACAAAAAAATTTAATAAACTAAAAATTTCAATTACTGTAAAAAATAATACGAAAATTGATTATTTTAATCTTTTTTGGTTGTTAATTTAATCTGAAACACTTTTTAATACCTCGTGATTTACTTGTGATAATATAATATAATAAATTAGTCATTTCAACTAATTTATTGATAAAGTTTACTAATTCAAAAGCAAAAGTCAGTCAATAATTCAAATTAGTAAACATTTTTAGTTTTTTACTAATTCAAAAGCAAATGTCAGTCAATAATTCAAATTAGTAAACATTTTTAGTTTTTTACTAATTCAAAAGCAAAAGTCAGTTAATAATTCAAATTAGTAAACATTTTTAGTTTTTTACTAATTCAAATTTAGAGAGTTCAACGAATACTTTCTTTACTTTAGCGAAATTTATCGCTGTACCAGTTAAAGGCTTTTTTTCGTATACACAAAGAAAATTTACAACCTTTGCCAAGAAAATAACAAAAATTGCCAAATTATTCTCAAAAAAAAAAAAAAAAAAATCAGCGAGTGATGAAAAGACGTTTTCTATCTAAAGACCCTTTGTCTATATATAGTGAGAGAAGTAAATATGCGTTATGCTATCGAAGTGAGTTAACGAGAAAATGGTTTTGGGATTTTAGAAGAGAGAGCGAGAGAGAGAGAGAGAGAGAGAGCAACCCGTTTGCATATACGACTCTGTTGTAAGCCAACCCTTTCGTTGTCGTTGCCTCGTGCATTTCTCCATAAAGGGGACATTTCACTGGGTATAGAGCCATAAAGCAGCCGTCGCGCGACGCATAAACTTCGGTCTTCACGGCGTGCTGCGCCGCCTCATAAAATGTATATACGGTGTCCCGAACGAAGGCATGCATAAGTCATAGCGGTCTGTTAGGGGCGAAGGGTGTTGTATGCGCGCAAAGTGATGACTAGACGAAGCTTCCAAAATATGGAGAGGGTTAAGAGCTATACACCTCAGATAACACTTGAAAAAACTTTTTTTTTAATAAAAAAAAAATTTTTTTAAATAAAAATTAACTATATAATAAGTTTCGTAATTCATTCTTTCCGTCCACATTTAAATTTAGTCTTTTCTGCATTTTTTTTTGTTTGTATTTCTCCAATTTTTTTATTTTACAAATTTTATTGTACTCTGTAAATCTGCGAATTAGTGCGGAATCGTTTGTCAATTTAAATTAGTAACATTTTTTACTAACTTTTAGTAGTTTTTTTTATACTAATTGCTAGTAGAAAATTACTAATTCAATTAGTAATACGTATTTTTTACTATTTTAAATTAGTAAATTTTGTACTAATAATTAGTAAAAAACTACTAATAATTATTTTTAAAAAACTACTAATAATTAGTAAAAAAACTACTAATAATTAGTAAAAACTACTAAAAATTAGTAAATCACTACTAAAAGTTAGTGAAAACAGTTACTAATTCAATTGGTAAACGAATCCGCACTATTTCATTAGTAGAGAACTACTAATTCAGATTTAGAGAGTAACTATTATTTCTATCTATAAAAAATTCAAAAACTTTTATTATTATCATTGAGGAGCACGAAATACATTCATTTTTGAAAAAGAAGTGAAATAAACAATTTTAAATCACTGTTTAATTTAGGGGAAAAAAATTATTACGAAAGAATTTTAATATGAAGAAATATAACCACAGTAAATCGTGAGGTATTAAAAAGTGTTGTAGATTAAATTAACAACGAAAAAAATGAAAATAATCAATTTTGGTGTTATTTTTTACAACGAATGAAATAGTTTATTAAATTTTTTTATAAGTATAAACTATAAATCATGAAGATATCGATAACTCCGATTCTTCGACTCGATTTCTTCATACTTTGTAATAATTAAAGATGACCAAGTAATAAAAACATTATTTTATATTATAAGAATACTTCTTCAAAATTATTTTCATTATTTCAATTCAATTATTATTTTCAAAAAATTTTAACTACAATTTTACTTTATATTTATTATTTTTAATAATAATTAATTCATCAATTTCACGAAATTTCAATTATTCCTAAATTCTTCAATTAAATGCATATTAGAAAATAAAAACATCAAATAATATTTTAAAAATTCAAACATTTTTAAAAATATTAATTTCAAAATTCAATTATTTCCAAAAAGTTCACTCTATATTTCTTTTAATATTCATAATGTAAAATTTTAACTGAAATTCATTTTTATGAAATGAAAATCAATTTTTATCAGAAAATTCTACAAGAATTTAATTATTTAAACGCAAAAGTAAATAATTTATTGAATAATTGAATGTTTCTCAAAATTCAATTCTCATAAAGAATTTTAGTAACAAATTTTTCAATAATTCAATTCTTTTGTCGAATTTTATTGAAACTAGCATGAACATAATTACTTTTCTCAAAGAATTCAATTATAATTGTATGAAAAATAATTGAAACCCTACGATGAGTTTTATAATTTTCAAATTTATTCGTTTACAATTCAATTTTACTAAAAATTCAATTATTCGGAAATTCTGCAATGAAATATATATTGAAAACTAAAAACCTGAAATAATTTCAATAAAAATC
Organism: Leptopilina myrica (nomen nudum); assembly: GCA_032872475.1. Taxonomy (NCBI): domain Eukaryota; kingdom Metazoa; phylum Arthropoda; class Insecta; order Hymenoptera; family Figitidae; genus Leptopilina; species Leptopilina myrica (nomen nudum). Next base: position 3,895,903 of record CM065465.1, on the reverse strand, counting down.
CTATTAAAGTTTTAAAAAGAATTAATTCAAGAGAATTTTTTGTCAAAAATATGAAAAATTAAGAATTTCAATGGATTTTAGTTTGAAACTTTTTCCAAATTTAATTATTTCTAAAAATTCACGTTATGCCTTTAACTTATAAGTATATCTAAAATTGTAACTAAAATGCATTTTTAAAACTATTTTTATTAGTAAATTCTACGAGAATTCAATTATTTAAAAATTTAAATACAAGAATAAATAATTTTTTACTTTCACGTTTGTTGAAATTAAATTCTCATAAAAAATGTTATCAAAAAATTTTTTAAATCATTAAATTCTTTGGACTTTTAATAAGAATTTTAATAAGATTTTTAAGAATAATTACATTTTTGGAGGAATTTAATTAAAATTGCATTAGAAATAATTGAAATTCTGCAATGAGTTTTATTATTTATGAAAATAATTGAATTCCTATAAGAATTTTATTATTTATAAAAAATAAGTAATAAGACATAATTAAATTTTGTAAGAAGAATTTTATTACTTTTTAGTTTTGAAAATAATTGAATTTTGTAAAAAGAAAAATTGAATCAATGTAGAAATGTTATTATTTATGAAAATAATTGAATCATTGCGAAGAAATTTATTTAAAAAATTTGTAAATAATTGAAATTCTGTAAAAAATGTTATTATTTATGAAAATAATTAAATGTTTGCTTAGAATTGTATTAAATTTTTTTTTAATAATGGAATTCTTTTGGAAAATTTTATTGAAATAGTAGATATTGAAAATTATGGAATTTTAGAAATCTTTTGAAAATAATTCAAATTTTGACAAGAATTTAATGAAAATTTTGTAAAATAATTGAATATCAGAGAAGAATTTTATTATTTATATAGAGAATTGAAATTTTAACAAGAATTTAAAAAAAAAATTTCAACAGAATTGAATTTAGTTTAAATTGAATTTAGCATGTTACGAAGCTAGTTAGTAAGTTCGTAACTAAATTAGTAACTAACTTACTATAATCCCTAAAGAATCTAAATTCATTGAATTTTTCCAAATCTTCGACTTTGGTGTTTTATTTAAAATAAAATTTTATTTCTAGTTAAAAATATCATCAAAATAGATTATTTTAATCCTTTTTGGTGTTAATTAAATCCTACCGTTATTAAACTGTTGCAGATTATTTTAATCCATTCTGGTGTTATTTTAACAACTCGAGTTTTACTATAACAGAAAAGTATATAAATATTATTTATTTTTTTTTACTTTCGTCTGACGATCACGGACTTGAATTATTTGAAAAAATATTCAAAGCATAACAAAGATGGAGAAAAAAAAATAATTAGGGAAACAGATACCTAATTTTTTTCCATATATTGACTGATTAGTTGATTACTTAAGGAAAAGCTGAATGCAATAAAATAAGCTTTTGACATTGATATTATAACCCCCTTCCCCCTAATATACCATTAATTCGATGGTGACTTTTCCCGCTTATCTCTAATCCATTTAATCAAAAAACTAAGACTTTATTGACATTTGTATATTGGAGAAAATGAGAAATGAAATATTCTCCCCATAAGCTCATGGTATCTTAATTTTCTCCCATTTTCATCAAATAAAGGTTTCATTCTTGCCGCAAAATGTGGGTCTATTTATATAGACAAACGCCACACATCTCCACACTTGTCTTTATTTAATTCTGATTTAATAACATCCAGAATGGAGAGAATGATTAATTGCCGAGACTAATTTTCATTTTCCTCGTCAGTTTATATATATATATATATATATATATATTTGTATTATTAATGTTCGTCTCTTTTGAAAATAAATTTGTTTAACGTTTTAACACCTAAAGTAATCGGAGAGCTTTGAAATTAATTAGAAAACTAATTGGTTTTTCTATATATATATATACATACCGGGAAAAAAGGTATAAAAAATTATTTTTTTTAATTTAAGTAAAAATTAAAAAATTGAATTAAATTTTATTGAGTAAAGAAATTTTTTGTCTCGTCTGATCTAATATAGAGGTATTTTCTAATTGTATATTTATTTTTAAAATCTTTTACTTAGATATTGCAAAATTATTTTCAAAACTAATTTACAAATATTTTAATGAAAATTTTAATTATCTTTATAAATAATACAATTTTTTCTCTAAAATTCAATTATTTAGAAAAACTTTAATAAAATTCTTGGTGGAATTTCAATTATTTTCGATATATTTTTCTAAAATTCGTTTCTCCAAAACTGAAACTATTCTTAATAGTTTTACTAACATTTTTTCGGAGAATTTAATTTTTATTTAAATGTTTAGAAAAAAATTAAATTTTCCAAAGGTTTTAAATAAAAAACTTGGAAAATTCTTTTTTTGAAAAATAAATTTAACTATAAAATATTCTTGTACTTAAAAATTGTATTTTTTTATCTAAAAAAAAATTTTTTCTTTTCGGGGTTTGAAATTATCACGGTTGGGAGAAAGAATGGTTTTAAATTGTCAAATAATATTATTTGCAAATGGTAGAATTTTTCTTTTCCCTTCTTTTTTTTTGGTGGGAGGGAAGGATGAAACTATAATCGCTCTGGGTTGTTTACTCGCGAAGCGTTCCGGTTGAAAGAATTTTTCGAACACTATTTGAGAAAGGGATTTCTTCTTGCTTTCACTTCCGTTTTCTTTCCTTCTTTTCCCCCCCTCTCTCTCTCGCGTGTCTTCTCTCTTTTACCATTGAGTTTGTCTTTCCACACGAAGAATTTTTCTTTCTCACATCTCATAGGGAAAATAGGCGATTCCATTTTCATGGAACTTTTCCCGAATGAGAGAGAGAGAGAGAGAGAGGAGAGAAAAAAAGAAGGAACGAGAAAGAAAGAGAAAAAGGGAGAATGAAAAAAAGCTTAAGAGAGAAAAAGAGGGAGAAAAGGATGTAAACGAAAAAAAGGGAGAAAAAAGAGAAAAAGAGAGAGAGAAATAGAGAAAATGGATGAAAAAGAGACAAAAAGGGGGAAAAAAAGAGAAAAAGAGAGAAAAAGAGAATAACAAAAAGAAAAAGAGAATAAAAAAAAGAAAAAGAGAGAGAAATAGAGAAAAAGAGGAAAAGAGAGAAAAAGAGAGGGAAGTATTTTGAAGGAGAATCCGAAAGTCGAAGGGTCGACTTCTGGGTTTATACTTTATATACAGTAAAAAAAAGGAAGGTCACGATAAGAAGTGAATAGTAAGAGTGAGAGGAAGGGGAAAAAAATTTCTCTTTCTCTCTCTCTCTCTTTTCGTGAGTTCGGAGAAAATCTTAGACTTGACATCATGACGACGACGACGACGACGACGACGACGACCCTTAAAAACTGTAGTTTGCCTAAGCGACTCGTGAGGGAAGACGAAGTAGGTATTTATCATTCCTTGGAGATAAAAGTTATCTTGATACTTTGCACACTACTTCTCTCCATTTTAATTCATCATCTCGGCATTTTTACACTTTTTAGAAAAACACTTTTGAATTTTAGGGAAATCTTATTTTTTTTCACGCCATTCTCTCTCTCTCTCCTTTGTACTTTATATTTCATTCAGTTGAAAAACAAATAATAACAATAGTCTCAACCAAGAGAAATTTTCTACCAAAATCAACCAATTCATTTGTTAAAAAATATTAATAATTTATTTTCAAATTAATAATAATATTTCTGTTACGACTTGAAGTTTCAATAAATTATAAACATTTTTTATTATTTTAACGGTCGTGTTATATGTTCTAATTTTTTATTTTCGAAACATATTTTTTTTCTCATAAAGGTGAATTTCTAAAAAAAATTTGTCTAATGAAGGTGATTAATTTTTTTACTTCTAATAAAGGTTATTTGAAAAAACCTTTTTTTTCTAATGATTAATGCAAAATATTATTTTTCTAACAATATTTAATTCATAATTAATTTTAATATATTTTTTATAAAATTCGTTTCATCGAATTTCTCGAAAACGGAAATTATTCTTAAAAATTTTATTAAAATTTGTTAGGAGAATTCAATTTTTATTAAAATTTTTAGAAATAATTAAATTTTCCAAAGGTTTTAAATTAAAATCTTTGAAAATTTGAATTTTTTAATACTTTTAACAAACAGTTGTGTAGAATTAATTTTTTTTAAAGTTTACTTGCTACTTTTCTACTGTAACTTGTTCAAAAATTATTTTCTAAAAATTTCCTTTTCTAATGAAGGATAAGTTTCAAAAAATTATTTTTCTAACAATATTTAATTTTCATAATGACGATTAATATGGTATTTGATTAAAAACTAAAATTTACGAAAATTTTTTAATTCTTTAAACTAAATATTTGAGATTTCGTTAAAAAATTGTAATAAAAAATAGAATTGATACAAATTTCTTAACGAAATTTCAAAATAAGCTATTAAAAAATCGTAATAAACAAATAGAAATTATAGACAGTTTTTCCTAAAGATATAAAAAATTTTTCAAAAAAAAGTGTTTTGTAAAAAAAATTAATTAATTTTGTAGGTACATTTTTGTATTAAAATTCTGCAAATTATTATTTTTCAAATAATACAGAATTTTGGTAACAAATTTGTGATAAGTAATAGTTATTTTATAAAAATTATTTTTTTCTTTTCAAAGAGAAATATAATTTTGTAAAAAGAATTGTGATTGAGAAACAAAATATGTAAAATAGTTTATATTTTTCAATTTTTGGTTTTTTTTAAAACCTTTTTCCAACTTTTATCGAAATTACTGGAAATTTACAAATTTTAGGAGAATAAATATTAGAAATCATAACTTTTGGGAAAAACTTTTCTTAAGTAATCAAAACGCATTAGAAAAACACTTTTTTTAGAAATTAGATTTCATTAGAAATCACTTTTTTTACTTTAATTATTTCATTTTTCAAATATTTTTTTACTATTTTTAACTTTTTTACAGTATTTATTTCATTTGTTTTTTAAACTTCTTTTCACTTTGTCTAAAACTTTTTTTTTCTAATCCTTTTTGCATAAAATAGTGATTTGTATTGAAATCTAATTTCTAAAAAAAAGTGATTTTCTAATAAGCTTTGATTTCTGAAAAAAGTTTTTCCAAAAAGTTATAATTTCCAATATTCATTTTCCTGAAATTAAGAACATTTTGTCTTGTTAAAAATAAGGAAAGTAAATAAACGAAAAAAAATTTGGAAAATCAATGCAATAAATTAAGGATGTTTAAAAAACAACTGAAATAAATACTGTAAAGAAGTTAAAAATAGAAACAAAAATATTTAACAAGTGAAATAATTAAAATAAAATTTGGAAACAAGTTAAATAATTAAATAAATAAAATAAAAGAACGTTTATTGAGAAACAAAAATATTTGACAATATAATTATTAAATATTTGTATTATTATTAATATTATTATTAAATAAAAATAATAATAACAAAATAATTTGACAATATAATTATTATATATTTTTATTATTATTATTATTATTATTATTATTATTATATTTTTTATTATTCTTATTATTTTTTTTAATATAGCATTATTGAATAAAAATAATATTAACAAAATAATTTGACAATAATGAAGAAAAGCAAAGGAAAAGAGAAAGAAAGAATCGAAAAAGTAAAAATTCGTAGAATCCCTAAATGAATGGAGACTTTAAATACAAAGTAGGGACTAGTTTGTGATTTGTGTGTCGCTCTCAATACGTCAATTGTTCAGTGAGTGTAAACAATGAAAACAATCATATCAAGGCGTGTTGTTAAATGACACTCACTCGCCTAGCTCCACGAGTCCTGCTTCCCATTCTCGAGCATAGATGTTTTTCAAAAAGATAACTTGGTTAGACGACACACCACCTCTACTGTTTCTCTATTTCTCTCTCACTTTCTCTGCTTCCCAGAAATGAGGTTACATAACTCGACGTAAATACGGAATGACACAAAAGCCCGTTTTATGAAGATGAGGGCTAAAAATGATGGTTTACATTGTGTTTACTACTCGAATCGTTTTATTTTTACTTTTTTCTTTATGTTTTCCTTTCGTTCGACTTAACTTGACCTTTACTAGTTAAAAGTTGGTAATAACGGTGTTATTACTACTAATAGTTTTAATTCTACTTATTTTATTCACTAATTAATTAAACTAATTTACTACTAGTAAAAAATAATTTTTTAATAATTAATTTACTGGTAGTAATTTACTATTTACGTTTACTACTACTAATAGTGTAGTTTACTACTAATAATGTAGTTTAATATGAATAAAATAGTGAACTACTAATCATGTAGTTTTTACAAATAATGTAGTGAACTACTAATAATGTAGTTTTTAGCAAATAATGTAGTGAACTACTAACAATGTAATTTATTACTAATAATGTAGTCAACTACTAATAATGTAGTTTATTACTAATTACTAATAATGTGGTTAACTACTTATAAATTAATTTACTACTAATAATAATCTTCTAATTTCAATTTATTAATTATTATACAATTTACATTACTTATTTATATAAAAAAAAATCTTTCCGTTCTGAAATATTTTTCTTGGCGTTGTTGTTGTTGTTGTTTTTTTCGGCGTTTTTCAGTAAATTCTGACTACTGACGGGATTTAAAGCGACGCGGAGAAGAGAAAAATAATAAATACGCAGCCAGCTTAAATGCCGGGACATTAAATTGCGCTCAGCACGCCGGAAGCGCTCCACCTCTAGTAATTAAAGTTTTCCCTAGATTTTAATGCTCCTGCGCTTGACTCTCTCTCACACACACATATATACACAAACATCTCTGCAAAATAGAAGTTGTACTGGTCACGTGTCATTCTTCCGCTAATAATTCATCTCAATTTGGCAATTTTTTTTTCTTCTCTTCTTTTTTTCTGAAAATTAATTAAATAAATAATAATAAATATTTCACGATCAATTTTACTTTTTTATTTTTTATTTACTATATTACTAGTTATTTTATTTTTATTTTACTTTTTTTATTTAATATTTTTTAATTTTTTTCGAGTTTTTCCGGCGATTATATTAATTATCAAAGGTTTTGTAAAAAAAATATTACTGATAATGTAGTTTACTACTAGCAAATTAATTTACTACTAATGTTGTAGTTTACTACTGGCCAATTAATTTACTAAATGTAGTTTACAAGTTATTTCATTTACTACCAATAATGTAGTTTCCTACTGGTAAATTAATTTACTAGTAATAACGTAATTTACAAATTATTTAATTTTCTACTAATTATGTAGTTTATTATTAATAATATAGTTCAGTGCTAGTAAATTAATTTACTAAGAATGATGTAGTTTACTACTAATAATGTAGTTTACTACTGGAAAATTAATTTACTATTAATAATGTAATTTACTATTTATTATTAATTTACTAATAATGTAGTTTACTACTGGCCAATTAATTTACTAGTAATAATGTACTTTACAATTTATTTAATTTACTGCCAATAATGTAGTTTCCTACTGATAAATTAATTTACTAGGAATAACGTAACTTACAAATTATTTAATTTACTACTAATTATGTAGTTTACTATATTAATAATATAGATCACTACTAGTAAATTAATTTACTAAGAATAATGTAGATTTCTACTGGAAAATTAGTTTACTATTAATAATGTAGGTTACTATTTGTTATTATTTTACTACTAATAATGTAGTTTACTACCAATGATGTAATTTACTACTGGAAAATTAATTTACCATTAATAATGTAGGTTACTATTTGTTATTAATTTACTACTAATAATGTAGTTTACTACCAATGATGTAATTTACTACTGGAAAATTAATTTACTATTAATATTGTAGTTTATTATTTGTTATTAATTTACTACTAATAATGTAGTCTAATGCTGACAAATTAATTTACTAATAATAATGCAGTTTACTACTGGCAATTTAATTTACTATTAATAGTGTAGTTTACTATTTGTTATTAATTTACTCATAATAATGTAGTTTACTATTTATTATTAATTTACATTAATAACATACATATTAATTACATTATCAGTAGATAATGTAGTTTACTACTAGTAAATTAATTTACTACTAATGTAGTTTTTACCAGTATAAAAAATAATAATTATGAAAGAATAAATAACAAACAATAAATTCAACTTCATGATATTTTTTACAAGGCGACATATTTTTTTTATCGCAAACAAAAGGGTAGAAAGAAAATAAAAAAGAAGTGAAAAATAAGTGCGTGAATTAAAATATTTTTCTCAAAGTGACATTTTGAAAAATTTCGTTTAGCCTTTCTCTCTCTTTCTCTCCTTTTTTGTCTTTTTGATCGTTGTTTCTTTTTTTTCTTGATATAGCACGCACAAGTTGGCACTATTGTGTGTTGCGAGATAAAACATATGCAAAGGCATTTATGTTACAGTATACACTTGAATGGTCGCAAAGTTCGTAACACGCACTATGAGGCCAACGCGCTCAAATATTAATGTCCTCATTAGCATGCTTCATATTCGTGGCAGAAAATTTCCTATTAATTATGTAACTGTGCAGAGTTCCCCTTTTCTAACCCCTCCCCCCCCCATCACCAACAATATCAGCCCTCAAAACTCCTGGTTTTGCCTGTTGTTAACTTCCACGTTGTTATTCACGATAAATCTGAAAATTGAGCGTTTTGCGCACTACAATGTTGCAAAAAAACGATCGATAATGAAAATCTCCACACAGAATTTGTGGTCACATCACACGCACGCAAATCTCTCTCACTCGAAAGTTCTTTTTTTCATAGCCAATCTTTTTCTGTTTCTCTCTCACTCACTCACTCTTGAGTCTTATTGTAATTTTTTTTTTATCTTGTTTGTTTCATTCAAGGAGAGAAAAACGAGGGGAATAAATAACTTGTCCGATTCTGAATTTTTATTTGTAGAAAATATTTTTATTTTGAAACAAAAAAATTATTTCTTCACTGAGAAAACAATATATTTGAATCAAAAATAATTAAGTTTGATTCAAATATATTGTTTTCTCAGTAAAGAAATAATTTTTGTTCAAAATAGAAATATATATATATATAATTTTTTAATAATATAATAATAATAATATAATAATAATAATAATAATAATAATAATAATAATCTCAATAATAATCATAAATAATAATAATAATAATAATAATAATAATAATAATCAATCTTTGTTATACAGTCAACGAAAAATTATCTTTGAATTAAACATAATAATTTTTATTCAATACATAATAAATTTAATTCAATAAAAATTATGTTTAATGCAGTTATAAAATACATTTTAAATAAAAAATATTTTTTTGGTTAACTAATTATTTTTGAATTTAAAAAAAAAAATTTTCAAAATGTAAAACGTGAAATTTAAATTGAAATATTTAAAGGGCAAGTGATGACTTTTTAAAAAAAATATTTTCCAACCATTTTTGTATAAAAAAAGTGATTTATAATGAAATCTAATTTCTAAAGAAAGTGTTTTTCTAATGAGTTTTGATTTCTTAAAAAAAAGTTTTGTCTAAAAGTTATGATTTATAAAGGTTTATTTTCCTAAAATAATTCATAGTTTTAATTCATAATTAATAATGATCGATAATTTTTTTATAAAAGTTTGAAAATTGTTTAAAAAAAAAATAAATTGAACCAAAGATTAAAAAATCGAAACTATTTTGCATATTTTGACTCTCAATTACAATTCTGTTTCTCTTTGAAAAAGAAAAAAAAAATTTTACAAAATAACTATTACTTATTTCAATTTGTCAACAAAATTCTGTATTCTTTGAAAAAAAATAATTTGCATTATTTTTAGTACAAAAATTTCCAAAATTAATTTATTTACAAAACACTTTATTGGAAAATCTTTAATATCTTTAGGAAAAAATGCCTATAATTTCCATTTGCTAATTACGATTTTTTAAAAGATTATTTTGAAATTTTGTTAAAAAATTTGCATAATTTCTATTTTTTATTACAATTTTTTAACGAAATCTCAAATATTTAGTTGAAAGAATACAAAAAATTGAGTTGATTTTAGTTTTTTTAATCAAATACCATTTTAATCGTCATTATGAAAATTAAATATTAATAGAGAAACAATTTTTTGAAACTTATCCTCCATTAGAAAAAGAAATTTTTAGAAAATAATTTTTGAACAAGTTACAGTAGAAAAGTAGCAAGTAAACTTTAAGAAAAAATTAATTCTACAGAATTCTTCGTTAAAAGTATTAAAAAATTCAAATTTTCAAAGATTTTAATTTAAAACCTTTGGAAAATTTAATTATTTCTAAAAGTTTAAATAAAAATTGAATTCTCCTAACAAATTTTAATAAAATTTTTAAGAATAATTTCCGTTTTCGAGATATTCGATGAAACGAATTTTATAAAAAATATACTAATAATAATTATGAATTAAATATTGTTAGAAAAATAATATTTTGAATTATTCATTAGAAATAGAAATTTTTAGCAAAGAACCTTTATTAGAAGCAAGAAAATTGGAAAATCACCTTTATTAGCAAAAAGTTTTTTGCAAAATTATTATTAATAACCTTTTTGCTTAGAAAAAATTCGAACTAATATTCTTAGAAAATAAAAATTCGAAAATACTTTACTGGAAAAAATAATTTTAGAAAATAGAAAATTTGTTAATTACTTTATTGGAAAAAATATTTTTGGAAAATAAAAAATTAGAAAATAATTTATTGGGAAAAATATTTTTAGAAAATAAAAAATTCGAAAATACTTTATTGGAAAAAATATATTTAGAAAATAAAAAATTGTAAAATACTTTATTATAAAAAATATTTTTGGAAAATAAAAAATTAGAAAATACGTTTTACAAAAACTGCTCCCCAATCATTTAATTATATCAAGTTTACACAATAAGATATCTCACGAAAGGGAAAAAAAATTATTCTCTATCATCGAAGATTTGTTACAATTATTACACACAAACACATATCTAGGTGAAAAAGTGAAACCAAAAAAAAAAGAGGGAAAAAAATTCAATTACGCAGAAAATTGGTGTTGGTTAGTCGTGACGTGGAAAAAAATCTGAGTGAAAGAAAGAGAGAGGGAAATAAAAAAAAACGGACCCGGAGACGTCGGTATTTAAGGAACGTAAGAGTTTCACGAATCGTCGCGCAGGTGCGAGAGAAAACGCGAAATAAATCTTCTTGTGGAGAGAAAGAATGCCACAGCGGTTGGAAATGGTTGAGGATTATTACAGCTTTTCCTTTTTTTTCTCTCTCTCCCTCTCTCTCTTTCTCTCTTAACAATTCTCTGTCTTTTTTCAGTTCTTCCACGTTTCATCCATTTGTTTTTTTTTGCCATTCTTTGTTGCTTCATTTTAGCTTTTCTCTTGTTAAATCTGTGTCCCGTGAAATACATTTGGAAAATTGAACTTTTCTTTCCTTTCTTGTCAAAAATTTGGGTTTTTCTTTTGGCAAATATTTTCAATTTGGAAAAATTTTTTTTAAATAAAGAAATAGAAGAATAATTGTAAAAAATCAATGATAATAATAATAATGATAATAATAATAATGATAATAATAATAATAATAATAATAATAATAATAATAATAGTAATAATAATAAGAGTAAAAAATAAATTAAATAAAGAAACTAAATAAAGGCGAATAAAAGATAATAAAAAAAATAATATAAAATAATAATAAACTAATATTTTATAATATAAAATAGATAATAGATAATAAAAAATATAATAATAATAATTTTTATTCTTCCTATTTTAATTTATTAATAATAAAGCGTAAAAAGTAAGTAATTAAAATAATAATTAATAGTAAGCAACAGTTAGTAATAAACTAAAAAGTATCTAAAGGTGAATAAAATAAATTTAATAAAAAAATTAAAAAGAAGAGAAAAATAATAATTTTCCTATATTTATTTCCTTACTTCCTTGTTCACTAATTAAAAAAATTAAAATAATAAAAATAGTATAAAATAATAATAAAATAATCCTTAACTTATAAACCTATTAAAAATATTCCATAAACTATTAAAATTATTAATACACAATATTTCCGATTTAAAAAAAAACTTCTTCGTTTTTTTAACTTTTAATTGTTAATTTACTTTTTATCTAACGCCAGTTTCTTTTTTTTCAAACAACAAAACAAAAAAAAAATAATTCGAAGAAAAATTTTTCTCATTATGAATTGTTCTTTGAAAGTTATTGTCTCTATAGTAATTTTTCTTCCGTGAATTATTGTATATCTTCTATTAATGCAGAAAAAGGAGAGCCAACCAAGTTTTACACCTGCTAAATGATAAATGAGAATATTACTTGGCTTCTGAGGCAAAAAAAAAAAAAATTAAATACAATGATGAAAAAAAACGGTCAAGGGCTAGCCGTGCAAAAAAATAGCGAAACACAGAGAGAAATATGATAGATGAGATAAAGGGTTTTAGTACCTATAATTAGGGTGAAATTCTAATTCAATATTCCTTGGACTTGATTATATCTCCACGTAAAAGCTTAAAGAATGCTATTTATTAAGCTTCTTCATTTCCTTAATAACATCAAGATTAATGCATTCTTTTTTTAAATTTTACGACTATTTCTCATTTCGTAGGAGAAAAATAAATATTTAAATTTAAAAATCTTTTTAAAGTCCAACTAGAGGACAAAAATAACTCTTTTTTTTTCTTTAAATTGTTTATTTCGAAATGGGAAAAAATAGTAAATTTATTTTTCATTTTGTAGTGAAAAAAAGAATGAGTATAAATTTTTTTTTTTATAAATGATTGGAACTTAAATTAACTTAATACATTTTTTTTATTCGTCAAGATAAATAATAAAACAGTTTTTTATTATTTAGTTCGATTTATATTTTTTTCAATTGTCGATTTTAAAACTTTATAAAGTATAACTATTTTTTAAGCTAATAAATATTGTTGAAAACATTTTTTTTCCTCTATTTTTCCTATTTTTTATGTTAAATTGATTGTTAGTTGTTTTTTTTACTTATTATTAATATTAAACTATAAAAAATTAAGTTTTTACAAAAAAGATAAAATCACGATGGGTACAAATTAAGAAAAAGTTATTAAAAATTGATATTTATTATTAATGATAATAAATTGATAAATATTTTTAAGAATAATAATATTTTTACATTTATTAATATTTATTTATTTAATCTTTAAATATAGAGATTAATGAATATTAAATAAAATAGAAGAGGCGCCAATTAAAAAAGTAATAAAAATAAAAAAAAAGTAATAAAGTATAATAATATGTTGATAAATATTAATAAACATAATTAGTTGCTAAATAATATCATCAATAATTTTATCAATAATAAATAATCAATAAATATTATCAAAAATCCATTGAAAGTGATAAATATTGTTTGCGAACTAAATAAATAAAATATTGAATAAAAGTAAATAACAAATTTTCAATAAAAAAAGAGAATTTAAAATAAATATTTTTTTTCGCCATTCGTTGTTTAAATTTGAAAAGAATTTTTTTTTTTATTATTTTATTTTTTTTTCTCCTTTCCTCGGAGAATGTATTTTATTTTCATAAAGGACAACATTGCTGATGTTATGTCATGAAAACTTGGCCATAATATGGCAGGAAAGAAAACAGCACTCACTGACGCGATAAACTCGTCCAGTTGAACGGATCGTCAGATTGGAAAATTGTTTTTCTCTTCATTGCTCTATTAAGGGGGGACATGGATCCGTTTTCTTGCTTGGCTTTTGGAATACAAATAAACTAGTTATTTTATTTTTATATCGTTATATTTGGAAAGTGGAAGATTTTTATTTAATATCGAAGAAGGAAGATATTTTTTTTTGTTTTTTTGCTGAACATAAGTAGATAGAATTTTTTGTTATTATTTTTTTACTGTAATGTAATTTTATTATTATTATTGTTATTATTATTATTATTATTATTATTATTATTATTATTATTATTATTATTATTATTATTCTTGTTATTATTATTATTATTATCCAAACTCCACTTTTTCTAAATTTTTTTTAAAATTAGATTTTAAAAAAATGCATTAATTTAATCTTTTTTTAAAATTAGATTTTCTAAAAGTGTTTACTAATTTAAATTAGTGACTGACTTTTTACATTTGAATTAGTAAAAATGTATTCATTTTAAAAAAATCTACGAATTAGTAAATTACTAAATTAGTAAAAAAGAAGAATCAGTAATGCTTACTAACAAGTAAATAGAAATTGCTAATTAGTAAACTTTCGTTAAAAATAGTACCAACGTAAAAAACAGTAAAGTTTTGTAAAAATAGAAATTACTATTTATTAGTAAACTTTAATAATTTAAAAATAAAGTCAGTCACTAATTTAAATAATTAAAGATTTTTACTGATTAAAATTTACTGTTTCTTTGATAAAAAAAAGTATATTCATATTTTTCTAAAGATTTTTTTTTCTTCTTTTATTAAAAAATTAATATTTGGCAAATTTTTTCCAATGAAGAGTTTTTAAATATATTGAGTAACTTGTTTATAAATATTGATATTGTCTCTAAAAATGGAGTTAATTAAAAATATTGCACAGAGTCGATAAATATTTGCGAAACAAAAATTAATACCTTTTTTCACAAATTTTCCCCTCAAAAATATTTATTTTTATTTTTTATTTAATATTTAACTATTCTCCGAGATAGTAAAACAATGCGAACCAGAGTTTCATTACATTACTTTCAAATCTAAATAAAAGTTAATCTATCCGAAAGTAAAACAATAGAAACATTTTATCCTCTATTTTTATTTTTACCTACATGACATTGATATTTTTTTTTGATACATTTCTCGTTTTATTAATAATTCTTCCCTCGTCATTGTCAACATTTTGCCTTTTCAACATTGTTCATTTTCTTCACTAATTATTATTTTCATTTTACATTGTTTTTATAATAATTAATTGAAAAAAAAAATTAATTACGTTTGCATGCTAAATTCACGTGTATCGAACTGGCATTTTCGAAAGAGAGAGTGAGAGAGAGAGGGTGAGTGGAAAAGGGTTGAGGGAGGGAAGGAGTTGATGCCTGTATTTTCCACCCGGTGATGAGAAGCGTTTGATGAAATTTCAAGAGGGATTCTGCTGAATAAAGTATGTAATAAAGTTGACGGTTACTCAAACACTTTATACAAAGAAATACTTAAGGATCCAGGTGTCTATATGTATATATACATGAACTCGAGTCATTTTTGAATTTTTATTTAATATCCCGTAACAAATTCAGAAGGCATTTTCCATTTTGTGTAACGCCTTGTAGAAAAAAAATTATGTAGAATTTACAAAAATTTACACATTCAATAATATTTCGTGAGATTTTTTAATTTTTAATTTCTAATTTGTCTTAAAATTCCATCAGTTTTGAACTAGTGGCACTAATGCTATTTAAAGTTACTACTGAAACTACTGTTACTTTTCGGTAATAGCAATTAACGAATACCAATACCCAGCATTGTTAACTATTGAAACAATGATTACTTAAATTAATCAAACATTCAAACTACTGTTAACTTTCCATTTCTAACTATTGAAACTACTGTTAACATTAAATTTCTAACTATTGAAATTACTATTACTTTAGAATTCTAACTATTGAAATCACTGTTACTCAAGATTAATATTTATTGAAACTATACTGTTAGTATTGATTTCTATCTTTTAAAACTACTTATTTTACAAACTTCCATCTATTGAAACTACTGTTACTTTTAATTTTCAACTAATACAACTACTGTTACTTTATTACTCAGTTTAAAACAACTAAATGCTAAAACTACTTTTACTTTATTTTTGCATGTTTATCTATTGAAACTGCTGTTACTCGAAGTTTTTGTCTATTTAAACTGCTGTTACTGACAGTTAATTTCTATTGAAACTATTGTTACTAACAGTTAATTTCTATTGAAACTACTGTAACTAATTGTTAATTTCATTTACAACAATTGTTACAATTAATATCTATTGAAACTGCTGTTTGTCGAAGTTACTGCCTATTGAAACTACTGTTACTCACAGTTAACTTCTATTGAAACTACTGTTGCTAACAGTTAATTTCGATTAAAACAATTGTTACCCGAAGTTAATTTCTATTGTAACTACTATCACTAACATTCAATGTCTATTGAAAACTACTGTTACTCGAAGTTATTTGACTATTGAAACAATAGTTATGTGAAGTTATTGTTTATTGAAACTACAGTTACCTACAATTAATTTCTTTTTAAACTACTGTTACTCGAAGTTAATTTCTATTGAAACTACTGTTATTCACGGTTAATATTAATTGAAACTACTGTTACTAAAAGATATATCATACCAAAACAATTGTTACTCGAAGTTACTTTCTATTGAAACTACCATCACTAACATTCAATGTCAATTGAAACTACTATTACTCAAAGTTATCGTCTATTTTAACTACCAATACCCAAGGTAATATTCGTCTATTGAAACTACAGTTTCCCGTAGTTTTAATCTCTTGAAAGTAACCTATTTGCTATTCACTGAAGACTATTGAGAAATAAAATTCGTCTAACAACATTATATTTATGTTTGAATTTAAAGAAACGAAAATAGACCCAAAAAAGAAATGTCGAATCAATATCTTTTTTTTATTGGTCTTCTTCTACTTTAGAGAATGTTTTCGTTTCATGTCACGAGAGAGCGCGCGCGGAAAACGTTGCCGAGGTATCGAATTTCCACCTCATTCGTGCGCCCTCCTATTAATATTTTACTTCGGCCTTCCGACGAGAAAAGAGAGCGAGAGGTTGAGAGCAGCAGGAGGGGGGGAGGGTTTTGAAAAGTGTGCATTCCACTAAAAGAGAGTTAGTAAGAGAGAAAAGGAGAGAAAGAGAGAGAAAGATAGAGAAAAAGAGAGAAATATAGAGTAAGAGAGAGAAAGATAGAGAGAGAGTAAGGGAGAGAGTAAGAGAGAGGTCAATCGAGAGGATGAAAGTGCGAGGATCTAACTTTAAGCGGTTGCTATCTCGATTTTTAGCCTCTCTCTCTCTCTCTCTCTCTTTTTTTTCTCTCTTCCCCTCTCCTTGAAAAAAAACCGTAGTCACGGATCTTTGAGGGATCGAGGTATTGGGCGCGCAGGATAAATTGTCCGCATCTCCATTGCGAATTATGTATTAGATCGTTTTAGGGTCGAACCCAAAGGTCTCTTAAACAAGTCATAAGATGTCGACTTTATCGTGCAAAGAAGTTCTTCCGATTACATTTACACAAGTACTTATATTTTTTTACTCCAATTTTTTACATAAATCAAATTTTTCATGGGTGTATTTTCTTTTTTTTAAACTTAAACTAAACATAATGTTGTTAGATGAATTTTTTCGATCGTTTTCAGTGAATAGCAAATAAGTTAGCAGTAGTTTCAATAGATATTAATTATGAGTAACAGTGGTATCAGTAGAAATTAACTGCGAGCAACAGTAGTTTCAATATGTAATATCTTCCGAGTATCAGTAGTTTCAATAGATAAAAATGTAAACATAATGTAAAAGTAGTTTCAATAGATAGAAATGTAAACATAATATAAGAGTAGGTTACAATAGCAAGTAACTTTGAGAAATGGTAGTTTTTAAATAGCAATTACATCGAGTAACATTTTAGTAAAATAGTCAAATAAAATAGTTTCAGTAGCCGGTATTTTGTAGTAACGGTGGATGTAATTATCAGTAACTTTAAGCAACTGTAGTTTCAATAGCAAGTAACTCTTAACTACTTATCTTAACAACTTTACCAACAAATAACTTTAAATACCTATAGTTTCAATAGGGAGTAAATTCGCTAATGAAATTCGCTTAATTGAAGTAAAAGTTGTAACATTAGTTTCAATCTTTTAATCGAAATTAACAGCGATAAATATTAGTGTCTATTGAAACTACCGTTACTCACAGTTAATTTCTATTGAAACTACAATTACTCGAAGGTAATTTCTACTTAAACTACCGTTACTCCAACTTATTGTCTATTGAAACAACTGTTACTCGAAGTTAATTTCTACTGAAACTTCTGTTACTCGCAGTTAATTTCTCCTGAAACTACTGTTATTCGAAGTTATTGTCTATTGAAACAACAATTACTTTTAACCACCGTTTTATTAAAAAGAAAATTTTTTCTTACTTCTAGTATAGTTCCAGTAAATAAAATTGAATGGCATTTAAATAGCATAATCAATTAGTAGTTTTAATAAATAGAAATGAGGAAGTAACAAATTTACTCCTACTTTTAGTATAGTTTCATCATTTCATGTTTAAATTCTCAACAGTTTTTAATGTTTCGTTAGAATTTTTCTCTTTCTCTCTTTAAAATTCCCCCTCGTTAACAATGTCAAATTTCCTTTTTCAAAGGAAGCGAAGTGAAGTGTAGTTGAAGTGAAAACAATGTCAAACCGCGTTGTGAAATGGAAAATAATATACACACAAACGAGTGTGTGATATACATAAAATGGAAATCGACTCTCTCGTGTACTGAGTGCATATAAAGGTGCGCCACATAAAATGGATCTTCTTATTTCGTGTTATTGATAAAGGGGTTAGTGGTATGGCGGAAGGGGAGGGGGGGCGGTAGTAGGGTGTAGGTTGACGTCTTTTACTAGAGCAACGTTGTTCTTAATAGTGGGAAATTTCACGACATCCGATATCCGCGACCTACACCGCAATTCACCCTCTCCTTCCACTTTTCCTTCCGTCTCTCTCTCTCTCTCTCTCTCTTCCATTTTAACCCTCCTCCTCTCCCCCCCACTTTACCAACCCCAGTCGCAGTTTCATCTAATATTTACTCGCTTGCTCCATTGAATATTCTCTCCGTGCAATACCAGCACATTCCAAGTACACAACTACTGCTGTAAAAGCCAACAAGAAAACCAGAGAGCAAGAGAGCGAGAGATAGAGAGAGAGAGAGGGAAGTCTCAACAAATAGATCTTTATGTACAATACACATACTTTATAAATATTATTTATTGATGATGGAAAATCATATTTATAGACTTTCAATCTTTATTTTCCGATTTTCTTTTCGAATCGTCAAAACTATTTCTTTAGTTATTTTTATATTTATTCATTTGTTTTGCTTATTTTATTCATCTTACTTATTTATCAATGAATTATTATTCATTAATAAATAAGTCATTGATAAATATTGAATGATAAAAAATAAATTTAGTAGTGTTTTTGGAAAAAAAAGTTATTTCAATCATAATGTAAGTTTTAGGTACGATAAAGAAAGAAAGAAAGAAAATGAGTCTTGAATTTTGAAAAAGTCATTTACAATTTAGGGTAAACTTGATACTTGGAGTCATTTTAAACTAAGAATTTTAAATTCAGCGACCCTAAAAACACCCAAATAACAAGTTTCAAGTCAATATTAATGATTTTTAATTTTTTCGTCCGCCATATTGGTTCCGCCATTTTGAATTTTGAAATTTCGACGTCAGATTCGAATTCAGCGAACCAAGAATCCCGCGAAAAACAAGTTATAAGTAAATCATATTGTTTTTCATTTTTTTTTGTCTCTGCCAGAAAAGAAAATTTATGTGGACACTTTTTTTATTTATTATAATTTTTTTAAATTTTGTTTTATTTTTATTAGCTCTTGGAGGAGTTTGAATGAAGCTGGGAATTAAAATTTTTTAATAATATGTATTAGTTTGAAAGTTATGATGCGAACTTTGTAATAAATAATAATATTATTATAATATTATAACATAATAAAATATTATAATAATATATTATATTTAATAATCAAGAATAATAATAACTAATAATAATATAATAATAATAAACTAATAATAGTTAGTTAATAGTAAGTGATTTAAGAAAATAATAAAAGTAAATGACAATTAATATTAAATAAAATATTGTATAGGAATAATAGTAATTTTTTATTTTTTTTTATTTTTTTTTTACAATATGTTAATGAAAAATTAAAATTGTTTTCTAATTTCATTTTGTTGTCGTAAAATGTTCCTTAACTTTAATTTCATCTTCTGTTTCGATTCTTTGTTGGAATTCCTCTTTAAGTTTGAAAGTTACTTAAAAAATCAATTTTTAAATCCATTTTTAAATCAATTTTTCTTAAGAAGGAATCTGACGTACAGTCAGATCGAAAATTTGTCCAATGACCTGATTTCGTAATTTAAAAGAAAAACAGAAATTAAATTTCTTATTCGGTAAAGAATTTTTTTAAAAAATATTTTAAACAATTTAAAGTTGCATTTGAATAAAAATCACAAATTTTCTCTCAATAAGAAACAATTTTTAAAAATTTACCGTACAGACAAATCAAAAATTTGTCCAATGTCATAATTTTCTAATTTAAAAGAAAACCATTAAATTAAATTTCTTATTCGCCTACGGTGGAAAGGTGAAGAATTTAATTTTGAATATTTTAAACAATTAAAAGTTGCATTTGAATAAAAATTACAATTTTCTGTCAATAAAACAATTTGTTATGTTACTCAAATCCTCATTATTTTTATTGATAAAAAATTATAATTTTTATTCGAACATAATTTTAAAATGCCGAAAATAAAGAAAATTTAATTCCTCTTGCTTTTACCGAAAGGAATTTAAAATTTAATAATTAATTTGACTTTTTTAGAAAACAAAACGAATTTATGACATTGGACTAACTTTTTATCTGATTGTTTGACCAGATTCTTTCATAAATAAAATTATTAAAATGGAAAAATAACGTTAATTTAAATTTTAAACCCTAATTAAAATCCTCTCTTAAATTCTCAAATTCCTCCTCTCCCCCTTGTTTTTTTCAACAATAAAATTATTTTTCACCTTTTTTACCCAAAAGGGGAAAATAATATATTTTTATTTCTATTTTTCCCGTGAAATAGTGTAGAGGTAGTGGAAAAGTGTCAAAAACTAAACGAATAAGTACGTGCTTTATGGTCTTTCATTGATTTAATTTCACGTGGATGTCGATGGACCAAAAGGGGGGGGGGAGGGTAAAAAGGAAGAAGAGAGTGAAAAAAAAAAGTGAAATGGGAGTTTGCAGAAAGAGTGGGGGGTGAAATGGCGTGTGGCTTGGACATTGGCTATATATAAGAGGGTAGGGGGTGAAAAGTGGTGTTTTGAAATAGTGGGACGAAGGGGGGTGGGTGGAGGAGGAATGGGAGTAAAAAAAAGGAGGGGAGAGTGACGGTGGTTTGAAAAAAAAAAAAAAAAAAAAAGTTGAATGGCGATGCCGTTTGAAACGACACTCAAGGGACTTGAATGGACAACGTGGTACCATTCTTTAGGATATTTTATCCGGCGTATTTATACGGACGACACGTCAGGACGAGATACTCGCCCGGGATTTTTAAATTTGATTTACGCGCCTCGGGGCGCTCGTACATTCAATTCAAACGTAGATTTAACTTAATGTAGACCGAAGCACATTTGAAATCGACCATGAGACTGACTGAAAAACAAAAAGGAGAAGAAAACTTGTAAATAAAAAAGAAAAAAAAAGCTTAAAAATTCGGTCAATATTTCCATTTCTTTTTAGAATAGAGTTTGGAAAAAAATTGAAATTATATTCTTTCTCTTTTGAGGGGGAATTTTTTTTTTCCTACAATTTACGAAACTAAAGTCTACAATGTTTATCAAGGAAAAAAATTTGCTTTATTTTTAATTTAATATTTCATTGTCCAACAATATTGTCATCAAAACAAACATTAATCTTTTTGTTTAAAATATTTTTCTGACAAATATTGATGCAATACTTTTAATTAATTTAATTGGTAAACAATTTTTTTTTGTTGATCAACATTGTGGACTTCAACTTGGTTACAATTTTAATTTTCTGAATTTCTTTATTCAAATATTTTTATTCCTTTCTAAAATAAAAAATTTTTTTTGTAATGAATTGAAAATATTTCTTTTGTGTTTTAGAGGAAATTATTATTATATTAAAATATTAATATTTTAATGTAATAATAATATTGAATTTAATTATTAATATTAATTTATTATTAATAATTGATATTAATTTAATTATTAATATAATAATATTTGATAAATATTAAATAATTATATATTTAATAGTATTACAATATTTTCTTTTTTTATCGTTCAAATATTTTTATTCATTTGAAAAAATTTTTATTTGTAATAAATTAAAAACTATTTTTTTTCTCTTGAGAGTAAAATTTACTAATAAATAGTAATTTCTACTAATTTATTAGTGAAACTTACTAATAGATATTAGATAGTACTTTCTATTAATTTATTAGTAAAATTTACTATTTCAAAAAGCAAAAATTCAGTCGCACTAATTCAAATTAGCAAAACAATTTTACTTTTTACTAATAGGAATATTCATAAAACAAACTTTTTTTGATTTTTTACTAATTCTGTAATTTAGAAAGATAGTAAAAAATCAAAAAGTTTTTTTTTATGTTTTACTAATTTAAAGAAAAACTATTATTTACTCACTTTCATTAAAGAAAAGTAGGGCTCGGATATATAAGTTTTAGTCAAAAAAATGTTCTGTTAAATTTATTTACAGATTTCTTTCAAATTTTTCAAAAAAACATCAATAACTTTTTTTTAAAATAAATCTTTAATTATTATTTTTGCATAAGAATTAAAATCCTTCAAAAGATTCAAATTCAAACCTTTTTGAAATTAAACTACTTATAATAATTAAAGATGACCGTGTGATAAAATCATTATTTTATAATATAAGATATTTAAAAAAAATTTTGAAAATAATTGAATTTCTAGGATTAATTTTTTTTTATTTATAAAGATAATTAAAATTTTGACAATAATTTTATTAAAATTCATTGCAAATAATTGAATTTCAGAGAAGAATTTTATTATTTATAAGGATAATTGAAATTTTGAATAGATTTTTTTTATAATGTTTAAAAGTAATTGAATTTTGAAGAAAAATTTTGATATTTTTAAAAACAGTTGAAATTGTGGGGAGGATTTAAAAAAATTTTGAAAATAATTGAATTCCTGCGATGAATTTTTTTATTTTTTAAGATAATTGAATTTTGCAAAGAATTTTATCAGAATTTTTCTTCTTAAATTACCATGATGAATTGTATTATTAATGAAGATAATGATAATTTTGACGAGAAATTAAAAGAAATTTTTGAAAATAATTGAATTTCTGCGAAGAATTTTATTACTTTTGAAAATAAATGAATTTTTAGGATGAATTTTATTATTTATAAAGATAATTACAAATGTACAGAAATAAATAAATAATTGAAATTCTGAGAAGAATTTTATTATTCATAAAGATAATTGAATTTTTGAACACATTTTTTTTTAAATGTTTAAAAGGAATTGAATTTTGAAGAAGAATTTTTAAATTCATAAAGATAATTGGAATTTTAAACAGATTTTTTTAAAATGTTTAAAAGTAATTGAATTTTGAAAAAGAATTTTTAAATTCATAAAGATAATTGGAATTTTAAACAGTTTTTTTTTAAATGTTTAAAAGTAATTGAATTTTTAATAAGAATTTTGATATTTATGAAGATAATTGAATTTTTAAACAGATTTTTCTTTAAATGTTTAAAAGTAATTGAATTTTGAAGAAAAATTTTGATATTCATGAAGATAATTGAAATTTTGAGAATTTAAAAAATAATTTTGAAAATCATTGAATTTCTGCGAAGAATTTTCTTACTTTTGAAGATAATTGAATTTTGCAAAAAATATTATCAGAACTTTTGAAAATAATTAAGTTTCCATTATGCATTTTATTATTTTTAAAATTTTGACGAGAAATTAAAAAAAAATGTCTGAATGTAATTGAATTTTTGCGAAAAATATCATTATTTTTGAAAATAAATTAATTTTAGAAAAGAATTTTATTATTTATATTTATTATTTATATTTATATAATTGAAATTATGACAGGCATTTTATTACATTTTTTTTAATAAAGCGACTTTTTTGAGTCTTAAAGACGATCTGAGCCCTGGAAAAACTATTATTCACTCCCTTTATTTAAAGAAAAACTGTTGATTAAAGTAAATTTTTGGCAAAAAAAAATGAAGAAGTTTTATTAAATTTCAAAAAGAATTTCTTTTAAAGTAAGAAATGTTCCTTTTTTGAAGAAAGAGAAAACAATCAGTTGAACAATTTCTTTAGTCGTAATTTTATAATATTAAATAAAAGGTCTTTCTCTCTCTCTCTCTCTTTTTCTCTTTTCTTTTCCCCTGCCTCTTTCTCTAAACAATTTAAGCAATTCTCGGAAACACACACTAATGAGTGTTATTTTTCTAATTGGTTTTATTTCGACGTTTTTCCTCTGTTAATTCCATTATATTGAACATTAGAAGACTCACGAGAGACTCTGAAGGAAGACCCCAAGACGAGAGGCTTATATATATCTATATACCTATATAGAATGTGTGTTAGGGGACGTATCCATTCCCCCTTGGTTCCAATCCCATTCAGGACGATCTTTTCCCAAGATTACTTCGTAAACTTCCGGAAATAACCAATGTGGGGCTTGACTATGGTCTCGAGCAACGACCTTTTTATCTACTTCTAGATATGTAACCACACGTATGTGCCGAGTCGATATTTTAGAATCTCGCACAAATACACGCAGACAATAATAAAAAAAAAAAAAAAAAATTCTCCTCTCTCGCTATTTACATTGTTGTAATTGCACATTGTGAATTTTGTGTGTATGCGCGCGTGCGAGAATACCGATATTCCTCTCCAAAAGGGCAATGGATAAAGAATAGTTTTTAATTACCCGAACAATTCCCAGTAGCGTAAGAAATTCCATACACGTATTACGTAAAACGAGGCCGGTTCATAAATCTTGAAAAACCCCACACTTACAATTTTTTTTTTATAATGGACGTGAAAATACTCTTTAAATATCAATTGACGTGAGAGGAAAGAGAGGAAATTTATTTTCACTTTGAAATTTTATTTTTTAATCTCTCTATTTCTCTTCCTTTTATTTTTTTTAGTCGAAATTAATTAACAATCTCTTTGAATTCCTAATTCGAAATTAATACTTTTTTTTGATTTTTTACAATCTCTGTAAAACATTTTTCTACTCTCTTTCTAAATTAGAATTAGTAAAACATTTTTTTACTCTCTTTCTAAATTAGAATTAGTAAAAAATTTTTTCACTCTCTTTCTAAATTAGAATTAGTAAAACATTTTTTTACTCTCTTTCTAAATTAGAATTAGTAAAACATAAAAAAAACTTTTTAATTTTTTTCTATCTTTCTAAACTATACAATTAGTAAAAAATCAAAAAAAGTTTGTTTTATTCATATTCCTATTAGTAAAATATAAAAATGTTTACTAATTTGAATTAGTGACGGACTTTTTGCTTTTTTAGTAAAATTTACTAGTTTAAATTCGAAAGCAAAAAGTTAATAATAAAAATTGTAATAATGATAATAAAAAAATAAATTATTACTATAATAATAAAATAGTATTACATTTTTTTTTTGTTATCGTTTGGCAAAATTTGTTGGTTTTTTTTTTAATCTCGATTCATTTATTTAAAATACAATTTTTTTTTCTCCTTCGTCTTGAATTTATTTTTCGATTGAGAAATTAGTCTCTTTTCTTCATATTTTTAGTTTTTTGTTCGATTCGTTGATTCACAGGAATGGCAAATTCTTCATTCACTGGGAATATTATATACAATTGGAGGGCACACGGTTGACAATAAATTTCAGGAAATTAGTTTGAGATATTAAAGCAAATTACCATGAAATGAGCACGACTCACGGAAAATTAAATATTCCATACTGCGACTACAATATTATTTTGTTTTAAACCCAATATTCTTATCAACATTCAAGCATTTTCCATTATTTTCTGCCCTCTCTTTTTTTTTGGAATTACATTCCTTTATCAAATGTCAGATTTCAATTACACCTAAAATTTAAAATAGAAAAAAAATACATTTACTATTTTTATTACATTATATACATTTTATATTATAAAATAAATTTTTTTTATCCAACCTAATTATATAATAGACAATACTTTTTTTAATGAAATATGGAATAATTTTCGATTGTTATTTTGTTTGCTTGCTTTTTCATATACACAATGGTGATTTGGAATTCATTGTAAATTTATTTTCCACAAAACATGTTAATAAAGTATAATAATAAAAAGAAAATATTCAACGCATCATTAATCAACGAGGATGAAAACCGCAAAATGTATTTGAATAGCCGGATAGTAATAATCCACGAGGCTACTTCAATTAAATGATTTAAAAAAAAAAAGAAAATATCTCTCATATTTTTCATCCTGGAATTATTTGTTAAATGTAATAAAGAGTTTTTGTTTTTTTTTTTAAATATAATGAGGAAGAGTATTCATTTTATTTTTTTCCAGTTTTATTAAAATAAAAGAAATTTTTTCATCGAAAGTATGCGGGTATTTAGAAATGTAGGATTATTATTATCTTTCTGTACAATTTCTGTATTTCAATACAAATTCTTTTCTTCTAATTTTTTAAATTATTAAAAAAATTTTTTTTTAATAATAAATTTTTTTTTTAAATAAAAGTCGGCACGAGGATAAAACAACGTGGCTAATGTTTCGAATGTTCCAATAGACGGAATTTTTTTCCACCTTAAGTGTTTGAAATAATTCCTGTCCAAAAAAGAAAAATAATCAAAATTAAACAATATTTAGTTTAGAATTATTTTATTTTTTATCTAAAAAATATTTTTTTTTGTAAAGAAATACAAATTAGAAGATTGAAAAAAATATTGTCGTTCATTTGAACGTTCAAAACTTTAGGAATAAAATAAAACATGAATTGTTACTCTAATTGCTCATAGAAATAAATGTAGTAAAATTTATTTCAATTTATTTACAACAAAAATTATTATATATAAATTATTATAAAATTATTTATCCACAAAAAGATACGAATTAGGCTTATAAACAATTTTATAAAATTTTAATAAAAAAATAGTAATACTTATAAATAATTTTTTTTATTCTTTTATTTTTATTTTATTATTTTATTTTATTATTATATTATATAAGTTGGCACGAGGATAAAACATGAATTGTTACTCTAATTGTTTATACAAATAAATGTAGTAAAATTTATTTGAATTTATTTACAATTTAAAATTATTTATCCACAAAAAGATACGAATTAATGCTTATATAAATAATTTTATAAATTTAAAAAAAAAATAGTAATGTTTATAAATAATTTTTTTTTACTTTATTTAAAAATTTTCAATATACAGAGACGAAGGGATATCAATATAGGTGTAGATGTTGGATATTGGTTATCTGACACGTTTTATACTCGCGCAGAGAAAAATGCCAATAAAACCATTATCGTTGGAACGTTTCTCTCTTTGCTTTTTTGGTCCCAACGCAGGCAGACACTTACCAATAACTTATCGTGTTACATTTTTGTCGCGATTACCTTTCATATGAGAGGAGTTTTACTTTCAATTTTTCTTTCCTGTTTTCTTTTTCTCTTCTTTTTTTATTATTATTATTATTATTTTTCAGTATTCTTTGTGCTACGATAAATCATCTTAGCTCTTGACACCTGTCGCCTACTTGAGTCAAGGAGCAAATACCAAAAAAAAATATATATTGTTTATTTCCCTTTAAAAATTTATTAACCCCCCCACCCTCTTGAAATCCTCTTTGTGACTTACAGGTAACAAGGCTAATTATTATTAATATTAAATGCCTTAAATTTTTTTTCGAAAATTAAAAAAAAATTAAATTTAGAAGTGTATTTTTATTTATTTAATCAATTTTCTAAAATAGTGACTAATTAAGTTAGTGACTAATTCAAATTAGTCTTTGTTAATGAAAATTTTTCTTTTTTTGTTACAGGTAAGCTTGTCTTATCCGCAATAATCACAGTTGCTCTACAATAAGGTAAAAATTGTCACTGATAATTTTTAGTTTAAAATTAAAAAAATCGTCTCTATTAAAATAGAAAAATATTAAAATTAGAACAGTACTGACAATAATTTTAATTTTTAGTTTAAAATCAAAAAAATGGTCTCTATTAAAATAGAAAAATATTAAAATTAGAACAGTAATGACAATAATTTTAATTTTTAGTTTAAAATTAAAAAAATCGTCTCTATTAAAATAGAAAACTAATTAATATTATTATTATTCGAGATAATTATTACCATTTAATTATAAATTTATAATAATAACTAATGATTACAAATTAATAATTTTAACCTAATATTTTTTTCTTTATTTTGTTACGATTATTATTATTTCTATAATTTTATTTTTACAATTAATAATTAATAATTAATAATTAATTAATAGTGCAAAAAAATTAATTACTTAATTAGTGGAAAACGTACTTGGAAATTTTTACGTTTACATTGACTAAACGAGCGAAAATGTACTTTTCAACAATTTCGAGACTCAGGGTTTACCTAATTTCAAGTTTCTTCCACTAATGCACTCCCAAGACGAATGCATTTTACGAGGCTAAAAAGTGTTTAAGCACGCGTGTCGTCTTTCAACAAAAAAAAAAAAACGAAAAAACAGAGGAGGAAAAAAAACAGTATAGTAATTTTTCTCTACTCTCCATCTCTTTAAAATAAATTATCTCCCGTCTGCACATTAACATTTTCTCGAAAAGAAAAAAAGAAAAACTTTATTTTCCATTAAAATTTTATAAGAATTTTTCTTCGTTTTTTTGTAAAAATAAAATCATGTTGTCAAGAACAGTTGAAATTGAGAGGATATTTAATTATTAATCAGTAAATTGAATTACTAAATATAAAAGTCAATAATAATGAAAAATAAATATTAAATGTTAATAATTAGAACAGGAATGACAATAATTTTAATTAATCCTACAAAGTACTCAGGCAAACTAATTATTATTATTAGGGATTAATTATTAACATTTAATTATAAGTTTGTAATAATAATTAATTATTGCAAATTAATCATTTTTATACCTAATATTTTTTTCCTTTATTTTGATACGATTATTATTATTATTATTATTTTATTTTATTATTTTATTATTTTATTATTTTATTATTTTATTATTATTTTATTATTTTATTATTATTATTATTTTAATCATTATTACAATTATTATTATTCGATTCCTATTGTCATTACTGTTATTATTATTGCAATTGTTGTTACTATTGTTGTAACCATTTTTATTTGCTTAAATATTGATAATAATCGTTATTGTTGATTATTTTTTAGTTTAATAAAAATTAGGCAATCTCTTTTTTTTGAAAAGGAAAAAATAATTGGAAAATAAGATGAAAATTTTCTAAAATTGTAATTCTTACAAATGCGATTGCCAATTGATGTTCTCTCCCTTTGGAGTTTAATTGTCCTTTTAATTTTTCATTATTTCCGTTCGATGAGAAAGCCAAGAATGGATTTGCGCAAATGAATCATTGCCGTTTTAGTTTCCTCTCGACAAATGCATTCTTTCGTAATTGGAGAAAATTTATTTCAAACTAATTTGTTCTGAAAAAACTTCGAAAAAAGTGGAAAAAAAAGAAAAACAAATTAAAAAAAGAGAAAAAAAGAAAAAAGGGAAAAAAGAAAAAAAGGAGAAAAAAAGAAAGGAATTTTTAATAGAAAAAAATATTTTCAGAAGAAACTTCTGTATATTTAAAAAGAAATGTAAATTGAAATAAATTTGGCAGATTTTATTAAATTTTTGGTATTTTTTTGTGTTAAAGAATATTTTTTCTACTCATTTTTTTTCTTCGTTCAGATTGGAAATTTTTATTAAAATATTTTTACAATTGAAGTAAATTTTTCCATACCTTTGGAACTTGTCTGTGTACCAGGCAATTTTTTTATTATCACTCTGATTTGTTTTACTTTGAATGCAATGAAACATTTTTTATTTATTTTGAATTTTTGTAAATTTAATAGATTTTGAAATTAAATTTCTCAAAGAATTGTTTTGTTACTGTGAAATATTGAAATTTCTGCAATAATTGACGAAATTTTTAGAATTTTTATACTCAACGCTCGAATAATTTTATTTTATGATCTTTTCAACATTGAATTTTGTTAATTAATTTTTTTTTAATTCTATAACAATGTTGTAAATTTAATCTAAAAAAAAAGAAAAACCCTTTTTTTCTCTCTATTCTGATTTTTCTTTGTTAATTTTTGAAAAATATTTGTAAATTTAGTATAAAAAATTGAAAAAATAAATTTTTCTCTCTATTCAGATTTTTCTTTGTAATTTTTAGAAAATAATTCTAAATTTAGTTTTGAAAAAAGTAATTAATCAACTTTTTCTCTCTGCTATAATTTTCTTTTGTAATTTTTTCAAAAATTTAAAAAAATAAAGAACAGCAATTTTTCTCTCTATTTTACATTTTTTTGTATTTTGTATTATTTTTTTTTGTATTTTCAAAAATGTTGTAAATTTAGGTTTAAAAAATTAAGTAACTACAATTTTTCTCTTTACTCTAATTTTTTCTGATTATATAAAAAAGTCTT
Organism: Leptopilina myrica (nomen nudum); assembly: GCA_032872475.1. Lineage (NCBI taxonomy): Eukaryota > Metazoa > Arthropoda > Insecta > Hymenoptera > Figitidae > Leptopilina > Leptopilina myrica (nomen nudum). Next base: position 3,865,418 of record CM065465.1, on the reverse strand, counting down.
GCAAATTTAGAGTAAAAGAACAATTTTTTTTATTCCATGAATTCTAAAACGAGAAGAAAAAAATCAAAACGAAACAATTTATTCCCAAATAAGAAATTAATTAATTAACAAAATTAGAATAATTCAGGTAAAAATGAAAGTATCTTTAAAGTAGTTAAATAAAAATTGAACTTTCAATATTTTTATTCTAAAATTCGAACTTTATAAAATTCTCGCCCATTTCTTTCAAATACTGCTTTTACTTTAGTAAAATCTAAAATTTTACCAAATTCGAAATAAATTATTTCACTTTCAGAAAATTGAGTAAATTTTGAAAAATTATTTTTTGGAGAAGAAAAATTACTGTGTACATTTGAAAATTATTTTTTGGCAAAGAAGAGTAATGTGTAAATTTGAAAAAGAAAAGTAATAAGAAAAATAAAAAATAAAATTATTTTTATTATAAATGTTCCACTACAACAATTTATAATGGAATCTGAAAATTTATTTTTATTTTCGTTCCTTCAATTTCTGGAAATAGTGAAAGTTTTTACCTCAAATAAATAGAAATTCCAGATATTAATTTTTAGACAGTGAATTTTTTTTATTTTCCCTTCTATTTACAAATCATTAATCTGTTTACATTAAAAAAATTATTACAAAAAAATTTTCTCTTTGAAACCAAAAAAAAAGAATAATTCTTGAACGTGGAGAATAATTCTCCAAAAAAAAGAAGAAAAAAAAGAAATGTCTCTTATAAAATACACCAAATTTTGATTAATTAACTTTATTACCGAAGTTATTGAAAATTTTACAGTCAATCTTGGATTAAATTTTCCTTCCCCACTTATAAAAACCCTCCTTCTCCCCAAACGATCGAGAAAAGAAAGGATAAGATAACGAAGAAATTCTTTCCAAGAAACAAAAATTCAGCAAAGATTCTAGACTAAATTATTTTTTCCCCCAGAAATACGCGAGTAAAAAATGAAGATAGTGAACCAAAGATCGAGAAGAGAGAGAGAGAGAGTGAGTTTATCGTAAAATGCACAAATTACTTTGTTTTTTTCTCAATTTTTTTTTTTTTTTTTGATCATAAAGTCATGTTAGGTATACCTAGTAACCGGAGAGTTGAAAACCGAAAGAACTACATGGGGAAAAGGAAAAGGGTGGTGGTGAGAATAGGGAAAGAAGGAAAAGGGGTGTGGGCTTGAGGTGGAATGGTTGCGCTTCTAGCCAACAAAGCGGGCGCGAAGCGTAGCCCGAAAACTTTTGATAACGCTTGCAAATTGCTTTTGAAAATAGAATAACAATTCAATTTCAGTGAGAACCGGAGGGGTGTGATCCGGAGTGAGGGGAATTTAGAGAAGAAGAAGGGAGGGAGGGATGAGGCCGTACACTTTGCGGAGTGAGAATAGTTGTTTGCAAGTTATAGTGTTTGTTGTGTGTAGACTTGTGAAAAAGTCTCGACGACAAAACAGAGAAAAAAAAAGAAGAAAGAAATTCACACGAGAGAGAGAGAAAAAAAATGAGAAGAGAAAAATCGAATCTGGGAAAAAATGGTGACTATGAGTGTCAATATTTAGATTGGGGACTAATTTTAATTTCCATTTATTTCACTTTTATTTATGAAAAGAAAAAAATAGAAAAATTCATCAAAGAGAAAGTGAAGGTCAAATGAAAGTGAAAAATGAAAGTGAAATTACTTTCACTTTCACCTTCAGTTTAATGATTTTTTTATTTCCTTTATTTTCACTTTGGTATATTTTTATTTTTATTTTTATTTTTATTTTCACTGCCTTTCTCAGTTTTCACTTTCACTTTCACATTAACTTTAACTGTTACTTCTACTTTTTTTTCATTTTCTACCTTCATTTTTACTTTGATAGATTTTTATTTTATGGGGCTAAAATTTCGAACGTTCAAATAAACGAAATTTTTTCTTTGATTTTAAGTGTTGCTTAAAAATTTCTATGGAAAAAAAGAAAATTGAAATTAAACAATATTTATAGTTTAAAAAAATATAAAATTTGGTAATTTCTATGGAAAAAAAAAGAAAATTAAAATTAAACAATATTTATAGTTTAAAAAAATGTAAAATTTGGTAATAGAAAAAGGAGGAAAACTGAAAGAAAGGGAGAGAGAGGGACGAATGCGGAAACGGCCAAGAAATGTCGAACTGACGAAAACGACTTGAGGCAAAAAGAAAGAAAGTAAAAAAAGAAATCCGTACAGAGATAAGACCATATATGGCGTGCCAATCTTGTCGCACATCCGGCATCGGATATTCACTTCCGTTATGAGAAAGAGCTATTCTCAAGTATATATATCTATACGTACCCTTTTCGGTATGATTTTTCCCCCTTTTGTCACAATTCTTCTTCTTCTTTTTCTTTTTCATTTTCTCATTCTCTTTCTTCTTCTTCTTCTTCTTCTTCAACTTCTCCTACAGCTCCTTCCCTTTGAATATATTGCATTCCAAAAAAAAAAGAAAATGAAAAAAAAAATTGACCCGTATCAACCTTCAAAAAAAAAAAATTGCCAAGGAAATTGCAATTTTATAGCTGAAAGAGAATACAACGATTTGAAATGCAATTTTCCATTTTTTTTTCACCCACTCACACACAGAGAAAAAAGCAAAATCGACCAACACCCCCCCCAAAAAAAAACCGGAATTATTATTTGAAAAATGATGTCTTTTCAGTATTCAGATTTCAAAAAGTTCAATTTCTATGCGAAAAGTGGAATGATAAAAATAGTGAAAAAAAAAAGAAAAATTCTATTCTCCAGTCGATAGAAGAGGAGCAACAAAAAAAGAAGAAAAAAAAATTATGGATAGATATTTTTGAGCGGGTGAAAAAGGTTTTGAAATTTTTACTCGATCACTCTTGTTGTTATTCAATTTTTGTCAAATAGAAAAAAAAAATAGAAAATAGAAGGGAAGAATTTTTCCTTTAGTGGCGGTGAATCTACTGTTAAAGTTAAATTCAAGATTTATGAGGAGGAAATATTTTGAAGTATTTATGTTTTTAAAGATTTATAAATTTTTACCAGATTTAATGAAAATGAGAATGAAAATTAGAAATTACAATTAAATGAGAATTACTGATAATAAAAATGCAAATGTTTGGTAAATATCTGCTAAAAACACTGTTAATTACAATAATTACCTAATTATTTTTTTTATCAAAACTACAACTTACTATAATAATTTTCAAATTGAAACTACAATTTCCTAACATTATTTTCTATTGAAACTATCATTCTAAACCATTACATTATGTTGAAACTACAATTCTCGAAAGTTAATTTATGTTTAAACTACAATTTATAAAAGCTACAACTACAAAAATTACAATTGCTTAGAGAAACTATTGATTAAAGCTACAATTCAATGTAATTTTTACCTATGAAAACTACAATTCCCAACAATTAGCTTTTATTGAAACTACAATCATTCTCAATATTTACTGTAAATTAATACTAAAAGTCCCGACAGTTATTTTTTTAATTAAAACTACAATTCTCAGTATTTACAATTTTCAAAAACTACAATTGCTAACAGAAACTATTCAATGTAATTTTTATCTAAGGAAACTACCATTCTTAACGGTTAATTTCTATTTTAACTACAATTCGTTGATATATTAAAACTACGGTTTATTAAAGCTACAAACTACAAAAACTACAATTGCTTGCAGAAACTATTAAATACAGCTACAATTTTTTATCTATTTAAACTAGAATTTATATTAAAACTACAATTCCGAAGATTTCCTTTATACTGAAACTACAATTTTCAATATTTTCTATCGATTGAAACTACCATTCTTAATATTGTCCATGTATTGAAACTATTATTGCTTAAAGTTACTATTTTTTTTACTTAAATTCGCCCAAAAATGTGTAGTTTCAATAAGTATTAATCTACAAAAACTACAATGTTAAGTTACTATCTGTTAAAACTACTCCAAAAAAATTATAATTAATATTACAATTTTCGGTTAATAATTTCTATTAACTATAATTTTTCTAAAAATACTATCAGTGTAGATAAAATTCTCGAAAGTTAATATTTTCCAAAACTACAATACTTAAAAAAGTAGTTTTCATTCGTATGGATAGAAAAATAAAAAGGAAAAGTTCTCTTTTCTCTGTTAATAAATTTTTTTGCCTCTCTATTATTGAAGTACTTTTTTTCTATATTCCTTTTATTTATATATATATATATATATAACATGTAGGTCTTTTTAAATTTCTCTTTTGATTTTTCGAGATAAAGAAAGTTCAAAGAGTTTTGAAATGAAAGCGTCTCCAAAGTGAAGCTTTTTATCGACTGTTTCGCACTCGACCTAACGAGAAAGTTTAATGAATGAAATATTATTTTGTCCTTTTTTTATTTATTTATTTATTTACTTCTTTCAAAATGTTTCGTCAAAGCAGAGCGAGTAAAACTAGGAAAACTAACTCGATATTTGTCGGAGAAAAAGAAGAGAAAATTTGTAATTTCACATGTATGGCAATAGTTTCCATTGGACGATAGACTTAATTAATTAATAAATTATTAATTTTGAGTCTTTTTTGCTATTAATAAAAAAATTAATTCATTAGTTAATTTCTACGATTGAAAATTTGAAATAAAAGTTAATCTAATCCTTAGTAGCTTTAATTAACTGCTTCAATTTTATAATCCTCAAGCTTCGAGCGTTAATTTGAAAGAAATATTTTATATTGACAATATTTTAATAAATTACTAATAAAAAAATTTATAAATTAAAATTTTACGTTTAGAAAGTCAGTAATTAATTTTTTGGATAGTGACGCAAAATAATTGCAATAAAAATTTAATTTTTAGGATCTTTTAATTTTTGTCTGTTTTAATTAATAAATAGTTGAATTATTTACAGTTTTAATTTTTTAATATACAAAATCATTGAATTTGTACTTTTAAGTATATTTAATGCTAAATATTTAATACTTAAAAGTAGAAATTCAATGATTTTTTTCAATTTTTGTCAGATTTAAATTTTAATTAATAAATAGTTGCATTATTTGTAGTTTAAATTTTTTCAAAAAACAAAATCATTGAATTTCTACTTTTAAGTATATTTAATGCTTAATATTTAATACTTAAAAGTAGAAATAGAAATTTAATGATTTTTTATAATAAAAAATTAAAACCACAAATAATTCTACTATTTATTAATTGAAACTGCGACAAAAATTATAGAAGTCAATTAAGGCTACTAAGGATTAGAACAACTTTTATTTAATATTTTTTTCAACCACAATCAATAGTATTTTTAATTAATCATTAAACCAGAAAAGAAGTTATCTTCTTTCAAAAATGCTATTCCGATTATTTCGTCATTATGTTTTATAAACATTAAATGTATATAAAACTTTTTTCCTCACATTTTTTTTTATTTTATTTTTGTGTGTTATTTTTTTATTTTCTTTTTTATTTATTTATTTTTTTTTGAAACAGTATAAAAGTAGGAAAAGTTATTTTAGTATAAGAAAAGTGATTGAAGTTTTGCTGCGGTGTTGTAACAGTTGAATAGTAATCAGCGTGTAAAATGCATGCTATTTTGTATTCAAAATCTTCAAACTATAATGTCTTTATGGAAACGCGAATTCATGAAGACAACCTTCCAGTTTTGAAACTTCCCTCATTGTTCCCAGGTTTTGCCATTCTACAGATTTTCTCTCTCTCTCTCTCTCACTCTCTCTCTCTCTCTCTCTCTTTCCCCTGTCTCTTTAAGAATCCCTACGTACTGGATGGTAATGCCATTTTGGACAATGACGGAAATAATAGAAATATTTTACAGTTCGGTAATAATATATACCTATAAGTATTAATTTTATCTGCCCGGAATTTTCACCAATTACGCAAATTTTCTTCCGTGTGAATAGAATTTTTATTTAGCCAAATAATCGTTGAGTAATTACTTATAAATTATAATAATCACCAAATCATCACTAAATTGTTTTAGTGCAATTTTCATTGTATTTTTTATTTTTTTAAGGAATTTTAAAATCATTTTTGTTTATAAATTTATTGTTTATCAGAATTTTCATTTATTAATTGAAAATTAAATTATTAAATTATAAAATGAAATTATAAAATAAATTATAAAATAAAAATTAAAATATAATTAAATTATTTTTCTGACTAAATTTTTCTTTTATCAAAATAAACTTTTTTTCTGAATTTCATTACTTGGTAGAATTTTTATACAACAAAAAATTTCAACATTTTCTTAACAGTATTTCTGTATTTTTTTTATCCAATTTTTAATTTTTATTTAACCGAGTTATTGTTTAGTAGAATTTTTAAATCTAAACAAAATTTCTCAATTAGCAGTATTTTAATTTAGCCGAATTATCGTTTACTAGAATTTTTATTTTTACTTTATTATTTATTAGAATTAGAATTTCCATTTAACTGGATTTCTTTTCAGCAAACTTTCATTCAGCCAAATTTCTTTTACTGTTTATTCTTTTGTTAGTAGATTTTATTAATATTATTATTATTATTATTATTATTATTATTATTTTTATTTTTATTTTTATTTTTATTTTTATTTTTATTATTATTATTATTATTATTGTTAACAAATAATTATCAATTTTCGTTTAATTTAAAGAAAAACTGTTAGAAAAAATGTTCCTAAAGTTTCGAACGTTCAAATGAACGGCAATGTTTTTTACTTCTTCTAATATTTATTTACTTACACAAAAATTATTTTTAAAATTAAAACAAATTCATTCGTAACTAAATATTATTTAATTTCAATTATTTTTATTTTTTGGAAAGTAATTTTCAAAAAACACTTAGGAGGAAAAAAAATGTCGTTCATTTGAACGTTCAAAACTTTAGCCACATTAGAAAAATCGTATTTTTTAATTTTAATTTAATAAAAATTCTTCATAAACACCAATAAAAATTTTGTTATGCTAATTACAATTTATTATTATTATTATTATTATTATTTATTATTATTTATTATTAATTATTATTATTATTATTATTTAATTATTAGTTAGAGTAATAAAAAAATTTCCACAGTTTATTCCTCTCAATAATGAAAAATAAAAATAATTTTTCCTCCAGTGAAAACATTTTTCCTACATTAGTCCAAACATTCGCGAAGCTTTTTCCAATATCTTCATAATTTATTTTTCTCTTTTTGAAGAAATCGTTTGTTGAGAATATTTTCTTCCATTTGCCAATGATATATAATATATATGCATCGGGGAGAAAAAAAAATATATTCACGACTTTTGAAATGATTTGTTTTGTATCCTGACAAGATATCGTAAGTTTCCGCTTTTTGCCCGCTGAGCTATTACATTGTTAACTACGCATCGTTAGTGGAAAGTGCCTTCCGTCGTCAAAGTTTCTAGAAGCAAAAGAGAGAGAGAGAGAGAGAGAGCCTAGCTTGGAGAGGAAGCAACTTCATCTCAATTTATCGCGACTTTGGTTCATAAAGAACTCAAAAAGAAACTTAGTTTCTTGTCAATTTTTCCTACGACCTCTAACACGCTTTTTTCTCATTTCTCCTTTTTTTCCCTCTCTCCCTTTTTCTCTTTCTCTCTCTCTCTCTATCTCTTTAGTTGAATTCTGCCTCTGTTTTTTCACCGCAGAAACGATCTATCTTTAACGCTTTTCTTTCTCACACCGCGCGTCAAACTATACGTCAGCGTCGAAGATAATAGGTTTACCGAACAAAGTTTTCGATTATGAGAGGTGGGAGGGTGGGGGAAGGGGAAAAGTGAGGAAAATTATGTAATTGGTGAAAAGTAGAAGGAAAAAAAACTCTTTTTTTCACGCTCTCTCTTTCTCTCTCTTTCTTTTTCTGAGACTTGACTATTCAGCCACTTTTGGTTTGCAAAGGCAAATTTACTGAAGATATTAAATCTTCTTTTGCTGCGTAAAGACATTCGTGAAAAACAGATAACGAAGAGGGAGGATTTTTTTTCTCCCACCCCACCCCCACACACCACAGCACACTCACTTTCCACTATTTTCTCTTTTATAAAAGAAAACCATTTTTCAAATTATTAAATTCTCATCGTTAATTTTTGCCACGTCAAACAAATTCAAGTAGGAAAGAAAAGCAAAACGCAAAAAAAGAAAAACGAAAAAATGAAAAACAAAAAAATGAAAAAAGAAAAAATATAAAACGAAGAAATGAAAAACGAAAAGAAGAAAAATAAAAAATTGATATATTTTAGAAGGAGACAGAAAACTTTTAAAAACCAAATAAGGTAAAAATCAAAGTTTCTATTTCTTCTATAGCTATTGTTAAAGTAAACTGGGCCTTTAATTGAATCGATAATTATTCTAAATAACTATTAATTAAAACGACTATTAATTTAAACAACTATAATATAAATTAAAACTACAACTGGAAATTGAAATAATTCTTAATTTTAACTACTGGTAATAAAAAGTACTTTTAATTCCGACTACTGGTAATATTACTAATTTACTACTAATACTATTTAAAATTATTAATATTTTCAAAATCATTTTTAAAATTAGTATTTAATGAATAATAAATTAAATTAAAATTTCTTTTATTAAAGCTACTCTTAATTAAAAATACTATAAATTAAAATGATTAGTAAATAGATCACTACTAGTAATTAAAACTACTGCTAATTAAAAGTAAAATTAATTAAACGGTCAATGTTAAAATAATAGTAAGAATTTTTTAAACTATCAGAGAAAAGAAATCCTATTATTTAAAACTACTAACAATAATCTTTGATTTATACCACAATTAATTAAAAATACTTTTAATTTCAGTTTTAAAGTACAATTATCGTTTCTAGTTTTTAATTACAATTGATTTTAATAAAATTCAATGTTCTTTAAAAATCAAGGAAAAAAATATTCTATTTGTCAATTATAAATTTTAATTAAAAATGAAATTGGAATTTTATTGAAGGATAATTTTCAAAAACTTATTTTTCCTAACAATATTTAATTTTCATATTGACAATTAACAGCGGTATATGATTGAAAAATAAAATTTTCCAATTGTTTTTAATTCTTTAAAAAAAATACTTGAGATTTCGTTTAAAAAATTATAGTAAAAAATATAAATTATGCAAATTTTTTAACAAAAACTCAAAATAATCTATTAAAGAATCTTAATTAACAAAAAGAAATTATAGGCGTTTTTTCCTCAAGATATTAAAAATTTTCCAAAAAAGTGTTTTATAAATAATTGAATTTTGGAAATTTTTGTTTAAAAATGATGGAATTTTTTTTTCAAAAAAGGACTGAATTTTGTTAACAAATTGTGATAAAATAAAAAATAATAAAAATATTATCATTGACAATAATTAAAATTGTGCGTACAGTTTTATTAAAATTTATTTAAACTGAATTGATTTTAGGAAATTTTATTAAAACACTATAGATACTGATATTATCGAAATAAGAAAAGTTTTTGTAAATAATTAAAATTAGATCAAGAATTTTCTTACAATTTTTTGAAATAATTGAATTTTAGAGAAGAATTTCGTTATTTATGTAGAAAATTGGAATTTTGACGAGAATTTTTTTTTAAACTTTCAAAAGAATTGTATTTTTTGTGAGAAGAAATTTAAACAAGTTTTTGAAAATAATTAAAATTAGATCAAGAATTTTATTAACATTTTTGTAAATAATAATTGAATTTTGAGGAAGAATTTTGTTATTTATAAAAAGAATTCGAATTTTAAACGAGACTTTTTTTAAATGCTTCAATACAATTGTATTTTGTGAAAAGAATTTTACTACTTTTGAAAATAATAATTGTATTTCTGCAATATTCTTATTGCTACTTCTCCGAAATTAAGTTTTTCTTTATTGTTTTCAACAAAAGTTTAAATAAAAAATTGTTAAATTCTATTTTCAAAATTGCTGATTTTATTTTTAAAAAAAGTTCGTAAGGTTATTGTTAAATAAATATTTTATACAATTTTTCCTTCTCTTTCAAAAAGCAACTTATCAGTTTGAAAAGAAAATTGTGATTGAGAATTAAGAAATTATGCAAAATATCTATTTTGATTTAAACAAAAAATGTGTTTAAAAATTTTATGTTTAATTCAAACTTAAAAGTTGATTATAAATAATTTAAAATCAATCACAACTTATATTTAAATTACATATATTATTTTTTTCAATGAACCAAAAAATATGTTTCAATTAAACTTAAATATTTTTGCCTGTATAGCAAAGATATTTTATGTTTGATTTAAGCAAAAATAGGTTTGAATCAAATAAATCGTTTTCTCAGTGTTTCTTAACCAAAAAAGTTTTTAATAAATAAAAGTTTTCTAAAAGTTCTTTGTTTTAAAGTTTTTTTTTTATTTTTTCAAAGTTTAATAAATATTTTTTTATACATTTTTTTTATAAATATAAATAAATATTTCCTGTTTATTAAAAAAACAGACGTTACTATTTATGTGAATAATTTCTATTTTTTCCCAACTAAAACCATAAAAATTCACCAGTTCAGCTTTAACTGAAGCGAACATTTGTTTTTAACGTTATTTTTCTCCTGTCAATGCGGAGAGAGAGAGAAAGAGAGTTAGCGAAAAAGTGTATATGTGGCGAATGCGATAGAGACGTTGAAGAAAAATAAGTCTGTTTGCCGAAGCAAGTCCATAATCCGTATGTCCGCGAGTAATAAATAATACAAGAGTTTTGTGATGGTTTTAGTGGACAGTAGATGTGCTGAGATAAGACCTCGATAGTATTACGCTGAAAAATACACGAGAGTCTCAAAACAACACTATCTCTGGTCCACACTTGATCCGGCAGCATCAAAAAAACCACCATTTTCTACATTATATTTTTTTCTCCCTCTCAAAAAAAAACAATTTTTTTTTCTGTCTCTCTAACCGTACTCTAATGGATCTTACCAAGAGTTATACACTAAACGAGCGCGAGCGTAGAAAATATTCAGTAGTAACCTTTCCCCTTGTTGAAAAAGCACATTCTTGATCTCTAAAAGAGATAAATGAAAAAATTACGTTAAATAAAAATCCCCTCTTTAAATCAATTTTACTCTCTAAAACTAAATTACACCCGAAAATTTGAGCTGACAATAATAAAATAATAAATAAATAATAATTCACGTTTTAATTTTAACACTTTAATTTTTAAAAAGCAACAAAATAAATCAATATGTCTGAAAATTAACTTTCAAAAAATTCAAAAAGTAAATGAAGACAATGTAATCAATTAATTGATGTACTTTTCCCAAAAAATAGTGAAACTATTCTTAGACTTAAATAAATAAATCTAAACATTCTTTATGAAAATTAGTACAAAAAAAAGTAATATTCCCGACATTTTTGTTTCTGAGTTTTTTTCCTTTTCAATTTTACTTCAAACGTTGTTGTATTTTCCTTCAAAATCAAAATAAACACCTAATGCAATGTGACAAAAATACTCACCCAGTAAATTTGTGGGATAAATTGTACCACAAAAAAAAGAAGAAAAAAAGGAATTAATAAAAAGTGTGTAAAAAAAGCCGAATAAAGTGAGGAAAAACAAATGAGATATAAAATCAGAGTGAAAAATAAACGAAATAGAAAATAAATAGACGTGAAAAATATAAATGTATTTTGTCTCTAAAAAATAAAATAAAAAAAAAAAAAACCTTCTGCTGGGAAGATAACTAAATTTTCGTTTGATTTGTTGGGTGAATTGAATATTTTCCGCATGAACAACGAAAACGCAATAGAACGCGATGGTATTCAATTACAGTAACCGTATTATAGTTGCATTTACAAAAACATTTACATGAAAAAATATTGCTTCTCTCTCTCATTCTTTCTTTCTTTTTCAATTATGTTTATAGTTTATACTTTGAAAATTCATGAATTTTATTTTCAGAGAAAAGAAAAAATTGATCGAAATATGGAATATTGATGTTTTCATTTTTTTTTCTGGTTTATTTATTTAATTGTAAATTCACAGTTTATTAAAATCCTGAATATAATTTGTGTATCGCGTTTCGTAATTTTCGATCTGATCGTTATTTACGGAGATTGATAGTAATTATTGAATTTTAACAACGTGAAATTTAATTTCGCGTGTTGTATGTATCGTTAACGATATTTATATTTATTTTTTTACAGATTTTTTTTTTGAAAAATATTGCTATTCATCAATGGCAGTTGTAATTATCGTTTATTATTTTACATAATATTGACAATTGAGATGTGTTTTTTGATTTTAATTATCTTTGCGCCTCGACGTTAATCACTTCGCTAACAAGGCTCAGGATCATTATCATTCGACTCTCTGTGTATTAACGGAATAAATAATAATAATAACAGTACCGAAAAAATTGTTACTAATAATAGTAATAAAAATAATAAAAATAATAATAATATTATTTAAATTTTCAAATTTTTATTTTTGCGATAAAATCATAATCAAAGTCTGAAAAACTCACTTATTAAGTAAATTTTTTAATTTAGCTTTTTTTTAAATTATTATTCGTAATATTTTCAAATATTTAAAAATAACTCTTCGTGAGAATTCAATTAGTTTCAAAAAATTTTTAACTAATTCTTCGCAAGAATTCAATTATTGTCACAAATAATAAAATTCTTCGCAGAAATTAAATTATTTTTCCATACAATTTTAATGAAATTTCACAAAAGAATTAAATTATTCTCTAAAATTTACATAAATCCTTTAAAAAAAGCGAAATATTTATCTTTGCAAACATTAAATTCTTCTAAAAATAATTTTAAATATTTAAATATCAAATTTAATATCAAAAATCAATCATTTCTAAGATTGTCTATAAAATTCATTTTGAAAAATTCAATTAATTTTCGAATTTTTAAGAAAATTCTTCTTAACTATTAAATTATTTTCTATAAAAATAAAAAAAAGTGAAACAATTTGTTTATAAAAGTGTTATTATGTCAATTTTTTAATAAAATCTCCCTGCGAAGAATTCAGTAAATTTTTTTAATTTTCAATAAAAATTTTTCACAGTAATTCAGTTATAATAAAAACAATTTTAATAAATTTCAACAATAAAGTAGTGAATTATAATTTTTCACAGAAGCGATTATTTTTAAAACATGAAAGAAATTCTTTATAAAATTGAATTACTTTCAACATTGTCAATAAAAAGTATTAGAGAAAAATAGATTATTTAAAAAAAAAATTGTAACATAAACCATTATTTTAAAAACATGAAAGAAATTCTTTCTAAAATTCAAGGACTTTCAAAATTTTCAATAAAAATTATTAAAGAAAATAGATTATTATATTTAATTTTAAAAAATTCAAAGAAATTCTTCGAAAGAATTTAACCAGAATTTTGAAACTTTTTAATAAAATCCCGCGCAAGAAATCAATTATTTTCATTCATAATAAAATTTTTATTAATATTATTTGATAATTAAATAAATATAAAATATTAAAATAATTAAGTTAGTACATGTAATTCAATTGTAGTAATTTTTCGAAATAATACAAAGATTTTTAAAAATATAAAATTAAATTCAATTATTTTCGAAAATTTTGTTAAAATTTTTTGGAAAAACTGAATTATTTCTTCAAATAGTAAAATTAATCGCAGGAATTCAATAAAATTTAATAGTTTGTTGATAAAATTTTTCAATAGAATACATTTTTTTTTTAATATTTAATAAAAGTTTTCGATTGAATACAATTATTTTGAAAACTTTATAAATATTCTTTTGAAACATTCAATTTTTTTTGAAATTTTATGTTAAAATTCTTTAAAACAATTTAATTATTTATTCTTTTATATTCATTTATTTTTTATTTACTTATTTATATTTTTATTGTGTATTTAAAATATTACTAATTATTATTTATTACTTATTTTTTTACTATTTATTTATTTATTCATAAAATAAATTTAAAACGTTGCATAATTTAAAAAAAAAAATTCTTTTAAAGTTCTAATGTAATTATTATTTATTACTTATTTTTTACTATTTATTTATTTATTCATAAAATAAATTTAAAACGTTGCATAATTTAAAAAAAAAATCTTTCTTTTAAAGTTCTAATGTAATTATTATTTATTACTTATTTTTTTACTATTTATTTATTTATTTATTCATAAAATAAATTTAAAACGTTGCATAATTTAAAAAAAAATCTTTCTTTTAAAGTTCTAATGCATGTAGAAAACAATGTCAAAAGTAAATAAAAAGAAAAAATAAAGAATTTAAGTGAATGAAGAGTTTATCTATTTTTTTGTTTAGTAATTTTTTTATATTGTTTAGTTTTGTTTCTTTTTTGCTTTTTTTTGTATTTTTCTGTATTTTTGTTGCTTTTTTTGTATTTTTCTGTTTTTATTTTACAAAAGAGAATAAAAATGGAAATATAAAAGAAACTTGAGTAATAAACTTTTCTTTTAGTACTTGAACCCTTGCGCTAGATATAAGAGAAACAGTTTCTCAAACTAATATTATTTTAGTAGCATTTGATCGTTGATTTCTGAAAATGAAGATATAGAATCATCACGTAGCGTCATCCTCTTGAGAAAACAATCGCGGATAGATAACTGAAAACATATCAAAACTCCACGCTTTCAGAGCGAGAGCGGAGATTTATATAGCGAAGAATTACTTCCTCTCTTTTTCTTTTCTTGTCAGTATTTTTTTTATTTAGAAATTTTAATACAAAATTCTTACCAATATTTTTGAAATCATAAATGATTTTTCTGATAAAAGTTTATTACAAAAAAAAAAACAAAACAAAAAAAAATACAAATTGTTAACCTTAACAATTTTAATTATTCAACACTAAGTAGATAATTTTTACTAATTACGTGTTTAGAATTCTTTTTTACTTCATCGCTAAAAAAATAAATATTTAGGTCCTGTTTTTATTTTTCTACTTTACTTTTAGTATAACTTCCTAATTTTCAATTAACGATTTTTTTGCTTTTGAAATCAGTTTTTAATTATTTTAGGATTTATTAAATATTTAAAACAGAAAATTTAGAAATTTATTTCCCTTATTTATAATTATAACAGCAGCAGGAACAACAAGAGCAAGAACTAAAATTTTAATACAAATGGAGTGACGTTATTTCATTAACGAATGAAACGTTAAATTATGCAAATAGCATAAACGTTGAAAACGAGATGATAAAATTCCAATAAAGAAGTAAATTATTGGCTATTCATGGAGCTCTAATATTAACTGAGATTAAAGTAAATTTCGATATATACTGTTTGCTGGATTAATCTATGTGATTGATGTTTTGATCATTTTTTTTTCTTCGATAAATATATATTATATACACGACAATCCGTATATTATTTCACTTCAATATAATAATGCAAAATTTTAGTCGCAATGTGCTGGATATAAAATAATATTGCTTATTATTAAAGCCAACGCAACTATCGTGTAATCCTCGAACATTATAATTTATAATTTATATTTCGTTGCGGATCGTTTTTGGAAAAAAATTACCCAGAAGAATGGAAATTTGATGATAAATCATTTATTTCTATTCGTAGGTGAATATTTTTTACTTTTTACTAAAAATTATGTTTGCACTTTTGTAATCAAAATTTGATTTTTTTTAAATGTTCATAGTTATTACTTTTTAGCGACTGAGTATTTGTTTTTTAATTTCTAAATTTTAGTAATTGATTATTTCTACTTATTTATAAAATTTATGAAAATTAATTAAATTTATTCCATTAAAATCGAAATTTAATTTTTTTGTGTTTACCAAAATAATTTAATTTATTTATTGAAAGTGAGTTGGTAAATAAATATTCTCACTAAATTTTAATTGTCAAGAGAGGACAACAATTTGAATTTTACTTAAGTAATTCTAAAATTTTACTAAATTTTAGATATGAAATTTTACTAAATTTTGGATATTACATTTTACTAAATTTTGGATATTACATTTTACTAAATTTTAGATATTACATTTTACTAAATTGAATATTAAATTTTACTATATTCAATAGTAAATTTTACTGAAATAAATAGTAATTTCTGCAAATTATTAAAATTTACAAATTCGTAAATTACAAATTCGTAAATTTTACTAAAGTAAAATAGTAATCTGTCCAAATTCTAAAATTTTGCAAAAATAAATAGTAATTTGTACAAATTCGTAAATTTTACTAAAATAAATAGTAATTTCTACAAATTAGTTTAATTTACAAAATCGTAAATTACAAATTCGTTAATTTTACTAAAATAAAATAGTAACTTCTACAAATTTGTTAATTTTACTAAAATAAATAGTAATTTCTACAAATTAGTAAAATTTACAAATTCGTAAATTACAAATTCGTAAAATTTACTAAAATAAATACTAATTTCTACAAATTAGTTTAATTTACAAATTCGTTAATTTTACTGAAATAAATAGTAATTTCTACAAATTCGTAAATCACAAATTCGTAAATTTTACTAAAATAAAATAGTAATCTGTCTAAATTCTAAAATTTTACTAAAATAAATAGTAATTTGTCCAAATTCTAAAATTTTACTAAAATAAATAGTAATTTCTACAAATTAGTTTAATTGAAAAAATAGTAAATTACAAATTCGTTAATTTTACTGAAATAAATAGTAATTTCTACAAATTATTAAAATTTACAAATTCGTAAATTTTATTAAAATAAAATAGTAATCTGTCCAAATTCTAAAATTTTGCAAAAATAAATAGTAATTTGTACAAATTCGTAAATTTTACTAAAATAAATAGTAATTTCTACAAATTAGTTTAATTTACAAAATCGTAAATTACAAATTCGTTAATTTTACTAAAATAAAATAGTAACTTCTACAAATTTGTTAATTTTACTAAAATAAATAGTAATTTCTACAAATTAGTAAAATTTACAAATTCGTAAATTACAAATTCGTAAAATTTACTAAAATAAATAGAAATACTAATTTCTACAAATTAGTTTAATTTACAAATTCGTTAATTTTACTGAAATAAATAGTAATTTCTACAAATTCGTAAATTACAAATTCGTAAATTTTACTAAAATAAAATAGTAATCTGTCTAAATTCTAAAATTTTACTAAAATAAATAGTAATTTGTACAAATTCGTAAATTTTACTAAAATAAATAGTAATCTGTCCAAATTCTAAAATTTTGCAAAAATAAATAGTAATTTGTACAAATTCGTAAATTTTACTAAAATAAATAGTAATTTCTACAAATTAGTTTAATTTACAAAATCGTAAATTACAAATTCGTTAATTTTACTAAAATAAAATAGTAACTCCTACAAATTTGTTAATTTTACTGAAATAAATAGTAATTTCTACAAATTAGTAATTTCTTCAAATTATTAAAATTCACAAATTCGTTAATTTTACCTGAAATAAAATAGTAACTTCCACAAATTCGTTAGTTTTACTGAAATAAATAGTAATTTCTACAAATTAGTAAAATTTACAAATTCGTCAATTTTATTACTAAAATAAAAAAATAACGTCTACAAATTAGTAAAATTTTCAAATTCGTAAATTTTAACCAAAATAAATAATAATTTCTACTAATCAGTAGAATTTACAAATTCAAAAGCAAAAAGTCGAATTAAAAATTAATTTTTCTATTTTCCTTTTTGATTCAAAAACTAAGCAAAAAAAAAAACAAGACAAAAAGAAATACTTGTTTCCTCTGGTATGACACGAAAAAAATAGAAGTCTGAAGGGGGGGGGGAGTGATGCAATACGGTTGAAAGAGAATAAATAGATTTTATCCTCTTGTCAACGCGAGAAATCAGCCTTAAGCCAAAGATACGAGAGCTTTATTGGTGCACAGGCTGCGTGACAGAAAAATCTTCTTCCTATATACGTGTCCTTTGGCTTAAGTTTCCTTCCGCACATACAAATATATATATATATATATATATATGATATCGCTGCCTTCATGGGAAGAGGGGATGTTTTCGATCGTTTATGTTTGTACAGCCTGATACATTGTACCAATCCACCTTCACTATCCCCCCCCCGAATTCCCCCCTCAAATCCCCTCACCACCATAAACATTCTATACGACACTCAGAACACGTTCTTCCTATTTTCTTGCCTCTCAAAAGCAAAACGAAAGCGTCCATCAAACACGTAAGATGAAACAATTTTGCTTTCTTAAACCTACAAATTTAACAACAAAAAAAAAAAAGAAAGAAGGAAAGATAAAGGAAATCAGGAAAATAATATCATTCACGTGACAGGTTGAAATTTTTTTTTATTTGTTTTTTATTTATTTAATGATTTGACAATAATTTTTCCACGTCGTATACTCTCTAAATTTGAATTAGTAAAAATGTTTACTAATTCGAATAAGTGACTGAATTTTTGCTTTTTAATTAGTAAACTTCACTAATAAATAGTAATTTCTACTAATTCTTTAGTAATGTTTACTAATTCGAAAGCAAAAAGTCAGTCACTAATTTAAATAATTAAATATTTTTACTAATTCAAATTTAGAGAATTAGTAAACATTTTTACTAATTCAAATTTAGAGAGTAACATTTATTGTAGAAATAGAAAAAAAATTGTTAAATAATAAAAAATAATAAATAATAATAATTTTTTCTATGTTTTGCTTATTCCTCATTAAGAAGTATTGTAATAGGAAAGTTTGTCAAAATTCGATTTTTTACATTTCTTTATGTTATTTGACTTTATTTTACAATAAAAAGTTAAAATTATCCGTAGTTTAACAAACATCTAATTTTTAAAAACAAAAATTTATATGAAGTTAAAAAAATTTTAATTAAAATTATCCGTAGTTTAAATAAATTTTTGTTTTTAAAAAATAGATGTTTTTTTTTAACTTTAAATAAATTTTTGTTTTTAAAAATTAGATGTTTGTTAAAGTTAAAAAAATTTAAATTTAATTATTTTTTAAATTTAGAATTCTCTTTTATTTAACATTATTGGAATTTTGAATTTTGTGTTTTAAAATTTATTTATTATTTTATTCATAATTTCAATTTCGAAAATCTAGTTTATTTTACACTTTAAACTTTCAATTTAATATTGTAAATTGAAATTTTGTTTCTTCATTTTAAATTAAATGATTTAGCTTTTATTTTACATTTGAAATTTTGTATTTAATGCTAAATTTATTAAAATTTGAACTTTCAATAGATTAAAAAAATTTTAAATTCAATTTAAAAAATCTGCTTCATTTTACAATTTAAACTGTCATTTTAATATTGTAAATTAAAATTTGTTGAATTTATTTAAATTTGAATCATTCAGCTTTTATTTTACTTTCAAAATTTTTAATTTAATACTAAATTTATTACAATTTCTAACTTTTATTTATTCATGTAAAATTTTTTAAATTTAATTTCGAAAATCTACTTCATTTTTTAGTTCGAACTTTCAATTTCATATTGTCAATTGAAATTTTTTAACTCCATTATAAATTGAATGATTTAGCTTTTATTTTACTTTCGGAATTTCGAATTTAATGATAAATTTATTTAAATTTTTAACTTTAAAATTAATTTAAAAATCTTTTAATTCAATTTTACAATTGTACTTTATTTTCCAGTACAAGTTTCGAATTAAATAATGTATTTTAAATTTAAAAATATCAATTTCTCTTTTCTTTTAAATTAAAAAAATTTAATTTCACAATTTGTACACAAAATGATAAATTTTGAAGTTCAAAAATTATTTTTAAATTCGAAGCTAAAAATTGTACTCTACTTTTTATATTATATTCTCCTATTCTTTTTACTTGATTCGATCATAAATACGAAATTATTGTTATTTTGAAAACAAAAATTTTTAGATAATATATTTAAAATTCTAGTTAGAAAAGTCACTTAAAATTAGAATTTCGGGAAAATCTCTTTAATTAATTAACTAAACGGAAAAATATACAAGTTTTTTTTATTTTATTTTGAAAAAACTATTAGGAATAAATAAATAATGTATTTTTCCCGTTATTTGTGAATAACGTTTTTAAGATGCTTAAAATCGTGTATTATAAAATTTCATAAATTTCAATCGAAGCAATTTAAATGCAATATTTATATACAGATATAGATCTGTAGCGATGAAAATTGATTTTCCATTCAAGCCTGCAGTGTATGAAAAACTAAATATTTATGATTGAGAAAATCTGCGAAACTTTACATATAGTTTCGAAATTAATCAAGACCAGTGGAAATTATATTCATATACAATAAAGTAAATTGTTTTTTTGTGCAATAAAATATATTTTTTTTGTTAATTCAAAAAGAAAATTGAAAATTAAAAATTATAATTTGTCATTAAATCCCCTCATTTAATAAAAATATAAATAGCTAAAAATAAGTAAAATAAAATAAAATAAAATAAGGAGATAAAAATATTTTCTAATTCTCTAACAATTATTTAAATTGAGATTGTTTATAATTTATTTATACGCATCTCATCGTCTTTATCAACACGTATTTATTTCAAGCTTTCATCTTTATTTTTTTGTTTCAATATTTTTTTCACAATTTTTATTTTTTTGGATTGACGTCCTTTGATCTTTAATTCCACTTTTGTCCTGTTTTCTGTTCACTGAGACGAGTATACACTTTATTCCTTGTAAAGCTCTTTGAATGATCAATTACGCCAAGTTTCTTTCTTCGAGAGAGCATATTTTATTAAGGAATTTACAATATTTCGCCTTGAAGACTCTCAATTTTTATGTGAGTTATTGTATGGGAGAGACATCGAAAAGAAAGAAACGGATTTTTCAAAACAAAACAAAAATAAAATATAATGAAATAATAATAAAAATAATAAAAAATAAAAGAAAAGTGGAATTTCTATTTGTGAATTGATATTCGAAGGTATTGGAAGTAAATATATTGTTTGTATAATTTTACATTATTGAGAATTTTACTTAAAAAGATGAAAAAAAAATTATTTTTAAATTTAAATGCTTCTATTTTTTTTGTTGATAAATAATAGTTTAGAAGTTTTAGAAGTAAAGGTAAATTTTTGCAGACAAAACATTCTTATCTTCGCGTAGAGTATAAGGTTCAGTAGAAGAACTACGTTTTAGTCAGACAAGAGTTTTACGTTGTACAACGAGTTTCAGTGGTAAAAGTCGTCTTTAGTCAGACTCTACGAAACTAGTGGTAAAAAATATTTCTTGTCAGACAGACTTAACTGGAAGTAATATACAATTAAAATTAACATTTATAATAATTGATAATAATAGTTGTACAAAATATAAAGTAGTAATAATTGTTATATTTTTTATTAATAATCTAATATTTATTGTAAATAATTAACATATATAATTTTTCCTTTCTTTTGCAGAGGGGAAGCGACGAACTTTTATCACAAAGTGGCGCAGTCAGTAATGGTTCAGCGATGAGTCCTCAACCACATCACGCCGCTGACAATAACAATGATGCCAAAAAGGTGAGTCAATTGTTGCAAATTTTATTTTTATTTCGAAAATCAGTATTAACAATGTTATATTATCTAGTTCGTTATTTAATAATAAAATTAATTTTGTCATTCGATTATAAAAGAAAAATAAATAAATAAATAAAAGTAAATTAAAAAAATAAATAAAAATAAAATAAATTCGATGATATTGTATTATTTTCTTTCAATTATTAAACGAAATCAAGCTGCATTCAATTCAATAGAAAAATAATTAAATAAATTCAAATTGTATTCGAGTCTTGAGCTTAATTCAATTCAATAGTAAAAAAAAGAAATAAATTTTAATTATATTTAAGTCTTGCACTTTGTTTAATTCAATAGTAAAAAAAATTAAATAAATTCAAATTCTATTCAAGTCTTGACCTTAATTTAATACGATGAATAAATTGATTCATTTTAAATTTGTAATTAAAATCGACAAAAAAAGTTAGGGAAAACAATTACCTTGAACTGAATTATTAGAAATTGAATAAAAAGTAAAATAAAATAAACTGTAATTGACTTCAAATAAATTCAAACTACTAAATGTAAAAAAAATAAATTCTATTAATAAATCAAATCCAAATCAGTTGAATTGACGAAAATTTAATTCAATTCTCAAACATTCAACAAAATTAAAATCAAACTCAATAAAATTAAATTAATTAATTACTCAAGAAGATTCATTGAATTACTCAACAATACAATAAACGAAAATTTTTGATTAAAAAGAATTCAATAAAAATTAATTGAATTAAATTAAATTAGAGAAAAAACAATTACAATATAAAGAATTTGACAAAGATGAAGAAATCTAAATAAAATAGAGTTAAATTAATTGAAATTAAAAAAGACAAAGTAAAATTGAATTAAATTAAATTTATTATATTTATAATTCAATTTATTAAAATTAGATTTTTTAAATTTAATCCAATTTTATTGCAATTAAATTGAAACAAATTCAATTAAATTGTGAAAAGTTGTGAAAATTAAAGAAAAATCAATTTAAATGAATTATTTAAATTCAATTGCATTGTAGTAGATTTAAATATAAATATAATTGAAACATTAAAACTTTAAAAAAAATTTAATAAAGACAAGTAAAATACAAAAAATTGTTTGGAAAATTAAATGGAATAAGATAAAAATGAAGTAAAATAGTAAATTAAATTAAAATGAATTGCATTAAAATGATTTTAAATAAGTTGAATTGAATTGAATTGAATTGAAATTAATAAAATGGAAATGAATTAAATTGAATTGAATTGAATTAAACTGTTTTAAATTAAAGGAAATTCAATTAAAATTTAAAAAAATTTAACGAAACTAAATAAAAATTAATAAATTGAATTACTTTCAATCAATATGACGCAATTTAAATTAAAGTGGAGAAAAATAATTCAAGTTTAATTCATTTGACAGAAAATCAATTAATATAGGTATAAAAAATAATTTTTAATTAAATAAATCTTAAAAAGATTAAATTAAATCAAGGTGTATTAAGGTTGAAAAAAATTCAATTTACATATGGATAATAATCAAAATTAAAAAAAAACGAAATGAAATGTAAAAAAACTGTTGCAAAGTGAATAGAATAAAATTAAAATAAATTGAAGTTTATTAAATATTAATGAAAATTTAAAGAATAATAATTAAAATAAATTTAATTGAATTTTATCGAATATTAATAAAAATTGAATTAAAATCAATTTCAGAGTACTGATTTGAATTCAATATAATTGAAGTAATTTTAATTTAAATTAGAACTGTAAATAAATTAAACTCACTAATATGTAAATTGTATAAAATTAAAATTAAATTTTATCAAATTGAAGTAAATTGAATTTAATCGATGAATTAAATAGAGAATTAAATGTAATTTATTGTAATTTCATTCAATTTAACTGAGAATTTAATTTAATTCAATTTAATTGAATAAATCAAGTGATAATTTAATTCAATTTAATTAAATGAATCCAGTTATTATTTAATTCAATTCAATTGAAGAAATTAATGTGAGAATGTAATTTAATTTAATGAAAGAAATTTCAATTAAATTCTAAAGAAATTCAATTAAATTCTAAAGAATTTCAATAAAATTGAACTGAATTTAAGGAAACTAAATTAAATTAACGCAATTTTAACGAAATTAAAGTAATTTCAAATAAATTATATTAATTTCAATTAAATTCAACCAACTTCGATTAAATTCAAATCAATTTAATTATTCAATAAATTATTTACCTATATTTTGAATTAAATTTAACTAAATTATAACAGAATTCAATGAAATGAAAGTAGTTACAAATTGTGAGGCCGGATCGAAAAACCGACGCTTGTCAATAAATAAAAAAACAGCGAAACATTGATTCTTCAATCCGGCCTCTCAATTATTTCCCACTAAAGTCAATTAAATTCCATACAGCAAAATTCAAGTAATTTAAGCAATTTAATCAAATTCAATCAAACTCTATTAAATTCCATATAGAAGCGCTCTCAAAAACATTTCAAAAAAAAAAAATAAATTAAATTACCTTTTGAAATTAAATTAATCCAAATTTAATAAAATTAAAATCAAATCAAATGAATTTTGACTTTTCGAAAATAATTTGTCAATTCTAATTGCTTATATTCGATACGTTTCAAATTTTTTCCTCCCCAATGAAACTTTTCCTCTGTATATGTATATGTATGTGTGTGTGATTCGCGATTCATCGACTCTCTCTCCTTCTCTTTATTTACAAAACAATTTTTTTTCCCCGTGCATATTTCGAGTAGACTGCCCTCGTGAATTTTTTTTTTTTTTTTGAGGAGAGTGAATCAAAAGCCTTCCCCGCACAATTAAAAAAAAGAAAACAAAAAAAAACATCGATCTATCGAGACTGGAGGATATCGATATACATATATGACTGCATACACTGACCTCGATTGAAATATACGTCCAAATGAAATCTGATCAGACAGTTTTTCGTTATTCGCTTCTGCATTCGCTTAGATCATATCCTTCTCTAAAAAAAAAAAAAAAAAATTTTTTTTGTGAATTTTATGCGTAAAAAAATACATTGATTTTTTTTTCGTCGAGGGGGGATTTTGACTGGATGGAGAAATGAAAAGAGAAACATCTTCTATTACCAATGCGGGTGGCATAACCGATTGAAAAACCACCAGATGCGATTGTTTTTTTTTTTTTTTTTTGCACTGGTTTGTACGAAAACTTCGACCCCGTTTTTCCAGTGTGTGTCGTTAATCACGTTACCAGAGCGAAGGGTCGCGATAGATAAAATTTTTTATGCGTGTGTGTGAGAGAGAGATTGTGTAAATGTGGATTGTATACCTTTTTCTCGCACTAGTAAACCGGAAGGTGACGTAATTTTTCATTCAATTCCAATACACATATTCGAAAAGTCCAGACAAAAATAAAAGTAAATGTTCACTTCTTTAAGCCAAAACGTCCATAAATTTCAATATTTTCTCAGTGAGAACGATTTTCGTTTCTTACAAAAAAATTATTTTATAGGAACACTGAGACAGGGGAGAAAGATATTATTTATTGTAATTAAAAGAATAAATATTACTTCACTCATTACAACGAGAAAAATTTTTTATTACTATTATTATTATATTTTTTTTATTATTATTATATTTAAATTTTTTTATTTTTTTTTATTTTTTGTATTTTTTTTATTTATTTATTTATTTATAATTTGTGTTACGTATTTTATAATTTAAAAAGAATATTATATAGCAACATTTAGATAGGGACGAAAAATATTATTTATTAATAATTAAAATATACTCCACTCATTACACTGAGAAAAAATTTTTTTAATCCAAAAAATTGTTTGAATCAAACTGATAATTTTTATCGAATCAAACTTATTATCTAACAATTTTTTCGAAGATTATAAAAAATTTGACGATTGAGACAAAAAACGAATAAAAAATATTGATTCACATTTTTGATTCGTTTTTTTTGTCTCAATTGAATAAATTAATGAATTAATGAATTGAATACATTTTTAGTTACTTATTTAGCTTTCAGTATTTTTTTCAAGTTGTTCATGAATAGTTTCACTTATATAAAAATAATACTAATAAAAAATAATACTAATAAAAAAGAATAATTCTAATAAAATAATTGTACTAATAAAAAATTATTATTAATTATTATTATTAATTTTTTTACTTATATAAAAAAATTTCTTTATTTACCGCAAAAACGAATGAATCAAAAATTAAATTCCCTTCTTTCCGAAGAGAGGAGAATAAATTTAAAAAAAACCCCGGTTTAATTGTTTAAAAAAAAGAAGGATTATTCACACAAAAAATATATTAATTTACCCGCGAGCGTAACTTGATTTAATTAATGAAACATTAATACAATATAATTAAAATTCGCCCCTTTGTTCTTTATTGTAGCTGGATTTTTCTCTTCTATTGAAAAATTTGCCTTCACTTTTTTTTTATAGTTGATTATTCTCTCTCTCAGTGTTTAACAGTTTTTTTTTTGCACAATTTTTTTTTCTATTTTTAATTTCCCTTTTTTTACTAAATAAAAAAGATCAGAGAAACTTTGATCATATTTAATGAAAAGAGTTTTTAAATATTTTTTCCTTTGAAAAAAATTTCGTTGAATTTTTTGCCTTTTTTTTACTTTTCGTGTATATACCAGTAAAAACAATGCATCTTTATAGCGTAAAAGTTTTATATTTCAATTTTTTTTTCTCTTCTGCTTTTGCCTCATCTTTTTCGTCTTCTTTTCTTTTGTCACGTAATCTTTAAAAAAATGTGTATTGGACAAAAATATTAATAAAATAATTTTATTTTATATTATTTATTATTTCATAAATTTACTATTTATATAAATTGCTTATTTAATTCTATTAATATAATTAATAGATAATTAATAAAACGAGAAACGAGTTATTAGAAAATAAATTAATAAACTAAAATGTATAAATAATAAAAGTACGAATAAAAAAAAATAATAAATCATTAAATAAATAATGAAAAGAAATAATGAACCAAGGAAATTTATTTTTTATTCTAAATTACGAATAAATTGGTTATTAATTACTATTTAACACAAGTTTAATAAATTCAACTCTCGCAAAAAAATGAAAAAAAAATCCCGTGTAGATATTCAGACCAAAAGTTGAGCTAACGAAATAATCTTTGAACAAAGTTTGGAGAAAGTTCTCAATCCACGAAGGGAAAGATTGATAGCAAGTTACAGGCGTGAATAATTAACACATCGACAAGAATTAGGTTTTATTTTCCAAAAAGTGAAATTCAGAATAAATTTTTCATAGTCTTCGTAATTGTTTAAAAATTTATGGCCTTAAAAAAAAGGGAAAAAGTTTTCAACAAGAGAATAAGGGTCTAATTTTTTCCTCTGACACTTGACATTTAGAACTTTTTTTTCGATAGTACTACAGTAATAATTAATGAAAAGCTTCGAACACGAATAAAAAAAAGCACGAGAAGAAAATTTAGAGAATTTAAAACTGCGAAATGTGGGAAGAATTTTGAAAAGTGGATTTTTTATTATTAAAATATGAAACTAAATTAAATATTTAAATTTTAAGGAGTTTAAAAAAAGGTTTTTTTCTTCCACTTGAAAATGTATTAATTTGTTTTAATGTTCAGCGTAGAAATATTTTAAATTAGACTAAAAAAAATTTTTTTGTTTGATTATTATTTAAATTCAAATTATTATTAATTATTATTTAAAATTAAAATATAAAGTATCAATTTTTGAACTTCCAATATTTTGAATATTTTCAATTATATTTTTCCAAAAATTCAAATAAATAAGAAAAATAGTAACATTTAAAAATTATTTTTAATATTTTCGAGATAAATATCATGCCTAATTTTTTAAATTTAAATTAAAAAGCTAAAAAATTAAAAAAGATTAATGAGATTTTTTAAATTATAAAAAATTTCTGCAATTAGTTTCGAAAAATTAACACTAAAATATTTTTAAGAAATTAATTCTTAGAATATTATTTTTTCAGTTGCAATTTATCATCGAACAAAGGGAATAAATAAAAATTAATAAAAATTTACTTTCTTAGGCTTATTAAAATTTTAAAGAAAGTTATGGTCATATTTATAATTAGAATTAAAAGAAAAATTTGTTACTTTTATTTATATTCTTTAAAAATTCGGTTATTTTTATAAGATTTTGCCAAATTTTAATTTTTCAATTTTATATTATTCAAAAATTATTATTCTTAAAAAATTATCTAAAAATATTTTATTTTTAGAAGAATTAATTGTAAGAATTTCTTTATTATTATTTTTTTGAATATTTTATACATTAATATAAGTCATGAAAAAAAATATTTTTGATTTTTTTTGTATAAAAATTATGTAAGTTTTTTTTGCAAAGAAGATCAGAATTTTTTTTAACAAATTGTGATAAGAAATAGTTAGTTAATAATATTTTTTCTTCTTGTGAAAAAGAAACTTATAATTTCGTCAAGAAAATTGTGATTGAGAAAGAAAGAAATATGCAAAATAGTTTTTATTTTACAATTTGAAATTTTTTTTAAAACAATTTTCTAACTTTTATCGAAAATTATGGAATTTAAAAAATTTTTAGAAAATTATTAGAAACGAAATTAAACAAAATTTTTTTCAATTATTTATAAATAAACTTCTATGTCAATTTTTTATTCTTAAACGAAATTAAGCAACTTTTTTTTCAATTATTTAAAAATAAACTTTTTTTTGTAAAGTTTTTATTCTTTAACGAAATTAAACAAAATTTTTATCAATTATTTATAAATAAACTTCTATGTCAATTTTTTATTCTTAAACGAAATTAAGATTTAAAATGTTATTTAATTTAATTTTGTACTTAATTTTAGACCAATTTTTAGTCTGCAAGATTTAGAATTAGTTGTAAAGTGCTTTTTTGTCCGTTAATAAATTAAAATAAAATAATAATTAAATAAATTTGACTTTTTTTGGAAATTTTTTATTCTTTAACGAAATTAAACAAAATTTTTTTTCTAATTATTTATAAATTAAGAACTAATACCTTCTCATGTGATAAGAATGTAAAAAATATATTTTTCTTTTCTGTAAAAAAAAAGTGTTGAGCAAAATGAATAATTGCTTCGTGCCACGTGTTTTTTTTTAAACATTTTTTTTCTCCCTCTCTTTATCTCTTTCTCTCTTAGTGACTTTTTTTCTTTTATAGATTTTTCTCCAATTCTATGTGTAGCAACCATAAATATTCGATATGCTTCTTTCTCGTTCATTCTCTTTGATACTAGACGTATTGCCGATCGTTAGACATGTTGAGTGCTGAAGAAACGAGGGAAGATCCGTCTTTCACGCTAGGGAAATCAATGAGGGTGATAGGTAACACAGCATCCATGGGATCGAAATATATATATTTATCTGTATATGACTTTTCTCTTTCTTAGCCATATTTTTTACCCTAATAATATTTATTTCTCTCTCGTCATATATTTCCAAGTGTTGCACACATATATATATATAGAGTAGTATCGAAAAAGCTCGTGCCATTCAGCAGGTGGTACTTTATACTTTTCCTCGGTCCATTTGCTTCTTTCTTCAGAATCTCAGTCGTTTTTCTCCCTTCCTTCTCTATATATATCAGTATATTTCTCGATTTCTTTTGTTCCATAAATTTTTTTCTCTCAATTTTCCCTTCTTTTTTAATTTTTCCAAACCAAATTTTCGTTCCTTATTTTCGTAATTTTTTATTTAATTTTCAATGTTTCATTTTAATTTTTCACTAAACAATTGTCCCAATATTTTTCTTTTCTTTTAAAAAATCAACTATTGAATAAATAGTAAATAGGAAAATAAAATTAGTAATTAGAAAATTAAATAAATTTAAATAATTACAATTTTTTCTCGATCGTATATCAAGCTGAAGCTAAATTGAATCAAATTCATAGAAAATTTTTTATTCAAATTCTATCACTTATAAAACTTATTACTCTCTAGAGTCAAATTATAATTAAATACTAATTAATAAGTTAGTAAATAAAGATATAAAATATTAGATGAATGTAAAATGCAAATTAGTAATGAGTAAAAAAGAGGAAATTTTTATTATTATAAAAGTAACTAATTTTTAGTACAAACAGTAACTGAAAAATAAGTCAAATTTTAACAAAGAAAATTAGTTATAGTTGAAATTGCAGTTTTCCAATAATCTGAAAATAAATTTTATTAAATAATTATTTTGTAAATAAAGAGGAATTTTACTGTTTTATTTAAGTTTTTTCATTTAAATTAGTTATTTTTGAATTATTTTTAAATAAATAAACTAGTTCCTTAATTTTAATTTATTTCATTTTTTAAAAATTGATAATGAAAAGTAGGTTAATTCGAACAATATGTACAATATTTCTGCAAAATTTTGAATTTTAATGTAATTAATTATCCGTATTATAAATTAATTTAAACTCAACTAGACTGTATTAAAAAATTTATTAAAGTACAAATATTTTTATTCAAAATTGAAATTTCCAAATACTGACAAAGTAAAATATTTATTGAATGAAACCTCTTTTTTTTTGTTTCGGAAAAATTTATATACTAATTATTGTAATATTACATTGAGAATTTAATAATTATTATTCCCGTTTAACAATAATGTACATCTATTTCCATTGTTTAATAATTAATACTTTTGATACATAATAATTTTATAATTAATAGAATTTCAAATTTGTTACTTAGTTAAAAAGGATTTAATTAATACCAACATGAATTCTTTAAAAAAAATTGAAATCAACTTTATTAAAATAAATTTGATTTATATGTTAAATTAAGCCAGCAAACAATTGAATACAGTTTGGAAAAAAATTAATACAGTAGGTCAACAATTTAATACAATTAATAAACAATATTCAATACAATTAGAATCTAAATAAATTTGCAAACAATTAAATACAATTAGTAAACAATTTAATGTAGTTAAAATCCATGGAATACAATTAGCAGACAATTAAATGCAATTAGCAAACAATCGGATACAATTAGCATACAATCGAATACAATTAGCAAACAATTGAATATAATTAGCAAACAATCGAAAAAAATTAGCAAAAAATTGAATAAATTAGCATTCAAATAGTTAAATGCAATTAGCTAACAATTGAATATACAATTGTCAAATAATGCACCAAAATTAGCAAATAATTAAATAAAATTCGCAAATAATTCTATTGTGACAATAGAAAAGAAAAATTTGTTCTCTGAATCGTCTTTGTTACTTTTTTTTTGTTTCCTTTTTTTCAGATCAAACGCATTTTCCGCTCTTCCGTTCTATTATCTGTAAACGGGGCAGTTATACCATCACTTATCCATGAAATAGTCTCTCTCTCTCACTCTCTTTTTTTTCTCTCCTTGTCCATGTGCTTTTTGAACGTATTTTCTATGAGGTTCCTTCACCTATATAAAGAGATGGGTTCACCTATGTTCTCTCTCTCTCTCTCTCATTTCCCCCTCGACCTTTTCTCCCAACTGACACTGTGAGGAACATTAAGAGCTCGTTAAGGGCATTGCGACGAGTGCTCGACAAAGTCAATTATCGACGAGAGGCTCAATCGATTCACTCACTCTCTCTCTATACACACCTTTTTTTTGTCCCACTCCCCACTCCTCTTTTTTTCTACCCTAAACAATATTGCTGAGAGTTTGGCTACTTTTAGTCTTTTTTTTTTTTTTTTGTTTTTTTTTCATATCGACCACCAAAGCCCACGTGGACAAATTATTTTCCACGCAAGTTTACTATGTAAACATTAACCTTTCAATCATTATGTCTCTCTTGTCTTGTGTTCCGTAAACAATAGTCTCAAAATTCATTTATAGGACGATTGAAGTAAACGTCGGTGAAGTTCGTAAAGGTTTGTGTGATCAACGATTGAGAGAAAAAAAATTATTTTCTTAAAGAAAGAGAATGAAATTTTTTGTTTAGAAATATTTTGTTTTGTAAATTATTGTTCGAAAACTTGAACGTATTATTTTCTTTACGAAAGTTTATAAAAATTTGCTTAGAAAAGTATTTTTCTTTAGACATCATCGTTGACTACAAACGTTGTGAATTTGACGGACGTAATGAAGATAATGTTAATTTAGAAACAATTGAACTTGAAACAATTGAAACCAAAAAAACCTGAAATTAAACCAGTTTACACTAAAATAATCGAAATTAAACCAGTTGAAACTAAAACAACTGAAATTAAACGACTTTAGACTAAAACAGTTAAAATTAAATCAGTTCAAACTAAAACAACTGAAATTAAACCAGTTTCAACTAAAACGGAAATTAAAACAATTTAAACTAAAACAATTAAAATTCAGATAATTCAATTTGAAAGAATTAAATAAAAACAATTGAAACTTAAAACTATGGAAACTAATACATTGAAAGATAAAACAGTTGAAACTTGACACTAAACCAATTGCACGTGAAACAATTAAAATTAAAATATTAAAAAATTTGAAATCATTAAAATTTAGGCTATTGAGACTAAAACAATGAAAACTTGGAACTAAAATAATTTTTTCTGAAAACAATTGAAACTAAAACAACTGAAATGAAAACAATTAAAACTTAAAACTAAATAAATTGAAACTTATACAATTAAAATTAAACAATTGAAAGTGAAAACCAAATTTTTAGAACTTGAAACCAAAACAATTAAATCTAAAGCAATTTAAACTGAAACAACTGAAATTGTTTAAATTCAAATTAAAAAATTAAAAAAATATGATCTAAAACAATTCAAATTTAGACAATTAAATTTAAATATTTCAAACAATTGTATCTTGACACTATTGAAATTAAAACAATTAAAACTAATACATTTAAAATTAAAACAGTTGAAACTTGAAACTAAACCAATATTGAAACTAATAGAATTGATAATTTAAAAAACTAAATTTATTAGTTTAGTTTAGGAATTAAACTAAAACAATTGAACTTGAAACTATTAAAAGTTGAAATTAAAATAATTTATTGAAAATCGAAACCAAAACAATTAAATCTGCAACAATTGAAACTAAAATTAAAACAATTTAAACGAAAATCATTAAAATTGAAACTACAAAAATTAAATTTTATAGAATTGAATTTGTACCAATATAAAATGTAAGCAATTGAAATTTTAAATTTACATTGTTAAAAATTATAAAATAATTAATAAATTAGTTTTTAATACTAATATTAGTAATAGTATTACTACTTTTTCTTTTTTTACTATTCTTTTTAAATATTTAGGTAAAAAAATTTCGGTATTTTTATAAAAACATTTATAATGTTCTAAATAAATAATTTATTTATTCTTGATTAAATTGGGTAGTGAATAAATATTACAATTATTAAAAATAATTGAGAAGAAAAGAAAATTTTATTTTGTTAAATCACATTATAGCTTCATATTTTTGTCATTACATTGACTATTATTGTATAATTTTAATTAATTTAAAATTTGATTACTCTCTATTTTTAAAAGAATAATAATTTCATGAAAATTAAAAATTCATTACAAAATTTATTTCAAAGTTTGACAAATATGTCAAAAAAAACCCATAATTCATCGTTATATATAAAATTGCAACGAAAAAACTTTACACTCTTAATATATTATAAAATTAAAATGAATATGTAACAAAATATTTGATTTCATTACGAAAATATAGAATTACAATTTTTTCTGCGTCTGTACATTCAGATTTAATTATATCTACAAAATTGGTAATATTTTTATTATTTCTACCTAAAACTGGATAAGCATATTTCTCCTAATGAAGGACTGTAAATTCCTCCAGTAATTAAATTTAGTAACAATTTTTACTAATATTTAGTAGTAAACCTAATAATTAATAATAATATGCCTAATAAAACCTAATAATAATAAATTAAAACCTGCGCCTATAGAGAAATGGTTTATTTGGCTCAAAACTAACTAAACTTTTTGTATTGAAATAAATTTTATTTGGTTTAAAATTTAAATAAAATTTTATTAGACTCAAATATATGTTTTATTTGGTTTAAATAAAATTTTATTTGACTAAAATATATGTTTTATTTATGTCAAATAAAAATTTTTTTAAAAACAAATAAAAAGGTTCTGAGACAAATATACGTTTATTTAAGTTAAATAAAATATATTTGGTTTAAATAATATTTTTCTTTGGGTGTAATATTATTAAGCTAAGAAAGCTAAATTTAGTAGTAATTCATTAAGTAATTGAGATTTAGAGAGTACATTAAATATTATAATAAAAATTATAATAATAGTGTGATAATAATAATAATAATAATAATAATAATAATAATTATAATAATAAAAATTGAAATAATAATTATAACAAAAATAATAATAATAATAATAATAATAAAATTATTATTATTAAAATTAAATAATAAAAAAATGGATAAAAAATTATCGATCACTCTGAGTCAGGACATTTAATAAATTGTTAATAATTGTTAATAATTAGCAATAAAAATAATCATAACAACTATGAAAATAATAATTATGGAATAATTGAGATGAAAAAAGAAAGTGACTTTTAAAAAATTGAAATTCACAAACTTTATAAATTCAGCAAATGAAAAGCTGATTACGTGATCGATTAAATAAACCCAATGACGAATTTCTCGTTTGGCAAGATTAGAAGTTGATCCGCCTTTTCAGCAAATGTTCCCCCATTTCTCAGATTAGAGAACGAAAAGCTTGAAAGTCATCCGAGAAGAGAGAGAGAGAGAGAGTGAAATGAGGAAAAAGGCAGGAATCGGATTTCCTACCTTCCTTCCTTCCTTTTTTTTAAGAAAGAAAAAAAAGTCACCTTACCTCTCAAATCGCGCGCAAACGCTATTTTTATTTCGCACTGCTCATAAAATCAATCTTCTCTTTCTCTCTCCCCCACTTTCTCTCTCTCTTATTTCTCATTGCTTCATTATATAAAAAAGAGTCGAAAAAAACAATATTCTTCTTGACAGTTTTTAATTATTTCCTGCTTTTTTTTAAATAAATAAATAAAAATAATTTAATTATTATTTATTATTATTTATTATTATTTAATTTAATTATTATTTTTATAAATAAAAATCTAAATAGAATTTATTTATTTATAGACAATTTAATATCAATAATTTTGTTTATTTTTGTTTATTTATTATTATTTAATTTAATTATTATTTTTATCAATAAAAATCTAAATAGAATTTATTTACTTATTTATAGACAATTTAACATGAATAATTTTGTTTATTTTTGTTTATTTCTTTATTATTTAATTTAATTAATATTTTTATCAATAAAAAATTAAAAATCCAACTAGAATTTATTTATTTATAGACAATTTAATAGAGTTAATTTTGTTTTTATTAAAAAAAAATATCTACAAAATACACCTCTCAATGTAGCTATTTCCATTCTTTTTTTAAAATAAAAAAATTCGTCTTACTATAATTAATTTTTATTCCTTTTACAAAATGTTGAAAAAATAATATAAAATCCCATTTTCTTTCTGTCAATCATAATAATAGAAATTTCGTAATGTGAAATTATAAATTTTTTCATAGAGAGAAAATTAGTTTGAAAAAATGTGTGTTAAAAAAATATACAACTATCAAGGCTGGTAATTAATTTTCATTTTTATTAAAATCTAGAGAAAAAAGTGTAATAGAAAATCCATTTTTTCCTGTCATATTCTTCTCCTTTTTCTCACTTTTCTATCCGAATAGTTGGAATTTCGTAATATTAAATTATAAATTTCCCCATAGAAAAAGAATGCATTTGGCAAAAAGGTAGTTAAAAAAAATATCTATACATGAAAAGGGTAATAAAAAAAATCGAAAGTACAATGTCGAAAAATATTTCAAATATCTAAAAAATTATCTGATGCAAAAATATCAAAATAAATCTTTTTTTAATATTTTCCATTTTTTTTTATATTTTGTTGATGAAAAAATATTCTAAAAGTGTAAATTGCTTTTTTTTGGGTGGAAAAAAAAGATTTCTAAAGTCGATAGCCGGGAGTTAATTGAACATATATACATATGGGGTGGGGGAATTTTTTTGTTTAATTCCGACCCCTGGGGAAAAAAAATTTTTTACTCGCTTGATTTAATTCTCATCGTCTCGTTTGAAAATAAATTGAAATTTTGTCTGTAAATGAGTGAAAGAGAAACAATATTTTTGTTCAGCATTTGTCATTTTTTTATTGTTTCATTTTTCATAAAATTCGCTTTTAACAAAATGGAAAAATTTTCTTTTCGTTTAACTTATATATAATATGTGTACTATTTGAAGAGTGATTTTTATTTGATGCAACTTTTTTCGATTAGCTATGTAACTTTTTCCTATTTTATTTCACATTAATTCTTTTTCTAACAATACAAAAATTGAAAATAAAATAAAATTTTACAAATATTTTTTTAATAAAACTCTTTTTTTGGTAATAATTTATTTTGAATTGGAAAATATAATCTTTAGTACTGACAAATTATTTATTTAAAAATATTCAATTTTTGTCGAGAAAAAAATGATTTATTATTCATACGATGCTAATTTATAATTCTCGTCATTTTTTTGTTGCGAAATTAACAAAATTTGTTTAAATTTATTATACATTTTTTTGTGGAAAAAATTTTCCTCTTTTTTTTTTTAAATAGTGTTTTAGTTTTAAGTCGATTGAAAAAAATGTAGTTTTTGACAACAACAAAAAATAGTTTGAAATTTTTTGTGGCAAAAGTGACGAAGAAGGAATATTTTTGTACTCACGTATGGCATTTCTCTCTTATCGTGTATTCAACATATAGAATAAAAATGATAATGTGAAGTATTTCTTTCTTCACTGTCAAAAATGTCTCGACGAATATTTGTCACACTAGATATTGAATTTTTCACTTTTCTTTTCTCATTTTTTTTTTAACAAATAATAAATCGATGTAAATTATTAATCGGCGGGAAAAAATTCCAGACCAAGTTGTCTGGCTACTTTTATATTTATTTTTTCAAAAATATTCCTTTTCTGTTAAATCTGCTTGGCATGTTTTTAAATACTTTATGTAAATATAATTCCAGCACTGATTTTTTCCTTATTTAATTTTATTATTAAATCTTTAAAAATAAATTTTTTTCCTTAATAATAATTTTAAAATAACAATAATGACTTAATTTTAATATTTTTTTAAAAGTTTCTTTTAAAATTAAAAATACTTACTTAAACATTTTTACCACGTTTTTGAGAAATAAAAAAAATTAACAATTTCACTAGAATTTATTTTTTTTATAATATATACATACAAAATAAATATAAAAATGATAATAATATATAAATTTATAAACCTTTAAAATAAAAATAAAAGAACAAGAAAATTATTGTAAAAAATATAAAAATATTTTTTACAATATTTTTTACAATACAAAAAACACTTACGAAAGTCAGAGTAATTAAAAAAAAATTATTTAAATATAAGGAAACAACTTTAAATGAATGAGAATAAAATATAAAATTGAATAAAATAAAGAAGTAAATACAAAAATTAATAAATAAAATAACGAAAATAATTTTTAAAAAAATAATAATTCTCTATTTTATTTATTTCTTTCATTTTTAAAAAAATACATTGAGTGCAAAAAGAAGAAAAAATACGACACATTGTTGAGAGAAATAAAAATTGTCTAGCAAAAAATAATGGAAAAAATGGAGTTGAAAAAAAGGGAATTTAAGTTAGTATTAAATCGAAAGTAATGGAATTGGAAAAATGAATTTCATATATTTTTTTTTTTAAGAAAAAAAAATGGTATATAGCGTCCTTGACAAAGGACTCAAAGCGTGAAAAGGTAATAGAGGGTTTGAACAGATAGCAATATTCCGGATGGACTCTGCTTTTGGATAGAGTGGCTCTCACGAAACTACTGCCCCTTAAATAAATTGCACCCGCCTGTCGGTTCATATATTCTTTCTCCTCGTCCTTGGTCTGCTAGGGATGGTTTAGTTTGATTCTTTAAGAGTACTTGCGTCCTCTCGTATTATAAGACTTTCCCCCCCCCCTCTCTCTCTCTCTTGAATGTTTTTCTACCTAGTGAACTCCATTTGATTTATAAAGAAGAATTAAAAAATTTAGAAAAAAATTCGTTTTTCAACTGTTTTTTTTTGTTAAAATTGTTGAATTTAAAAAAATGGACAATTTTTTGTACTTTTCATATTTGTTTATTATTTAGTTTTTCTTTATTTTTCTTTTGTTTCATTCTATGGTTTTTCTTTATTTTTCTTTTGTTTCATTCTATATAGTTTTTGTGAATTTTTCTTTTGTTTTATTCTATGCTTTTTCTGAATTTTTTCTTTCTATCTTTATTTATTTAGGTTTTTTTTGTATTTTTCTTCTTTTATTCTTGAATTTCATTTTGTTCTGTTTTTCTGTATTTTTCTTCTTTTCTCTTTAGCCTCTCTGTATTTTTTCGGACTTTATTCTTTGTTTTCCCTGCAGTCATTTTCTTCTTTATTCTTTACTTTAGCAACATTCTTTTTTTTCTTTAATTTTTCTTTTTACTTTATTTTTCTTTGCATTTGTCCTTTTTTTATTCTTTATTTTCGTTTTGTAATTTTTTACTGTCATTTTTTTCTTTTTTCTTTAGCCTTTCTGTACTTTTCCGGTCTTTATTCTTTAATTTCTTTGCAGTCATTTTCTTCTTTATTCTTTACTTTGGCAACATTCTTTTTTCTTCTTAAATTTATTTAATTTTTCTTTTTTCTTTATTATTTTTTTGTATTAGTCCTTTTTTTATTCGTTATTTTCGTTTTGTTCTTTTTTACTGGATTTTTTTCCTTTTTTCTTAAGTCTTTCTGTATTTTTCGGTGTTTATTCTTTGATTTCTCTGCAGTCATTTTTTCTTTATTCTTTACTTTGTCTACATTCTTTTTTTACTTTAAGTTTTCTTAATTCTTTCATTTTTTTCTTTATTCTTTATTTGTTGGTATTTTTTCGGTCTTTTTCGGTTTTTTTTATTCTTTAGTTTTGTTTTGTTCTTTTTGTTCTTTTTTCCTGTATTCTCAAATTTTTTGTATTTTTCAGTTTTTCATATTTATTCCATCTTTTTTCTTTAGTTTTTTTGTATTTCTAATTTTTTCTTTATTTTTTAGTGTTTTTTCTGCATTCTTGAATTTTTCTTTATTTTTCAGTGTTTTTTATAATTTATTATAAATTATAAATTATAATTTATTTTCTTCAATTTTTCTTTATTTTTTAGTATTTTTTCTGCATTCTTGAATTTTTCTTCATTTTTTGGTATTTTCTGCATTCTTGAATTTTTCTTTAATTGTCAGTGTTTTTTATCATTTATTTTCTTCAATTTTTCTTTATTTTTTAGTATTTTTTCTGCATTCTTGAATTTGTCTTCATTT
Organism: Leptopilina myrica (nomen nudum); assembly: GCA_032872475.1. Taxonomy (NCBI): domain Eukaryota; kingdom Metazoa; phylum Arthropoda; class Insecta; order Hymenoptera; family Figitidae; genus Leptopilina; species Leptopilina myrica (nomen nudum). The sequence goes on along the minus strand of CM065465.1, from coordinate 3,826,578 downwards.
TTTTGGTATTTTCTGCATTCTTGAACTTTTCTTTATTCTTTAATTTTCCGTATTTTTTCTTTCCTTATTATTTATTGATTTCTTTTTCTTTTTTTTCTTTATTCTTTAATTTCGAATTTTTTTATTTTCCTTATTTCTTCTTTATTTTTTCTCTATTTTTCAAATATTTTTCTGTTATCTTTAGTTTTTGTTTTACCATATTTTTCATTATTTCCTTTTTTCATTTGTTTTTCTATATTTTTGCTTTATTCTTCACTTTTTTGTTTTATTTTATTTCTTTATTTTATTCTTGTCTTTTATATTCTTTTTTCTTAATTATTTAGTTTTTTATTCTTTCTTTTCTTTATTTTTAAATTTCCCTGAATTGGCCATTTCATTTATTTAAATCACTAATTCATTTATTTTTTAGTTTTTTGTATTCTTTTTTCTCTATATTCTTAGATTCTCCTTATTCTTCAGTTTTCCTAATATTCCCCTCCCCCTTTTTTTAATTTTTCCTAATTTTGCTTTATTCTTAATTTTTTTCCTTTTTTCTTTTTTTTCTGTATTATTTACCTTTCTTTTATTCTTTTTCCGTATTTTTTTATTTTTGTATTTTTTGAAAATTCGCTTTATTTGCTTTTATTTATTATTTGCTTTTATTCTTAATTTTTTTCCATTTAAAAAATATTTTATCTGTAATTTGCAGTTTCTTTTCTTTATTTTTTCGTTATTTTTCCTTTATTGTTCTTTTTAAATTTTTTCCCTCTTCTTTATTATTTTTTCTATTCTTTTTTATTTATATTCTCTAGTTCTCCGGTTTTTTCATTCACTCTCTGAGTTTACTATATTTTTTCTTAAGTTTAATTTTTATTCTTATTAATTTTTTTTAAATTATTTTTATTATTATTTTTATGCATTATTTTTTCTTTATTTCTTAATTTACTGTGTTTCTTTTTCTACATTTGCCAGTTTTTCCGTGTTTTTCATTTTTTATTTATTTTTTATCATTTTTTAACCTTTCATTCTTAATTCGTTATATATTTTTTTCTCTATTCTTTACTAAATTTGTGCATTATTCATTAATTATTTATTTTCTTAAATATTTTTTTTTTCTTAAGGGCATTTGAACCACTATGACGTCACGGTGTGTGGAAAGCATGAGTTTTAAAATTGTGACGTCATAATGGTTCAAATGCCCTTAAACATTTATTTTCTTAAATATTTATTTTCCTAAACATTTATTTTCTTAAACATTTATTTTCTTAAATATTTATTTTTTAAATAATAATTTTAATAATTTTAAATAATTTCAAAAAATAATTGTTTAAAAATACATGGAGATTTACTTTTAAAAATAAAATTTGATAACTTATGCTTCAAGGAAAATTCTTTTTTTCATTAAATACTCTTATACTTGACAGTTAATATTTTACCATTTCCTCACTTTTTTATTTATAACATTAACAGTAACTAATTATTTCTGTTTAGTTTCTTTGCGAGAGGAAAGGTGAAGAAATGAAAAATATTAGTACCATTTTTTACAGTGTATTTTTTTTCCTAACGTTATTTATTAATATTAATAAATAATAAATTACTAATAATAATTATTATTACATTTATTATTATTATTATTTCAATTTTTTTTCGACTGCTTGTTGGACGTTGGAAATGGTACCTGACGATGCCATTTACTATCTTTATGGTCTCTTTTATTTGCCGGATAAGCTGTCGCGCCCGGAAACGTCCTGCTAAACCGGAAACGTTACTACTTTCCCTGCTAAGGTATATTATACGAAAAGAAGAGTGTATGCGTTTACATATATACACACTTCATATTCCGCACGGATATCGAGCTGTTTATGACACGAACATTTTCTAGCCGAAGGGGGAAAAAAAAAAATTATACTGTCTCTCTTTAAAACAATATTTCCAATTGATTATTATCTCCTTGAAAATGCAATCAAATGTATTATTGAAAATTTCATGTTTTGTATTTCAATCAATATATTATATTTAAATATTTAAATTCACACCCATGAATTAAAGTTTCCATAATATCTATTTGTTTAGAACTAATTTATGCGCAAATTAATATTTATACATAAAATTTATCATTTTTTTTTAGGAAGAAAAGGTGAAAATTTATTTTCGAGTTGAATTTCGTTGTGAAAAGTTATTCATTTAAATAGTTTTGAAGTAGTTAATAATTTATTCATTAATAAATAACTTACTGTTTAAAAACTATTTAATTGAATAACTTTCCACGACGATATTTACCTCGAAAATAATTTTACAGATTTTTTTTATTAAATAAAATGATAAATTTTTGAATAGAAAAAAAATGCGAAGAATTTCTTTCACAGAACAAAATTTTAATGAATAAATAATTTACTACTTAAAAACTATTTAAATGAATAACTTTCCACGACAAAATTTAACTCGAAGATAATTTTTTACCTTTTCTTATAAACAAAATGATAAATTTTCGAATAGAAAAAAGTGCTAAGAATTTCTTTCACAGAACAAAATGTTAATGAATAAATAATTTACTACTTAAAAACTATTCAAATGAATAACTTTCCACGACGAAATTTAACTCGAAAATAATTTTGTAGCTTTTTTGATTAAATTTTCGAATAGAAAAAAAAATGCGTAGAATTTATTTCACAGAACGAAATTTTAACACTTTTTTTTCGCATAACAAGAGAATAAAATAATAAATATTTGAATATTAGAGAAAAATCAATTTTTTTTCTTTAAAGAAAGTGAAGAATTTTCGACACTCCTTTGACAGAAAATAAGTAAATAACAATTTTTAAAGGAATTATATAGTTAAATTGCGGGTAAATTTTCACAAAAGTGAGTGTGAATGTGTTGCGCGGCGTGTGCATGCGATAAAGTCGGAATGAAAATGATAAAAGCGAACAGAAATTGTTGCAACGTTTCGACTAATCCGATCAAGTGATAAATCCTGGGAAAACAAACTAACTCAGTGCTGTACGAGACAGGTAACAAGATTCCAGACTATGTCCCTATTTTCTTGGAAACTTGCCAAGGAAGAAAAGTCCATATATATATATATATATATATTTACAATACACGCAGCGAGAGCCAATGCAATCGAGCGCGAACTTGAATGAAATGCACATGTTCAATTTTTCATTTGCAAAAAAAAAAAGAATAAAAAAAAGTCAGCCTTCTCGATGCGCGGAATCGAAATCTTCACCATTTTTCAAATATAAATAAGTTTACCAACGCGTTTTCTCAATTTTTATTTGTATATTTTTGTATAGAGATGGGAAATTTATACTTTTCGTACTTCTAATTTGAGAAAAAAGAGGAAGTAGAGAGAAAAAAGACAATGAGAATTTGAAAAGCGGACTTGAAATAAAAAGTTGAAAGAAATTTGATCAAATTCAAAATTCACAAATTAAAAATTAAAAAATTTAATTAAAATTAAATTTTTATTCAAATTGAATAAAATTTTTTATTCGTTTTGTTTCTGTTTTGTATTAGTTTTGTTTTAATTCTCTTTTAGTTCTCTTTTAGTTTTTTTAGTTTATTACAAATTTTTTCAGCTTAATATTTAGTTTTCAATTTATTTGACTAAATGTTTGGTTCAAAAACGCCAACAATTGGTTTTCAGTTTAATTGACAAATGTTTGGTTTCAAAAATCGAAGATTTGGTTTTGAATCATTTGGACAATTTTTTTTAGCTGAAGAATATTTAGATAAAAATATTTAGCTAAATTGGATAAAATTTTTGATTCGTTTTGTTTCTGTTTTGTATTAGTTTTGTTTTAATTTTCTTTTAGTTCTCATTTAGTTCTCTTTTAGTTTTTTTTTAGTTTACTACTGATTTTTTCAGCTTAATATTTAGTTTTCAATTTATTTGACTAAATGTTTGGTTTAAAAACGCCAACAATTGGTTTTCAGATTAATTGCCAAATGTTTGGTTTCAAAAATCTAAGATTTGGTTTTGAATCATTTTGACAATTTTTTTTTAGCTGAAGAAATAAATTTGGTTTAGTCAACTAAATATTTAGTCAAATTGAATAAAATTTTTTATTCTTTTGGTTTCTGTTTTGCATTAGTTCTGTTTTAATTTTTTTTTTGGTTTTGCAAATAATTATTTCCGTTAATATTACATTGGGTTTCTCATTTAACATTTCTTTTGGTTTATTTAAGGTTTCAGGTATAAACCAGTAACATATATAGCATATTGTTTAGAAAATTGTTTAAAATTGTTCAAAATTGTTCAGAATTGTTCAAAATTGATAAAAATTGTCGAAAATTGTTCAAAATTGTTAAAAAGGGTTCGAAATTGTTAAAAACTATTAAACAAGTTGTGAATTAAGATGTTCATTACATGAACATTTTGCTTCCTCTTTACGATAAGCAAAAAATTTGCTTTAAAGTGAATTTTTTCATTTTATTTAATTCTATTAATGCTAATAAAATATATTCTTTTTATACATCAATCGATTCCTCTTGATGCAAAGAAGAAGATTTTATTGTATATTAACTTCAATATTCAATTAAAAAAAAAATTTTTGAAAAAAATTTTTTTTTTTGAAAAAAGTAAAAAAAAATTTTTTTTTAATAGATTTTTTAATGTCCATCAATCCATTTCGAGATATTTTTATGATAAATATTCCTAGCAATTTTCAGCCGAATTCGTTGAAACCTCTTCGAGTTATCGTGTTCACAAAAAACGGGATCCACACACACACACACACATACATACATCCGGACAATTGTTCAGGGTCTTATATAACATAGTCCCATATAGAAGAAAATTTGTCAAAAGGATTTTTAAAAATATTGTAAATTAAACGACTACAAAGCTTCCTCACGAGGAAGCAAAATGATGAATTTTAAGAATTTTGGTTTTTCAAATTATTAAAAACATTATTTTTTTAGCAAAGCATGTAGATAATTAAAAAAGTAATGTGGTTTTAAAAACCCAAAAATTATTGAAGCAAAATTAGAAAAACATGTAGAAAAATGATGAATTTTAAGAATTTTGGTTTTTCAAATTATTAAAAACATTATTTTTTTAGCAAAGCATGTAGATAATTAAAAAAAGAAAGTGGTTTTAAAAGCCCAAAAATTATTGAAGCAAAATTAGAAAAACATGTAGAAAAATGATGAATTTTAAGAATTTTGGTTTTTCAAATTATTAAAAACATTATTTTTTTAGCAAAGCATGTAGATAATTAAAAAAAGAAAGTGGTTTTAAAAGCCCAAAAATTATTAAAGCAAAATTAGAAAAACATGTAGAAAAATGATGAATTTTAAGAATTTTGGTTTTTCAAATTATTAAAAACATTATTTTTTTAGCAAAGCATGTAGATAATTAAAAAAGTTGTGAATTAAGATGTTCATTACATGAACATTTTGCTTTCTCTTTACGATAAGCAAAAAATTTGCTTTAAAGTGAATTTTTTCATTTTATTTAATTCTATTAATGCTAATAAAATATATTCTTTTTATACATCAATCGATTCGTCTTGATGAAATGAAGATTTTAAGTTTGTTTTTAAGTCTAGATTAACATTTTATTATAAAGCAACATAATTTTTAAGAAGGAAACAAATTTCTAATAAAAGTGCGAATTTTTGGTTTTAATTATGTTTAATTCTATAAATTCAAATAAAATATATAATTTATATATACCAATCGATCCGTTTTAATGCAACGGATAAGATTGTTGAAAAAATGAGTAAAATCTTATTGTACTGGAATATAATTTTGATGAAAGAACTAAATTTTTGATAAAAAAAGGTAATTTTTTTGCTTTAATTGTCATTACCTCTATAAACTCTCATACAATTTATACTTTATATATACCAATCGATTCGTCTTGATGCAAAGAAGAAGATTTTATTGTATATTGACTTTAATATTCAATTTAAAAAAAATTTTTTTTTTTGAAAAAAGTAAAAAAAAAATTTTTTTAAAAAGATTTTTTAATGTCCATCAATCCATTTCGAGATATTTTTATGATAAATATTCCTAGCAATTTTCAGTTGAATTCGTTGAAACCTCTTCGAGTTATCGTGTTCACAAAAAACGGGATCCACACACACACACACACACATACACACACACATACATACATCCGGACAATTGTTCAGGGTCTTATATAACATAGTCCCATATAGAAGAAAATTTGTCAAAAGGATTTTTAAAAATATTGTAAATTAAACGACTACAAAGCTTCCTCACGAGGAAGCAAAATTGTTAAAAATTGTTAAAAAATGGTTCGAAATTGTTAAAAATTGTTAAAAATGGTTCGTAATTGTTAAAAATTGTTAAAAATGGTTGAAAATGGTTGAAAATTGTTCAAAATTGTTAAAAATGGTTCGAAATTGTTCAAAATTGTCAAAAAGGGTTCAAAATTGTTTAAAATTGTTCAAAATTGTTAAAAATGGTTCGAAATTGTTCAACATTGTTAAAAATTGTTTAAAATTATTAAAAATGGTTCGAATTTGTTAAAAATTGTTAAAAATGATTCAAAATTGTTCAAAATTGTTAAAAATGGTTCGAAATTGTTGAAAATTGTTTAAAATTGTTAAAAATTGTTAAAAATGGTTCGAAATTGTTCAAAATTGTCAAAAAGGGTTAAAAATTGTTTAAAATTGTTCAAAATTGTTAAAAATGGTTCGAAATTGTTAAACATTGTTAAAAATTGTTTAAAATTATTAAAAATGGTTCGAATTTGTTAAAAATTGTTAAAAATGATTCAAAATTGTTCAAAATTGTTCAAAATTGTTAAAAATGGTTCGAAATTGTTGAAAATTGTTTAAAATTGTTTAAAATTGTTAAAAATTGTTAAAAATGGTTCGAAATTGTTTAAAATTATTTAAAATGGTTCAAAATTGTTTAAAATATTTTTAAATTGTTAAAAATTGTTAGTAAATTAAAAATGTTGTTACTTTTCTTCTAAAAATTTCGAACACACTTTTATTGATAAACCATAACCGAAAAATTTGCCTACAAAGATTTTTTTAAATTCCACTCGCAATTTTAACTGAATTTCGCAACGAGACAATTATCTACTAGAAAAAAATACATACACATCCCCTCGGGGAAAGAAGTGAGAAAAAAAAATTCCCAATCATAAAAAAAGAATTCTAAATTTTTCCCCCCCAAAAAAATGAATGATAAAAAAATACGTTCATCCTATTGTGTGTGTGTGTGTGTGTGTGTGTGTGTGAAGAATAAATTGAATTTTCATATATTGTTTGTTTATTTGTTATTTCAACAATTATCGTTGAATTGTGCGCAGGATAAAAAAAAATGGAAAAACACTGAAAAAAAAAAATTGTCGATTTCCCAAGAGTAAATTTTTTTTTTCCTCCTAACGCTGTGACGACGACACTTTCTCTCTGTTTGATACTATACATTTATAGGCGCGAAGGGGTTGGATATATGTAAATGCCGTATAAATGAAACTGAATTCGTGAAACACGAAAATCGAGTGCACTCTCTTTGTCGGGTGCGGGTGTTTGTACACACACACATATATATATATATATAGAGAGAGAGTTTCTACTATATATATATATATATGTAGGCTCGAGGGGTAACATTCGATGCTCTAGATTTCATTCCTGAGCACAATCCACTTTGAATTTCAAGCAACTTGCTTGATGGTGCATAGGAGATAATTGAGTGCAGATGAATTTTCGCATTTCGATTATTCTGATTGCTTTGACTTCGATTTTACAAAACGATTCTCAAAGAGAGATGAATACGTATATATATAACATTCTGAATAGTATTTTGGAAGTGTATTATTTGTTTGTATATATTGTTTGAGAAATAATCATTAATTCCGGAGGAAAATCACTGTTTCATTTTATAGTCACGTATCATTTTCGTATATTTGTTGATATTTCGTATTTATTTCCTGTTTTTTTTTTTAAATGAAAAGAGAATTATTTGTATTTGTTTCGAAATTACTATTTGAATGTTTTGAGGTTTCGATTTTATTGTCATTTACAGTTGTTGGTGAATTATATTTAATTAAGTGTGTTTTTTTAAATTTCGTTTTTTAAAATGGAGCTCTGCTTGTGTCACTGAAGAATTTAGTTACAAATTAATTTTTTTTTTACTTTTTTATTCATTTTTATTTATATGTATTTATTTTTTTTTATTTTTATTTAATTTTATCAATTTTTATTTATTTTAAAATTTTTTTTAGTTATTTTTATTTATCTTCATTTATTTTTATGTATTTATATTATTTTTTAATTTTTATATTTATTTTTATTTATTCATTTATTTATTAGATAAATTTCCTGTTTTCAGAAATTTATTTTTCACTTGAATGTTTGAATTTAAAAATTAGTAATATAAAGCAATTTTAAAATACAAAATTTTTAGTTAAGGGCATTTGAACCATTATGACGTCACAATTGATGCAAAGCATATATTTTAATGCTGTGATGTCATAAACGTTCAAATGCCCATAATTAATTTTAAAAATGTGAATTTTACCATATATATTTTACTTGAAAAAATCGTAATTTGTCAATTTACAAATTTATAAACTTTAATTTCATAATTTTATATCAAATTCAAAAAATAATATTCTACTTTACAATAAGGAATTATTTTTATGATTTATTTACAATTTCGAATTTTTGAAATTCAAACGTCATTGTAAATAAAAAAATTGAAATTTAACTTTCTCCTATACACGAAAATTTCAAATTTCACATTAATTGACAAATGAAACTTTAAATTTCACAAATTATTTCAAATTTCCGTCTTTAAAATTCAAATATATATTTTTAAAAAATTCTACTTTTTCGGTTTTATTTTACATTAGAAAATCTGAATTTAATCATTTATTGACAATTTCGAATTTTGGGATTTTAAAATTAATTTTATAGTTAGCTTTATTGTTGTAAATTCGAAATTTTAAATATAACGTTACTTCAAAAATTTCAAAAATTTATTTGAAATTAAAAAAATGGATGTTTAGAATTCTCTTTTATTTAACATTATAGAAATTTGGAATTTAATTAATTTACTATTTCGATTGTTGCGTTTCGAAATTTATTTTAAATTCCAAAATTCAATTTCAGAAATCTACTTTATTTAATATTTTACAGTTCAAATTTTCGAATTCAATATTTAAAGTAAAAATATGCTTTAGCTTTCATTTTACATAATTTCAAATTGTTGAATTCTATAATTAATTTAGTAAAATTTCAAATTTTAAAACTTATTTAAAATTTTTTAAATTCATCTTTTGAATTCTGCTTTATTTTACAGTACAAATTTCAAATTAAATAACTCATTGAAGATTTGAAAATTTTAATTTAACAACTAATATAGAAACTAACGAATTTCGAGTTTCAAAAATTATTTAAAAATTTTGCTTTATTAGAAATTTAGACTTAGGAATTTTCGTTTAATAATTAATTAAGAATCTCAAATTTTTAATTCAGTAATTTTCAATTTTGTTTTTAATTCATTTTTATTTTTTAAAAAGAAAAATCTGAATTATTTTCTATTTTACATTAGATTAGTAATAAAATATCTTAATAAAAATGCGAATACTTTTCTAATCGATAGTTTATTTTCAATAAAATTAATCATTTGTTTAAAAATTAAAATTAAAAACTTATAATTCAGAAAAAATAAAAGTGAAATTAAAAATTTTATTTCTACAAAAATTGTAACTTAATGAATTAATATTTATTCAAAACTTATATTTTGAAGGTAAAAATGTTTTATTTAACATTTTAGACATAAATAGAAATTTTTTAGTTAAAATTTTCAATTATTTTCTTTCCACAATATTTAAAACTGTTTTCTAATAAAATTCTATTTCCTTTTGTTTCAGGTGAGTCAATTTTTCTATCTCTTGACGATCAACGTTACGTGAGTAATTTCATTCTAACTTTACATTATCACAAGTGTGAAGTAACCCATTTTATTATATTTAATAATTAAGAAATTATAAGTAAAAAAATTTACAATAAATTTACAGTAAGAAAAAATGCAAACAATTCTAAAATTGTTTAGATTGTAATCTAAAAATAATCAAAATTATAAATTATTATTAAAATTCAGTAAACGTGTTAAAGTTCAGAAAAATTCAATCTCAAAACTAAAATTTCAAATATTTCGAAAATTCCCGAACTTCTCAATAAATGAAACTGAAAAAAGTTGTTAAAAATGTTAAATTTGTGAATTGATATTATTTTTCGGTTATACACACCCGACACTGATTTGGCGCGGATGAAAATAATCGTCTCAGTTCATTATTAATATTTTTTTCTGAAAAATGACCCGACGCGCTAGTTTCATAAATCAAAAAAGTATATATACACAGTAAAATCGTTATAGTCGAGGAGAGTAAACCAAAACGAAACCAAAAAAAAGAGTGAGAGAGAGAGAGTAAAAAAAGTTCACGAAAGCGATTCGACAGTGTGTGTATATACGTCGTATATACATCAGTATTGATATGGTCCAACGAAACTCGATCGTAATCAATCATAAAATACTCTATTTATTCACGCGTTTTAACTTAAATAAAGTTCACCAAATATTTCACCTGACACAAGGAACATTTAACTCGAAATTTAAATTTGTTTAATTTTCCCCAATTTTCAATGATAAAAAGAGAGAGAGAGAGAGAGAAAAAATAATTGCAAATTAATGGTCATTCTATAATAAATAAAAGTTTTTTTTTCAAATTAATGATCGTTGCGTAATTAATAAGAATTTTAATTGATGATCGTTCCACAATAAATAACAAAATAACAGTTTTAATTAATGGTCGTTCTATAATGTCAATATAAACAGTGGTTTTCATATACTGAATTGCAATTTCTAATTATTAATTTATTTATCCACTTATTTGGATCCAAAAACGAATTAATGGTCGTTCCACGATAAATAGTTCTTTTGAATAATGGTCGTTCGACAATTAATAGTTACTCTAATAAATAGTGCCTCTAATAAATAGTGCTTATAAAGTGAAAAGTTTATTTACTTTTTAATTCTCATTCTACCGTAAAAAATTAATTAATGGTCATTCTACAATAAATTGCCTTATTCATAATAGATAACAAATTTAATTTACGGTCCTTTTAATAAGAAAAAGTAGTTTAGTAAATAAAAACCAATTCTATAATTAGAAATAACTGTTTGATTTAGTAATCATTCGGCAATAGAGAATACGTTCAATTAATGGTCGTTTTGCAATAATTTATCCACAAGAAGTTCCATAATAGACAAATTTAATTTCTCCTTTTAATAATAAAAAGTAGTTTAATAAATAAAAACCAATTCTATAATTAGAAATAACTGTTTGATTTAATAACCATTCGGCAATAGAGAATACGTTCAATTAATGGTCGTTTTACAATAACTTATCGACAAGAAGACAATTTAGACAAATTTAATTTACGACCCTTTTAATAATAAAAAGTAGTTTAATAAATACCAATTCTATAATTGGTCTGATTTAGTAACCATTCGGCAATAGAGAATACGTTCAAATAATGGTCGTTTTACAATAACTTATCGACAATTTAGACAAATTTAATTTATGGTCCTTTCAATAATAAAAAGTGATTTAATAAATTCCAATTCTATAAGAAATAACAGTTTGATTTACTAACCATTCGACAATAAAGAATACGTTCAATTAATGGTCGTTTTACAATAATTTATCCACAAGAAGTTCAATGGTAGACAATGTTAACTTATGATCGTTTTAATAATAAAAAAAAGTAAAAAAGTTAAATACACAATAATTCGATATTATATATTAATAAACAAGTTTGATTTTATGGTCGTTCTGCAACGAATAACACTTTCAATTAATGGTCTCTCTATAATAGAATTAAAAAATTTTAACTATTGGTCGTTTCGTAGAAAAATGAACTTTTAATCAATAATTGCTCCACTATAAACAATTATTCAATTTTAGTAGTTTCGAACTATTCCTTTTCAACTTAATGGCCGTTCTACAATACAACTTTTATATTTTCAATCAGTTTTAATCTGGAATGAATGGAAAAAAATCGAAGAAATAAAATTAAGAAAAAAGCAATTAAAGAAAAAACAGAAAATTTAGCAAAAAGAAAAAAAATTGATAATAAAAAGAATTAAATGGAATGTCAAATCGACGACGATGATTAATTTAATAGAAGCATAGTGTAGGAGGTGAGCAAACAGTCTTTGTTTGTCTTTGCTGGCAATGGTTGGACAGATTTCGAATATATATATATATATACATACATATAGCGCGTAGTGACCACAGAAACCTGTGGAGGGAAAACCGTGACTGGTTGAATACACAGGGTCCATTTCCGGTGCGAGAATTGAGATGCTCCTTTATACGGGACTTGAGTTTTAAATGACTATATATTTGAATGTCTATAGTCGCACTATCAGGAGCAGCAGTCCAACGAATATAACTTCTTGCCAACGTGTTGCTGGCACTCTGCCATCTCTACATTTGGTTTGTGTGTTATATTCAACACATTGACCAAAAACCGAAACGTTTAGTCCAACACAACCCCTTTTTGGCACGTGCCTTGAAATCAAACAACATCTTATTAGTTTTGATTCAACCGCACGGAATTTGCTTTTGCTTTTGTCAATAATTGCAAGGAATAAATAGTGATTGGAACTATCATGTATATAGTGCGCAAATATATTAGCTATTTGGAACCACCATATTCGCTAAATAATTCAGAGTTTCAATTTTTTTTGTTTAAATAATTAACTGATAGTTCCAATTGTTGTTAATTTAAATAATTGTCAGCTGCAAATTGTTGTTTGCACAAGTAATAGTCAGCTGCAATTTTTGTTAATTCAAATAATTGTTATCAGCAATTGTTGTTAATTTAAATAATTGTCAATTCCAATCGTTGCTTATTTAAATAATTAAAATCTTAAATACTTATTATTTTAACAAATCCAAATGTTAGTTTAAACAATTATCATTTCCAATTGTTGTTAAAAGAGATAATTAACACTTAACAATTATTGTTTATTTAAATAATTAATTACTTAAATAATTTTTTGACAAATTCAAATGTTAGTTTAAACAATTATCAGTTTCGATTGTTGTTAATTTAAACAATTATCATCTTTAATTGTTGTTAATTTTAATAATTGATATTTATAAATGATTATAGTTTAAATAATTCATAGTTCTAATGGTTGTTAATTGACATAATTGACAGTTAACAATTATTGTTTATTTAAATAATTAATCATTTAAATAGTTGTTATTTTGACAAATCTGAATGTTAGTTTAAATAATTATTATTTTCAATTGCTGTAAAAAGAAGTAATTGTTAGTTAACGATCATTGTTAATTAAAATCACTAACTGTTCTAATTGTTATTAGTTTAAATAATTGATAAAAAAAATTAGTGGAAATAATTGATGTTAATTTAAATAAGTGATAGTTTCAATATTCGTTAGTTTAAATAATGGTGAGTTTCAATTTTTCTTAATTTAAATAATTGAGAGTTCACAATTTTAAAAGTTGGAATAATTGACAGTTCCAATTATTTCGGTTAGTTTAAACAGGTGATTACTCCAATTGTTGTTAATATAAATAATTGTCAGTATTAATTATAGTTTAGTTAAATAATTAATAGTTCTTAACGTTATTCATTTAAATAATTGGCAGTACTAATTGTTGTTAGCTTAAATAATTGGTAAATCTGAATTAATATTAGTTTAAATAATTAACAATTCCAGTTGTTATTCTGCAAATTAATTGATAATTAAGAATGTTATTAATATAAATGATTGATAGTCCCAATTGTTTATTCCTTAAATTAATTGACAATTCTAAATATTATTAGTTTAAAGAATTGGTAGTTCCAATTGTTGTTAATAAATATATCTGATATTTCTAATTTTCAGTTAAAATAATTTATATTCGTTTAAATAATTGGCATTTCCTATTGTTATTCTTCAAAACAATTGACGATTCCAAATGTTATTTGATAAAAAATTTAAATAATTGATAACTCCAATTGTTCTTAATGAAAATAATTGATATTTCCAATTGTTAGTTTAAACAATTGTTTCTTACAATTTAAATAATTAATATTTGTAAATGGCGTTAGTTTAAATATTTATCAGTTCTAATTGTTGTCGGTATAAATAATTTATATAGCTAAAACAGTTGTTATCTTGAACAATTGTCAATTTTAATTGTTGTTAATTCAACTAATTGTCAGTTCCAATTGTTTTTAACTTGAATAATTGATAGTTTAAATTTTTCTTAGTTTTAACAGATTATAATTACAATTGTTGTTAATATAAACAATTTTCAGTACCAATTGTTGTTTAGTTAAATAATTGATAGTTCTTAATGTAATTAATTTAAATAATTATCTATTAAAATTGTTGTTAATTAAAATGATTGATGATTGATAGCTAAAATAGTTGTTTATTTAGATAATTAATAGTTCCAATTGTTGTTGGTTTAAATAATTGGTAGTTGATTGTTGTTAGTTTAAGTAATTGACAGTTCCAATTGTTAATTAAAATATTCAATTGTTATTATTTAAAATAATTGAAAGATCCAATTGTTGTTAATGGATATAATTGACAGGTCCAATTGTTGTTAGCGAAAATAATGAATGATTTAAAAAAAAAGTCGTCAGTTTTGAATTACGAAATTCTATTTTTAGTAATTATAATATAACTTTATTAATTAACTTGAGACGAATCGGAAAATTATTATTATTGAAAAATTTGTCTCTCACTGTAGTAAAATATATGAAGAGCGAGTCTTTTAATTTTCACGCTCAAGCATGGAATTATGTTACGCCTGTTGAAAATGCTTTTTGTTCTGAATAATTTGATATCTATAGATATAATGTGTGTGTGTTATATTCTATAAAATATGCCACAGATTTCAAATGAGATATTTTCGCCTCCAATAATCGAACACAGAGAGTGAGAGAGAGAATGAGAGGAGAGGAAAGAGAGATATTATCTATCTATAACCCTGGTTGAATATCACGATTTCGCATTTCAAATCAGATAACTCGAAAGTCGATAGACTGAAATCAAACTATTCCCGATATAATATGTGTTTTGTCAGCGATTTATCGTTTATGACCTAAAATAATAATAATAATAATAAAAGAAATTTTACAAAAACGATAAAAAATAATCTCAAAACTATTGTCAAGGAATAATCTCAAAATTGTTGGCAAAAATAATCTCAAAACTGTTGTCAAAAATATTCTCAAAAGTAAAGTAAAAATGATCTCAAAAGTATTGTCAAAAGTATTGTTGAAAATAATCTCAAAAGTATTGTCAAAAATTATTGAAAACATTGTCAAATATAATATCTGGAAAATAAATCTCGAAATACGAAATAAGAGATATTTTGGAAAATAACGTAATGAATATATATTTTTTTATTTTATATAGTAAATATAAAAAAAATATATATCAAACAATGAAGATTTGAAACATTAATGGAAAAATTTAATAAAAAAAAAATTGTTTCGAGTGAAGAATAATATTCGTTCAATTAAATCGTTATTGTTTTATTTTCCCCTTTATGATACGGTTTCTATGAAGACAAATTTTATTTAATGAAATACATTTTTTTTGTTATTTTTTATCGAATCAAATTTTTCATTCCCCCAGGCATTTCTATATTTAATGGAACTTGTGTAAAATTAATTAAAAATTCAGTAGAATTTCTATTTATCAGAATCAATCGATGATAGTTTCCATAATCGTTACTTGCTTCTTTAACAATGGTAATTTTAATTATTGGAAGAATAATTCTATTCAATTCCAGTTTTGAAATCCATCATCACGTCGTTTTGTTTAGAATATTCTTAACGAGTTGCTTTCAGCTCAGAGTCGAACCAAAGAAAAAGATCCTAAACTTCTAACCTTTCAAAACGAACGAAAATTATTTATTTCTTTTAAAAATTAAATTCCTATTGCAATTATTTTGTGTCACTCAAAAAAAAATAATTACTGCGTTTCTAAACGTAAACATTCAGTTTTTAAATTTGTTTATGATTAGGAATTTTTAAAAATAACTTCAATAAAAAATATTTCGTTCACTTGAACGTTCAAAATTTGAGGATCATCAAGGAAAAATATTATCGAAAGTATTGTATTTCCTTGATGATCCTCAAATTTTGAACGTTCAAGTAAACGAAATATTTTTTATTGAAGTTATTTTTAAAAATTCCTAATCATAAAAAAAAATTTAAAAACTGAATGTTTACGTTTAGAAACTCAGTAATTAATTTTTGTTTTGGAGTGACACAAAATAAATTGCAATAGGAATTTAATTTTTGGAAGAAATAAATAATTTTCGTTCGTTTTGAACGGTTAGAAGTTTAGGATCTTTTTCTTTGGTTCGACTCTGAGCTGAAAGCACTCGTTGAGGGAAAAAGAGTTAATAAATAATTGGTTAGAGGAACGATGTGGCGATATCTATTTTTTAGTTATGGTCCAAATTTTTCAGAGTTTCAGAGCGAGAGAGAGAGAGAGTGAGATGGACAAAGAAACAGAGATATATAGTAGTTGCAGAGTGTCTCATTGGTTTTATATGGCACATACAGTATGGGATAGAAGGGTGATTTGCTACTGGATGCTGAACGCTCACTGAGGAGCGCTTCGGTTATTGATGAACTATTTCTCACCCTCTCCAATATTCCAGTTATACTCTTCGAGGCTCGAAACGTCAGGGTCGTTTGTTCGGCATCGCCTATCGTTCAAGCCGAGTCATACTCGTACTAGAATATATATATATATATATATATATGTACACACATATGGAACATATATAACCATACACATGTGGAACCAAATAGGAGAGATATAGAGTGAGAGGAATATGATATGGGACAAGAGAGACATCCTGGACGACGATATTGTACGTTCAACATACGTCGAGGTTATAATTAACAGTTGCACGTTAAACCGTGTGCTTTAGAATGTTACATTCGTTCATATAAGCTCACCAGCTGTGTCAAATATTATCATCATACAATATAATTGCCGCTATAACAAACCTTGTATGTCCCAACACTCACTCTTTCCTCCTAATTTTCATTACATTTATTTTATTATTCTCCTTTCCTACAAAACTATACCGACAATTTATTAATTAATGCCAAAATTCCCGTCCTTATACTTTTCATCAAATTTTCATTTATACATTCATTATTGAAATTAATTCATTTACATTTTATTTACATTCTTGTTGTTATTATTATAAACAAGTTTTTATCATCATTTGTTATATATTATTACAATTGTAATTAACGATAACTGAAAACTATCTAGGATTTAAGAGTTACTGAAATAGTCACTCAATTTACTACCAACTATATTAAAACAACCAATTGGTAAAGGTGATAATTATTAAAACAGGCGACAATTGAAATTACCATCTATTGAAACAGAAAATGATTAAAACCACCAAATATTAAAATTATATGAATAAAACTGCCGACTATTGAAACTAAAATGAATAAAACCACCAAATATTAAAAGTACATGAATAAAACTACCAACTATTAAAATTAAATAAAATAAACTGCCAAGTATTTAAACTAAGTGAATTGAACGAACAACTATTAAAACTAAATGATTTAAATAACCAACTATTGAAACTAAATCAATTAAACTACCAACTAGAAAAATTAAATAAGTAAAACTAGTAACAATTGAAACTACCAATTTTCAAAAATAATAATTATTAAAACAGCCAACAATTAAAATTGTCAACTATTGAAACTAAAATGAATAAAACCACCAAATATTAAAAGTACATGAATAAAACTACTAACTATTAAAATTAAATAAAATAAACTGCCAACTATTTAAACTAAGTGAATTGAACGAACAACTATTAAAACTAAATGATTTAAATAAACAACTATTGAAACTAAATTAAGAAAAGTATGAACTATTAAAATTAAATAAGTAAAATTACCAATTGCTAATGTAAAATCAATAAAATTACTAACAATTAAAACTAAATCAATTAAACTACCAACTATTAAAACTACTAAGTGGCGAATGTGATAATTATTTAAACAGCCAACAATTGAAATTGCCAACTATTAAAACTAAAATGAATAAAACGACCAAATATAAAAATTATATGAATAAAACTACTAGCTATTGAAATTAAATAAAATAAACTACCAACTACTGAAACTATATTAATGAAACTGCCAACTATTTAAAACTAACTAAATTGAGCAAACAACTATTAAAACTAAATGATTTAAATAACCAACTATTGAAACTAAATCAATTAAACTACCAACTAGAAAAATTAAATAAGTAAAACTAGTAACAATTGAAACTAAATCAATTAAACTACCAACTATTAAAACTACCAATTGGCAAAAGTGATAATTATGAAAACAGTTAAGAATTGAAATTGACAACTATTGAAACTAAAATAAATAAAACCACAAAATATTAATATTTGTATGAATAAAACTACCAACTATTAAAATAAAATGAAAGAAACTACCAACTATTGAAACCATATTAATGTAACTGTCAACTATTGAATCTAACTAAATTGAACAAACAATTATTGAAACTAAATCAAGTAAACTACCAAGTATTAAAATTAAATAAGTAAAACTGCTAGCAACGGAAACTAAATTAATTAAACTACCAACTAATAAAATTAAATAAAAAAAACTACTAAAATAAAACTAAATCAATTAAACTACCAATTATTAAAATTAAATTAAATAAATTATAACTATAGTAGTGATAGTGATAGAAAAGAATTTGATCAAAATATAAAGAATTTGATTAAAATATTAAAGAATAATTTTTTATTTCAACTATCAGCGAATTAAAATTTTTAAAGTAGTGCAAATTCTTAAATATACACTGAGAAAATAATGTATTTAAATTAAATATAATTATCATTGCTATACAATCAACGAAAAATTATTTTTTGAATTAAACATAATAATTTTGAATTAAATATTTAATTATCTTTGCTATACAGTCAACGAAAAATAATTTTTGAACTAAACACAATAATTTCCATCCAATACATAATAAGTTTGATTCAATAATAATTACGTTTAGCTCAATTATAGAATATATTTAATTCAAATATATTTTTTTACTTGGATACTTATTTTTGAATTAAAAACATTTTTTCTCAATGTGAAAGAAAGTAGTTTTTTTAGTGTTTTAAAGCTAAAAAAATTTTTAAATAGTATTTCAAGTCGTTGAAAAGTAGTTCTTAGTAGAGTTGGACAGACAAACGCTCCAATATTATTATAAAAATAAAGTATCTGAAATTTTCCTCCGTTTTAATTATTCCCATGTTTTGAACGTTCAAATGAACAAGATATTTTTGTTATTAAAACTATTTTTATAAATTACTAATTAAAAAAAAATTTTCATACTGAAATGTTACTTCTAGAAACTCAGTAATTAATTTTTTTTGGAGTGACACAAAATAAATTGCAATAGGAATTTAATTTTTGGAAGAAATAAATAATTTTCGTTCGTTTTGAACGGTTAGAAGTTTTTCGGATCTTTGGTTTTATTAGGATAGATTAACAAATTTAATTTCTTACCGACAACTATTTAAAAGTTAATTAAAAATATGAAAACAATAAAATGAAATTATTTCTCCGACTTAAATGGTATAGGTAAATTTTTGGCCTAAAATCTTATATTTTATATTTTAAAGATTTAGTTTTATAAAAATCAGGGACCGTCACGGAAATGAAATTTTGATTTCGTTACAATATTCCAAAAGAAAACGAAATTATTAATGTATTTTGATTTTGATTCTGTAACGAAACAAAGTTTCCTATTTTGATTCTGATACTGTAACGAAACAAAATTTTTCTTTCTATTTTGATTTTGATTCTGTAACGAAACAAAGTTTCCTATTTTGATTCTGATACTGTAACGAAACAAAATTTACTTTCTATTTTGATTTTGATTCTGTAACGAAACGAAGTTTCCTATTTTGATTCTGATACTGTAACGAAACAAAATTTACTTTCTATTTTGATTCTGATACTGTAATACTGCGATTCGGTTTTCTTATAGAAACAGAAGTCGATTCGAATTCTACTTCAGATTTCGTGTATGTAAAAACGATATTATCTTCTGATATATATTTGACATTTGCAACAAAATTTAGGTTCAATGACACTTCTACATGCGCAGTATTATTTTATCAAAATTAAAACAAGAAAGAATTTTGATTTTGATATTATAGAACCAAAACGAAATAGAGTGGATTTTTGATTTTTATATTGGAACCAAAACGAAACACAGAATTTTGATTTTGATATTGGAACCAAAACGAAATAGAGTGGAATTTTTGATTTTGATATTGGAATCAGAACTATAGAGTGGAATTTTGATTCTGATACCCATATCCGAATGAAAACAAAAGTATTTTTTTAATTTTGTTTTGACTCCGTGACGGTCCCTGATAAAAATTGATTAATATGGAAAAATTGAGAGTGTATTAAAGAGGGGCAATATATATTTTGATTTCTATTCATTACGACTTGTTGCATATAAATATAAACGACTTTGGCATATAATATACAGATATGATGATGATAATAATAATAATGATAATAACAATTTGACGATGAAATGTTGCTATCTAAAATGATATTTAAAGCATCACTCTACTCGAAGCCCAATCCCTTCATCCATCTTGTGCTTTACAACCGGCTCAGGTAGTGCTTGCTGGTAATAATAGGCACCTGAGTACCACAACCAAACGCCAAGCACTTACCCTGTCTTTTGCCAAGGAGCACGCACTATAAACCCAGTAACGACGGAAGTCACAGTAATCGAGTTTCCCCATCCAAAAACACCCTCCTCCTGCCCCCACCTCCATCACCTTCATCGTAAGCAATCCACCTTTGCCATATTATACCCTCAAGGCAACTGACTCCGCCCTTTGACCTATTATTACGCTTAATTAAGAGAATCGCAGATAATACTTTAATATGTGGTTATCGCACGCTCACCTCGCCATAAAATTGATAATAATGCACAAAGTTGCATGTAAATAGCTTTAGAGTGACAGAGAGGAAGGGAGAGAGCTCTTTATATGATAGCGTGTATTTCACTTGTAATGGGAATTATATAGATTTTATGCCTCCTCTTGTATGCCAGTGTTTTTTATTATCTGCATGTCGTGTGTATTATTTGGGACCTATGATCTCGATTTTTACTGCTTTTTTCTCTATTTGACTCTATTTTTGGTTTTAGCACTATTTTGGTCATTATTGTCTCTAATCCGATCAATATTGCAGCAAGAAATCTCTAATTTATTTTTATCACTATATATTACTTTTTATCAATATTCAATATTCAATTATTTTCAATTTCTTCTATTTTAATAAAAAATTTCTCTAAAGAATTTAGTCATTTAAGGGCATGTGGAACCAGCCAACTTCAATTAATACATGTATTAAAATTTCCACCGGTTTTCTTAAAAACTATAAAATAAATCTTGACAAAATATAAAAAAAATAATGTTTTATTTATTGAGGCAAGGATCTCTAGTTCAATTAATACAAAAAATTACTTTTAAATATTATTTTCCATTTAATAAAAAATTTGATATTTTTTGAGAAAAAAGACAATCAAATACAAATTAATATTTAAAAAAATGAATAAATTTATATTTTTCTATGTCAACATTCATTTTTTTCAATGACAATTTGTATTGGATTGTCTTTTATTCTCGAAAATTGTAAAAAAAATGAAAGTTTGAATAGAAAAATATAAATTTATTCACTTTTTTCAATATTGATTTGTATTTGCCTGCTTTTTTTTCTAAAAAAATATCAAACTTTTTATTAAATAAAAAATAATATTTAAAGAAAAATTTTTGTATTAATTGAACTAGAGATCCATGTCTCAATAAATAAAATATTATTTTTCTTATATTTGGTCAAGATTTATTTTATATTTTTTAAGAAAACCGATGGGAATATTAATACATGTATTAATTGAAGTTGGCTTATTCCACATGCCCTTAAAAAAATTTTTTTTTATGATTCAATTCTTTACAACAATTGAATTATGTTCTTCAAAAATAACAGTTAATGTTTCGAACGTTCAAATGAACGACATTATTTTTTTACTTCTTCTAATTTGTATTTTATTTATAAAAAAAAAATTATTTTTCAGATTGAAACAAATCAATTTGAAATTAAATATTGTTGAATTTCAATTATTTTTATTTTTTCGATATTAATTTTGAAAAACATTAAAGGTGAAAAAAAATGTTCGTTCATTTGAAACGTTCGAAACTTTAGCCCCATAAGTTTTACATGAATTTTGTTTGGTATTTAAAGCACAATTATTATCAGACACTTTTTCGATAAACATCAATTATTTAAACAGATTTTTTTTATTAATAAACAATTTCTCTATAGAGAATTTAGTTATTTAAAAAAAATTTTTTTGATTCAATTCTTGAATTATGTTCTTCAATAATAAAAGTTTTACATGAATTCTGTTTGGTATTTTAAAGCACAATTATCATAAATTTTTTTCGATAAACATGAATTATTTAAAACAGATTTTCAAAAAAAAAATTCTTCGCAAAAATTGAAATTATTAAAAAAAAAATCCTAATGTTCTTTGCAAGAATTGAATTATTTTTTTATAAATAATAAAATTCTTACGAGGAATTCAATAATTTTGAGAAATTTTAATAAAATTCGATGCAAAATTCAATTATTTTTCTAAAAAATAAAACTCGTTATAGGACTAAAATTATTTTTCATACAATTTGAAATTTTAATTTCGAATAATTTTTTATACAAATTGGACTTGTCGAAAAATAATAAAATATGCAATTATTCCTTAAAAACTGTATTAAAATTTTCTAAAAGCTTTCAATTATTTAAAATTCCAATTTTTGAAAATATTCGGTTGTTTAATGAATTATTTATTTCAGTATATTCAAAAAATTGAATTGTCGTGGAAGTTACTAATAAGAATTGATTAAAAACTTTAGAGAGTAATTGAAATAAATTGGTTACAGTTTTGAATAATATTATTAAAAAATTTCAAGAAAGGAAATTATCGAATATTTTGGAAAAATTACAATTTTTTTTTTATTTTTGCAAATAGTAAAATTTCGAAAAGACTTCAAATTGAAATCATTCAAAATATTTTAATTCCCGTATTTGATTTAAATGAAATATAAAATATTATTAAAAATAAACTAAAGTAGATAAAAATTATTTGATTCAAGTTTTTTATTTGATAATTGCCAATTAATCGATTATTTAAATCAAGTACATTTTTTTTCAGTGTAATTTAATTTAATTTATTTTTTACCAAATTGTTTAATTATACACCAGTCGATTATTATTCTATTAAAGTTAATCCATTTTTCTCTATTTTCTTTTTGGAAATAAAAAAGGCGATTACTTAATTTACAAAAAAAAAGAGAAGAAATCTACATTTGTTATTTAACACACACGTATTTATACATAATTTGTGGGTATTATTGGGTAAAATGTCAATATGCATTAGAAACCTCGACAATTCAATCTAGAATTTAAACAGATTTCTTCGTTTCCTTTTGACTAGAGCGCAAATTCTCCAATATTTGCTCTCAAACACTCGGGCATTCGATTGGAAAATTCAAATTATATGTATTATATTATTATAGTTGGGAAATTGAATTTTTATTTAAAAAAAGAAGAAAAAAAGGATTAAAAAATATTTTTGCCCTGAATTATTGCTAATAAAGATTATGATTGGATTGGAAACTGTCACTATTTATAATAATTATGGATTTTTAGTAAAAAAAAAATTTTTTTTGCAATTTTCAATATAATTTTTACACACTGTCACTGTAAATATAATTATAATTATTTATGGTAATTTTTAATTGTTATAAAAGTGTTTTAAAAAATCTTAACTTTCAAATGGACGAAATTTTAATTTTAAATATTTTCATAAATTACTCATTGAAATGAAAATTGAAAGATAGAGTAATTTTGAAACTGAGATTTAATTTTGTAATTTGACTTTGACTTTCACTTCAATTTTGACTTTCACTTCAACTTTGATTTTGACTTCAATTTTGACATTCACTTCAATTTTGACTTTCACTTCAACTTTGACTTTCACTTCAACTTTGACTTTAACTTTAATTTTCACTTTGACTTTCGGTTAGAATTATTCAAAATTTCAAAGTGAAAATAATAATACTAGTTGAAGTAAAAATTGAATTTCAAATAAGTTTGAAATAAGAAAACAAAATCTGAAGTAAAAAAAATGAACATAAAAATAAAAAAGAAAATTTGAAATAAAAAAAAATTGACATAAAAATAAAAAGGAAAATACAAAAATAAATTATTAATACTAAAAGTAAATTTGAAATAAAAAAGAAATTAACACAAATATAAAAAAGAAAATACAAAAGTAAATAAATTTAATACCAAAAGAATATTTGAAATAAAAAAGAAATTAACCCAAAAGTAAAAAAATACGAAAATAAATGAATTCAATAGCAAAAGTAAATTCGAAGTAAAAAGAAATAAATAAAATATCCAATTACCATAAAATTTTATCAATTTTCAAACTTGATTGAAACGGCAATTTCCTTTTGTTTTCCAAGTCTAAAAAAAATTAACGATCGTCGTGAATAATTTTTCCTCCTCGTGTGAAATACAATTGGCTATTCTTTAAGAAAGAAAAAAGAAAATTTGTAATAGTAAATTAAAAAAAAGAAGTTAAAAATAAAATACGACCTCTCTCTCTCTCTCTCGATATAACAATAATGAATGGAAACTTCTTTTAAGTGTTAAAAAAAGAATTAAGGAACAATGATAAGAGATATATACATATAAAAGGATATTAAAGTAATACGTATATATAAGGGGATTTATGGACTCGTAAAAGAAGGCGCACAATTTGACTGGCCTCCAGTATTGGTGGGTAAGGATTTAAATGGATAGTACTTAAATCGGTTTCACATTAACTAAATACAGATAAAATAGCGCGTATATCGACTACTACCAACTAGTACAACTACTAGTGTTTTAAATGTACCATACGATACAATGTACAACAGTAATCGCGAATAATATTAAAACTGTTATGTTGCTTATAAAATCCGAGAAATGCCTCTCATTTTCTTTTACTTTTTTTTGAGATTTTTTTCTTTCTACACTTTTTTTTCTCTCTCTTTCTGTTGGGGGAAAAAAATTTGTATCGACTTTAACGATTATTTTTTTTCTCGCGGTGTTTAAATATAAATTGTAAAATCGAAATAGAAAGATAAACGTTTCTTTTTTTATTGTAATGAAAAACAATTTTAGAACGGGGGTTTTTATTTTTTATTTTAAGTTCGTTTATGTGTAAATAAAATAGAAAACATTTTTTGCATTTTTTCAATTCGTTCAATTCATTTTTATTTAAATAAAGAAATGTTGAATATAGAATCGCAGTAAATTAAAAGCGTGAATAAAATATTTGACTCGAGTAAACAAATTTAAGGAATAAATTATTTATTTGTTTGTTTTAATGAAATTAAAAGTATAAAAATAAAGGGAAAAAAAATGTTTATAAATTCTATTTGTCATTTGCAAAGTTTTAATAAAAAATAAAAAATATAATTTTTAGATTTTCAGAAAATAAAGGAAACAATTTACTCTAAAAAATGTTCTTTTATATTTATTTACGAATTATTTTAAAAAAATAAATTTCTTTAGTTATATAATTATTCGAAAACATTATTCACTTCTTGTTTTTTAATATTTAATTAATATTATTTTTTCTACAGGAATTAAGTTTTTCAAAAATTATTTGGAAATTCTTCAATTTGAAATACACTGTAAGACAAAGGGAAATTTTTTCAAAAAAAATATTTAGGAAGAAAGTTTCACTAATTATTTACAAAAATTTACTAACATAGATAAGTTAAACGATTAAAAAAAATTTCTCTACTTGAAAATATAGAAAAATTCCTGCGATTTTGAAAAAAATCTCCATATTTGTAAAAATTTCAATTTTTCCACTTTCTAATTATTAAAAAATTAATTAAAACTTTTTAAAAAAATTAATTCTTCAAAATACAAAGTTAAAACTAGAAAATTCAAATTTTTAAACATTTTAATTTGAAACGTTTTCAAATTTCTTTTTTAATTTGTAAATTTTTCAATTATTTTGATATAATAGTGAATTTATTATAAAATAATTGAATGTGTTTATTTTTAATTTAATTCTTCTAAAGAATTTTGGCAACAAATTTGTAAATAATTAAATTTATCGAATTTTAATCAAATTTTTTGAGAAAAATTAATTAAAACTTTCAAAAAGAAAAAATTTTTCAAACTTGAAAGTTAAAAATAGAAAATTCAAATTTTTAAACATATTAATTTGAAACCTTTTCAAAACTATTCAATTATTTTAATACAATTGTGAATAATTTATAAAATAATTGATTGTTTTATTTAACTTTAATTCTTATAAATAATTTTGTCAACAAATTTGTAAATAATTAAATTTGTCGAATTTCCATCAAATTTTTTGAGATTAACTTAAATATTATATTTTTCGAGAACTTCGACTAAAAATGAAGTTTAAGTAATTTAAATTCTGTGATTAATTTTATTATTTATGGAAATAATTCAATTTCAATAAATTTATTATTTACGTCAATAATTGAATTCATAACAAAAATTTATTATTTATAAAATTAATTGAATTATTCAGAAGAAATTTAAAAAAAAATGGTTAATAATTGATTTCCTGTGCAATTTTTATTATTTATGAAAATAATTTGTAAATGTTTGAGAGTACAATTTTTTTTAAGAAAATTAAAAAAATTAAAATAGTAGAAAGTAATAATTACAAAATACAAACTGAAATAAAAATAACCATCAAAAGAAAAGAGTTAAAAAAAGGAGTGAAAAATATTTTGATCTGCTTTCAAATAAAAAAAAAGGGAAAAATGATGAAATGAGAAAAATTTTTTTGAAATCATTTTAGCTTGAATAGAAAATTAAGAGTAAAAAGGATTTCCTAAGACTCTCGATGAGATTGAAAATGTTGAAAAGGTCGAAAAGGGATGTTATATATGTATGTATATAGAGGGGACTCGAAAAATATTAGAGAAGAGAGGAGAGAAAAAAAAGAGCTTAAAACGATGAGACTGTGAACGAAAAGCCGTTTAAGAGTGGTAATGTAACTGGCTTCTGCCAGCGAATGATTTGCAGAAAGTAAAATTGAATAAAGACGACACTGATATGTGAAATTGTGAAACGAAAAAGCGCCTTGAAAAATCACGGGGGCAAATAAATTGTCCAAAAAAAGAACGAAGGGATAAAGAAAGACACACTTTTTATTCATTTTCCCTAAAAGCGACTGAAAATGGAAATTTTTTCCCTTTTCTCCAATTTGGCAAATAAATTTTCTTTTTTTTTAAAATATTTTATTATTTTTACATATTTTTTCATTCTTTTTCTCAAATTAACATTTTTATGTAACGAATATTTTATTTTATGCTCCTAGTTGGTTATAAATAAATTCTACTATAATAATTTAATTAATTATATTAATTATAATAATAATTAATAATTAGAATAATAATAAAATTTTTTTAATAATTTAATTCAATTTGATTTTATTCAAAGAAAATTATTTTCAATTTTTTTTAAATATTTTATTATTTGGTTGGTTTATTGGTTATAAATAAATTCTTCTATAATAATTTGATTCAATTTGATTTTATTCAAAGAAAATTATTGTCAATTATATTTCACTATTTTATTATTTTCAAAAATTTTTTTTGAATCTTTGTCTTAAATTTTATTCAAGATTTTGTTTTAAATTTACAAACAGAATACAGTACGCACATTATTCCACATAATTAATCTTTTATTAGATAAAAATTAATAATAATACTAAAATTAGAGATAAAAATTAATAATATTACTAATATTAGAGATAGAAATTAATAATATTACTAATATTAGAGATAAAAATTAATAATATTACTACTATTAGAGATAAAAATTAATATTAATTATTACATTGTAATTGCGAACTTTTGTTCGTAAACGAATGAAAAATAGAGAAAATAATTCATTTGTTGCAATGGGCATTAATTAATATCGAAACCGCGTCCCAGTCGTTTATTATATCGTTTCATTTTTCTCCTTCAATTTTTCCTCTTTACGTTTTTCCTATTTCCAGGACATGCTCTCGAGTTTTCTCTGAAACTCCTCTTATATCGTTCTCTATTTTTCAACTCTCTTTCTGGTTTTTTTTTCTCTTTTTTTCACTTCTTTTTTTTTTTTATTTATTTCCTCAATTTTTTTTATTTGCTCCAACTCTCTGAAGCTTCAATTACAGACATGTTCATTTCTTTCCAGGGTCACACGATCCACAAGGCATTCTCTTCATTCTTCCTCTTTTACGATTGCATGACATTTTTTTTTTATATTCTTCACCAATATCTATAAGTTTTAGTTATTTGTACTTTTAATTGTCATTAAATTTTAATTATTGATAGTTTTTTCAGGTTTATTTTTGTTTTTTTTGGTAATGTTTTTTTTAAATTATTTGCAGCTGTAATTACGAAATTATTTTTTTTAATTAACATAAATATAGTAATTAAAAGAAAATTCACTTACTAATTATTTATTAGTTTAATAATTTTTATTTAATTATTATTCATATAAAATTGGTTGAATTTATATTTATAAATAAAAATTAGTAGAATTATTATTAATGGAGAATAATATTTTTTAAAGAGACTAAATTCTTGTTCGCAAACATTTAATTATTTTTACAATAAAATTTTCACAGAAATTCAGTTATTGAAATATTTTTAGAATTGTAAAATTTTTTCAAATGAAATCAATTTATTTCAAATATTTTAATGAATCTTTTCGAAATATAATTTATAAATCAACTATTTTTAAAAATTTTTGATAAGAATTCAATTATGTTCAATGCTAGTTTTATTATTTCTTTGAAAGAATTTAATTATTTCTATTAATACAAAATTGGTCGCAAAAATTCAATTATTTTTAAAAATGGTAAAATTTTCACAGCAATTCAATTAATTAAAAAATTTTACTAGAATTTTCATAAATTTTGTCGAAAGCAATCAATTTACTTGAAATTTTTAATATTTTAATGAAAATAAAACTTTTCGTAATTAATGATTTATTATTTTTCAAAATTTATGTAAGAATCCAAATTATTTTCAAGGGAAATTTTTATTGAATTCCTCGGAAAAGAGGAATAAATTTTCAAAAATAAATATATTATTTTGATTAATTTTAATAAAAATTTTTATTTATATATATATTCAATTATTTTTAACCCAATTTTCATGAAATTTCTCGAAAGAATTCAATTATTAAAAAGAATTTATTTCTTTTCGAAAATTTACCAAAACAATTCAATTATTCAGAAATAGTTTTGCTAAGTTTTCCAAAGCAAATCAATTATTTTGATTATTTTCAATTATTTTAATTTTAATAAAATTTTATATTTATATGAATTTAGTTATTATGAACATAGTTTTCATGAAATTTCACGAAAGAATTCAGTTATATTTTCAAAAATTTTGATAAAACTCACTATTCAAATTCAATTTTAGAAATTTTCAATTAGAAATTGTCTGACAATTATTCACGTTTTTTTATTTGAATAATTAAATTCTCAGAAAAATCTTCTAATAAGAATTGATTGAAAAACACAAATTTTTGTTAAACTTTAAGTAAATAATTTGAATGTTAAAACTTTAACTAATTTAGAACTTAAACAATTGTCAATTTTGGCAAATTTTATAGAAGTGAATTTTCTATTTTAAAGAATTTTCTTATTTGACTTTAAAAATTTTTTTTTTTAAATCAAAATTGCGTTCTCTAAATTTGATTTAGTACAAATTTTTAATAATTTGATTTAGTTATTAACTTTTTGTTTTTAAATTAGTAAATTTTAGTAATAAATAATTATTTCTACTAATTTTTGAGTAGTATTTACTAATTCCAAAGCAAAAAGTCAGTCACTGTTGTTTATTAAGTAAACAATTTTTTATTAAATCAAATTTACAGTGTAACTAAAAATTTAGAAAATATTTGAATTTTAGTCAAATTTTAGAATTGAAATTTAAAATTATTTTGGAATGAGGAGATTAGTAAACAATTTTTTATTAATTCAAATTTACAGAGTAACTAAAAACCTAGAAAATATTTGAATTTTAGTCAAGTTTTAGAATTGAAATTAAAAATTATTTTTAGGATGAGATTAGTAAACAATTTTTTATTAATTTAAATTTACAGAGTGACTAAAAATTTAGAAAGTATTTTAATTTTAGTCAAATTTTGGAATTAAAATTTTTAATTATTTTATATTTATTTATAGTTTTACATTTTTTTCTCAACTTTTGTTGAGAAAAAAATGTAAAAATATAATTATGGTAATAGTAATTAAAAAAATAATTATGAATATAATTTTTGCCATTTTTCATGACATTTTATGGAAACTTCTCCGAACTATTTTTCTAAATAGATTTATTAATACTTTATTAGAATTTTTAAATTCGAAAAAAAATCCTTGAAGATGATGGGAAAAAAAGATACGAGATTTTTCTCCATATTTTTTTTTCTACCTCGTGTATGTTAAATCGTTTGATAAAGCCACTTTAGAAAATATGGAGCGTGCATCCTTAGAGTAAATCGAGAGGAGATGATTTTCCGTAAGACATTTTTATATGTTAAGGAAAGCAACAGGCGACAGTAAAAGCACTTTCATTAGAATTCCAAGAACCACAGTGCCTAACTTCTTTCACGCTCAACAGTTTTTTCGTCTCTGCTTTATCCGGAAAGAAGAGAAAAAGAGAATCTCTTCACCTTCATCTTTTCTCTCTTCCATCCTCTCTTTCTCCCACATCTTATTCGTCTCCTTGATCTCGTTCTTTCATATTTTTTCTTCTCTCTCTCTTTTTCTTTTTTTTTTCTTTTTTTTCTTTTTCTTTTTTTCTTTTTTTTTCCTCAAACATTCTTTATAACCCGACACGTTTATCTCACAACCCTCTATTTCTCCTCTTCAAGATACTCGAGATTTCCCATCAAAGGTAAAACTTTCGTTTTGGCAACTTTGCTTCGAACTAGATATACTTAAGCAAACGTGGCTCTCTCTCTCTCTCTCTTTCTCTCTCGCTTTGGTCTATAAGCATATTTTTATCCTCCAACAACCACAATCTGATCGATTCACTTTACTTTATTTGCTCGTTAAAAATTAGTATTTTCCGTTGAATATTTTCTAAATTAAATTCTGAATCGAGTTTATAAACTATCTTTTAATCTTTTTACGATCAATTTATTTATACATTCAATTCTTTGGGGATGAAAGGAGCTTTTAAACTCTTCAAACATTAGCGAAACTTGTTTATATTTCGATATTTTTTTTTCTTTTTTATCTTTGTTTGATGAGATTAGAAAATTTTATTTTTTAATCGAACGTCAAAGTTAGAAGACTCTGGATGAGACGTAATAAATAATAATCATAATAATTTTACTTCTTATAGGTAAAAATTAATTTTAATAATTATAATAATTGAAGGTACAAATAATAATTGTAAAAAAAATATGGAAATACTGCGACCAATAAAAATAATTGAAAATAAAAAGAATAATAAAGATTTTTGTTAATTCAAATTTATTGATAATTTCATTTAGAAAATTGACCAAAAGTTTTTAATTTCAAGAAAATTGTAGTTATCGTATTTTGTTTCTAAATAAAGAAATAATATTTTTCAAACTTTTAGAAAATTGATTCACTAATTTTTAATTGATGAAATCAATCTTCGATCCGAACTTCCAAAAATACTTTTCCTGAATATTGAATAATTTTGAGTGACTACTTAAAAATTGATAAACATTTAAAAAAAAAAGAGGGAGAAAAAATCTGCAAAAACGCTAAATTTTTGAATAGTTACATTTTCTATCTTATGTATAAAATATTCTTCATTTTTTTTTTCTTTTTTTGACATTAAAAAAAAGTAGGTTGAGTTTTAATAATACATTCTCGATCTTTGTTTTACGTGCACATATAGATGTATAAAATATTGTAAGCGTTTCAGTGAAATGAAGTTCATTTCTCGATTTAACTGTGCTTTATTATTCTCAACATTATTGCGTGTATGTGCACAAGTAACATCGCAATTTTCTGTAATCGATTTCTCGTGAATTGCCCCCATTAATGCTAATTATTATCAATGATTTTGCTGCATAAAACGTGCAATGAATCGTATTCACACTGTGTGAAATTTATATTTATCATTTCTTTTGTTCATTTATTTTTTCTTCCTCACAAAAATTTTCCAAATATTAATTTATTTTTTCTTCCTCACAAAAATTTTCCAAATATTAATTTATTTTTCCTTCTTGCCAAACATTTTCCAAATATTAGTTGCTATTTTTTCTTCCTGACAAAAATTTTCCAAATATTAATTTATTTTTCCTTATTGACAAAATTTTTCTAAATATTAAGTTATTTTTTCTTCTGGCCAAAAATTTTCCAAATATTAATTTATTTTTCCTTATTGACAAAATTTTTCTAAATATTAATTTATTTTTTCTTCTTGCCAAATATTTTCAAATATTAATGTTATTTTTTCTGCTTGACAAAAATTTTGCAAATATTAATTTATTTTTTCTTCTTGACAAAAATTTTCCAAATATTAATGTTATTTTTTCTTCTTCATAAAAGTTTTTCAAATATTAATGTTATTTTCTCTTCTTGCCAACAATTTTCTCCAAATATTAATTTATTTTTCCTTCTTGACAAAAATTTTTCAAATATTAATGTTATTTTTTAGTCAATCAATGAAAGTGAATTTTTGGAATCATATTTGCTTGCTACGCGATTGTATAATTTTTTATTAAAGTTTTTTGTTTTTTTTTAAAATGTTTTCCATTATTTTGCTAAATATTGCGTTCAATTTTAAATTTTGGCTTCGCAAATTAATTTCCAGCTATGAAAATTAGAATTTTTTTGATGATTCGAAGTTTTTTTTGAAACTTAACGTTGCTAAAGTTTTCAACGTAGAAATGAACGAAATTTTTTTCCTTCTTAAATGTTTTTGAAAATTACTATGCAAAAGAGAAAAATAATTAAAATTAAACAATATTTTTGTATCAATTTTTAAGAGGAAAAAATAAATACTAAGAAATTATTATTTGAATTCAAAAATAAATAATTTATTGAATAATTGAACCTTTTTTTAAAATTGCCTTCTCACAAAGAATTTTAACAATCAATTTATAATTTTTAATTCCTTTGACGAATTTCAATACAATTTGAAAGAATAATTTTTTCGTATATTTCGATTTATTAAAAATCGTCTTTAGAAAAAATTCGATTTTTAATAAATCGAAATATACGAAAAAATTATTCTTTCAAATTGTATTACAATTCGTCAAAGGAATTCAAAATTATAAATTAATTGTTAAAATTCTTTGTGAGAAGTCAATTTTAAAAAAGGTTCAATTATTCAATAAATTATTTACTTTTGAATTCAAATAATTTCTTAGTATTTTATAATAAAAATTGACATAAATATTGTTTAGTTTTAATTATTTTTCTCTTTTGCATAGTGATTTTCAAAAACACTTGAAAATTTCCTTCATTTCACCGTTCGAAACTTTAGCTACTTCGAGTTAAAAAAATTAATTTTTAATTCATTCGATTTCCAAAGTTCTGAACGTTCAAATGAACGAAATTTATCTATTTCTTCTAAAAATTAAATTTCCATTGCAATTATTTTGTGTCACTTAAAAAAAAATTAATTACTGAGTTTCTAAACGTAAAATTTCAGTTTTTTAATTTTTTTACGATTAGTAAATTATCTTCAATAAAAAATATTCCGTTCATTTGAAATTTTGAACGTTCAAAACTTGAAGATCGTATTTCTTAAAGCATTTTATTAAAAACGATGAAGATTCTGCAACGAATTTCGTTATTTATGAAAATAATTAAATATCTGCTATCTGCATTTTCTTAATATTACTTTTAAATATTTTAATTCTTTTGAGAAATTTTTTGAAAAAATAAATATTAAAAAGTAAAATGAAATAAAAATTGTAGATATTAAATTAAATTAAATAAAACCACATAGACATGAAGATTTATTCAAATTCAATTCATTTTTTACATTATGAGAATATTTTTACTGTAACTTTTTTAAATGTATTTGTATAATTTCGATTCAATTATTATTTTTCCAATTTTTAAATATTTTTTACGAAAATAATTTATTTCAAAAAAAAAAAAAATATTTAGTTTAGAATTAATTTGTTTTTATCTAATTTTTTTCGTTCGAATTTGATCGTTCGAAAATTTATGAATCTACTTGTGTCAAAATTCTTAAGTCAAAAAAAGAAAGAAAATAAACCAAAGACCAAACTGATAGTCTCCTTATTATGATAAAGGATAATAATAAGTAGGTTAGGAGCTGACAATTTTTTTTTCCTTTTTTTTTGAGGGGGGAGTGAATTGGGGTGGAAGGCAGAACGTGAAATCACACTTTCTCTCTCTCTCTCTCTTTCTCTTTTTCACCCCCTGGGGAGAAGGAAGAGTAGGAGGTAAAAGGGGGGGAAGGGTGAACGTGACCTGTTGCAGCCCCTTTTTGCCACCTGCATGATTCTGCCCCCAGCACCCTTCTTCTACTCTCTTTTCCCCCCCTTTATGCCCCTTTATAACCATGTTCGTCTGCCAGAGAACACCAGAAGGTTCTCTCTCTCACTCTCTCTTTTTTTATATATATATATATATACAAAGATGGTTAGAGTGGTTAGAGAAAAGGTGGGGGATTCGATACCACCGCGATACGGCACGCCAACTCGCTAATCCGATTCCATTGTTGACATAGTTTGCTCTCTAAGATTAAACCCGGGCTTTACTCGAGTCACGAAAGTGCCGAGCTGTAAAAAGAACACATTGAAATTATCCAATCAAGATCAACTTCCTGTGGGGTTGAAAGAAACGAGAGTGAGAGAGACTTTCTTTTGTATTTCGTTTGGAGCAAAAAAAAAAACGAACAAAAAAAAACAAAATGCACTTACTTCTCCGGAAATGAGAGAAAAAAGATGAATTTGTACTCGAGTTTAATGTGAAACGACAAAACTTTCTTGAATGTGAGAAGAAAAAACAGTTTTTTTTTATTTCCTACCGTTAATTTTGTAGTTCCATAATCAAAAAAGGGATTTGCTTCTATTTTTTTGTAATTTTAACCAATTTTTTTGGAGGCAGAAAATTTCGGATTAAGTAGTTTCACTAATTCAAGTTGAAACCAATTGTAGTTTCGGTCAATGATCATTAATATCAATTGTAGTTTCGACCAACGATCGTCAATACCAATTGTAGTTTCCATGAATTATCGCGAATACCAATTGTAGTTTCGACCAACGATCGTCAATACCAATTGAAGTTTCAGTAAATGATCGTGAATACAGGTTGTAGTTTCACTAATTACCGTTAACAACGATTGTAGCTTCACTAATTATCGTTAATACGGATTGTAGTTTTTTGTCAATAGTCGTTAACATACCAATTGTAATTTTGGTCAACTATCGTTAATACCAATTGTAGTTTTGTGAAAACAATACTTAATGCCAATTGTCGTATTGGTAAATAATACCTAATACCAATTGTAGTTTCAGAAAATTGAAGTAAATAACTATTGACTAATTTTGACTAATGGTAGTTTCGACTGAAAGTAGTTAACATCCATTGTAGCTGTTAACAAATGGTAGTTAATAACTTTTAAAGTTTACAACAACCGTAATCAATGGCAATTGTAATTTTTACAAATAGTAGTTTTGTTTACTGCAGTTTCGAATCTGGTAAACTTAATCAATTGTAGTTTTGACTAATGGTCTTTTTTATCACTCTAAGTTTCCACTAGTGACACTTTGTAGTTTCTACTTACAATACTTTCCATTATTTGTAGTTTCCACTAATTTTAATTTATATCAGTGGTAGTTTCTACTAATTACGTTTGCTCTTTGCTGTGAATGGTAGTTTTCACGTAATGATCCTTTTAGTCAATTGGTAGTTTCCACTAACTTTTTTTTATGAATTTTACTACATTCCGATTGTCGTTTTTAGCAATTATATTTTCTACCAGCGGTAGTTTTCATCTTTTTACTAATTTTATTTTTACCGATTTACTAGTTGAAAATTTACCAAATACAATTTTACTGATTGTAGTTTTACTGCTTTACTAGTTGAAAATTTATCAATAACAATTTTACTGTTTGTAGTTTTACTGTTTAATTAATGGAAACTTTACCAACTACAATTTTACTGTTTGTAGTTTTACTGTTTGAGTAATGGAAAATTTACCAACTACAATTTTACTGATTGTAATTTTACTAATAAAAAAAATTTGCTATCAACTCGTTATGTTTGAATTATCAAAAATGTTTACTTCAATAAGTAACTGACTTTTTGTTTTCGAATTAGTAAATGAAACTAATAAATTAGTTGAAAATTACTATTCTAAAGTAAAATTTACTAATTCAAAAGCAAACAGTCAGTCACTAATTCAAATTAGTAAATATTTTTAGATTTTTACTAATTCAACTTTAGAGTAAAATTAAAATTTTACTGATTGCAGTTTTAATAATTAAAAATTTACTAACTGATGGTAGTTTTACTAATTGTAAACTTATGAACTGTATATTTATTGTTTATAGTTTTTCTAATTGTAAGATTTCATTTTTATTTTAATATTCCAATTGTAGTTTAATTTATTGTAGTCGTTTCTTGTAAATTTTTTGTCTTCATTTTAGTTTTCGGTCGGAATACTGTCTAAAAATTGTAGTTTCCACTTAAAATAATTTTTGAAAATGGTATTTTTTGAGTTTTAGTTTACATCAATGGTAATTTCTGTCAATTTTACTTTTCATTGGTATAATTATTTTAATAAAATAAAAATGTTGTTTAATTTCAGTATCCAGTAATTTACCAGCAATTTCTATCAAATTATTATAGTTCACATTACGAGAAATTTCTAGTCATAGTTTATCGGAATTGTAATTTCTTTCAATTGTACAATTCCGAATAGTAATTTTAATCAAATCGGTAGCTATAAATTGTAGTTGCTTTCAATTTTTCTTCTCACTGCAAATTTTTTTTTTATTTTGTTTTCTTTAATTTTCTTTTCTCTTCTTTTATTTTCTGTTATTTTTTTTCTTTTCTTTTATTTTTTATTATTATTCTTTTTTCTTCCCATTTTCTCCTCCTTTTCAACACTTTCCTTTCATTTAAGATGTGAAAATAAACATCTTCCTCGAATTGCTGTTAAATTGGAAACATTTTGAAATCACAATGAAACGAATTTTATTCTTTTTGCCAAATTGATGCAAACTTTTCACGAGGTCCTCTCCCTTTTTTTTTTGAAAAACATTGTTAAGAGTGGAAAATTTACGAGTCGAAGGGGTTATTTAAAGAATATGGTCGTCGAGACGTAAAAGAAACGGTTTTAAGACTGAAATATTTAGCGATGTTTACTACTGTTGTCCTTTTACGAGCATCGATTACTCAAGTAAACAGCTTTTCCCTTTTCTCAACTTGCAAAAAAAAAAAAAAACGAGAGGTGCTCTTTTTCAAGAAACAAGTGTTTTTTCTTTTTTTCTCAACAAAAGTTGGAAAAAAAGAAGATTCCACTTACAAATTGCCGGTTCATCTTCATTAATTTAAAGCAGAAAAACAATTTTATTTTTTTGAATAAGAAAAAATAGCTCAGTGTTAATAAACCCTTTGAGAAATATTTTAATTCAAATCTGAATAGAGAATTTTATTTATAAATAAATGTGAATAAAAAAGATCCCCAAGTTTTGAACGTTCAAATGAACGAAATTTATTTACTTCCTCTAAAAATTAAATTTTTATTGCAATTATTTTGTGTCAATAACAGGAAAAATCAATTACTGAGTTTTTAAATGTAAAATTTTAGTTTTTAAATTTTTTTATGATTAGTAGTTTATTAAAATATCTTCAATAAAAAATAGTTCGTTCATTTGAACGTTCAAAACTTGGGGATCATAAATAAAATTAAAGAAAATATAAATACAAAATTATTTATAAATATTTAAAACATTTAAAATATTTATTTATGAATAAATATATATAAAATTAAAGAAAATATAAATACAAAAATATTTATAAATATTTAAAATTTAAAAATATTTATTTATAAATATTTAAAATTTAAAAATATTTATTTATAAATAAATATAAATAAAATTAAAGAAAATATAATACAAAATTATTTATAAATATTTAAAATTTAAAAATTAAAATCTAAAATAAACAAATATTGGTATAAACCCTTTTGTACTCGTAAATTTATAAAGTAATTTACTTTTTCAGCTCGAGGGTGGAAAAAAAAATTGCGAAAAAAATTTATTGAATTGATAACAGATGTTCTGGTATATAATTGAAGGAATATAAAAGATGTTCGTGGTGTAGAGGAAATGAATATTGACTCGAGGGTTTTGTGTGCAAGGGAAAAGAAAGTCAAAAAAAAAAAAAAAAAAAAAAAAAAGATTCATGCGGGATAAAAGGGATGCGAAGAATATGAAAAAAAGCCGCTATTCACATGATACAGATTAAAAAGTTCCTTGTCGATTTTTCAACGATGAGTTTGCCATTATTGCGATCTAAAAACGATGTTCAATATAGTTACATATATATATATATATGTGTCCGGCAAAAGCAAGCCCCAAGGAACTTGGAAAGTGGGTATTGTGGTCCATCTAAAGGGACACTTCCGGTTTTATCGGGCTTTTTTTCCTTTTTTTTCCCCCTCACCCGCTCGCTCTTCTTTGCTTATACCCTCTGAGCGGTATTCTCAGCCCATTTTCTGGAGGGAATGGATCGCGGTCGCTTAACCCCGTCAAAGATGTCCATTTTGCTGTCATCGCTTTTTTTTTCTTTCGAGTATCGAGGAAGAGAACGCTATAGATGTTCACTTTTGACATCAGAAAAAATCCTCTCTCTCATATTCTCGCCTCCTATTTTTCTGGAAAGTGACCACTAGAAATTGCAATAGAATTCTGAAAATATTTTTCATTCAAGTTTCACTCAATTTCCGACTGAATTCGGAGTATAGTTTTTATAGAAATT
This sequence comes from Leptopilina myrica (nomen nudum), assembly GCA_032872475.1. NCBI lineage: Eukaryota > Metazoa > Arthropoda > Insecta > Hymenoptera > Figitidae > Leptopilina > Leptopilina myrica (nomen nudum). The sequence continues at coordinate 3,787,392 of CM065465.1, read as the reverse complement.
TAGAAAAAGAAAAATTGCAATTTGAATCACACTCATTTTCCGACTAAATTCTGATTGTATTTTAATAGAACTTTAACAAAAAAAACTTTCAATTAAGTGTCAATTAATTTCCGATTGAATTTCGATTATATTCGTATTATGTACCTGTAAAAATTTGGAAAAAGGAAAAATTGCAATTTGAATGACACTCATTTTCCGACTAAATTCCGATTATATTTCAATAGAAGTCTAAAAAAAACTTTTTATTAAGTGTCAATTAATTTCCGATTGAATTTCGATTATATTCGTATTATGTACCTGTAAAAATTTGGAAAAAGGAAAAATTGCAATTTGAATGACACTCATTTTCCGACTAAATTCCGATTATATTTCAATAGAAGTCTAAAAAAAACTTTTCATTAAGTGTCAATTAATTTCCGATTGAATTTCGATTATATTATTACATTTCTATAAAAAATTTGGAAAAGGAAAAATTGCAATTTGAATGACACTCAATTTCCGACTAAATTCCGATTATATTTCAATGGAAGTCTAGAAAAAACTTTCAATTAAGTGTCAATTAATTTTCGACCAAATTTCAATTATTATTCTAATAGAAATCTCGAAAATTATTTAATTTAAGTGTAACACTCAATTTCCGACTGAATTCCGATTATATTCTAGTAGAACTCTAAGAAAACTTCAAATTAAGTGTCAACTATTATTTCGACTAAATTCCGATTATATTCCAATAGAAATTTCGAAAAAAAAATTAATTTTAATGCCACTCTCAAATTCCAACTAAATTCCAATTATATTCTAATAGAAATCTCGAAAATTATTTAATTTCAGTGTAACACTCAATTTCCGACTGAATTCCGATTATATTCTAGTAGAACTCTAAAAAAAACTTTAAATTAAGTGTCAACTATTATTTCGACTAAATTCTGATTACATTCCAATAGAAATTTCGAAAAAAAATTAATTTAAATGCCATTCTCAAATTCGGACTAAATTCTAATTACATTTATATAAAAATGTCAAAAAAAAATTGCATTTGAAGCCACACTCAGCTTCCGACTAAATTCCGATTATATTCTAAAAGAAATCTCGGAAAAAAACTTTCAATTAAATGTCAACTAATTTCCGATTATATTCCAAAAAACATCTCGAAATTTATTTAATATAAATGCCATACTTAATTTCCGACTAAATTCCGATTATATTTCAATCGAACTTTAAGAAAACAATGAATTGAGTTTGAATTAAATTTCGACTAAATTCCGATTATATTCCAGTAGAACTATAAAAAAAACTTTAAACCAAGTGTCAATTAATTTTCAACTAAATTCCGATTATTATCCTAAATATCCCTAAAGCTAACGCTAAAGCTAAATTTCAAAAAGAAAATTCATTTTTCATTTTCCCGACGACTAAAAATTTTAAAATAAAATTTTTTCTTATACTGCAAATGATATATATAAAGAATGCTTATATACATATATATATATAATACAGTAAATACAAAACAAGATTTTACGAGTGTTATATAACTTAAAATAAAGAAAATATTCAACTATTTCCAAGAGGATTCTGGGAAAATAATAATCCATATGTCCTCTCTCTCTCTCTCTCTTTTTCTCTCCGCAAAGAAAATATCCCATAAAATATATAAATTTAATCCCCAGAACCCTATATATATATATATATATATATAGATCCATTATCCCTCTATTTTCAAATCCTTCAACTTTCTCACACTCTATATATATATATATATATACTGATTTGAAATTTTTCTTTTGAAATCCGCGTGTGCATAGTTGATGCTCTATATATATATATATATATATATATATATATATATATATATATTTATATATATATATATATATATATATAATATGTAATATATAATATATAGTACATATTTTCCCCGAGACTCTCCCATATCTAGAGTTGAAATTTTTATAGCAAAATATTGAAATATGATAACAGACATTCAGGGAAGGGGGGGGTGGGGGTGGGAATTCCCCTCTTTTTCCCCCCATCTTCCCCTTTTTCCTTGGTCGCGAGATCAACGAGTATTCCATGTTCGTAGGATAAATATATAAATATATGTCTGTATGTATACATATACCAACGACTATATAAGAAGGTTAAGGAGAGGAAGGATGAAAGGGGTGAGGAGGGGAATTTTTTGATACTTTACTAGAGGATTTAAAAATCACTTGTGTGCACGAATATGCCATACAAGATCCGGATGGATGTACTTTATTTTTATTACGCAAACCATTTCTGGACTGTAAATTTATTTCTTCTTTCTACGATTTTACGATAATTTCCGATTTTTATTCCGATTCTAGTCGGAATTCCGTGTATTTAAATTTTAAAATACAATAAATTTTAGATTATCGCCGGTAAATAAAAATATTAAAAGAGCATTTGAAATTTTAATTAGTAAAAATATTTAGTATATTTACTAATTGGAATTAAATTATAGTGACTAAATGTTTGCTTTTGAATTAGTAAATTTTACTAATAAACTCTGGTCTTTTTTTGTTTATTAGTTTTCCTTTGAAATATTTGTACATTTCAAAATTTTTTGGTTAAATATTATTTTTTACCAAATTTTCCTTATTTTTTTGGTAAAATATTATTTTTTACCAAATTTTCCTTATTTTTTTGGTAAAATATTATTTTTTACCAAAATTTCCATGATTTTTTTTTTTAAATAGTATTTTTTATCATAATTTCCATAATTTTTTGGTGAAATATTATTTTTTTACCAAATTTTTCTTAATTTTTTGGTAAAATATTATTTTTTACCAAATTTTCCATGATTTTTTGGTAAAATAGTATTTTTTACAAAAATTTCTATAATTTTTTGGTGAAATATTATTTTTTACCAAATTTTCCTTAATTTTTTGGTAAAATAGTATTTTTTTACCAAAATTTCCATGATTTTTTTTTTAAATAGTATTTTTTACCAAATTTTCCGTGATTTTTTGGTAAAATATTATTTTTTACCAAATTTTCCATGATTTTTTGGTAAAATAGTATTTTTTACCAAAATTTCCATGATTTTTTTTTAAATATTATTTTTTTACCAAATTTTCCTTAATTTTTTGGTAAAATATTATTTTTACCAAATTTTCCATGATTTTTTGGTGAAATATTATTTTTTTACCAAATTTTCCTTAATTTTTTGGTAAAATATTATTTTTTTACCAAATTTTCCTTAATTTTTTGGTAAAATATTATTTTTTACCAAATTTTCCATGATTTTTTTTGGTAAAATAGTATTTTTTACCAAATTTTCCATAATTTTTTTGGTAAAATATTATTTTCTACCAAAAGTATTAAATTCAGCGTTAGGTAATACAATAGTATGAATTATTCATTAACGCTAAATCTAGCTATGATTTTTAGTGTCAAGTTCATAGTTGTAATTAGCGTAAGTTTTAACATTAGCTTTAGTGTTAGCATCATAATTAGCTTCAAACTTAGTATTAAATTTAGCATTAGGGGAATACAATAGTATTAATTATTCCATAACGCTAAACCTAACGATGGTAATTTTTAGTGTTAATTTCACAGTTGTAATTAGCGTAAATTTTAGCATTAGCTTTTTTAGCTTTTAGCTTTGTTACTATCAGAGTGTTAGGTATCATAATATTTACAATTAGCTTTAGATTTGCTACTAAATTTAGCGTTAGTTAATACAATACTATTAATTATTAACTAACGCTAAATCTAGTGATAATTTTAGTGTTTGTTTTACAGTCATAATCAGCGTAAAGTTTAGCATTATATAATTAAAAAAAGAAAACCTCTCTCCTGAAAAAATCACAAAAAAGTGAAAAAACAATGAAAAAAAATTGTCGTGATGAGAAATTGAAAATGATTTCTCGTCGTTATATTGAACTGACAATGGACGATAATGGTTCTATATATATATATATATATATATGTATGGTGAAAAATGGTGGAATAACGGCACCTTAGCGTTTTATATCTATGGCTTTTAATTAAAAGCTTTTAAAAAGGAGCATTGCGTACAATACTCGAAAATGGATCAGGTAAATTAAATCTTGACTTGAAAAGAAAGGATGATGGCAAATAGTGAAAAAGAGTCACTGGATATTGAATAAAAAAAATGAGATAACGAGACCAAACAAAGCTAATAATGGAGATTGAGGGGAGGAAAAGTTTTCTGCTCCCTCCCCCCCTTTTTCACTAAAGAAGTGTATGTAGGTGAATTACAAAATATTTTACTATTTTTTTCTTCTTTTTTTTCTGCGGTTTAAATCAATTTATATATATATATATATATATATATATATATATATATATATATATATATATATACATATATATATATATATATATATATAACTGTAGCGAGACGAGATACATGACAAGAATTTTGTGAAGGGAGGAAAAAGGAGAAAAAAATTCTTAGTAGGTATATTTAAATCGAAACCCTTGTTGCCGAAGGCTGAGTTTTCAATCAAAGCTCAATCTAGTCGAGTTCACTCCAAATCAACCCCTGCACGACGGTTTCTTCTTCTTCTTCTTCTTCTTTTTCTTCATTTTCGTCTTCTTCAATTTTTTCGTTTTCTTTATCTCTTTCTTTCGCTTTTTTTCTTTTTTTTATGATTCTTTTTTCCTATTTCTTCTCTTTTTCTGTCCTTTTCTCCCTTTTTCGTCTTTTTCCACTATTTCTTCTTTCTTTCTTTTTTCCTTTTTGTATTTCTTTATTTTTTTCTTCCTTTTTTAATTTTTCTCCTTTTTTCGTTTTTTACACTATTTCTTCTTTCCCTCTTTTTTCCTTTTTGTGTTTCTTTATTTTTTTCCTTTTTCAATTTTTCTCCTTTTTTCGTTTTTTAGACAATTTATCCATTCTCTTTTTTTCCTTTTTGTGTTTCTTTATTTTTTCCTTTATTTTTTTTCGCTTTTTTCGTCTTTTTCCACTATTTCTTCTTTCTCTCTTTTTTCCTTTTTGTATTTTTTTATTTTTTTCTTCCTTTTTTTAATTTTTCTCCTTTTTTTTTGCTTTTGCTCTCCTATTTTTATTTTCATCTTCTTTTTTTTCTCTTGTTTGCTTATTTATTTTTCTTCTCTTTCTTATTGTTCTCTTACTTTTCTTTCTTACTCTCCTTTATTTCTTATTGATTTTCTCCATTTCAGATTCTTTTTTTATCTGCTTCTCATTTTTTCAGTTTTTTTTGTAATTCCTTCTTTATTTTGTCTTCTTGTTTCCTTTTTATTTCTATTCTATTTCTTTTTATTTCTAACTTCTTTCCTTCCTTCTCTTCTTCTTGACCTTACGTTGATATTTTTTCTTCTTTTTACCACCTTTTACTTTTTCCTTTTCTTTATTTTCTTTCCTACTTCTTCCTTTTTGTTTTCTTTTTTATCTTCTACTTTTTTGTTTTCTTTTTCATCTTCTAATTATTTTTTGCTTTACTTTTTGCTTCTTTACTTCTCTTTTTTTAGTTCTTCTCCATTTTTTTCTTGCTTTTGTTTAATCTTTTTTATCATCCTTTTTTTCTCTCATTTTCTTCCTATTTTTTTTCCTTTTTCCACTATTTTTCTTATTCGCTTTTTTTATTTTTTCTCTTCTTCTTCTTTTTTTTCTCTTAAATTCTTTCTCTCTTAAAGTGAACGAGAAAGAAAAAAAAATGAAGGCATGAAAAGGAGAAAAAAGTTCTTTTTCTTCGTTATCGGTTTCTTCTATTTATTAATTTTCTTTATTTTCCCCTTTTTTCCTTTAGGTCTTCTTTTTTTAACTTTCCTCTTTGTCTCTTCTTCTCCTTTACTTTTTCGTTTTTTTTCCTTTTCTTTCCTCTTTTTATTATTTTTCACTTTTTCTGTTCTCATTTTTTCTATTTGGTTTTCTTTATTTTATTCTCTTTCTTTATCTTCTTTTTATTTTTATTTTTCTTCTTTTTTTGAAATTCATTTAATTTCTTCTCTTTTTTTCTTTATTGCCTCCCATTATTTTTATTCTTCTTCTCCTTCTACATTTTGATTCTCTACTTTTCTTTTCTTATTTTTTCTTCATTCTTTCTTGTTTTTGCATTTTTTATTTTTCACCATCTTTCTCCATTTTCCTCCTTCTCTCTTTTTCTTTGTTTTTTTCTTCTGCTTTATTTCTTCTTCTTCCTTTTTCTTCTTTTTTATTCTTCTGTTTTATTTCTTCTTTTTCCTTTTTCTTCTTTTTTTCTTCTGTTTTATTTCTTCTTTTTCCTTTTTCTTCTTTTTTTCTTCTGTTTTATTTCTTCTTCTCCTTTTTCCTTCTGTTTTATTTCTTCCTCTCCCTTTTTCTTCTTTTTTCTTCTGTTTTATTTCTTCTTCTTTTTTTTCTTCTGTTTTATTTCTTCTTCTCCTTTTTCCTTCTTTCTTATTCTTCTCATTCTTTTTTTATTCTTTCTAACCTTTTTCCCTTCTTTTCTCCCTTAAACTGAATGAGAAAGAAAGAAAGAAAAATTAAACATAGAGAAAAACAGATGAAAAGGAGAAAAAAGGGTAAAAGAAGAATTAGAAAAAGGGAAAAAGGAAGAAGAGTGTGAGAGGGATGTCATATCTTTCTTTCCTTTTTATGAATGTGTGTACAACTTTTACTTTCTCTCTCTCTCTCTTTCTTGCTTGTCGTTTATCCTTTTTCCCATTCGCTCGACGAGACTCTTAAAAAACGTTGTTGAGGTTTAGTCGGGTTTAACTGATCGGAAAACGTGCTTCTTACTCAGAGATAAGGGATAGCATTATATCCAACCATCCCCTCCCCCCTTTTCGCCACAAGTAAACTGCGTGTGTAGAGAATCTCGTAACCATCCATTTCTTTTTTATTATGTTATCCAGCTTTGAAGCTTCCCATCGAAAAAAAAATACAAACTACATATACATATACCCATCTTAAACTGTCACTGCATGCAAATAATGTATTTTCCGCCCTCGATTTTTATCGCGAAAATATTTTTTATACACCATGAAGTTGGAGAAAGGCGTTTTTTTTCTCCTGCTGAAAATATATTTTTCTTTTTTTCACATTTTATAAATGTAATTTTCTTCTTCGATATTATATATTTTTTTTTTGTTTTCTTTTTTCATTATATTTTCTTATTTATTTATTTTCTATTTTATTATTTTCTTACCTTTACTTTACATGTATTTTATAATTATTATTTAATTTTATTATTTTACTATTTTAATTTTAAGTACCTACATTAATTTTCTATTTTAAAAAACGAAAAAAAAAGACATTACTAACAATTAATCTAGATGAAAAATGAAATAAACTTTATTTATAATTATAAATATTGACAAAATTTAATTTAAAATTTACATTTCTGTATTTGTATATTATAAATAGTTATAAAAATAGTTTTTTAAGGAAAATATTTATAAAAAAAAATTGCAAGGAAATTTAAAAACAAAAATGTTTTCTTTTGCGCAGGCTAAATTGGATAAAACTCATAATGGGAAGCCATCGAGAGTGATTCACATCAGAAACATCCCTAATGAAGTGTCTGAAACGGAAATTATCCACTTGGGCGTTCCATTTGGTCGAGTCACCAATGTTCTTGTCCTCAAAGGCAAAAATCAGGTCAGTGGGAAAAAAAAGAAAATACTTCTCCTTCTTTTTTTTATATCAATTTTCAATTTAGTTTCTTCAACTGGTCGAATCAGTGTTTACGGATAAATTTAAAAACTGCTAATTTAAAAAATGTTTATTTAAAAAATCTTAACTTAAAACTAAAAGCAAAAATTCTACTAAATTTATAGCAAAATAGTTGCAAAAATAAATGCAAAAATACTTGCAACTATAAAAGTTGTTTCAATTGTCAATAGTTGTGAGTAAAAGTAGTTCCAATTGTCAATAGTTGCACCTAATAATTGTAAATAAAAATTGGTTCAAAAATAGTAAAGTGTAATAATAGTAAAAATAACAAAACAAGTATAAATAGTACAAACAGCAGAAATAGTAAAATTAAAAAAAATGTAGTAAAAAAATAATAATAGTAAAAGTAACAAAAAATTAAAAATAGTATAGAAGTTCAAAAATAGTAAACTGCAATTAATAGCAAAAATAATTAAACGTAATAATAGTAAAACTAATGAAAAAGTAAAAATAGTACGAAAAGCAAAAATATTAAAGTTGAATTAAGAGTAAAAATAGTAAAAATATAAAAGTGTAATAATAGTAAAAGTAACAAAAAATTAAAAATAGTACAGAAGGCAAAAATAATAAACTACAATTAATAGCAAAATGAATTAAGTGTAATAATAGTAAAACTAACAAAAAAATAAAAATAGTACAAAAAACAAAAATAATATAGTTGAATTAATAGTAAAATTAGAAAAGTGTAATAATAGTAAAAATAGTAAAAATAGAGAAGTGTAATAATATTAAAAATAGTAAAAATAGAAAGGTGTAATAACAGTAAAAATAGTACAAATAGCAAAAATATGAAAGTAGAAATAACAGCAAAAATAGTAATAATAAAAAATCAGTACTAAGACATAGTACTTTTTACAATACTAACAAGAATATATACTGAATTTCGTTCTGAATTTTCCCCCGAAAAAATGTATTTGTTCAAGGTGAATTTATTTATTACTATATTTCAGTATATATAGAATATAATTGCATATTGTATTATATTCAATTAGGTATGCAATTGGTTAACCAATGTTGTGCAATAGTTGACTGAAACAATCGAATCAATGAATTGACAATTGGAGTTTATCAATTATCCGACCCTCGATGATCGACGACAAAGGCGAACATCCCTCATTTACCCCTCTCTATGGATAATACCTTCCCTCGCGGTCCATTGCAAAGCTACGTGAGTTCATCGTCTAAATCAATCATTGATTTCAAATAATGTTAGAATATTTTCCTACATATATTATTAATTCAGGCACTCCATTCTCAAAAATATTTAATTACAATTTTATTTTCATTTCTCACCAAAAATTCCTTCTCTTCATTCTCTCAAAATCGTAGATTGATTAATTGATAAACAAAATACGAAGGAAATTAAGTCATGAATTAAATATAATGTACTAGAAAAATTAGTTTAATAATTTAGTAAAATATTAAACAAATTAAGTTAAAAGTTATTAATTCAATAAAATACTAAATAAATTCAATTATTAATTAAACAAAATGTTAAACAAATGAGATTGTTTATTAAACGTAATACTAAACTAATCAAATTAATTATTAAACAATATATTAAACAAATAAGGTTATTATTTAAACATAATACTAAACTAATTAAATTATTAATTAAACAAAATTTTGAACAAATAGGATTATTATTAAAACAAAGTACTAAACAAATTAAAATAATATTTAAACAAATTACTAAAATTAATTGACTAATTAAACAAAATAAACAATTAATTGAAATATCATTAAAGAAATAAAACAACTAATAATTTAACTTATAAACTAATTAATTGACTAGTCAATTAATTAACACAAAAATAGAGAAATAAATTGAGTTAATAATTAGCTAATAAATAAATAAAGAAAATAACAAAAGTTGGTTTCGGAATATTATTATGAACAAATCGATAAAAAGAAAATATAATTTTACTAGTAGATTAATTAATTAACTCATAAATAAAGAAAAAAATTAACTAATTAACTAGGGAAATAATTTATCAATTTACTTATCAGCTGATAAATAAAGTTATTATCGCAATTAAAATAATATTACTACATAAATTAACTAATAAATCAATGAAGTAGTAATTATTAATTTACATTAATTAATTACATTAATAACCAGTAAATTAATTAATTGACTTTTAAATAAAAAAATGAATTATTTAAATAATTCAATAAATATAAAAATTATAAATTCACTATTTTATTAGCTAATAAATAAATAAACTAACAAATTAATTTACTAGTAGGATAATTAATTGAATATTAAATGTTAACTGATAGATAAGTAAATTAAATAATTAGTTGATAGATAAACAAAATAGTGAATAAACAAATTAATTAATTAATTAGTAAATTAATTAATTAATTAATTAGTAAACTAAGTAATTATTAGTAAACTAATTAATTTAACTAGTAAAATAATTAATTTAACTAGTAAAATAATTAATTAACTAGTAAACTAATTTTATAGTAAATTAATTAATTGACTAGTTAGTTAATTAATACATAAATTAATTATTTAATACAAAACTAAAAAATTAGTTGTTTAATAAATAAACACAATGAACATTATTTACTAAGTTAACAATTAGTTTATTAATTACATTCAATTATTTATAAATTTCCGAATTAAATTATAACAATTTTTGAACAAATAGTAAAAAAAATGTTTTTGTAAAATATATATTTGGGAATATAGATTTTTGTTATTCTAAGTCTTGTTGTTTTCGGTGGATGAGAGAGAGAGAAATTCTGAAGAGATTTCGCGTGAAGAGTCGTGGAGTCGGGCGGCTGAGGGTGGTCTTGGAAAGGGATTAAATTTCAACACTGAGTATTCATCATAGCTTACGAAGCGCGCGCGGAATATTTGAATAACTTGTAAATCAAGTGAATACGGATTTGAAGGTACGCCACGATTTTGTGTGCCGTTGCTTTCTCATCACCTAGCTGATGTGCAAACGCAAGCATCTCATCATTTATGAATTATAAGATTAGTTTTGTTCAATAATAATACAAACGTAAAAAAATATTTCAGAAAAAAAAACTCTTATCTTCAATGCTAAAAAAGTAATTTATTAAATTATTACTAGTGATGAGTAGCATCAATTATAATTACTAGTCATTATAAATAGTATCAATTATAATTAATAGTGATTATTATTCGTAACAATTATAATTTCAAGTGATTATTATTCGTAACAATTATAATTTCTACTTTTCTAGTGATTATAATTTGCAACAAATATAATTGCTACTGATTATAATTAGCAACAAATATAATTACTAGTGATAAGTAGCATCAATTATAATTTATCAACAAATATAATTACTAGTGATTATAATTAGTAACAATTATAATTACTAGTGATTATAATTAGTAACAATTATAATTACTGGTGATTATAATTAGTAACAATTATAATTACTAGTGATTATAATTAGTAACAATTATTATTACTAGTGATTATAATTAGTAACAATTATAATTACTAGTGATTATAATTAGCAACGATTATTATTACTAGTGATAATAATTAGTAACGATTATTATTGCTAACAATTTTAATTAACGAAAATAATAAACACTAGTTACTACAAGTAGAAACAATTATTATTAATAGTTGCTATCAATTATAATCACTAGTATTTATAATTTATCCGAATTATAATTACTAGCAATTATAATTGTTATTCCAGTTGCAAATATTAATAATAACAATTGTTTCTACTTTTAATAACTAGTGTTTATTATTTTTGTTAATTAAAATTATTAGTAATAATAATCGTTACTAATTATAATACCTAGTAAATAAAATTGTTACTAATTATAATCACTAGTAATTTTGATTGTTACTAATTATAATTACTTGTAATTATATTTATTGATAATTATAATTGATGCTGCTTATCACTAGTCATTATGTTTGTTGCTAATTATAATCACTGCTGATTATAATTGTTACTAATAATAATCACTAGTAATTATAATTGATACTATTTATAATGAATAGTAATTATAATTGACGCTACTTATCACTAGTAATTGTATTTGTTGGTAATTATAATCCCTAGCAATTAAAATTGTTACTAATTATAATCACTAGTAATTACAATTGATAGTAATAATGACTAGTAATTTTGTTTCTTGCGAATTATAATCACTAGCAATTATATCTGTTACTAATTATAATCACTGGTATAATTCTGATTCTAATTTTTTTCCTATAATTATAATCGCTAGTATAATTAAAATTCTAATTTTCTCCCTCATTATAATCACTAGTATAATTATAATTCTAATTTTTTTTCCTAATTATAATTATTACAATGATTGTTAATGTGCAGATTATTATTGAGCCGAATCAGTTAGGAGACAAATGAATAATTTTTAATTAGTAGACAAATGAATGAATTAATAAACACGATGGTAAATAATAATTGGAAGGTCTTTCTTCTGAGACGGTGTAAATTGAAATTGGAATTTAAGAGCAGCTTGTGTATCCGGATGATAAACCCGTTAGCGAAACTATGATCATAATTTCGGGGTCGCGGTGTGTTTTATCGTTAATGAAAATCAGAGTTATGTGCAAGGGAAAATCGACGCTCGAAATTTAAACCAGTTGGAAAATGAGGGGCTTACTGAAAGTCGTTGGACGTAGATCAAACAGGACTCGATTGGCTTTTAGAAATTAGCATCGCTCGATGATTCGCGTTTATATATATATAGCAATTTGAAATTATTATATGCGTGCAACGATATCGTTACAAGGATTCTCTTTCTATATATATATATATTTGCATCTCTCTTTCTCTCCATATATGTCGGATAAATATACATTGTACGTTTAATTATTAAATGTACATCCGTAGGGGGAAAGAATGTACATACATTCCGGTGAAAATATATTTATACATGAATATAGATATATATATGTGACAGTCCACGAGAGAACGTGCCTTAGCTCCCGAATGTGAAGTTTACGGGAAACGTATTAGAAGCTGGGCCTTCCTGATTGGTTCAAATTATGCTTATGTTTGAACATTTATAACAAAAAAATCTATAAGTAAAAAGTATTTTTGACTTCTGTACCTGAAAGAGGAACTCAAAATCTATAAAGTACTATTAAAATTCGACAGTAATTTTTTGGGAGCTAAGGCACGTTTTGTCGTGGACCGTCACATATATTTATACATTGTTCATAATATTACTATTTACTCTGTATAGTATATTATATGCAATTTTCGTAATGTTTACTCTATGAGTAAACATTAGTTTATATTTATTTATTTTAGTAGGACTTAGTTTACAATTTTTTCTAAACTATAAACAAAACTACAAGTATTTAAACTAATAATTTTTAATAATAATAATAATTATAATTATTTTTAATTTCTGTCGAACACTACTAATTATAAAATATAAGTAATTATTATTAATGCTCACTATAATTGTTACTAATTATAATTATTGTTAAATATAGTTGTTAATCATTTAAATAGTTAGTTCTTCTATCTAATACTAATTTTAATTATTCTAACTATTTATTTAATTTTTTAATTATTTTCATTTATTATTATTAAATTAATTATTTAATTAATAAATTAAATTTAAATAATTACTTAATTATTTTAATTATCCTTGTTTGCAATTAGAATTTTTAGTAATTATAATTATTAGTAATTGTATCAGTAGTAATTGTAATTAAAATGCAAAATACAATTGTTATTAATTATAATTATTTATAATTGTAATGATTAGTAATAGTATTTGTATTTATCAGTAATTAATCGTAATTTTAATTATTCGTAATTAGTAACTAAAACTGTTACTAATAACAGAAGTAATTTGTAATTAGTAATTGTTACTAATTTTAATTAATTTCAATCGCTTGTGATTACAAATATTATTTATTATAATGTTTGCTTATTACAATTGTTACTAAAGAAATAAATCATTGATAGTAATTACTAGCGATTAAATAATTTTTATTAATTAAAATTGTTACAGCAACCATAGTTGTAACATTCGCAACTAATTATAATTATTCGTAAATAGTAATTAGTAATTAGAATTCTAGGTAATTATAATCACAACTATAAATTTGTTTTTGGTTTTAATTGTCACTAATTAATAATTATATTGATTATAATTTCAGTGTTTTAATTACTAACAATTTATTTATCAATTTAGTAACAAATTATAATTTTTACCAAATGTAAACGATAATACTCGTATTTTAGTTACAATTAATAATTTCAATTATCAGCAATAGTTATTAGTTAATAATTAAATTTGTTTTTAATTTACAACTGTTACAAATTCATTAGTAGAAACTAGAAAATTCTAAATTTAAATTTACAATATGTTAATGCAATATCCAAAAAAGAAAATTCAAAAAAAAAAAAAAATTGAGAGAAAATTAGGGAGCGAAAAAAGAAATGAGGAATGCGAATGAAAAAAGAAAACAAGTTGGTAATGAATTAATTAGAGGCAAGTTTACTTACTGAAATGATAATTTCAGGAAGAGAGGAGAGATTCCACACCTGGTTTTCCGCGAATTACTTTCATTAATTAAAAGACCTGCTCTCTCTGTCTCTCTCCCTCTTTCTCTCTCACTCTGGGTTTTGAAATCTAATTTTTCAACTAGAATAACCCCATTCCGAGAATCAAAGGCTATTGCGCATCATGAAAACGGGCAAATGAATGACATAAAGACAATGAGTGGTTAATCTCTTCTGTTTTATAAAATGGGTAATGGCAATAGAGAGAGAGAGAGAGAGGGAGAGGGAGAAAATTCCTCTCTCATTATCGACGTTGGCGAAATCATTTTTTCCCCTTGTTTTTTAAACAAAATTATTTAGTTTCATTTATAAAGAAAATGAAGTGATTATGAATATATAAAATAAAATTTTATTTGTTTATATTTTTTAAATTGTTTACATAATTATTTATTAAGTTTCTCATTAATTTATTCATTTATTTATTCAGTTATTTCGTTATTTGTTTAGTTAATTGTTTCATAATTTGTTTATTAATTTCTTTAGTAATTTGTTTACTCATTTATTTAGTTATTAGATATAATTATGTGTTTATTTAATAATTTATTTATATTTTGTTTATTAATTTGTTTATTCGTTTTTTTACTCGTTTATTTGGTTATTTCTTCACTCGTTTGTTTATTATAGTTTGCTTATTTTTTAGTTTCTTTTTTAATTGATTTATATTTTGTTTTTTAATTTGTTTATTAATTTGGTTATTTATTTGTTTATTCATATGTTTACTCATTTATTTAGCCATTTGTTTACTTTTTTGTTCACTAATTTGTTTATTCATTTGTTTACACATTGATTTAGTTATTTGTTTACTCATTTTTTCGTTTACTTACTTGATTAATTATTTGTTTAATTACTTGTTTATTTATTAGCTAATTCATTTGTTAATTCATTAATTACTTCATTTATTTAGCTATTTGATTATTCATTTATTATTTCAATTAGTTGTGTACTTATTTGTTAATTTATTTGTTTAATTATCTGTTTAATTATTTGTTTAATTATCTGTTTAACTATTTGTTTAATTATCTGTTTAACTAATTGTTTAATTATCTGTTCAACTATTTGTTTATTCAATTAGTTAATTTATTTGTTCTTTCCTGACAATGTTTTCATTTCTTTATTCACTTGTTCATTGCTTAACTTCATTAAAAAGAAAACATTTAAACCAAGTGATCAAAAAATCATATTAATTTAAACATTTCCTTAATTATCATTAACAGAACCAAGTGATATCTTACGATTATTTTTCATCATTTGTTTAATTATTTATTTATTTGCGTAATGACGCACACATCGGTGCTAATCGTTGAGCCAATATTCGGCGTAAACCCGACAGAGCAAACGTGCTTTTGGAAAGACAAATAGCTTGTGCCTCCCACTTCTATAAACTGTATCGCATGTATACGCGACCGGATACACTGTATTTCCGGTGCTAATGCGCATGTAATTTGCACCGAGAGTTAAATCTCTTCGACTCTCTATAATCTAATGCGGCGAACCGGAGCCATCGGTGCATTATTTTAATCCTCTTCACATAAACAAATCGGGCGCATGATACTTCTCTCTCTCTCTCTCTTCCTATTTATATATTTATAAACGAAATTCATAAATTCCAAATTCTCTTATGGTAGTGGAGGAGCAAAATTTAATGCGACATTTTTTTCAAGGATTACTTGTACCACTAATGATTGGTACTAACAGTTCTTGGTACCAACAATTTTTGTTATTAACAATCTTTGGTACCGACCATTTTGGTTGGTACCAGCAATTACTTGTACCACTAATGATTGGTACTAACAATTTTTGGTACCAACCATTTTTGTTATTAACAATCTTTGCTACCAACCATTTTTGGTATTAACAGTTTTTATTACTGATCAATTTTGGTGCCGACAATGATTAATGCCAACAATTAATGATACCAGGGACAATGATTGTCACCGATGATGAAAGGTACCAACAATGATTGACACTAATAATACTTGATTTCATGATTGATGCTGATAATAATTGGTACAATGATTGATGCCAAAAATAATTAGTACAATGATTGATGCCAATAATCATTAGTACAATGATTGATGCCAATAATCATTAGTACCAACAACTATTGATGCTAGCTATTAGTAATACCAACAATTTTTTATACCAACCATTAAAGATATCAACAATTATTCATACCAACAATTGTCGTTCTTAATAATTGTTAGGACCACTAGTTTGGTGGGAATAACACTTGGCTCCGAAAATTGTAAGTGCCAATCACTATTGACCAAAAATTGTCCGTAACATAAACTTTAAAAACCAATATTGTTGTTGGTAGCAATAATTTTTAGTGCCAACAAAGACTATCATTAAATTTTTTTTGGAAATTGTTAGTGCCAATCACTATTGACTAAAAATTGTTCGTAACATAAACTCTAAGAACCAATATTGTTGTTGGTAGCAATAATTTTTAGTGCCAACAAAGATTATCATTAAAAATTTTTCGGACCGAAAGTTATTGACACAGAATATAAGTGGTACTAACAATTACTCTTACCAATAATTATTGATCATATGAATAATTTTTGATACATTAGATGGTTGGTATCAAAAACTTTTGGTATCGAAAATTATTTGTCTCAAACATCGTTAGTCTCGAAATTTATTAGAGCCAATCATTGTTGATGCCATTAACGGTTGGATGGTATAAAAAATTGTTGTTCCTAAACATTATTAGCGACAATACTTGTTGATATAAAAAATTGTTGCTACCAACAATAATTAGTGTTATTGGTTTTCATCACTGACAACTTTTGATACCAACAATAATTAGTGCTAATAGTTTTCATCACTGACAACTTTTGCTACCAACAATAATTAGTGCTAATAGTTTTCATCACTGACAACTTTTGGTACCAACAATAATCGTCAGTCACAATTTTCGCGACCTAGAGTTATTGATGCAAAACATTATTGATACTAACCATTATAAACCAAAATTATCGGTACCAATAATTAATGGTAGAATAATTTTTCTATAAAGTAAAATAAATATTAATAAAACTTTGTATGCGATAATACATCAATTTTTAATAAAGCAGAAAGCAAATGTTTGCATAATAAACTGAGATAAGTTTTTATAAACATCAACATTTGGAAGAAATTCTCCAAAACCTTGTTTATAATAATTCCTCTCCATAAACAAGTTTATAATTAAAATCAGAAATTATGAGAAGTTAATAAAAGAAAAAAAAATTCCATTAAAGTTTATTATAAAGAAGAAGAAGAAGAAGACTCCTCTCATTCTCTTTGAATGTTTCTCTGTGAAAATTAAATTTTCTCCTTCTATATTTTGAGATCAGTTCTCTCTGTGCTTGAGATTATAATTGTATAGCCTTTAGGGTAGTTTGAGGCTCATTGAAGTCCAAGAGTAGAGAGAGAGAGAGAGAGAGAGAGAGAGAGAGAGAGAGAGATAAAGAGAGAGTGAATTACAAAATGCGTGTACGCAGGGCAATAGACGGTTGGTAACGAGCTGAGGCTCCGAGCGGTAACAGATAACTTAACTAACTTACCGGAAACTTGGCGAATCAAAGCAAATAGTCGGAAAGTGCCCGCGGGGGTCATCCTTCTCTCCCGCAACTCTACATCCGTTTTAACAGTAAACTCGATTTTCCAGATAAACCACCGAGGCTACATTGTATTTGTTTACTTGTAGTTCCACCGCGCGCTTCGACTCACTTCTATATATATATAAACGACGACATGTTAATCGTAGCTGTGTTTCACTTTGGTATCGAATTGCTCCCAGGCTCGTTGATTTGCATCTTTTCCCCTACATTTCTTTTTTTTTTTTTTTTTTTTAATCGAAAATGTCATTTGCTTTTAATTCTCCTTTACAATTTCTTTGAAATTAAATCTGTTTTTTTATCTGTTACATTATTTTTTTATTTATCCTTTTTAACAAAATTATACTTTTCTTGTAAATAAAAATTTTTGTCAATATTCTTTTTTTTTGTATTTTATTTATTATTTATTAATTAATTTATTATTAATTAATTGTAATTGTCATCAAATTATTTAGGGCGAAATTAAAAGTTTAATTAGTATTTAAACCTAAATTAAAAGTTTAATTAGTATTTAAATCTGAATTAAAAGTTATTCATTGATTAAGGCCATTTTAACGGCTCATGATTGGTTGATTGAGGATTAAATCATTAATTAATTTTTAATAGATATTATTGAAACAGGCCCTTAATGATTTATTTTTGTTATTTTACTTTTATAAAAACTACCATTATACCTATGAATAAATAAATAAAAAGATAATTTTTAATATTTAATAAAATTAATTAGCAATATTATTATTATTAAATAGCTTTGTTTGACAAATCGAGAATATAAAAGTATTTTTTCAAGACTTATAAGAAAATAGTTTTTGAAATTAAAAAATTACGAACTTTTAGAAAAATTAGCATTAAAAAATAATGTTTATTTATTATATGCTTTTCTCGATTTAAAAAATTTGTTTGACTGATCTAAATTATAATAATTTTTCTCCTTTTTAGTTATAAAAATTAAAAATATTAAATCAAATTAATTGATAAAAAATTTTGATTAAGAAATAAAAAATATACTTACTTCATACACAATCCTTTTTTTCTGTAAAAAAATTTCGTTTGACTGATCTAAATTAAAAAAAAATATTTCTCCTTTTTATTAATAAAAATATTAAAACAAATTGTTAAAAAATTGCGATTAGGAAATAAAAAATATACTCTTTGTATACACAATTTTTATTTTTTAATTACAATACTGCTTTATTAAATTCAATTTTTTTTGTTTAAACAAAGAAAAAAAAATGTTAATAATTTCTATTTGTAGATTAAAATTTTAATTGAAAATAAAATTGAAACTTTTAAAATTTTTTGAAAAAAAAGAAAAAAACGTTGTTTAAAAAATGTAATTTATTTACAAATTTCTGTGATTGTAAAATTTTTAAAAAAACATCGATAACTTCTTTTTCAAATAAATATTTAATAATTGTTATTTTTCCATAAAAATTAAGATATTTAAAAAATTTGAAATTGATGCCTTTTTGGAATATAAAATAATTAAATTTGTGTGTACAATTTTATTAAAATTTGTTTCAAATTAAATTCTTTTTGGCAAATTTCAATTAAAATAGAAGATATTAAATATCATTGAAATTAGTAAAATCTGTGAATATAATTGAAATTACAATAATAATTTTATTGACAATAATTAAGAAAATAATTTAATATTGAAGAAGAATTTTGTTGTTTATACAGAAAATTAACTAATTCTTTAATCTTTTAATGTTTTTTTTTATTGTTACTATTTATTTTCTAATTTATTGAATTACTTATTTAATATCACGAAATAATTTGCATTAGTCATCCTAAAACACAATCAAAATCAGCAAATTTTTCCCATTTTTCTCTTTTTTTATTTTTCTTTTTTCTGTACAACGAGACAATTGATTTTTCCTGCACTTTTAATTATTAACCAAATTTTCGCTAAATTTTTTTACTTCATTCTATTTAAATATTTTATCCTCGTAAATGGAATTCGTGTATTATTTATCTAATAGAAAGAGTTCTATTCTTTTTTTCTTTTCTTTTTGTGTCAATGACAAAAAAAAAGTGTATAAGGATTTTCATTTGAAAAAATAGTTCTAGAGAAAAAAAAATAAAGAAAAGGATAATTTATGTAAAAACTGATGACAGAGTAGTGATGACCTAAAAAGAACATTGATTTTCTTTTTTTCCTTTTTCTTTTTTTTTGTTGCTTTTTTTAAATTGAAGGAATTTTTTTCCTCTTTTCTGTTTTTTTTCCCTTTATATTTATTGGAAATTACAGAAAAGATAAAAGCGAACTTTATGTAGTAGAAGTTTATAATTTTATTTCAAAATAATAGTAAAATAGAAAATAGAATTGAGAGAAAGTAAGAGAGAGAGAAGAAAAGAGGGATGGGTAAATAAAAATAGAGTAATAATAATAAAAAAATGAAATGGAACAATGATGATAAATGAAATAGTAAAAAAATTTAATAAAAAAATATAATAATAATAAAAATAAAAATAATAATAATAATACTAATACTAATAATAATACTAATACTAATAATAATACTAATACTAATAATAATAATAATAATAATAATAATAATAATAATAATAATAATAATAATAAGGAAATATTAGAAGTAAAAAGAGTAAAAATTTAATAAAAGTAAAAAGAAAAATAATAAAAGTAAATAAAAAAATAACTTTTCTTTTACTTGCGAATATAAATTTACAAATCTTTAAGTTAAATGTTTTAAAATTAATTTAATTTCGTCTGTAATATTTACGTTAAAAAATTGTACGATTACAATTTAAAAACCCGTGTGTTTTGAATAAATAACTAACTTAATAAATAAATATTTTTTAAATTAAAAAATTGTACTTTCAATATTTTGAAAATAATAGTTACTTTCATTTATTTTAAATAAAATTACAAATTTTTTTAATGCAAAAGTTAATAATACAAATTTTTTGAATAAAAAAAGTTAAAATCACATTTTCTTTAAATTAAAAAGTAAAAATAACAATTTTTAAAAATTAAAAACTTAAAATAACAAACTTTGTACATTCATAAATTAAAATAACAAATTTTGTAAATTCATGAATAAAAATAACAAACTTTGTACATTCATATGAATTACAAAAACAAATTTCGTAAATTCGTGAATAAAAATAACAATTTTTGTAAATTCATGAAAAAAATAACAAATTTCGTAAATTCGTGAATTAAAATAACAAATTTCGTAAATTCGTGAATAAAAATAACAATTTTTGTAAATTCATGAATAAAAATAACAAATTTTGTACATTCATGAATTAAAATAACAAATTTCGTAAATTAACGATTAAAAATAACAAATTTTGCACATTCATTAATTAAAATAAAAAAATTTCGTAAATTCACGATTAAAAATAACAATTTTTTGAAATTAAAATATTCATTTTCAGCGATAAAAAGAAAATTTACAACTATCGTAAAATTTCAATTAGAAAAATTGATGTTTGGAAAGGGAGAAAAAAATTTCCCCAGTATATCCATATTAAGGTGCGCTCACAGTCTTCAAGTATATATATAGGTGAAAAAGCAAGCGCAGGTGTCAGATAACGAGGTTTCACACACATCATTGATCTTATCGTTTGTGACTCTTTTATCGACACTCGTTTCCTTCGATGGTGTAGATTTTTCCACTTATTTTTTTTTCTTCTACCCTTACACTTTTCTTCAAAAACTTTAGTACCTGATTCTCTCACAGACACACACCATTATTCCCTCCCTCCCCCACTAGCCTATTCAACTTATGAATACACTTAAAATACACGTCACGCGTGCACATAAATATCGTCCGAGTGCCAAGTATGTGGATAATTGGCACGTAGCTCACAAGCATATAACCTTGTGAGCATTTTTCTATTCTTATCTTTTTTTTTTTTAAAGAAAGCGAAAAAAGTTTTCGAAAAAATAAAAAAATAAAAAAAATTCCTAAATAGAGAATTTAAGAATCGAAACGAAAAAATATCAACAAAAAATCGTTAAAATCTTTTATATTTTTATATTCAGGTCAAATTTTTATTTTAATTAATGAATGTACAAAATTTGTTATTTTTATTCATGAATTTACAAAAATTGTTATTTTTATTCACGAATTTACGAAATTTGTTATTTTAATTCATGTGAATGTACAAAATGTGTTATTTTTATTCATGAATTTACAAAAATTGTTATTTTTATTCACGAATTTACGAAATTTGTTATTTTAATTCATGTGAATGTACAAAATGTGTTATTTTTATTCATAAATTTACAAAATTTGTTATTTTAATTTATGAATGTACAAAGTTTGTTATTTTAAGTTTTTAATTTTAAAAAATTGTTATTTTTACTTTTTAATTTAAAGTAAATGTGATTTTAACTTTTTTTATTCAAAAAATTTGTATTCTTAACTTTTGCATTAAAAAAAAATAAAAAATTCCTAAATAGAGAATATTTAAGAATCGAAATGAAAAAATATCAACGAAAAATCGTAAAAATCTTTTATATTTTTATATTCAGGTCAAATGATTTCGGTTCTTTATTTGGAATATTGAGCTTTTTTAGATTTTTCTGTATTTTTCCCCATTTATATAGACGAAAAGTTGTAAAAAAAAAGAATTTTAGCGTTTATTGTAAATTAAAAAAAAGAGAGAAAAAATGGGGAATATTCCTTTGTTCGGTGGAACAATTTTTCGAATGAATAGAAACGAAAATTTTGTTATATTTTCTGCTTTTGTACTTTTTATAAAAAAAAAATTTTTTTGTTTAGGATAAAATGCCAATTGTTTTAAAACATTAAAATTTTCTTTTCCCGTAGTGGAATAAATTCTACTGCGAAAATCGATAGTTATAATAATTATACCAAATTTAGAATTAATTGATTTCATTTTTATTCGGTTTTAATTTGATGCTGCTTTCAATTTGCACTTAATTAATATTTTTATTCATTAAAATTTACTTTGGTTTATATTCTAATGTATTTAAATTTACTTTCTTTTATTTTTTATTTTATTTAAATTTACTTTGTTTTATATTTTATTTTACTTTTTATTTTATTTTATTTAAAACCCGTTTTCGAAAATACCGTAAAAATTTAAATTAGCTAAATTTTAATATTTAATATTCTTTTATTATTTTATTATTAATTATTTATTTATTTTTATTTTAATTGTGTTTCTTTACTTTTTTATTTTATTTTATTTTATTTTAAAAGCAGTTTTCGAAAATACAGTAAATAATTAAATTAGCTAAATTTTAATATTTAAAGTACTGCAAAATTTTATTTTTAATTTTCTACCATCTCTTTCGAGTATTAAAATTGTTTCACTAGATTTTCGTGAGACATTTTTCTTAAATAATCTTTTCAGGTTTCTTTTAAGAAAGACAGGTAATAAATTATCAAAAAGTGTGAATTTAAGCAGGAAATACGATAAAGTGAACTCTTTTACTTAGCAAAAGTGGGGGTTTTGCCTTTTTTTTATTATGAATAATTTAGTTAAGTATGTAAATTTGCATTCTTGGCATGCAAATGCTCTTGGAAGAAAAGCTTGCACATAATAAATTAGCCTCTTAGGATTTTTATTTTTTAATTTTTTTTATTTTTTTTAGGGTGAGACCAGACCTAATTACTCGCAGGTTGATGATTGAAAGGAACAATTATTGCTATGATAGTAGCAACCATTAATTACTGGTGTTGTCAATTTTTGATGCTATCGACTGGTGGTGGAATTTATTATTCCTACTATCGGTCAATTTTCGGTTTCACGAATTTTGGACACTATTAATTACCATTACTGGTTATTTTTGACACTATTAATTTAATTACCATTACTACTTATTTTTGACACTATTGATTACCATTACTACTTATTTTTGACACTATTAATTACGATTGCTACTTATTATTGACACTATTAATACCTACTACTACTAATTTTTAATTGATAATGTCAACTAGTGGTACCAAAAATTAATAGCATTAACTAGTGGTACCAAGAATTGATAATGTCAACTATTGGTACCCAAAACTGATAGTGTCAACTGGTGGTTTTAAGAACTGATAATATTAATTAGTGGTACCAACAATTAATAGTATTAACTAGTGCTACCAAGAACTGATAGTATCAAATAGTGGTAAATTAATGGTATTAACTAGTGGTACCAAGAATTGATAATGTCAACTAGTGGTACCAATAATTGTTACTATTAACTGTAGTGGTACCAGCAATTCAGAATATAAACCAATGGTACCAGTAATTTATACTACTGCCTAGTTGTACCAAGAATGTTGCGTTGGCAATAGTAACTAGTGATTTTGAGAATTGATACCATTAACCACTGGTTCAAAAAATAATGCTAACTATTGGTACCAAGAATTAAAACTATTAACTATTGGTACCAGTGTATATTTACCTTGCTTTATTCCTTTTGACGACTCTGAACCATAAATATTTTATCAAGAAAATGCCTTTTCGGAACAACAATAAAAATTATTTTCATTGAATTTTGATGATGTATTAAACAGTAAAAAATACTATTTTTATAAGTTGTAGTGGTACTAGTATTCTTAGTAGTAATAATAATAGTAGTAGTAATAATAGTAGTAGTAACAGTAGTAGTAACCGTAGTAGTAACAGTAGTAGTAACAGTATTAGTATTAACTATACATATTTTGAGAGAGCAATAGAAAAACAGAGAGAGGAAGGTATCCTCCTAAAATGCATCAAGTTAATTAATGTATTCATAACAAGTAATATTGAGAAAGTACATTAAAGATAATTGAAAACCCTTTTTAGGAGATATACACAAGCATAGAGGGTATTTTGTCGGATCGACATGAAATGACATAGGTGCAAAGCTTTCCATTTAATAAACAGTCATTTGAAATTGAATCAGACGAGCGCGCGTCCTTCTCTAGAGTTCATTAAATGGATTCCTATTGGTTTGTACTCTTCCCGTCTCATTTTCGTGGTTCCCATATATATATATGTATATATAAAGTCCGTCGCAAAGTCGACCATAGGATAACGGCTGTTCAGAGCGAGGTTTTAATTAATTAGTTAATTAATTTACCATTCAAACGAGAGTGCGCGCTTCTTGCTCAAAGAAGCGTTTTCATACTCTGTGAGGTGGCAATACTACAAATATATTAGTGTGTGTAAATCTTTTACCACTTGGATTCGTTATCTTTCGTCAACATTTATTTCTTTATTTAATTATTAATTAATCATCAATTAATCATTTAAATTAATCGTTTATTAATTAATCATCAATTAATCATTTAAATTAATCGTTTATTAATTAATCATGTTATCAACTAATCAAGTAATCAGTTAATCAAGTTATCAATTAATTTTTTTTTGTTACTTGCCTAATTCTTTTTGTTAATTGTTACCTAACTGTACGGAAATTACACACAATTAAATACCAATACTCTACAAAATAATTATTTTGCCATTTATAATTTACCTTTATTTGAATTTTTATTTAAAATTTTTAATGATTTTAATTTTGTCTATTGAAATACTATTGAAATACGATTTCAGCGTTGAAAGCGAAAAAAAATGAATATCATTGATATGACATAAGTGGGATGTAAGGGAAAAAAGAGGAATGTACATACAATAATATATAGTGAGAAAGAAGCGTCGAGGAAGTTAAATCTATATCGATTGTAGTGTTTGCATGCGACCTGCTCGTTTATTTAAATATGGTCTTTGTCCTCCTTCATTCTCTCTCCCTTTTAACTCTCTTTGCTCCAGTTTTTTTTTATTCTCTTTGCCCTTTTTTTTCTCCTCCTTTAACCACCCTTTTTTCTCTCCTCTTTTTTTTTATTCCTTTTTTGTACCTTTCGATAAGAACTGACTCGGTCGACGGAAAAACGGTGGTGGCCCTCTGCTTTTTTTTTCTTCACCCTTTGGTGTATTTTATGTATAGAAGTGAGTGTGTGTGTGAGCGCTTCTTGAAAAGTGACACTCTTTCCGCGTACACTATACTATAAGCACGTCTCTCGTGTTCAATATTTTTCATCACTTGGAAACATTAAATGGTTCCTGGAACGTGGGAGAAATTTTTTAAACTTGTGAAATAGTCGAAAGAGCAGTTCAATTGGATTCGAGTTGTAGCAGAGGAGACAAAAAAAAAGTTTAGCGAGTTTTATTATTTTTTCAATTTTCACCCTTTTGGAGATGGAATCTTAATTGTTGGTTCAATTCTAGGTATAGGGTGTTTGATATGATTGTATTTTTTAATTTACAAACAAGTTTTTCTTGGAAGAGAAAAGGAAAGAGTGTGATTCGAGTGCTTTCGAACTTTTTTCCCGGGGTTCTAATTATTGTTATTAATTATTGGCAAATATCATTTACGGATGGTAGGGAAACAGTCAAGTGTTTATGTTTGTCATTATCGATGATTGTTGTTGTCGATTCTTGGTTTTATTAATGTTTAGTATCAGCATTGACTGATTATTTGTACCAACCATTAGTGGAATGAGGAATTCTTGATGTTAACCAATATATGTACAAAGAATTGTTGATACCATTCATTTTTTGTTTCAAAACTAATTGGTATCAAGAATAATGATTGATACCAACGATTATTGGTACAGTGATTGGCAGAAACAATAAATGGTACTCACAATGATTGATACTGACAATTATTTGTACCATATATAATTTATAGCAACAATTCTTTGTACCATCAATAATTTGTAGCAACAATTCTTTGTACCATCAATAATTTGTAGCAACAATTCTTTGTACCATCAATAATTTGTAGCAACAATTATTATTGATACCAACCACTAGTGGTACCAACAATATTATTCTCTCCAAAAATTAATAGTGCCAACATTTATTGACAACAAAGATTATAAATGCCAATCATTGGTGGTAACAACGATTATTAATAGTAACTATTAGTGGTACCAACGATTATAAATACCAATCATTGGTGGTAAGAACGATTATTAATAGTAACCATTAGTGGTACCAATGATTATTAATGCCAATCACTGGTGGTAACAACGATTCTTAATGCCAAACATTAGTGGTACCAAAACTAGTTGATATTAAAAATTAGTGATACCATTATTGATACCAACTATTAGTGGTACCAACAATTATCGTTACCATAATCAAAAGTACTATTAATTATTATTCTTGGTACCGTTAATATGTATCAATGAAATGGCACAAAAAACATTGGTTACAATTATTCACATTAATCATTAAGGGTACAGTTTTATTGATGCAAAACAATTATTTTAGTGATACCATTACTTATTGTTGGTACAACTGATGGTTGGCGTTACTAATCAGTGGTACCACTAATTCTTGATGTTATTAATTGTTGGTACCGCTAATGCTTGGCATTAATAATCGTTGGTACCACTAATTTTTGGCATTAATAATCGTTGGTACCACTAATAATTGCAAATAATAATCGTTGGTATCACTAATGCCTGGTATTAATAATCGTTGGTACCACTAATTTTTGGCATTAATAATCGTTGGTACCAATAATCGTTGGTACCACTAATAATTGCAAATAATAATCGTTGGTATCACTAATGCATGGTATTAATAATCGTTGGTATCATTAATGGTTGTTATTAATAATCGTTGGTACCACTAATGATTGGAATTAATAATCGTTGGTACCACTAATGCCTGGTATTAATAATCGTCGGTACCATTAATGATTGTTATTCATAATCGTTGGTACCACTAATGTTTCGTATAAAAAATAGTTGGTACCACTAAAGGTTAGTGTCAATAATTGTTAGTATTACTAATGGTTGCTATTAATAATCATTGGTACCAACAATTTTCGGTATCAATAATCGTCGAAACCACGGACAATCGGTATCAATAATTATTGCTACCAAAAATTGATGCTACCACTTATTGCTACTTTTAAAAATTGTTACCACCAATAATTTCCGGTATCATCAACAGTTTGTACTACAATAGCAATTGGTAAAATATAATCTTTATTCATTGCTTCAAAGTTTTCCTATATAACTTAAAGTTGAACCAATTATCATTTCCCTTTTCTCTTAATTTTCACTAGTTTAAAAATTGTATTTCTTTTTTTTAATCTTTCTAGTTTAAAAATGTTTTTTTATTGTGAATAAACCAGAGCAGAAGGTTAAAAAGCAAATGTAAAAAAAAGAAGAAAACGAAATTCAGGGACAAGTATATTAAGCGTAGCGGCGCGTAGTCGAGAAGTCTCGAGTGGTTTTATTGCATTTGTACCATATTAAGGGATGCTGCGTGCGGTTTAAGTTGTATAGAGTGAAGCTCACTAATGATGGTATTTCAACTCTCATTCGCTATCTCTCAACCACCGCAGCTTATAGTCTGCACTAAAAGGTCTTTAAATTCCAAAATTTCGCCAAATTATTATATTATTATTTTTATTATAATTATTATAACATTTTATTTTATTATCATTATTATTATTCTTTTTATTTCTTTTTTATGATCGTCATTCTTTATTATTCTGTTATTTTTTTCACTAGTTTTACTACATTTTTTATTATTATCCTTTTTTGTTATTTTTTCTATTCATTAATTAATAAAAACTCTATTTTTTAGTAGTTTTACTACTTTTTTGTTATTTTTTCTATTAATTAATTATTAAGAACTCTTGCATATGTGTTTAACCTTAATATTTATTATAAAACAATAATTATTATGTTTAGTGCAAAGATTTATTTAGAAAACTATTAATTATTAGAAAAAAAAATTTGGAAAAATAAAAAAAAAGTGTAAAGGTCGAAAAAAAATGTTTGGCGTAAATTTTTTAAAAATATTTTTCAATCATAGACACGCACATTGGCGTGTATTTATTTTTTTATTCGATTTTCCTTCTTCGACGGACACGTTTTCTCTTCTCGCGCGTCACACATAAAAGCGGGGGAACAACACATTACGAGTGAGAATATTTTTATTTTACACTCGGGTTCTTTTTTTCTCTCTCTTTCCTTTATTTTTCAATTTTGATATTGCTTTCATCGCAAAAGAACAGAAATGTGTGACTCGCGAGACGACGTAAACGAAGCGAAAACAAGACCTTTTGCTGCAGACACATGTCCAGGGCTGCGTGACACGTCATAAACTCTTAAAGGATTATACGTGCCACGTATATATTGTACACACAGAGAAAATGAGTTTTATTTTCCTTGCCCGCCAAAGAGAGGAGGGTAAAAAAAAGAAAAAGAAAAAGAAACGAGAAATGTATTCCAACATAATAAGTGAACACATTATCATTTTTTTTCCACCCACTTGAGGTAAATTTTCTTTGAAAACGGAATTTTTTTTCCACTTCAAATTGAAAACTTTAGCAATTATAAAAAAATTTTAATTACAAACAAAGAAAATTATGTTTAATTAAAGTACAAAGAAAAAAAATTTCCCTGCCTTTCAAAAAAATTAACATTAATTAAGAAAGAATTTTTATTGCAATTTAATTGAAATTAACGTATTTGCGAAAACATTTTTTTTACTTCATTTATAGAAATTAGTAATTAATTCAATTTTTTAATCTATTGAATAAAAAATTCCTTTTTTAAATTAATTTCATTTAAAAATACATCTTTAGGGCAGGAATATTTTTAAACAACTTGATTAAAATTTCATTTTTTAAAACGTAAAGTTTAATTATTATCTTAACTGAAAATTGAATTCTTAAGGGAAGAAATTTTATGAAAAAACAATTTTTTAATTAAATCAATGAAAAACAATTTTTTAATTGAATCAACCAAAGAACAATTTTTGAAATGAATCAATAAAAAAAAACTTTAAAGATAAAAATTAAAATTATAAAACGAAATGTAAGGGAAATTTAATTTTTAGGAAAAATAAATTAACAAAGAATTACAAAAAAAATTTAAATTTTTACATTTTTAAACTTCCCAAATGGAAAGTGTATTAATTTTTTAATATTTAATTATTTTGGGGAGAGAAAAGAATTTCTCTAATTTTAAAATAATACGAGTATTAAAAAATTTAAATAGCAAAAAAAAAATTGAAAGTATTAATAAAGTGACGAGGTATAAAAATGGGAGAAATGAAAATATGCACGATAAGCCGTGTTATTTCAACGATTTTTCCAATGCGCCGCGCACATTCTCTATAATAATTCGTTATCGATAAATGAATTTTTCATCTCTCTGAGTGAGGAAAAACGAAAATTCCGTTTCCAACCACACGCATTTTCCATTTCTGTCCTCCTTCTTTTTTTTTGTAACCTGAAAAAAAATTCTTTAAATTTTTACCCCCTTTCCAATTCCCTTATGGCGCGTGTGTATATTCACATTTTCTCGTTTCCGAAAATCTTTAAATAGAAAAAATTTTTTCTCAATATTTTACCTATACAGTTTTGAATGGAAAAATTTATTTTTTTATTTTTCGACATTAAATCTCGAGAGGGTTTTGACAGATTTTGTTTACTTTTACTATAGGTTCACACGTGAGACTTTTGGAATTTTTTTTTTATTTTTCCAAGGAAAAGAAGAATGAAAATTATTCAAGAGGTTTAAGGAAAAATGTCTTTGGGAAAAGTTTTACTTCTTTTAGGGAATTAAAATTTTTTCTACCGAGAGAATAAAATTCGAATTTTCAGAAATTTTTATAAGAAAAAATTACCAAAAGAATACTAAAAGGAAAATGATTTTTAGTATTATTTCCATTTGAGGAAAAATTTTCACCTTTTAATTTTACTAGAAGTGGTTAAAAATTAATTCCTTACGTTTTTCGAAAGTATTTTCAATTTTGGAAATTTTTTTTCTATTTTTTATCAATTCGAAAGAAATGAAAAATAATTTTGATATTTTTGACAATTTTTTCTATTCAATAATAATTTTCTTCTTTCAATTTTTCGGGGGATTTTTTTAAAGAAAGGAAAAATTATTTCTTTAAATTTTCTGAAAGGATAAGTAATATTTATAAATTCAATTTCAGAAATGAAAGATTGGAAAATTTTTTCTGTTTTATTCATTCGAAAGAAATGAAAAATTATTTTGATATTTTTTTAAAAGTATTTTTGATAATTTTTTCTTTATGACAATAATTTTCGTCTATTAATTTTTTAGAGATTTGTTTAAAGAAAGCAACAAATTATTTCTTTAAATTTTCTGAAGGAATAATTAATATTTATAAATTTTTCAATTTCAGTTGTAAATAAATAATTTCCTCTTCTAATTCTTCTGGAAAACAAATATTTGTTCCTTCTGAAAATTATTTTTTTCTAACTGTAACCGGAAAAAAGGAAGTTTGTTTTTTTTACTCTTCTGAAATAATTTTTTTTTTTATTTCAAAAACAAATTTTTTTTCTTTCCATTTTATTTAAGCAATTAGAAAATTATTTTTCGTTCCTCCAGGAAAAAGAAGAAAATTTTTCAACAGCCCTTAATAATTCGCTTCCTTGGAAAAATTGATTTTTCTTTCCATTATGTAAAAATAGTTTTTATTTATTTATTTTGTAGTTTTTTATTTGTCTTTTAGTTTATTATTTATTTTTTAATTTTTTTTATCTATTTTTTAATTTTTCTATTTATTTTTTTCTAAGAATATTTTTTTTCTTGGGTCTAAAAAGGAAAAAAATTGAACCGAATATAATGCAACCATAGGAAAGTGTTGGAGCGTGAATGTGTAAAGCTTGAAGGTTTTTTTTTCGCGATGGCAATGGATCGAGAGTGCTTTTTCCATAGAGAGAGAGAGAAATAGAGAGGAGAGAAAGAGAGAGAGAGGTCGATGTGAAGCTGCAGATTTTCACTCTTTGATTTATAGTCTTTACTGACCTCCTCCTTCATTTTTCGATTCACCTCCCTCTCTCTCTCTTGTTCCATTCAAATAAAATCGAATCATTTACTTTTTTTCTGTATTTATTATTCTCTCTTTCAAACGTTTTGCGTATAGAAAAAAGGAAATTTTCCTATCATAAAAATTGTTATTGACATGAAATTTGTTTCATTGAATAAAAATATTTTATTTCCTTCTAAACTATTAAAAAATTATTGCGAATTTTTTTTTTATTTCTTTGAATGAAGGATACATTTTTTTATTTGGCTCTAAACAATTAAAAACAGCTTGCAAATCGTTTTCAAATTTTTGCCGAAAGTATTTTTTGTTTTAGTTATTCGCTGATTGAAAATGTTTGACTCTTAAAGTTACTGGAAAATATTTTTCTTATTTCCGAATTTTTTTCTTTTTGCATAAAATTTTTAATAAACGAGTTACAAATAGCCGGGAGAAAATTTTTTTTAATTATATAGAATATTACTAATAAGTAAGAAAAATTTTAATTAGTAATAATTAATAAAGTTAATTAATAATAATATTAGTTAAAAAATAATATTAGTTAATAATAATATTAATAACTAATAATGTAAATTAATAATAATGTTAGTAAATAATAAAGTTTATTAATAATAATATTGGTAAATAATAATGTTAATTAATAATAATGTTGGTAAATAATAATATTACTAAATAATAATTTTAATAAACAATAATGTTGATTAGTATAGCAATGTTAATTATTCTTAATATTAATTAATAGTAATTTTATTTAATAAAAATAATGTATTATTTAATGTACAATATTTTTTTAATTATATGAATAATAAAATAAAATAACAATATAGTAATAATAATAATAATAATTAAAATTAATGATTATGAAAACATTGAATTATTAATAACAATAAAATAATTAACAACTGCAATTGTTACTAATGCCATTAGTTAAAAAAATTTATTTTCGATTAGAATTTAAAAATTTAAATTCACATAGAAACAGAAAATATTTTTAGGAAAAAAAACATCTTTTCAATCAAACGACAACATTTCTTTCTTTAAAGAGAAAAAAAACAACTGTTGAGACCCTTAAATCTCATGTTTATTTATTTTTTTTTTGCCCCCTTTCCATGATGTTCGTGTGTCCTCCCCACGGAAATTAGGAATTAAAAATTGAAAAGGGTCACTTTTATATTTGAAAGGAAAAATCTTTACACACACTGGACACAACAAAACTGCTCGACTTAGGAATGAATAACGAACGGTTAGAATAGGAAAATTGTAGTGTGGCACGCGAAAATTTATGTCGGTCACCCTCGTTTTCTTTTTTCCCTTGGGTACAAGTCGAAATTCAATCGAAATCTGGAATGTGTGTACTGCAGTTTCTATTGAGAATAAGGTTTAAAGGGAGTAAGAGTAGTGGTGGTGGTGGTGGTTCATACGTCACAGCCACCAATAAATTCGTGTTAGTACCTTGAATCGAGCGTCTTTTCACCACCTACTTCAAAAAAAAAAAAAAAAAAGAAAAAAAAACCCTTTTATCCCCCACTCTACTTTTTCTGCTCTACTCTTCGAGGTACAAAAATTGCCTTTCTATCCAATTTCTATTTTCATTCAATTTCCAATTTTACATTTTTTACCATTAGTCCAAATATGATCGATATTGTAATTTGGATTTCCATTTTGAGAATTGGATTTATTTATTTTTTTGCATATTTTGAAAAAATTATTTATTTAAAAAAAAACCCCAAAGGATTAAAATAGCGGAAAATTGTTTTAGTTGTTAATTATTTATTTATAGGCAGGACAAGACTGTTTATAATTGTTTAAGTAATTAAAAAAGTTTTCTATCTAATTTTAATTCGATAAAAAAAAGTAATTTTTACTATACTTTTCTGGTAATTTTATCGTTTCCAAAATTAATTTCAGTAAAATTTTCTACACAGGAATGTAACATATTTTTGACAGAAAATTTTCAATTTAATTATAATTTTTTACCTCAATTACAATTATTTCGAATTTACACAAATAATTATTTTAATTTTAACTTTGAAAAAATTTTTCCCAAGCTAATTTTAGCAGAATCCGGTAAAGTTCACTTCGGACGAATTTTAATGATAAAAGTAAACAGTAAAATACAATTAAAATTTGCAAAAGTCGATGGAAAATAAACGTTAATTTTTAGTAAAAGTTCTGTAAAATTTGCTACCAAGAAATATTTACGCATTTCTACAGTCAATTTAAAAAAAAAATTAATTAATTTTAATTTTATTTCATTGGAAAAAAAATTGTTTTCAGTTTAATTTTTTTAATTTACATTTTCAAGTGATTTTTAGTCGAATTTGGTGAAATTTCCTTCGAATGTAACAATAGAAAAAGCAAATTGTAAAATAAAAGAAATCAAATTTACAAAAGTTGACATAAAAATAAAAAATATTTTTTTTTAAACATTTAATCAAATTTACTAAGGACAAAGTTATGTCAAGTTCGATTCCGAATTAAAATAGTAAAATTTACTCGAATAGTAAAAATAAAATCAGAATCTAAAGAAATAAAATTAATTTATAAAATAAATAAAATTTATAAAATGAATAAATTTTTTTAAAAATAAGTAAAATTTATATCAAATTTTGAATTTTTAGTTTACTAAAATAGTAAAAATTTGCAAACTTTATAAAAAGTAAAATGTTTTCAATATTATTTTTAGAGTAAATTTTGCTCTACGTCGGAAGTAAATTATTGGCAAAAATTTTGTAAAAGTTTCTTCGGACTTTTAATTTCGACTTTCAGTTTGATTATCGTAAACTTTTACTAAAAAAAATTTTAATATGCCTCAAGATGAGTAAATTTTGGTAAAAATTTAATAAACCCACCAATATTTATTTATATACTATATTTACTATTTAATGCATTAAAACTTACTCAACTACTGTAAAATTTTCTTTTAAAAATAGTAAAAGTTGCAACAAAAATAGTAAAATTTTACTTTAAATTCAATCAAATTTAATAGTAACGAATTTTTATCAATTTGTATCACTTTCATTATTATTTTTACGTTTTAGCAAAAATTAATTAAAAATTACTCTAAAAATAGTCACATTTACATCGAAAGTGGTAAAATTTACTCTTAAAGTAGTCAAAATTTACACCGAAAGTGATCAAATTTACTTAAAAACTGGTAAAAGTTTATTTAATTTAATAAAATTTAATAGGAACGGATTTCTATCAATTTGTACTACTGTCATTATCACTTTTACATTTTAGCGAAAATTCAGTAAAATTTACTCTAAAAATAGTCAAATTTACATCTAAAGTAGTAAAATTCACTTAAAATATGGTAAAAGTTTATTTAATTTAATAAAATTTAATTGAAACGAATTTATATTAATTTGTACCACTATCGAAACGTTAGCAAAAATGTAGTAAAATTTACTCTAAAAATTTTTTAATTTACTTCGAAAGTTGTTAAATTCACTCTGAAAATAGTAAAAGTTTCTACAAAAAATAAATAAATTTTAGAAAAATTGAGTAAAATTTACTATAAAATTGTAAAATTCACTTGGAAAGTTGTAAAATTTATTTCAAAAATAGCAAAACTTTCTTCAGAAAGTACAAAATTTTTAGCAAATGAGTGTAAAATTTACTAAAAAAAATAGTAAAATTTACTCTGGAAAGTAATAAAATTTACTTCATAAATACTAAACGTTTCCACCGAAAATACATAAATTTTAGAAAAAATGAGAAAAATTTACTTTAAAAATTGTATAATTTACTAGAAAAGTAGTAAAATTTTTTTCAGAAATAGTAAAACTTTCTACAGAAAGTACAAAAATTTCAGCAAATAAGTGTAAAATTAACTCAAAAAATAGTAAAATTTACTCTGGAAAGTAATAAAATTTACTTCATAAATACTAAACGTTTCCACCGAAAATACATAAATTTTAGCAAACGAGTTAAAAATCTTACTAAAAAAAATTGTAAAATTTAACTTCAGAAATAGTAAAAGTTTTCCTTCATAAAAACTCAGTTTTTTATCTTCTTTTATTTTTATTTATATACACAAATAAATGAGGTTTAAACGTGACGGAAACGTTTAAGTTAGACAGATTTTGTTACATCGCATCGTCTACAACCCACCACCGGATAACAGAGATCGATTAAGCTTCTCTCTTCGTATATTGGATTATATCCACTAACCTCTGCACAGCTAACCTCAACCTCCTCCTCAACCACCTTCTCCAACACCACCACCGCCACCATCCCCCTTCTCCTTTACCTTTAAGTTTCCAAGTGTGATTTCTCGTTACCCTTTCTCGTTAAATAACTCACTTTCTGTTTTCTTGTTTCGAGTTAATTAAAATAAAATGCTCCGAGAAATTTTTCTTAAATGCTTTTCTCATAAAAGTCAGTAAATTTCTATTTCTTTAATTACAAATAGTTTTTTTTTTTGAGAAACTCTGTTCTTATTATTATTTTTTTTTTTTTTTTGAAAAAATATTACAAACGATTTCAAGAATTTATACTGTAAATATTTTCTACTGACACTATTTTTTACTGTCATTACATTATACTGTCAATATTTGGCAGTGTGCATAATTAATACTGAAAATCATTGATACTGTCAATAATTGACTGAAAATAATTTGACTGTCAAAAATTAATTTTATTAATAATTTATACTGTCAATAATTGACTGGAAATAATTTGACTGTCAAAAATTAATTTTATTAATAATTTATACTGCCAATAATTGTCACTGACAATAATAAATAAACGTAAATAAATTTGACTGTCAAAAATTAATTTTTAACAGTAACATTAATTTTCATAGTCAATTGTTGATACTGGAAATAATTAATACTGT
Source organism: Leptopilina myrica (nomen nudum) (assembly GCA_032872475.1). Lineage (NCBI taxonomy): Eukaryota > Metazoa > Arthropoda > Insecta > Hymenoptera > Figitidae > Leptopilina > Leptopilina myrica (nomen nudum). The sequence continues at coordinate 3,750,899 of CM065465.1, read as the reverse complement.
CAATATTTGCCTCTGAAATTAATTGATTCGGTCAGTACTTAAAATACTGAAAATAAATTGAAATACTGTCAATAATGGACAGTAAAAACAATTAATTAATTATTAATAAAATTAATTTTTGACAGTAACAATTATTTTCAGTGTCAACAGTTAATGAATTATTCATGGAATTAATTTTTGACAGTAACAATTATTTTCTGATACAATTATTGACAGTATCAATCATTAATGAAATTAATTTTTAACAGTATCAATAATTTTCATTGTCAATTATTGATACTGTAAATAATTAATACTGTCAATGATTGTCTCTCAAATGAATTGATTCTGTCAGTATTTAATACTGAAAATAAATGGAAATACTGTCAATAATTGACAGTGAAAATAATTGTCATTGTAAATTTTTGATACTGTCAATAATTGGCTCTGAAATTAATTAATTTTGTCAATAATTATTACAGTGTTTAATTGAAATTGTGAATAATTTAGTTTGAAAATAATTGATACTGTCAATAATTAATACTGCCAATATTTAATACTGTTAATATTTTATACTGTTAATATTTAATACTGTTAATATTTTATACTGTCAATATTTAATACGCGAATTAATTTCTACTAAAAATTATTAATATTAATACATAACAATATTATTATTATTATTATTTATGATTATTATTTTTTTTAATTATTTTTTTATTATTATTTTTATTATTATTGTTGTTGTTATTTAACAGTAATACCGAAGTAAGTGTGTAATACTGATTAGCGAAGTTGTAAAATCGATTCGTATAAAGTAGAAAAGTCGAGTAAAAGTGGAATATCTCTCGGCAAAATGGAGGTTGTAAAAAAGGCGAATGAAAAACTTTTAGGAATGTTTTCTTTTTTTTTCCCCGGTTTTTTTTTCTCTCGTGACTTAGGTTCGGTATTGTGAACGAGGTCGAAACACTCGCAAACGTAGCCAATAGGAATCGAAGCCGTAGAAAAATCCGAAGCAAAATTCTCAGACAAGACGACCTTTTGCTTCCTCATCGACCTTTTTTTTCTCTCTCTCTCTCTCTCTCTTTGGTCCTTCCTTCCTTCCTCCACTGCCTTTATCCGCTTTTTCTGGAAAAGTCGTGTGAACATTGACAAAAAAAAAAAAAAAAAAAAAAAAAATCACTTCACAACAGGGATTCTCAACTTTTTCGTCAACTTTTCATCCCTCAATGGATTGTTGCTTGAAAAACACGAGAAAAAAATTTTTTTTGAAATAACTTTCATTAATCTAAAAATAGTCAAGTCTTTTTATAAAGTTTCTTATTGAAAGTACTCGAGTATTTTTTCTTTTCAAAACGATTTTTTTCTAATAACTTTTTTTTTCTATCCCTTAGAAAATTTTTTTAGGTAACTTTTTTAGCTAACTTTTTCAGTTCACTTTTTCAGTTAATTTTTTCAGTAAAATTTTTTAGTAAACTCTTTTATAGTAAATTCTTTTAGAAAATTTTCTTTCTCCAACTTTTTTAAGTCTATTTTCTATCAAGCTTATTTAGAAAATAATATTTAATTCCAACATTACCTTTATTCAAAAAATCAAAACGAATAAATAAATTGATTGAAAAATTTTACATCTCTGTATGATTTCTTTCTTTCATTTTTTTTTTTTTTTAATAAAAACGCTTCATTTCACTAAAATTTCTCTCTTTTGAAAAAGAGGGTGAGAAAAAAAAGGAGACTGGTATTTTTCGTAATATTTTACCGTTACATGCACGAATCGTAGAAATTTTTTTTTTTATTTTTCAAATCCCAACGGCGATTGAATCGGGCTTAATCAAATTGAATCCGAATCGGATTTCCTATATACTGGCAAATGAAGCTTCGCGATGTCGTTTATATCAATTTCTTTTGAATTTTACTTTTTAGAAATTATTTTATTGCATCTCTTCATGGTGTTGTGTTGAATATAGTTTTTTAGATAAAAAAAAACTATGTGGAATCAGAAAAAATTCCCCCCAAAAGAAAGAGGAGAAAAAAAATATTCATAAAATATATATTCAATGATTTTTTTGCCTGTATGAAATATTTTTATTGTTTCTGTAAATATTTTTAACCATTTGTGGTTTTTCGGTTATTCATAGTTTTTAGTAATTAATATTTTCGACTATTGTTTGCTTCTACTTTTTTATTAGCTTTTATTTATTTCAACTTCTAATAGTGTTATCTTAAAAAAAATTTATTAAAAAAATTAATATTTTTTCCAGTGTTAAAATAACAGTAGTTTCAATAAACATTTTTAAGTAATTGTAGTTTCTATCAATAAACTTTCAATTAAATGAGAGATTCGATTATCAATAGTTTCAATTAATTGTAGTTCCAACTTCAAATTAATAGTAGTTTTAAATAACTACTATTTTAATTATTTGATGTTTTGATTAACAGTAGTTTTAATTAATTCTTATTCTAATCAATTGTATTTACAATTAACAATAGTTCTAATTAATTGATACTATAATTAACAATAGTTCCAATTGACTGATACTACAATTAACTATAATTAATTGGAACTACAATTGACTACAATTAATTGGAACTACGATTGTCTACAATTATTCGAATCTGCAATTATCTACAATTATTCGAATCTGCAATAGATAAGAACTATAATTACTTGCATCTACAATTAATTATAACTGCAATTAATTGTTACTACGCTTAATAAAAAATATCATCATTTGAAACTACTATTAATTCAAATTGTATTTAATTAAATGTTTTATTATTTGAAACTACAATTAATTTAAACCAATATTAATTTTAAATTGAAACTGTAAATAATTTAAACTGCAATCCATTGGAATTACAATTAATTGGAACCGCAATTAATTAGAACTACAATAAGTTGGAACTACAATTAATTTAAACTGCAATCAATTGGATACAATTAATTTAAACTACAATCAATTGGATTCAATTTAATCTATATTTAATTTAAGCTACAATCAATTGGATTCAATTTAAGCTATATTTAATTTAAACTACAATCAATTGGATTCAATTTAAACTATATTTAATTTAAACTACAGTTAATTGTACACAATTAACTTAAGCCACAATCAAGGAATTACAATTAATTTAAACTACAATCAATTGGATTCAATGTAAACTATATTTAATTTAAACTACAATTAATTGTATACAATTAACTTAAACTACAATCAATTGGATACAATTACTTAAAATAAATTTAATTTAAACTACAATCAATTGGATTCAATTTAATCTATATTTAATTTAAGCTACAATCAATTGGATTCAATTTAAGCTATATTTAATTTAAACTACAATCAATTGGATTCAATTTAAACTATATTTAATTTAAACTACAATTAATTGTACACAATTAACTTAAACCACAATCAAGGAATTACAATTAATTTAAACTACAATCAATTGGATTTAATTTAAACTATATTTAATTTAAACTACAATTAATTGTATACAATTAACTTAAACTACAATCAATTGGATACAATTAAATGTAGTTTAAATTGACAGTAATTTTAATTATTTAATTTTAATTATTTATAATTTTACTGTTAATTAATTATAGTTCCAATGAGTAGTAGTTTTAATTAATTATGTATAGCTAACAATTGTTTCTATCCACGAAAAACAAAATCGTATCCATCGTAGAGAAAAAAAATTGTGAAATGGTAAAAAAAATTTAAAAAAAAAATGAAGAAAATGAAAGAAGAAGAAGTAGAAATAAAAAAAAATTGCAGAAATGAAAAATGAGATAATTCAAGTCAAATAGATTTGGGATTTCCGAAGAGGATATTCTTTAGTAAAATCATTTGTGGAAAATGTAGACAGCCGGTTTTTCGCTTGCAGTGCACCCTGGGGTAGGTATTAATGATATAATATTTCTTTGATTTACCAGCACACCGACCACGTTTCCGTTAACAACTCCCGTCACGATCCGCTTTTCACCCACCCACTTTGCTCGGGTTATTTTTTTTTCTTTTTTTTTTGCTTCACCGCCTTGAAAATCATCCTCCTTTTTTCTCTCTCTGTTTTTCTCTCTTTTCTCTCTCTCTCTCTCTCTCTCTCTCTCTCTTCTCTTTTTCTCTTCTTTCTCTCTCTCTCTCTCTCTTTTCTCTTTTTCTCTTCTTTCTCTTTTTCTTTAAGCAAGCGGAACGAGTTCAAACGCAGTTTCACAGTAGGAGAAACCATCCCCCTTTTTAGCGTTTCGCATCCCTTATATATAGTCACAAGGGGGAGGGGGGATAAATTACATTCATATTCCACCCTCCCACTTTTCTCCTCCCCCCTCCTACTACTTCTACTTTTCCTTATTCTGTCAGAGTTGGAGAGGGGGGATATGACTCGCCACTCATACCGCCTGCAGTCTTCTTCTTCTTCTTTTGCGTTTTCGTCTTCGTTGAAGAAGCTCGCTTATTTAAATCAGAAATAACTCTCGGTTGACTCGAGGAAACTACCAACGCCGCCTCGTCGAGACTTACTTAACGTTTAAGCAGCCCCCGGCGCAATGTCTTTTTCAACGATTCTAATAAAAAAAAAAATTTTTTGCAAAAAAAAAAGAAATAATAATAACAAGAAAATTGTCTCTTCACGCGCTATAATTTTAATCATTTGTTTCTATTTGTGTAGAATTATAATTTTTAATTCGAATTCAACAATTTTTTTTAGAAACTAACTACTAAACCAAACTACAATACCAAGAAACGAATTTGATTTTTGGAATGAAAAATATTTGTATTTTTAAAAATTGAAAATAATTTGAATTTCACAACTAGTTTCGTAAAAAAAACCAATCATTCCACTAACTAAATGTTATTAACTATTAACGGAAACTAACTACTGCTACTAAAAACAATTATTATTTTTAAATGTTTATTATTCTTTTTTTAAACTAAAACTACAATTAAGCTAAACTTCTATTAATTAAAACTGCAATTAACAATTGAAACGACTATTAACTGAAATTTAATTAAACTACTGCTACTAAAAACAATTATTATTTTTAAATGTTTATTATTCTTTTTTTTAAACTAAAACTACAATTAAGCTAAACTTCTATTAATTAAAACTGCAATTAACAATTGAAACGACTATTAACTGAAACAATAATTAATAAAAACTAATATTAATTGAAACTACTATCAACTGAAAATACAATTAATACAAAAACTATTATTCAATTCAAATATTATTTTCTAAAATCTACAACTAAAAATTCTTCTTTTAATAAATGATTTTTAATAATTTTTGGAAAAAGTACCTTGTGAATTTTCAAATCTATTTGTTTACAATTCAATGTAGTGAAAATTTTAAATATTTGTAAATTCTTCTATTAAATATATAGAGAAGAAAATATAAGCTTTCAAATAATTGAAAAAAATTAATTCTACAGAATTGTTAGTAAAAAGTATGACAAATTCAAATTTTCAAAAAATTTTAATTTGAAACATTTTTAAAATTGTATAATTTCTAAAATAGACGCTTTAATGCTTTGATTATTAAATTATTTAAAAATTTGCAATGAAATTTATTTTTAAATAAATTTTTATGAGAAAATTCTACGATTATTCAATTCTTAAATACGTAGGTAAATTTTTTTTAAATTAATTTTCTATTACGAATTTTAGTAAATTTTCTAAGAATAAATAAGTTTTTTTAGGCATTCGTTAAAAAATTTATTAAATTCTACTATGAGTTATTTAGTAATTATTGAGCTATGATTTATGTAAAGAATTGAATATCTGTAAAAAAAAGTTATTTTATAATAATAATTGAATTACTACGAAAACTTAAATTAAATTTTTTAAAATTTAATTAAAAATTAAATTAAATACATAAAAACTTTGTAAATAAATAGGAATTCCTGTAGAATCTGTATTATTCATGAAAACAATAAAATGTTTGTGTGGAATTTTGATAACAATTCTTTTTTTAATTATTGAATTGATTTGAATTGAAATTAAATTTCGCAAAAGAATTTTATTACTTTTATTAATGTAGGTTTTTATTATTTTTCAATTGAAATTTTGACTTGAATTATTTTTAAATACTTGAAAATAATTGAATTTGTTTGACGAATTTTGTAGGATTTCATTTTTTAAGAATAATTATATTTTTTTCGACCAATTCGATTGAAATAATTGTATTAAAAATAATTGAAATTAAGCAATGAGTTTTTATTATTAAGGAAAATAAATGAATTTTTATTTACCAGTAGTCTAAATTAAATTTTTTATTTTAACTTATATAAAGAAAGAAGAAAACAAAAACCAAAAATTCCGTATTCCATAAAGTGAGAATAATAAATTAATTGATAAACAAATAGTTCTCGAAAAAGATAAAAAAAACAAACAAAATACTCGTCTATAAATTTTTTACTTCCTAATCTTAGAAAAGTTTACACTCTCATTGGCCGAGTTTGTTCATTTTAAACGGTCGAGTTGTGCATAATATCGTCTGATTATGGTTATAGGGCAAAGAAAAGGCGGGTTTGAGGGTGATTTAAAAAACAAGTCGTTTGATTGTGAAAACGCCCCTATAGTAGAAAAACGGATCGTGTAAAAAAAAGTACAGAGAGAGAGAGAGAGAGAGGAGAGTGAAAAAAATGGGGTAGACACAGTTGCTGCACCTGGTGCTCTTCTAAGTGCATTCTTTACTTAGACAAGGAAATGAACGGGCCTATAAGCCGTAAACAATGGTTAAGCGGCATAAAACGACGTCGAATTATCAAGATTTATTCGCAAGCTTTCGCTTCGTTTGGTCGTCGTGCGTGTGAACGTTAAAAAAAAGTGGGGGCAGGGGCAGTAGGGGCGTTAAAAAGGCGACGTCAACATAATATCGCTCGACACCTTTTATTTGTGCCATTTTTTTTTTTTTTTTTGCATAAAACCGTACATTTTTTCTTTCTGTTTATGTTCATCAACCCTAAACATTTATAAAACAATTATCAATTTAATTAATTAAATAAGTTTTAATTCATAAAAAATAACATCATAACTAATTAAAATATTCATTTTTGGCATTAAATAAAAAAATTAATAATAATTTTAATTAACTAACAGTTTCTCTTTATTGTAGTTTCAGTTAATAATAATAATTTTAATTAATAATACTTTTTATTACTTGTATTTCCAGTTAATAGTAGTTTCCATTAATAACCTTTATTTATTGATTGTAGTTTCAGTTAAACGTAAATTTAATTAATAACAGTTATGATTAATTCTAGTTTTTGTTAATAGTTATTTTAATTTATAATAATTTTTATTAATTGTATTTCCAGTTAATGGTAGTTTTAATCAACAGTAGTTTCAATTGATAATTGTTTTTATTAATAGTAGTTTTAATTAATAACAGTTTTGATTAATTGTAGTTTTAGTTAATAGTAATTTTAATTAATAATAATTTTTATTAATTGTATTTCCAGTTAATGGTAGTTTTAATCAATAGCAGTTTCAATTGATAATGATTTTTAATAATAATAGTTTCAATTAATAATAGTTTTTATTAATGGTTGTTTTAGTTAATAGTAGTTTCAATTAAGAATAGTTTTTCATAATAGTAGTTTTTATAAATAATCGTTTCAATTAATTGTATTTTCAGTTAAACGTAATTTTAATTATTAATGGTTTTTATTAATTATATAGTTTGAGTTAATAATACTTTTAATTAATATAGTATTTTTAATTGATAAGGGTTTTTATTAAATGATGAAAAAAATAATTTGAAAAAGTTACAGTAGTTTCAAGTTCCGTGAAAAAATAATACTAATTAAATATTTATTTAAAAAAAGAAAAATTCTGGGAAAATTCAAATAAAAAAAGAAGTTATTGATGTTTTCGAATATTTTTACACGTCAAGAAACTCGTAAGTAAATGTAATCGAACATTTTTTTGTGTTTCTAATAATTTTTAGAGTGAATCGAAATATTTTTCCGAATCAGGGTAAAATTTTTTCTGTAAATCAGAGGAAAGTCAGGAAAAAAGAAAATTTTTGTAGCAACACTGTTATTAATTAAATGTACTGTTAACTAAAACAGTAAATTCAATTAATCATAAGTTTCGTTAATAGTAGTTTTTCACAAATTATTATTATTAATTGAATTTACTGTTAATTGAAACTTCTGTTAATGAAGATTATTAATAATTAGAGACTTCTGTTAATTGAAAGCACTGCTAATTTAAATCACTATTAATCGAAACTACTAATAACTAAAATTATTATTTTTTAATAGATTTTTATTAGAATTATTTGGTTATTTTTTTACTATAATAGTAATTTCAGAAAATATTTTTGGTAAAGTTACTATCAAATCAACTGAACCTATAATTATAATTGTAAATAGTTTATTTATAGAAACTAAAGAAAGAGAAAGTTAAATATTACACTGAAAGAAAATGTATTTTAAATTTTGAAAAAGTTAGTTGCAATTTGGAGAAAAGTGCAACAAACCAACATTTTTACACAAAAAAATATTAAACTTTAAAAAAATTTATGTGAAATTTAGTAAAGTTAAAATTGAATAAAAATTCTTGATATTTAGTATAATTGTATTAAATTCCACAAAATTTTGTTTAATGTTTAGTATTTTTTATATCAAAATTTCGGTTTTTTGCACTTTTTCCCCAAATTGTAAAATACTTTTACAAAATTTAATATACATTTCCTTTCAGTGTATATTATTATTATTATTATTATTATTATTATTATTATTATTATTATTATTATTACTATTAATATTATTTAAATTTAAAGGGAGTGATCTATAGTTATCTATTATCATTATTATTATTTAAATTAAAGGGATTTATTATTATTATTATTATTATTATTATTATTATTTAAGTAATCTTTAACGTCCGAGATCCTTTATAAATTTAGGCAAATTAAACGAAAACATTCGGACAATGAATTATAAATATAATAATAATAATAATAATAATAAATTAAGAACAATTAAACGAAAACATTCGGACAATGAATAAAATAATATAATAATAATATAATAATATAATATAAATATTTTATTCATTGTCCGAATGTTTTCGTTTAATTTGCCTTAATTTATTATTATTATTATTATTATTATATTCAATTATTTAATTAATTACAGTTAATTAAAATCATTGTCAATTAAAACGACTGTTTGAAATTATATAAGACTGTAAACTTTATCTTAACTATTTATTCTTTTTATTTATTTATTTAATTTATTTATTTGAATTAATTTTTATTTAATCATTATTTATTTGATTAATCTATTTTAAGTTTATTTATTTAATTAATATTTCACGTTTCGTTGTTTTTCGTAAAGAAAAAAAAGGTTTTCCAAGTATAAAAATACAGTCATCTTGACAACACACTGGTGTATTTAATCGGGATTTTTTTTTCATCTTCTTTTCTTTTATTTTTTTTTCTTCTTCTTCTTCTTGATTCTCTATAGCACGACGAGTGGTTCGGAAGTCTTGGCAACATTTGAGAAATATCTGTTTCTTAACGAGACAAGCCGGAGATTTGAAAAAGGGATTGGCTGACAGTTGACAGGCTTTGTTTACCTAAAAGGACGAAAGCTCGATACAATAATGTCTTTATTTTCTACATGCACATATATATATATATATATATATATATATATATATATATATAAATATATTTACTCTTGCAAGAATGAAAATAGAGTGGGATGGTAACACACACAAGTTAGTGTGCGTTATATTCGAATGTGCAGAGAGTGGAAAAGGAAAAGGAAAAGGAAAAGAAGAGGTAAATCCAGATTGGGATTCGTTGGGGGATTACAGACTCGGGACTTTGCCTTAAGGGAAAAAGAAACCGATGCACGCGACTGGTTTGTGGCGTTCTTCCCCCCTCTTTCTGTTTTCTTCTTTTTTTCTCACTCTCATCTCATATTTTTTCTTTTTTATTATTATTATTATTATTATTTTTCGTTTTTTTTTTACCTTCTGCCTCGTGTTCACTCGTTTAGATACGTTGTATCGGTATCTGTAAAATAATAATCATCCCTTGCCCTTTTTTCTTGTGAGATATACGACCCTATAAATGTAACGTGGTATCCTTATAATGGGGTTGCTCTCACGATTCGCGAACTTCAACCCATTTTTTCTCTTCTCTTCTCTTCGTTTCTTGCCGCATTTATCGTCCAAATTTTTCAAAGACTTCGTCATTTCTCCCTTGGGTCATGTTCTGGTTTTTCTTTATGTCTTCTCTTTTTTCATTGAGAGAGAGAGAGAGAGAGAGAGAGAGAGAGAAAAGGTGGTCATCGTCTAGAATTTAATTCTCAATTACTTCGCTTTTACTCCACTTGACTTTTGACCCTTCTTCTCTACCCTCTTCTTTTTTTAGACCTTTTTCCGCGGTGGAAAAAATAAAAATTTTTACTTGAGTTTATGAAATAGTTATTTTTGGTGAAAAAAAGTTGGGGATTTTTCATTAAAGTGATGGAAAAAAAATTGAATTTTTGAGAAGTTAGGAATATTTGGGCGGAAATTCAATTATATTCCAAAAATTGAATAAATTAATTGGAAATTTAGAAATATTTCAATTATTTGCAAAAATTTTTCTGAATTCAATGATTTAGAATATCAAGTGTTTAATAAAATTTACTAAAAAGAATTCAATTATTTAAATAGAAATTTTTAGTAAAATTCTAAATATTAAAAATAATAATAATAATATTAATATTAATATTATTATCTTTTCCATAATTAGTAAAAATTTCTCACGAATTCAACTATTTACAATTTTTTTTTATAAATTTCTTCCAATATGTACTCAAAAGAATTCAATTATTTAAACATAAATTTTTAATAAAATTCTACGCAAACATTTAATTATTTCCATAATTAGTAAAAATTTCTCAGGAATTTAACGATTTACACAATTTTTTTTTAAATGTCTTCGTATTAATTCAATTATTTTCGTAAATAACCAAATGTCTTAAAAGGATTCAATTATTTTCATAGATGACCAAATGTCTTAAAAAAGATTCAATTATTTTCATAAATAATAATAATGATTGGAGAATTTCAACTTCTAATACACTTTTAATCGAATTTCTCGAAAATTTTATTAGAATTTGTCGAAATAATGCAATTAATTAAAAAAATGTTGATAAAATTCTTTATAAGAATTGAATTTTAAGAAATATTCAATTTTTCAATAATTTATTTATTATTGTATTTATATTTTAAATTTTTTAATCATTGAATTTTCGTTGAATTTTCTAATAAAAATCGATTTGAAAAGAATTTCAATTAAAAAATTTTAAATAATAATAATTAAGGACTAAAAGCATTATTATAATTTTTTTTAAAAAAGACGAATTGAATTTTTGATAAAATTATCATAAGTTTTTAACTTCTAATCTATAATCAATTGAAGAATTTCCCACATAATTGAAATTTTGTAAAACTGAATATTATGAACAAACGGATTTGAAAATTTCCTAACAACTTCTTCAAAAATGATTAAAAATAATTTATTTATACTTTTATAGAAGTATTTTAGTAAAAACACTAAAAAAAAATAATTTTAGAAAAGTTGCAATTTATTTTAGATCTTCAATTATTTTCAAGTGTAAAAAAAATTCTTTTGCAAAATTTTAATTAATATGTTCAAAAATAATAAAATTCCTCTTAGGGATTCAATTATTTTCAGAAATAAGAAAACTCATAAACTTATTGTTTTTCTCTATTTTAAGTAATTTAATTCTTGTAGAATTTTTTTATAAAAATTAAATTTTTTTAAAAAAATTATTTCAAGTTTTTCTTTTCTTATATTTATTCAATTGAAGAATTTTTGAATAATCAAAATTTCGTAAAATGGAAAATTGTAAACTAATGAATTTGGAAGTTTTTAAATAACTTCTTTAAAAGTTATTAAAAATAATTGATATTTTAATTCTTTTAAAGAATTTCAAAACAAATTTGTTTAAATTATTATTTTTAAATTTAAACATAAAACTTAAAAATAAATTGTTATTTTTCCAAGAATTCACTTACAATTATATTAAAAATAATTGAAATCCTGTGAAGAATTTTATTATTTAGAAGAATTGTTGAATTTTTTTAACGAATTTTTATGACATTTTTTTAATGTTTGAAATCTTGTAAAAAATTTTATTATTTGCAAAAATAATTGAATTGTTGCAAACGATTTTATTACATTTTTGAAAAATAATTCAATTCTTTATGAGAAATTTTATTAAAATAGCAGATTTTAATATTTTAATTTTTAATTTTAGCGAAGAATTTCACTATTTGTGAATTGTAATTGAATTCTTGCAAAAAAAATTTTGAAAAAATTACATTTTCGAGGGATTTCTTTAAAATTATATTAAAAATAATTGAAATCCTACGAAACAATTCTATTATTTATAAAAATAATTGAATTCTTGCGGACAATTTTATTTAAATTCTTGTAAATAATTAAATTTTTTATGAAAAATTTATTAGAAAAAGTTATTATTTTTTGAAAAACTTAACTTCTGTGGAATAATAATTGTGATTAAATATTTAAATGTTATAATAATTGTGATTAAATATTTAAATATTAAAATAACAAATTAAATATTTAAATACTAAAATAACAAATTAAATATTTATTTAGAAAATAATTTATTTACGTTTTGGAATAATTTTGCAATTAAAAAAATTCGTAAATAAATGTAATAGATCATTTTTTGAGTATCTAATAATATTTAGAGTGAATCAGAATATTTTTTAGTGTCAGGGAAAAAGTAATGATTTTGTCTGGAAATCAGAAAAAAGTCAGTGAATAAGAAAATTAATTTTTCGTGTGACCACTGAGAAGGAAAAATAATAATAAAACAGAAATAGCAAAATAGCATTGTTTTTATTTATTAAATAAATGGTACTTAAATAATAAAATTATTAATAATTATATTGTTAACAAAAAAATGTTAAATTCGAGTAATATTGGAATATAATAAAAAAGAAAACCGCGAATTTTTTTTTTTTTAGACGAAGAAACATTTCTCATTTGGAAACGAAATTATTTCTTTTTTCCTTTCTCTTCTATCGAAAAATTTTATGAGAATAATATATCTTTAACGATTTTTATATCATTCGGGAATGAACTGTATATTTCAAAGGATTAAGATCAGAATCTTGTGAATTTATCTTGCTTCCTTAAAAAGTATATCCTCAAATGGAACTGTATAAAATATATAGAGGGAAACTTTTTAACCCACCTTTTCTCTCTCTCTCTCTCTCTCTGTTGCTTTTTTCGAGATCTTATTCGCGTCGATGGTCTGGTTAAAGTCCCTCATTGGATGGACCATGTCAACGGATATTAAAAATTCCTGCTGACGTTTAAGTCCCTCAAAGCAAAATCTAGCGTTTCTGAAACTCGATCCTGTACTCTTCTTTTTTTTTTAATAAATTTTTTTTTTCCAAAACCACACAAACGTGTCTTTGAAGTCACATGATAGGACGATCGAATTTTTATTTTTATCAGATATTTTCTTTCTTTTTCATTTTTTTGTTTGTTATTTATATCTACCTTTAATCGCTATTCCTCGCAGTGTAAAATCGAATGTGTGTGCGAGCTTCGGTATCTCTTGAAGTGTCAGAGTGAAAAAAAAGTGGTAATTAATTTAAGTGAAAGGAGGAAAAGAATTTTTTTTTTTAATGAAAACGATCATTGGCAGGAATTGCAGGGTTTCAAATGTTCTTAGAAGTTTCAAATTAATACTGAAGTGGATAAAAATTTATGTCGGAAATTTGGATCAATTTTTTATTTTATCTACTTTTTTGGTATCAATTCGTTGTAATTTGATACTTAGGAATTAAGAGTGGTTCGAATTAGCTTCGTAAATCTGCTAAAGGTCTGTAAATTTGCTTAAAGTCCGTAAGAGTCAGTTTTATTGAAAAAAAGGTCCGTAAAGTTCGTAATTTGATTGAAAAAGGACGAAAAGTTCTTAAATTGTACGATATAATTTGGAGAATTGCAGAAAAAACATATAAATGATTGCAGAAATTAAATTATTTTCAAAAATAAGAAAATTCTTCGCCAGAAATTCAAATTATCTTCAAAAATTGTTTTAGAAATTCTCGTTAAAATTTTATTTATCATTATAAATGGTAAGATTCTTTTTCAATATTCAATTATTTTCAAAAGTTTCAATAAAATTCTTTCTAAAATCTCGTTTTTTCATAAAATTTTCTCAAATCAATCATTTTCAATATATATTATGTTAATAAAGTTTTTCAAAAGAATTCAATTATTTAAACAAAATTTTTTAAGAAAATTCTACCCAAACATTTAATTATTTTCATAAATAATAAAATTCTACCCACACATTTACTTATTTTCATAAATAATAAAATTCATTGCAAAATTGCAATTACGAATATTACAATTTTAATCTAATTCCTTGAAAAATGTAATTATTTATATTTTTTTTTAAATATGTCAAAAGAATTCAATTATTTAATAATTTTGTTGATAAAATTCTTTATGAAAATTCAGTTTCGAGAAACATTTAATTATTAATTTTTGTATTTAAATAATTAAATTCTCGTAGCATCATAGCCTCGAATTTGATAAATTACTGAATTTTGAAAATGTTTGAAATTAAAATCTCTAACAATTTTTTTTATTATTTATATTTAAAAATATTTTTAAATTTCATGGAATTTTTTTATAATTATTATTTTGAAGTTTTGATTTTCTAAAATTTATTTTATAATTTATTAAAGAATTTTCAAATAGATTTGAAAATTCTCAAAGAACTTTTTCAAAAATGATTAAAAATAATTAATTTATAGAAGAATTTTATTTAAAAACACTTTAAAAAAATTAATTTTGGAAAAGTTACAAGTTATTGAAGAAATTTAATTTTTTTCCAGAGTAAATTTTTTGTTCAAAATTTAATTATGTTCAAAAATAATAAATTTTTTCTTATGGATTCAATTATTTTCAGAAACAATTAAACTCATCGGTGAATTTTTAATTATTTTTAATACAAAAAATTTTAAGCGAATTCCTCGAAAAATGTATTCTTAAAAATTTTATTAAAATTCATCCAAAGATTTCAATTATTTTGAAAAATTTGTTGATAAAATTATTCATAAGAATTAAATTTCGAGAAACATTTAATCATTTAATAAATTGTTTATTTTTCTATGTAAAAAATTGACTTCTAGTATATAATATTCTAATAAAATTTGTTTTAAAAATAAATTTCAGTTAAAAATTTTAAATAACAATAATTTCATACTTTTAACTAACAATTCTGTAGAAAAATGTTGTTTAAAAAAGTTTAATTAGATTTCTTTGAAATTATTTTGAATTTTTTGTTAAATTAAAATTGGTTGATTATTTATTTAACGAATTATAATTAATTATCAAATTTTTATCTTCTAATCAATATTTAAATGATGAATGTCTAAAAAATAGAACTTTCGTAAAATTAAATCCTAAACAAATAAATATTTTTGAAAGTTTGTAGAAACAATTTTATTGATAAAGTTTAATTGAATTTCGTTTTAAGATATTTTAAGTTTTTATTTTTAAATAAAATTAATATTAATTAATTATATATTAATATTAATTAATTATATATTAATATTAATATTAATTAATTAATTAAATTAAAATTAATATTTAAACTACAATATTGAATACAATACAATTTTGAAACTACAATATTAATTTTAATTGTAATTCGAAACCACTGTTAATTAAAACTACTATCAGTAATAGTAGTTCAAATTAATTTCCACTACTATTAATTGAACCGACAATTAATTGGAACAATTAGTTTCAACTATGAATTGACACTATTATCATTTACACCTCTTTTTGTATTTGTACTTACTAGCATTAATTTTAACTTCAATTTTAACTATAATTAATGAAAACCATATAATTATTTAAAGGACGATTATGAATATTGAAAATAAGTGTTAATTTGTCGTTTGATGTTGGGCTTTTCGATCTTTGAACAACTGTCGAATTAGGCCTCGATAATTGAAGTACAATTTTGGTAGGATTTAATAGTATTCGGGATTTCGACAGGCGTTTAATAGGATGTATAGTGAAATGAGGGATAAACAGTAAACGTAATTTTCAGATCTGTGTATGTATGCCTCATTACGAGGAAATAACAGACACGTGCGGTAATAGCATTAACTTAAATATATACATACATGGCATTTCATCCTTGTGGACGACACATTATTCAAACGATTTATCTATTTATCTGAGGACCAAAGGGAACTGAGATTCACAGTGAATATATATAGTTATTCACTTCTCTATGTAATGATGTCAGCTTTCAAAATTTTCAAATGGAAAATTAATGTTCACATGTTATTCTAAATCAGTTCTATATTTTTTTTTGTTATTTCAAATAATACAAATACTAAGAAAAAAATATTTTACTCTATAAGTACTAAGAAAAAAATATTGTACTCTATAAATACTAAGAAAAAAATATTTTTCTCTATAAATACTAAGAAAAAAATATTTTACTCTACAAATACAAAAAAAAATTAATATTTAGTAAATTCTTCCACAATTATTTCATAAAATATTTTTTTCGATTTTTGGAAGATGTTTAAAGGTGAAAGAAAAGACACTAACTCTCACTTTTTTAATAAAATTGACAAAAAAAAAATATTTTACTCTATAAATATTAAGAAAAAAATATTTTACTCTATTAATACTCAGAAAAAAATATTTTACTCTACAAATATTAACAAAAAAATATTTTACTCTATAAATACTCAGAAAAAAAATATTTTACTCTATAAATACTAACAAAAAAATATTTTACTCCACGAATACTAACAAAAAAATATTTTACTCTACAAATATTAACAAAAAAATATTTTACTCTATAAATACTAAGAAAAAAAATATTTTACTCTATAAATACTAAGAAAAAAATATTTTACTCCACAAACACTAATTTTGCAGTAAAATTATTTCCCTAGGAAATTTTCCTATTTCCCAGAAGCAACGTTCACTAATTTCAGCTTAAATTCAATTAATAAATTTTAATTACTATACAATAAAACATTAAGAATTTTTTTTTTCAACGAATAATAGTAAATAAAACGTATGAAAATAAATGAAATAACAAATAACGTTGGAAACAAAAAGGGAAAGTGAAATTAGCTGAAGAATAAAAGGGAATACTAATAAAGAGAACACAGCGAGAAGTGAAAAGAAAGAAAGAAAGAGAGAGAGAAAGTTTGAAAGGGGAAGGGGGTGGGGGGTAAAAAAATTGATAAGCGGAAATGAGTTTTCTGGGAAGGTATGGTTTAATTAAAGGAATGATAAAAAATGAAGAAATGCTCAAAGGAAAAAGAGAATGCAATAACAAGAGGTGATGCAACAGAGACATAAAGGTTTCTCCCCTTTTTTCTCTCTCTCTCTTTCTCTCTTTCTCTCTTCTTATATTTCCTTTTTCTTTTTCTTCTACTTCGTAATGTCACATTCAATGAAAAGTTGAATTCAAAAGAATTATGAAATAATAAAAGATAATGCAATCCTTTTAGTTACTTATAAAACGCTCCCCAAAGGGTTTATTGTTCCTTGTTCGATATTAAATCAATTTTTTATTCTAATAAATTAATTCACTTTTTTCTTTAATTTTCATTTCATTTTGAGAAATTGTAGGATTTTTATTAGTTATTACTGGTAGAGCTTCTGTCATTGATGGCTTTTACTGTAATCAATAAAATTAGTAGATCCAAAAAATTGTTTGTTTGGAATCTTTGAATTCATCATAAATTTTATAGTTGGTAGTTTCAGTAGTTTATACCTTTGGTTATTAGTTACGAAAAACTATTAATTTATGTTGTTCGTAATTTCAACAGTTGTCATTTTTAATAATTTTTAGTTCCAATGTTTAATAGATTCAATATTCGGTAGTTTCAAACTTTCAATGCTTGATTATTTTACAATTGGTAGCTTTAGCTCTTATTAATTTTAACTGTTTGTATTTTTAATCTTCAATTATTTTTGTATTTAGTAGTTTAAATACTTGTTTGTTTCAACAATTGTTGATTACAACAGTTGGTAGTTTCAATTGTCTTCAACTTTTGACATTTGTCGTTACAATAGTGGGAAATTTCAACAGTTGGTACTTGAAATAATTCGAAATTTTAATGCTTGACAGTATTTCATTTTAGTTTAATAATTGATAGTTTCGGTAGTCGTTGATTTTTGTCAGTTGGTAGTTTCAATAATGGGAAATTTCAACAGTTGGTATAGTTGAGAATAATTCCATATTTTAATGCTTGAAAGTCATTTTGAATTTAATTTAACAATTTATACTTTCAATAGTTAATTTTTGACAGTTGGAAGCTTCAATAGAGGGGAATTTCAACAGTTGGTCGTTCAAAATAATTCGAAATTTCATTAGTTGGCAGTTTATCATTTTAATGTAATACTTGATAGTTTTATTATTTGTTCATTTATGTCAATTTGCAGTTTATAGAGTCTGGAATTTCGCCAATTGGTAGTTCAAATAGTATAAAATACTAATAGTTTATAGTTCAAATAGTTCGTTATTAAAATAGTTAGTAGTTTTAACAATTCGAGATTTTAACAGTTGGTGGTTTATTTATTTTATCGGTTTAATGTTTGATTGATTCAATAATTCAATAGTTCGTTTCAACAATTTGTTGAAAATAATTTAAATTATTAATAGTTAAGCGTTCGTAATTTCACCAGTTGGTAGTTTAAATAATTTGAAATATTGATAGTTGATAGTTCGAATGGTTTGTAAATCCAACAGTTTGTAGTTTCAGTAGTCTGGAATTTCAATATTAGGTAGTTCAAATAGTTGAAATTATTAACCATTCGATCTATCAATTATTTATATTTCAAACAGTTGGTAGTTTCAATGGTTGGTAGTTTCAGTAGTCCGGAATTTTACCAGTTGATAGTTCTAAAAAGTTGGAAATATTAATAGTTGATAATTCGAATAGTTCTTAATTTCAATAGTTGGTAGTTTTAATTTTTGGTAGATTCAGTAGTCAGGAATTTCAACAGTTGGTAGTTCTAAATGTGGAAAATATTAATAGTTTTTTATTCGAATAGTTCGTAACTTCAGCAGTTGGTAGTTTCAGTGGTCGAGAATTTCAACAGTTGGTAGTTCTAAAAGTTGGAAACATTAATAGTTTATAATCCAAATAATTTGTAATTTCAGCAGTTGGTAGCTTTAATATTTTGTAGTTTCAGTAGTCAGGAATTTAAACAGTTGGTAGCTCCAAAAAGTTGGAAACATTAATAATTTATGACTTGAATAATTCGTAATTTGAATTTCAACAGTTGGAAGTTTTAATAGTTAGTGATTTCAACAGTTGGTAGTTTAGGTGTTTCGAATTTTTAGCGGTTGATTGTTTCAATAGTTGATAATTTTAATGATTAAATAAATAAACAGTTTAAATATTAGTCACAGTAAATCGTTTTTATTTTCAGCAGTTGGTAGTTTCAATAATAATTGGTTCCTAGTAGTTTCTTTATTTTCTTATCTCTCGCAACGAACAGGAAAAGATAATTAATTTCCAAGAAAACATAGAAAAAAAAGTACACATTACTAAAGATATACGCGAGTCGAAAAAAAAGAAGAACTTGCTTTTGGTTTCGTAATAAATGCGCCTTTATTGAGAATAGGTTGAATGGATAACAATTTTTCAAGATTGAGTCCCATTCCATCATTTCTTCGCTGGATGCATTTCCTTTTGTAATGGTCTTCAGTTACTGGTAATAAACGACTAAGCTCTCGATATAATTTTAGAGAGATATTGCAAGCATCTGCGTTGTTCATCCATCCCACTTTGAGTCGTTCGTTACTTTTTCTTATTTTTTTTTCCTCTTTTTTTCCTCCTCCTCCTCCTCTTTCTTCTTCCTATACTCTTTTCTCTATTTGAACTGCGACCAACTTGTGCAACACAACCGCCTGTCAATTGAAAATATCCTATCGAGATTTAAGTAATATTGATTCGTTCAAGAAATCCATGCCAATGCAGCATTTTCACTCGTTTTATAAAGTGCCGTACAATTTTAAATTAAATTCAACGACACGGAAAATTGATTAATGAATTCGTCGATTAAGTTTGTTATTTATTGTTCTCCCCCGGAGATATTAATTAATTATTCGAACTATTAATTTTGATTGAAATTTTTCTTCGTTATTTATTTTCTTTTTTGTATTTTTTGCAAGGATGATTTTTTTTTTAAATGAAAAATATACGACTTTGTATAAAATTGAATTTTTTAATATCAATCGGCAATTTTTACTAAAAATAACTTTAACCATAAATAATTGTAACTAAATCTGTAGTTTTGCTATCAATAAATAACAAATTGGAACAGTTTTCATTATAAATATTTTTAGGTAAAAAAATTATTTTTTTCTTTTCTAAATATTTTTCTCTATTGCATAAAATTTAATAGTAGTTAATAATTTTTGAAAGAATCCTAAAATTCATACTCTACATTTTTAATTCTTTGAAATTTGAATAAAGCTCTTTTTAAGTTCTATACGGATTTTTCCCTGAAAAAGCATTTATTTTTTTTTTTTTTGCTTTTACAAACTATTTTGCTCAATAGAAATTTTATTTTAATGAGAGATTTTCTTCTTTCCTCGAATAGAGCTTGTCTCGTTTATAAATAGAATGAAAAAAATTCGTAATTCCTCAAAAATTTGATGCAAAAAATAAAAAAACGTAATTTAGAGGGAAAATATCCATCTCGAATTGATCAAGTATCATTAGGAATATAAATTAACCATTGAGTTAAAAATAAAAAAACCTCTCGCTATTTTCTAGGGAAAAAAATTTTTTGAAAAAAAAGAATTGGAAAAAAACGAAGAAAATCAATAAACTTCTCTCTCATTTTTATAGTGTTCACAATTTGAATGAATTTTACTTGAGGTTTTAAAGCTTCTCCGTTGATTACATCGACTTGATGTAATTAAAATGAAATTCTCAAGTGTATAAGTTTGCCCGGAATCTTCCTTCCGGTCCTCTCTTCCAACCTCCTTTTCACTCTACCGTTTTCTCGGTCTTGTGTTTACATGACACAACTTTCAGATATTCCATCACAAATTTTCTCTCTCTCTCTCTCTTTGCCTTTCGTAAAAATTCTTCTTTTTTACTCATTCTTTCAGTCTCGTTTTTTTTTCTTTCTGAGTTATTTTGTAATGCAAATATTTGTTTTGTTAATTATGTAAATATTTAATTCTACAAAGTTTAGAGTACAAATTGAATCGAGATAATTTAAGTTGCAAAATATTTAATCCGGTTAATAAAATCAAAATTATCATCGTCGTACTTTCACGCCACAACTTTTTATAGTAATTATATTAATTTTGTAAATTCATTTTATAATTTTAAATATTCATTTTGTAACTTATTTTTATAAGTTTTAATTTTTATTTTGTAACTCATTTTTATAATTTATAATTTTTAATTTTGTAACTTATTTTTATAATTTTTAATTTTTATTTAGTAACTTATTTTTAAATTTTTTAATTTTTAATTTTGTAACTTATTTTTATAATTTTTAAATTTTAACTTTGTAACTTATTTTTATTTTGTGAATCAATTTTCTTCTTCTTCATAAGTTTAAAAAATTCGTTTCAACGTTAAAATTTTATTTCAAATATAGAAAAATAATTTTTAGTTCAGAAGTTAATTTTATTTAATTTCAATTTAATACATTGAATTTAATGCTAGTTTTATTTATTTTATGAATTTACTTTATTAAATTAAAAAAATAAATTAAACTAATTTTCATTGTAAATAGTTCTTCATCTAAATAAACTTTTATTCTAAAAATTAATTTTAACAAAAAATAAAGTATAATATTAAAAACTAATTACATTATGTTTGTATTTTAATTCGTTTAATTTCATTAACTTTCGATAATAAAAAAAATAAAAAGTTTCTAATCTGATTCCTGAAATACTAAATCCTCTCAGTATTTAATTAATTAGTTGTTCTAATATTTAGATTACCTAATTATTCATTACGCTGCAAGTGTAAATATTTAATTAGTTAATTATTAAGTATTCTGAATTTTTTTATCGATTATTAAATTTTTCTAAATATTCAATTGATTAATGGAAATATTTTTTTTTTGTTTTAATTTTATTTACTATTTTCTAGTTTATTTCAATTAAAAGTTGTTATTGAACATTATACTGTTGACAATTCAATCATTTCTCCAGTGATATTAAGTTCTAATTTAATTAATTATTCCAACTAATTAATTATATAGACACATTCAATTTAGTTCAATATAATTTAAGTTAGTAATTAATTGAAACAAAATATATTCTGATAATTTTAACTATTCAATTTTAGAGATGATGATAATGATGGATGACAATATTGATAATGCCAATGACAATAATAACAATGAAAATAGTGATAATAATAAATATGATAAATCGAAATAGTAAATTAGTAATAAAAGCAGTAAAAGAAATTATGAAAATTAATAATAATTTAAGTAGAAAATTAGTAATTTTTAATGCTTTTTTGTTGTATAAAAAAATTAATATAAAAATTACCATAAAGAAAACAATTTATTATTTAATTGTTATTATTGAAGAAATATTTTTTTCAAGTGATAAATTTTTCTTCTCCATTTTTTTTTCACTTCTTTTTTTTTAAAGGAGTGAACGATGAGAAAAAAAGTCGAAGACAATGGCTGAATAATGAAATAACGAAGGAAGGTTAATCTTGCAATTTTCCTTGTGCAGTGTTTACACATATTTATATTCGAGATTAACTGTCTCCTAAAGACTGGGTACCACTTCTAGTGAGTCTATTTCTATCTTCATTACTGCATCCCTAGACTCCCATACTCGTTCGCCCTCTTGTTCTTTGTGAGGCAGTGCTTTGCCATTCCTTAATTAATCTGCATAATTTCCTACTTTCTCGTTTACTCTCTAGTTTCCCAACGGCTTCCCAACGACCGAATAAAGATGTCCCACATTGGCTAAATATCAAAATAACACGACATATCCATTCCTTTGTCAAATTGACACTCGCAAAATAAAAAAATTTAAAAAATAGAAAAATAATTTGGCTCTTAATTTTGAGAAATATTATCATCTTTAATACTGTTTTCTATTCGTTTCAATCATTGTAAGTAATTTTAAATGCCAGAGATTTTTGGAAGCAGACATTTTCATTTTCATTTTTAATTTTTAATTTTCATTTTCAACTTTAATTTTTAATTTTCAATTTGAATTTTCAATTGCAATATTTAATTTGAATTTTCAGTTGTAATATTCAATTTTAATGTTTATTTTGAATTTTAATTTTCAATTTCCAATTTTAATTTTCAATTTCAATTTTAATTTTAAATAATTTTTACTATTACTAATTTTTACTACTAGTCAATTTTACAAAAAATAATTTAAACTACGGACAATTTTTATTAAATAATATTTACTATTAACAATTTTTACTACCAATAATTTTAACTAAATTATTTTTACCTTCGGGAATTTTTACTATGAATAATTATAAACTAAAAAAATTCTTACTACCAATAACAGTATTTAAAAAATTTTTTTTCTTAACTATTTTAACTATCTGGAATTTTTGCTATGAATAATTTAAACTACCGACGATTTTTATTGAATAATATTTACTATCAGAAATTTTTCCTACCAATAATTTTGACTATGAATAATTTTAACTATCAATGATTGTAATTAAATTATTTTTACTATCAGGAATTTTTACTATAAATAATTGCAAACTAAAATATATTCTTACTAGGAACAATAGTAACTAAATAATTTTTTATCTTAACTATTTTAACAATCTGGAATTTTTACTACAAATAATTTAAACTACGGACAATTTTTATTGAATAATATTTACATTAAAAAATTATTACTACCTATAATTTTGATTATAAATAATTTTAACTATTAATCATTGTAGCTAAATTATTATTACTATCAGGAATTTTTACTATGAATAAGTATGAACTAAAAAAAATTCTCACCGCTAATAATAGTAACTAAATAATTTTTACTATTAACAATTTTAACTATTAGGAATTTTCGCTATAAATAATTTAAACTGACAACAATTGTGACTGCCAGAAAATAATTTTAGTTTATAAATTATTTAAAGTGAATTCTTTTTTGTTCAAATAAAAAAATGGTAACTACCAATAAATGAATTCTTTTTGATTCAAATAAAAAAATGGTAACTACCAATAAGTGAATTCTTTTTTGGTTAAAAACAATCATAACTAAAAATAATGTTAACTGCGATTAATTTAAAATAAATTTTGTCTCCACCAGTAACTGTAAATAATTAAAATAATCAAAAATGGAAAATAACAAAACTTTAAACTTTCAATATCAAAATTTCCAATACAACAAAAAATCAATATCCGTATTTTCGTTTCTGATTGACTCCATTTATTCACAATTAATTGCATTTTTTCCCCCTCAAAATAGATTATACAATTGCAGAGAATATTTTTTGTTTGTTTCACGAAACAAAAAAAAAGAAAAATTACATCACAGTTTAAAACTTGTTTCGAAATGAAAGGAGCACTAATGAGTGAATTACGTTATAAATATAACATGACAGCGAAGTGTTGTTTCACACTTTACGGCCAACTGTTGACGGTGAATACGAAGTGTTGACGAGAATGAGAAAACCAGGTTAACGTTTGTAATCAAAAAAACTGAAAAAAAAGAAAATTACCCAGTCAATTAGAAATTTTCATCATATTTATATATTAAAATATTTTTTTTCCCTTATAATTTAATTTTTCTACGTAAAATTAAATATTCATTTTCTGTGTGAAAAAGAGAAAATTAATTTCGATAATTAACCAAGAGAGATAAAGGCAAAAAAAAAGAAGAAATAAAAAAGGAAAGAGTGACAATTTTTTTTCCATTTGCGAGAAAATTGGTTTCCCCAGAGACACAGAAAATCCGTGTTTGATTCCCCGCTGAGGCACAAAATGTCTTCTGGCAATTAATTAATTCCATCTAGACTAATTCATTCGAAACTAGGATAAAAGCTGCTTTACTCAAAACTCATCGAATAAAGTATTGAAACTCTAAATTACTTCTCATTGAATGCGAAAGCGACAATTTTCACTGTTTCATTGTATTATTTATAATTAACAAACATGAAAAAAAAAATTTTCCACTAAATAAAAAAAAAAATAACTTTAAATTCTTTTTTTTACTGTTTCAGGCCTTTTTGGAATTTTCCGATGAGGTGTCTGCAACCACAATGGTTACATTTTACGGCTCCTCTGTTGCGCAGTTGAGAGGACGAGCAGTTTATGTTCAATATAGCAATCATCGGGAGCTCAAGACTGATCAGGCCCACAACAACGCGGTCAGTAGTCCCACAAACATCATCGCCAACCCGACGAACGTCAGTATCATTTATTTTCTTTTTTATTAATATCTTATCTTTTTATCAATTTTACTGAAAACGAAAATTTTCAATTAAAAATTTTTCTTCTCGCAAAACAAGGAATTTAGTTGAGTTCTTCGAGTTTTTAGAAGAAAATTATCTAATTTACTTTTTAATAGATTGATAAGTGCAACAGCTAATAATTGCTTAATTATTTAGCAATTAATTGATAGCGAATTATTTTAACTATCAGATGATTTTACTACAAATATTTTTAACAATCAGATATTTTTACTACAAATAATTTTAACTACCGAAGAATTGTAACTATATAATTTTTAGTATCAGGGTTTTTTTTACTATTACTTTTGTACTTACTTTGCCTCTATCACAAATTTTTACTACGAACTATTTAAACTGCCAAAAATAGTAACGAAATGATTTTTACTGTTAAAAAGTTTTACTACAAATATTTTTAACTGCCAATTATAATTTTAACTAAATGGTTCTTACTATTAGGCGTTTTTACTATGAATAATTGCAACTTTGCAGAATTTTGACTATAAATAATTTTAACTATCAATAATAGTAACGAATTTTTTGGTTTAATTCTATTAGGAATTTGATTAGGAATTTTTATTACAAATGTATTTTTAACTATCAATAATTTTAATTAAATGATTTTTACTACCAATAACAGTATTTAAATAATTTTTTTTTCTTAACGATTTTAACTATCTGGTATTTTCACTATAAATTATTTAAACTACCGACGATTTTTATTGAATAATATTTACTATCAAAAATATTTACTACCAATAATTTTGACTACAAATATTTTTAACTATCAATAATTGTAATTAAATGACTTTTACTATCAGGGATTTTCACTATGAATAATTGCAACTATGCACAATTTTGACTATAAATAATTTTAACTATAGTTTATTATTTATAGTGAAAATTTTTCCAACTATTATTTATATATCATTAATAGTAGGGAAATGTTTTTTACTTTTAGGAATTTTTACTAAAAATATTAGTATAACTATTAATAATTGTAATTAAATGATTTTTACCGTTAGGGGTTTAAACAATTATTAATTTAAAATGTCAAAAATTTTTACTATAAATAAAGTTAACTAGCAATAATTGCAATTAAATGATTTTCAACTATCAGAGGTTATTACTATGAATAATTTCAATTATGCAAAATGTTTACTATGAATAATTTTAACTCTGCAAAATTTTTACTATAAATAATTTTAACTACCAATAATAGTAACGAAATGTTGTTTACTATTTGGAATTTTTACTACAAATATTTTTAACTATCAATAATTTTAATTAAATGATTTTTACTATCAGAGATTTTTACTATGAATAATTGGAACTTTGCAAAATTTTTACAATAAATCATTGTAACTACCAACAATTCAAACTATAAATAATTTTTACTATTAGGGGTTTAAACAATTATTAATTTCAAATATCGAAAATTTTTACTATAAATAATGTTAACTAACAATAATAATAACGTAATGATGATTATTATTTAAATTGTTATAATTTTTACTACAAATAATTTGAGCTTGTAATAATCGTAAAGTAATGAAATTACAGTTTATAATGATAAAATTATAAATAAATAAATAACAATTTTAGTTATGATTAATCATTAATTTTGGTTATTAATCAATAATTATAGTTACAATTGCAGCTAAATTATTAATATAATAAATTAAAATTTTATTTATTAATAATAAGTTAAAACTTTATTTATTAATAATAAATTAAACTTATTGAAAATTAATATAAAATGTCAACTTCATATTAAAGTTAAAATTAAACTAATTCTGATCTGTTAATTATTAATTCTAAAATTACTACATTCACACAATCTATTTAATTAGATTTTTAAATTAAAATGAAACGGAAAAAAACTTGAAAAATATACTGTGGTCGCAAAAAGGAGATGAAAAATGCGAAGACAAAAAATTTAACGAAGATTGGATAGTTAATTGTACCGTTCCTTTTTTTTAGCATTTTATTTTCTTGTTGGTTGAGGGTGAGTAGCGAGAGAGTGAGAGAGAGAGAGAGAGAGAGTTAATTTTGAATAGAGCGTTCGGCCCCAAAACTCCATTATAATTAAGGTTGCGTTATAATTTATGGACAAATCCCCGTTGCGGGAATCTATCTCAGAGAGTTTCGCCATTGTTGTTTAGGTCAATCAAGTTTGTAAAGTTCGAAACATGCTTTTAGTTTTGCTCACAGTTTAAGGCTATCGAGTTTTCAAGAAACAACTTCTCTCATTTCACTGGCAAAAAATAATAATAAAAATACAGCAACAATCTCCTTTTTTTTCCTATTATATAATACGAATTAGTTCAATATTCCTAAGGAAGAAATTATTTTTTGTAAAAAAAAAAGAGAGAGAGAGATGAAAGTATATTAACATTAGGAAAAAAAAGGGAAAAGAAATCTTTTTAACGCACAAAGGAAGCTTCATTCTTTGAATAAAGTTTCCTGTGATTATAAAGAGCTTTAGTATCCGCAAATTAAAAGTGGTTTCATCCTTAACTACATCATCATTTGCTATAATTTCTTACTTGAGGGAATTTTTATTTAGCGGAATTTTTTCATTTAGCCGAGTTTTCTAATTAGGGGCATTTTTCTTGTTTAACCTGATTTATATTGCAAGTGGTCATTTTTTGTTTAATGAAAAATTGTTTTAAATTCCGTCCAATGGAAGTTGTACTTTTTTTCACGTAGTTGAATAAATTCTCAGGCTGTTAAATATTTAGCCAAGAAAAATTCTCAGTCTATTAAATTTTTCTTGGATAAATATTTATTTGGCTAATTTTTTATTACATTCGGCTATTTATTTAACTAAATGTTTTCATTGCTAACTACTCATTCGGCTAAATATTTTCTCGGTTCAATATTTATTCTACTGAATAATTTCCTCTGCTAAATATTCGGTCGGCGAAATATTTTCTCGATTAAATATTTATTCAAACTAAATGTTATCATTGGTAAATACTCATTCGGTTGAATAATTTCCTCGATCAAATATTTATTCTACTAAATATTTTCTCTGCTAAATATTCGTCAGGCGAAATATTTTGTCGATTAAATATTTATTTGGATGAATATATTCTCGGTTTAATATTTATTCCAGTAAATATTTTCCCTGCTATATATTCGGTCGGCGAAATATTTTCTCGGTTAAATTTTTATTGAACTAACAATTTTTTCGACTTAATATTCATGTGGTTAAATATTTTCTCTGCTAAATATTCAGTCGGCTAAATATTTTTTTGATTGATTATTTATTCGACTAAATACCTTCTTGGTTAATTGTTTACTGAACTAAATATTTCTTTAGCTTAATATTCATTACACTAAATATTTTCTCGGTTAAATATTTCCTCGATTAAATATTCATTCGAATAAATATTTTCTCGGTTACATATTTATTGAATTAAATATTTTCTCGATTAAATATTCATTCGAATAAATATTTTTAAAGTTAAATATTTTCTCGATTAAATATTCATTCGATTAAATATTTCCTCGGTTAAATATTTTCTCGATTAAATATTTATTGAATTAAATATTTTCTCGATTAAATATTCATGCGAATAAATATTTTCTCGGTTAAATATTTATCAAACCAAATATTTCTTCATCTTAATATTAATTCACCTAAATATTCTTGCCATAAATTTTTTATTCAACCAAATAAAAATAAAAATTGAAAAAACCCAGTAAAATTGTAAAATTGACTCGTTTTTCGCGAAGAAAAAATATTTAATGTGAAGTGATCTCGAAAATTGTCAAGTATCGATCATAATCAGATGCAACAGCTTGTGTAGACTTCTCTGACGTACCCACAGGTTGTATTACCAAGGCGCAAGTAATATATCAAGTACTTTATAGATATTTGCCTTTTGCTTGACGTGCGTCATGGGTAGACAAGCGCAACTTGGCAAAAGAGCGAGAGAGAGAGAGAGAGAGTACTCGAAACTCTCAGGCGAGGTGTGCACACACTTTCCAAAAGTTTTCGTACCTTCAAGCTAACATATATATATATCCAACATTTTCTCGTCCAATTTTCCGCAGAAAGCACAAACTTTCTCTTTGCACTTTGTGAAAAATAAGGGAGAAACTGAAACGTCGCGATGCCGCCGACTATTTACTTGCTTATTTATTTTCATTTTTTTTTTATTTTATTTTATTTTATTTTTTTGCTTTTCTCACCTGGAAAAGTTTTTACCACGCGGAAAACCTTGCAATGGGAATTGGGTGTGTGCTCGTTTCAAATGTTCATGACCACAGTCGCACAAATACAGACGCGATACGCACGTTTGTGAAAGAAAAAACGAGTCACCGAACTTAAACTAAAAACTGGCTTCTGTCCGACCTTTTACACTCAACTTTTTTTTTTCTTTTTGGGGAAAATAGTTTTTATCAAAGTTGGCACTAATTTCTTCTCCTTTTTTACTGTTTCTTTTAATAAATAAAGGGAAGACTTTTTTTATTATTAATAAAAGAAATGGAAGAGGAAAATAAATATTGGTGATATTAGGAGGAGAATTTTTTTGCACAAACAAAATGATTGTAATTTTTTCCAATTGTAATTAGTAATTAGTGATTAGTAATTAAAATTACAATTAGTAATTAGTAATTAGTAATTAAAATTACAATTAGTAATTAGTAATTAGTAATTAAAATTACAATTGGTAATTAGTAATTAAAATTACAATTAGTAATTAAAATTACAATTAGTAATTAAAATTACAATTAGTAATGAGTAATTATTACTTGTTACTAATTTATCATTAATAATTTAAATTACAATCAGAAGAAAGAAATATTCGACTAAAGCTAAATTATTTGTTTCAGAAAATAAATTTTGTTTGCCTCAAATAAATTTTGCTTACTTCAAGTAAATTTGGTTTGTCTCAAATTAATGTTATTTGGTTTAAATAAATTTTCAATTCGTCTCAAAGAAAATTCATTTTTTTTGCTTCAAATAAATTTTATTTGTTTCAAGTAAAATTTTTTTTGTTTCAATTTTCAAATAAATTTTATTTGGTCCAAATAAATTCTGATTTGACTAAAACTAGAAATCATATTCATGCTAAATACAATTTTCAATTTCAAACAAATAAATAATTTAGCTAATTATTAATTTTTACTTTACTTATTTCATATTATGTAAATTTTTCCAGAGAGATATTAAAAATTTATTACTTATTTCAAAAATTCTATTATTTAATAATCTACATATTATTTACTAGTATTTAGAACTATTTTTGAAAAATGCATTACATATTTATTTCCTTTCTCTTTTACTAGTATTTTTGATTTTTATTACTGTCCCTCAAAAATCGGATGAAATTCAGTGACACTTTTCCAGTGAAAAAAAAATTCAATTCTTCAAAAGCTTTTATCGATTAAAAAAATTTCTTTGACAACGTAACAATTTAATTTTGAATGGCAAAAAGAATTTTTTGATTTCTGAAAACAGTAGAGGAAATTTTTATTAAAAAATACGTGATAATTTTAATTTCATTATGGTTTATAAGGATCAAAATAATTTTTTTTCATAGTAAAACCACTGTAAATAATTATAAATAGTAATGTTTAATAAAATTTTAGTTTATATAAATATTTATGTACAGAACCAATTATTTATATATTTATTTCCTTTTGTTTTGCTATAAATAAAAAATTGTATTTCTATCATAAAAGTATTATAGTAAAATAATAATAAAACAACAAATTCGTGAAAAATAGATTTGTTACCAAAAAATATTTCTTATAACAGTAAACATTTTTTTTAATTTACTTTTATTTAAGTTATAAACGAAACTTAGAAAAACAAAGATTAAAAAACATTAAATGTAATGAAATAAAAAATAAGTAAATAATAATTTTTTGCTTTTATTAGGTACGATAAAAAAATAATTTCTTTAGTTTGTTATTATTTATTGCATAATAATTTTATTAGAAATTAAAATGAAAAAATAATATTCTACAATAAAAAAATGTTTGTCTACTTTTTCTGTACACTAAAAAATTGTTTAATTGTTTAAGAAAAAATAACAAAAGCAAAAACTTTCGACCTTGATTGTACCGGAAGGAATGGTTTCAAGAAAGAAAACGATTTCCCTTTCCCGTGAGGTAAATTTGCGTGGTAATTTGAATACACACAAAGTATATATATATAAGAGACTATATAGAGTAGGTTAATCAAATTAGTTTAAAAGATATTCACGAAGAAGGTCGAAAAGTGTGAAAGGGAAGCTCGGAGGAGAAAAAAATAATAAAAGGAAAAAAAAGAGGAAAAAAAGAAATAATAAAAGAAAAAAAAGGAGGGAAAAAAATGGGAGAAAAAAAAAGACAAGAATAGCCCCAGGGTAATATGTCGGTTAAGTAAAAGATGAAGATCGTGTTAAGTTCCCTTTAAGGTCGCGAAACCGCAAATTAAACTTTTTTTTCTCTCTCTCTTTTTTTTAGACCGGAAGACTCGACTTCTTGTGCACCTCGTCATTGTTTAGTAATTAGTAATTGTGAACACTCCCTCCCCCTTTCAACCCCTTTCTCACAGTCTTCTTACGGTACTTAGCTTACAAAGTGTATAACGTCCGGTCTACTACTTTTCTTCCCTCTTTCTCTCTCTCTTTTTTTTTCTCTCGTCACCCCTGACTTTTTACTTTGTGTGTGAAAATGTCCAGTGGGGCTAATGAGAGAGAGAGAGAGAGACTGTTTAGAGACTTTTTTTTTGAGGAAAAAAAGCGACCGTCCGACTTTCATTCGACACTGAGAGAAAATAACAATTAGAAAAAAGAAATTAACAAATTAACAGTTTTTCTTTTATTTCGTAATTTTCTGTCTTATTCCGGTTTTTTGTTTCGTGGATTATTTTTATTCATTGAAAAACTTTTATTTAGATAAAATTTTATTATTTATTTTAAAATATAAAAATTTTTGTATTATTTAATTTTAGTTATTTTAATGTAATTTTAGTTATTTTAATGTAATTTTAATTATTTTAATGTAATTTTAGTTATTTTAATGTAATTTTAATTATTTTAATGTAATTTTTATTATTTTAATGTAATTTTAATTATTTTAATGTAATTTTAATAATTTAAATAATACATTTATGTAATATAATTATTTCCATATTTATTTATTGCTGTGATTATTTATTTAAACACTGACAAGAATATTTTTTTTACTACTTTATTATTTAGAATGAAAAATTTTTTACTGTTATTTTTTACTTCATTAAAATTTTTTTTTAAAATTAATAATTAAAAAAAATAATTTTCATTGTCTATTTATTTTATTTAAAGCTACAGTTATTTATTTAAACAATATACGGTTTTAGAAATAATGGAAATTATTAATTTTATTCTATTATTTATTTATTATCTATAATGGAAATTATGTAATTATTATTTTTTTTTACTTTTCTGAAATAATAACAGGAAAAAAGATTATAATTGTTTATTTCTTTTATTTAATGCTAGAAACATTTATTTAAACAATATACGGAGTTAGAAAGAAGGAAAAATATTTATTTTATTATTCGTAGTGAAAATTGTTCGAAAGAATTAATTTTTTTATGTATATTAATAATAATAATAATAATAATAATAATAAGATTATAATTGTTCGTTTTTTCATTTTTTTATTTTATTCTTAGAGAAAAAGATTTATTTATTTATTTAATTTATTTGATATGATTTATTTTTTTTCTATATATTTTAACTTTTTCTATTTTTTTTATTATTTATTCAATTTTATTTATTATTAAATATATTTAGGTTAATTTATGTTATTTTATGTCTTTATTTATGTTAATTTATGTTATTTATGTTTTTTCCATTTCTTTTATTAGTAATAAAAATAGTTTTTCCTTAATTTATTAAAAGAAACAGAAACAAATTCATTATTTTAGTTAATTTAATTTATTTAATTTAAAAATTTTTTTTTCCATTTATTCAAACTTTCTCGGTTTATTTTTTATTATTTATTTAATTTTATTTATTAAATTTTATAAATTTTATTTTATTTATTATGTTGATTAAAATATTCACTGTTTAAATAATTTGAAAATAAATTAATTAAAGAAATAATAATAATAATAATAATAATCTAAATAATTTGAAACTTTTCGTTTATTTACGAAATTTCTAAAAAATACTCTAATGAATAAAAATAAAAATTTTGAAATATTGAAAAACTTCTTTAATTGAAATAGAAAGGTGGTAATAATAGAAATAATCCAATGAAAAAAATGTGAAATATTGAAAAAACTTATACTTAATTGAAATAGAAAGGTGGTAATAATAAAAATAATAATAAAAATACTAAAAAAATTGACAAAATTAAATAAAAATAGTAATAAGTGTAAAAAAATGAATAAAACTTAATTTTTTTTACTACAAAAACAAAAATTACAACTTTTTGAAAACCGATAAATTTTCCAATATCGAAGAAATTTTTTCATTCACTTCTTTCTTGTTCTTTTTTCTTTTCTTTTTTTTATTCTTTGCTCGCACTTCGTGTCCATATCAGAAACAAAGGGAGATTTGTGGAATGATTTTTTCAAGACCAAAACTTTTCGTGGTTGTTTTCAGGGGGGGGGGGATTATAAAAGTTGGAAGATATCAAGCAGATACACGCCCCTGTGTACTCATAAAAAAAAAATATCCGTAGAACAAGCGACCCCATAACAACGACATTAATCCTGTTCTTCTTTTTTTCTCCTCCCCCCACTCTCTCACTCTTTTTTTTTCTTTTTTTTTTTTTAGTTGCCTTGTTGCGGTGGCCCATTCGTGAAACACACCTTGTGTCTCTCGTTAAAACAAAAACCAAAATTAAATCACTTTAACGTGCTAGCATGGAAAAAAAAGAGGAGAAGAAAAAAAAAAGAATTGTGGAGAGAAAAGAAAAACAGGATATAAAAAATTCTTTATTGTCTCTCCCGTTAAAGCCTACATTATTAATTTCCAAATCTAAAACTTATAAAATGCTGCTTAAGCCAAAGTGTCTTAAGGGTGTGTACAGTGTGTACAGTTTGCTTCAAAAGTTGTCGACGTTTTTAATTTTTTTTTTTTTTGTTAAAAAAAATTATTATTTAAACTTACTCGATTTATTTTTTATTTATTTTTATTACTTATTTAAACGTACTCGATTTTTTTTATTTAACTTTATTTATTATTATATATGTCAACGTTAATAAAAACTATTTACTGTTTAAATAATTTTACTTCTGTTATTAAATATTGTGTTTAATTAATTTTCAATTTTTCAAAAATTGTACTAATTAAAAAATTGCAAACCTAATATTCCAGTTAGAAACTTATTGTTGTTGTATTGAAGTGAAAAAATATTTTTTTTTCCAAAAATTGTCTTAAATTGAAAAATAAAATTTTTTTAGTCACAAGAAGTCACAAGAAGTCTAAGAACAATGGCAGTTAAATGAAAATCGAAATGCGGTCGTCTATTGTTAATTTTCGAGTAACTAGTCTTACGTTGAGGATCTGCAGTAACATTTGCTAATTTTCCCTCTAAAACTAAAACCCTTTACCTTCTCATAGGTGCTTAATTCTCGAACAAGTCACTCCAGTTGAGTATTTTCACAACAGTTCCAAAGGGAATCATATGGCTTTCATGGCCCACACTATTAATTACGAAACCATCCTTCACTGGATATTATTCTATTCCGAACAATGTATTTTACAATGAAAAAGTAGTTTTGCAGTTTCTGTTATTTGCTTCTTTATTTCGAGTTATTATTATTATTTTTTTAGTCGGAAGTCGAATTATTGTTAATATAATTGTTACTATTATTATTTTTATTATTATAATTCTTATTCTTCTTCTTATTATTTTTTTTAGTCGAATTATTATTATTTACAATTATTATTATTATTGAATTATTATTTATAATTATTAATATTATATTCCATTTAAATTCGGAAACGGAAAAATCTTCGGTCATGGAGACTCGAACCCTGGTCCTTTCTGTTAAAAACCGAGTATCTAAACCACTCAGCCATCTCACTAATTTTTTTTTAATTATTATTATCTATTATAATTTATTATTATTATCATTATTATCAGTTCTATTATTATTCTTATAATTCTTTTTCTTCTTCTTCTTCTTATTATTATTATTTATTATTATTAAAATTAAAATTATTATTATCCCAGTAACAAAAAAATTGAATCGAAAACAACGCACTTTACAACAATTAATTTCCATCACTCCCAATTTCAATCGATATTATCTTCCGCTATCACTGTTTACCATCGAACAATGGTTGTTTCGCTCAATACACTTTTTTCTCATACTTTTCAATGTTCCTCAAAAAATTTTTTTGATAAATTTGTAACTTACAGCAATAAAAAAATGAAAAAAAAATCAGTGATGAAGAATTGGAAAATTGTAAATTGTAAGCACACGGGAGTGATTTAGTGAAGTTATGTACAAAAACGACTTTAATGTGTTTTTCTTTTTTTTTTTTAATATGCTCACGGTTTTTCGCTTTGACGAAACAATTTCCCCATAGGTTTTACTGTTTTTCGTTTCAGCTTTTTTTTTACGATCTACCACTGAACCCCCACAATGTAAAATGCATTTTAAGTGTCAGCACATAAAAATATTTGTATTACCTGTCGTATGCCATAAACCTCACACGCGTAATTGCTGTGCCCGGCCCATTTCAAGTACAGAAAATGCTTTTATTATTATTTGCGCACAAAATAAATGTTTTTTTTTCGCTTTTGAAATATAGGCATATATATGTATATATAAATAATTTTTTTTTATATTATAAATCTCAAATGTCAAACATTACTTTTCAATTTTTATATATTGGAGAGAGAGAAAAAATTTACTCTAGCGTGATTTTTATTGTTCCAATATATAGAGGTGTGTGTGTGTAATTTTTACCGTCTTTTGCATTTTTTTCCGCGTGGGAAATTAATTTATTTGCAAATTTCAGTTTTTATGTTGGATTTTTGAATTTTTTATGAATTGTAATTTTCTGAATTATTTTCTAAGGTGAGTTATTTTTTCTTCTCTTTCTATTTTCTCTTTTGCCTCGCAATAAATAATAATTACCGTTGAATGTTATTTGAATTATTTACAAATTACGAATATTTTTACCAAATTGCTTATATATATATATATATATTTTTTTATTGTTCAGAAAAATAATTAAAAATTACCGTTGAAAATTATTTGCAAATATAAATAATTCTGTTCGTTTTATTTATCATATTTTTAAACTATTTAGTTATAAATATATCGACTGTTATGTCAAATTTATTTAATATTCAGTAAAATACAAAAATACGTATAATGACAATAATAGTGGAATATAATTTCCCTCCATTTATTTCTGCACTCGAAAAGCCCATTGTTCAGCAACCTCATTATGGAGACAAATCCCAGTTATTTTGAGACACTCTTTTTTACAAAAGGCACTGGATGACGAGCTCTTGGAAATTTCTTGCGTTATGACATATGTCTTACTTGTTAAAAATAATAATAATAATAATAAAAATAGTATTAATGAAAATATCATCAATAACAAGAATAATATTATTAATAATAATAAATTTGTTTGTTTCACTCGACTATTGATACTTTCCGTCACTTTTTTGTTATTTAAATTAATTCCAAGACTCAAGAAATTGGAGACGATAAAAATAACAATAAAGAAAATTTTTATTTTAATTTTTTTTAATCTTTCAATTAAAAAATTAAAATCCGTTTATATTAATTGCCAAACTCTCTTAATTTGCTTATGAATAGTTTATAAAATTGCGGAAAACTTGAGATTCAATATGGAGTCGCTACTCTCCACCTGCGAACGCCAAGGTCACCGCAAGATGGCAATTGAGTTCCTTCTTGGAATTTGCACTGACATCTGGTGGCGACCTTGGCGTTCTCAAGTGGAGAAATCCGTTCTAACCCTTAAAAATCTTTTTAAAAATTAATTATAAATATTATATCTAGTAAAATGCGAAAAAAATGTTACCATAATATTTTCTTGACTCTTTTGATACTAATTTTATTCCTAACTTTCCGTCCGAAACAAAGTGGTAAAAATTTCCGTTTCAAATCACACGTAAAAAATATTTTCTATTTACTTGAAATTAAGAAAATTAATTTTAATAAAACTAGGAAAATAATCTTTCAGTACTTCTGCTTAATAAACAAAAGTATAACAATTTATTAAATTGTTTAAACAATTAATTGTTTTTTGTTTCTTTCTTTCGTTTATTTTTGTTGTTTTTTTTGCTTTTTTTTTCTTTTTTCTACTGGGAATTAAAGGCATTTTCCGTTCGATTGTTTCGTGTACATAAAAAACAGAAGAAGAAGAAGAAGAAGAAAAGAATGTAAAGAGAGAAGAAAGAGAGCAAAGCGTAACTTTTTCATCGAGATGCATTAAAAGCCCCTGGATTCGTGGCCGTCAAAATGATGGAACGCTTCGCAAGCCAAACAGACTTTCTCCACGAGAGTCAGAATAATCAGTCTTCCTGACTGGTCCATTTTCCCTCTTCCTCTCTTTCTTTCTTTCTCTCTCTCTCATTCTCTTTTTTTTCGTCTGCACCATAGAATTTCAATACGTCGTCCGTGAGTTTTGCGGTATTACCTGGCCACGTTTGCAGAAATAACGCGCGTTCACCAAAAAAAAAAAAAAAAAAAAAAAAAAACATAGTCATAAAAAAATAAACACGACTGGTAATAAAAAAAAGACATAGTACCATATATAGAAAAAAAATAAAAGAATGACACAAACGAAGTTCATAACTCGTTACGCAAGATTCGTTAAAACGTTTACAGAGGTCAGTGTGAGTGTTAACTGGACGTCGACGGTTTTTTTTTTTTTTTTTTTTTTTTAAATGAAGTTTTATTTCCACGCAAGAAGTGAGGTGACAAAAAAATAAAAAAATTGTCACGTTCCCTATATACTACTGAATTTAGCACAGCGAGAGAAAAAGGGACACATTCGAGCGGGAAACGATGTATATTGAAACATATAGTTATTCGTAAATTGACAAACGGTATTTCAATTGAGGCGAGAAAAAAATATTTATTGTCGCAAGAAAAGAGGAAAATTCACTTGCGAGTTTTGAGACAGGGAAAAAATTTTCTTTTTTATCAATTTAACAATATTTGGGGGGATGGGAGAATTAATAATTTGGATATAATTTTGATCAGTTTGAAATTAGTAATAAGTAATACTAATAACTAATAATTAGAAAATTATTAGTAAATTTAGTAAATTTTAATTTAGGATATATATTATTTTGGGAAATACATTTTATTTATGATTCACATTAAGAAAATACGCGGTAAAACTTTAAGCGTGTGGTTTAAGTAGTAAAGCACTATGTCCGGTCAGACGTTGGTTTATTCACTTACTGCGGAGAGTAATTCTATTTTTTTTTTTTTTTTTTTTTTGAAAGAGAAAAAAAATACTCTGAACAGAAAATAAACAATATAATAAATAATAATAAGTAATAAATAATAAATAATTAATAAATATAAATATTAATGAAAAATAACTATATTATATTAATTATTGTACTGTAGAACTAAAATTTATTTGATACAAATAACTGTTTGCTTGTCCACCAAATAAATATTTACTTGAATCAAATAATTTTTACTCAAGTCAAATAAAATATATTTGAATCTGTTTTCCGGGAAAGAGAAATCGTTTTCATATTTGAATCTGTAATAATTTTTAATTCTCTATTGAAATACAATTTAATTGATTTAAATAAAAATCATTTAATTGAAAACTGAGAAAATATTTTTTTTTATTTTTTTTTTAATTAAAAACAAAATTTTTTAAATCCAAAATAAGTACTAAAGCAAAAAAAAATATTTTTCAAAATTAAACATATTTTATAATTGAAATGAACGTTAATTAAACTTGGAAATTATTCGAGCTTCACCGCACGGAATGCGGTGTTCCATTTATTATTTTTGAAATCAAAAATTTTGATATTTTCAAAAATAAACATCATGTTTTGAATGATTACAGATTTAAAATTTAAAAACTTTAATTATTTGAAGAATTTATTAAAATAAAAGTTTTTAAAATAATTCTTTTTCTCAAAAATAATAAAGTTTTATTAATAATTTTTACCGGAAATTTTAGAAATAATTGAATTTTAAGAGGAATTTCTTTTAAGATTTAAAACTAATAATAAAATTACACAATATTTAAATGATAATTAATACATAATTTAATCACATAAAATTAATGTATATTCCAAATTTAAAAAAATTCACGTGAAAAACCGAATTATCTTTATAAATAAAAAAATTTTTTCCCAAAGTTCAATTATTTTCGAAAAATTTTCTCATTTCAATGATTCTTAATATTTTAATAAAATTTTCCAAAAAGAAATCAATTATTTAAAAATTTTGTTAATTAACTTCAACGTTAAAATTTAATTTTTTTCATAAATAATCAAAGTTTTATAGAAATTTAATTATTTATCAATATTATTTTAAAATAAATTTCTTCCCAGTAGTTAAAATTTTTTT
Source organism: Leptopilina myrica (nomen nudum) (assembly GCA_032872475.1). NCBI lineage: Eukaryota > Metazoa > Arthropoda > Insecta > Hymenoptera > Figitidae > Leptopilina > Leptopilina myrica (nomen nudum). The sequence goes on along the minus strand of CM065465.1, from coordinate 3,710,864 downwards.
TGATATTGTATAATAAAATTTTGGTAAGAAATTCAATTATTTTCAAAAATAATCAAATTTTGTTAAGGAATTCAATTATTTTCTAAAATAATCAAATTTTGTTAAGGAATTCAATTATTTTCATGAAGAATAATTAAAAATTGTAGAAAATTGTAGAAAATCTTCACGTTTTAGAATAATATTCTTATAAGTTTTTAAATTTTAAGAAGGTTTTAATTTTGAATTTTTTTTAATATCTTAATTTCTGTGGGGAAATGACGACGGTTAAATGTTTATTTAAAAAATAAGTTATCAATGTTTTCTAGTTCTTAATAATAATTTTTAAAAATTAACAATTTTATTTAATATTTTTATAAACAAAGGGGAGAAAAATTTCCCTAATTTAAATGAGTCAAATTTTCTATTTTTCTAAATAAAAATATCGTTTTATTATAAATTGTGAAAAATACCCGCAAATCGATTTGTCAAATATATTTCAAAAGAAAAAAAACAAATTAACTTTAAACTGTGGACAATCAAAATTAATTTATTACTCTCTAAATTTGAATTAGTATGAAAATGAAAAAAAATTACTAATTAGAATTAGTGACTGAATTTTTGCTTTTTAATTAGTAAATTTGGTTAAGAAATTAATAGAAATTGGTATTTTTTAGTAAAATACTAATACAAAAGCATAAAATCAGTCACTGATTCAAATGAGTAAACATTTTTTAGTTTTACATTTTACTAATTCAAATTTAGAGTATTAGAGTTTAGAATTAGTAAATTTGACTAAAAAAATTAATAAAAAATAGTATTTATTAGTAAAATTTACAAATTCAAAAGCAAAAGTCAGTTATTAATTGTAAAAATTTTTACTAATTCAAATTTAGAGTATTAGAATTAGTAAATTTAAAATTGAAATAAAATAAAATTTAATTAATTTAATTATAAATTGGTAAATTAATAGATATTAGTATTTAATTATTTATTAGTAAGATTTACTAATTGTAAGTAAAAGGAAAAATTCGGTCACTAATTTAATTTGGTAAACATTTATACTAATTCAAATTTTTTGTATTAGAATTTAGAAAAAAATTTTTAGTAAATTTGACAAAAAAATTATTAGTATTTTATTAATTAATTATTAAATACTAATTATAATTAATTATTAGTATTTATTAGTAAAATTTACTAATTAAATAGCAAAAATTAGTCACTATTTGAAATTAGTAACAATTTTGGACTAATTTAATATTTAAATTTAGAGTGGACACTAAATCGAACCAACAGTTGGAATCAATTTGCATATTCTTCGATTTCACCGAAAGAATGAAGCAGATTTCTCAATTAGTGTAGAATTTTTTTTCACTTTCTCTCTTCGCATTTTATTTTCTTCCCTTTTTTTTGACAATGACAGAGGTGTGAGAAATCCACGCGGATGAATCGTGGAGGCTGAAATTCTCCTGTAATTTACGAGTGTAAGATGAAAGTGTGTAATGGTAGATTGGAGATGATATGGAGAAGTTGAAAGATGAGAAAAAAAAATGTTAGAAAAAGAAGAAGGAGGAGGTGGTGGAGGTGGTGGAGGAAGATAAAGAGGAATAGGGAAAACAATATACGAGGCGTCTTCTAGAAACAATGCGGCATCGTACATCACTGAAGACACCCTCCATTAAAAATATTACGCCATCTCTTCGTTCGTGTAACCACTCTTCACGACCTCGACGACCAGGAGACTATATCCTTATGGCGCCTTCACTCTCGAAACCACTAAGACAAGTCCGAATAACAATGTAGCCATTGTTAAACGTACATCCTCAAACATTGGACTCTGAAATATGCAAGCTTCGTCTTCTTCTTCTTCTTATTCTGCTCTCTGAGTAAAACGACGCAAACCCTCCCCATTGTTAGACGAACCGTGAAAACGTTTCGAGACCAGTGCCGAACGAGATGCCCGTGAATTCTTCGGCAAATTAATTAAAAGCAAAAAATTTCCTTATTCGTTCAATCAACATTTTACGAGAGACGATTATATATCGTGTAATGTGCAAAAGACTTGTTTTCCGCTATTTTCACTATTTTTCCCTGTTTAGCAAAAATATTCCTTTGGAATTAATATTTTTCAAAGCAAGTACCAATTTTACTTTTTCTATTTTTGGCAAGAACCGTATTTTACAATTACAGGGCTCGAACTCGAATTTTGAGTAATTTTATTAATTCCTATTCTCCTTAAATTAGTAAAATTAGTACACTGTAAAAAAAAGGTTCTAAATTAGAGCTGATTTCGGTATTAATATAGAACAAAATTACGATTTAGTAACAAAATTGGTTCTAAATTAAGTACCTTTCTTTTAACAGTGTATATTTAATAGATTTTTAAAAACAATTGTTTTATCGAAGAATTTTGTAGTGAGAAAATAATATACTTGAATCAAACATAATACATACAGTCCAACCAAAAATTATCTTTGAATTAAACATAATAATTTTTATTCAATACATAAGAAATTTTGATAATAAAAATTACATTTAATTCAATTGGAAAATATGTTTGAATCAAACATTCTTTAAAACTGAATTAGAAAAGTTAACAAAATAAATAGTATTTTCCACTAATTTATTAGTGAATGTTAATAATTCAAAAGTAAAAAATTAGTAAATAATTCAAATTAGTAAAAAATGTCAATAATTAAAATTTAGAGATCACATTTTATAGTTGACTATTTATTTATGAATTTAAAAAAAAATTCTCAGTGTAATTAAAATATAAATAACAAAAAATACAATTTTGGATTGCCGAAATACAATTTTTCTGCAAAAGTAACTAAATTATTCGTAGAAAATCAATTATATCTAAGAATGTTTTTAAATCCTAGTAAAAATGTCAGAAAATCAATTATATTTAAGAATGTTCTTAAATCCTAGTAAAAATGGCAAATATCTTTATAATTATAATAAAAAATCTTCTCCAAAATTTAAAAATTTTCAAACATTGTAATAATTGGCCAAAATTTCACTGAATTCAATGATTTTCAATATTTACTGTATTAAAACAATTTTCCACAAGAACACAATTATTTAAAACAAAAAATTTTAGTAAAATTCTCCTTAATTATTTAATTATTTTTTCAAATTTTAATAAATTTTACCAAAAAGAATTCAATTATTTAAAAAAAATTTTTTTTGAAAATTTTACACAAACATTTAGTTATTTTTCCTAAATAATAAAAGTTTCACAGAAATTCAATTATTTACAAATTTTCTGTCAATTGTTTCACAATAATTTAATTTTTTAATATATATTCATTTTATTCAAAAATTTCCCTGAATTCAATAATTTTCAAAATTTTAGTAAAATTCTGCGCAAATATTTGCATAAATTAAAAAAAGATAGCAGCCTGAAATAATTAAATAAACAATTAATAAGAATTCCAGTTAGAAGCACTAACAAAATTGAATTTAATTTTTGAAAAATTAAAAAAATTGAATTATTTTACAAATTGATAAAATTTATTGCAAAAATGAAATAATGTTCAAAAACAAAATTAGTTTGAAATTTTGAATACAATATTATTTCAATTTTTCGAAAAATGTAATAAATTTTATCAAAATTCGTCAAAAGAATTTAATTGTTTAAAAATTTGTCAAGAAAATTCTATTATAAAAATTCAATTCTAAGAAACATTCAACTATTTAAGAAACTATTTCTTTTTGTACCGACATATTTAATAATTGCATTATCGTAGAATTTTCTAATAAAAATTGAAATTAAAATTGAATTAAAAATTCTAATCTCAAAATTACTGGAAAAATTGAAACTGAATATCTATCGAGGTTAAAGTGGAAAAAAATATTTAAAATTGAAAATGAAAAGAAAATAAGAAGTAATAATATAGTAAAAGTAAGAAGAAAAATAAAAATGTTAAAAGGTAAAAATGAAAATGAAAGTGAAAAATTAATCAGAATGTTGGCAATTTGAATATAAAGGCAAAGTAAAAATAAAAATGAAAGTGAAAAATAAATTAGGAATTTGACAAATTGATAATAAAAATTTAGCAAAGTAAAAATGATCATGAAAATGAAAAATAGATCTGAAATTTGATAAATTGAAAATAAAAATGAGAGTAAAAAAGGAAAATTTGACAAAGTAAAAATAAAAATGAAACTAAAGAAGGAAAAAATTCAATTATAGTTTAAAAAGGAAATTAAAAAAAAATTTTCTTCATAAAAAAAATAACACCAAATCAATATGGTTTCATATTCCGAAAAACTTTGAATAAAATAAATTTTCTTTGAGTCGGAAAATTATAATGCGGAAGTTATAAATATTTCCCTTTTGGCATATTGCGTGTGAGAAATATACGTGTATAAGCTAAGGAAATGAAAGCGCGCAAAGGTAATGGGTTGTTTTTCTTAACACACTCGCCTTCGCGCTTCTCTCGGAGTCGAGGGAAATTTAGCGATGGAAATTTATCTCTCCTGAGATAATGCAACACGATTAGTATAGTTATTCGTTAAGATGTTTTTGGCAAATTTCCCAAAGTCTTTCTCATTTTATTCATTTAAATTCCAAAATGTAACTTTTCTCACATTTTGTTTTCAAAAAGAAAAATTTCTTTTTCTTAAGACAAAAAAAACAAAATACAAAAAACAAAAAAAAAACACAAAAAACAAAAAAAAAGCAGAAAAAAATTATCAACATTAGAAAGTAATTTAAATATCAAAATTTTCCTCTTTTCTTCATCTCAAAGAAGATTTTCAAATATTTCCCCAAAAAAAGGAATAAAATCAAATTTTTAATTTGTCCAAAAAATATCAATGTCACAAAAATTAAAAATGGAAATATTTTTCTTTTATTAACACATTAAAGTCTAGCCATTTTTTCTATTTCCAGAAAGAAATTAATTTATTTATAAAAGTGAATTTGTTAAATATTACAAATTCGGTAGAAAGAAATTATTTTAAAAAATAGTTAATTAATTAATTAATTATTATAAAAAAAATTATTCTCTGTCTGCTTTTTTAATTCAGGAAAAATAATTTTAGCTAATTGTCTTTTTTTTCTAATTGAAGACAAAAATCGAAACATTTAGAGAGAAAGAGAGAAAAAAATTCCTCTCTTTTTATAATATACGCGATTTATTATTGCTTGTGATAATATCCGTAATTGAGAAATTTTCACTACATTGAATCGGAAATAGTATTTCCAAATAAATTTCCTTTATTGGATTAGTTTATTATCAATATTTATAAATACATATACATATATATTTGTCATTCTTGTTTTCTTCCTTTTATTATCGAAATTATTTTCTAATAGAATTTATCGCTTTTGAATTTTAACACTGACATTACGGTTGATTTAATTTTATTCATGAAATCTGTTAATTGAAGCAAAATATTTTATAATAGCTTAATTGTTTTATATTCTGCAATTCGCATTTGTTTATTCGTATTTATTAAAATTATTATCATTTTTATTATTATTATTATTATTATTATTATTATTATGAATTTCAATTTTATTATTTAATATTTAATATTTAATATTTAATTTTTAATATTATATTATTAATGTTTTAATATTATAATAATTATTATATTGAGAAAAAATGTTTATTTGGTTTAATTCTCCAAAAGCAGGGGTGGGGAGATTTCTTTTTATTTTAATTTTTTAATTCCGAATGAAAAGAAAAATTATTTACAGAATTATTAAAAATACAATTTTTTTCGCGAGCTTTATTAAATCTATTATTACTACAATTGCTACGGGAATTGGCAAAAATAATTATTGTTAGATAATTGCATAATTATTTAAATATTTAATTGATAAATAATTAGTAATTAATTTAAATGTTAAATTGATAAATAATTAATAACTAATTTGAATATATTCTTTATTTATTTTTTTTTATTTATTCATTGAAAAAAATTCCAACAGAAAATTGTAAGTAAAATTATGAATTATTAATAATAATAATAATAATAATAACTATAATAAATAATAATTATAATTACTATTGAAATTTCGCAGATTTAATAGAAATTGTTAATGAATTGTTCATCTATATCTATATATTCCTTAGATATTTCCCGAGACTCGAGCTGCCAGATAAGTAATAAGTATGAGACAGATATTCTCTTTCTGTGCTTGGAAAATTGCTTAAATTGAGCTTTTCCGAGACAGCTTGCAGCTGGCGAGTTTATTATCGGCATTCGCTGTAATTAAACCAACCCGCATTTACGCTTTTACCCCCTTACAAAATGTCTCGAGAAATTCAGACTATCGCTGAAAAAAAGGGAAAGAAATTGACTGGCCACGAATTTTTAATTACCTCTTTGTATATTTTAATTACAGTTCATCAAAATTATCATCAATTTTAACTACTTTCCTCTCGCAGAAAGTCCATTTCTGTCATTTTTTTTTTTTTATTGCCTCAAACTCAAAATTATTACTACCATAAAATGCATAGTTCAAATTTTGCTTCAAATATTGAAGTTAAAATTTACTCTGACTACCATAATTTGTAGTAGGAATTATTTTTGGAAAATTTTATAAAAAATATTCAGAATCATTGAAATGAGAAAAATTTTTTGAAAATAATTGAAATTAGGACACGAATTTTTTTTTGTCATTTTGGAAAAGAGTTTTTTTATTTATAAACATAATTCGGTTTTTTAACGTGAATATAATTAAACAACAGTAAAAATGAAACAATAATAAAATTAATAATACGAACAAAAATTATTTGTAATTTACATTTCGTTATTTCAGAAAAGTTTGAAATTTGAATTTTGAACTTTAAGTGCAATAATTGGTTTTTTGAAAAAATCAATGAACACGAATTTCATCCAATGGAAATTAGAATGCAATTTATAAATGTGAAAATTTAAAATGTAAATTTAATTATCAGTATATTTAATTCATTTAAAGTTCCCTTATTCCTTTGTTCAATGAAATGAATTTTTTAAGTGTAACACATAATATTAATGATGGTTTTTTCTTTCTTTTTTATTTTTAATTAACGAATGTGTTTCTTTTTGTGGCGTAATTTTTTTTTCATTCAACTTCCCTTTGATGAAATTGAATTTAAATTCACTGTGTTTCTTTTCACTTTTTTTTTTGATAATTCATCATTGTTAGCACATTCGAGTAATGAGTTGTGTGAAAATTATCCTTAGAGTGAGTAATTTTTTTCTTCTCTCTGAAAGCAAATTTTTTTGCATTTTAAGTGAATAATGCTGCCAGCTGACTTAATTTAATTAATTTTTTTTATTAATGATATTTGGAAGAAATATTTTCGGTAATTGATAATATATTTAGTTTACTTATTGTTTCTTCAGTGGTTTTCTTAATTTTCTATTTTATTATTTTCTCCTTTTTTGTTTCATTGATTTTGTAATCAATTTCTTTCGTTTTATTTTTGTAATTCTTTTTTCTTAATTTTTTTAAAATTAAGACAAAATAATTTTTTTTTTCATTTTTTTAAAATTAAGACAAAATAATTCTTTTTCTTTCATTTTTTTTAAATTAAAACAAAATAATTAATAATAAATAATTCTTTTTTCTTCATTTTTTTAAAAATTAAGAAAAAATGATGAATCAACATTAACATGTTTAGTTTTTCAAATTAGTTCCTTTTGTTAAATTTTTTAAAATAATTTCTCTTTATTTTTTCTAAATAATTTCTTTATTATTTCTTGAATTAATTTCTTTTGCATAATTTTTTTTCTTTAATTTTTCAAATAAGTTTCTTTTAGTCACTTTTTAAAATGAATTTCCTTTATGTAATATTTTTAATTAATTTTTGTAGTGTTTAATTTTTCAGATCCACTTCTTTCCTTTTATTTTATTAACTATTTTGTTTTTTATTTTTTGAAATTATTTTGTCTTTCATAAAATGTTTTTAATTTATTTTCTTCGCTTAATTTCAAAATTATTTCTTATTGTTCAACTACTTAATTAATTTCTTTTATTTAATTTTTCAAATTCATTTCTTTTCTTTTGTTTTTAATTCTTTAACATCATTTCTATTATTTTATAATCATTCCCCACTATTTTCTTATTATTAAAAAATTTTTTTTTTGATACTTTAAAATTGATTATCAATTGCTATTGTTTAATAATTATTTTAATAATTATTTTAGTAATTACTGTAATAATTATTTTATTAATTATTTTAATAATTATTTTCCTCTCACTTATTTGGTGGCATTATTAAATTCGAAGAATTCACGGCACTAATATTAATTTAATCTCAGAGTAAATTAATTGAATTAAGAGCGCAAAAAGGGAGAATAAATACTTGAATAACTAGAATAAATATTTGTCCTTTAAAGTTATGCGTAGAATGTATTGGAATTTGAGTTTAAATTTGCAATGTCCTTTTTACATATAAAGGACGAAAGAGAGCGAGAGAGAGAAAGAGAGAGCGAGAGCAGATTACGTGCATCGTACTCAATTCGAAATGACTGCAATATTACCATCCAGACTTTTATTGCTTTGCCCTTTGACTCTTCATTGAGGCAAAGCAAATATGCTTTTCCCTGTTTTACTTTTCACATCCAACTACTTTGAATTCTCTTTTTAAAATCTCACAATTTTTTAATTAGTTCCACAAGTCATGTAGAATATTGTCTCGCTTTTTTATACACAAACTGTTTCTCTCTCTCCGTCTCTCTTTCTTCCTTTTTCTCCTCTCGCCCTTAATTTTTCAGGGCGACAGAATATCAAAGTTAAATTGACTTTCAATTTTTTTATTAAAAATGTAAACATTTTTAATTATGGAGTAAATTAGCAAAACTGAGAATAAAAAAATAAAAATATTAAATAAGCAAAAACTAATATGAACAAAAAGAAAAAATAAGTGAAAATTAAAATAAATAAAAAGAATAAATAAGTAAAAATTAAAATAAATGAAAAGAATAAATAAGTAAAAAATTAAAATAAATAAAAAAGAATAAACAAGTAAAAATTAAAATAAATAAAAAGAATAAACAAGTAAAAATTAAAATAAATAAAAATAAATAAAATAATTTTACAAAATTTAATAATTAATAACCATTACAAAAAAATATACTTTTTTTCCTTGTTTTTATATTAAAAAAAAATTTATTTCCCCTACACAAAAAATCAATTTTTTTATCAAAAAATAAATAAAAATCCCATCACATTGTATATAGAAATAAAAAAAATTTAATACTTTTATTAATACTTTTTTTCCTTCTTTTTGTATTTTAAAAAATTATTTCCCCTACACAACAAATCAATTAATTTTTTTTTCCAAAAAAATAAATAAAAATCCCATCACATATATATATAAAAAAATAAAAAACAGACTTAAAATACTAAATTTTCAAAAAAATTTCCATATCTTTTTTTATTAACAATAAAATTTAATAAAAATTCTATGCCAATAAAATATTACTATGTGTGTGTGTGTATTAAAAAAAAGAACACTAACAAAAGTATATTCTTTTTTTTTTTACAATTTTTCACCTCTCTAAAAGCATAGCCTATAAAATAATATAAAATAAAAAAAAGCCACCGCCCCCTTCAATTTTGTCTCTCCCACCCGGGGGGCGGGGTGGGGGCTGCGCTATATCCCTTTTATTTTACGATAAAATTTTGTTTTTATTACTCGCATCATTCATCAAAGCTTTATTTTACAATCTGCTATTCCTGAAATTTTTATTACTCAAAACCTGTTTCTAAAAATTGAATCTTGCGGCGAAAAAAAAATTGTATCCTTTTGATTAAAAAAAAAAAAAATAAAAAATAAACCATTTTCTTCACTGTGGAAATTGTTTTTCATTCTTTGGCGTGTTAGCGGAAAAAAATAATTGAAACCCTACGATGAGTTTTATAATTTTCAAATTTATTCGTTTACAATTCAATTTTACTAAAATTTCAATTATTCGGAAATTCTGAAATTAAATATATATTGAAAAATAGAAACTTGAAATAATTTCAATAAAAATCCTGGTAAACTTTTAAAAAGAATTAATTCTACAGAATTTTTTCAGTCAAAAATATGAAAAATTAAGAATTTGAATATGATTTTAGTTGAAAAGATTTTCAAAATTTAATTATTTCTAAAAATCTACGTTATGCTTTTAATACTTAACTGTGATCTTAAATTTCAACTGAAATTCATTTTTAAAACCATTTTTATTAGTAAATTTTACGAGAATTCAATTATTAAAATACAAAACTAATAATTTGTTAATTTCACGTTTGTTAAAAATTAAATTCTCATAAAAAATGTTATCAACAAATTTTTTAAATCATTAAATTCTTTGGACTTTAAATAAGAATTTTAATAAGCTTTTGAGAATATAATTACATTTTTCGAGAAATTTGATTAAAATTGCATTAAAATTAATTGAAATACAGTGATGAGTTTTATTATTTCTAAAATAATTGAATATCAGAGAAGAATTTTATTATTTATAAGGAAAATGTAAATTTAAAAAATTTTAAATTTTATTTGTAACTTTTTAATTTTATTTGTAAATTTTAAAATGGACAAAGTATTAATTATTATTTCACAAATAAATAGTAAATAAATAATTATCATTTATTTGTGAAATAATAATTAATACTTTGTCTTTAGTTAATAATTTTCCAAGAAAAGTAAAAAAAACCATAATTTACTATTTATTTGTGAAATAATAATTATTTATTTGTGAAATAATAATTCATATTTTGTCTCTAGTAAATAATTTCCAAACAAAAAAAAAAGAATTTCGTACACAATTTGCAGCTAACAAAAACCGTCTCGAGATAAATCAGACAACTTTGATTATACAAAAAATAATTTCTCAAGACGGGGTCATCTACTCTCTCTCTCTCTCTTTTCTCTTAGTTATAATTTCCACCTAGAGAAATGAAGAAATATAAAATGATGTTTCAAAAAAAAAAAAAAACGAATACACACAATTGCACTCTGTTCTTCACTCAAGAATATTTCGCGTAAAGGCCAGAAAAAAAAGAATAACACACATATATAGATATAAAAAGCATAAATAGAAATAATAAAAGAAAGAAAGAAGGATGGCAAAAAAAAGTAAAAGGGAAACAAAGAAATAAAAAAAAACAAACAAATGACTTACTTTCGAAATAAAGTTTAATTAGGTTTAGACGAAAAAAGGAAATGATGATGTTTGTTGAAGAAATGAAAAATTATACAATGAGATGAGAAAGAGAGAAAGATTCTCTCAAGTGAAAAAGGCGCTGCAACTTGAAAAAGCAGCTTAGAGATGCGAATATGAGAGTGAGTGGCATTAATTAACCTGGAGGTTGGATAACTGTGCGCTAGGTGTATACGTGTCTCCCCCCTCACCCCCCATCCCCCCTCCTATTGTTGAGAGTTTGCGCGGGGTAAACTTTGTGTCAGGAACCTTACAGAAAATGGTTTTCCACTAACTGTATATATAGAGAGAGGGATGAGGAAAGAAGAAAGAGAAAGAGAGAGAGAGAGGGGGGGAGAGGAAAAAGGGGGTTAAAATGAGCAGTCAAGAATAGCACAGAACATCTGCTACAACTCGTTCTCGCTTTGTCCCCCTCCCCCCTCTTATCCCGAAAAGTTTTCACTTCACAAGCACAAAACCATCTAAAATATGCTTCTAATATTTCAAAAAGCAAATGGAAATCTCTCGACTCTTATTAATTTCATTGCCTTAATCATCATAATTTAATTAAGAAATTAGCTGCATTTGACAATGACACTTTGCGTTATAAATTTATAATTCAAAAGTTCAATTTTTTTGTTGACACGCGAAAATAATAATTATTTATTCAAAAAAAAAGAAAAGAAAAACGTTTTCACAACAGTAAAACGTTGAGGTGGTAAAATAACACCAGAATGGATTAAAATAATCTGAAAACAGTTTAATTCCTGTAGAATTAAATTAACACCAAAAAGGATTAAAATTTATCAATTTTCAAATTTACTGATAAACTTTAAAATTTCAAAATAAAATTTAAAATTTACAAATAAAATTAAAAATTTACAAATAAAATTAAAAATTTACAAATAAAATTAAAAATTTACAAATAAAATTAAAAATTTACAAATAAAATTTACAATCAAATTCTTGATAAACATTCAATTATTTTCAAAAGTTTTTTAAAATTGCATAATTTTCGATATTTACTATTTCGAAAAAAAATTTCCAAAACAATTCCATTATTAAAAAAAAAATTCGAGTACAATTTTTCGCAAATATTCAATTATTTTCATAAATAAAAAATTTTAGAGAAATTCAATTATTTACGATTTTTTAAAATAAATTTCTTCGCAATAATTGAATTATTTTCATAAATAATAACATTCCTAACAGAGATTCAATTATTTTTTATAAATAATGAAATTCTTTTAGGAATTCAATTACTTTCATAAATAATAACATTTTTTTAGAGAAATTCAATTATTTACGATTTTTTTAAATAAATTTCTTCGCATTAATTGAAATATTTTTATAAATAATAACAATTCTACCAGGGATTCAATTATTTTTTATAAATAATAAAATTCTTTTAGGAATTCAATTATTTTCAGAAATAATAAAACTCATCACAGAATTTCAATTATTTTTAATACAATTTTAATCAAATTTCTCGAAAAATGTAATTATGTTCTTAAAAGCTTATTAAAAGTCGAAAGAATTTAATAATTTAAAAAATTTGTTGATAACATTTTTTATGAGAATTTAATTTCAACAAATGTGAAATTAACAAATTATTTATTTTCCTAATTAAATAATTGAATTCTCGTAGAAATTACTAATAAAAACGGTTTTATAAATGAATATCAGTTTAGATTTTTCATTATACTTAAGTATTAAAAGCATAACGTGAATTTTTAGAAATAATTAAATTTGGAAAAAGTTTCAAATTAAAATCATATTCAAATTCTTAATTTTTCATATTTTAGACTGAAAAAATTCTGTAGAATTAATTCTTTTTAAAAGTTTAATAGGATTTTTATTTAAATTATTTCAAGTTTCTATTTTTCAATATATATTTAATTGCAGAATTTCCGAATAATTGAAATTTTAGTAAAATTGAATTGTAAACGAATAAATTCGAAAATTATAAAACTCATCGTAGGGTTTCAATTATTTTTCATACAATTATAATTGAATTCCTTGAAAAAAGTAATTATGTTCATGGAAGTTTTAATAAAATTCGACAAAAGAATAAAATTATTAAAAAAATTTGTTACTAAACATCTTTATGAGAATTGAGTTTTGAGAAACATTCAATTATTCAATAAATTATTTACTTTTGCATTTAAATAATGAAATACTTGTAGAATTTTCTAATAAAAATTGATTTTCATTTCATAAAAATGAATTTTAGTTAAAATTTCAGAGTATAATTGAATATTAAAAATTTAAAAGAAATATAGAGTAAACTTTTTGGAAATAATTGAATTTTCAAAATTAATATTTTTGAAAAATATTGAATTTTTTGAATATTATTTGATGTTTTTATTTTCTAATATCCATTCAATTAAAGAATTTATTAATAATTGAAATTTCGTGAAATTGATTAATTAATTATTATTAAAAATAATAGATATAAAGTAAAATTGTGGTTAAAAGTTTTTTGAAAATAATAATTGAATTGAAATAATGAAAATAATTTTTTCTAAATAATAACACCAAAATTGATTATTTTAATCTTTCATGGTGTTAATTTAATTCTAGATAATCATATATTTTTAAATATACTTTTTTCTTTCTAAAACATTTATTAGAAAATCGAATCAAAAATAAAGTAGATCCTTTATTTTTTCTCCCGCTAACACGCCAAAGAATGAAAAACAATTTCTACAGTGAAGAAAAATTCTTATATTAAAAGTCTAAAGAATTTAATGATTTAAAAAATTTGTTGATAACATTTTTTATGAGAATTTAATTTCAAGAAACGTGATATTAACAAATTATTAGTTTCGTATTTCAATTTATGAGCCTAAATTATCGTCCTTTTTTTGCTTTTTTGCTTTTTTTTTTAATAACAATTAGTCGAAATTTGGAAGCATCCAAAATTAACTCTATATATGTATAGATATTACGTTAGAATCTTGGTCGGCAATATATTACGATTTTTTAAAATAAATTTCTTCCCAATAATTGAATTATTTTCATAAATAATAACATTCCTGACGGAGATTCAATTATTTTTTATAAATAATGAAATTCTTTTAGGAATTCAATTACTTTCATAAATAATAACATTTTTTTTAGAGAAATTCAATTATTTACGATTTTTTAAAATAAATTTCTTCGCATTAATTGAAATATTTTTATAAATAATAACAATTCTACCAGGGATTCAATTATTTTTTATAAATAATAAAATTCTTTTAGGAATTCAATTATTTTCAGAAATAATAAAACTCATCACAGAATTTCAATTATTTTTAATACAATTTTAATCAAATTTCTCGAAAAATGTAATTATGTTCTTAAAAGCTTATTAAAATTCTTATTAAAAGTCGAAAGAATTTAATGATTTAAAAAATTTGTTGATAACATTTTTTATGAGAATTTAATTTCAAGAAACGTGATATTAACAAATTATTAGTTTCGTATTTCAATTTATCAGCCTAAATTATCGTCCTTTTTTTGCTTTTTTGTTTTTTTTTTTTTTAATAACAATTAGTCGAAATTTGGAAGCATCCAAAATTAACTCTATATATGTATAGATATTACGTTAGAATCTTGGTCGGCAATATATGATATTTAATTAATTATTCTGCCGGGAGTCATGTACCGAATCAGCAGAGTAATGAAGTTTACGTGTCAAAGCCGTAAACTGCTACTCATAAAGCTGATATTTGAGCAAAATTCACCGTCGAACTGGAAATTTCCCGAATTGTTCGACAGTGTGCATATGGTATATATATATACATATATATACATATTATACATTGTTATAGATATAAAATGACGTTGGCATGTCCGATCGTAAAACTGAATCCTTAAAGGCGGGTGAGAGACATCCTGAAGAAATCCAGACGTCTCTCATCCCTCCTCCCTCGCCTCGGTCTTTTCAAATTCCGGAAATTATTCTTCATCTCGGTTTTAGATTCATTCAACTATTTTTTATTTTATTCTTTTATTTTTTTTATTTTTTCTTTTCTTCCCTCCTCACCTATACCATATATGAGATGAAATTCAACCTCTCGGAAATATTTTATATAACTTTTACTCCCTTTCCCTTCATCAAAAATATTTCTCTCGTTTCCCTTTTTTTTGGAACGTAAAGAATTTGTGTGAGTCGTTTTTTGTCTTTCATTAGAAATGTATTTCAATACAGTGAATATATGGGGGCGTTGGACAAATACATTTTTCCTTTGTGACGCAATTTTTTTTTTTTTAAATCCAAAGAGAGAAGTTACGATTTTTTTTTTTGCAGGGGACTAAATTGCTCTTTTGTGAAAAAATATGCCCTTTTCGATAAATTCGTCACTTTGGAAGTAATAGGAAAGGAATTCCTTTTTTTGGTTTGATGGTGAATTTATTTACTTTTTTTTTAAAAGAAGGGACAATTTTTGAATAGATGGAAAAATATTTTGCGTTATTCAAGTGGGGATTTTTGTTATTATTTTCAATTGGTGGTAGATTTAATTAATGAGAACTTTAATTAAAAGTATTTTAAATTTGAGAGATATTTATTCGAAAATTAATTCGGTTTAAAAATAATTTTAATTGTAGATACTTTAAATCGAAAGTATTTTTATTCGAAAGTATTTTTATGGGAAATTATTTTTAATCAAAAATATTTGTATTTATATTTTTAATTGAAAGTATTTTCAGTTGAAAGTATTTTTAATTGAAAGTATTTTAAATATAGTATCGCAAATTCGCAATGTACTTTTTATTCTTTTTATTTTATTTTTTATTCTTTTTAATATTTTTTCTTTCCTTTTATTTTTTTAATCTTTTTATTTTTCTTATTTTTCCTTTTTTTTATTCCTTTTATTTTGTTTATTTTTTAAACTTTTAATTCTGCCCTTTTAATTTTTCCTGTTTGCACTGTTAAAAACTATTTTTACTTTTTTTTTTACCTCCCCTTCAGTTTAAGCTTATAAACATGTTGAAATATTTTGCATTTTTTTTCTCTCTCTCTCCTGTCCTTATTTTTTGCCTTCGTCTTATTTTTTTCTTGCTCGTGAAGTCTCTCGTCTTTGAAATCTTCCTTTTTTCGAAGGGGGGAATATATTCAGTGAATTTTGTTACCATTCTTATTGGTTTTTCATGCGACATCTACTTTTAAAAATTCTCATATATTCCATTGACATGTCGTTTGTGATTTTTTGGCAAAGAATTGACACACACGAGATTTTTCAGATTGCTCACTGCATTCCCTATTGCTTGTGCTTCGCAGTCAATCATTTGCTCATTTTTCAAGAGTCTTGACAGTTTTTCTCCGACACAAAAAAAAAATTGTGTTTTTTTTCACCCTCATACTTGTAAACTGATTTTACATTAAAAAAAAAAAAATTAATTTTACATCTTTAAAAAAAACTAATTTCACAGATTAAGAAAAATAATTTTATATTTAGAAAACTGATTTTATATTTTAAAATATTAATTAAAAATTAGACACACATTAAGAAAACTAATTTTATATTTAGAAAACTGATTTTATGGTTTTAAAAAATTAATTAAAAATTAAACACACATTAAAAAGAACTAATTTTATATTTAGAAAACTGATTTTATATTTTAAAAAATTAATTTCATATTCAGAAAACTGATTTTATATTTTAAAAAATTGTTTTTATATTTAAAAAACTGATTTTCTATTTAAAAATTTTTTTTTCTCAAGAGGACTAGTTTTTTTACCAAAAAATTGTTTTATTTCAATTTTTTTACTAAAAAAAAACTTTTTTCGAAAAATTATTTTATTTATAAAAACTGATACTTTTCGTTTATATCTTTTGGTAAATAGATTATATTAAAAGATTTTTTATACTTTTTTAAATCTTTGAGATTTTCTTGCAATTTAAGGAACAGAATTTTTGCTTTGAAAAATTTATTCAACGAAAAAATTAAGGGAATTTAATGAATAAGATTTTGTTTTTCTTTTTTATAGAACACAGCTTTGCAAGCTCAAGGACAGGTCGGACAAGTTCAGGGAGGAGAGACGCAAGGAGGACCAAATACCGTCCTTAGGGTCATCGTCGAACATATGGTCTATCCCATCACTCTTGATATCCTCTACACGGTAAGTCGAATACAAAAAAAATTTACTTTTCCTATTTCTCTTTTCCTCTACGAAAAAAAGCTAAAAATGTCTGAAAAAATAGTTTTTTACTGTTTTTTATTTTTTTTATAAAGTACAATTTTAATTTATTTTTCTCTCCAAAAAAGCTAAAAATGCTAATAAAAGAAAATGTCCGAAAATAATAGTTTTTTACTATTTTTTTATAAAGGACAATTTTAATTTATTTTTTAAATTGTATAGACAGTTTTTTTTATTAAATAAAAATTTTATTCAGTAGAAAGTCTATTTTCTTCTATCGTGGCTGATAAAAAATTTTTTACTAAATAAAAACAATTTTTTTTTTAAAGTGAAAAATAGTTTTTTAAATTACTTTCTGTAAAGAATTTTTTGTTTGGTCAATAAATTAGAAATCAAATTCTATAAAAGGTAATAAGGCTAATAAGAAAAAAAATGTCTTTATTATACTTATATATAAATAAATTTATAAATAATTTATATTATTAAAAAAAAGAATAATTTATTTATTTATAAATAAATGTCTTTATTTTTAGTAAATTTCGTCGCAATAATTCAATTATTTTTATAAATTAGCAAATTTTTCACAGACATACAATTATATTCGATGAATAATAAAATTTATTCTGCAAAAAAAAATTTTTCAAACTACAATTTTGACTTTAAAAAATAAAACATTCTAAAGTATTCGAAATATTCTCCCTAATTTTTTTTTTACAAAGTGAAAGAAAATAAATTAATTCATAATTCCCAAATGAACTAAAAATGTCGAAAAAATTTTCTAAATTGTACAATTTTTGATAAAATTAAAATAGACTGGAATTTTTACCACAACTTCCGAAAAAAAAATTTTTTTACATTCACCAGAATACCAGAAACAAAAATTTATAGCTTTTTTCGTTGAGGAAAAATGTGGATTTCCTTTATTTTTTTCCATCTCTCATCAATTGTATAGAAGGATAGGAGAATAGAGTAAAGGTCGTACTTTCTTGTTAAATTGGATTTATGATAAATACATTTATGCTATTAGAGTAGATTCTTTCGTTATTGCAGAATGGAGACTTTTATTGCAAGCGTGTGCAACAGTTTTCTGCACAAAAAAAAGAAAGAAAAAAAAAAAAAAAAGAAAAGTGGCAGTAAAATACAGTAGTGTGTCGTTGTATTTTACTTTATTATATCATTTTCCCCTCCCCTTCCCCCTTGCCACGAAGACAAAAACGACATACTGTCATTGCAATAAAAGAACTAATAATAATAACAATAATAATAAGAATAAAAAGTGATAATAAACAATGAGTGTAGCAAAAAAAAAAAGAAAAAAATTATCTTTTTTTTTTCTTTGATGATGTTAATGGAGAGGAAAAAAATAAAATTGAAAATTTTATTCTCTTTAGAGTGAATTATGTAATGGAATAAGTAGTAGAAGTCTTTATATGTCAGACATAAACTGCGAGAGTCACTAAATACGAGTTAAGAAAAAAAAAAGAAGTCAGTAGTATGGCTATAAAATATAGTCAGACAGTTGCTTCGTTCGGAGAATTTCATTCAACTGAAGAGTCGAATGAGGGAAAAATAGCTTTCGAATTATTGAAACTATATTTTATTCAGATTATTATCTTGATTTTATTTTTATATTTCTATATTTAAAATTATTTTCTCAATTATTTTTTTATAAATTTTTATTTCAATTTTAATTATTTACATTTTTTTCTTTACAGTCAGGAATTTTATTATAGTTTGAATTTTTTTTCTGTAAATTGAAAAATTATAAATTAAATTAAATTTTTAATTATAAATTGAAAAATTTATTATTAATTTTACATTGAAAAATGTTTTATTAATATTGAAATATTATTTTCCAATTTAAATGTTATTATAATTTTATTTTATTGTTCAATAATAATTAAATAAAGGCATACTTGAATTTTAAAATATTCTAATTTTCAAAAATTTCGAAAATCTTTAAAAATAATAAAAATTCTTCTCCAAATTTTTCTCAATTCAATGATTTTCAATATTAATTATTAAAATTTTCCAAAAGAATGGAAAAGAAATTTTTAATAAAATTCTAGGCGGACATTGAATTATTTTCATAAAATAATTAAAATTTCCCAGAAATTTAAACTTTTGCAAATTAATTTTTAGTAAATTTCTTCGCGACAATTCAATTATTTTCGTAAATAATAAAATTTTTACAGGTATTCAATTATTTTCGTAAAGAATAAAATTTCCTTTAGAAATTATTATACAAATAATAAAACTCATTGCAGAATTTCAATTATTATTAATACAATTTTAATCGAAATCTTAAAAAATGTAATTATTCTGAATTTTTTTATTAAAATTCTACAAAAAAAATTCAATTACTTAAAAATATTGATGATTTCAATGAATTATTTTGTTTATTTATTGAAATAATTGAATTCAAGTAGAATTTTCTAATAGAAATTAATTTAAAAATGAATTTTTAATTGAAAATTTTCAATAATAAAAAAGGAATACTACAAGCATTATATCAAGAATTTTTTTTTTAGAAGTAATTCAATTTTGCAAAGATTGCAAATACAAAATTTTTGAAAATTTAAACTTTTCATACTTTTTACACTTTTCATTAAACTACAAATTCTGTAGAATTAATTTTTTTTAAAGTTTTATTAAATTTTTTTTTTTGAAATTATATCAAGTTTTTATTTTTTAATTTACGTTTAATTAAAGAATTTCTCTAAAAATATATTCTTAAAAATTTTATTCAAATTATTTAAATTAGTTTAAAATACTTTTACAAAATTCTTCGTGAAAATTCAATTTCCAAAAAAATATTCCATTATTTTAAAAAATTATTTATTTTTGTATTTAAATAATTGTCTTCTAATAATTTTCTAATAAAAATCAATTTAAAAATCAATTTCAGTTAAAGTTTTAAATAATTGAATTCAATGAAACTTGATTGATTGAATTTTTTTTATTTTTTGTCCGCTTTAAATCCGTATTATATTTTTAAATAACTTAAATTAGATTGAATTAGATTCATTTAAATTGAATTCGATAGAATTAAATAATACTACATTAAATTGAATTAAATGAAATTAACTTGATTGAATTAAATTTAATTCAATGGAATAAAATAGTATTAAATTAAATTGAATTGAATTAAATTGAAATCAATTAAAGTAAATTAAAATTAGATTGAAATAAATTGAGTGAAATCGAATTAAATTAATTTGAATTGAAGTAATTTGAATTAAATTTAACTAAATTTAATGGAATTAAATATAATTACATTGATAAAATTAAATTGAATTAAACTGAACTAAATGAATTCAAATTGAATTGAATTAAATGGAATTAAATTGAATTGAATTAAAAAGATTTGAATACATTTAAATTAAGATGTGTGAAATTGAATTCAATTGAATTAAATTAAATTAAATTTAATGGAATTAGATTGATTGAATTGAATTAATTTAAATTGAATTAAACGAAAAAAATGGATTAAAATTGAATTGAATTAAACTGAACTGAATGAATTCAAATTGAATTGAATTAAAACGAATTGAATGCATTTAAATTAAGATGAGTGAAATCGAATTAAATTAATTTGAATTGAAGTAATTTGAATTAAATTTAAATAAATTTAATGGAGTTGAATATAATTACATTGATAAAATTAAATTAAATTAAACTGAACTAAATAAATTGAAATTGAATTGAATTAAATGGAATTAAATTGAATTGAATTAAAAAGATTTGAATACATTTAAATTAAGATGTGTGAAATTGAATTCAATTGAATTAAATTAATTTTAAGTAAATTGAATTGGATTAAATTGAATTGAATTGAGTAAATTGAATTGGATGAAATTAAATTGAATTGAAGTAAAAAGAGTTGAATGCATTTAAATTAAGATGAGTGAAATTGAATTCAATTGAATTAAATTAAATTTAATGAAATTAGTTTGATTGAATTGAATTAAATTGATTTAAATTGAATTAAACGGAAAAAATGGATTAAAATTGAATTGGATTAAATTAAATTGAAGCAAATTGAATTGGATTCAATTGAAGTAAATTGAATTGGATTCAATTGAAGTAAATTGAATTGGATGAAGTTAAATTGAATTGAATTAAACTGCATTAAATTGAAATCAATTGAATTAAACGGAATTAAATGGTTTTAAATTGAATTGAATTAAATTAAATTCCACTAATTTACATGAAATTACCTGATGACATTATCAAGTCGGGTTATTGTGATTGACGATACATGCAATATTGTAAAATAGATAAGGCAAACTTGTTTTCGCTGCTCCAAAGATCGAATAAGGGACACACAACACAATGTTTCAATTTTCATCTCGACAAGCGTAGTATAGTACGTATATATAGATGAGGAGAGAAGATTTTACTTAAGCGTTCGGTTCAACTTAACTGACAAGCTTACGGGAGTAATCTTTAGAACTGATTACATGTCGGTCGACCCCTAAATACCCGTTCTCTCAACTCTCGTCGCTTTATAAGCCTACTTACGCAACTGCGCTCAGCGGAATCTTCAGCTCCTAAGGATAATCGTAACAAGAATGGAGATATGTTTTCTGTTGCTCCATTAACGGCTTACGTGCGAGTTTAACCCTTTATTCCCTTCTGTCAGAAGCCTCTCACTGTCGCTCTTCTTTTTCTTATCAATTTCTCGCCTCTTATCATTTTTTTTTATCAGTTCTCACAATTTTTTATTTGTTTATCATTTTTTTTATTACTTTTCCATTTCTTACAATTTTTTGTTGTTTACCTTTTTCTATCATTTCTTACAATTTTTATTTGTTTATTGTTTCTCTTTTTTATTATTTATCATTTCGTACAATTTTTTATTTGTTTATCGTTTATGTTTTTTTTTATTATTTCTTGCAATTTGTATTTGTTTATAGTTTACCTTTTTTATTATTTATCATTTCATATAATTTTTTTTATTTGTTTATCGTTTATATTTTTTTATCATTTCTTACAATTTACATTTGTTTATAGTTTACCTTTTTTATTATTTATCATTTCATACAATTTTTTTTATTTGTTTATCGTTTATATTTTTTTATCATTTCTTACAATTTACATTTGTTTATTGTTTAATTTTTTTATTGTTTATTTTTTTTTATTATTTATCACTTTTTATCGTTTCTTTCAATTTTTTTATTTGTTTATCGTTTATATTTTTTTATTATTTCCTACAATTTTTATTTGTTTATCGTTTATTTTTTTTTTAGTATTTATCACTTTTTTTTATCATTTCTTACCATTTTTTATTTGTTTATCGTTTATTTTTTTTGTTGTTTATCACTTCTTATAATTTTTTAACATTTACTATCATAATGATAATTAATTTCTTATTTTCTGTCAAGTTCCTATTATTTACTAACGCATATTTTCTAAAAATGTCAAATTGAGTGAAAAAAGGGATAAAAATATTGCGAAACTGTGATTGCAATCTGACTGTTAAAGTAAAAAGAAAAATAAAAAGTGTCAAATTACAACGAATTTGATGGCAAAACTTGGATCTAATTATAATTCGATGCTAATTTTTGGTATCATTTTGATACAGTTCGGTATCAATTTGATATTTTCAAGAAAATTGTATTATCAGTATTGCAATTATAATAATATTATATAATTTTTGTATATTACAAATTACACTTAATTACATATAAAAAATTATAATTATAATAATTGAAAAATAATTTTAAAGCTATGAAAAAAAATGGGGGATTTTTTCGTGGAAAATTCATATAATTATAATATTATGAGTAGAAGTATATTTACTATTATATTAATAATTATTATTATAATTGTTTTTATTCTTCTTCTTCTTCTTCGTCTTATTATTATTATTATTATTATCATTATTATTATTACACTGAAAAAAATGTATTTGATTCAAATATTTCAGTATTTAGAGCAAATATTATTTAATTGAGTCAAATAAATTTTTTTTCAGTGTTGTAAAAATTATTATTACAATTATTATTAAATATTATTGTAATATTAAGTATAGAAGTACATTTACAATAACAAATTTATTATCAAAACAATAATATTGTTCCTAATTAATAATATATAATAACAGTCACGAGTTTATAATCCGTTATAGAAAACGGAAAATATGAACCGTCTCATGAAAATTTATGTACTTTTACAAGTTTAAATGTATTTAACAAGGCACACTAATTACTATTAAATAAATAATAAACCTACTTAAACAAGCTTATATATGAATAATTCCGTCCAAAGCAACTTGCACAGCAAAGCTCGTTCTCTCTCTCGACTTTCGAAAAATATATAGTCTAGACAAATTCGAGGAATTACACTCCCAGCGTGGCTCAAAATATCTAAATTTACAAATATATGTACATATTTCAACAAAAAAATATAAATCTCTTTGCTCAGTGATATTATAAACTTTTTTTCTCAATTCCCAAAAAAAAAAAAGAAAACGCTTTTCTCTATGATGTTTCATCGTGTAATCAAATTTGAAACAAGCAGTGCAAAGTTGTGTCGAATGTCAAATTCCCTTTTCGGGGGCGTAATTTTAAATTCAATTTCACGAGCGTTGCACGAACACGTTTTGTACATACATTTATAAATTTATATATATATATATAGAGTAACCCTTTTCGAAAGAGTGAATAGTGTGTCAGACATGGGATGCTGGGATACTACATCTCGCTATATCGTCCTCGTCAGGAAACTAATAATGTTTCTGTTTCACATTTGCGAGACGCTTCCAAGCGGTTTACGCTACTGATGGTGAACGAGCGAAGGCCGAATGGTAAAAAAGGGGGGGGGGGGGCGGTGGATTTAGAAAGAGCGCAAAATTGGTTTACTCTCTCGTGGCTTAAGTTGGTTTTACACGTCGTGCGGTCGACTGCAGCCAGTTTCCGGTTTGTATTTCATACATGAAACAAGAAGAGAGGGAGAGAGGGAAAAAATATTCCCCCACTCTTCTTCTTCTTTTTTTCTTTCTTTTTTGACATTTTTTTTTTTATCTTTGGAGATAAACAATAAAAAATTCCTTCTTTTTTTCTACTTTTTAGTTTTCAAAATTTGTTTAAATGTGGAGATAAAAAAATAGAGAAAAAAGAGAAAGAGAGAGAGAGAGAAAATAATAGAAATAAGAAAGAAAAAAAACGAAAAAAAGAAAGAGAAAAGGAGAGAGAAAAGAAAGGAAAAACAAAAAGAGAAAAAGAAACGAAAATGAAAATAGAGAGAAAATGAAAGAAACAAAAAAGAGAAAAAAGAAACGAGAGAGACAGAAGAAAAGACAAAATAAAAGAAAAACAAGAAAAAAAAGAAACAAAAAAGAGAAAAAAGAAACTAAAATAAAGAAAGAGAGAAAATGAAAGAAACAAAAAAGAAACGAGAAAGAAAGAAGGAAAGAAAAAAAGGAAAAAAGAGAAAAAGAAACGAAAGAGAGCGAGAATAAAATAAAATAAAATCAATTTTCCTTTAAAAATAATGAAATTAGTAGCTGAAATTCGAATATTTTCCAATTTTTACTTTTTTAATGATGTTTTTAAGAAAAGAATTTATCAAAATCAAAATTTTAGAAAAAAATCAACTTGTTTCATAATATGAATAATGAAATTCATCGCAAGAATTCAATTATTTTATTTAATAAAATTTATTTAATTAAAAACTGATTGTTTTGCTTTTGAAGAATTTGAAAAGAATTGTTAAAAAATTTATATTTCTCCAGAAATGTAATGAAAATTTAATTATAATTTATATCGAAATCCTCTGATTAATTTTATTATTTATAAAAAACTATTGAATTCTTCAAATGAAGTTACGGATTTTTAAAGAAAAAGTAAATAAATGAATTTCTTATCATGATTTTATAAAAAAATTTAAAATAACAATTCCATTATTTCGAATAATGTGATTAAAAATTAAAAAAAAAATAATTGATTTCTTGCGATGAATTTTATTATTCATATGAAAGGAGTTAATTATTTTCTAAAATTTTGATTCTAATAAGTTCTTTTTTTTAATTTCATTAAAATAGTAAATATTTGACAATATTTGAATTTTAGCTACTTAATTTCATTATTTGTAAAAGAAAATTGAATTGATTTTCTTTTCTTTTATTTTCACTCTCTTTCGTTTCTGTTTTCTCTTTTTTGTTTCTTCTTTCTCTTTTTTTCGAACGCCATTATTTTCTTAATTGGAATTAAATTATTTTTTCCATTAAAATTAATTTTCGAACGCCTTTATTTTTATTAAATTGAAAAAAGTAATTTTAATTCAATGGAAAAAAATAATTGAATTAGTCACCGACTTTTGTGCTTCTAAATCAATTATTTTTCACCGATTCAAACTTAGAGAGAAGAGAGAACCAAAAATTATTTCCCCCACTGATTCAACTTCAAAAATCTTCTAAAAATTCTGCAAAAGCGAAAAAAATTCTCAACGCGAGCAAAAAAAGGAATCTTCAACCTAAAGAACAGGAGGTAAAAAAAATACAAGAGTACATGAATATTTCATACAGAATTGAGTGTAACATTTTGTTTAGTATAAAAAAAAAAAAAAAAAAAAAGTCACAGTGTATGTCTTATATGGGATTCTCAAGAGCCACACGAAGTGGCACTTATATGTCGTGCCATTGCGGAATATGATGCCTTGTACCATTAAACGTTCGCGATGTAACCTCTATATGTTGTAATCTCGGGAGTGTGTAATATATTTTACATATATAAGACGGGGAATATAAGGCAAGATAGAGGGAGAGAGAAAACGGCAGTTGAAATGGGGAATAATAATGCCTTTTTGGACAAGGATTTTGTGGCATCATTAGAGACACAAACACAGTGGCAGGCAGTCCTCGTTTCCATTCCTATGAGACACTGGGCAGGAAACCAGGAACATCATGGTGGTTAAAGGATGAGTAGGAGGAAGAGCTTGCAGAGAAGGAAGGAGGATAACGGGATAACGGTAGTGCTTCCGGTTCGAGTTGAGTGGGCCATGCATTTTTAACGTCGGCCTGGCTTTGCAAATACACTCGTGGCTTCGCTCTTCCTTCTCCCCCACTCTTTTTTTTAATACCCCCCACTCTCCTTTTTTCGCTCTTTCTTCCCCCTCTCTTTTTTAATGCCCCCACTCTCTTTTTTCCCTCCCCCCTTTTTTTAATACCCTCTCTCTTACTCATTCACTCCTTTTCTATCTCTGTCTCTTTTTTTACTGTTTCCCTTAAAAAATTTTCCCTTTCTTTTCCTCTTTTTCTTTTTTTTTCTCTTCTTTTTGTTTCTTTTATTTTTTTTCTCTCTTTTTTGTTTCAGTTTTTATTTTTTTTTTTTTTGATCAAGTAATTATTTTTTCAATTAAAAATTAATTTTTGAACGCCATTATTTTTTTTTAAATTGAATTAAATTATTTTTTCAATTAAAATTAATTTTCGAACGCCATTTATTTTCTTAATTGAAATAAATTATTTTTCAATTCAAAATTAATTTTCGAACGTCATTTTTTTTTTAACTGAATTTTTTTCATTTAAAATTAATTATCAATCGTAATTATTGTTTTTTTTAACTAAAATGAATTATTTTTTCCATCAAAATTAATTTTCGAACGTAATAATTTTTTAATCGACATAAATTATTATTGATTAATAAAATTATAATCAAATATTATTAATACAAATCAGAAACGCTTTTGATTTGTTTTTTCACTTAATTTGATTAGGAAAAAAGAGAAAAAAAGATGACAAGGGAGAAGAGAGAATAGTGAGAAAGGGAGAGAAGAAGATAAAAAGAGGAAAAAAAAGAGAGAGAGACGTAACTGAATATTTGATCCCTATAAATGATAATATTTCCGCACTGATGTTAAAATCAATATAATATAGTAGAATATTTGAAACGAAAGTGTCAATGACAAATGTTCGGATAATTAACACGCGACGATAATAATTCATCACCCAGTTATAAAATGGATATGTATATATCTATAGGTGTACGAATATAATTTATCATTTTTCATTGTCGCTAAAGTGCATTTAGCAAAATCTCCTGTGGTGAGTGGAGAGGAGAAATTTCAGAAGATATCGGGAGGTGGCCTTAATAAGGTAAGATTTAGGGTGTCCCAGGTGCCAGGGCCAGCCACTTATGTGTATTTATGTTACCCAAGTCTTTCGAGAGCGTTGCATAAATGTTAAAAGCCTTTCGTCCTCATCGTCGTTGTCGTTGTCGTTGCACTTTCGATCGATATACACCCTCCACCGAATATCCTATTTTCCCATTTTCTATTTATAGTAAGTGTGCAATTAATACTATTACACGGGAAAAGAGAGAGAGAGCGAGAGATGTATTTTATACCAACCACCTTAGACTTTATACTTAACGAGCCGAACTTTATTACTTCTCTCTTCACACCAGTTTCCTCTGATAATAATTTTTGTTCCACTCGCGTAAAATAGTCCCTTAATCTCCAGGTTTTTATTTTTTTTAATTTTTCTAAATTTTCTTCCTTAAGTGTGACGCGATCTGAAGAAAGGAACCTTACAAGCAAAAAATTGTAGGTTATGTTTACAATTTTTTGAAATAAAAATACAAAAAGAAAATCAACTGACAATATAAATCATTGATTACTAAGTTTTCATTATCACTGAAATATTTAATAAATACTGATTTAAATTTGCAAAAAGTAAAAGGAAACTTTTAATCAACAAAAAGGTGAGACTAACATAACCTCAAAGTGATTTGCTTCTAAGGCCCCTTTCTTCAGATCGCCTCACAAGTTTAAAAAATACTTAAGGAATTAATATTTGAATATAAGGTTTGTAAATTAATTAAATCCATAAGCAAAAAAAAAATATATTAAACTTTGCAAAAAGTATTTTACAAGTCAGGGAAAAAGTGCCACAAAGCGAAATTTTGATAAAAAAAAATACTAAACTTAATAACAAATTATATAAAGTGCAACAAATTGAAATTTTTAATAATTGAACGATTGAATGATTTTTAATGATTGAATCATTAAAAATTTCAATTTGTTGCACTTTATATTTTGTTCTTAAGTTTAGTATTATTTTTTTTTTAAATTTCGCTTTGTCGCACTTTTTCCCTTGTAAAATATATCTTTACAAAGTTTAATATATATTTTCGAATTAATTCAATTCAATCATATTTATCATAAAAAATCAATTTTCTATTTCCCTGAATTCGAGAAAAAATTATGATTTTTTTCCTAACTCAAAAAAAAATATTTTGATTCACTCTCAAAATAAATAGATGATCAAAAAAAGGTTCTATTCCATTTATATACAAAGTTCTCTAATTCTTAAAATATTATTTTTTTTAAATAAAATTTTTAGTAAATTCATCGAAAAATGTAATGAATTTCAAAATTTTTATTAAAATTCCTTCGAAGGATGAATAAATATCAATTAATTTTAATATTTTTCGCTAAAGTTTCTAGAGAATTTTCAAAAAAACATATAGTTTACAATTTAATTTTTAGAAAATTTCGATTATTCGGAAAATCCTCATTTAAATAATTTAGAAAATAAACATTTCAAATGAAAAAGAAAATTCAACAAAACTTTTTTCAAACTACAATTATTTCTAAAAAAAAAAAAATTCACGCTATAATGCTTTTAATATTCAATTATTATCTAAAATTTTAACTGAATTGCAATTTTAGGAGGAACTTTTATTAAAGAAACTTCTATGAATATTCAATTTTATTTAAATACGAAAATAAAAAAATTGAAGAAATAAATGTTTCGCAAAATTGAATTCTCGCAATGAATTTTTATCATAACAAATCTTCGAATAATCGAATTTTTTTCAACAAATTTCAATAGAATTTTCAAGAATAATTTTATTTTTTGAAGAATTCGAGTAAATTTGCATTTAAAAAAATTAAAATTCTATTTATTATTCGTGAAAATAATTGTATCTCTGTAAAAAAAAATATTTTTTTTAATGAAAATAATTGAATTATTGCCAAGAAATTTTTTTAACAATTCTAAATTGTTCAATTTCTGTCGAATTTGTATTATTTTATAAAAATAAAATTGAATTTCAGAGAAGAATTTTATTATTTTTAAAAATAATTAAAATTTTGGCTATAATTTTTTTTTCTTCAATATTTTTCAACAAAATTGAATTTTTCCAAACAATTGTAACTTCTCTAAAATTAATTAATTACCTAATTATTCATTTTTTCGGAGGTTTTTAACATAAATTTCCATGAATACATGTTTTTTTCAATAATTAATTAATTATCAAATTAATTATGAATCTTGCAAATTAAACTTTTTTCTCCTACTTTAATAATAATCCCTGACTTTTCCCTGATTTCCCTGACCAGTAGCGGCAACCCTGTCAATTAAAAATTTCATTAGATTCTCAAAAATTAATTTAGTTCACCAAATAATAAATTAATTATCTACATTTAGAAATTAAATTGATTTCAATAAATATTTGATTCTTAATTTTCTTGAATTATTAATTCAGTTTCATTACTGATTTATACTCGAATTATCAATTTAGTTTCATTACTAATTTACTAGCGTTGAATAAAATAAATATTGAATTACTTATTTATAATTATTTAATTATAATTATAAGTATTATATTATTAATTATTTTTTTCTAATTTATTATTTATTACTAGTTTTAGTAATTTAGTAATTATTTATTACAAGTTTTAGTAATTTAGTAATTATTTATTACCAGTTTTAATAATTTAATAATTATTTATTACAAGTTTTAGTGATTTAGTAATTATTTATTACTAGTTTTAGTAACTTAGTAATTATTTATTACTAGTTTTAGTAACTTAGTAATTATTTATTACCAGTTTTAGTAATTTAGTAATTATTTATTACTAGTTTACATTTAATTTAGTAATTATTTATTACCAGTTTTAATAATTTAGTAATTATTTATTACCAGTTTTAATAATTTAGTAATTATTTATTACAAGTTTTAATAGTTTAGTAATTATTTATTACTAGTTTACATTTAATTTATTAATTTAATTACAAATGTTCTGAAAAAGGGTTAAAAATGGCTACTAAACAAGGGCCGTGACAAAAACTATTCAGGCCCCTAATAAAGCCTGGTTACATTAGCATTGTTGTGAAACAAAACATTATTCCATTACAAGAGGGGGAGATAGGGAGGGGGGGGCAAAAGAGGTAAAAGCGAAGTTGGACCACCGTCAAGGATTCAGTGATAATTGAACACGCGTATTAATAACTAACAGCAATCAATAACCTCGGATTCTGCACAGCCAGGTACGCATATCCCTATAATTTGCCCCCGAGACACACTTGGGACCAATACTCGTTGGGCTTCTGGCCAACTGACCACGTACCATTTTAATGAATAATCTCTTCTTTTACCCCCCCCCCTTTCTCTTTTATCTTCTAAATTTTTTAAACTTTTAATTTTTTTATTTTTTATTAAATAATTTTTAAAATCGAATAATTTATTAATTAATATAAAATTAAATAATAATTAAATAATTAAGTTAACTAAAAATAATTTAATTAAATAATTAATTTTTATCATTTGTAAAATTATTCATTTTATTACTTTATTAATTTTATTTTTCTATTATATTTAAGTCACAATTTATGTAATTATTTATTTATTTATTTTTAACGATTTTTAGTATTTTATTCCCTTTGATAATTTTATTTTTTTTTATTGTTTTTACTTCATTTTATTTCCTTTATTAGTTTTACTTTTTTTTATCGATTTTACTTCGTTTTATTGTCTTTCATTAGTTTTACTTTTTTTATTGATGTAACATAATTTACATTTCTTTATTAATTTTATTTTCCTATTGATTTTACTTTCTTTTAATTTCCTATAGTTATTATTAATTGAGAAATTAATTTTATTTTCGTATTATTTTTATTTTGTTTATTTTATTCATTTAATATTTTTTTATTTTATTTTTTCTACCTTAGTTTGTTTAATGTATTTATTATATTTTTTTCCCTTAGTTTGTTTATTGTATTTATTATATTTTTTCTACCTTAGTTTGTTTAATGTATTTATTATATTTTTTCTCCCTTAGTTTGTTTATTGTATTTATTATATTTTTTCTCCCTTAGTTTGTTTATTGTATTTATTATATTTTTTCTATCTTAGTTTGTTTATTGTATTTATTATATTTTTTCTACCTGAGTTTATTTTTTGTATTTATTTTATTTTTTTCTACCTTGGTTCGTTTATTGTATTTAATTAATTTTTTTCTACCTCCCTTTATTTATTGTTTTTTATTTACTTGTTTTTTATTTTACTTCACGTATTTACCTAGTCTATTATTTACCCGATCTATTATTTATTTATTATTTTACCTACGGCGCTTATAATTTACAACCGACTTGGGGAAAAAAAAATTTCCACTCGACGGGAATCGAACCCACTACACACGTTGAATGGTTCGCCAGTCATTGGACTTACCACTTGACCACAGACGCATGTTGATAAATTGTAAACAACTTCGTTTCAAAGTTTCATAAGAGCATTAAATTTTTCTTTCTGAGAGTTTTATTATTTCATTTATTTTTTGTTCCCTTTGAGGAAATAAAATAAAAAAGTTAAATAAAAGAAAAAAAACGTTTTGAATATTCAAGAGAATGTTGATTCATTCATGACATATATACATATATAAACAAACTAAAGTGACTGCGCGAAAAAAAGGCACGAACATGAAGCATCAACTGCGAAATGATCGAACCGGAACATTAGGCGTTTCGCTTTGCTTTTCATGGTGTCAAAGAAATCATTAATCATAGAGAGCAGGAGAAACGTGTGATTAATGCTTCGCTTTATTCGGTCTTTCCATACAGAAGACTCTCATTTTCACATTTTTTTTTCCTCTCTTTATTTATTTATTTTTCTTTGCCATCCTCTCTTTTCAATGAAATTCTTTTTTTTTTGGTTATTTGTATAAATTGTGATTTTTCGGTGGTTTAAAAATATTTTTGTATTATTTAAATTAATTATTAATATTTTTATCTGCTAATTTATAATTTATATTATTTATATTATTTATATTATTTATTTATTATTTATTCACTATTTATTTTTCATGATTTAGAATAAACTAATATTTGAAATTAGAAAATTAGGAAATTAAAAAAAAAATTATGATTAGCAAATAAATTTTGTTTATTATATGATTTTTTTTTCTATAACAAATTGAATTTTGTGAGAGAAATTTTGTAACATTTGGAAATAATTAAATTTCTGCGATTGTTTCAAACTTTTTAAAAATTCAATTTTTTATGTGTTTTCAACGAAAATTTTCAAATTCTCTTATTTTTAAAATCGGTAATTTGATTTGAAATTTTTTTCAAAATTTTGCTTAATAATTAATAATGAATTAATTTTGTATTTCGAAAATATATTTTCTAGAATTTTTTAAAAATGTTTTTACAAATATATTTGATTAAAAATCGTTTTTTTAAATTGAATTCATTTTGGAAATTTTATTAAAACAATAGATATTGAATATCATTGAAAGGAGATTTTTTTTTTTAAATAATTGAAATTAGGACAAGAATTTTATTGCAATTTTTAAAAATAATAAAATTTTCAGAAAGAATTATGTTATTTAAAATGAGAATTGGAATTTTTTTCAAAGTTTCAACATAATTAAAATTTTTGGAGAAGAATTTTATTACTTTTAAAGTTTTTCTTTAAATGTATTGAACAAAAATTTGAATTAAAAATTTTTAAATTCGAGTTTTAAATTGTTAGTTTTATTTTTGAAAAAGTAAGCAAGAAATTAGTCTCGCGAATCGTTGCTAATTAACAATATAATTATGAACAATGTAAATATAAATTAACCCTTATATTATATATTTTTATTTTCTTAATTACTTTTCATTTCAATTTTTACTTTTTTTATTTCTATTCTCTTAATTAGTTTTCATTTTTATAGTCAGCTTGAAAATCAATTTCAATTTATCCAATAATTAATTTCAATTTTTGTGATAAACGAAATATTTGATTTTGGCAATAACGATTAAAATTCTCGATGAATTTAGAAATTTCCAAATTATTTGGAATTTAGTGGGTGCAAAAAAAATGAATGTATTTGATTTTGATGCATTTTCAACAGCGAATATGCGGTTTGAGAAATTAATTAATTTACTGTCTCACTGGATATATATCTCAATATAATGAAAACGAAACAATTGGCTGACAAATGATGGACATTTCTCACTCAACATGTCTCGTTGTTGTTGTTGTTTTTGCTCTATTAAATTGTTTAGCACTATATTAATTTGCATGTAATCAATATATTATTTAAATTCAATAACAAAAATGAGTAATTATTATTTAATTCGAAAATTAGAAATTTTTCCACCAATTTGCTGTATTGGAAGCTTTTCTCAATTCTCAATAGGAAAAAAGAAGAAGAAGAAGAAAAGTCAACTGCTTGGAAAATATTTTTTCTTTGTTTCAATTACAATTAATTAAAATTTGTTAGAATTTATAATTTATAATTTATTTTTATAATTTAATTTTATAATTCGTTTTTATAAAATTAAAATTATCGTTTTTATAAAATTATAATTAGGTTTTTGTAACTTATTCGAATGGCAATTTTCCTTTTTGATTTTTATAATTTATCTTTTTAATTTGTTTTTATAAAATTAAGGAATTAAAATTACGTTTTTTGTACTTTATTCGAATGGCAATTTCTCCTTTTGATTTTTATAATTTATCTTTTTAATTTGTTTTTATAAAATTAAAAAATTAAAATTAGGTTTTTTGTAATTTATTCAAATGGCAATTTTCCCTTTTGATTTTTATAATTCATTTTTTAAATTTGTTTTTATAAAATTAAAAAATAGTAATTATGATATTTGTAATTTATTCAAATGGCAATTTTCCCTTTCGATTTTCTTTCGTTTTTCCATCATATACAAGAATATAAAAAATCAGGAAAACATTTTATCTTGTCGTAATTTCTTTATTATCATGAATATATGAAAATATATCGGGAAGCTTGAGGAAAAATAAAGCAACTTTCCTTGAATACATTTCTGTGCTCTAAAACTTGAGATGTCTGAAGAGGGTAATCACATTTTATCTCGAAAAGTATCCTTTACCTCTTCTGCGACTCTCATTCTTCTGCGAAAGTATTTTCTCATTCACAAAGAAAGTAAATATTTCAATTTTCCTATTTCTTTTAATTTTCATTTAATTATGTCATTTCTCGTTTTTTTTTCTCTTCTTAACTAAGAAAAGCCAGAGGGAAATTTAAGTTTTTTTTAAATAGAATTTGTTACCAAGAAGTTCATTCGGAAAAATGGAAAATAAAACAAGTTATCTAAATAATTATTAATTTTTTTCTTTTTTTCTCAATTGTATTTTTTTCCTATAATATATTATAATAGGAAACAAGTTCAAAACGTATTTTTTTTCGTATGAATTTTCTTCATTATTTATAATTTATTAGTTATAAAGAATTTCTAAATTTAAATAATTTTGTAAATATTTTTTTTTAACTAAATGAATAAAAAAATAAAAAAATAATTAATGAAAGAAAAGAAAATTAAAAGAAAAGAAAATTACAAATAAAATTTTTTTTTGGTTCCAATCCTAATAATATTAAAAAGTTAAAAAATATATGACAATAATATTATAATTCTAAATAATAAAAATAAACTAAATAACAAAAAACTCATTTCTTTCGCAATAATTTTTTATCCTTGTTCAAAATTTATATAATCGAAAAAGAAAAAAGTTTACAAATAAAAATATAATTTCCATTTATTGTCGATTTTCAGCACAAATATAATCTATAAACAGTAGTTTTTTTCTTTTCCGGAATAAATATATTCGATATAGAGAGAGAGAGAAAGAGAAAGAGTGAGAGGGAATAAAAAAGAAAATAATAAAAACGTGAGTTGAATGGATAAAATATTAAGTACACTTTGCGTGTTGTTGGTTTGCATCTATGTTTGGTGAGTTAAGCGACGACTTATACATATTTCTGAACTGATCGCTCTACCTGTGCATAGGGACCTGATTTCCCAAGGGGTTTTCCTTCTGGCCACCAAAAAAAAAAAAGAAAGAAAAAAAATGGAAAAAAAACGAAACGAAGAAAAAAGATGAAAATAAAAACCCGAAAAAAAGAAAGGAAAATATTTTATTCCCTCTCGTGAAAAAGAGAACGGAGCGAGAAGAAATGTAAATACGAGAAAAAAGGAATTGGAAAAATATTAAAAATTGGAGAGGAGGGTGGACAAAATTTTTTATTGTCTTTCAATTTCATTGATTTATTTATTCTTTAGTTTATTTACTTTTATTTATTTTTATTTATTCTTTATTTTATTTATTTTTATTTATTCTGTATTTTATTTATTTTTGTTTATTCTTTATATTATTTATTTTCATTTATTCTTTATTTCATTTATTTTTATTTATTCTTCATTTAATTTCTTTTCATTCAGTTTTCATTTATTTTTTATTCACATTTTTCTTTTCGTAATAACATTATTTTTCATATCGTACAATACTTATATTATTTCTCTTTACACGAATTAATAATATTTCAATTTTTTTTTACTTTTAAAAATTATTTTCTAATATTTATTTTCATTTATTTTTTATTTACCCTATAATTTACTATTTTTTTGATATTTATATTCGTACTATTTTAATATTATTTCAATTCAATTTGTTAAATATTTGTCAAACATTTTTAAATATTTACATATTTTATTTTCATACTGAATTATTTTTTTGGTTATTTGATTACTATTGTATTTTTTCTATTTAATATTATTTGAATTGAATTTGTTAAATATTTTTCAAACTTTTTTAAATATTTACTTATTGCATTTTCATACCCAATTGTTTTTTCGCTTATTTATTTACTATTTTATTTTATTTTTTACTATTTACTATTTTTTTTTAAATTCCAAATAATCGACAAGAATTTCCATGGCAAATATTGTTTCTTTTCATATTTGAAAAAAAAAATTTCCCTTCTCAAAAATCGATTTGAATTTATTTATAATCTGCTATTGAATTTTCAAAAACCTGTTAAGAATTTCCAATAATCGACAATATCCCCTTTTGCAATGGAATATTTTTCCTGTTCATATACATTTTTATGTACATTTATAGGTAGGTACAAGTGAATAAAATTTTCAAGACAATTGAGTAAAATAATTCCCTCGTCGATTTATCGTAAATACTATTTTGAAAATAATATTTCAATTTAATGCATTCTCGTTTATTTTTAGTGCAAGTTTATATATACCTACATACAGTATATATAGAAATTTGTGATTCTACCATTGTTTATAAATTCACAATAGAAACGCATTTTGATTTGTTTCGAGATTTAGTATATTGTCCATTATATTATTTGTGTATATATGTGTATCAAAATATGTTCCCAGGCGCTCGTTACTAATGTTAAATTAATTTTCTGTTTCAGATATTCACACGCTTCGGCAAAGTCCTGAAAATTGTTACCTTTACGAAGAACAGTGAGTATCAAATTTACCGGAATTTATATCAACATTGACAAATTTTCTTTTTTCTTTTCAACTCATCGTTTTGCTATAATGCTACTATTATATTGTTATAAATTTAATGTAATACAAAATAGTTTCTATTTTTTGTTAATTCTTTTTGTATTTAGGTAATATAATAAAAATATAATTTTTTTATAATTAAATAATATAAAAATAATATTATTTTTTTACATTTAGATAATACAAATAAAATAGAATTTTTTTATATTTAGATAGTGTAAACAAAAAATAATTTTTCTATAATTAAATAATATAAAAATAATATAACTTTTTTTACATTTAGATAATACAAATAACATATAATTTTTTTACATTTAGATAATACAAATAAAATATAATTTTTTTATATTTAGATAATATAAATAAAATATAATTTTTTTACATTTAGATAATACAAATAAAATACAATTTTTTTATATTTAGATATTTTTTATTTTCATACACTTGGTTTTTATACTTTAGTAGCTATGAAAAATTTTTTTCAAAACAAAAATACTTGAAAAATATTAACAAAAATAAAAATACTTGACAAAAATATTAACAAATACAAAAATAGTTGGAAAATATTTAAAAAAACAAAATTTTTTATTGGACAATTTTTTTGGTACAAAATATTTTGAATATTCTACAAAATTCCTTTTGTGAAAAGTTCAATGGTCGAAAAAAACAAGAAAAAAGTCAAAATACGTTTACACATTCTTATTTTAGTTAAAAAAATTGTTTGAAAAATTAATGGATTTAAAAAAAATTCAAATATTTTGTAGAAAAAATCATTTT
This sequence comes from Leptopilina myrica (nomen nudum), assembly GCA_032872475.1. NCBI lineage: Eukaryota > Metazoa > Arthropoda > Insecta > Hymenoptera > Figitidae > Leptopilina > Leptopilina myrica (nomen nudum). The sequence goes on along the minus strand of CM065465.1, from coordinate 3,673,278 downwards.
TCAATTCCCAAAAAGTTGACTATTGAAAAATTTAATTTTTCCTCTAAAAAGCATAAAAATTGTTTTTAGATTCAAAAATAATAAAAAATATCCCGGAAATTCTATTTTTATTCAATTTTTTGTTTGTTTGAAAATTCATTTCTTTATTTTGTTAACTAATTTCAAATCTTTTTTCAAAAACCTTTTTTTCATAAAAAAAATATTTTTAAAACATTTTTTTGATGAAAGAAATATTTGTAAAACATTTTTTTCATAAAAAATAAATTTAAAACATGTTTTTTATAAAAAAAAAACATTTGTAACACTTTTTTCCCATAAAAAATGATTTTTAAAACTTTTTATTCATAAAAAAATTATTTTTATCAATATTTTTCTATTTAGTTTCAAATAATAATTTTCTTCAAAATTTTTATAGAAAAAAATAAGAAAATAAATTAGTTCAAAGAATAAACAATTGAATTCTCAAATCTAAAAGAATTGAATAAGATCAATAATAATTTCCAACATTTTTAATTTACAAACCTTTTTTTCACGAAAAAATACTTAAAAAATGGTAAAAATCGAATTAGATTTAGATTTATGTTTTTAGATTAAAAATAATGAAAAATAACTCAGAAATACTATTTTTATTCGATTTTTTTGTTATATTTGAAATTTCATTTCTTTATTTTGTTAACTAATGTCAACTCTTCTTTTAAAATCTTTTTTTAATTAAAGAAATATTTGTAAAACTTTTTTTTTTACAAATAACATTTGTAAAACTTTTTTTCATAAAAGAAATATTTATAAAACTTTTTTTTCCTTAAAGAAAATATTTTTATCAATATTTTTCTAATTAGTTTCAAATAATAATTTTTTTTCGACATTTTTGTAGAAGAAAATAAGAAAAGAAGTTAGTTCGAAGAATAAAAAAATGAATTTTCAAATCTAAAAGAATTGAATAAGAATTTAAGAACAATAATAATTTCCAATATTTTTAGTTTAAAAACATTTTCTTCAAGAAAAAATACTTCAAAAATGGTAATATTCAAATTTTTCACTCGTTAATTAGTTTCGTTGGAACAAAAAACATTTTTTCGACAAAATTACCCAGGAATTTCAAAATCAACCAGTTTTTAACAATTTTAGTAAATTTTAGCAATTTTCAGTCATTTTCAGTCATTTTTAGCAAAAACAACAAAAAAGGGGTCACAATATAATTTTCTAACCCATTTTACGACCATTTTTGAAATAATTAAACTATTAGTTTAAAGTTACTTAATATTAGTTTACAGTTTGTTAATATTTTAGTTTAAAGTTAGTTAATATTTTAGTTTAAAGTTAGTTAATATTTTAGTTTTAAGTCAAACATACTTAAAAGTGATCATAAAGTATAACAAAATTTCTCATACAATATTTCTCACATTTAAATTGTCTAAAAATTAAACATCAAATTTTCGAAAAAAAACTATCGATTTTTCCCCTATGTTAAAATATATAATTAGGCGGTTAATTTATTGGCGTTTATAATTAAAGGCATGACGTGAAGGTTCTGTTGTTGTCAGGACTATCAAAACTGTGTCCTTTGGTGAAATCCGCTTAATCGCAAATGTCTCGCAGATTCTGACCCGAGGTGTCAAGGCACAATGGGATGTCGTCAACACACTAAGCGACTAAAGCCACTTGACCTCGAGTTCGTTGCTGCGAGACATCCCCGAACCACCACCACCACCTTTTGGACATAATCAAGCCAACTGCCCTCCAAAGGTCCATATTCCAACGGAATATACGCAATCTGAAGGAAAAACAAAAAAATAATTCTACTTTTTTCCCCCTTAATTTTACACCACAGTGAATAGGTGACCGAGAAAAAAAGTTTGAATACAAATTAGCGGATTACTTAAGAAAACAAAAACATGTCAATTGATTGAAATGAAATATTTATTTATTTGAATATTAAATTTCCTTTGTTAAAATATTTTATTATCTTTGATGAAAAATATTCACTTGAAAATAAATTAAAAGCCATGAAAAACAATTCGGTAATATTCTTTTAGGAAATAGAAAATAAAAATAAACAAGAATTCAGAAAGAAAATATTTTATGTCTCCATATTCTGCAATATTTTATATATAAATGTTATTTTCACACAAAAAAAAAAGTTATGTAGTTTTCTGTTTGCAAAAAAAAAAGTTACAACTCGAATTATATTTCATTGTTTTAATAATTCCTTCTGTTTATTTTTCTCTCTCTCTCTCATTCTCTTTTCTTGAGATACATTATTATTTATTTGCCCGAGATAAAAATCCCGAAACGAAAATGAATGTTGGATTTTTAGATGATAAAAAGGAAAGAGAAGCTAATCTTGTAAATGAGAAGTTGAAGTTGTAAAGTAGAAAATGTTATTCTCAGGTGCATTCTCTAATGCTTATTACTCACATTGATGTGTGTGTTTAAGGAGAGAATTATGGTCCATCAAGGACGAAATATGATGAAACATAACAAAATTTTTATCAAGAATTTCTCTCTTCTTTTTTTTCCAGGTTCGTACCAAGCGCTCATACAATATCCGGACATGCTTTCGGCACAGGCTGCTAAATTCGTAAGTATCTCTTTTTTCCCATTCTCGTACAAAATGTTTTCTTTTTTTTATTTTGTTTCTTTTTTTCTCATTCCTCTTCCCCTCTCGTGTGAGTGTGTATGTTAGTTAAAGTTGCCAGTTTCCTTTGCAAAAAAGTTTCTCCTTTCTCCTCTGGAGAATAAGAATATTGTTCAACTACAAAATGGATATTTTCGATTTATTCCTCTGATTTTGTATTAACTTGATAATATTTAATTTTTTTTCTCTTCTATATTCTCATCAAAAATGAGAAAGTGGAAGATACATATTAAATACCAGGGAATTCTTTTTTTTCTTTAAAATTAACAAAAGAAAATATAATTTTAATACATTTAATAAGTTATAATTTCTTTTTAAAGTGAAAAATACACATTTGAATTTGAAAATTATCCATTTGGCAATTTTTTTCTACTACAATTTCGTCGGTAAATGAGAATTTGGCGATTAATACCGAACAGTCCCGAGCAGAGAGGCGAGAATTGCCGAGTGGCGACGGAATTCGTCGAAACGCTCCCGAGACGCGTCGAGGCTTTCCGAAAACTCCCGAAGTCTTTCTCACGCCATTTTGAACGCCGAACCCGTATCGATAATTAAAAATTAAATCTTAATCAATATCCAATTAATTTTTAGTCAATTTTTTCCTTTAGTTGAAAATAAATTTCCCCCACGAAAATAAAATCGAAGAGATCGAAAAATAATAATAATTCAAAAGCAATGTAAAAAAAGTAGGCGGGGCATCAGTTTTCCATCTACAAACACGATTAATATTAGTTCTAAATTTACATTTTATTTTCATTGCAATATATTTTCCTTCAATTCTCCTCTGTGTGACAATTTGAAGAAATCAAGCGGAAACTTTTATACAAAAGACAATTGTCCGTTTGAAGTTTAAATTAAAGAATAAATTGCTTTATAAAAACTCCATTATTTTTCCATTCCTTTCGTATAAGTTGAATAACAAAAGAAAAATAGTTTTCTTTTTTTTACAAAAAAAAAATAAAAGAAAAATTCCTCCCTACTTTTTTTTTGTCAAACTTGTGTTACAGACGGTCTATAATGGTTTTTTTATTATTAAATTTATTTAGCGTGCGCCGCTTCACTGTTTAAATTAAATAGTATAAACTTATTTCAGTCAGACTTAAATGGAAATGTGTTCTCGAAAATGGTGAAAAAAAAAATTTATAATGAAAAATAACATTGGATGGGAAAAGAATATTTGAGAATATAATATAGTTTTCTAGATTAAAATAGAGAAATTTTTATTATTGAGAAAATTATGATAGAATTTTATTTTTTTAAATGTGCACATTTTCAGTTCAGCGAATTTTATTTAATTGTTTTTTGTTTCTTTTTTACATTTTTATTTTCTTATTTTTATTCTTTTTATGTTTATATTTTTTATTCTTTTTCTTCTATTCTTCCGTTTTCATTCCTTATCTTCTTAAAATATTTACTTTTATTTCTTATTTAAATATTTTGTATTTTTCTTTTTTTCTTTTTCTGTTTCTTACTTTGTTTCTTACTAACAAACTTAAAATGAAGTTTTTTTATTTTCTTACAAATTTATTTCTTTAAATAATTAAAGGGAGTGAATTTATATTTTTAAAGTTTTGTTTTTTTCTATATTCTTGTTTTTTGAATCTTTATTCAGCTGTTTTCTTTTATTTTTTACAATTTTTCTGCTTCTTTTAATTTATTTTTTACATATACATTTCTTACGTTTACATTTTATTCTTGCATGTAATTTAATTTTTTTTTGTTTTCTATTTTTTTGAATTTATTTTCTACTTAATTAATTTCATTTTTAAGTTCCTTCAAATTTGTAATTTAATTTATTTACATTTTTTCCTATTCTTTTACTAAATTAAAATAATTTTTAATCTCCTACTTTTTTAGATTTTTAATTTAATTTTTTACGTCTTACTTTTTTAAAAATTTTTATTGTAGTTTCTCTTTTTTCTAATTTTATTTCTTGCTTCTATTTTTTCCTTTATCAATTTTCAATGTTTTTATTTTATTTTCTACTTCAATTTTTACATCTTTAACTTTCATAACTTCTTGAATTTTTTTCTTTTTTATTTAAATTTCTATCTTATTTTACTTTATAATTTTTTTTACTTTTTTTGATTCTATTTTTTTATTTCTTTTATTAATTTTATTTTATTCTCTACTTTTTTTACGTAAAAGTATTTATTCTGTTTTTTTCTATTTAATTTTTTACTTTATTTTTTTTCCATTTTATTTTTTACTTTATTCTTGACTTCCTGAATTTTTTCCTTTTTATTATTTTTTGCAATTTAAATAAAATTTCTTTTTTTCTACTTCTATATTTTCAATTATTTTTCCCCTTCTTTTTATTATTTTTTGCAATTTGAAAAAAAGTTCTTAAAAAATAATTATCATAAAAAATAAATTTTATAAAAGAAAGTCAGTCAGAAAAAAAATTATCACCTACTTATATTGGGGAATTTTATCCATTTTCTTATTGAAAAAAAATGTTATATAAAAATTGAAAAATTAATCTTCAATCCAAGAAAAATTTCTTTTCAATTGAAAAAGAAACCTAAGTATAAACGCACACACACAAAATATTAAATCACTTTAGAATTTTCCTTTAATTAGTATTTTCTCGGAAGGAATAAAAAAAATTACCTGCCATCGATTAACATTCACTGTTTATACGCGTCTCTGTATATTTTTTTTTTTTACTTTTTCCCTCGTTTGGCTAAATTCAGAGGAGAAAAAGTCAATTACGTTGAGTTGGTTGTATCAGAAAGGCCTTTCAACAAACGGGGCGACTTTCTCCCAAAAGGGCCTCGGGGTTATTCCTTTGTTGAATCTGCCGTATACAAAATACACACTATCGGCCTCATTTCCTTTGCAATTCCCCCATATAGACGATGCGCGGTGAAAATGTAAAAGCAAAACTGACGAACACAGAACCCAACCACCGTAAGCGGATAAATTTCACAAAATACGTAATCTCCCAAACGGCAAATTTCGTTACAAAGGAAAAAGACGGTAAAATCATGCAGAAAATACAAAAAACTTTTACCTCCCCCCTCACACACACACACACCTTTTTTTTGTATTCACCTTGTGATATTTTACACTGCATAAAATTAAAAAAAAAAAAAAAATTTTTTTCTCTTCATTCCACCATCAAACAACAAAACTTTCTACCTGTCGGAAATAATAATTTTCTAATCTAATGTTTCAAAAGAAATCGATAATTTTAATTAAATATAAATTTCAAAACATGTGCGCGTCAAATTTTAATTGAAAATTGGAAACTATAAATAATTCCCGGGGAGAAAATTTTATTTAATAAATTAGTGAAAGCACGTCTAGAAATTAGTCGGTTATTAGATTAAATTTATTATACTTTTTGTGTTTTTCCTTCATTTTTCTGTATTTTTTATTTGTTTATTTAATTACTGGCCAAAATTTTTGTCAAAATTTAAATTATTGTCGCTTGTAATTAAAATAATATTTATTATATTTATTTACTAATTTTGTTTATTATATTTAAACTAAAAAAAATAATTTTACTCAACTAACCGACTATTGTCAAATAAATATTTACTTGAATTAAATAATAATAATTAAATAATAATAATTAAATAATAATAATAATAATTTAATAATAATAATAAATAATTTTTATTTAAAAAAAAATTATATGTGAATCAAGAAATTCAGTATTTGAGGCAAATATAATTTTTAATTGACTTAATAATTAAGATTTATTTGACTCAAGTAAATATTTGATCGATAATAAACAATAAAATACATTTTTTTTATTCTCAAATTAAAATTTATTTCTTATTAAAACTTATATTTAAAATTTAAAAAGTACTCATTTGAAAAGAATTAATTAATTACATTTTATTAATTTACTCGAAATATTTTTCGATTTTGAAAAAATGATTTTTTTAACTTTGGTGCTAATGAAGAGAAAAAATTAAAACTTATTTGAAAAAACCTAAAATGTACTCATTTAAAAGAAATGAATTAATTGAATTTTATTAATTTACTCGAAATATTTTTCGATTTTGAAAAACTGCTTTTTTTAACTTTGGTGCTAATGAAGAGAAAAAATTAAAACTTATTTGAAAAATCTCAAATGTAGTCATTAATAAAAAATTAATTAATTGAATTTTATTAATTTACTCGAAATATTTTTCAATTTTGAAAAACTGCCTTTTTTAAATTTGATGCAAATGAAGAGAAAAAAATTAAAATTTTAATAGAAAAATCTAAAATGTAGTCATTAAACAAAAATTAATTAATTGAATTTTATTAATTTACACGAAATATTTTTCGATTTTGAAAAACTGCCTTTTTTGGATTTGATGAAGAAGATTTTTAATGAAGAGACGGTGACATTTCAGGAACAATAATTTTTATCTAATTTTTATAAAATCCCTGATATACATTTTTTCTTCTTTCAAAAAAAAAAAAAAAAAATGTAATAAATCTTGCGCGCATCTGTTTTGAAATCCGCTTGAGCGCGTAACTATATCTATATTTATTTATTGTGAAAAAAGCCATTTTACCCCTGTTCATCAATCACTCACTTTAAAAATTCCGAGGGCATTTAATACATCTTTATCGGGCGAATTATAATTCATAATTTTCGTTATTCCTACACACACAGTGTGTTTGTCATTCCACAAATTTAAAATTCATAATAAAATCTTCGTTAAACAAACATTAAAGAAAAAATTTTTTTTCGTAATTTCGCGGAAAATTTTGTTTATATATCTTTTTTCATTTAAATAGCATTTTTTGTTTATTTTTGCTCCAACATATTTTGCGTTTTATTTTCTATTCGTTTCTTTCAGTGTTCATTATTTTTTTCCCACTAGCGAAGATTTATTGAATTTCTAATGAAATTGAATTATTTTTTACTAATAATTTTTGTTCTTTTTTTATTTTACTAAACGAAGAAAAAAAAACTTTAACTGGAAACAGCGTTAACTTTTGGTAAAATATCGAAAGTATTCGTTGCAATAACTAAAAATTTCGCTAATATCGTAAAAGTTTCACTAAATTATATTATAATTATTTTCATTAAATTTATATTTTTTAATTATTTTTTTAACATGTAAATAAATAAATATATAAATATAAATACTAAATAATAGTTTGATCCAACATCTTCTTTCGTAAATATAAATGAAATATATAAATAAATATAAATAAAATAAATAAATAAATATATAAATATAAATACTAATTAATAGTTTCATTCAAAATCTTCATTCGTAAATAATTTAATAATAAAGCTATTATTATACACTGAAAAAAAATTTATTTGATTCAAATAACCGATTATTTGACTATTATGAAATAAATATTTACTTGAAACAAATAATTTTTATTTGAATCAAATATTTTAGTATTTAAAGCAAATATTATTTAATTGATTCAAATAATCGGTTATTTGAGTCAAATACGTTTTTTTCAGTGATATATATTCATTCAAAAAAATTATAACGAAATCATAAAATTAAAGAAACATAATCATTTTTACAGTTTAAAATTTTTATTTTATTATCCTTTTTTCAATTCTTGACTACAAATTATAGATAAATAAAGATAAAATAAATACTAATAATTTAAATAGTAAATTTTTACGACAACAAATAATTAATTATGTAGTAAAGAAAAATAATCTATTAGTAATATTTTCTTAATTTTGAATTAAACAATGTTTATTTTTTCTCTTATTTATTTATTGTTTTATTTTTGACGTGTGATATTTGGATTACTTAGAATTAATATTTTAAATTTATTGGCAAATTTATAACAATATATATATATATATTTATAAACACATTTATTTATCAATACATATGGAGAGTGTGAAATTTAGTTGTTAATATAATCGCAAATATTATAAGCCATGATTATAATTTAAGAATATTACATTTTACACAAATATTCATAAAATATTTTATGACAGTCGATGTTGGAGTGACACATAAAAGTAACGATTACGCGAGTTAATGAAATAATAAATTGTTCCTAAAATGTACATAAAAAGCGTGAAAACAATTTTCCATTTATGAAAATTGAGTTTTCAAGCGTATTTGCTTTTGTTGCGTCTGTATAATAAAATATTTTAAATAATAAATGAATAAATCTATATTTTATTTAGTATTAATAAATTTATATACAGACAATATTGAATGCAATTTTTATTATTATTTATATATTTATTTATTATTAATATTAATAATAATTATTAAAATGTTTTAATTTATTTCTTGATTGTCAGTAGTAAAGGTCGGTTTATCGTCGGACAGTTCGTCTAGGCACTAGTAGAAATACTATTTATTACTAGTAGTAATAGTAATTATTACTAGAACAAAATACTATTTATTATTACTAGTAATAGTAATTATTACTAGTCGAAAGACTAGTAATTAATAATAAAAAAAATAAAAAACTATTAATTTTTAATAGAAATACTAGTAGTATTTAATACTATTGATTACTAGTTGTAATTAATACTATTTGTTGCTAGTGGAAATTAATTCTTTTTTTTATTAGTAATAATAAAAACTATTGATTACTAGTAGTGATTAATACTATAAGTTACTAGTAGAAGTTAATAGTATTTATTACTAGTAGAAATACTATTTTTTACTAGTCGAAACGGTAGTAATTAATAATATTTATTAGTAGTAGTAATTAATACTATTTATTACTAGTAGTAATTGTACTTATTTCTATCGGAAATACTAGTAGTGATAGTACTTTTTACTAATAGAAATACTAGTACAAATACTATTTATTACTAGTATTAATGAATACTTTTTATTACTAGTATTATTAGTAGTCGCAAATAGTAGTTTAGTGACAGTTGTAACTAATAATATTTGCAACTAGTTGTAATAAAACTAATAACTAGTAGTTGTTTTTTGGCCCAAAATAAAAAACGGGAAAATTATGTTAACAAAATTTTCCAAACTTTCAAATTGATGGAAACTCTGGAATTCTTTACTCGTTTGATTGTTTTTGTTTAGAATAATAAATCTGAAATTCATTCGCGTATGCAAACAAGTCGTTGATTTTCAAGTGAATCTAGGAGAGTGAGTGAGAGAGGGAGAAAGAGAGAACCTATTTACTTACGCATAACAAAACGAAACAGAGCATATAAGTCAAACAAACTCTACCATCGAGTTAAACCACCGCCATTGTGTGGAGGCCGTTACTGTATTATTAATGAAAACCAAATAGCGCGAACTGGCATTTGGTCGCTGCGTGCACCTGTGGTTTCTAGTTTTCCTCGTCGTTGCTCGTAAACCGATTGTAAGTTTCATTAGCGCCCCCGTTGGCTATACCTATACACGAAAAACTTTTCTCTTTATTAGCAACCTTGTTTTTTTTTTTTTTTTTTAATTTCTTTTCTTCTTTTTTTTATTATTATTCTTTCACAGATAGTATGTGTGTGTAGGAGCGAGAGAGAAAGAGAAGCGAACCTCATTCATTTCACACTCATTGACTTGCAATAAGTGCGGAAATTTCACTCTGAGGGAACAACAAAATTACTTTACTTGGCTTTTATCACGAAGCAAAAAAAAAAAAAAAAAATAGAGTAAATACAAAATATGTTTGAGAAAATTACATTGTCGACATTTTTATTTCTTTGAGAAAATTAAATTTTCCCCATCGATTTGAAAATAAATTTTTTTTGTGTTATTTAATTCACATAAAGAGCTGATTCATTGTTTTTAGTTGTAAAACTGTTAAATTATATGAAAAATTCCATTTTGAATAATTTTGGACTATTAAAATTGGTATAATTTGGAAATAATCCAATTGGAAGAATTTAGGAATATTTCAATTGAAAAAATTTAGGAATATTCCAATTGGAATAAATTAGAAATATTCCAATTGAAACAAATTAGAAATATTCCAATTGGAAGAAATTCGAATGAATATTCAAGTGCGAATAATTTTGTAACATTCCAATTGAAAGGATTTCTGAATATTCAAATTCGAATAATATATTTATTTTGTGTTTATACCAATTGGAATAAATTAGGAATATTCCAATTGGAATAAATTAGAAATATTACAATTGGAACAAATTAGAAATATTACTATTGGAACAAATTAGAAATATTCAAAAGCGAATAATTTTGGAACATTCCAATTGGAAGATTTTATGAATATTCAAATTCGAATAATATATTTATTTTGTGATTATTTCAATTGGAATAGATTAGGAATATTTCAATTGGAATAATGCAAAAATGTTCCAATCGGGTGAAATTAGATGAATATTCAAATGCGAATAATTTAGGAAAATTCCAATTGGAATAATTTAGAAATATTCCAATTGGAATAATTTAGAAATATTCCAATTGGGATTATTTAGAAATATTTCAATTCGAATAATTTAGAAACATTCCAATTGGAATAATGCAGGAATATTCCATTTCGAATAATTTTTGAACATTCGAATTGGAATAATTTGCAATTTATAAAAAAAAATTTAGAAATGTTGTAATTAAAAAAATCCGAAATCTAACTCGAATATTACAATTATTATAATTCGAAACTTACAAATAAAATAGTAAAATTATGAAATTACAATTGAAATATTAAAGAAATATTCCAGTTGGAATAATCTGGAAATATTCGAATTCAAATATTTATCCAACGAATGCCAATAATAATATTTTAATTACATATAGTATTTCAGTTGGAATTAATTTAGAAATATTCTCTAAATATAATATTATCTTTAGAATATTGTAGGAATATTCCAATTGGAATATTATTATCAGGACATTAAAATTTTAATACTGTTAGAATATTCTAATTACACCATTTATATTGGAGTGTTATAAATGGAACAATAAATTTAGAATTTTTTAGAAATATTCCCATTGGAATATTATAGAACCAATTTAATTGAAATACTATTAGTGCAATATTTTAAAATAAAATACAGTCAAAAAAAATTCTAATTGGAATATTTGAATTGGATTTATAATGTTCAAGAAAATTTTCAACTGGAATATTGTTTAAATATTCTAATTGGAATTCTATCGGTGGAATACTCTAATTGAAAGAAATTAAATTATTAATTGAAATATTGGAATATTACTTAAAATTATTTAAATTAATTTAAGTAATTAGGAAATATTTCAATTGGAATAATTAAATATTTTAGTTGGAATAACGTTTATCATTTAAACAACTTGGAAATATTCCAATTGGAATAATTAAGAAATATTGTAGTTGGAATAACGTTTATGTTAAAAAACAATTTGGATATATTCCAATTGGAATAATTAAGAAATATTGTAGTTGGAATAACGTTTATGTTAAAAAACAATTTGTATATATTCCAATTGGAATAATTCAGAAATATTGTAGTTGGAATAACGTTTATGTTAAAAAACAATTTGGATATATTCCAATTGGAATAATTCAGAAATATTGTAGTTGGAATAACGTTTATGTTAAAAAACAATTTGGATATATTCCAATTGGAATAATTAAGAAATATTATAGTTGGAATAACGTTTATGATTAAAACAATTTGAAAATATTCCAATTGGAATAATTCAGGAATGTTTCAAGTGTAAAAATTGAAATAATTTAAGAATTGAAATTGTGAATATTGTGGAAATTAATTGTATTTACATTATACAATTGGGAATATTCTAATTTTTTGCATTAGGAAAATATTCCATTGTAAATGTAAAATTATTAATTTGTTTTTATAGAAATAGTCCATTGAATATTGAGGGTAATATTATAAAATGAATATTAAAATGTATTTCACTAAAAATTAATAAATATTCGAGACTAAATTGGTGAAAAATTTTTCAGAAAAAAAAATTGATAAATTTTTCACTGAAATATTCAAAATATTATTGTATTTTTTTTTTTTTGTTCACAGTCCCTTGATGGTCAGAATATCTACAATTCCTGTTGTACATTGAGAATTGACTACAGTAAAATGCAAAATTTGAATGTCAAGTACAATAACGATAAATCGCGTGACTACACGAATCCAACTCTACCAACTGGCGACGCAAATTTGGACGCTGCATCACTTGCTCTCGGAGGCGAACTTTTACCACAACTGCTTCTTGGTGCAGCTGGTACACAGCCACGTGCTAGATTGCCTGGTATGTAATCAATTTTTTTTCTACTATTATTCTACTTTTTTCTTTTCATTTTGTGTAACAAATTTTTTTTCCTTTTTTTCACTTCCAAATTTATCATTCTTTTAGAATTAGAAAAAAATTTTAATAATAATAATAATAATATTAGGTACTATTTTCATTATTATTATTATTATTATTATTATTATTATTATTATTATTATTATTATTATTATTAATTGAATTTTAATTAATTTATCATTTATTGCTAAATATTAATCATTAGTATTAGATTAGAAATTAAATTAGAAAGAAATTAAAAGTTACAAATCTTTTCAAATTATTTTCCGGTTACTTTTAGAATTATTCTTCTTTTAATCAATTTTATAAACTATTTCTTTTCTAAAGTTTTTTTTTCTTAATTATTACTTATTATAAATTAAAAATATTTCTTAATTTTAATATTCCTTATTATTAATTATTCATTATTAATTATTACTTATTACTTATTATTTATTAATTATTAACTTTCCTAATTAGTAATTTGAAACTATTTTACCTCTCTTAATCTTGTCTAATTAATTACAAAGTGTTTCACAAACTTTTCATATCGAATTTTTAATTATGTAAACTTTCGTAAATAGTTTTACTTTTTGTAAGACAAATTTTATAGAAAAATTTATATTCTCTCTGTAAAATGAAACAACGTTTAGAAATATATATTTACAGCATTGCAATGATAAATTTTTAAATTCTCGTTTTCTCTTCTCTTCATTCTTTAAAAATAAAAATATAAGATTTGCGATTGAGATTTTTTTAAAGGTTGACAAGTTTTTTTTTCAAAAAAAAAGAAAAAAAGATTTTTAACTTTTATAAGAAGTTATTAACTTTGAAAAGGAGTTTACAACTTTTCAACTTAAAAAACTTTTTCCAATTTCTCGAGAATGTTTCAACTTTCTGTGATTTTTTTTCTCTCTTCCATATACTTTATAAATCATTATAAAAAAAATAATATTTGATACACTTTTTGAAAAACTGCTAAATACTAATTAGTGTAATTTTATCATAATTTATGTATTTTAATCATTTTTGTATTTTCATCATTTTCGTATTTTTATCATTTTTACGTTATTATTTTTTATCTTACAAAAAAAATAAAATATCTTTAAATATTATCTTTAAAAAAAATTACAAGTTTAAAAATGTTAATACATTTTTAAATTTCGTATTTTTATCATTTTTGTATTTTAATCACTTTTACATTATTATTTTTTATCTTACAAAAAAAATAAAATATCTTTAAATAAAATTATCTTTAAAAAAAATTACAAGTTTAAAAATGTTAATACATTTTTAAATTTTGTAATATTTTTTGTCTCAACGATACTAAATATTTTTTTCGTATTTATATAAATTAAATGTATAAAGTCAAAACAGAGAGAGAGAAAGAGAGAAATGGAGGGAGAGAGAGAGTGAGCCAACTAACGTAAATGCTTTATAACCCGAGAATACAATAGTGCAATTTTTTTCCATTGTTCCAATGCTACTAGCGCTGTGAATGGGTATTATATTTCTATGGATATTTACTTGGCACTACAATAATAACTCTTTGTTTTCAAAAGAAAATGAGAAAAACAATAGTTTCAAATTACAGATCCAAATTATTTGAAAAATGTTATTTGTCATTGCACAAAAAAAACAATAGAAATGTATTTTTTTAAAATTTTAATTACACCAATTAGTCGAAAGGTCACTGAAACAATTTGTTATCAGAGTTGTCTGAATATTAATAATAATAGTAATAACAATTAGAGATTATTAATAGTTGTTTTACTTATTAATTACTATTATTATTATTATTATTATTATTATTATTATTATTACAATTATTACTATTATTATTATTATTAATATTATTATAACTAATTATTATAGTAACAATAAAGTACATGTTCCTGTAATCTGTTCGTAGTTTGAAGTTAATTGTTGTTTGCTTTTTTGTTTCCCAACTTTTTTAATAATTTTTTTTTTAATAAAATGTAATAAAAATCATTTAAATTCTCGAGAAGAATCTTACGATTTATGAAAAATAATTAAATTGTTTAACAGAATTTTAACATGTTTTTCGAAAATAATTGAATGTTTTTCAAAGAATTTTCTTTTAAATGTTTAAACTAATTATAATCAATCGAAAACATTTATTAAATATTTTTAAAAATAAATGTATTCGGTTGAGAAATTTTGTTAAAATACTATTAAAAATAATAGAAATTTTATTAAAATACTATTAAAAATAATTAAATTCATGCTATGGATTTTATGAATTTTACTATTTAAAAAAATCATTCACTTTTTCCGAAAAATTTTATCTGAATTTTTGTAAATAATTGAATTGAATTAATATTTTTAAAAATAATTGTATTCTTTCGAGAAATTTTACTGCAATTAAAGTTTAAATAAAAAATAATTGCATTTCTTTGAAGAATTTTATTAAAAATTTCCAAAGTCCTAATTCAATATTTATTTTATTTTGCATTTTTTCAAAAAAAATTTTGATTGAAAATTTGAAAAACATTTGAACTTTTAGAAGAATTTCTTTCAATTTTTTTAAAATAATCGCTTCTGTGAAAAATTATACTACTTTTAAAATTTAATTTACTTTAAATTAAAATTTTAAATTTTAAAATTATTTTCAAGAATTTCTTACAAGTTTGGAAAATAAATGATTTTTTTGCAAAAACTTTATAAAGATTTGACAAAAATAAATTTACTAAACCTTTCAGTGAAATTTTATTGAAAAAAATACTGAATCCTTTGGTGAAATTTTATTAAAACAATTTACATGATACAATTTTTATAAACAAATTATGTCATTTTTAAAATTTTTAAGGGAAACAATTTAATATTTTACGAGAATTTTCTTTAAAATTTGCGAAAAATAATTGAATTTTGCAAAATCAATTTTACAGCCAATCTTAGAAATATAATCGTTTTTTAAAGATTAAATCTCTATTAGAATAATTTTTTAAAGAGAATTAAATGTTTGCCAAGACTTTACTAAATAATTGAATTGTGTCAGTGAATTTTTGCAAATTTTAAGAAAATAATTGAATTCTTTTTGAATTCGTTTAGAAAATTTCTAAATAATTTTTTTCTATCATTAGTAGATATTTTACTAACAAAAAAATTACACAATCTGGGAAGAAAACTTGTAATTTTTTTGCCATAAGTACAGTTTATAAAAAAATAACAACAATTAATTGTCTAAACAATTTGATAATTTGTTATACTTTTTTTTCATAGATAAGAAAGACTCAAACATTATTTTAAAAGGGTTTTTTTTTATTAATTTTCCTAATTAATAATTAAAATATTGTTTTACAATTTAATAATTTTTTTTTCATACTTATTGCTACTTGAAAAATATTTAAAAACAAAAACTCAAAAATCGGGCTCTAAATATTGAGGGAAAATCGAATTACGAGGATTTAGAAAAAATGAAAAATCGTTTTGGGACAAAAATTGTAAAGTGGAATAATTTTAATGTAAAAAAGTGAATTGAAGGAAAAAAGTAGAAGTAGTAGTGGACACTTTTCAGTCAGACGAATATCTCTCTAGTAGTAAAACACCTCTCTAGTCAGACTCAACACAGTTTACTGCACGAAAAAAAATCTTTACCTGGAACAACTATAAAATTCATTAAATTTAGCGAAATTTTAAGTTATTGCAACGAAAACTTTCGCTATTTTAAAGAATACTTTCGCTACTTTAGCAAAAGTTATCGCTATTTTAAAGAATAGTTTCGCTATTTTAAAGAATAGTTTCGCTATTTTAAAGAATACTTTCGCTATTTTAAAGAATACTTTCGCTATTTTTAAAAATACTTTCGCTATTTTTAAAAATACTTTCGCTATTTTAAAGAAGACTTTTGCTATTTTAAAGAATACTTTCGCTATTTTTAAAAATACTTTCGCTATTTTTAAAAATACTTTCTCTATTTTTAAAAATACTTTCGCTATTTTAAAGAATACCTTCGCTATTTCAGAGAAAATAATCGCTGTTCCAGTTGAATGTTTTTTTTTCCCTGTCCCTATATTAAAAACGAAAAATAACAAAAAATACTAAAAACGAACAATAAAAATTACCAAACTATATATAATTTTATAATTTTCTCAAAAATCTCTCAACTTATCATCATTTTTTACGAACATGATTAATTAACGTCACATAAATTTCCTGAAGTAGAGTCCATTGCAGGCGCGCCGAGCGTCTTGGCATCGCCATTTGCCGCAATGCACGGCCTGCCATCGCCATTGACAGGACATTATAATGGAGTTGCACCTGCCGCTGGTCTCGCAGGTTTAGGAGGATTCACACTCGGTGCCGGTGCATTGGGAGTACGTGTGCCCGGAAGTCCTCAGCCGTCATCAGTTTTGCTCATCAGCAATCTCAACGAAGAGGTAAGTGTTTCCTTTTCTATTTCTCTTCCTTTATTTCTTTTTTTTTTTTTTTTGCTTATAAACAATTCTTGCCTTTGACTCACCAAAAAAAAAAATACACCTTTGACTCGAGTCAAGGATTCTTTTTTCCAAACTCAACAAAAAGAATTGGAAATTTTCGAGGTCGATTAACATTCACCGCGAGGCACGAATTTTGCGGAAAGTATTTCAAACAAGTTTAATTAATTTTAAATTAATTTAATTTTTATTTACCACTATCATTTTATTTTTTCAAATTTTTTATTCTTGTAAATTATTTATTAGCTTCATTTTTTTTAAGTTTTCAAGTTATTATTACAATTTTTCATTAATCATCTTATTATCCACTTTTGTTATTAATTTATTATTATTTTCTTCAAATATAGTTTAAAATTTCTTTGCAATTTTCAATTTTCAAAAACGAACTGAACTTTATTAGAGAAATTTAATTTGTAACGATAATTGAAAATATTTTTGGTTCGAATAAAAAAATCAAATGTAAATTTAAATTATTTTTAATTCAAACAGAATGATCAAGTACAATAAATTAATTTTTGGTTCGAATAAAATAATCGAAACTAAATTTAATTAATTTTTGGTTCGAATAGAATAATCGAAACTAAATTCAATTAATTTTTGGTTCGAATAAAATAATCGAAACTAAATTTAATTAATTTTTGGTACGAATAAAATAACCTAAACTAAAATTAATTATTTTTGGAACAAATAAAAAAATCGAAACTAAATTCATTTAATTTTTGGTTCGAATAAAATAATCGAAACTAAATTCATTTAATTTTTGGTACGAATAAAATAATCGAAACTTAATTTAATTAATTTTTGGAACAAATAAAAGAGTTCCAATTTTTTAACAAAAAATAAATTAGAAGCTATTTAATTATTGAAATTATTTGAAAAAATATTTTTTCCACAATTGTAAAAAGTGGTAAAAAAATGGAAAGACCTGTGTTTGATAGTGGAGTTGGTAAATGATATAAAATAAAATCGAGAGGTTGTAATTCAAGATTCGAACTATTTTTCTTTTTTTTTCCTTTTTTTTCTCGACGTGCCTCGCGGTGAATTTATCTCACAACTAAGAATCTAAATATCTCGGGTACGTACCTACGTGATCTATCAATAAATAATGAGGTAGTACTACGTTGGCATACCCTGCAGTTTCTTGACCCTTTTTTTGCGAATATTTCTTTCCGACGAACGAGAGCCGAGAGCCAATTTTTCATTTTCCCAAAACAAGTTGGAATAATTTCGCGTCCAAGTTAAAAAATAAGGGGATTTCTTCCGATAAACAATTTATTAAAAATTGTTTATTTACAAAAAGAAAAATTAAAAGTAAAAGAGTAATTTTGTAGAAAAAGGCAATTTAAGAAAGTAATTTAGAAAAGTATTTGAAGTAGAAAAAATAAAGTAATTAAAAAGTAAATGAAAAAGTAAAAGTAAAAAAGTAAATTTAAATAAAATAATTGAGGAAAGTAATTTTAAAAAAGTAATTGACGAAAGTAATTTAAAAAAGTATTTACACTTATTTAAATGCAAAAAAGTAATTAAAATAATAAGTGTAAAAAAAGAATTGAGAAAAGTAATGACAAAAAAACTGTAAAAAATATTTTTAAAAGGAATTAAAAAAGCAAAATTTATAAAAGTAAATAAAAAATTAAGGTAAAAAAATAAATTTCAAAAAGTAATTGAAAAGTAAATAATAAAAGTACAAATGAAAAAAATATTTTACAAAAAAAACTAAATGAAGAAAAATGTAAATAGAAAAATGAAAAACGTAAAGTTCAAAAAAAAATAAAAAGAACTGAAAAAAGGGACTAAAAATTATTATTTAATAGAAAAAGATGGAAAAAAGAAAATAATTTCACTATAATTGATAATTTTAAAGAGAAGAATAATCTCGGTGTCTCGTTCGACGATAAGAATAAAGTATAACACACACGATGCGTTGTTTTTCCCTGTCATGCCCATGACCCTTAATCTTCATTTTTCTAAGCAGACTTGTACGAATCACTCTATTATATGAAGTCACCAAACCTCTTGCCCTTAAATCGTAACATCGTTGCGATTATTACTTTAGTCGAGAGGCGCATTTCGACTTTTTTTCAATTTTACCAAAACAAAATAAATTTCATTTTCAAAAAGCAAAAAAAATAATTTTTTCTTACAAATGAATTTTTATTTTTTCTCTTTCGTTAATTATTTTCATTATTGTTTCTTTTATTTCTTTTTTTTTTATTTTTCTGTAATTATTTATGTTATTTTTCATAAAAAAAAATTGTTTTATAACAAAAATTTAACAAAAGAAAGAAAATTTGAAACATTTTTTAATACACGGAATTATATTTACGTTTACTAAAAAAATTTCAAATTTACTTTATTGTAATTTATTTTTATTTGTAAAAATACGTAACATTTATTTTGTAACGTAATCGTAACTATTTAATTATTATAAACCGAATTATAATTACGTTTACTATAAAAAATATTTTAAATTTATTTTATAACGTAATTATAAATATTACGTTCACTAAAAAATATGTCAAATTTATTCTATAACGTAATTATAATTATTTCATCATTCTAAACCGAATTATAATTAAGTTTACTATAAAAAATATTTCAAATTTATTTTATAAGGTAATAATAATTATTACGTTTACTATAAAAATATTTTTAATTTATTTTACAACGTAATTATAATTATTACATTTACTATAAAAATATTTTTTAATTTATTTAATAACGTAATTATAATCATTACGTTTACAAAAAAGTCTCAAATTTTATTTCTTTATTAAATTTTTATTCCTAACAAGAATATTTTCTATAATCGTAAAAAAAATTATTTTCTTTCTTTTTGGATTGATTATATTTTTTTTCTATTAATAACACAAACTGCGAGAACTTTTTCTGTTTTATTAACATCAATCATTGAAAATGAAATTTAAATTGAATTTTTTTTGAAATAAATTAAACTATTGAATTGTGTATATTTATATATTGAAAAAAATATATAAATGGATAGAATTTTTGAATGTAATATGCATAAAATTTCAATTATCGATCTGAAAATAAATGTCATATTGTCAGGATCGAAAAGTTAAAATAACAGTGACATTTATAAAGTCGAGGGCGCCTCGAAATGTGTGTTGACATCACACCTTGCAGCTGCAACTTGTCACTACTGTACTATAACTGTGTGTACTACTATCGTTTTTATCGCGCACAAGTTTCACGTTACACTACATTTTTCTATATTTATATATATACAAAAATATATATTTACATATATATAATGTATAATCGACAGTCGATAGAGAAAAAAAGACTTTTTACAGATCCGGTTTCTTTTTTGCTAATGTTTCAAATATTTTTTTTTCAAGTATAACTTTCGTGGGGGAAAAAAATAATAAAACTAAAAAATGGAAATTTTATTTTTATATAGTAATTTAAAAAATAACAAACTTAAAAAAATCTTCTTTCATTAATTTGAAAACAAAATTAGAAATTTTTCGAAGTTGTATTTTTCTGGTAATTTAAAAACAGTAATTTAAAAGTTGTTTTTCATAGTAAATTGAAAAATAGAAATTTAATTTTTATAGTAGTTCAGAAAATTGGAAATTAAAAGAAATCAGGAATTGTAATTCAAAAAAACCAAATTTTTACCAAATATTTTTTTTTTGTAGTTTTAAAGTCACGAAAACTTTAATTCACGAAAAAATCAATTTCATTAAAGAAGAAAAAGAAGAAGAGATGGGAAAAAAATATATTTCTATAAAATGAAACTAAAACGTTAAAAGTTGTTTTCAATTTAATTAAATCAGTATCTCATTTTTTATTTTTTATTTTTTAATTAATAAAACTTAATTAACTTTGAATGAATAGTTTTTTTTCAAACATTTAAAAATAATAAAAGAATTTTCTTCTCAAGAGATTATATTTCCTCTATTAATAACGAAAGACAAAATTCATCATCATTTCAACTTTGAATCTTGTAATTAATATTTAAGAATCAAATTTTCTTGGCCGAGCGTATTTTTTAAATATTTAAAAAGTTTAAATATTAAATTGAGTAAAATTTTCAATTAAATGAAATATTCAAAAGGCTGATATTAATTTTAATTAATAACGATTCTCTCGTCAGCTCTTCTTCCTTTTTCTCATAAATGATTGAAATATATTTTTTTTTGGTCTAAATTCCATTGCATTTTCAAAGTTATATTCGTGTTTAAAAATATCCTTCAAATCAAAATTAAATGAATGTTGGTTGAATAAAATTAAATTCAAATAAGATTAAATTAATATTCAATTAAAAGTAAATTAAAGTTTAGTTAAAATTAAATTAAATCTGAATTAATGTTTAAATTAAATCTGAATTAAAATCTAGTGACAATTAAATTAAAACTGAAATAAAATTTAGTTACAATTAAATTAAATCTGAATTAAAATTTAGTTAAAATTAAATTTAATTTGAATTAAAATTTAGTGAAAATTAAATTAAATGTCAATTAAAATTTAGTTAAGATTAAATTAAATCTGAATTAAAATTTAGTTAAAGTTAAATTAAATCTCAATTAAAATTCAGTGAGAGTGAAATTAAATCTCAATTAAAATTCTGTGAGAATTAAATTAAAACTACATTAAAATTAAAGTAAAAATAAAAATGTTAAAAGAATAGAAACTTAGCAAAAAGGAAACTTAGGGGAAAATAAGTATAACAAAAAATAAACTTTAAAAAATATTTTTTGAACAGAAAAATAAAGAATTGACGAAAAAAATTAATTTTTCCAAAAAAAAGTACTTGAAACTTGTGCGTGCCCATACTATTACATTAAATCCTATAAACTCGCTGACTACTGACTGGACTCTGTCTGTTCTCTGTGTAGATGGTCACGCCTGACGCTCTCTTTACCCTGTTTGGTACGTCTCCACATTTATATTATTAATTATATTACATTATTAATTATATTTACACTCAATTCCCGTTTGCAATTTCTCAAAACCACAATAAAAAAATATTCTCAAACACACTTATTTTTATTTTTCAAAAAAAAAATTGTAAAAATAAAATTGATAAAAGTTCGCTTAAATATTAGAAATTTAAAAAAAAAAGTTCCAATCACAAAATTTTATTTTCCATGCAAATTTATCATTTGCAATTTTATTTTTAATGTAAATTCTTCATTTGCAATTTTATTTCTAATATAAATTATTCGTTTGCAATTTTTTTCCAAATTAATAAATAATTGTTTCAAATTTACAAATTTATTATTTTTTTTATCACAAACTACTAAGTGTTCCAAAACAATATTTTCCAAATACAAAAAAAAATACTTCCAATCATATATCATTATTTCTTTTATTAAAAAAAAATAACTCTCGACATTTATTCTTTAAAAAAAAAAAAGCTTTACTTTTGTTTTTATCACTTTCAAATTTTCTAATTTTTTCGTTTTAATCCATTTTTCCAAGTATTTATTTTATATTTCGTGATTTCAACTTACTTTATTACTACAAGCTATATTTATTGTCATTTGTTGTCATCACCATTTTTATAGAACCACCTTATTCACAACATCATGTTCTCTATCTCCAAGCATTATTTTCTTTCTAAATTTTTCATTAATATTTTATTATTAATATAATCAGTTATTGTTTTTTTTTCTCAAAACACCTTAATTTTATATTACAAGAGCTTTCGCTTGGATTATGTCATCCCAAAAATAGAGAACTCACTTTCTCAAAGAGAAATTATTCTTTTTCAGCTATTTATGAATTTTCTTTTAGATAAAGTGTTAAAAATCAAATAGTTTTAACAATAACAAAATTTATTAGTAGAAGAAAAATTAGTTCCAAGAAAAAAATTGATGTTTGTATTTTTAGGAAAGAAATTAATTTGAAGTTTTTGAATAAAAAAATTGTGTTTTTATTTTTAAGGAGAAAAAAGGTAAGAAAAAAAGATTAAACGGAATCTCTTGGAAAAAATTCGATTTTGAAAATATTTTTGCTCAAAAATTAAGAGTTAAAGCGAAGAAGAAGAAGAATTTCTCTCATGCATGAATTAGAAATATTATATTTGAAAAAAAAATTTAGATTCTTAAATTTTGAAAAGTTGACAAATTTTCTTTTTTTTGCTCTAAAGATTGATTCTGATTTTGAAAAATTTCTTTTTTAATATAGGTGTTTACGGGGATGTACAACGTGTGAAAATTCTCTACAATAAGAAGGATTCTGCCCTCATTCAATTGGCCGAACCTCATCAAGCACATTTAGGTAAAACCGACGCTTTCCACGAATTAACGAAAAAAAAGAAGAAGAAAAATTACAAACTGCATTTTTATGGGGAAAAAATAAAAGAAAATATTTTCTAAAATTTAGTATTTTTTTTAAACTTAAATTTCTATTTTTTAAATTCAACTTATTTGTAATTTTTTAACAAAACATTCAATGTTAGAAAAATTAATTCAAATCAAAAGTAAAATAAAGAAGGAAAATAAGGAACAAAAATAGAAAATAAAAATTAGGAGTAAATGAAAATTTTAATTGGTATTTAAATAGAAACTTTTTGATAATTAATAAGAAATTTGATTAATTATATAATTATAAATGAATAAAAAGAAAAGTACAAGAAAAATAAATTGCAAAATTGAAAAATAAAAAAAAAACAAAAATAAGGAAAGAAAATAGGTAAAGAAAAAATGTTGAATTACGAAACAAAATTGTAAATTAAAAACGAAAAGAAAATGTTAATAATTTTCTAGTAATTGAATTAATTTTCTAAGAGTTTGAATAATTTTCTAGTAACTGAATTAATTTTTTAACAATTTGAATAATTTTCTAGTAACTGAATTAATTGTCTAACAATCTGAATAATTTTCTAGTAACTGAATTAATTTTTTAAGAGTTTGTATAATTTTCTAGTAACTGAATTAATTTTCTAACAGTTTGAATAATTCTCCAGTAATTGAATTAAATTCCTAACAATTTGAATAATTTTCTAGTAACTGAATTAATTGTCTAACAATTGGAATAATTTTCTAGTAATTGAATTTATTTTCTAACAATTTGAATAGTTGAAAATGTTAATAATGAAAATCATTAAATGTATAAAAATTAATAAGTAATGAAGAAATTAGTAAAGAAATACGTAAAGAAATACACTAAGAAATGAATAAAGAAGTAAATAAAAAACTAAAAAAGAAAATTAAATAAAGAGAAGAATAAAGGATCATAAAAAAATTAATAAAGAAAATAATAAAAGATTAATAACTAATAAAGAAATTAGTAAAGAAATACACTAAGAAATGAATAAAGAGAAGAATAAAGAATCAAATAAAAATATTAATTAAGAAAATAATAAAATGTTAACCACAAAAATATAATTATTTAAATTGATTATTAATTTTGTAAAATTAAGTAACTAAATAACCTAACTGAAAAATTAAAAAAAAGTTTGCAAATAAGTTGTAATTACAACAAATTAAAATGACTAGAAATCATTGATAAAATTTACAAAAAGTTGAATAAAATTTTTTCGTGTAATTTTTCAACAACAAAAAGTTGAATAGAATTTTTTTCGTGTAATTTTTCAACAAAAGAATTGAGAAAAAAATTTTTTTTACATAAAATATTGCAAGGAAAAGAATTGAAACAGTAAAAAAAATGATATATTGGCAATTTGCAGCGATCACTCACATGGACAAGCTAAAGGTGTTTGGTAAGCCGATTAGAGTGATGTTGAGCAAACATCAGACAGTCCAACTGCCACGAGAAGGACAACCTGATGCAGGTCTCACCAAGGATTACACAAACAGCCCTCTGCATCGATTCAAGAAACCCGGCTCCAAGAATTATCAGAATATTTACCCACCAAGTTCAACGTTGCATTTATCGAACATTCCGTAAGTTTTTTCTTATTCCTCTTCACTCTTCGCGACAAATTCATTTTTTTTTCAAATTCTCAATACTTTGCATACATTTACAAATATTACAAATATTTCCATTTAGTTTTACTCTTATTTTTACATTGTTTTCATTTTACATTTTTTATTCCAGCATTTTTAAAAATATAACATTTTGTCAACATTTTTTTATTTTTTACTTTACATTTACTTTTACATTCTATTATTTTTAAATTTTATTACATGTTTGATAAATATTGTAAATTTTCTATTTTTAAATAATAGGGTAAAATGAATAAAATTTATTATTAATTTTTTATTATCATAATTATGGGAATTTAATGAAAAAAAATTTATCTCCAGAGCGACTGTTTCCGAAGAACAAATCAAGGAATCATTCACGAAAAACGGTTTCACTGTGAAGGCTTTCAAATTTTTCCCCAAGGACAGAAAAATGGCGCTTATTCAAATGGCGAGCATGGATGATGCAGTTTCAGCACTGATTGTGAGTTGAAATTCTAATTTATTAGTTTTTACAAATTGAGGAGAAGCGGAATTTTTCCAGGAAAATGCACTTTGGGAGAAAAATGATATTTTTAAAGAAGAAGGAATTTTTTTTAAAGAAGAATAAATTTTTTTTCATGAGATGTATTAAATTATTCAAGAAGATTGCAATTTCTTCAAGAGAAATTAATTTTTCGGGGATAATTGAAAATTTAAAAGAATAATTAAATTTTTGAGTTTGATTTTTAAAGAAGAATAAAATTTCCAAGGAATTCAATTTTTAGATAAGAATAAAATTTTCAAGGAATGGAATTTTTTGAGAAGAATAAAATTTCCAAGGAGTTCAACTTTTAAAGAAGAACAAAATTTACAAGGAGTGGAATTTTTATGGAAGAATAAAATTTATGAAGAAGGAAAATTTAATAAATTACAATTTTAAAGAATGAAACTTTCAGAGAAGAAAATTTTTAAATCTAAAATTTTCAGAGTTTGGAAAAATTATAAAGAAGACAATTTTCCGAGATTAATATTTAAAAAAAATTAATTTTCGATGAAAATAAAATTTTAAAGATTGAAAGTGTGAAAAAATTAATTTTCGAACGAAATAGAATTTTAATGATTGATATTTTAAGAAAATTTTAAAGATTGGAATTGCGAACAAATAAATTTTTGAACGAAAGAGAATTTTATTGACTGAAATTGTGAAAAAAATTAATTTTCGTTCGAAAGACAATTTCAATGATTAAAATCGTGAAAAAATTAATTTTTCAACGAATGAAAATTTTAATGATTAAAATAATTGTTAAAGATAGAAATTTTTAACGAAATTACTTTTCAAAAAAAAAAGAAAAAGGAAAGAAAGAGAAGAATAAAACAAAATTGTCCTAAAAAAAACTGCATTTCCCTCTGCAATATTTTTTTTCTCCTTTTTGTTTTTGCTTTATAAACCAGTTAATGGCTTATTTTATTGCTCAGTGTTTCATAAATAGCGTTTAATCAACGGTTTACTGATGTGTGACATATGCGTAGAATGAGCGTACTTTTGCGGCTTATATAACCGGATATTTTGTATATTAACTGCGACAATTTTGAATTTAATTAAGTAGACATTAAGCTAATATTATAAATTTTATGATGGCAATTTTCATTTCGTGCGCGACCAAAGTACGCACTAATTTTTTTGTCAACACAAAAGTATAAAATCTAGTGAGAAATTTTTATGTTTTTTGAAAAATTGAGAAAGGAATATTTCTATTTTTGTTCGAAATTTGAGCATAGTTAGATTTTAGAATATAGAAAATTATCTTTCAATTTTTCAATTTGGACAAATTTCAATGTTTTCAATTTAAGTTCAGTTTCAATAATTGTATTTTTATGAAAAATTAAGTGAAATTTTTAAAGAAACGTAAGGGAATTTACAAATTTATGGAAAGATATTTCGTTAATATTTGTTTAAAAATTATTTTCATTATTTAAAATGTTCAACCTTGTAATGAAATTGAAATATAAATATTAATTATGATGTTAAAGTGAAATGAATTTGAAAATAAAAAATTTAACTGAAATTGTAGTAAAAAATAATTAAAATTAAATTGATATTAATTTAAATCAATTCTAAGTTAAAATGAAGTTTAATTGAAATTTAAAAAATTGAGTTTAATTTAAATTTAAAAAATTTGAAATGAAATTGTAAAAAAATAATTCTCTAAATTTAGTCACATTAGAAAGAAAAATATTTAATTATAATGGTTTAAATACTCACGACTTATTCTATTTACCAAGATTGATATTCATCCAGAGTCAATGATCCATCTAAAAATTATTAATAACGTTTATATTATTTTAGGTTTGAAATAATTACGTATTTTTTCAGTAACTGTAATCCGGGAAAATTTTTAATTAAGAATTGTAATTCATGTACATTTTTAGTACTTGCAATTTTTTTATACTTTTCCTTTTTATTTAGTTTATTTTTGAACACGTAAAGTGTACAATTATTAATAATCAAACAGTATTTTTGTATAGAAATTGAAAACTATTTTTTTTATTTTATTTGGAAATATTGATGTATTTATTTTGTCATTTCGATTTTAGTCAAACATATAATTTTTTTAATTTACTATACTTATTTTCTAATTTACTATACTTATTTTTTACATTATTCTCATTTACTTCTTCAAAGATTGTTATAAAATTTCTTTTTTGTATTCTATTTGTATTTTCTATTCAAAGAATTTTTCTTCGCCTTCTCTCTCTCTCTCTCTCGATTTGATGAAAAGTTTAGCAACTAATGTGCGAAAAATTTTGTTTCAGAAAATGCACAATTTCCAATTGAGCGAATCCAATCATCTGAGGGTATCATTCTCAAAGAGCAACATCTAACAAGAGAGACCGCCTTGTGAGCCACAATGGTTCCAGCCCTACGCCCTTTACCACTATTGGTATCCTAGTGCCGTATACGACTGATAGACTTACTGCTCGGATTGATTTTCAACAACAAATGATTTTTTCTCATCGTCGCAGTGAGTCTTGGTGCTCGAAAAAAGCAAACAAAACAAAACAAAAAAGAATCCGTGAAAAAGACTTCATTCAACAAAATATCAAAAACAGTGTCGTATTCAATATTTTTTTTTTCTTTCGTTAACCGTCCCTCGAATGTCAGCCGACGGTTCACAAAATAACTCACTGTTCAAAGTAAAAAAAAACAAACAAACAAACAAACCAATAATTCGCCCTCGATAAATCTACCTAGGGCCAAAAGAAAACATTAAGGGCTGGGAATTAAGAATGCCTAAACAAAAACGACTTTGAAGACAGGAAACGAGAAAAACGGTTCAAAATGAAAAGTGTTTTACAAGCCAGACCAGCGCAACAGAGCTTCAAACTTAACAAAAAAAACTGTACCACATTTCCGAAAATCATCATCATCGTCATCAAGAGCCGTATTTTCTCCTCTCTCTCAAAGCGTGTTAATTTCAAAACAAATCACATCAGTTATACGAATTATTTTTCGTATATTTTTCTCACATTCACGATAATATGAAAACAATGCTTAAATAAAGAAATTTTGCAAAAACAAAAAAAAAAGAGAAAAAGCTCTGCTGACAGTCCTGATTACTTGTACAGAGTTAAACGTATATTAATAACATAATCCTAAGATAAATATATTTTACAAGCGTCACGCTGGCCGTTCGCGACGGGAGGAATAATTGCAAAAAAAAGAAAAATTCTCTCGCCGTTATCGGCACAAAAATTGATAAAACAAAAAAAAACATTCATATGTGTAAGATTTAAGAATTTTTTCAAGTTATAGTTGAAGTACAGGCAAGAAAAAAAAAGTAACTTTAATCGTAGGATAGGAGAGAAAAAAAACCAGAAAGCCAGCCGACGAATTTGCTGGTTAATTTTTAGATAGTTTCTCGAGAGAAAAAAAAAAAAGATTCGAGAGTGCTGTATTATTTTCCCATTCCGCCACGTTTCTCGTCGTCGATTCGGACTTTTTCCGTGACTTTGAAAAAAAAAATACCCCCTTGTAAGAAAAGGCTGTGTGAAAATCTGAAGGCGAAAAAACGTGGCGGACGTGGAAAACACAAGTAATTATTACAATTATAAGAGTATATTAAGCCATGGGACCCTTTTGCGAGGTGCTACTTCCAACTTCGTTTTTTGTGACAAAAAAGAAAAAATCGTTCCTCTCGTAGAAAAAAAAATTCACCAGAGGATCGATTATATATTGCTTCTACAATATTAATAGAGAAAAAAAAACGAAGTGATTTCCAAGTTGGTCACTAAGCGTTCATGGACGGTTTCGTCGAAAAACGATCGAAACGATAATAATCTCCTCACGAAAACGATTTTTATTCACAATTCAACTATTTTTTTTTCAAAGTAAAGAATTTTTCTTCTTTTTCCTGAGGAGAGACTTTTTAAACTGACTGCGCGAGTTCAATAGACTTGAAACAAAAAAATCGAATATTTCTTTTCCTCTCCTTCTTTGTAAATAGACTCGTTTTTTTTTGTTTCGATCGTTTCGCATGAAACTGACCAAGTCGCGAGGGTGTTTATTTTTATAATTTTTATCCTTCAGTTTTTGACGATAAGTATTAAAAGAGAAAAAAAACAGACACGCACACGTCGCTACGAGCAAAAAAAATAACACAGACACATGAAACGCACATACAAAAACACTAGACACGTTTCCTTAATTTTATTTTTTTTCAGAAATTAGAAATTTAGGAATGCGTAGAGCTAACTATTCGTAAGTTAGATTTTAGAAGAAGAAAGGAGGATTGAACGTTTTGAACATATCGCTATTACGAGTTTCTACGTGCGAGCGCGCATTTAATTTGTTGTCGGATGAAAAATTGTCTGTGTCATGCAGTGGAATTTTTTCCCTTTTTTGAAAAATTGAACGCGAAAGGAGAAAATAAAAATAGTTTTTTGATTCAAAGATGAAAATTTGTCTTCTCGAAATAATGTGATGATAAATAAATTCCCAAATTTTTGTTTTTAGAAAATTTTTTTACTTCTTCTACTCGAGAAAATTGAAATTAGAGAAAGTGTTTTAATTTTTTCTACAAAGGGAATTAGAGTTCAAAAGGCGAATTATAATTCAATCGAGGAATTATCATTCAAACGGGAAATTATGTTTCGAAAAAGGAATTGAAATTCGAAATTGGCAAAAGAAATTGAGACCGAAAAAAATTAATAAAATTCAGACGAAGAAATTGTAATTGAAAAAAATTAATGAAAATAAGCCGAAGAAAATTAAATTGAAACAAATTAATAAAAATTAGCTGAAGAAATTTTACTTCAGAAAATTGTAATATAATAACGAAATTGTAGTTTAAATATAAATTTCAATTCAGAAAATTGGAGTTTAAATAAATAATTTCAATTAAAAAAATGTCACGAATCAGAAAAAATGTAATTTCTTGTAACAATGGAACTAAAATTCAAAGTAGGAATTAAAATTCCTAAAAGGATTTAAATTCCAAAAAGAATCATAATTCCAAAAAGAAAATCATAAAAACAGTAATTAAAATTTGAAAAACTAATAATAATTGCAAAAATACATTTTTATTAAAAAAGAACTTAAAATACGGTTATAATTTCAAAATTTCTAATTCCTTCTGTAAAAGAAATTAAAATTAGAAAAATTTTCCAAAAAGCATAAAATTGATAAAATGGAAAAAAATTACAAAAAGAAATAGAAAAAGTAAGAAAAAATTCCAATCGACACAGCGAAGAAATACACTCGTATTTCCAAAATAAAAGAATTTATCTCCAAAAAAAAATTCAGATCTGTTGAAATTTTTCAAATGTTACGCGAAGAATTTGTAAAAAATACAAAAAAAAAACTTTTTGAATAATTGACGATGGTTAAAGCGCGCGTTGGTCGACAGAGCGTGGTGTGAAAATTGACCAAGATTATTCCTTAACAAACAAAACAAAAAACCGCAATTTTCCCCCTCCGTACGGACTGATGCAGTTTTTCTGCAATCAAAAAAAAAAAAGAAATTTTTCGCATTTCTAGCTCTTAATCACAACAACTATTATTCAAATAAAAAAAAACGTCTTGTCGCGATAAAATGATCGTTGCAAAAGAAAAAAAAAATACACACACATTTTG
Source organism: Leptopilina myrica (nomen nudum) (assembly GCA_032872475.1). Lineage (NCBI taxonomy): Eukaryota > Metazoa > Arthropoda > Insecta > Hymenoptera > Figitidae > Leptopilina > Leptopilina myrica (nomen nudum). Next base: position 3,642,007 of record CM065465.1, on the reverse strand, counting down.
GTCTGACCGACATGACGTTCTGTTGGAGTCAATTAAATTTTAATGATACATATATAAAATATAAATATAGTAGAATTAACAAAAAAAACAAGAAGAAAGCGAGACGCGTGACTGTTACTGAATTGAGCGAATGTTTTGAAAACTGTAGTTTGTGAACAAACTAAAAAACAAAAAAAAAGCGAGTGCCGGCTAGGCAAAAATGTTTGTGCCAAAAAAAACACTCTTTAGTGTTTTTTTTCTGCTCGGAAATCAAATTTTTTTTTTGAAATTTTTTTCAGGTCTTCGAGCTTCTTGACCAAAAAAAAAAATGAAGAGTGAGCGATGGTTGTTTTCAAAATGGTTTTAGCGAGTTTGCCGGCATGAGCGAAGGGGGCCAGTCTTTGCATCTTACGATCTGTGTCTTTCGAATCTCTGAAGCGACAATTACACTTTAAACGGAAGAAAACAAAAGAATCTAAAAAAGACTTAGAAAAAAAAGTCTCACACACGGACACAGAAAAATTAAAGAAAAAAAAAACACTTTACACGCACACGGAAAAACAGGAAACTAGTATTAATTTTTGTTACGAAGAGTATTTTTTTTCTTAAGTTATTATCGTTTTATATCGACAAAAGCAGCTTCTTTTTTTTTAGTCTCGAAGTTTAGTTTTTCTCCCTTTCAGTATTTTTTTATTTATTCGGTTATTCATTTATTCCTTTCTTTTTCTATAAAGAATTTTTTTTTTCGAAATATTTTTCTTATTTTGCTTTTCTTTTATTCGAAATTTTGATTTTTTATTCTTTTCTTCAAGATTTTCGATTTTTCTTTCTCTTTTTCTTATTTTTTTCACAATTTTGGTTAATTTCCTCCCCCCTATTATATTCTTTTTTTTTCTTCTTTCGTTTTATATTTTTTCCTCTATTTTCCAATTATTATTTATTAGTGTTTCGGGTAGACATTGATTGATACAGTTTTAAATTGTAGTTTTTAAGCGTCGAGTATTATAAATTGTATAAAATTGCCTAGTGCTCGTATGAGACAAAGCCCTATCGTCTAAATCACAATTAAACACACTGGTTAGCTCGTCTTAATAATAAAAAAAAAATAATTCACTCCTTCAGATTAAAAATTAGAAAACGATTAGAAATTATCCGATTTTTTAATGAGGAAAAAAACTGCCCTGCGCAATTTTTTTGATGGAAATTTTCGATTATCCTTATTTTATCCGTGCGACGCGATATTTTTTTTTGCGCGCCATACATTTTCTCTTGCCAGTCGCCGTTGTCCGTTAGTGTTGTGAAAAGGGGCTTTTTTTTAATCAAATATATGGGAACAGGTGCCAGTCTTCTTTAAGCGAATTAATTAAAGAAAAAAAAATGTTAAGAAATTAAGTAGAATCTCGATTTTGCGATTAGCGTTTAGTCGCTGATTTTTAAATGAAAAAAAAAAAAAAATAAAATAAAAAACGATATGTGTTCGAGTGACCAGTTTGCATTTCACCGAAAAAAAAGAAAAAGAAAATCCCAAAAAAAAAGAAGAAAAGGAGAAAGATAAAAAAAACGATGATGGGGCAGTGGTCGCGAGCAGAAAATTATAATCAAAATACTTCGAGATATTTTTTTCCCCCAAAAGAAAAGAAAAAAATATTATACTTTTATTTTTTTGGAGGAGAAAATCCCAAAGTATTTTGTCTATTATCGCATTAGCTGTGTTGAGGGGGGCCGATGTGATTGTTGGGATAGCCAGCACTCGCTACATGGTATTAAAAAAAAAAACAAAAAATATTCCGACTATCGAATTTCGAAATTTGGAAAATTCCTTCTTTCAAAATTCATAGTCTGAAATATTTGGCCACGTAGTAAACAATGCATAGACCTACAGAGCGTATAAAAGAAATAATATTTATAGTTATATGAGAAAAATAAATAAATAAAAAAAAACAGGTCTTATTGAGAAGAAAAAAAAGGGAATTATTAAAAACAGGAAGTGAAAAAAAACACAAACACATTTACGGATTGTAATTAATTCTATACTATATATTTGATATGTCGCATTGTAAACACGTGTGTCTGGAATTGCGCGACGGCTGCATCCCAATGTTCTATATTTTATTAGATAATGAATAAGACTAGGATTACGTGATGATAAAATGAGTCACAAAAAAAAATAAATAAAATGTCGAAGTTTTCGCGTCGCTCGACAAGACGCCCTTCAATTTTATCCGAAAATTAAATTCTTCCATTTTTCTCCAAGCAAAGATAACTGAACTCAAAGAAACAGAATTTAACTCCAAAAAAAGTTGAAGAAAAAAAAATTGAACTCAAAGAAACAGAATCGAAGTCAAAAAAAGTTAAAGTTAAAAAAATTGAACTCAAAGAAACGGAATCGAAGTCAAAAAAGTTGAAGTAAAAAAAAATTGAAACCCAAAGAAATAAAACTAAAATATAACCGAACTCAAAGAAATAATTTTTTTAAGTTAAAAAAAACATTTTTAGAAAATAAAAATATAATTTAATTAATATCTAACTTAGATTCGAATAAAATTTGTCGAAAATTTTCGCGTTCATAAAATAAAGTATTATTTTTTTTGATATTATTAAATTAAGGTTAAATGCTAATTTCATTAATTAAACAAAAATATAATTTCGATTTTTCGGAATTGAATGTAAATTTTTATTTTATCAATTGAATGTAATTTTCAATTTTCCCCAAGTGAATGTAAATTTAAATTCTACTATTAATATTATTAAATAAAATGTAATTCTCCAAAGACCAAAAATTCACGTATTCCAAAAAAATGTAAATAAATTTCTCTTCATTCGGCAAAATTCGGATAAACATTGAAGAGGCGATATTTCGAAAAAAGCGGAACAAAAACAAGATATCGATGGTTAATTAGGACCAGTGAGAGAATTTGATTCAATAGCGAGAGACAAAAAAAAGTGCTCCTGTTGACTAGAAGCACAAAAAAAAAAAATCTTTTCGAATCTTTGAATGTTCGTGACAAAAGTCAAAAATAAAGAAAAATCGGCTAATTATTATTACACTCGAAACACACATCGCCTACAATCTATATATTGAAAAAAAAAATTAAATACTCGAAAGTTGCACACGTGATACAATTTTAATTGACAAGAATAAAAAAAAGTAAATAAAAAAAATATACAAAACAATTGTGTATAAATATTGTAATTCGATTAGACACAGGGTTATAAAACAAGGAGTGAGTTTCAAAAGAGATAAAAAAAAAGTGAATAAAGTAAAAATGAAGAAGAAGAAGGATTTTAATGGCGAGCAAGTCTATTCGTCGGTTTATGAAATTTATTATCAAGAGTGGAATGTGTGCTTTGTGAGAGGCATTTAAATTTACTAGGATTCTGGGAATTCGTCGTTTCCTATCAGGAAATAGTTTAGAGAAAGAGAGAGAGATTGTGTGTTTAAAGAGAGAAAAATTGTTCGAGTGTGAATGAGACAGAGAGAAAATGAGAGAGAGAGAAAATGTTAAAGAAACGCGTGCCGGATAATTTCGATCTTCTTTTCCTTTTGTCTGATCTTCCAAATGGCTCTACACTTCGAATTTTCCAGATAATTTTTTTTCTCTCTAAATTTTCCTTCGACAAAAAAAAAACCATTTCTTTATGGAAAATATTTTCATTCCTTTTTTTCTCATTTTCTCATTTTTATAAATTGGAAAATAATTCAAATCATAGTATTTGGAAATTCCAGGGAAAATATTTCCATTTTGAAAGAGTTTTTTTTCGAAATAGAAGGAAAATTTCCCCCCCTTATTTTCTTTAATTCCTACTTGTAGTTTGAGTTTTTCGTTATCAAGAAAAAAAAGGCAAATTCTTCCAATCCGGGAAAAATGCCTCACTTTTTTCTAGACTAAAAACGAAAAAAAAGCAGTTTATAGAAAAAATAAGAACTTGGAGAGAAAGAGTCTTAGCTTAGCGATAAATCTAAAAAAACTGACGTTTCATCTTTCACTCTGCTTTGTTATATTTAGAATTTTTATCGTAATTATTATTTTCCAACTCTTTTACTTCCGCGTCGGTGTTACTGTGTCGATATTTAAGAAAAGGATAAAGAGACATAGGTAGTATTAAGTAATTTTTTTGTTTAATTATTATTTTGAGAAAAAGAAAAACCCCTTCTTTATAAGATAAAATAATACGATTAAGTATATTAAAGATTTAACAGATAAACAATTTAGTGCGATAAGCGAGAAAAAAGAGAGTAAACGATAAGAGTAGAAACTAGCATTGTAGAAACTCCTTTTTACGAAAAAGTATAAAAAAAAGCAACAAAAAAAAACTACAACAACAACCAAACTCTTTACTATTCAATGTGTATAGTCAAAAATGACAATCACTCTTTATCGACAATGACAAAAAGAAAATCTCGGCTTTTTCCATTTTTTGCGAACTTTCTTTTTCCTTTTTTTGCTATTTGCGATTTTTTTTTCTTCTCCTGTCGCCCTTCTTGATCTCCTCCGAATTCGGAGTCATCCGATTTTTGGTCCACGATTCAAATAAATACTGATCTTTAATAACTTTTCCTTTTCAAAATCTATTTCCATTTCGAATTTTTCCAAAGTAAAATTTGTTTCCATTCTTTCAAAAAAATAATTTCAATCATTTTGGAACAAAATGACTTTTTTCGAACTCATTTCTGTTCAAATTATTTTTTCAAGTTAATAAATAGATGAAAAATAATTTTTTTTTAAATTTAAGAGAGAGAAGAAATTTCGTGTGGTCCAAAAATCGGAGTGATTTCTCGACTCGCCCATCGTTATAAGGAAGTAAAAAGTATAAAAAAAAAAGATGAACCAATATTGGGCCAGGAATTGCGTTGCAAGTCACAATCAGCTCAGCTCCGGCAAGACAAATCATTTTTTACGAAAAAAAAAAACAATTGTCAGAGCGAGCATTTTAATGTTTAAGCTCCTTATAGTTAGTTATTTAGAGATTAGTCGACATCTGAAGAATTTTGAGAAAAAAAAACGCGTACGCACGCCTCACTAGAGAGAGACAAAAAAAAATATATATATTTCCAGCACGTCACCAATTTTTTTTTTCTTGACAACGTGTCTCATTATCGAGAATACTTTTTTACAATAAAAAATTTGTTTGTCAAAAAGTTTCGAAGAAAACAAAATTTTCTTCTCTCGAAAATTCCCAGGAGGGTAATATTTTCTTTTCTCGAAATTTTATCCAGAGTAAAATTTTCCTTTTCAAAAAAATTGATTACAAAAAATTTGTATTAAAAAAAAATAATACTGAAGAAAAGCAAAATTGAGAGTTAAATAAAATTGTTTCAAAATAATGAGAGACGTTGTATTTTTTTACATACCGGGGAAAAAAAACACTGGTACACAACATATAATACATGCATGATTCAAATTTTTCACCTGAGTATGTGTGGGTGTGAGTGTGTACAGAGAAATACACCGTGAATTTTTTCGAACTATGTCTTCGCCAAGTGCGTCTATTTTCCGCACAAAACAGATTTGGAAGTTTTATTATAAATTATTATCTAAAAAAAAAGAGAAGAATAATTTTTGAAAATAAAACACCATTAAAATTTTCCTAAATTGAAAAAATGAATTCAAAGAATCAAATTTCCTTTTTAAGAAAGGAGAAATTTTTCTTCTTAACGAGCAATAACTCACGAAATAGAGAAGAATTGAAAAAAATTATTATGGACCAAAAATTCTATGGTAATGAAAATTGTATTTTCTTTCTAAATATATATTTTTATTTTGTTTGAAAAATTTCTTTTAGTCAACTGTGAATTATTGTCAAAAAACAACTCTCCAAATACAAATAAAAATTTTTTTTAAAAATAATTTGGCTGATAATAAAAAATTGAAGACGAAATTAATACAAACTCTTTATTACGTGAGCGATTCTTTTTTGTATAAACTGCATGGCGTTTTTTCTTGTCTTAATTTTGCTTCGAATTTTTTTTTCCACTCTGCGCTTTTTTTGATTGTAATGAAAGTTTCTTTGTTTTGCAAACCTCTTCCAAATCTGTTAACTGCATTCGTGAACTTCTTTTCCAAACGTCTTTGCCGGTATTTATTGTGACTGTCACTATCGCCTATTTGCTAAAATTAATAATTATCAATAATGTCCGCCAATTATTATTATTGTTACTATTACAATTATCGATAATTTCGATTAATTTTTTTTTATTATTATCGTCCTCCTATTCCTATGATTATTATGTTTATTATTAATTATTATTAATTCTTAATTGTTAATAATTTGTGATTGTTAATAATTTTTAATTACTAATAATTAAATTATTAATTAATAATTTTTATTAAATATTAATTAATAATCCTTATTAAATATTAATTATTAATTATTATTTCTAATTATTATTATTATTAATTATTATTAATTATTATTAATTAATGAATTATTATTGAATTATTATTAATTATTATTGCTATTATTAATTATTATTATTAATTATCATTATTAATTATTATCTTCTTTATTATTAATATCATTATCTGTACTTTACTCTTCATTATTACTATCGCCGACAATTGTCAATTATTATTTTACTTTTTAAGTGCCTTTATTTTATAGAAATTAGTTTTGCGTGTTGCTTGGAGAGTTAAGAAAAAACTTTCAAAAAAAAAGGCCAAGTTCGCTACTATTCAAAACTAGTTTTTACTTATTGTTGTATTCTTATCTTCGTAATTTAATTTTAATTGCCTTGCCTTTTTTTCGAGTTTCAATTTTTGTTCCACTACTACATTTTTTTTTTCATTTTCTTTTTTCTAATATAACTTGAAAATATTGAAACTTTTTCTACTGTTTCTATTTGTCGTACCTACTATTATTATTATAAAAAGATTAAAAAACAATTACTCTTAATAAAATATTGTATATCCTCTTCTCTTCCACTGTTATTCTTACTAAAACAAATACTATTTACTGTAATATTAGTCATTCTACTATATTAACTATTTGGCGTTTATTCATAAGTCCTTAACTACTATTGTTTTATTTCATATACGCAAAAAAGAAAAAAAAACCTCTTATTGGCACTTTTTCGAATATGTGTAGAATTTTTTTTTTAATCTTTCCACGTTCTTCTTCAAATTGATTTTTCCTGTTTTTTTTCCAATTGTCGAAAAAAACAATGCAAGAAACAAAATATACAATAAGTTTGTCAAAAAAAAAAAAATTGCCTGTTTTCTATTTTTTTTTCTTTTCTTGTTCCCTATTGCATTTCCTTTGATACCTCACTTTTCCTACTCTATTTGCACCATTTTTTTTTAATAAATAGAATGTCTTTTTTTTAATAATAGCGAGCACTGAAAATATTATTTGATTTCATTAAAAAACTATTGTCGAATGAATTTTTGTTTCGGACAAAAAAGAAAAATTAGAAAAAACTATGTAATTAAATTAATTAATTTAAAAATTTATTAATTAGCAAATTTATTATTTAGCAAATTTGTTAATTATACAATTTATTAATTAGGGAATTTATCAATTAGGAAATCTATAGAATAGCAAATTTAAAAATTAGCGAATTTATTAATTATGAAATTTATGAATTAGCAAATTTATTTGTTTAAAATTTTGTTACATAAAAATTAATTTCGTCAACCGAACTTTTTATAATTAATATTTCAAAATTCGCAACATTACATGAAAATATTTTACAAGTTAAAGAAAATTTATTATAAGGAAATAAATATTTATTGGATAATAGTTATAAAATAAGTGATTTTCTCTAAGCTTAAGTTCTTATTATTTAAAAATTTTTCTTAGATCAGAAAACGAGTAATATTAGCGATTTTTATAATTGTGAAAGAAAAAAAAATTTATATAATAGCGCAGTGAGCGCGAAGCCTACAAAAAAATGAGAATCTTCGAATGCGAGTGTACCTCGTAAAATATCTAACCTGCCTTGTCTCTTTACCTGATTATCAATCTCTAATCGACTGACTAAATGGGTCTTAGAGAAATTCACATTTTTTTCGCTAATTCAGATAAACATGACTTTCATATTCTTTTAATTTTTCATTTCGATGAGAAATTGAAAATTGTTTTTTTCGATTTAATAATAAACTAAATTAAAAATTGAAAAAAAATCAACGATAAATAAATATTTATCATATTTCATGTAACTAGTAATAGAAACAGTATTGCAATTTTTTTACATTTAAAATTTGTCGCTAATTTATTAATAATAATAATAATAATAATCATCATCATAATAATTAATTAATAATTTCCATTATTATTAACGAAAAAGTAATTAATATTTTCGTTAATATTAATAAATAATTAATTAATTAATTAGATAATATTAATAAATAATTAATTAATTAATTAGATAATATTACTAATTAATAATTAATTAATTAGTTATTATTAATAATTAATATCTCTTGTTATTATTTAAGAAAAATTAACTAAACATTTTTTTTAATAATAACAATAGATATTAATTTACTATTTTTTATATAACAATATTTTTTCCAAATGCAAGACATGTTTATTTGAATTAATTTCATCACGCACAAGATCGCCCAAAACAATCATTAGGAATTGTGCCTAGATGTAAAAACAATTATTCTGTGGGATCAATTACAGAAAAAAAGAGATGAAGAAAAAGAAAATAGTACACTTGGATCCTAAGGCGATCCACATATTTATTATAAACTAATCTTTATAAAAAAAAAAGTAAATAAATTTCTGCACCGAACTTGAGGGACTTTCTTATAAGGGATAGATGACAAAAAAAATAATTCTTATCATCGTAGAGAACAAAAAAAAGAAATTAGAACATTTTAGTAAACATTGTGGGATAAAAACTATAGGAAACGATAGAAATCTATACAGAGAGAAAGTTATAGAATCTATAATGGGTAAAATTATTTCAACATTTGAGAAAGTGGATTTTATACCAAAAAAGTATAAGATTTAGCGAAAACATGTAGAATCTATAGAAAACTATAGGAATCTACAGAGAACTATGGAATTTATAGAAACAAATAGAAACTATAGAAAGTATAGACAACATTAAGAACTTTAAAAGACACTAAAGAAGCTGTGAAAAATTATAACAACTAAAAAGAAATTGTAAAATCTACATACATTTATAGAGTCTATAGAAAACTATAAAAGCCTATATGAAACCATAGAATTTATAGAAAACTGTATAGATTTTTCAACTTTAAAAATATTAATAATTTATAGAATCTGTAGAAAATATTGGATCTATAAAAACCATAGAATCCATGAAAAACCATAGATTCTATAAAAAAAAACTATTGAATCTATAAGAAATGAATAATCAATGAAAAACGATAGAATCTATAGTAAACTGTAGAATCTTTAAGAAATCATAGAATCAATAAAGCATTTAAGAATTTATAGAAAACTACAGAATTTATAGAAAACCGTGAATCTATAAACCATCATAGAATTCACAAGAAACTACAGAATCTATAGAAATCTGAAAAAATCTTTATAATCTTTATAGAAATCTATAGAATATTTAAAAACTGTGAAATCTATAGAAATCTATATAATCTTTATAGTCATCTATAGATATCTATATCATCTTTATAGTAATCTATAGAATACTATATAATCATTACAGTGATCTATAGAATACTGTCTAATCTTTATAGCAATCTATAGAAACTATAGAGAATCATAGAAAAATTAAGCATTGTAGTAAACTATAGACTCCATAAATAACCATAAACCTATTGAAAATTATAGAATCCACAAAAAACCATAGAATCTATAGGTTATTATAGTATCTTTCGAAATCTATAGAATTTATAATGATCTATGAGAAGTATAGAAAACTACAGTTTCTATATTCTACAGAATTATATAATATATAATATAATTATTATAGAACTCTATAGTTATAGAAAACTGTAGATTTCACAGAATACAATAAAGTATATTGTGCAAAAAAAAATTATGAAAGACGAGATAAGAATAAAAATCCGGATAAAACTATGGAAACTGTAGAAAACTATGAGTAACTATAGCAAACTATGGGACCCATAGAAAAATATTAGAATCTATAGAAAAACTACAAAAGTTATGAAAAAATTATAAAACTTCTATTGGAAACTACAAACAAATAACAAATATAAGAAAATAAGAACTAGGAATACTATAGAATATCCAAAGAGTACTATAAAATACTATAGTGAAACTATAGAGTACTATGTAAAAACTATTGAATACGATAGAAAACCTATAGAGACTGAGACCTATAGTTGTGTTGAGAATATAGAGCATACAGAATCTGTTGAATCCATTGAAACTATGGGAGACTTATAGAATCTATGGAATCTATAGAAACTGTAGGATCTACAGAATCTATGAAATCTATTGAATCTATGGTACCTATAGAATCTATAGAATCTGCGGAACCTATAAAATCTATGGAATCTTTAGAAACTGTGGAATCTATAGAATCTATTGAAACTATGGAACCTGTGGAATCTGTGGAAACTATAGAAACTGTTGAATCTATAGAATCTATGTAGACTGAAATCTAAAGAAACTTAGGGGTCTATAGAATGTGTAGAACCTATAGAATCTATGGAACCTATAAAAATTGTAGAACGAATGATATCTACGGAACCTATCAACGCTGCTGAAAATTATAGAACCTATTAACGCTACAGAAAAGTATAAAACCTATAGAACCCATAGAAAATTGTAGAAACTCTAGAAAAGTATCGAACCTTTAGAAAAAAAAAATACGGAACCAGTAGAAAACTAGAGATCGTATAGAAAAAAATCTAGAAATTTGATAGATGCGAAAAAAAAACAAGAAACTTATCTTTCGAGTTCAAAGGGAAAGTCATTTAAAGTTCGTGGAGCAATTGGCTAATTAATAATAATAATAATAATAATGATAATGATAATATGGGTGCACAGCGAATATCTAATTGTCGAGTGGGACTTGATTTAAATCAATTCTCGTTTGCACAATCAGAAATCATTCTCGCACTAGAAAGTGAAATTGATCGAAGAAAATTTTTTATTGTCATTTTTTTTCTCTCTTATAATTTTTTTTTATCGCCGATCATATCTCTCTGCATTGATTCTAATTACTGACGTCACTTATCTTTTTTTTATTTTCAATCTTTTTTACGAATAAGTGATATTTTTATAATTAATAAAATATTAATTAATTAATATATATTTCATATTTGTGTCCAGATAGATTTATGGCAAGCTTACGGCAAGCTTGCTGCATTAAACTTGCTATCTGACACGTATATAATTATATATTATATATAATATACGTTTTACTGTATATTATATATATTTTTAGATGAAAAAAAAAATATTTTTGTTATTCCTTAAACAATATTTTTCTTATCTCTTAAACAATGACTCCTAATAATTATTCTTGTTTATTAATTACTACTAGAATTATTATTACTACTCTTTTTCTTCTTATCACTGTTGTAATTAATATTCTTTCTTTTTTACTAGATAAAAATATTTGACAAAAAAAAAATGTACCTATAGCGATTTGTGTACCTTCGTAGTTCTATATCTATCTGTATCATACAATCTATATTACACATACTATACATAATATGTACACATGTAAGATTTCTAGCTGTTGCGATTTGTGTGGAACTTATTATTATTATTATAATCCTCGATAAATCCGAGGTGCTTCTAATTTCTATCTCGCATTTCGACGAGGCTTATTGATATCAAGATTGACTGACAAAAAAAAAGTGGAATGTATAGGAAAATTTTGCGTGTCTTGTTCATTGATGATTTTTAAATGAGATCTTCTTCATTGTTTTCAATTTTTTATTCAATTGTAAATATAATGTAAATTGGGGAGGAAAATTGGTAAATAATAATGAATCGAAAAAAAAAATTTGTATTGCAAAAAAAATTTTAATAATGCAAAACAAAATGTTTATATTGTAAAACAAAATTTTGTATTGCAAAACAAAAAATTGAAATTGCAAACAACTTTCTAAATGCAATAGAAAAAATTTGTACCTTGCAAACTTACAAACGAATTTCTAACTTTAACATAAAAAATTTGAAACTGTAAAAAATTTTTTTTAACTTTTAAATAAATTTCTAAATGCAAAAAAAAATTTGTAACTGAAAACTTGCAAATAAATTTTATTTTGCAAATAAATTTGTAATTGGAAATAAATAGCAAATTTCTAACTGCGGTAAAAAAAATTATAGACTGCAAACTTGCAAAACAAATTTTAGTTGAAAGCGAATTTGTAATTACGAAATAAATTTCGAATTGCAAACAAAATGAAAATTTGCAAAAAAATTCTAATTGAAAATGAATTTGTAATTGGAAAATAAATTTCTAATGGCAAACAAAATGAAAAATTATAAACAAATTCTAATTGAAAGCAAATTTGTGATTGCAAAATAAATTTCTAATTGCAAACAAAATGAAAATTTATAAACAAATTTGAATTGAAAGTTAATTTGTTTTTGAAAAATAAATTTCTGATTACAAACAAATTCTAATTGAAAACGAATTTGTAATTGGAAAATAAATTTCGAATTTCAAACAAATTAAAAATTTGCAAACAAATTCTAATTGAAAACGAATTTGTAATTGGAAAATAAATTTCGAATTTCAAACAAATTTAAAATTTGCAAACAAATTCTAATTGAAAACGAATTTGTAATTGGAAAATAAAATTTCGAATTTCAAACAAATTAAAAATTTAAAAAAAAATTTAAAATTTAAAAAAAAGGAACAAATATAAAAAAAAATTCAAAAAAAAACCAATCGACAGAATATGTGAAGAACTTCATTATTAAAAATGGTCAATGAATTTTTGAAAAAACCTATGTGTGTGCACGATTGAGTGTGTTACTATATTTTTTTCCGTTCTCAATTTTTTTTTTTCACAAATCGATGTATCTTTTCTTTCACAGATAACGTTTAATCTACATTCGTACCAATTTCTCTCTTGTCTTCCTTTTCGACTCAAATCTTCGAAATCCATTTCAACGAATAGAGCCTCATTGACTTTTAAACAACGCTTCCATATTCACACACGAATAATTTATCGGCCTATATTTATAGTACTACTGCAGAACAACTTCCGGAGGTGGACTGGATTTATGAAAAAAAATAGTAAAAGTAAAATAAAATTCTCTCAGGCTCTTAAAAAAAAAAAAATCTCAGGGGTCCTCATCTCAGAATTAAGGAGAGTGGGGAAAAGACATCATACAAAATACGATCAATTTTATGTATTTTTTTTTACAAATTATTTCATTAAAATCTAAAAGAAAATTTACTCCCAAGAAATAAATTTCAGTCGATTATTTACTTTCATCATTAATCATCATTAATATAAATTGGAAAAATTCATAAAATGGAAAATAAATATTTAGTAGCAATTATTATTTAAATTATAATTACAATTTTTATTGTAATAAAAAAATTAAATTAAAACAAAACTATAATTTAATTTTATTTCTAATACTTAATTCAGTTTAATCATTTTCTTCGAAAAAAAATCGAAAAATGTTCTAATTTACTAAAAAAAAGTATTACATAAAATATGAATCGTAGTAAAAAATTATTTCACACGTTTTACATTCTTTTCGATAATTTTATATATGAAATAATTTACTTTCTAAATTTTGAAATTGAAATTAAAAACTCAAGAGTCGTAAAATTTAAACTTGAACTGTTTACTTAAATACTTAGTGGGAAAATAAAACGTTTTTAACTGAAAAGAGGTTCGGGAGTAAATTTTCTGAATTAAAAAAAAATAAAAGAAAAATTTTTTCTTTTACATAAGAATTGAAATCGTAAAAGGCGATAATGCAGGTGATTTTTTAGATTCTTCCATTTTTTAAGAATAATAATTTATTAACAAATATCTTTTTTTGAAAACAAATTAAAATATTTTTTTCTATTATTATTATCAACTTTTATTATTGACAATATTAACTTTTTTCTTTATTCACTTAATTAAAACTAAATTCAATTAATTAATGTTAAAACTTAAATTAAAATTCACTTAATTATTTAGCAAATTTTTTCTCGAATATATTTGTTAATTATTGTATAAAATAAAATGAGGTAATTAAAATTGATTGCTTTAATTTTAAAAAATAAAGTAATTTATTAAATAAAGGCATTAAATTAATTAATTAAATTATTTTACTGAATATAGAAAATTACAACTGATTTGTTTTATTTTTACTTTGAAAACATTAACTTCATGGGAAAATATTTATAAACGAATAGTTCATTTACTCTTGGAAAGTCAGTGAAAAAAAATTATTTACGAAAAAAAATGAAGGAAACAAGAAATAAATCGAAAATACGAATTTTTAATTTTGTTCTTGAGAGGCGTAAAAATAAATTTCAAACAGTCCGCCTCTGATAATCACTATTAGTCGCTTTAGTGATCTTACAAAAATCTTCTCTTCCACAAATGAAAATTCTATTGAAAAAAAAATTCTACTCTCGTTTTCTATAATTAGAATTTATTATTATCTTCTTTCTCTTGCATGAAAACTGTCTTTCTCTTTTCTCTATCTCTCAGAATGAGATGCATTTTTCACTGTGTATTGCTGTACACAACATAAACACACATACATGAGAAAGCAAGATATACAATGTAGAAAATTCCATTATAATTAAAAAAAATAATTATAATTAATAATTATAATAATTAAGGTGATTTTATAAGAATATTTGGGGACGTTAACGAATTTTGCGAAATGGCTTCCAAATTTTGCAAGATTATCATTAAATTGGGTGGTAAATAAATTAATTTGTTTATTTTTGTTATTTTTTTTATTTACATACGGAACGAGTTATAAACAAAATTAATTTACTGAAAATAATTTTTTTATTCATAAAAGTTACAAAATAAGTTTTTTCATCTAGACAATAAAAATTAATTTACTTAAAATAATTTTTTTATTCATAAAAGTTACTAAACTAATTTTTTCATTAATACAATAAATTATTTATAAATTAATGTTCTAAATAAATTGTTTCCTAAAATATGTAAGTATTAAGAAAATTTTGTATTTGAAAATTTGTTTACTAAAGTTCGTGTTTATAAATTTGTTTACTAATTTTTTATTTATGAATTTCTTTACTAAACAAATTTTTCATTTATGAATTTATTTAAAATATAAATTAATCTCTTTGTCAAAGATTCGACAATACAATGTTTTGCCATATTTTCCAAACGATTAGAAAATAAATCTTTTTTTAACATTGCTTTGCAATAATTTGCAATATTTTGTAATAATTTGCGATAACTTGCTATAATTTCCAAACAAAAAAAATGTAGAAATACTTTTTTTTAGGCAAAAAATTTTAGCGAGAAATTAGATTTTCAATTTCTCCAATTGTTTTTTTTCTCTCTAACTGAACATTTATAATAAATAAACACGTCTTGGTGTATTGTGTTCTATTGTTGAAATATATTTTTTTTTTCGATAACGAAACGTTTAATTTCTTTCGAAATAAAAATATTCTTATTTCTTCCAATTTCATAATAAATTGTCTTTGAATTGTTGACGCCTATGAAGCGAGGAACACAATATTGATTTTTATTTTCAGATCACTTTCTCGTTCATTCAATGTCAGTTATTTGTTCAAGCAGAAAAAAAAATGTCACAATTCTCGCGCATTTGGAAGCCATTGATCCTAAATTCGATCAAACAAAATGTTCTCCTTTTATGACAGTTTTCTAGAATTAAGAAAAAAGAATTTATTTTTTTTTATTTAAAAAGAATTTACGAGAGTTGCTCGTAAAATTTTTTTTTTTTTGAGGGAAAAATAATTTAAATAAAAGAGAATTCTTTGATATAGACATTTCAACGTCAATATTTGATTTCTTTTCCGTTTTTTGTATTTTACAAATTTATAAAGAAAAATTGTAAAAGAAATTTGTAAAAGAATTGGTTATTTTTATTTTATTATTATTATCAAATTTTTTTTTGTATTTTAATTATTTGTTAAATTATTTATTATATTTTTTTAATTATTTTTTAAACTATTTATTATATTTTTCTGTTTTTTAATTATTTTCTTAATTATTTATTATATTTTTTATTTTTTAAATTATTTTCTTAATTATTTATTATATTTTTTGTTTTTTTTTTTTAATTATTTTTAAAATTATTTTTCTGACAATTTTAATTATTGTTTTTCTTCTAAATGAATGCGTCAAAACACGTATACAACAAACGATTAACAAATCGAATAAGACAATTAAAAAAAAGTTAATTCTATTATTACAAATGTTAAACGAATGATAATTGAAAATTAATAATCAATTATTACTTTTGACGTTAGTTGAAGAATTATTCTTTTATTTTTTAATTTGGAGAGATAAAATCTGACGAGTTATGTTGTAAAATTAGCAGTTGTTAGTCAATCGACATATTTTCATTTCCTCAAGACCAAACAATTGAAAGTTAACACGACAAATTATAATGTGAATCGACAATCATGAAGGCCATTGAAATATTCTATCGCAATATATATAGATACATATTTATAACGATAGAAAATAAATTTATTTCAATGATTTCGCCAAGTGAAGCTAAAAAAGAAATGTTAGATTCGAAAATAAGAAAAATTTCTCATCAAAGTTTTATCCGACAAAAAAAAAGGAACAGTTTTTAACAAATTCGTGTAAAAAAAATAGTAGCTATAAAATAGAAAAAAATTTCTTAGAATATAAACTAGTTGATAATCGAAAAAAAGTAAAATAGGGCCTTGGTAAAAAAATAAAAAAAAATAATTGTAAATATAGGAAGAAAAAAATTTTTCAACCGGGAAATTCTATTTCCACTTTCTTCTCTCTTCTATTTTCTCTAAAAAAAATTTCTCTCAAAATTTTCTACACTTTCTAATAATTTTTTTGTTACTTTGAAAAATCCTTTTTTTCAAAGATAATTCTTTTTTTCTCTCTTCAAATTTAAAAAAAAAATTTCCTATCCGGAACGATAAAGAAAGTGTGAGCAAGAATGTGAAAAAGTGAGAGTGTTAAAAAAACAGTCCGGAATGAAAATAAAAAATTAAAAAAAAAAATAACTAAAAAATGGGAAATAGCTCATTGCGATACCTATACCATAAATAAATATATTATTATATATAAATATAAATGAATAAAAAAAAATCATAGAGTCAATTGCGAATCAATATTACGTATTAAAAACAGATATTATATTATATATATGAAAAATTTTAAAAAAATTACTAAAATAATACTATTGTTATTGACCTATGTAGGTAAAAAAAAATAAAGAAAATCGAGATAAGCTCATGAAAAAAAAATAAAAGAAGCTCACAGGCAATCGATTTCAGAAAAAAAAGAAAAAATTATCTCCATTTGTAAATTATGCTTCCCATAATGCAAAAAACACTAGGCTTCCATTGTATTCAAGAAAGAAAAAAAGATTATTAACTTTTTGTTTTAGAAAAAATATTTAAAAAATATTAAAAATATTATAGGAAAAAAAAGGAATTAAAAATATTTACAGTAAAATATTTTGAAAAAATATTTAAAATATTTGAAATATTTAAAATATGAAAAATATTTGCCGTAAAATGTTTTCAAAAGAATATTAAAAATATTTATGAAAAAAAAATTGTTTTTAATTGTTTTAACATGAAAAGAATTTATTTTGAAAAAAATGCAACTCATCTCTAAATTTAAATTAGAGAAAGAAATAAACAGTTTTTGGTAATTTTTAAAAAATTGTTTTTCTTTTGCTTTTAATTGTTCGGCATTTTAAAAAATTATTATTTCTGTTAGAAGTGAAAATAAGTTCCTGATTTATTTTAAAAACTATTTTTTTCGCTAATTTTCGAAATCACTAAAACTGTTTTTTTAGTATTTACTTTTTAATTAACAAAAAAAAATTATTAAAATAATTAAATGTTAATTGTTTATTTAAAGAAAAAATATTTTTTTATATTCAACAATTGAAACAGATTTTTAAAAACCATTTTAACTATTTTTTAAAATATAACATTAATTTTTCAAGAAAAACTTTCAGTTTAAAAAAATGCTTTCTTAATAAAAAAAGCTTTTATTGAAAAAATCTTTTTTCATTTATAAATAGTTTACAAAAAAAAAAAATTCGTCAACCGTTTATTATTTTTATTTATTTATAAAAATTCGGGTTAAATAAAGAAATAAATAAAAACAAATTTTTTTGTATTTAAAAAAATTTTTCTTTACCTAATTAATATTTTTTAATACGAAATTAATTAAAAAATTATTTTTTTTAAACAATTTTTAAATTATTTTTTTAATCTTTTTAATTGAGTACAAAAATTTTTTCGTCTATAATTTATCCCCAAAAGCTCATGTAAATATTGATAACAAAAAAAGAAGAGTTGTGAATTGTCAAAGTTCCACTGATTTCGATAGGCCTTTCTGTGATGTTTATTAAATGTTTTACAAAAAAAAAATAAAGAAAAATTAAAAATATTGTTAAATTTCAAAAAACTGAAGAGAAAAAATGCTTTTTAATTTAGAAGAAATTTTTTTATGAAGCCACGTCGCAATGTATTTTTTTTACTCCCCCCTCCCCCCGAAAAAATAAAAATACTTAAAAAAAAATTTTTAATTAATTTTAATTTTTATTATTTATTATTCAGAAAATATTGACTTTATATTAATAATTCGATATTTGATCAATTCTTCGCTCAAACATTGAATGCAATATTGAGTGACTGCGTGAGAAATATTGCAATTTTAAATGTCATAGGGAATAGTAGAGAGCAAAAAGATGAGAAACAAAGATATGATCTATTACCGTTCAGGGCAGAACTCTGAATTGAAAGAGAAAAAAAGAGAAGACAGAGAAAAAGAGAGAAAGAGAGAAAAAAATTTTTTTTAATTTTTTTAACAATATTAAAATTTTTGTATTATTATTTAATGAATATTGAATATTCATCAATAATAATTTAATTAATTATAAATTTATTAAAAAACTATTAAAAATTGAAAGTTTTATTAAAAAAAAAATTTATTAACGAATTGAACATTTAGAAAAAAATTATTAACAAATTATTAAACATTTACTAAACATTTATTCAAGATGTATTTAAAAATTAAAAATTTACTCAAAATTTAAACATTTATTAAAAATGTATTAAAAAACTAAATATTTATTGAAAATTTATTAAAAAACCAAATATTCATTAAAAATTTATTTACAAGAACTTAATCATTTGGTAAAAATTTATTATCAAATAATTATAAATAATTATAAATAATTATAAACAATTATAAACAATTATTTTCCAATTAAATCATTGATAATATTTCGATTGTTAAAAATAGGTTGAATGTTGATAAATAAACATAATTTACAATTGTTATTGATTTAATTAATTTCTACTTTGTTTACTAAATGTGAAAAATGAAATTTTTTTTTAAATTCCCTTGATTTCAAAAGAAACCTTTTTTTAATTCCAAAAAACGTTTTTTTTCAAAAGTAAAAAAAGAATTCCGTTGAAGTGACAATTTTTGTAAACCAATTTTAGCCACAAAAAAGTTTTTTTTCTTAATTCAAAAAAGAAAAAAAAATCCGGTGCAAAAACAAAATTTCCTGCGACGTGATTCGTTTTTGTTGACAAAAAAAAATAAAAAAAAAATTGCAAAAAAAAAATAAAAACAACCGCCCATAAATCTGATTTTATTCAGAAAATAAAATTCCGATCGCAAAAAAAATTGTGGAAACGAGAGTAGAATAATAAAATTAGTCTCATTGTATAGTGAACAAAAAAAATAAT
Source organism: Leptopilina myrica (nomen nudum) (assembly GCA_032872475.1). Classification (NCBI taxonomy): domain Eukaryota; kingdom Metazoa; phylum Arthropoda; class Insecta; order Hymenoptera; family Figitidae; genus Leptopilina; species Leptopilina myrica (nomen nudum). The sequence goes on along the minus strand of CM065465.1, from coordinate 3,622,209 downwards.
TCATTCTCCATTCAGTTATTATAAAAACAATTTCATTCAATTGTTTGTCAATAATAATAATTATAAAACATGTAATTAATAAAAAAAAATGGAAGAATCAGGGAAAAGTAAACAAAAAAACATTTTTTTCGGGGAAGGAAGAGAAGAAAAAATGGGAGAAAAGTAGAAATGATAAAAAGAACAAAAAAAAAAAAGTTGAATAAAATTAAAAAAAAATAAATAATAAAAAAATTTATTGTATTCAATGCGATGAGAGAAAGAGAGCGAGAGAAAAAAAAATGTGTGAACGTTATTTCTTGCGTTAGAACGAATATATTATATATAAATATATATAAATATATGATCATTATAAATACATATTATATTTAGATTTATATGAATATATAATATGTATAAGAGCAGAGAGTTTTATGTATAGAAGACAAAATGAAAAAAAAACAATGATTTGAAACAAAAAAAAAATGACGATGACGTCAGTTTATTATCATTATAAAAAAAAATATTGTCCGTTTCTAACTATATTGCGTATTATTGTAATTATCGTTATGATTATTGTAGGCGGCTTAGTATAATATCTCGAAGAAAGCGATTGTTCAGTATTACGCGAGATTCACAAGAAAAACAAGATCCTTTTTAAAAGGGCAAACTGAAAACAAAATCGTGATTTGCCATCACTTTTGTTCTCGCGATTTATTTTTCGTTCGGAAAGGGAAATCTTCCACTTTTATTCGTATTTTTCTCCTGACTTCCTCCGTTGAAAATAATTTATCGTTTGATGAATTATTTTTTATAGTTCCACTTTTTATTACTGCTATTGTTATTTTAATGGAGATGAATAAAAATTATGATTATAATATTATATTACAATATAATATTATAGTATATTAATATTATAATATAATATTATAATATATTAATATTATAAAATTATATTAAAAATTATAATATTATAATTACAGGAAAATATTTTTTTTTACTGTTTTTATTATTATCATCCATTATTTTATTAATTTGTTGTCATTCTAAACACTAAAGTGGTGAAAATTGTAATTATTATAATTGTAATTTATTATTATTATTATTGTATACTAAATAAATGGAAATTATAATTCATCATTATAATTCCAAAGCAAACTATTATAATTATAAATAAACTATTTATTAATAAGTATTATTAATAAACTATTTAATGTTACAATTCTAAAACAATGAAAACTATGATTATAATAATATTGTACAATTATAATTCTATTATAATTGCAAAAAAAAAAATATTCAGAAGAAGTGGAAATTTTAATAGTTTCAAAAAAATAATTATTGTTTTATTGATTTTAGTAATTGATTAGAAACATTTGTTATTAATGGTTGAATAATTATTTATTACTAAATAATTATTAATGGTTAAATAATTGTTTATTGCTAAATAATTATTTATTTATTGCTAAATAATTATTTATTTATTGCTAAATAATTATTTATTTATTGCTAAATAACTATTTATTTATTGATAAATAATTATTTATCTATTGCCAAATAATTATTAATGGTTAAATAATCATTTATTGCTAAATAATTATTTATTCAATCACAAAACAAAATCATTTTTTTTCAAATCTATTCAAACATCGCGAGAACAAAAATAAAGGCACAATTTTCGTTTGAATTTTTTTTACTTTTACGGAATGACAAAAAAAGGTCAAAAAAAAATTCCAATCGAGCGCAATTGCACTCACTACTCTCTTTCGAAAATAAAGAGAATTATAATTGGAATAGCAAATTTTATTTTTGGTAAAATGCGATTTTTTTTGTTTTTATTTTCCAAACGCCACTTTTACCGAAAGTAAATATTTTTCCTCAGGCCTCGAAAAATGAAAGAAAGAAAAATTTGTGAAGTATTTTTGTCGCACTTTATAATCATCGTACGACTACTATCTTGTATATTATAATTATAATTATAATTATTATTATTATTATTATTAATTATTAATTATTATTAATTATTATATAGTTATAATTATCATTCTTTATTATTTTACTAATAATTATACACTATACATATATAAATATAAATATATTCCTCCCATTATTATTGTTCGCGCATCCAGCGTTATTTTGTAAATGAATAATAAAAGCTCTTGACAAATGTGAAAAATAATTTCTCTTTTGTAACATTTCTTTATTTCGACTCCATTTTTTTTCGTACAATTGTTCATTTTTTTACACTTTCGTCACAATCGTAAATTATTTTTTTTGTCAAAAATTTAATAAAACAATTAATTGATGCAAATACTCAGGAATTAAGGTAATAACTAATAATTATGTCAATAACTGGTTAAATTAGTGATTTAGTAACTAATTAGTAATTTTAATAACTAATTAGACTAAAAATTAAAAATTACGCTTAATATTCTTAATTAATATCTATTCTAATAAAACTTAAATTTATTAAATTTAATAAAACTATAGACAGATAGAATAAAACATAATATTCTAATATTTTAATTTTTATTAATAAAATTAATAAAAATTTTAATTCAAGAACATAATGACTGACTAATAAATGCAAGTCGTTAATTGTTAAATCAATTTAATTAAAATAATTAAATCAATAGTAACTAATTAGTTAATTCATTAATTAATAATTCATGATTCATAATTCATGATTTATAATTCATAATTTATAATTTATAATTCATAATTAAGTAATTAATGAATAATTAATTTAATTACTTAATGAAATGAAGAATTAATGAAGAATTAATAAAGTAATTAATTTATGAAGTAATTAATTAATGAAGTAATACATAATTCATAACTAATAATTAGCTAGTGTTTAATAATTAATTAAAGCAATACTTATAAATAGTTATTAAATGAAGTAATTAAAAATCAATAAGTAATTTAGTTCTAAAATTAATACTTAATTAATGCAACAATTATTACTGATTGACATTTATGGTTGATCTAGTAATTAATAATTGATTAACAACAATAAAAAATTAATTCAATTTTCCACTGCAGCAGTTAACAATTTAAAAAAAAATTTTATTGATTAATTATCAATTAATTAATACTTTCATTAAGAAGATGTTTGTTAATAAATGAACATCGCTATTAAAACAGTAAAATTACACTGAATAAAGAAAACAATTCTTTTTCTTTAAAAAATCGACAAAAATTGAATTTTATTAAAATTGAATAACATTTTTATTTCTAATTACATTTTTAATTGTTACACAATCAGAATTAATCAAATTCTCCGATATTTCTCCTTACAGAGTAATTAGCTTTCTAATTAAACTTCTGACATTTTTCTATGTATATAATAATTTAATTTTCACAGAATTTCCTCTTTAGATGTTAATTAAATTTTGCAATATTGCAATAAAACAGGGAAAAAACACTATATTAATATTTTTTTTCATGCAAAATGATTTTACACAAAAGTGAAAAGAAAGGGGAAAAAAAAGTCTTACGAGAAACTTGTTGGGGAAGAGAAAAAAAAGGGATGAGAATATCTTTAAATCCTAGAATAATGACTTGTATGAGTGACAGGCTTGGGAAAAAGTATGAAAATTATAAGCCGTCTATCAAAAAAAAAAAAAAAAAAAAATTGAAAAAGGGTGTTAATTTACATCGACGAGATTACCATGGTGATCGGCACGAGTTATAAAACATTGAGCGGAAAATGTTGGTTGCGAAAGCATTCCCACAGCGTCGTTGGAATTTTTTAAAGGTACATAATTTGAGGGAACAATGAAGGGTTTACTAATGTGACCGGGCGTAACAAGTTGAAATAATTGACTCCCAGCATTTGTTGTGGGTTTTTTATCCTTGAGATTAGCCTGCGCCATAAATCCTTCCACTGGATGCGTCTCGTTCTTCCTTATCCAGTTGACTAACATGCCTGTTGATTTTTTAGTTTAAAATTTTTTTTCTTTGAAATATTTTTTATGTTTGAAGTATTTTTTTATTTAAAACATTTTTTTTTGTTTGGAATATTTTTTTCTTTGAAATTAATCTAAAATTAAATTATTTTCTAATAAAACTTCAAATTTTAGAAGCGCTATAACTATAATGACGACTATTGCAACTATACTACAACTACAATAACTATAATTTCAAAGAATAACAAGAAAAAGAATTTTTTTTCATTTACAGTAGTCGAGAAAATTTTTTTTCCTAACTTCCTGGTGCAAAAAATACGAAAAATATTCCCAAACGATATTCCGAAAATTACCTCACATATTCCACTAGTAATAACCTAATGAAAATCTCAAAAAGCCTGCAATAATCGCACTGAAATATTCCAGACAGAATTTCATAAATTTTACCCCGAATAGAAAAAATTAAATTACAATAGGCGAAATATTCCAGAAATTCCACTAGAAATATTCCGGGGTCGTAAACTATAATAATCCCACTAGCATTTTCTCAGAGAATTTTTGTAAATATTTTACACATTGAATGGTTGAATATACGAAAAATTTTCGAAACAATAGACAATATTCCAAAAATTACCTTGGATATTCCACTAGGAATATCCTGGTAGAAAACTACAATAAGTCTACTAAAATATTCCGACTGAATTTAATAAATTTTAAACGAACGGAAAATTAAATACAATTCGAAAAATATTCCAAAGGAATTTGCCAGAAATTACTTTAGACATTCCACTAGTAATATTCAGTTGAAAACCTTCAATAATTTCATAGCAAAATTTTTCTTTTAATAATTATTCCAAATTTTACAGATATAAAAATAGCTGAATATACGAAAAGTGTAATAAAGAATACTCCAAAAGAATATTCCAAAAATTACTTTAGATATTCCTCTAGAAATATTCTGACAGAAACAATAAATAATCCCCCTAAAATATTCCCATGGGATTTTATAAATTTTACATCTATCTGAATAATTAAATATAAGAAAATTATTCCAATAGAATATTCCAAAAATTACCTTAGATATTCCTCTAAAAACATTTTGACAGAAACAATAAATAATCCTTCTAAAATATTCCAATGGGATTTTATCAATTTTACATCTATCTGAATAATTAAATATAAGAGAAATATTCCAACAGAATATTACAAAAATTACCTAAGATATTCCACTAGGAATATCCCAGTAGGAAAATACAATAATATTCGGACAGAATTTCATAAATTCTGTATGAACGAAAAATTAAATAATAAATACAATTCGAAAAATATTCCAAAATAATATTGCAACTAAATTTTTCTTCTAATACTACTGGAATATCTTCCCGAGAATTCCAAAAATCCAAGTAAAAATCAATAATCGAATTAAAATCGAAGCACAAAGAGATAAGAAGTGAATAAAAATTTTTCTCGAAAAATGGCAAACTTTTTTTTTTCTTAATTCCCACGAGATAAAATAATTATGGTCATGTGGTTGAATTGACCTTGATCGAATATCGACCCCGGAAGTGAGACGACCTTGCCGGCGGTACTAAAAGAGAGTCATATAACGAAGGAAAGGGAAGGTGGATTTGTGGTTTGCAAACGATATTTGCCCTGGATCGCTAACTGGATTGCATAAAAAATAATAAAGACTACCTGATGACTTTGCAAAAGTCGTACGCGAAATTCAATTCTCTTTCTCTCTCTCACTTATCAAGGTGATTCACTCTTTTTAATTAGGAGCTAATTAATAAATTATTTCACTCTTATCTTACACTACAGAAATATATATAAATATTTTTTTTTCAAGCAAGAATTTTTTTTTTTTTTAAATTCACTTTTTGCAAAAATTTAAAACACTTATTTTTATTTTTTAATTGTCTAATTATTTTCATGTTTTATTCAGCAATAATTGCGATTTAATTACTAATTAATTCAACTTAATCAATTTTCGCATAATTACATATTATTATTACTTATTATTTTTTTTCGTATTCGTCTTTTCTTATTCTTTTGAAATTTAAATATTAAACTACAATTAATTAATTAATTTATTTATTTATTAATATAAAATTTCTTCTTATTATTTGTTATTATTATAACATTTCTAATTTCTTTAATTACTCTTCGTATTTTTATTTTTTTCAGATTCAACAAAAAAATTTTAATTTTTACTAAAAAAATTGTTACCTCCACTAAAAAGAATGATCACTTTTAATTTTCCCAATAATATTAATTTCAATTTCAATTATAAAATTTTTGGTGAAATTTTAAGTGAACTTATTTCGGTGAAATTGAAAGTAAAAATATTTTAATTGTCAGTGAAAGTTTACATTTTTTTTTTTTTGTGAAAGTAAAAATATTTTGGGTGAATGTGAAAATTTTAGGATTGAAAGTACAAATTTTTTGAGCAATAAGTGAAATTGTTTTGAGTGAAATTGAAAGTAAAAAATTTGTTGTCAAAATAATTGAAATTAAGGTTTTTTTGAAAGCGAAAAATGTTTATTTAAGATTGTAAATGAAAATAAATATTTTAATTGACAGTAAAAGTGAAAAATTCTTTTTGTGGATGAAAGTAAAAATATTATGAGTGAAAGTGAAAATTTTTTGATTGAAAGTACAAATGTTTTGAGTAAAGGTGAAAATTTATTTAATTTTTTGCTTTAATGTAAAAATTTTTTGAGTGAAAATGAAAATTTTTTTGGGTGAAACTTGAAAGTGAAAATTTTTTGAGTGGAATTTATGTTAATTAAATTTTTTCTAATTATAATTTAGCCTAAATGAATTAATCAACTCACCGAGACTTTGAGATTCGCCTTGATGTTTCAGAAAGCCAAGTTGTCCCTGTAACAAATTATTTATAACATTAGTTTGTTACTGTAACAACTTTAATTTAATTACTTAATAATAATTCTAAACATTCCTTACAATTAGTAAAAAAAAGTAGTAAAAAACTAGTGAATTAATCCTTAAATTATAATTACAATTAGTAAAATATTAGTAAAAAAGTATGAAATAAGAAATTAGTATAGTTAGTAAAAATTAGTAAATTAATAAATTACTATTTAGCAAGTATTTAGTAAAAATTTGTACTTATTTAATTAAAGTTTCCAAATTAGAAAAAATAAATACTTCTGTAATATATCAATGTACTTTTTTTTGCAATATTCTAATGAAATATTTCAGAAATAACAGAAATTTGAAACATTTACTAATATAGAGGATAATTTCCAAAATAAGTAAAAAAAAAATTTTCCAACAAATTATTTTATTATTTTTCATTCTTATCTCATATTTACTTGACTTGGTTTCGTTTTTTGTCCGTGTAAATTATTTTTTACATCTTCCCCCTTTTTATCACTAGCAGATTGACCTGAAGTAGATGCAAAATTTTGAAAGTCTTGTTGAACATTACTTTCAGCATCATTTTTCTTTATTTCCTGAGGAATCAATTGATTTCCAGGTCCAGGAACAGGAATTTGAAATTGATTACCACCAACACCGGCAAGAATTTTTGTTATTCGCAAATCGTCATCATTTAATTGTTGCGACCGTTGTGGATGAAATTGCTGACGATGTTGTTGACCAAATTGTTGTTGTTGTTGACCGAATTGTTGTTGTTGTTGTTGATTTATTTGCTGTTGATTAAATTGGTGTTGAACCAATTGTTCTGGACTCAACTCCGTCAAAGCAAATTGATACAATTCATTCTGCCGTTGAGCCAATTGTTGTGGACTCAATTGCTGTTGGTTCAATTGTTGCGAATTTAATAAATGCTGTGCCAATTGTATTTGATCCATTTGCTGCTGAATAAATTGTCGATGATTGAACTGATTCTGTATCAATTTTTGAATATCCTCAGGTTTTTGTTGTTGATTAAGTTGCTGCTGATCGAATTGTTGCTGCTGTAATGGATTCTGACCCAATTGTTGCTGATTTAATTGCTGCTGAAATGGATTCTGGACCAATTGTTGTTGGCTCAATTGCTGTTGATCGAATTGTTGCTGCTGTAACGGATTCTGACCCAATTGTTGTGGATTCAATTGCTGGTTTAACAACTGCTGATCAAGTTGTTGTGGACCTAATTGTTGCTGAATCAATTGCTGTGGACCTAATTGTTGCTGAATTAATTGTTGTGGGCCTAATTGTTGCTGACTTAACTGCTGTGGATCCAATTGTTGTTGACTCAATTGCTGAGGATCCAATTGTAGTTGACTAAACTGTTGGGGACCCAATTGTTGTTGAGTTGTCTGCTGTAGACCCAATTGCTGCTGATCAAACTGTTGTTGACCAAACTGATTCAATTGGTGTTGAGCTATTTGCGGTTGAATTAATTGACTCTGATCCAATTGCTGTATACCCAACGGTTGTTGATTGAATTGTGGGCCTAATTGTTGTTGATTCAATTGCTGCTGATCTGATTGTTGTTGATTAAACTGTTGTGGACCCAACTGTTGTTGGTTAAATTGTTGTGGACCGAATTGCTGCTGACCAAACTGCTGTGGATCGAATTGTTGTTGACTCAACTGTTGTGGACCGAATTGTTGTGGTCCCAACTGTTGTGCACCGAATTGTTGTTGACTTAACTGTTGTGGACCGAATTGTTGTTGACCTAATTGCTGCTGATCCAATTGCTGTTGATTCAATGAATTAGGACTAAATGGTTGCTGTCCAAATGATTGACTACTCAACAGTTGCGGATCAAGTTGCTGTTGATTCAACGAATTCGGAATCAATTGCTGACCTAATTGACCTATCTGCTGCTGACCGAATTGTGGACCCAGTTCATTTTGATTCACTGGTTGCTGATTCAATGGTTGTTGCTGTAACTGCTGCTGTTGCTGCTGACCGAATTGTGGACTAAACTGCTGTTGACTAGATTGCGGTGAAAATTGCTGCTGATTTAATTGATCATGACTCGCTTGCGGCTGTCCTATGGGCTTCAATAATTTTGATTGATCGGGAAATTGTGAGAGTGTATTTTTATGATGTTCAGACAAAGGGCTTGTTAGTATCCGTTGATTAATCTTCTGTTGTTGTTTATCGTCTTTCTCCGCTTTGAAAAATTGTGGACGATTTAAAGTTTGTGTTCCGGAAAATTTGTTTTGTGATTGTTGGTGATAGGCGCCTAATTTTTGACCCAGTTTTCCTATAGACGGTCGTTGACGGTCGATGGATAATCGTTGACCGAATTGTTGGAGTCCCAGATTTTGTTGATCCAGAAAGGGATACTGACTTGGATATTGTAGCAGTGGTTGATTATCCGTGACTAGTAATTTTTGATCCGACTGTTGTTTTCTCAAAAGTTGCAAATGAATCGGATTTTTATCTGGACTTTCTTGACTTGCTGGTTGATTCTGTTGTTGAATTGCATCCCTAGCAGAACTTTGTTGTTGTTGAGCTGATTGAGATTGTTGAATTGAACTCTCTTTCTGTCTTACAGATTGTTGTTGTTGTTGTTCTTGTTGGTTGAACTTTCTGGGATCTAATTGCAGTTGATTCAGTTTTTCCTCATCCACTTGTTTTTTGTCCAATTGGGATAGAAGCAATTTGCTGGACTCTAGTAATGGTTGAGCCAATTTACTCGAATCTGGGTTTGGTTGATTTAATTTTTCATTGGATAAATTTGGTTGTATCAACAGAGGCTGATTTTTCTCTAAGTGATCTTGCTGCTTTGATTGTTGATTTTCGAAAGTTTGTTGACTAGACTGGGGAGACGTTTTCGAAGAACCTTGCTGGTAGATTGAATCCTGAATAGGCTGATCTTGCGCTGGGTTTTTAGGATTCTTTCCCACCTCTTCTAAATGTTGCTGCCCCGATTGCTGATGTCCTAATGCTTGTTGGTCGGAATTTTGCAGACCTGACGTCTGATCCAACTGTGGATTAACTGCGGATTGCTGATGTAATTTTTGCAGAGCGATTTTTTGCGGATGCGTGTTATGATTTACAAATTGATTCGAGTTCAATTTGGACAATAACTGTGGAATCAAAGGATGTTGGTACAGATTTTGCTTATCTATTGCTTGTGGCTCCGAATGATGATCGCCTATTCGTTGATCAAAGGTTAGGACACTTTGTTGTTGTCCAGCTAAATTCTGCTGACTTTGTGATTGCTGACCCGAACTTTGCAGGTCATAGTGCTTATGATCTTTTTGTTGCAGATCCAAATACTGCTGATTCAAATGTTTCTGGTCCAACTGCTGATGACTCAAACTTTGCTGCTGCAGGTGCTTATGACCTTTTTGTTGCTGTTCCAAATTCTGCTGACCCAAACTTTGCTGATCATAGTGCTTATGATCTTTTTGTTGCAGATCCGAATACTGCTGATTCAAATGTTTCTGGTCCAACTGCTGATGACTCAAACTTTGCTGATCCAGGTGCTTATGTCCAGTTTCTTTTTGTTCCAAATGTCCCTTATCCGAAAGCTGTTCTCCTTTCAATTGATGATCCGCCACTTGAACACCACTCGACGATTGATCCAATAATTTTTTATTCAAATTCTCCTGTCCGGCGATTTGATGATCCGTCACTCGAACACCTGACAAAGATTGATCCAAACCTTTTAGTCCCAATTGTTGCAGAAATGTCTGATGATTCAGCATTGTTTGCTGATGCTCATCACGTTGATAGGCCAATTTCAATGCCTTGAGATGAGCTTCTCTTGCAGCCACCACTTCAGGTGTGTCTTCCACATTTCTTGGAAGATTAGTGGCCGCTATTTGAAAGCCATGTTCCTCATCGGCTGTATATTTTGCCCGTTGAATCACGCCATCAGTGTCGACATAACTGAAGGATCCTCTTGTTTCGCCATTCGCTTGACGTACTTCCGATCTCGCCGATTCTGGTGCACTGTATCCAAAACTGTACTGTCCCAGACTGTCCTGATAGCCAATGTAAACAGGAGTTTGCGGTGATTTTGCTAATGAATGTGCCACCGATGAGAGGATTATTGATATCAGGATTTGCTGCAAGAGAAATGAAAATAACAGGACTAAATTTTACAAACAAATTAAACCAAAAATTCAAACATAAAAAAAAGAAATAAGAAAAAACTGAGGAAAAATTATGAAGAAGCAAGAGGAAAAACGAAAAGAACAACAAGAAAATGTCGACAAAAAGAGCAAAAAAATACAACTAACCATAAGAAAAATAAGGAATATGAAAAGAAAACGAGCAGAAAAACGAAGAGAAACAAAAGGAAAATCAAAACGAGAAACAAGAAGAAAATATAATGAAGTAAAAGCAAAAAAAAATAATTACAAATAGAAAAAAGAAAATGAACAAGAAAAAAAACCAAAAAAGAACCAGATAAAAAACTAAAATGTCAAACAAAAAGAAGAAGATAATGAAGTAAAAAAATATAAAATAGAAACAAGAAAAAAACCAAAAAAGAACCAGATAAAAAACTAAAATGTCAAACAAAAAGAAGAAGATAATGAATTAAAAAAAAATAAAATATAGAAACAAAAAAATGAACAAGAAAAAAACCAAAAAAGAACCAGATAAAAAACTAAAATGTCAAACAAAAAGAAGAACAAGCGAAAAACAAGAAGAGAAAGAAAAAGAAAACAAAGACAAACAAAAGGAAAGTCAAATCTAAAAACAAGAAGAATTAAAGGTTTATTAAAGAAGCAAGAAGAATGTTGAAAAAAGGGAAACAAAAAAAATTAAAGGAAGAAGAAAACAAAAAGGTCTAACAAAAAGAAAAACAAGAATAAAAGAAAAAGTTAACTAAAAGAAAGTCCAAAAAAATAAAGAAGAACAAAATGACACAGAAAGGAAATCAAACAGAAACAAACGAAAAATCAAATCTAAGAACAAAAAGAATTAAAGGTACATTAAAAATAAAAGCAAGAAGAATAATATAAAAATAAAGGAAAACAAAACGAAGTAAAAGAAAAAACTGAAAGAAGCAAGAAAATGGACATGATAAAAAGAATAAGAAAAATAAGAAAAGTGGAAAGGAAATCGAAAAGAAAAGCAAAAAAAGTTATCAAAAAAGAGAAACAAATAGAAACAACTAGAAAAATTAAAAGAAAAATTAAGTAAAATGAAATAATACAAAAAGAGCCAAAATGAAAATCAAAAAGAAAATAAAGAAAATTAAAAAGAAGAAAAACAAAAGTACTGAAAGAAAAGCAAAAAAAAATTGACAAAAATAAAAAGCAAAAAGAAAAACAAGAAGAGTCAAAAGAAAATCAAGAAGAAAAGCAAGAAGAATATTAAAAAAGAGAAACAAAAGAAATTAGAGCAAGGAGAAAACAAAAACGTCCAACAAAAAGAAAAAAAGAACAGAAGCAAAAGTAAAGTAAAATCAAGTCAAAAAAATAAAGAAGAATAAAATGACAAAAGAAATCAAACAGAAACAAAAGAAAAATCAAATCTAAAAACAAGAAGAATTAAAAGTACATTAAAAATAAGAGCAAAAAGAATATTAAAATTAAAGAAAAACAAAAAGAAGTAAAAGAAAAAAACTAATAAAAGCAAGAAAGTGGGCATGAAGAAGAATGAAAGGAAATCGAAAAGAAAGGCAAGAAAAAAAAATGTTGAAAAAATAAAAACAAAAAGAAGCACAAAGGAAAACTGATATAATAAATACGAATAAGAATAGAATAGAAGAAGAAAAATAGAAGAAAGAATATAATAAGAAGATGAACAAAAAAACTGAACGAAAAAAATGCCAAACAAGCAGAAAATTAAGCAGAGAAACAAATAGAAACAACAAGAAAAACAAAAAGGTAAAATTAAATAATACAAAAAGAACTAAAATGAAAATCAAATAGAAAATGAAGAAATTAAAATGAAGCAAAAGAAAATAATTGAAAGAAAAGCAAAAAAAATTGTCAAGAATAAAAAAGCAAATGCAAAACAAGAACCAATCGAAAATCGAAAAGAAAAGCAAGAAGAATATTGAAAAAAGAGAAGCGAAACGAATCATAAAGAAAAACAAAATGAACAAAAAGGAGGACAAGAAGAACAGAAATTAAAACTAGAAGAAAGCAAAAAGGCCAAGCAAAAAGTGGAAACAAAAACAGAAGCAAAAGTATACTAAAAGAAAGACAAAAAAATAAAAAAGAACAAAATGATCTAGAAAGAAAATCAAATAGAAACAAAAGAAAAACCAAACAGAAATAACAGAAAACAAATGGAAAATAAAGATAAGCAAAAAAAAGCAGGCAAAAGAAAGAAAAAAAGAATAATAAGCAAAAGAAAAAATAACAAGCAAAAGAGAGAAGAAAAAATAACAAGCAAAAGAAATCAAAAACAAAAAAAAGGAAATTCTAGAAAAAATCGACCAAGAATCAAAAATAAGTATTTTGATCCAAAAATCTGATTCTAAAGATCTAAAATCTGATCTGATCAGTGATCAATCATAGTTCACTATTTAACCGCACTGAATCATTTGCACAAAAACAAATAAATAAACTGAATTTAGAGAAAAAGCACTGATCCCAAAAATTTGGAAAACTATTTTAAAAGAAAATATGCCTATTTTTCCAAAAACAAAAAAAAATTTTCCTTACAAACGTTGTCCTCATGTTGAAATGGTACATAGGACAACAGTCGACAGAAACATAATGCAAAATATTTGCCACACTGACAAGTTTATATATGCGAAGAAGAAGAAGAAGAGGTGTGCATCGACAACGTCTCTCTCACCCCCTTCGTTCGCTTTTTTTCTACCTCATCTCACTTACGCCTCTTTATACATATGTATATATACAGGAGTGTAAAATAAGCTCATACCTAAAGACTCAAGAGATGAGGACCCGGCAAAGTAGTTTGCAAAACTGGTATTTTCACAATTCAAGGTCAAATATATTGTCGAGCAGGTAAAAAGAGGGACAACGATGAAACCGGACCATTTGCTTCTTCAAATAATGCTTTTTTCAAAGCTTCTTCCATTTTTTATGATCATGATGTTGATGATGATGATGGTGGTGGTACTGTGTGCTTAAAAACGTCACATTGGAGATCAAAAGGAGGTAAATATTTGCGCTCTTGGATTTCCTTCGAATTTTACTCCAAGGATTCTTTGGGGTCAGATAATATAATATAAAGTGTATATGTGTGCTTTTCAGAATGTTTTTTGGTTTTGTTTTCGAAGAGTCGAAAATGATCTTTCTAGATCGTAAATTTTGTACTCTTTTTCAAAATTCCTTTTTCAAATTTCAACCAAGGTTGATAAGTTTAATTTATTCAAAGGCTGTAAATCTTTTTGCGAATTTAATGTTTAGACGTGCGTATGTGTTGCACGTTTGGAAATTAATGTCAGGCATTTTTTATGGTGGAAAATGTTTTATAACGCCCAAAAGTGTCTTGACTGCTGCTTGTTGAAAAGTTGTCTTCGCCAAAATTCTGTTTCCTTCCTCTTTTTTTTTTCTTTTTCTTCTTCTTCTTCTTCAATTTTCTCCTCTTCATTCTTTTTTTATCCACTATTTGCAAAATAATTCTTATAATTATTTTCAACTAGCCAAATTATTCGCGCGGGAATGTTGTGCTGCGATGTTTATTGCAAAACAATTTCAAGTAATTTTAATTTAAGTAATTTTTAAAAAATATACTTATTATGACACATAACTGAAAAACTAATTAGAATTAAATTTTCAAAATATTCAGTTACTTTCACAAATAAAGTTTTTGACAAGAATTCAATTATTTAAACTAATAAACTTTTCATAACATTTAAAAATTCATTATTTAAAACAATGTTCATAAAATTCTTATGATGATTTCAATTCCTTTTTAAAGGAATAAAATTTTCCAATTTTTTTTTTATGTCGATAAATAAAAAAATTACTCCCGAAAATTTAATTACTTTGAGGTATTTCAATAAAATTCTTTTCAAAATTCAATTATTTTCATAAATAACAATATTCATCACAATAATTCAATTATTATTAAAAGTAATAAATTTCTTCTTGGAAATTCCATTATTTTAAAAAGATTCTAATAAATCGTTCGCAAGAATTCAATTATTAACATAAATAATAAAATGCTTTTTTGGAAAATACAATTATTTTCAAAAAAAATTTAATAAAATTTCCCATCGACATTCAATTATTGCCAAATTTTTTAATAGAATTCTTTCTAAAATTTAAATATCTTTAAAAACTGTTCACATTTCAATGATTTTCAATATCTACTATTTTTATAAAATAACCAAACAGAATTCAATTATTCAAAAAAAATTTATGATAAAATTCGCCGCAAAAATGTAATTATTTACCTAATTAATAAAATTCTTTGAAGAATTAAATTATTTTTTCAACAATTATTAATAAAATTTCTCGAAAAACTTCAATTATTTTCATAAATTACAAAATGCTTAAAAAAATGTAATTCTCCAAAAAATTCAATTTTTCTCCAAATTTATAAAATTTTCCAGAAAAATTCAATTATTTTTCAAAATTTTTTTAAATTCTTCCCGAGAATTCAATTATTTTTCAAAATGTTTTTTAATTCTTTCTGAGAATTCAATTATTTTTCAAAATTTTTTTTAATTCTTCCCGAGAATTCAATTATTTTCTAAATTTAAAAAAAATTCTTCTCAAGAATTCAATTATTTTTATAAAAATAGAAAAATATTCCAAAAAAATTTAACTATTTTCTTAAATTATGAAATTCTTCAAAAAAAGTCAATTTTTCCTAAAATTGAATTTCCAAATTGTTTTAAAAATTCTTTCCAAAAATTCAATTATCTTCCAAATTTAAAAAAAAATTCTTTCCAAAAATTCAATTATCTTCCAAATTTAAAAAAAAATTCTTTTCAAGAATTCAATTATTTTCCAAATTTAAAAAAAAATTCTTCGCAAAAATTCAATTATTTTTATAAAAATAGAAAAATATTTCAAAAAAATTTAACTGTTTTAATAAATTATGAAATTCTTCAAAAAAAAAATTCAATTTTTCTTAAAATTTATAAAATTCTTCAGAAAATTTCAATTATTTTCAAATTTTTTTTTAAATTCTTGGCAAGAATTTAATTATTTTAATAAATAATAAAATATTTCAAGAAAATTCAATTATTTTCATAAATACCAAAATTTGCCTAAAGAAATCAATTATTTTCAAATTTTTTTTTTTAATTCTTCGCAAAAATTAAATTATTTTAAATTCAATTTATTTAGCAGGATAAGGAAAAAGTAAATATTTTTGATGAAAATTAGGAAAAAGTCAGGAAAATAAAAATATGGAATGGAATTTTTGTCAATTTTGTGAGGTGAATAAAAAGGGTATTTTTTTTGTTTCTTTTTAAAATTAAAAAAATGACAACCCACAAAAATGAATTTAAAAAAAAACAAATAAATAAAGATAATTTGCTAACGGAAGAGAAACTTACGATTATTATAATGTATTTTTAAAATTATTTATTTAATTATTTATTTATTTCAAGTATCAACGGACTTACAAAAAATAAAAATAAAAAATTATTCTCGATTTTAGTTATTTTTCTATTGCTGGTATTTTTGATTATGTAAATGATTATTTTTATATTTGTTTAAATATTGGTGTTAATAAAAATTCCTGCTAATTATTATTCTTTCGAATATGATTCAAAAATAATTTATTTAAAAGATTTATTTCCACTTTATAGTTATTTTTTTGCACTATAAAAATAGAAATGAATACTCAAAAAATAGATTTGATGTCTTAAAAATAAGTCGAGGTGCATAATTACAAGAGTCATTTTTTAAAAGATTTTTCAAGATCTTTATTTATTTATTTATTTATTTACACATTTTTTAAAGTACCACCAGCAATTTTCCCACAAGTGTTTTTTTTGCAACATTTCCCATGTGTTCAAATAAAATTAATTATTAATTAGCTACAATATTAAAAATCAAGACACATATTGAATTAATAATTATTAACTAACAATTAATAACTAAAAATTAATAACCAATAATTAATAATTAATAACTAATAATTAATAGTTAATAACTAATAATTAATTATTAACAATAATAATTATTAAACAATAATTAATTTCGACGAAAAAGAAATTTCCAGGCACTTTATGGAAAAAAGAGGTAAAAAGTGAAAACTATTGATCCATTTTTTTTGTTTTTGTTTTGTTTCTGTTTTGCTTGAAGGAAGACAAAAGTGGCATTTTACTGAACGTCAGAGGAGACAACGCCATCTACCACTCGACTATTGTCATTGACGAGTCGCACTTTTTCGGCCAATTGGGCAATGACTTGCTCGGCTCGGGCGAGTCTCACTTCGGAATTGTCGTAAATGCGGCCATCGTCGACGGCAACGACAGTTGGCACCACTTGATTCGAGCGAATAATTTGCGAGACATCGACGCCAATTGGCACAACTCCATTGGTCGTGAAAATAGTGCCAACACCAACTCCGGCAACTGGCGTGATGACTGACGTCACGGGGAAATCGGCCGAACGCACAGCTTCATTCACCAAATTGATTCTTTCATTTAAATGCGCCACTGCGTGTTCGGCTTTGGCCGCTACGACTTCAGGTGTGTCCACAACGCGTCCATCAACGCCCACGTGTGCTCCGGGTACCAATGAGGACACTCCAATTGACACGGCCAATGATTGAGTCGCGAAAATTGCGACGACGCCGAAAACAATTGGGAAAATCATGACTTTCTTTGGCTTTCACTGGAAAAATAGAAAAATAAATTAACAGAGTTGAGAGAAGGGACAAAATTAAATAATAATAATAATTCAATAAAATTATTATCGGAATTATTTTCTGTTTATTTTTTTTAGTTTTATTAATAATAATATTTATGATGCGCTCTCAAGAAAGGTAACAAAGAAGCACACCAATTTTTAGGTTATGTTTGTTTCGAATTTATCTTGACTAAAAGATCCCTTTTAATTATTTGACTTCAAAAACAGTTTCTATTGAATATTTTGAATGAAAAGAAAAATTTAACCTACAATTTTTAATAATATGATTTTATTTTCTTTCTGTATTTCTACTCAAAAGTTATAAACATAACCTCAAATTTTATGCCATTTTTCTTTTATACATTTATCTTACCTTTTAATTATTAAAATTCAAAAACAGTTTTTATTGAATATTTTGAATAAAACGAAGAATTGAAACTCTACAATTTTTAATAGTATAATATATTTTCATTCTGTATTTCTACTTAAAAATTATAAACATAACCTCAAATTTTTTCCTCTTTAGTATCTTTCTTGAAAACGCGTCACTTTTATAATAACAATTATTCTTTTTTCCATAATTTCTTATAATTAATATTCTTTACTTTAATTGTTTATAATTCTTTTTATTGCAATTATATTTTTACTAATATTATTTTTATTATTTATATTATTTATATTGTTTACAAAAACTATGAAAGAAACGAAAATCTGTTAAAATAATAATAAAAAATAATTAATAAACAAAATTCATAATAAAATGAAAACAAAAATAATTCATTAACTAATAATAGAACAATAATAAAGTTAATACTAATTAAAGTTATGAGCAATGAAAAAAGAAAAGATTTTAGATATATTTTAAAAATAATTGAGAAAAATTGATGAAATATGGGAAAGTTAAATGAAATTTGAACTCAAAATTGATTAAAATTGTTTGAATAAAAAATAAATTAAATGTGAAATTTAAAAATCGTGATAAATAATAAAATGAAAGAAAAACAGAGAAAAGATTTTCTTCAATTTTAAAAGATAAGTTCAGAAAAAGGAGATTTAACTTTTAAAGAAGTTACATTTGTAATTAAAAAATTATTTTTTTCATAAATAAAAAAATGTGCCTTTTAACAAAAAAAAATAGAAAATAAAGGCAAGAATTCTCTGTAATTTAATTAATAAAATTCTAAAAATATTTACTGAAAATTGAATTGGTGACTGACTTTTTACATTACATTTAGTAAATTTTTCTAATAAATTAGTAAACATTTATAATTTATTATTTAAAATTTATTGTTAAAATTTACTAATTCAAATTAATAAATATTTTTAGTAATTTACTAATAATTAAAAATTAGTGAGTAAAAAACAAAAAAAAGGATTTTTTATTTTCCGAAATAGATAAATTGAGGAAAATTGATGAAATTCAAGAAGATGAATTGAATTATCTAATTTAATTATTACCAAAAGTTCTGATTAAAGAAAAATGTAAAAATCTTTTTTTTTTGTAAAAATTGTATTCAACTAGAAAAGAAAATAATTCAATACAAATAAAAAAGACAAAAATTTGTCAATTTTATAGTGAAGTTGATGAAAAATTTATGAAGAAGTGACACTTAAAAATTATGATATAAAAAATTATTTTCTTTTAAAATGCAAAGAATTTAAATTTTCAATTTAACAGTAAAAAATAGACAATAAAATGAATACAAATAAGAATAGAGAAGAAAAATTGATGAAACTCAAAAAAATGATTAAATATTTAAATAAAAAAAATTATTTTTAAAAAGTTTTTATTAAACAAAAATAATGTAATTCAACTAAGACAGGAAATAATCAAATAAATGCATTTAATTAACTAATGAAAAACATTTTTTCTTTCCGATTTGAAGAAAATTTGGGAAAAATATAAAGTAATATGAGAAATTATAATTAATAAGAATTAGGTATTGGAATAAGAAAAAATTATATTGAATCAGAACAAAAATTTGTTTCAAGAAAATTTTAAATTCAGAAATAATTTAAGGAATTACTGATTAAATTCATGAGAAAAATCTTGAAAGTTGAGGAAACGAAAAATAAAGCCAAGTGAATTCTACGACTTTGAAAAATTTGACGTTGAAAAAGCTGAATTGAATTTTTGAATTGGCACATTATTGAGTTTTGAAATTAGCTTAATGGACTAACTTTTACAATAAAATGTAAAAATTTAATTAGTGGATTGAGTTTTAAAATTAATTAATAAAGTAACTCTTACTTAAAATTAATTTAATGGACTAACTTTTACACTAAAATAATTAAAACTTAATTAGTGGATTGAGTTGTGAAATTAATTAATAAAGTAACTTTTGCATTTGAATAATAAGATTTAATTAGTGGATTGAGTTTTGAAATTAATGAATAAATAGTAACTTTTACATTTAAATAATAAGATTTAATTAGAGGATTGAGTTTTAAAATTAATTAATCAAATTTTAAATAATGAATTTAGTCTTACAATCAAGTAATTAAATGGTTATTAGTAAAATTAATTTTTTAAATTAATAATTAAGTTATTTTTATTACAATTAATAAAATACCTTCAGAGAAACAATAAACTCCAAGTTTGTCTATCACAATGACTTTTGCAGGTACTTCTGATGACTTGAGCAAAGACTGTTGAGATTTTATACCAACTTCTAAAGATTGTATAACTCATATTTTACTCAAAAAAAAAAAAAAAAAAAAAAGAATCTCATAAAAATTCTCACCTAACTTGAAAAATCAAAGCCTATGATCATCGAAAACATTGCGGTCGTGAAAGATTATCGTTACACTATTTCCGTCTTTTGCTCTCCCTTATTTATTGCAAGGTTAAGCCGCCTCCATTTATAACTTATATGTAAAACGAGTAGAAACACTATCGATATATTAATAATAATTTTAGTATTATATGGATATTGTGAAATAAGAAGATGAACGAAAAACTACTCTCGTTGCCTTGCCAACTGATATTGATAGAAGTATAAAGACACACGATACCGTTTGTCCTTTAATATCAAACACAAGTTCAACCTCGAATGAGCAGAAATCTTTTCCTTCCTTTTCATCATTTTTGCAAAAAAAAAAAAAAAAAAAATTGTATATAATAATACAAATCTGCTCCTTAAGCTTTGGCTCTAATTACATTTATCAAGTTATTTATGTCACAGAGAATTTTAATTTTTTTTCCCTCTGGTATTTAATTTTATTCACTTGTTTATAATGAACATGTGAAAAAAGTGGGGGAATTATTTAATGAAATTATTTCTGCTCTGTATTCAGTTGATGACTATGAATCTCGGATTGAAAGACAAAAAATTCGAATAAATATTGTCACAATTATTATTCGTTCATTTAACAATTTTTTTTTAAATTTAACGAACAATTTGGAAGGAGATTCTACTTTTAGAGGAAATGTTTTGTTGATTCAATGGCAAAGTCTGCGTGGCTGTGTGGCTTGCGTGTTCGGCTTGAGTCTCAAAGGTGCCAGGTTCGATCCCACAAGCAAAATTGCGGCAATTATTATTTGTATTTGATTATTTAATATTGTTTTAAATTATAGTTTTAAAATTACTTTCATTTTACTACGATTTCATTAGCAACATAAATTTAGTTTTAAACTAATTTCAATATTAAAATAAATTCAATTTTTAACAAATTTCAATATTAAAATAAATTCAATTTAAACTAATTTCAATTTTAAACTAATTTCAATATTAAAATAATTTCAATTTTAAAATAATTTCAGTTTCAAACTAATTTCAATATTAAAATAATTTCAATTTTAAACTAATTTCAATATTAAAATAATTTCAATTTTAAATGAATTACAATATTAAAGAAATTACAGTTTTAAACTAATTTCAATATTAAAATAATTTCAATTTTAAATGAATTACAATATTTAAGAAATTTCAGTTTCAAACTAACTGCAATATAAAAGAATTTTCAATTTTAAACTAATTTCAGTATTAAACTAATTTCAATATTAAAGAAATTTTAATTTCAAACTAACTACAATATTAAAATATTTTTAATTTTAAATTAATTTCAGTTTAAAACTAATTTCAAAATTAAAATAATTTCAATTTTCAACTAATTTTAATATTAAAATAAATTCAATTTCAAATTCAATATTAAAATAATTTCAATTTTTAACCAATTTTTTTGTTACAAAAATTACAATTTCAAACTAATTTAAATATCAAAATAATTTCATTATAATTTCATTAGCAAAATAATTTTCAATTTAAAACTAATTTCAATACTGAAGAAATTTGATTTTTTAAACTAATTACAGTATTGAAGTACTCATAATTTTAAGCAAAGTTTATTATTAAAATTTTAATTTCAAATTAGAAATTATTTTGCTAATGAAATTATAATGAAATTATTTTTATATTCAAATTAGTTAGAAATTGTAATTTATTATTGTAACAATAAAATTGGTTTAAAATTGAAATTATTTTAATATTTAAATTAATTTGAAATTGAATTTATTTTAATATCATTAGCAAAATAATTTTAATCTTAAACACATTTTAATGTTATAATAATTTCAATTTTAAAACAATATTAATATTAAAATTATTTTAATTTTTAACAAATTTTGATGTTCCAATAATTTCAATTTAAAAATAATTTTAATATTAAAATTCTGTTTAAATTGAAATTATTAAAAAAAAGTAATAATATAAAATAAATAAAATGAAGTGTAAAATAAAGGTTCGAATATATTTTAATAAAGATACTCTAAGTACTTAAATATTTTGCTATTGAATTTAATTAAGTAAACTATTCAATAAAAACAAAAATCAAAAAAATGTAATAAAAAATAATTTACCTTCTAGAATAATTAAAATAATAAATATAAATTTGTAAAATAATTTAATTAAAATTCTTTTTATTATTCTTTGAGCTTCTGAAAAAGAAAATTAAAGAACATCAAAATTGCGTTCTTCGAATTTACGAATTAACATTGCAAAAATTAATCAAATATAAATTCTAAATCCCATAAAAAAACTCCGAAAAAAATTCATTCACTAGAACAACTTTTAAATTACTCTTAATGAAAAAAATTGAATTTCAAATTAATCCCTCATTGTAAATGCAATTTCTCAATAAACGAAATGCAGAAAAAAAATTCATCAATAAGAATGAATAAATATTTTTTGTGGGCGTGGTGCAAATTATATTGTACACGAAATGTGCGTTTATTAATTTAATTTTCGATTATCACAAATCGTAATCTTCGTTTCATGTATAAATTTATTTATATATATATATATATATATATCAATTTTTCACATATTGAACATCATTGATCCTCAGTGATAAGTTAATCGAGTCATTTAATCATCAGTGTCCTTAAATTTTTAAGAATTTTTTTTTATATTGATACTTAACGAGTTAACAAGAACAAAAAGAATTTTTTTTTTGTTTAAAAAAATAGTAATACGGATGTAAATTTTTCTCGAAAATTTGAATACTATATCAGGGTCGATGCAACATAAAGGACCTACCTCTCTTTTCAAGGTAAATGATTATAATTGCTTATTGAAAAACTGGTTTCTTTCGGTTCTGTATACAAATAATAAAGACGTAAAATATAACAAGAAGATTCAATTGTTTTCTTAAAAAATGTTTTTTCAATTAGTGAACTTAAATTGCAGCAATTAATTTAATAAAATATTATTTACCCAAATTGTCATTTAGAATGATTTTTTAATTTGCGGAATAATCATTTACTGCAATTTTTATTAATAAAAAGTTTCATTCACTGGAATTTTTATTAATTAAAAGTCTCGTTTATTGGAATTTTTATTAATAAAAAGTTTCATTTACTGGAATTTTTATTAATTAAAAGTTTCATGTACTGCAATTTTTATTTTAAAAAAATTTAATTTATTCAACTTTTATTAATAAAAAGTATCATTTACTGCAATTTTTATTAATAAAAAATTTCATTTATTCAACTTTTATTAATAAAAAGTTTCACTTAATTGGATTTTTTATGCAATTAAACTTCCATTCAGCTTGAATTCTCACTTCATGAAAATTTAATTAGTCATGGCTTTTATTTAGCTAAAACTAAGAACTAAAATTTATAGAAAAATTTTTCTTTGGTAAGAATTTTGAATGAATAAAATTTTTTACTCAATGAAATTTCCATTTGGTGGAATTTTTACTCCGCCGATTTTTTTTTAGTCAAATTTCTATTTAGCCGAGACTAATCATCGTGCGGAATTTTTTAATTTATTAAATTTTCATTTAGTAGAATTTCAACTGGACCAAATTTTTCCAAATCAAAATTTATTCAGCCAAGATTAAATATTGAAATAAAAAATAAAAATTTATTTAAGTTAGAATTTTTTGCTAAACCAATTTCCATTTTGGAGAGTTTCA
Organism: Leptopilina myrica (nomen nudum); assembly: GCA_032872475.1. Lineage (NCBI taxonomy): Eukaryota > Metazoa > Arthropoda > Insecta > Hymenoptera > Figitidae > Leptopilina > Leptopilina myrica (nomen nudum). The sequence goes on along the minus strand of CM065465.1, from coordinate 3,598,217 downwards.
CTCCTTCAAAATTTTTGTAAATCGAATTTTTATTTAGTCGTGACTAAAATTTTAATTTGGCAAAATTTCTATTTAACATTTTTTATAAAATAAAATGTTCATTTCGCAAAATTTTTTATGCAAGAAATTTTTATTTGTCGAAATAGATAATTTACATTAAAAAAGATTTTTATTATTTAGTCAAATTATTGTTTAAATAATTATCAGTATTTTTATAAAATAAATTTTTCATTTAACAAAATTTTCTATGTAAGAAATTTTTATTTATCAAAATAAATGAGTTTGATTGAAATGAAATTTTATCATTTAGTCAAATTATTATTATTTAATAAAGTTTTTGTATGGCTATATATTTACAATTTTTAAATTTACATTTTATTTAATTTTTTATTTAAATTTTACAATTTACAATTTTCGAAAACTGGACAATTTTCTTTTATTATTTCAATTTTTCATTGTATTATTACAATTTCAATTTATTCGAATTAAAAATTCTTTTTTTTTGCCAAAAAAAAATTCCAACTTCCGTATTGATATAGTGATCCATAATCTGACCTGGTAGTCGACCGTGAAAATTGAAATTAATTCGCCTCAAGTTTCTTATTGCTTTCAATTACCAATAATATATATATATAAGTGTGTGTTTATATGCATAAATAGGAGACATTCACGAAACGCTTTAAACTCGAATGTTTGTATGACTCAACAAAATTCACGTAACGAGACATATTACATTGTATCATTGACTATTATGGTAAAGTAGTTACAGTTTTACATTTTTATATTAAAAATCTGCATAAATCAACTATTATGTGATATTACAATGATGCAATAAATTTCTTATACTATCACGAAAAAAAATTGTCTTTTATTCACTGTGTGTTTACAAACCCATAAATTTTATTCAATTTTTAATTCAACTGCATGTTTGCTCAATTCAAAAAAAAAATTCTTTTTAGACAACAAATTTGTTTCAAATAAATTTCATTCCTTTACTTCATTGAATTTAATTGTTAATAATCAGAAAAATTAATTTCTCTATAAAGGCATTTTCAATTTAAATCTTTAATTAAATTAAATTAAATTAATACAATTTTTTAACAATTTCATTGAAATCCAAAATAGAAATTTTGTTGTCCCTTTTTTGAAGTTTTGAATGAATTTTTCGTTTTCTATTATTCTTTATTTGTTACTTAATTTTATTATTTTGTATCTTTATTTTATCATTTTGTATTTTTATTTTATCATTTTGTATTTTTATTTTATCATTTTGTATTTTCATTTTATTATTTTCCATTATTTTGTACTGTCAATTTATTATTGCTTCCTCGTGAGGAAGCTTTATAGTCGTTTAATTTACAAAATTTTTAAAAATCCTTTTAACAAATTTTCTTCTATATGGGACTATGTTATATAAGACCCTGAACAATTGTCCGGATGTATGTATGTGTGTGTGTATGTGTGTGTGTATGTATGTGTGTGTGTGTGTGTGTGTGTGTGTGGATCCCGTTTTTTGTGAACACGATAACTCGAAGAGGTTTCAACGAATTCGGCTGAAAATTGCTAGGAATATTTATCATAAAAATATCTCGAAATGGATTGATGGACATTAAAAAATCTTTAAAAAAAAAATTTTTTTTTACTTTTTTCAAAAAATTTTTTTTTAATTGAATATTAAAGTCAATATACAATAAAATCTTCTTCTTTGCATCAAGACGAATCGATTGGTATATTTAAAGTATAAATTGTATGAGAGTTTATAGAGGTAATGACAATTAAAGCAAAAAAATTACCTTTTTTTATCAAAAATTTAGTTCTTTCATCAAAATTATATTCCGGTACAATAAGATTTTACTCATTTTTTTCAATAATCTTATCCGTTGCATTAAAACGGATCGATTGGTATATATAAAGTATATATTTTTTTTGAATTTTAAGAATTAAACATAATTAAAACCAAAAATTCGCACTTTTATTAGAAATTTATTTCCTTCTTAAAAATGATGTTGCTTTATAATAAAATGTTAATCTAGACTTAAAAACAAACTAAAAATCTTCATTTCATCAAGACGAATCGATTGATGTTTAAAAAGAATATATTTTATTAGCATTAATAGAATTAAATAAAATGAAAAAATTCACTTTAAAGCAAATTTTTGCTTATCGTAAAGAGGAAGCAAAATGTTCATGTAATGAACACCTTAATTCACAACTTTTTTAATTTTTGTCCTACAAAAATGTGTCCAGAGGTGAAGTTGTTTGTTTTTGTTCCAGTTGTCAGGAAAAAAAAGAAAAACACTTTCAAAATGAAATTGGAAAAAGTTACCGAAAACTGAAATTTCAAAATGAAAAAAATGTCTGTTATTTTAGAAAAACCTTTGTAACTTTTTTAATTTTTGTCCTAGAAATATGCGTCTAAAGAAGAAGTTGTTTGTTTTTGTTCAAATTGTCAGGAAAAAAAGTGAAAAACACTTTAAAAATAAAAATGGTGAAAAGTTACCGAAAACCTCAAATTTCAAAATTTAAAAATGTCGGTCTTTTTGGAAAAAGTTCTGTAACTTTTTTTATTTTTGTCCTAGAAAAATGCGTCTAAAGAAGAAGTTGATTGTTTTTGTTCAAATTGCCAGGAAAAAAGTGAAAAACACTTTTAAAATAAAATGGTGAAAAGTTACCGAAAACTCAAATTTCAAAATGAAAAAATGTCGGTGTTTTTGGAAAAAGGTCTGTAACTTTTTTAATTTTTGTCCTACAAAAATGTGTCCAGAGGTGAAGTTGTTTGTTTTTGTTCCAGTTATCAGGAAAAAAAAGAAAAACACTTTCAAAATGAAATTGGAAAAAGTTACCAAAAAATGAAATTTCGAAATGCAAAAATGCCTGTTATTTTAGAAAAACCTTTGTAACTTTTTTAATTTTTGTCCTACAAACATGTGCCCAGAGGTGAAGTTGTTTGTTTTTGTTCCAGTTATCAGGAAAAAGAAGAAAAACACTTTCAAAATGAAATTGGAAAAAGTTACCGAAAACTGAAATTTCAAAATGAAAAAAATGTCTGTTATTTTAGAAAAACCTTTGTAACTTTTTTAATTTTTGTCCTACAAAAATGTGTCTAAAGAAGAAGTTGTTTGTTTTTGTTCAAATTGCCAGGAAAAAAGTGAAAAACACTTTAAAAATAAAATGGTGAAAAGTTACCGAAATCTCAAATTTCAAAATTTAAAAATGTCGGTTTTTTTGGAATACGCACTGTAACTTTTTTAATTTTTGTCCTAGAAAAATGCGTCTAAAGAAGAAGTTGTTTGTTTTTGTTCAAATTGCCAGGAAAAAAGTGAAAAACACTTTTAAAATAAAATGGTGAAAAGTTACCGAAAACTCAAATTTCAAAATGAAGAAATGTCGGTGTTTTTGGAAAAAGGTCTGTAACTTTTTTTATTTTTGTTCTAGAAAAATGCGTCTAAAGAAGAAGTTGTTTGTTTTTGTACAAATTGTCAGGAAAAAAGTGAAAAACACCTTAAAAATCAAATAGTGAAAAGTTACCGAAAACTCAAATTTCAAAATTTAAAAATGCCTGTTATTTTAGAAAAACCTTTGTAACTTTTTTAATTTTTGTCCTACAAAAATGTGTCCAGAGGTGAAGTTGTTTGTTTTTGTTCCAGTTATCAGGAAAAAGAAGAAAAACACTTTCAAAATGAAATTGGAAAAAGTTACCGAAAACTGAAATTTCAAAATGAAAAAAATGTCTGTTATTTTAGAAAAACCTTTGTAACTTTTTTTATTTTTGTCCTAGAAAAATGCGTCTAAAGAAGAAGTTGTTTGTTTTTGTTGAAATTGTCAGGAAAAAAGTGAAAAACACCTTAAAAATAAAATGGTGAAAAGTTACCGAAAACTCAAATTTCAAAATGAAAAAATGTCGGTGTTTTTGAAAAAAGGTCTGTAACTTTTTTAATTTTTGTCCTAGAAAAATGCGTCTAAAGAAGAAGTTGTTTGTTTTTTGTTCAAATTGTCAGGAAAAAAGTGAAAAACACTTTAAAAATAAAATGGTGAAAAGTTACCGAAAACTCAAAGTTTCAAAATTCAAAAATGTCGGTTTTTTTGGAATAAGCACTGTAACTTTTTTAATTTTTGTCCTACAAAAATGTGTCCAGAGGTGAAGTTGTTTGTTTTTGTTCCAGTTGTCAGGAAAAAAAAGAAAAACACTTTCAAAATGAAATTGGAAAAAGTTACCAAAAAATGAAATTTCGAAATGCAAAAATGCCTGTTATTTTAGAAACACCTTTGTAACTTTTTTAATTTTTGTCCTACAAAAAATGTGTCCCGAGGTGAAGTTGTTTGTTTTTTTGTTCCAGTTGTCAGAAAAAAGTGAAAAAACACTTTAAAAATAAAATGGTGAAAAGTTACCGAAAAAAACTCAAATTTCAAAATGAAAAAATGTCGGTGTTTTTGGAAAAAGGTCTGTAAGTTTTTTAATTTTTGTCCTAGAAAAATGCGTCTAAAGAAGAAGTTGTTTGTTTTTGTTCAAATTGTCAGCAAAAAAGTGAAAAACACTTTAAAAATAAAATGGTGAAAAGTTACCGAAAACTCAAATTTCAAAATTTAAAAATGTCGGTTTTTTTGGAAAAAGGTCTGTAACTTTTTTAATTTTTGTCCTAGAAAAATGCGTCTAGAGAAGAAGTTGTTTGTTTTTGTTCAAATTGCCAGGAAAAAAGTAAAAACACTTTTAAAATAAAATGGTGAAAAGTTACCGAAAAGTGTGTGTGGATCCCGTTTTTTGTGAACACGATAACTCGAAGAGGTTTCAACGAATTCAACTGAAAATTGCTAGGAATATTTATCATAAAAATATCTCGAAATCGATTGATGGACATTAAAAAATCTAATAAAAAAAAAATTTTTTTTCAAAAAAATTTTTTTAAATTGAATATTGAAGTTAATATACAATAAAATCTTCTTCTTTGCATCAAGACGAATCGATTGGTATATTTAAAGTATAAATTGTATGAGAGTTTATAGAGGTAATGACAATTAAAGCAAAAAAAATTACCTTTTTTTATCAAAAATTTAGTTCTTTTCATCAAAATTATATTCCGGTACAATAAGATTTTACTCATTTTTTTCAATAATCTTATCCGTTGCATTAAAACGGATCGATTGGTATATATAAAGTATATTTTTTATTTGAATTTATAGAATTAAACATAATTAAAACCAAAAATTCGCACTTTTATAGAAATTTATTTCCTTCTTAAAAATTATGTTGCTTTATAATAAAATGTTAATCTAGACTTAAAAACAAACTAAAAATCTTCATTTCATCAAGACGAATCGATTGATGTTTAAAAAGAATATATTTTATTAGCATTAATAGAATTAAATAAAATGAAAAAATTCACTTTAAAGCAAATTTTTTGCTTATCGTAAAGAGGAAGCAAAATGTTCATGTAATGAACATCTTAATTCACAACTTGTTTTTTATTAGTTTTTATATTTCTCATTTAGTATTTGTTTAATTAAGATTTTTCTTTAATTTTAGACAATAAAAACCGAATTTCTTTCTATAAACGATTGCGAATAAAATTATGGAAATATTACATGTAAATTAAATTATAAATAAAAATTACATTTGGAACAAGATTAATTATATTGAAACTTATGTACAATAAACAATGTAAATAATAAAAATGGTTACGAATAAAATTATAATATATTAAAATTATAATAATTATAAAGAATAACTCTAATATTTTCAAAATTGTTAATTTTATTTTATTTTATATTATAATTATTATAAATCATTAATTAGTTTCGTATCTAAAATCTGATTATTGATTCGATTCGATCAATTTACAGCAGTTTGACCTCGATTAATAAATAAACATCTCTATTTTATATTAATTTACCGTGTTAAATTGTTTTTTTTTCTCACTTGGACATTATTTCTTCACTACAAATTCACGCGAAACTTTGTGATATAATCGTGTACTTTTTTCTTCTTCTTCTTCTTATATTAACAAAACTATATTAGCGCCAACACTCGAAATGGGGAAAAAATTGACTTTCTATCACTACGATTACTTGAAATTTTCTTTTATAATATTTTTCTCCACGTGAATTATAAAAATATAAGAACAATAAATAAATTCTAATTAATATTATAATTAAATAAAGTGTCGTTATTATCTTTATATTATTATAAAGTTATAAATTTTATATTAACATTTTCATTGACTGTTTTTAATATTGGTACTTTTGTATAAACGATTTTTTATTTTTCGAATACGAAAACAATTTTTTTATTTTACTTGCTTACTTATTTTGTTATTCTATTCTTTTCTTAATTTTTCTATTTACCTTTTGACGAAAGTGTTTTATTCTTCAATTTATACTGAATAAATTATATAACTATATAGCTAATTGTATATTATAAATACTGTGTTATACATAAGCTAATTTATTACACAATACACTATACCAAATATATTTTTATCCGTTTAGTAATTAATATAGTAATAAAATATAAAATATTACATAATTATTATATTAATCAGAGAAATAGAGTAAGTAAGCTAATAAAATTATAATTTATTAATTTCTATTTATAGATCTGCATTTTCATCTATTTCCTATTTTTTTCTATTTTTATATATTTTATTTTATTTTATATATTTATAAATGTCTAATTTATTCCATTGACGCAAACTTGTTACTTAATAAATAAATCATATTAATAAATCATAGATAATAAATTATTTGATAATATCCCATTTCGAAAAATTGTAACATTCAGAGTAAGGTCATAAAAATAATTACATTATTGAAAAGAAAGATTTCAATTTGTAAAAATTAAAAAAAAATTTCCATAATTTCGTAAATTTTGAATTTTGATGAATATAAATATGATGTAAAATTTATTATTAATTTTTACAGATTTTAATGTGTGTGTGTGTTTGTGTGGTTATTTATTCAAATATATACGCCTTTCGACTTTCCCAGTGCAGTGAAAAATGCAAAAGGGTTCAATTGTCGAATCATAGAAGGCTGAACCGTTCACATGGTTATGGCTTGTGTCGCATTTGAAAGGTCTCACGTCACTCTAACTGTCTCCAGCATCACTGCTATATGGTGGCTCATAAACTACGGATGATGTGTGTCGAAATCGTCTCACGCCTAATCAAAACGCCACTTTTTCCACCTGTCATAATTCAATTGGAATTTTTACCATTTTTTTTTTTTATTCAAAAATTATTCCTTTTTTGTCATTTCTTTTTAATATTATATTTCTATATTTTATTACCTTTAAAATTGAGGTTTCTTTATTTATCTATTTCTATTTTTATTTTATTTTCCTATTTTTTTTTTCCTATTTTAATATTATTTTCCTATTTTTACTTCATTTTTCTATTTTTTATCTTTCAAATTGATGTAATTGAAAGTAGTGTCAATAATTACTTTAAGGGAAAGTGTTTTAATTTAGGAAAAATTATAATTAATTGAGTATTCACTGATTGACGCTACGACGGTCACCCATCCCGAGTGGTAACCGCACTCGACGATGCTTAACCTCTGTAATCGCACGCGAAGGAGATTTACTCCCTTAGCTACGATACTCTACTTTCAGTTACTATTATTTTCTTTTGCTTTTATTATTTAATTACTAATTATTACTATTTTTACTATTAATATTTAAAAAAATAATTAAGTAGTTAATAATAATACTAATAATAATAAATAAGTCAAATTAATGAAAACGAAAACTAATAATAATAATAACAACAGTAAATAATTAAAAATACAATGAAACAATAGGTAACAATAATAATAAAATTAATAACAGTAATAATAATTAAATAGTAAATAATAAAAAATACAACGAAACAAATAGTTTATTAACAATAATTCTTTTTAAAAAATAAACAATTTTTTTAATTAAATAAATAAAAAAATTAATAAAATAAATAATAAATTGTTAACCTATTTATTGGGAAAAATTGAGATAAAACGAAAAATTAAATTCAGATAAATTACAAGTGCACTTTTGAAACATGTTAATCATTGATCTTAAAGTCGACACCTTATAACGAGCCCGTGTCAAATTATATTAAAATTCAGTAGTCATAAATGTTAATTCCATATTCATATTATATATATAGCTATATTTATCCGATAACTGTATTATTCTCATTGTCAGATGAAATAGATTTAAACCAATCATCTGCGTAATCAATCTTCGAGAAAGAAAACTAGTTTTTCGTGTTGGGCAAATAATCGAAAGCAAATAATATAATCTTGATGCACGAATGGTATTCAATACTACTGTTAATGGACTTAAGAGTGCGACTGATGGTGACTACTGCTTGGCATTTGAATTTTTTTTTTTTTTTTTGATTTTGAAAAAAAATGTAAAATAAATAAATAACAAACTGTTACTTCATTCTTTTCTTTATTCACTTGTAGGCGTGATTTTATTAGGTTCTCTTTCTCCCCTATTCTGCGGCAGGTGCAATTCTTTTTTTTCTTATGTTAATTAACATTCAGTTTTTATTAAATATTTTTAATTAAAAATTGCTAACATTGTATTAATTATTTTTATTTGTTTATTTTTTATTTTTCTATTTATTTTCTATTTTCCTTATTTCCTTCATTTGTTTTCTACTTTCTTTATTTTATTTTTCATATTTTACTTTATTTGTTAATTATTTATTTATTATTTAATAATTTAATTATTTTTTTATTTATTTAATAATTTAATTATTTTTTTATTTATTTAAATAATTTAATTATTTTTTTATTTATTTAATAATTTAATTATTTTTTTATTTATTTAAATAATCCAAATTATTATTTTCTTCTTTTCAAAGAGGAACAGAATTTTATTGAAAAAATTCTGATAAAAATTAGGAATTTTATGAAATCTTTTCTTCTTTTTCTCCAAAAATGAAATTCGTAATTTCGTAAACAAAATAATTGTGATTGAGATGCAAAAAATATGCAAAATAGTTTCATTTTCCTAATCTTAGTCTTTCAACAATTTTCTCACGTTTATCAAAATTTTCCAATTTCACAAATTTCAGAAAATAAAATATGAGAAATGGTAACTTTTTTAAAAAAATTTTTTTACAAATGAAAACATTTTAGGAAAATCTTTTTTTTAGAAAACAGATTTCGTTAGAAATCATGTTAGACTTTTTTTTAGACAAAAAGAATTAGAAAATATTTTTTAGACAAAAAGAATTAGAAAATATTTTTTAGAAAAAAAGAATTAGAAAATATTTTTTAGAAGAAGGCACAACTTTCAAAAATAAAATGTTCTGTTACATTTCTTAATAAATGTCTTTAAATTGTAAAAATTATTCGAAACCATCAATAATTTCTTTTTTAAAATAAATATTTATTTACGATTATACACTTTTCCACAGAAATGAAGATATTCAAAAATTTCAAATTCAAACATTTTTGAAATTAAACAATGTTACTGTAAGTTTTTCAAAATTATTTTCATCATTTCAATATTGAATGATTATTTTCCAGAATTTTCAATTATTTTTCATGAAAAAAATTGATTTAAAAAAAAAAATTTATTACTTGTAAAAATAATTGAATTATTGTGAAGAAATTCGTAAAAACCTTGGAAATATAATTGAATTCCTCTAGAATTTTTATTATTTTTAAAAATAATTAAAAGTGTTTTTGTACAATTTTATTTTTTTTAAATCGAATTCTTTTTGGGAAATTTGATTCAAATAATTGAATATCATTGGAAATGAAAAAATTTTTTTCAAAATAATTCAAATTAGGATTTTGAATTTTGAATTCTTGCGAAGAAATTAAAAAAAAATATCTATAAATAATTGAATTCCTGTGAAAATTGTTTATAATTTAAAAACATAAATAAATGTGTTTGTGCAAATTTTTTTTTCTAACTCGAATTCTTTTTTGGAAATTTAATTCAAATAATTGAATTCCTTTGGAATTTTTCTTTATTTATAGAAACAATTAAATGTGTTTGTACAATTTTATGCTTTTTCTAAATCGAATTCTTTTTGGAAAATTTAATTCAAATATTTAAATATCATTGGAAATGAGAAAACTTTTTGAAAATAATTCAAATAAATAATTGAATTCCTGTGAAATTTTTATTGTCTATAAAAATAATTAAATGTGTGCGTGCGATTTTATTAAAAATTGAATTCTTTTTGGGAAATTTTATTAAAATATAGTAAATATTGAATATCATTCAAAAATGAGAAATTTTTTTGAAAATAATTCTAATTAGGGCAAGAATTTTATTGCCATTTTTGAAAATAACTGTAATTTTGAAAAAGAAATTTGTTATTTATAAAGAGAATTGGGATTTTGCCGAGAATTTTTTTTTTATTTTATAGAAAGTGAATTTATCATTCGGCAGTTTTTTTTGTTTCGGAAAATGATAGCTTCTTTCAACTTTAATTTTTAATTTTTTTTTAAGTTTCAACATATTTGAATTTTGTGAACAGAATTTTATTTCCTTTGAAAATAATTGAATTTTGTTAGTAGAATTTTATTTCCTTTGAAAATAATTGAATTTTGTTGGTAGAATTTTATTTCCTTTAAAAGTAATTGAATTTTGTGAGTAGAATAAATTTTATTTCCTTCGAAGAGAATTGAATTTTGCAAATTATTTGTATTTTCTTAAAATTTATTTTTTCAGTGTTTTCAACAAAAATTGAAATCAAAAATCTTTCAATTCTATTATGTATTTTTAAACTTGCCAATTTTATTTAAAAAGGTTAAATTTAAAAAGGCAAAGAAAAAACTACTTTAGCGAATTGTTGATAGTTGACAATTTTAATTAAAAATTAATTATTTTTTAATTACTTTTTTTAGTAACTAAAAATTAATTACTCTAAGAATCATATTAATTATTTTAATTAATTATCATAATCACTTAGAAATAATATCGTAATTATTACATTAATTCATTATTATGTTAGTTATGAGTATGGAAAATAATTAAGTATCAGTAAAAAAATTATTATTATTATTATAAATTATTAATTAGTTTCGTATTTGTAATTACATTGTATCTTCTCAATATTTATTTTTTCAGTGTTATCAACAAAAATTAGAATCAAAAATTTTTCAATTCTATTATGTATTTTTAAACTTGCGAATTTTATTTAAAAAAGCATGCTACTACTTTAGCGAATTGTTGATAGTTGACAATTTTAATTAATAATTAATTACTGTAAGGATCATATTAATTATTTTAATTAATTATTATAATCACTAATAAATAATATCGTCATTATTATATTTATTTGTTATTATGTTTGTTATCACTATGGAAAATAATTAAGTATCAGTTAAAAAAATTATTATTATTTTGATCATTATTTTTATTACTATTATTATTATTATTTTTATCATTATTATTATTACTATTATTATTATTTTTATTATTACTATTATAAATCATTAATTAGTTTCGTATTTGCAATATTATTTGTATCTTTTCTTAAAATTTATTTTTTCAGTGCTATTTCTGTAAGAATCGAAATCAAATCTTTTGAAATTCAATTATTTTTAAATTTACCAATTTTATTTCCAAAAAGCGAGTAAAAATTGAGCCGCTCGCTTTAGAGGGCGAATTGTCGCTAGTAATTCATAATTATATTGAAGTATAGAATATATTATAGCTTCGAAGAGGAGTGAAAAGTGAGCAGAAAATTTTTCCAAATCTCGATGGTCCTGACCATGTCCTTGTGCATTCTGTGCATTGCAAGAGAGAGAGAGAGAGAGAGACTTACACGTGAGAGTGAGCAATGGGCGCAAAGATACTTTCTCGTTGGCACGCTGTCCTTCGTCCATATAGCGATTCCTCGTCGACAGTTCAGGGCTGGTGAGCTGCGATTCTCTCGAAACCCGCCCACACTTTGATATGCCCCTTTTTTTTGCTAGAATCCGCTAGAAAAACCATGTACTTATCAAAAATGATTATATGTAGGAAAAAAAGAAGAAAAAAAAATGATTGTTTATAAAATGGGGCAAATTAAAGAGAAATCTATACGATTTTGCACTTTTTGTATATTTATTTTTTATATATACGTATAGAAATGTAATGAATAGTTAATAATTTATGCATTTACAGGTACAACAGCTGACATAATGAATCACATATATACAAAGGTGAAAAAGGTTCTTGTGTCATTAATCCTTTACGCGTCTATTTTAATTGCTGACAATTGATTTCTGCTTTGGAATTTCATTGCCATTATGTATCCGCGTGATTATATTGTATAGATTCTCATTCGGGTAATCTGATTTCAAAATTTTTCAAATATCCCCAAATGACCTTGTGAATAATTGCGTTTCAATTTGTTTCTAACAGTTAATAAATGCTTTCCTATTGAAAATATAATTTCCATGTGCATTTCTTTTTTTAATTCAATTATTAAGAGTATTTTTTTTTAATTCTTTTTTTAAATTCCTTTTTTTTATTTTTATTCGAATTTACAAAATAAATAATTGAAACAGCTAAATATTAATAACAGACAAACAATTTTCTATTATAAAAATAATTACCATCTGCATTTATTTTTATTTCTATTAAAAAAAGTATTTTATTATATTATTTGTATTATTATATTATTATATTATTATACTTTCGTTCGAATTTACAAAATAAATAGTTGAGGCAGCTAAATAATAATAATAACAAACAATAATATCAATTTTCTATTTAAAAAAAAATTACCATCTGCATTTATTTTTATTTCTATTAAAAAAAGTATTTCATTACCATTCTTTTTACTTTATTTATACTTTCGTTCGAATTTACAAAATAAATAGTTGAAGCAGCTAAATATTAATAACAGACAAACAATTTTCTATTATAAAAATAATTTCCATCTGCATTTATTTTCATTTCTATTAAAACTACATTTCTTTTCAATTCTTTTTATTTTATTTATAGTTTCGTTCAAAATAAATAAAGAAAAAGTAGTAAAAAAAAGTACAAAATAAAATAGTACGAAATGAATATAGTTGAAGCAGCTAAATAATAATTACAATAAAATCTAATAATATTATTATTGTTATTATTATTATTAGATTTTATAATAATGTTTCAATACTATATAAATAAATAAATAATAATAATAAAAATAATAGTAGTAATAATAATAATAATAATAAAATGAATAAAAATAAAATAATAATGAATAAAAATTTATTTGATTGCAGTAAATATTCATTTGATAATAGGCAAGTAATCGATTGCTTGAAACATATAAATTTTTTTTACAACTAATAGTAGTAGCAGTAGTAAATAATTAAGAAAAAATAAATTACAACTCATTTATAATATTATAATCAAAAGCTAGTATAGAGAAAAATTAAAAAAAAAAAATTGTCAAGAATGACAATGACAAAATGACATTGACAAAACGGTTAAAAATATTTTTGACATTTTGCGAAAGAAAGAAACTATTTTTGTTTCTCTTTCAAATTTCTAATTAATTAATACGTACACACACTGTGAATGGGTGGTGTAATTTATGCCAATAATAAGTAAAACAAAAAGTATAAATAAAGTCTTGTTATAGAGCTTGCGATGAGTGTAATTATTATGCAAATTACTTCGATTAAATTACGGGTTGAATGGAGAAAAAAATGCGAAGGTGAGGAACGTGAATTTATGGGAAAAAATTCTAATTCTATTCATCTTTTTATGTCATCGCTTATAAATACAAATTTTCCCTCTTCTTCTTCTTCTTCTTCTTCTTCTTCGTTTTCTTCTTTTTAAAGCAAATTTCCTTTGTTCAATAGGGCAAAAATTCTAATGAAGAAAATCCAAAAGAAATGAGAAGAAGAGAAGATCTATAAATAAATTTACAACTAAATGAAGAAGCACCAATAAAAAAAGAACAAAAAAGGAATTCAATTATTTTTGCAAAAATTTTGATAAAATTCTTAAAAACTATTCCATTAAGTGATAAAAAAATTTAAATATTCTTAAAAATTTAATATTATTCCCTGAAAAAAATTTATTTATATAAAAAAATATATTTTTGTAAATTCTTTGGAAGAATTCGACTATTTAAAAAAAAATATTAGAATTTTTCACTGGAATTCAATTTTAATTTTAAATATTTAAATAAAATTGTTCGAAAGAAAGCAATTATTTAAATACACTTTGAATTAACTTTTTTTTCGAAATAATTCAATTATTCTTTAGGATTTTAATGAAACATACAAATTTTCTTCTCAAAAATTCAATTATGTCGGATAAATAACAAAATGAATCCTGAAAATTCAATTATTTTGAGTCATTTTAAATAATTTTCAATGCAAAAGTCAATTATTTTCATACATAACAATATTCATCAAAAAGAATTTTATTTCTGAGCTAAAAAATTTCTGCTTAAAAATTCCATTATTCCAAATATTCCAATAAAATCGTTTTCAAGAATTCAATTACTCTCATAAATAATAAAATGTTTTTTCGAAAATCAATTATTTAAAAAAAATGTAAAATTCAATTAATTTTTTAAAACTTTTTGCAATTGATTGATTTTGAATATTTCAATAAAATTTCCAAACAGAATTCAATTATTAAAATTTTTTTTTCTTAAATCTTCGTAAGAATTCAATTATTTTCATGAATAATAAAATTTTTTGAGAAATCCAATTATTTAAAATTTAAATTTGAATTCCTAAAAACTAGCGCCGAAAGAAATCAATTATTTAAAAAAAAATTTATAAAATTCTTCACAAGAATTAAATTATATTCAAAAATAATAAAATTCTCCTCAGAAATTCAATTATATTTTAAAATTTGAATAAAATTTTTAGCAACAATTCAATAATTGACAGGAAAAACTGCAATTATTGTTAAAAATAGAATTTCAATTTTTCGAAAAAAATTAATTATACAAAAAGATAGTTAATTATTAAATTTTTCACACAAATTCAATTATTTGCAAATATTTCAATAAAATTTTTCGAAAAAAATCAATTATTTTAAATACAGTTTCAACTTCACTTTGTTTTCGAAATAATTCATTTTTTTTAGTTTTTAATCAATTTCTTCCCAAGAATTAAATTATTTACACGAATAATTCGTGGAAAGAATTCAATTATATCGATAAATAAGAAAATTATATCCGAAAATTCAAATATTTTGAGTCATTTTAATAAAATTCTTTGGAGAATTCAATTATTTAGAGAAATGACAATATTTATCAGAAAAATGAAACTTTTTTAAAGTAATAAACTTCTTTTTAAAATTTCTTTTTTTTTAATACCACACAGACATTCAATTATTGTCAAAAATTGTAATAAATTTCTTTGAAAAATTGAATTAGTTTTTAAAAATCTTTTCGCAATTCAGTGAAAATTAAAATTAATTATCTTAAAAAATTCTAATAAAATTAAAGATTTTCATAAATAAAAAAATTAGTTTTAACAAATTCAATTATTTTCGGAAAAATTTAATAAAATTTCACACAGACATTTAATTATTGTCAAAAAATTGTAATAAATTTCTTTGAAAAATTGAATTACTTTTTAAAAATTTTTTCGCAATTCAGTGATTTAAACATTTTTTGTTAAAATCTTCGTAAGAATTCAATTCTTTTTATGAATAATAAAAACATTTTCAGAAATTCAATTATTTAAATTAGATTTTCCATAAAATTAGTCGAAAGAAATAAATTATTTAAAATTCTTTACAAGAATTTTATATTTTTTATAATTTATTTTTATAAATATTTTAATTCTTGAATGAATAATAAAATTCGTTATATAGGAATACAATTTAATAGCAGGAGAAGAAAACAGTAAATATATTTTTGATGAAAATTAGGAAAAAAGTGAAGAAAAGAAAAAATTATGAAATTAAATATTTGTCTTTTTTGTAAAGTGTCTTTATTACAAATTTTTTTGGTCGTTAAGTTTAATTTTTCGATAGCTACGTTTTTACTACTTTTTTTTAAATTTGAAAGCTACTTTTTCAAAATTAATTATCGAGTGCGAAGTCTTGAATGGGACGAAAAAGGAGAACAGCGTAAAAAAAGAATAACAATACAAAAAAATAGAACACACTGGAAAATTTTTTTTTTAAATTCAAAAATAAGTAGTACAATCAAAAAATATAAAATTAATTGAACATATTTTAAAATTGAATTAAATATAATTTTTATTGAATCAAATTTAATTACGTATTGAATTCAAAGCTAATTTTTTCGTTTGACTGTATAACAAAGATAATTACTTCAAATTCAATATAATATTGTTTTCTTAATGCAAAAAAAGTGGAAAACAAACACAATAAAATTACAAAAAAAAAAAAATTCCCTCCTGTCAAAAATCAAAAATCACCATAAATTCACAAATCGATATTCTCCTCGAGGGTCAATGGATCCTGTGCTGCATAGGTGATGTTGACGAAATGTCAAGGTCACGAGGCCATCGAGACAAGAGTTACACAGACCGCTTTGTATACAATATATATGTTATATATTATAGAAGAAAACCTCTTACACTTTATATATATATTTCAATGGGGGAAAACATTAGTGCCACAATGTGTATATCGACAATCTGGCTCCCTCCAGATTCACCAACTGGCGGGGGTTACCTTATAAATGGTACTGTCTCCATTCTCCAGAAACACAAACGGAACCACCGGTCGGTCGGAGCGGAACGGGAATTTTTAAATTAATATCCAAAAAAAAATTAAAATTAAAAAAAATTTAATAACAAAAAAAAGGAGTGGAGGAACAATTATCAAAAAAAAAAAAAAAAAGTTGATCATAGAAAATAAAAGGAGGACATTATTTATTCGCCATGTTTGCTCTGGTAAGTTTCTAGCATTCTTCTTTGAATGTAAATAAATATATAGACATTTATAAGTGGAGGGTGAAAAATTCAAGTACCGTATACATATATATATTTTCTCATAGTCGATCTTTGAGAACAAAGGAAAGTGAGAGGTTATAGGTGCAATGGGTCACGTGGTTGACCCCTCAGAATTATACAAATAATAGTATGCATTCTTTATCTCGTTGAAGATCGTTTTTTTTTTTTTGAAATAATTTTTACTATTTGTTTTATTCAATTTCGGTTTAATGCAATTTAATACTTTTTTTTAATTTGACTCAATCAAATCAAAATAAATAATTTATAATTATCATTTTTAGTAATTTTTTTTTGTTAATTGTTAAATTTACTAATAAAATTATTGTTTCAATAAAAATGTTGTCATTATAGTTGTTATTATTATTATTATTATTATTATTATTATTATTATTATTTTATTTTTATCGTCATTTTTATTTTTATATTATTATTTTTATTTATTTATTTCAATTTACTAATTTACTATTATAAAAAAATTATTCTTTTAATAAAAATGTTGTCCTTATAACTGTTATTATTACTATTATTATTTTGTTTTTGATAATCACTTTAATTTTTAGAATATTATTTTAATTTATTTATTCCAATTTAATATTTGTTTTATTTATTCATTATTTTTTATTTATAACGTGATTATAATTTAATACGTTAATAATAAAAATATAATTTAATAAGTTAATAATAAAAATATAATTAAAAAAGTTAATAATAAAAATATAGTTTAAGGGTATTTGAACCATTATGACGTCACTGCTTTAAAACAAACACTGCATACAAATTGTGACGTCATAATGGTTCAAATGCCCTTAATAGGTTAATAATAAAAATATAGTTTAATAAGTTAATAATAAAAATATAGTTTAATACGTTAATAATAAAAATATAATTTAATAAGTTAATAATAAAAATATAAACAATATAACAATCATAAGGTAATATCCTAATAATAATAATAACAATAATAACAGGTACTTTTTTCCCATGTAATGAAATAAATAATTAATTAAATAACAGTACAAATAACAACAATAATACAGTAATAATAATAATAATTTTTTTATCTATATATTAATTTCTTTTATTTAATTTCAACTTTAATTTCAAAAAATTGTTTATTATTAATATTTACAAGTAAAAAATTGTCACAAGTCCAGAAAGAAATTATAAATCAAATTCAATGTTGAAAATTTTTTAATTTTATTCTAATTTTATGAAAGCTGATCATTTAATTTGATTTTTTGTCACAGCATGCATTATAAAAGTGAAAATTGAAAAATTTTCATCTATTGAATAATTTTAACTTTTTACGAAAAAATTTTAATACTATACATCACACACAAAAAAAAACGAAAGTATTCCGTCACTAATGAATTCTTATGCAATCCGTTAGTTTATCTAATTATTTTCTCTTCCTTCAAACGGGACGTTACATTAATTAATTAATTACAATTTTAATTTATTATTTTGTTTTTGCATTAAATTCATATTATTTAACAATAAGAAAAATTTTCAAAAAAGTTGAGAACAATTTTCAAATTGTTAGCTAATAGAAATTTTTCTTCTATATATAAATTTTTCTATTCGTTTATATTGCTTTATATTTATTTCTCAAAAATAGTTGAAAAACATTTGTGTTCTTTAATTAAAATGTTATCACTAATAAAATACAATTTAACTATTTTTAACAATTTTATTTTTTCAACAATATTGTTAAAAATTATAAAATAATTTGTACATCTTACAAAAAAGTTGTCCTTTTTTATCTTTGAAAGTAATTTGTTTTGAAAGAGTATTTAATATTTTTTAAGAACTTAATTTACTATTAGTTAATAATAAATTTATTGTTATTAATAACAAAGCATTAAAGTATTTCTAATTATTAAAAGAGAATTAGTAATAAATTTTCAATTATTAATAATGCAATTAGTAATTATTAATAATATTGTTTGAATTAGTTAAAAATCGATGGATTAATTGTTTATAACTAATAGAAGATTAATAATTATTCAAATAAATAATAAATTTTTAATCATTAATAATAAAATTTTTAATTATTAATAATATTGTTTGAATTAATTAAACATCGGCTGATTAATTGTTTATAACTAATAGTAGATTAATAATTATTTAAATAAATAATAAATTTGTAATAATTAATAATAAAATTTTTAATTATTAATAATATTGTTTGAATAAATTAAATATCGAGTGAATAATTATTTACAACTTAATAATAGTAGATAAATTATTTATTCGTAATTAATTTTTTAATATTTGATTTTGATATTAAATTAGACTATTTATTTATTATCATCAATAAATAAATAAATAATTAGTCTAATACGTTAATTAAAAATAAATTGTTAATTATTAATAACTAAATAACTAAATAATAGTTAATAATACGTAAAACATTAACAACTAGTTATTTATTAATTGCCAAGTAATAAAAAACTATTAATAACAAATTCAGAATTAATTATTAAAAATTAATAACCGTATACATTAAAATGCATAAAAAAATTTCACTATTTCAATAAAATTACGAAAGAAAAGAAAAGCTACGATAAAATCAATATATTGGACTTGAAATTTAGATTATTAGATTGAAAAAAAAATTTTTTCCCTACTATAACGGTTAATTTTATTAAAAAAAATTTTTTTTAAATTTTTTTTTCCTTTTTTTGCACCATCATCAAAATATTTATATACAATTGTGTTTGAATTCGAAACTATAGACAATTACCATAGCTAAAGAAGTCACGCAATATCGTCATGGTTTCACAGTCCTTAAATATGAAAGTACACCTCCAAATCAAAGACTTGTCAGAACATTATGACGTAACAATTAATTTATATGCAATAAAAGGTCGCATAAAATCCGTAATCACATAAATAATAGGCAAGAAGTAGTGAATTTTTTTGTTTTTACTTTTTTTTCAAAAAATTGATTTTTCAATTGTTCCATATTTAATGTTTGACTAAAGTACACGTTTTTCCTTTACGTAATAAGGGAAAAATTTCAAATGTTTACTTTCCACGAATTATGTGAAACTGTGTGTATTGTATTTGCGTTAGTTTTTCGAAATTTTTCTTATAATTAAATTATATTTAAAGGGAATTTAATTTTTCGAAATTTTTCTAATTAGAATCTAAACGGTTTCTTTTATTAATATTAAATTAATTATTATTATTTATTACTTAACAATTAACTTAGTTATTTTAAATTCTATTTTCTATTTTGACTTCTTTTTTCGAAAATTTATCCTCTTTACTTCGTTTTTCTTTTATTAATATTAAATTAATTATTATTATTTATTACTTAACAATTATCTTAGTTATTTTAAATTCTATTTTCTATTTTGACTTCTTTTTTCGAAAATTTATCCTCTTTACTTCGTTTTTATTTTTTTGTTCGTTTGTCAATTTCTTCTCTCTCCGAATACTTCTCAATTTTCATCAAATTTTTTCTTCTACTTGTGTTTACATTTTCTGCCCGATAAAAAAATTCCAAACCTAAGAAGTAAATAATTTCGTACGAAAAAATTTATTTAACAATTTATTTAAAAATTTATTTAATTTATTTAACAATAATTCATGAAAAAAAAATTCTTTAGACAAAAATAAGCCAGAAAGCCATAATAAATAAATAAATAAATTATTACCAAACATTTAATTGTTAAATAAAACAAATTAATAAAAACTATTTTAGTGACAAGTACATAATTAATATTTTACAAAAAATACTAATAAATAATAATTATTAGATAATAAATTTATAATTTCTTAGGTAAAATAATTTATTATCAATTGACGTAATATTAATTGTTAATAAATAAATATTTATCAATCAACAAATAATTAATAATTGAGTTCGTAAGTGACTAATAATTTTGCTACATAAAATTACCAATTAGACAATTAATAATTAATTTGTCAATATTAATATTTTTTGTGACAATAATTAATTTATCTAATAATAATTAATCTTTTTACTGGACTCGAAAAGAATTATTTTTTTCACCAATATAATTTTCGCCCGAATGATAAATTTAAAAAATTAATTTTTTCCTAACATAATTTTCGACCGAGTGTTAAATTTAAAAAAATAATTTTTCCCCAACATAATTTTCGACCGAGTGTTAAATTTAAAAAAGTAATTTATCAATGAATAATTTATGTGTTAATTAATAATTAATTTGTCAATTAAGAATCTACTTTTTAATTAATAATAAATTAGTCAATTAACAATTAATTTATCAGTCACTAATTAGTGATAAATTTTGCCAATAAACTCACGCCAATTAATGCCAATTGCAGATAATATCGTGCGCAATTATCGCGGCCAGTCAGGCGGAATATCTCGGCTATGGAAATCAGGGCCCCGTTCAGCAGCAGTTCGCGCCCCCTGCGCCGGTGGGTCACGACGGCAATGTGATTGACACGCCGGAAGTGGCGCAAGCGAAGGCAGCGCATTTCGCCGAATTTGCTCGGGCCGCGGCACGAGCGGCCGAAGAGAAGGCGCAAGAGGGCTACGCGCACGCGCCTGAGAGTCGTGCTCAATATGCACAATACGCGCACCAATCAGCGCAGCCAACGTATGCGCGTCAAGCATATCCCGCACAGCCCGTCTATCACGCGGCCAATCCCGTAGCAGCGCCAGCAGCCGCCTATCCCCAGCAGTACGACTCGCGCGCCAATTACGTCGCCTCAGCGCCAAGAAATTATGCTCCAGCAGCGCCTAAAATTCAATTTGCACCGGCGCCACTCGCCGAAGACGGTACCGTCATCGACACACCGGAAGTTGCCGCCTTAAAGGCCGCGAGACTCCAGGAACTCGCTGAAGCCGAGGCGCGCGCTTACAAATACAATGGGCCCGATGAGTACTCCGACGATGGACAGGGTGAGAATTATTTTTTTAAAAGTTCATTTATTTTTAATGAACCCTAAAGCTTTCCTCAATCTCCCCTTAAAGTTTTTAATACTCATTTAATAAAGTTATTCAATATAAATTAATTTAAGATAAAAAATTCTCCATAAGGAATATTTTGCCTTTTTTTACAAAATAATTTTCTACTTCGCAATATTTATCTAAACTATTACAATTTACAATAATATTTCAAAAAAATTCTCAACTATTTTTAAAAATAGTTTGCCTTTTTTTACAAAATAATTTTCTACTACGCAATATTCATCTAAAATATTACAATTTACAATAATATTCCAAAAAAAATTCTCAACCATTTCTAGAAAATAAAAAAAAATTTTTTTTTTAATATTCAACCATTTTAGAATTTTACTTAATAAAATATTTTTTAATAATTTTTTACAAAAGAATATTTTTTTAATGTTCTAATTATTATTTAAAGCCTATTTCAAAGTACTATTCCTGCAATTTTGATAAAAAATTCATTCATTTCGATATTAAAAAAATATTTGTAATACAAGAAAAAATATTCCATTGGAATATTACAAATATTAAAATAAACTGCAACCGAAATTTTGGAGGAATATTTCTAAAACGGTTAAATATTGATTGTTTGGAATATTTTTTTCAAATGAAACAATTTTTCTGCAAACGAAAAAAATATCCCTAGATAATATTTGAATTTTTGAATAAAATATTTCCGATATTTAATTTTGACAAAGTTACTAAATTTTTTCAAGTAAATTTGCTGCAATATTTCACTGGAATTCCTTTATTTTTTTATTATTTAATCTAAAAATGACTTGATTTTGTTAAAATATGTCAAGAATATTTCAAGAATTCTAAAAAGTATTTAAAAAAATATTCCATGACGCTTCAAAAAATATTTCAAATCGAAAAAAATTCAAAAAGTTTAAATATTCTCCTTTTTGTCTATTGGAATATTTTTAAAAACAAGACAATATTCCAAGAATTCTGAAGAATTTTCCAATATATATTTCAGGAATTCTAAAAAAATACTTCTAAAATTAAAAATCGAATAATAAGACTGTAAAATATTTAGAAAATTCTTAAAAATATTCCAAGAATTCTAAGAAATACTCTAAAAATTCTAAATCGAAAAAAATTCGAATGAATTTGAATATTCTCTTTATTCTAATGGAATATGTCAAAAACTGGAAAATATTTCAAGTGTTCTTAAAAGAATTCTTAAAAATATTCCACGAATTCTAAAAAATATTCAACAAATTTTAAAAAATTCTCCAAAATTTATTTCAAGAATTATAAAAAATACATACTTCTTAAATTAAAAATCGAAAAAATTTACAAACATGGAATATTAACTGCATTCTATCGAAATAATTCAAAAACTGAAAAATATTCCAAAATTTCTTTAAAAAATTCAAAGAATTCTAAGGAATACTCCATAAAACATTCAAAAAAATTTAAACTAGAAAAAATTTGAACTTTCTTTTTATTCTATTGGAATATTTAAAAAACTAGAAAATATTTCAAGCGTTCTTGAAAGTATTTTAAAA
Organism: Leptopilina myrica (nomen nudum); assembly: GCA_032872475.1. NCBI lineage: Eukaryota > Metazoa > Arthropoda > Insecta > Hymenoptera > Figitidae > Leptopilina > Leptopilina myrica (nomen nudum). The sequence continues at coordinate 3,574,865 of CM065465.1, read as the reverse complement.
AATATTCCAAAACTACTTTAAAATATTCCAAGAATTCTAAGAAACACTCCAAACAACGTTCTAAACATTCTAAATTGAAAAAAATCGAGAAATTTGAATATTGTCTTTTTTCTACTGGAATATTTCGAAAACTAGAAAATATTCCAAGAATTTGAAAAGAATTCTCAAAATTATTCCAAGAATTCCAAATAATTCTTGAAAATATATTTCGAGAATTCCAAAAAAATACTTCTATAATTAAAAATTGGATAAAATTTTAAGACTTTGAATATTAAGTTTATTCTATTGGAATATTTCAAAAACGAGAAAATATTCCAAAAATTCTTTAAAATATATTCCAAGAGTTTCTAAAAAAGACTCCAAAAATTCCAAATCGTGAAAAAGTCGAAAAATTGTGAAATATTTTCTTTTTTTCTATCAAAATATTTCAAAAACTAGAAAATATTCCAAGAATTTCAGAAAAAACCTCAAAAAAATTCAAAATTGAAAAAAATTGATAAAAATTAAAAGCAATAAAAACACTATCAAAACCAAACTATAAAAATATTTTCTCTTTTTTTCGTCTACTGATAAAAATAAAAAAAATTATGAAGCAATGTCAGTGAAATCATTAGATAAATAATAATTTCAAGTTCACGCGAGTGTTATAAATGATCGAACACAAGCACGTGAGGAGAACCGGTTTCTTTCTTTTACACACCAGGCACATATAGTTTAAAATAGCGTTCTTCAACGTACGAGATAAAAAAAAAATTGAAAGAAAAAAAAAGAGGAATATTTTCATCCGGGAAGAAGGTGGTTCTTGACCTTACTTACGCTTATTTTCTCTCAAAGAAGTGAGAAATAAATATATATATATATATAAACGATAACGATAGAAATCTCTCATATAATTACTATGCAACCAGGCCAATGATCAATGTAATGTTTATATCGAGTAATTTTTTATTTATAGACCTATCGTTTTATTTCATTCAAAGGCCGGTAAAAAGACAGTAAACTATTTATTTATTATTTATTTTTTTTGTCCGTGCGTGCGTGCAATTATCTGCTTATGGAGAAAAATTATAAATTCAAGTGTAGAATTAATATTTTTTTTCATTCTCGTCATTAACCGAATCAATAATATTTTGCAATATTTTTTATCGATATTTATAGATGAATTTATTTTTATAATTATTTTTAATTAATTTCATTCATAAATTAAATGTAAATAAAATAATAAATGAACTTGATTAATTATATTCGCTGTTAAATTGACAATTCAATTAATTCAATACTTAATTACTTAAATTGATAATCAATTATTCAAATAATAGTTAATGTCAACTTCATTTAATAAGTAAAATAATTATTTAGAGAGAGTAAATAATTGTTTAGTTTCATTCAATATTTATTTAGTTCGTGTCAAGAATCTAATTAGTGTAAAAAATTATTTAGTTGACTTCGAAAATTATTTGCTTTGAATAAATGATTATTTATTTGCAGCAAATATTTATTTAGTCACAGTAAACAATTATTAGTTAAAGTGTATAATTATTAAGTAAATATTTTTTTAGTAAACATTTATTTAGTAAATAATTATTTGGTAAATATTTATTTAGTAAATAATTATCTAGTTAAGGGCATTTGAACCATTATGACGTCACAATTAGTGAAAAGCATGAGTTTTTAAATTGTGACGTCATAATGGTTCAAATGCCCTTAATATTTATTTAGTAAATAATTGTTTAGTTAATATTTATTAAGTAAATATTTATTTAGTAAATAATTATTTAATAAATAATTATTTAGTAAACATTTATTTAGTAAATAATTATTTGGTAAATATTTATTTAGTAAATAATTATCTGGTTAATATTTATTTAGTAAATAATTATTTAGTAAATATTTATTTAGTAAATATTTATTTAGTAAATTAAGTGAATGAAGTAAATACATATTTACTGATAGTTAATGAAAACAATTTAAATATAATAAATAATTATTTAGTCATCTTACAAAATTATTCTCTTAGTTCAAATAATTTTTTTGCTTAGAATAAATAATTTTTCAATTGCAGTAAATATTTATTTTGTCAGAGTAAATAATTGTTTAGTTGCAGCAAATATTTATTTAGTTAAAATAAACAAATATTTTCTTAGAGTAAATAATTATTAGTTTGAATAAATAATTATTAGTGACAGTAAATATTTATTTAATTAGAGTAAATAATTATTAGTTGAAATAAATAATTATTAGTGACAGTAAATATTTATTTAATTAGAGTAAATATTTATTTAGTTTGAATAAATATTTATTCAGTTACACTAAATATTCACTTACAATAAATAATTTAGTTACACTAAACTAAATAATATTTATTCGCTTAAATTATTTAATTACTTAATTAACAAATTTAAAAAAAAAATACGAAAATCAATTTTTTGAGTTAAAAAATTGCTTTTTTTCTATTTTTCGAGTTAAAGAAAAGGCAATTTTCTTCTCTAGTGAATAATGGAGAATATTTTTTTTCTATTTTCCAGCTTACAATGGACAGAAAGGTGTTTCGAGTCCGTTGAATTATGGAGCAGCTTCACCGTACGCAGCATCCGCCCCAGGTCATTTTGGTGCTTCCGGTCCAGTTCCCCGTGTTTATCCGGGACCAACAGCTTATCAGGGTTTCGCAGCCGCACCTTTCGGAAAATCCTTCCAACCATCAGCCTTTCAGCCTCAAAGTTTTCAATCCCAACAACAACACGCTTACTAGGAGTTTGATCTCTCTTAAAAAAAAAAAAAAAGAAAAGAAAACAAATCTCCGTGAATAAAAACCCTGTACATAATTTAGGCCAATAAATTCTTTTTTACAAATCAAAAAACTCTTCCTTTTCCACTGATAATGAATTACAGTTGATTTTTTATCACACCAAATTTTTATATTAACAAGAATTAATAATAATTATTATTAAGTATTATTGTTATTAAAAAAATTATTCATAAATATTAATAATAATAATAATTACCAATTAATAAATATAAATAATAATAATAATAATAATAATAATAATAATAATAGTAATTATTAATTAATAAATATTAATAATGATTAATAATTCAGAAACTAAATATTTATTAATAATAAAAACAATAATCGTAATAACAATATATTATTATTAATACAAATAATAATTTAATAACTATATTAATTTATTATTTGATAATTACATTATTATAAAAATCATTAGAATCAAATTATCTACTATTAACTATACTAATAATAATTTTTTTTTAATTTGTTTATTTTGATTACTTTTCGGTTATCAAAAATTTACTGTATTTTCTATGAATAATCGTGGTCATTTTAATTTATTTTATCCTACAAATATATCCCCTTTTGTATAATAAAATCTAGTAATATAAAATAATAATTATAATTATTTTATTACTAATAATAATTAAAATTATTTTATATTAATAATAATTAATAATATGATTTTTAATTTTTAAATAAATACTTTGTCATTATTGTAAATATAGAAAATTAAAAAAAAATCGAAAAGGTAAATATTAACAATAAAAATAGATTGGAAAAAAAATAAACTTAGTAAAAAAAAAGAAATTAATCATAAAGACAGAAGAAATACAAAAAAATTCAAAACAGTTACAAAAAAAAGTGTAAAAATAATTGAAACAATTAGTGGGGAATAATATTAATAATTGTCTCAAAGTAATTGAAAAAACAAAGAAAAGTTCATACAAAAAAAAAATATTTACAAATTTTAAAATAATACGTGCCTTTTTTAATAATATAATTTGAATTCCTTAATGTATTAAGATTAGATATGAACAGAAAATTTTTATCGTGCATTTTTATGATAAGTATAGGATTTATTTTTTCAGTACAGCTTCAACTTTTGTCGGAAAGTATAATAAAGGAAATTTGCACATTTTTTTTCTTCTCTCGATAAAAATTCATCAATATTTTTCTCCACTAGTGAAAATGTAGTAGCATTCGGATTAAAAAAAATTATTGGAAAAAATTTGCTTCGTCAATACATGAGGTAAGTTTTCGATTATTTTACAATAACAATAACTTTAAACTTAATTACCTATTTCATTGAATAATGAAAGTCATAAAACTAATAAACTAACTAAATAGTTCGAAAAAAAATTAATTTTTTTAATTAATTTATTATTAATTAATTAATTAAATAAATAACTAAAAAGTATATAAAATACAAAACAAATAAATAAAATCCCAAATATTAATTAACAATTCATGAAAAAAAGTATTAATTACGATCGAAAATGATTAATTAACAAAAAAGTTTATAAGCAAATCAATAAACAATTAACCAATTAATGAACAGTTTATAAATAAATTAACAACCAATTAATTTAAAATTCCAAAGAATGAATTACTTTTTTTTAACGATTTAATTAACATGTGGAATTAAAATATTGTGAAAAATTGATAAAATACGATAAATGAAAAAGTTGTTCGGAAAAAAATTCTTTTGAAGATAAAAGAGATTAAAATTATTGAATTTAATTAATTAAGAACAACGTTACATTGTTGAGGACTATAATATTTAATTATTTGTCAATATTGATTGAATTTTATCGCAATGAAAAGAAACCTGAAAATTGAATAGGTACTTAAAATCAATTTAAAAGTTGTATTTTTCATGTTTTATTGATGTCTGCAAAAGTAGTAGATAAAAAAATAAAATTTGTCGCGACGAATTGAAATGAATTTTTATCAAATCTCAAATTATTTTCTCAACTTTAACCCTAACAAAACAAAACAATGTAAAATAAATCACGAAAATATTGTTCATAAAAGTTTTTTAATTAAATATTAACAAAATACATTTTTCCATGACAAATTTTATTTGAAAAATTTATTGCTTTTTTGAATTTTTTTTGAGAATATCTTATAATATTTTTCATTTAATTTTGTTCATATATTTCACGCATTTAATTATCTTTATTGATTTTACTAATTTTGATTAAAATGTTAATTTTAATAGTTGTTAATATTATTAGATATTATTTTTATTAAATATTAATTTTATTAACATTAATTGTATCACTTATTAATTTTATTAATTTTATTAATTTATTCAATAAATTGCTTATTAGTATAATTTAGAGGATAACAACAAAACGGACAAAAAATTGTGTACTTGATATTTTTTATAGTTGACAATTTAATAAACAAAGGACAAAAATGGGAATAATAAATTACTGTTCAAGTGAAACGGAGGTTGAAAATGATAATTGTAGTAAAAATGGTGAACAAACAACAACAACAACAACAACAACAAAAACAACATTCAAGAGTTATTATTGGACGCAATTAATTTCCGGACTGAGCAGTAAGTATTTTAATTAAACACAATTCATTATTTAACTTAGCATTTCAAAAAAATTTTGGAAAATTTTTATTTTCATAAAACTTAATTAAAATCGAAGCTTAGTTTAAGGAAAAATAAAAATAATAATCAAATTTTCAGAGAATATTGCAATATTCAATTCAGAAAAATTCTCGTAATTTTTAAGAGTAAATTTTAAATAAATTTCTTTAAGAATATTCCTAAGAATATTTCAAAAAGTTTTAAGGAAATATTTTGTGCGAAAACTTTTAAGAATTTTTCTGCAATATTTTTAGGGAATATTTGCAAAAATTTTTTAGAAATTTTCTTTAATATTTTAAAGAAACATTCCATTAATTTTAAAGAAATAATGGTGTAATAATTTTTTGATATTTCAAGTAAATATTGTTTGCAATGAAGAAATTACTTTTTCGCTAAAAATATAAACAAATATTTCTGAAAATTTAGTACTTAATTCAAATTTTATAAAAAATTTTAAAAAATAATTAATTAGTTAAAAAATATTTTTGAAAACAAATTGTAAAAATATTCCTGATTTAAAAATAGAATATTTCTTAAAAGTATTTCAAAAAGAGAAGAATTGAAACATTCTTCAAATATATTTCATAATTACAATTACAATAATATTGAAACTACTAAAAATTCGAAATAAATTACTTTATTAAAATAACTATTTCCTAAATCTCAATTTTAATTAATTTTTGTCAAAATTACATTTGTAAGTATTGAAAATATTTGAATTTCAGTGAAAAAATTTTTTTTTTATTTAAGATAATTGAATATTGGCAAAGATTTTCCAAAAACTTTTGGAAATAAATAATTTTTTCGAGGAATTCATTACAAATTTTATTATAAATTATCGAAATCCTCCGATGAATGGTATTATTTATGAAAATAATTGAATTCTTTCAACGAATTTAATTGAATTTTGAAAAATAATTGAATTTCTATGAAAATATATATTATTTTAAAAAAGAATTGAATTTTTGAAAAGGACTTTAAAACAATTGTAAATAGTTGAATTTTTTGAATGATTTTCTGAAAATTTAAAAGAATAATAATTAAATTATAATTCAATTTGTTTAAATAATCTAATTAAAATTATATAAAAAATAATTTAATTCTTGAGACAAATTTTATTATAATTATATGAAAATACTTTATTTCTTGTAAACAAATTTATTACAATTTCAGAAAACAATTAATATCTTTTAATGAATTTTCCTCGACAAAAAATTAGATTTAAAAAAAATTTAATTTTTTTTAAATTTTATTATTCACCATATCACTTCAATTTTTGAGAATAATTTTATTAATTTTCTTTAAATAATTGAATTGTTCCAAAAAGATATTAAAAAATTTTTTTTTATTTGTCTCTAAGAAGAATATTTTATTCAAATTGTTAAGAATAATTTTTCTATTTCAACTATTAGGAGATTTAAAATAGATATTAAAAATATTTAAAGTAGATTTAAAATAAAAGAAAAGTATATTTTGGTAAAAAAAATTTTAGTAAAATAAAAGTCTTTAAGTTTTAGGCGGAATGTTTTAGAAAAAAAATAATTTTCTTATTCTTGTTCTTAAAAATTCAAAATTTTGATTACTTCTTTAAAAATCAATTTCAGAAAAACTTCAACGTTTTCTAAAATTATTTTTTTTTTTATTATCAATTTTGAATTGTTAATAATGAAAGTAAAAAATTTCCTTTTTTTTAAACTTACCACCTAAAACTTAAAGACTTATTTTTTCCAAAATGTTAATTTTTCAATAGCATTTTGCATGAAAAATCAAATAATTATTGTATTTATATTATTTATGTAAAACGATATTTAAAAAATATTGATACTCTTGCTATTAAAAATTCAAAATTAGTACTTTAAAAAAAAATTAATTTTAGAAAACCTTGTTGGCCAATTTCGACGATTCAACCGGCATTAATTTTTGTCTTGAATCTAACTTACGAATAAAAATGATTTTATTCAAAGACATTGAAGTTTTTCTGAAATTAATTTTTAAAAAAGTAATAAAAATAAATTATAAATTTATTAAAATTAATTTATTACGCATTTATTATATAAATTTTATAAATTTATTAAAATTAATTTATTAAGCATTTATTATATAAATTTTATAAATTTATTAAAATTAATTTATTAAGCATTTATTAAAAGCATTGATCAGAATGCCTTTATATTGTGATTTTTCATGTTAAATGTTAGTAACGGGAGTAAAAATGTTCTTTATAAATTTATTAAAATTAATTTATTAAGCATTTATTAAAAGCATTGATCAGAATGCCTTTATTTTGTGATTTTTCATGTTAAATGCTGCAGGAAAGATAACATTTTGAAAACAATAAAAATCTTCAAGTTTTAGATGGCACGTGTCAGGAATTCTTACTCAGTAGTAAATAAAAATGTTTTAGTTGCGGAGTGCTAAGATTTCTATATTAATTTTTCCGTATTAATACCAATGGAAAATAACATCACTAAAAATTATTAAAACAAAATATTAAAATGTGTATCTTCTCACTTTTTTTCTCAGTCTACTTCCTCTGCATAAATCACGGTGTAAATTCCGCCTGGACATCGCCAGCTCTTCCCTATCTTTCAAATAGAACTGACGGCACTCCAATAAGCAACGAACAAGGAGCATGGATAGCATCAATTCCCTCATTTGGTATAATGTTCGGCACACTAATTTGTCCACCAATTCTGGATCAACTCGGTCGAAAGCAAACAACATTCATCTCAATAATTCCCGCACTCGCCTCATGGCTGATGATAATATTCACGAAAAACTACATCGTCCTCTACGTGGCAAGATTCATCAATGGCGTTGGCTCCGGAATAACGTATTCAGCAGCAACACTCTATTTCGCCGAAATAGCGACAAAAAACATCCGCGGCATAATGATAACAACAATTAATGTCTGCAGTAATTTTGGAACACTTCTCATAGTCACAATTGGCGCATTCCTCAATTATGAAACAATGAATATTGCCATGACCTTTCTACCATTGCTTGCGCTGTTCACAATTCCCTTAATGCTCGAAACACCATATTTCCTCTTGATGATGGAAAAAGATAAGAGTGCATTAAAAATACTGTTAAAATTACGTGGCGCCAATGATAATTCAAACGAGGAGGTGCATTTGGAATTAGAAAGAATGAAATTGTCCGTTGATGAAAGTAGAACAATTGTCAAGTCATCATTTAGGGAATTATTTGACATTGGTAATCGAAGGGGTTTGGTGATTTTATTATTTTCCACAGCAGCAATGTATCTGTCGGGTATTTCTGTTTTTGAAGCTTACGCTGAGGAAATTTTCACCTACAGTCATTTTCCCCTAAAAGCAAAATATTCCACGATTGTTCTCGGTTGGGTGAGAATTGTCTCTGGCCTATTGTCAACATTATTCATTGATCGTGGACGTAAATTGATGTTTTTAATTTCCGGTACATTGTCATCGTTTGCACTGACATCGGTAGGATTTTTCTATTTTATTGATTCAAAAACTGATTTTGACACAACATCATTGACGTGGATACCATTAATTGGACTTGTTTTGTACTTAGTTTTCGCCAATCTTGGATTAGTGACGATACCATCGATATTTATGGGCGAATTGTTTACAATTAAGGTGAAGGGTAAAGCTGTTGCGATTGGTATCATTTACTCGGCATTCTTCATGTTTATTTCGAAATTTTGGTTTCAAAAATTAAAAACTGACTTTGGTATTCATGTGCCGTTTGCTATTTTTGCGGTATGTTGTCTTTTCTTTACGTTCATTGTGTTTTGGATAACGCCCGAGACGTCGGGTAAAAATCTCGAGGAGGTGCAACATATTTTGAAGCAAGCGGCACAAAAGAAGAAGAAGAAGAAAAAAGTGATTTTGGAAAATTGGGAACTCGCCAGTACATCAAAGTAGAAATAAAGTTTTCTAACATCTGAATATTTATTTCGAAACACTGATAGGAAATAAAGGGGGAGAAAATACTTGTTTTCAAATTATAGTGCAGGTGTTTTTTTTAACAAAAGATTTTTCTTTAATATACATAAAAGTAATAATTTAGGTGAAATTTACAAAAAAAAATGCAAAAAGATTGAAATTAATAGTTAAAAGTGTGTTTTTAGAAGAAATTTTATGTTTCGGCCTCCAATAACTGGAGGGGGTTACTAAGAAGCCGATCTCGTGAACTTCGGGTGGCTTCGACGCTTTCCGCCACCAATCGTCTCAGTGCCGGCTCTAAAATAATGCGCACCTGCGCCAATATAGATGAATAATTTAAAATCTTTCTTTTCTTCTCAACTAATTCTTCTCGAAAGAAAAATTTAACAAAACTCTGAAAATAATACAGAAAAGTAGAAAATTGGTGAAAAAAAATAAAAATAATGTAGAAAAATAAAAAAAATATATTAAAAAATATAAAAATAGTATAGAAAAATTTAAATGTTATTAATAATAATATAATTTTATTAATAATAATAATAAAAAATGATGTGAAAAATGAATTAAAAAATAACAAAAATGTACAAAAATAAAAAAAGTATTAAACATAACAAGAATGTAAACAAATTAAAAAAATTGTTATAATTAAAAACAAATGTATAGGAAAATAAATAGCAAACAATAAATTATAAATAAAAAAAAAATAAATAAATTTAAAAAAATAATATTGATTTGAGAATAAATATAATTGTATTTTTAATTAAAAATTCTATGTTAAAGAAATAAACGACTGGAGGGGGTAAGTATAAACCGAATAACTTGAAATTTCACTAATTTTTCTCTTTCTCGACAAATTCGAATAAAATAGAGTTAAAAATATACTAATAAAAATAACGAAGCATAAAAATAAAAACATAGGTAACAAAAAATAACTAAAATTATGTTTATATGTGAGTGTTTAACGGATGACGACTAACGACTGGAGAGGGGGAAGCAAGAAACCGATCTCGTTCCGTTCGGGCAGCTTCGGCTTTCTCCGCGGCCCATCGTCTCACTGCCGGCTCTATAATATTTCGCACCCGCGCCAACAACAATAAATCTTTTCTAATCTTTCAATTTCTTTTTCTCTTTAAGTTCAGAATTCTCATTAAAATTACAAATCAATTTCGAAATAACTTTCCCCGCACTATAAAATTTGCCACAACAATAAAATTTCCCCGAAAATATTCCTAATTTAACGAACCTTAAACATTTCGAGAACCTCCTCCAAATTCTTCCCCCTCGTCTCCGGAGCAATTACAAAAACAATAATCGTTCCCAAAAGACAAGTGATCGCATAGATCCAAAAACTGACAAAAATCCCCAACCACTCGTTCACCAGTGGTAAAATCATCCTCGCCACAAAGGCAAAGAGGCATTCAATAATTAAGGACACCATTGTCGCGACACCTTTCACTCGAATTGAGAACAATTCCCCCATGTACAAGTAGGGAATCGTCGTCAAACCCATATTACAAAAAAAAGTGAACAGAATCAGAACTAAAAGTGGAATCCAAGTGACCGATGAAAGATCCCTAAGGGTCTTTAGATAGAAGAACAGTCCCAGAATAGTGAGAGTAATTGAGGAGAATACACCGGACAGAAGAAAAGTTGGTCTTCGTCCCCAAATGTCGACAAGTCTCGAAGAAGGTAGACCAGCGAGTATTTGTATTCCGGTCATGATCATAGCGCAATATTCAGGCGCAAGTGGCGTTCCACTGCTGGCGAATAAATCCTGAGCGTACGCCTGAATTGCTAAATAACCCGAAAAGGCGTAAGTGGCCGAAGTCATTAATTTAATAACCAGAGCCTTACGATTCACGGGATCTAGAAATAAATCCGCCAGACTACTCCTCGTCTCATCGTCAATCGATTTTCTCATTCTCTCAATATCGGGCATCACCTCCTCAATGTTCCCAGCGCAGGTCAATTTCATTTTCATTGCAATCGCCTCCTTGTCACGCTTCTTCAAAAGATAGTAATAAGGCGTTTCGAGTGTTAAAGGAAAAAGGCAAATTCCAACCAACGGAATCAGAACTATCACTAGATTCATGTTCCTATAGGACAAAAAAGCCCCAGCGCATGTCATCAGAAAAGCGCCGATATTCACGCACATTTTGTCGAAAGTTAGAAAACTTCCTCTCACATTCTCGTGGACTATTTCGCCAATGTAGAGGGGAAGAAGACCATAAATACCAGCTGAGCCAATGCCGAAAATCGTTCGACCTGTGAGGAGGAGGGAAAAATTTGTTGCCAATTGAATGTTGATCATGGATAAAAGAAGTAAAATTCCATACGTAAGGAGTGTGTATTTACGACCGATGTGGTTGGACAGAAGGGGAAGGAGCAAGTAGCCAATTATTCCCGATAGTGAAACAATGGAAACTAACCATGCTCCCTCAGTGACTGTCAGACGGAATTCGGAATCTTCGCTAGTGAGGTATGGAAGTGCTGGCGATGACCACGTTGAACTTGTTCCATCAGCAATCATTAGAATGTAACCTGGAACAATTTGAAAACAAAAAGATCTTATTGCACTCCAATATTTAGTGTTAATAAGTTATCAGACAGTTTAGTAAACTTTGATGTCATTGTAAAAGAAAATACAGTCTAGCCGAAGCAAACCTGATACAGTGACCAAGCACACCTAAATTAATCAATAGCATAAAACTGATCCAGAAGTATAATAGAACTGGATGGCATTATCATTTCATTCCCAACTGGAAGAGACTGTATAAAAGGTGTCACCCCAGGTCAAATTCATCAGTTCAGGAATCGCCACCGAGGTAGGTAGTCGTTTACATCCTCCAAATGTCCTCTTCATGTCAGTCCATCAACCGCTACCAAGTTAACTAGTTGTGTACTGTCAACAAGTTTGTTCTTCTTCTCCAGTCCAGAAAATCTCTTCAAGGACCAAGTGCTGCTTTCTTCAAATCGTGTCATCATCATTCAACGAGATAATTTCTGCTATGAGGAACATTTCTAATAATAATAAATACTAAATTACACTACTGCGCATGTCCCAGTAAAATGGTAGACTACTGCGCAGCAATAGATACTAAATTACCCTACTGCGCATGTTCAAGTGTACAGATACACTACTGTTCAGCAATAAATACTAAATTGCACTTCTGCCATATTTATTTTGTTATTAAGTTATTATAATGTATGTAAAATATCTTACGAGGGAGAGGGAGTTAAATTTTCAAAAAAAAATATCTTACGGAAATTATAGATGGTTCCTAATGTTATCTTGTAATTTTGTATAATATGATTGTGCATATAGAATAAACCAGACAGTAGTCGGCCACTCAAGAAAATCTTTTTTATGAATGTTGTTTAAAAATTACAATTAAAATTTTTTGAAAATTTCTTTCACGAGTAATTGTTCCTAATATTCCTACAAAACTAGTATACCAATCATGTTTACAAAAAAAATTTTCTTATTCGTTAAAAAAATTCACAAAAAAAAAGTTAGAATCCAACAGTAGTCGGCCACCTAAAAGCAATATTTTTAATTAACACTGTTTTAAAAGAGCAATTCATATTTTTTTTCGAATTCTTTTATGTGATGTTCTTCCTCACGATCACACAAAACTATCAAACCAATCATGTTCATGAAAAAAAAATTTTTATTCGTCAAAAAAATTAGTAAATAAACAAGTAAGAATCCGACAGTAATCGGCCATTTAAAACGACAGAAATCGGCCACTTTTAAAAACTTTCAAAAACCGTCCAAAAATTTTTGTTTTCTATTACAAAAGTCCCTGCTTTGTAAATATACGTGAAAGAAAAATAAAAAATTAATTTTTATTTTCTTTTGAAACAATTTTATTTTTAAACTATATTCTGTTAAATTTTTATGTCTCAAAACTAAAAGAATTTATCATTTAGCACGAGTATAAAAGTAAGTTTAAAAAAAAAAAAATTTCGCAAAATAGAAAACAGATTTCTTTGGTTTGTGAAGACAATATTAAAAATTTGGTTTGAAGAAAAAGTGAAAATGAATATCTTTTTGATGAATTCGCTTTTATTTCTCACTTGTATTTTTCCTGCGGTAAGTACATTGTATATCAATCAATATTCAAAATTTTATAGTTTTTCGAATATAAAAGTATTCTTTTATATTTAATCTACAGTTGAATTCGATATTTTACCATTATTTTTACGATTTCTTAATAAAAAAGAACCACATAGGAACCCATACAGGTGTTTCTGTTTTTGAAATGTTTAATTCAAATAAGAGCCTTTATTATTTAAATGATTCAAACAAAAATTTTTTTTATAATTAATACTTACAGGTAATTTTACTAAATCAAAATGATGTACAAAAAAATGAGGTCTTAATAAAAAGATTGTTTCTTGATTTTCACGAAGCTATTCCTAAACTGCATAATCGTGATAAATTGAAAATTGCTGACATGAACAGAATGATTACAAATGTCGAAAATAAGAAAGGAATTGAAAAGATTGAAAAAAATGCAAATTTTAAGGAACTAAATGCATTTTTCAAAAAAGTATTGAAAAGAAACACTAAGCCACATAAAATAAGATTAAATAAGGAAGAAATAATGATATGGGTTAGTTAAAGAATTATACCACTGCAAAAATAAAAGATTAGCTTTGCTTTTTGATATTATTTTTCATAGGTCCTTGAAAGTTAGTGTTTTTTTTCATGAAATCAAAACTGATGCAAATTAAAAATTCTGTTTTGTAATAAAATATAAGTGATTTTATTAATTATTAATTTTTCTATACACTTTTCTAGGAGAATATTTCTAATAAAGTAGAATCTGTAAGTGTAACATTTTAAAGACATTATTATTTTTAATGAATTTGAAAGTAACTAATAAAAATACTGTATTTTTAAAAAATATCATAATGTCATCCTTATTAAGAATCAAGTATTTATAATATTCATGTAATATAATATCTGTTTACAGCAATTGTCATTTACAGAAATTATTAACAGTATGCAGTACACAAATGCGCAAATGCAACTATTAATAGTTGGAAATATTTTGAAAATGGAACAGTGTTTTCCAAAAGTGAAAAACAGTACTGTGGACTGTAATAGTGCAGTTTGTAAAATTAAAAACAAATCAAAAGTATTTCAAACTCCTATAGTTATTGACAGAGAAAAATTACTTGAATCGAAAAAGGGTTTATTATCATTTTTATCAACTTTCGCAATTTACATGAATGACCCAATAATAAAAAAATGCAATGTAACAGGCACACTAACGGACGAGGGTAAAGCTAAAGTAAAGAAAATAGTAAGATCAAAGTTTTTATTTTATTTTTGAAATCAGAGAAAAAAATAAATTAAATAAATCATTTTCTTCTTATAATTACAGAAAAAATTTATTGATGAATATTTTTATAAGAAATCTCGTTGTTCTTTAATAGCGGCTAAACTAGTTGGTCTTGTTGGTTCAATAACAAGCATAATACTATTATATCAATCAAAGTTAGAAATTTGGTAAAATTTTGTTTCTGCGTGAATTTTGTAACGAGAACAGAATATTGAATATGCCTATTAAAAAACATAAGCTAACACTGTAATAAAAATTTTAAATAAAAAAATCATACAAGCAAAGAAAGTTATTATCAATATTTATAAAAATATTTTACAAGTGCAGAACAAAATGCAACAAAGATAAATTTTAATATCAAAAGCATCGAACATTAAAAAAATTATAAGCTAATCATAAATCATAAAAGTTTTTTCATATTAAATTATCTTTCTCTAGTCATAAAAAATATTTACTTTTGCACGAAAAATGCTCGATGAAAGAATAGAAAAAGAAATGTGAATATCATAAAATAAATTTTACCGAATCTTTACTAAACCCTAAAAAGAACTTAGATCTATAAAAAAAAATTCGTATCTACTCATTGTAAATTTAATCGATATTCATCAAAAACAGAAAGCAAGAAGATTTTTATTATTTTTGCAAAATATTTTCAGAAACTAAAAGAATAAAACTGTTAAATTTACATTTTTTGAAAATAAAATTTATCTTTTAGCACGACTAAGGTGAAATCATATATATTTTTTCGTAAAGATAAAATTAATTTACCTGTCTCTAATACAGAGAATAGAAAAATTGTTTTACTCCTTTTACAAGATTATTCCGCTAATTATCGATGACAAAGAAATTTACTATTTCTTTTATTATTTTTGAAAGATAGAACTTTATTTGTTAAAAATTTTCTTTTACCAAAATCTTTTTCTGCAAATTTCTATTTAATATCAGTTTCATTTAAAAAACAAATTTTTATAAAACAACATAGTTTTATAATAAAACTTTTATTTGCCAAAATTACCATGACGTCGAATTTTTCACTTGCTAGAAAATTTCACTGAACAGAGTATCATTTAAATGAATTTTTAATAGAAATAAAAAATAAGAGATAGATCTCTGTCTTTGTTGAATTTGGATAAATTGCTATTTACTAAACTTTAATTAAACAAAATTTCTATTTAATACCATTTTTATTTGTCAGAATGTTGATTGTTGAAAATAAACTCTTTTTTTATTCTTAGAACTCATTTTTAACTCTTCATTTAACAGTTTATTTACTACATTATTTGTTAACTACATTATAATTAACATAACAATTAATTAATTTGTTAATTAGTTTTATTATTTTCTTTTTTAATTATTATTCTTTTTCGTATTTGCTTGTGTGTAAAGTTAAATTGAACTTTTTGGATGCAAAACTTTTCTGAAATGAAATTTCTTTCTTTCTTTATCGAAAAAGAAATTATGTTTATTTACTGATTTTTTCTATCTTTCTAAAAGCACTCTCAACTCACTAATGCAACTTTTTGTGCTCTCATCTGAACTAGTGATGTTCAAAGTTAAATAAAATGTATTAAAATACATTTTTTTTAGAATTTTTCATTAAAAATAAAAATTAATATAAATGAAAGTTTTATTATAGATATTTCATTGTTTATTATCTGTCGAATAAAGTTTTATTTTAATATTTCTAATGAAATTCGTAGTAAATGGGGCACACGTAGTAATACACACAATCACCCTAAAATTTTTAAAAATATTTACATTTTTTTAGCAATTCCTATAGAATTATATTAAAAATAATTGAAATCCTGCGATAAATTTTATTATTTACAAAAATAATTTGAATTCCTTTATTTACGAAAATAATTGAATTATTATTAAAAAATTTATAAAAATTAAGTTCCCATACAAAAAAATTCAATTTTCTTCTAAAACTGTATTTTTGAAATATACAATAATAACATAAAAAGTTTTTAAATTATACAATCAAATTTTGAAAAAACTACACAAGTTACTTTAAAAAATACATTCGATAATAGAAAGAAATAAAAAATATGATTTTTTTGATAATATAACCTTGTAAATAAACGTGAAAGAAAAATAAAAAATTAATTTTTATTGTCTTTTGAAACAATTTTATTTTTGAATTATATTCTGTTGAATTTTTATGTTTTAAGAATAAAAGAATTTATCGCTTTGCACGAGTATAAATGCAAGTTTCAAAATAAAAATTTTCGAAAAAAAGAAAAATAGTTTTCTTTAGTTTGTGAAGACAATATTTAAATTCGGCTTGAAGAAAAAGTGAAAATGAATATCTTTTTGATGAATTCGCTTTTATTTCTCACTTGTATTTTTCCTGCGGTAAGTACATTGTATATCAATCAATATTCAAAATTTTATAGTTTTTCTAATATGAAAGTATTCTTTTATATTTAATCTACAGTTGAATTCGATATTTTACCATTATTTTTACAATTTCTTAATAAAAAAAGAACCACATAGGAACCCGTACAAGTTTTTCTGTTTTTGAAGTGTTTAATTCAAATAAGAGCCTTTATTATTTAGATGATTCAAACAAAATTTTTTTTTATAATTAATACTTACAGGTAATTTCACTAAATCAAGATGATGTAGAAAAAAATGAGGACTTAATGAAAAGATTGTTTCATGATTTTCACGAAGCTATTCCTAAACTGCATGATGATGATAAATTGAAAATTGCTGACATGTACAGAATGATTACAAATGTCGAAAATAAGAAAGAAAATGAGAATATTGAAAACAATGCAGATTTTAAGGAACTAAATGCATTTTTGAAAAATGTATTGAAAAGAAACACTAAGCCACATAAAATAAGATTAAATAAGGAAGAAATAATTATATGGGTTAGTTAAAGAATTATACCACTGCAAAAATAAAAGATTAGCCTTGCTTTTTGATACTATTTTTCATAGGTCCCTGTAGTTAGTGTTTTTTTCATGAAATCAAAACTGATGCAAAGTTAAAATTCCTAATTTTAGTGTTCACTAATTTCAGGGACGTATAATTATTTATTTTATTAAACTCAATTCTACAGTCACTTATATTTATCACAAGTCTTCTGTTTGGTAATGAAATATAAGTGATTTTATTAATTATTAATTTTTCTATACACTTTTCTAGGAGAATATTTCTAATAAAGTAGAATCTGTAAGTGTAACATTTTAAAGACATTATTATTTTTAATGAATTTGAAAGTAACTAATGAAAATGCTGTATTTTAAAAAAATATCATAATGTCATCCTTATTAAGAATCAAGTATTTATAATATTCATGTAATATAATATCTGTTTACAGCAATTGTCAATTACAGAAATTATTAACAGTATTCGCTACACAGTTGCGCAGGTGCGACTATTAATTGTTGAAAGTCTTTTGAAAATGGAACAGTGTTTTCCAAAAGTGGAAAACAGTACTGTAGACTGTAATAGTGCAGTTTGTAAACTGAAAGAGCAATTAAAAATAATTAGGTCTCGTATAATAAATGAAAAAAGAAAAAATTATTCTATAATGAAAAATGTTGTATTATCATATTTATCAACTCTCGCAAATTATTTGGATGAACCAACAATAAAAGAATGCAAGGTAACAGGCACACTAACAGATGAGGGTAAAACCATCAAGAAAGAAATGGTAAGATCAAAGTTTTTAATTTATTTTAGAAATTAGAAGAGAAAACAAATAGAGCAAAGAAATCAGTATTATACCTAAGAATAAATATAAAATGTGTAATTTTCTTCTTATAATTAAGAATAAATATAAAAAGTGTAATTTTCTTCTTATAATTACAGGAAGAATTAAATGGTGAATATTTTGATAAGAAAACTAGTTGGTCCTATATAACAGCACAAATAGTTGGTTTTGTTGGTTCAGTAACAAGCATGGTACTATTTTTTCTATCAAAGGCAGGAATTTAGTAAAATTTTGTTTCTGCGTGAAATTTGCGTATTCAAAAACAAAATATTTAAAATGCATATTAAAAACATAAACAAACACTGTAATAGAGGGAATGTAATAAAAATTTAAAATAAAAAAATCTTTGTTTTTTCATTTCAAATGTTTATAGAAGTTATTCAAAAGACATATTAGAATTCACCTCGGATTTGCTTCGAATTTATGGAAAAATATAATTTAACAAAATGTTTAAAATTTTCAAATCATTAAATTTTTGTCATATTCAAATATCTTTCTCTAGTCATAAAAATGTTGATTTCTAAGTTCTACACGAAAAATGCAAGATAAAAAAATGTGAAAATCATAAAATAAATTGTACACAATCTATTTACTAAGCCTTGAATATAACATAGATCTATAAAAAAAAATTCATGTCATTTTATCGTATATTTAATGGATATTATCATTAGAAACTGAAAACAGAATGATTTTTATAATTTTGCAAAATATTTTCAATTATGTCGAATTTTTTATTTGCTAGAAAATTTCACCAAACAGAATGTCATTTAGAAAAATTTTTAATAAAAAAATTTAAAAAAAAATTTTTTAAATAAAAAAAAGATACAATTCTCTCTTTGACGAATTTGGTTAAATTTCGGCTTACTAAACTTTAATTGAACAAAATTTCTGTTTAATATAATTTTTATTTGTCAGAATTTTCTGACAAATCATCATCCAAATCAAGATTAGTTTTATGATTTTTTTAAAACATTATTTTATTTTTATCAGCAAAAAAAACTTATTTCATCTTACCACTAAGAACACTAACAAATTGTTGACAATAAACTCTTCTTTGATTCTTGGAACTCATTTTTCAGTCTTCATTTAACAGTTCATTTACTACATTATTTGTTAACTATAACATAATTAACTATTATGATATTATTTTCTTTTTTTAATTATTCTTTTCCGTATTTGCTTGTGTGTAAAGTTAAATTGAACTTTTTGGATGCAAAACTTTTCTGAAATTAAATTTCTTTCCTTCTTTATCGAAAAAGAAATGATATTTGTTCACTGATAATTTTTTATCGCATTATTGCATTAAAAGCGTAATTATCGTGCTTAAAAAAATATTTTAGTGCATAAAGTTTAATATTTCTTGGAAAATTTAAAAGAATAAAAAAATTTCCTTATAATCTGACAAAAATTCGAGAGGAACGCAGAATTGTAAGAAGAATATTTTAATTGTAATTACATGAAATATAATTAAAATTATACGTAGCAATTTATAGAATACTTTACCTATTTTTTTTTTTATTTTTGAAATTTGATTTTTTTAAGAAGAAGAAGAGTATTTTATTCAATTTTACTTAACGAGTGAGAGAAAAAAAATTAGTACAAAATGATATAGATTAGAAATAATTGTAATTATTTGTTGAACTAAACATTTTAGGAAAAGAAACAAACGGTTGGAGGGGGTAAGCGACGAGCCGATCTCGTTCCCTTCGGGGAGCTTCGACACTTTTCGGCTCTTGTCGTGTCAGTGCCGGCACAATGACAACGGGTACCCCGACAAATTTGAAGAGTTAATTTCTTTAATTTCATTTGTAACATTTTGTAATGTTTTCTTTTAGAAAAGAATAAAGTGAATTGTTGAATTAATAATAGTGTTAGGCCATCCGTAACTAATGATAATTAATAATGTTAATAACAACCAGGAAATAATGTATCTCATTCCCTTCGGAAAACATCGACAATTTCCGCCTCTAATCGTCTCACTGACGGCTCTAAAATAAGCGGCACCCTCGCAAATAAAAATTTGTTTGTCATTTCTTTTTGTTTTAATATTGTTAAAAAAAATATTACACGCTACATCAGTCGTATGGTTACAATAAACTAACATTAAAATACAATTTAAGTTACCCTTAAAATTACCTTTTTTGCGCCCTTAATCGCAGCAATTCGAGCACTTCCTCTAGATTTTTACCCTTCGTTTCCGGCGCGAGACAAAATACAGTCACCGAACCAATTAAACAGGTAAACGCAAATATCCAAAAACTCACATAAATTCCACACCAATGGCTGACGAGTGGAAAAATCATTTTCGACGAATAGAGAAATATCGCCTCCATTATTAGTGAAACCATTGTGGCGACACCTTTCACCTTCACCGAAAACAATTCCCCCATATACAAATAGGGAATAGTTGTCAATCCAATATTACAAGAGAACGTGAACGAGAGCATTCCAATTAATGGCAACCAACTCACAGACGAAACATCACTACTCGCATTTGATTTCAAATAAAAATACAAACCAACGCTACTCAACGATAATGAGGACATAATGCCGGACAATAAAAAAGTCGGCCTCCTCCCCCAAAAATCAACAATCTGTGCCGATGGCAATGCGGCGAGTATTTGCGCACCAGTCATAATCATCGCGGCAAATTGCGCCGGAATTTTCGAACCCGAGTGACTAAAAATATCCTGCGCATACGCCTGTATTGCCATATAACCCGAGAATGAATAAGTCGCCGACGTTAATATCTTCAATAGCAAAGCCCAACGGCAACCGGAATCGGCAAACAATTCCCCAATGCTACTCTTTTCCGACTCCTTCCCCTCGTCAATGGACTTTTTCATTCTCTCAATGTCCCTCATCACTAAATCAACATCGTCCGTTTCCATGATTTTCATTCGCGTGTCAATAGCCTCTTGATATTTTTCCCTCAGTAAATAGTAATACGGCGTTTCGGATGTGACGGGAAACATTGCAATTCCCAATAGCGGTATGAATATCATGAGGAGATTCATGTTGTCGTAGGACAATAGTGCACCGGCTGTTGTCATGAGGAATGCGCCAATATTCACTGCCATCTTGTCGAATGTGAGAAAACGTCCGCGCAATTTTTCGTGGGCAATTTCGCCAATGTAGAGTGTGAGAATGCTGTAGACGCCACAATTGCCAGTGCCCAGGATCATACGACCAATGAGAAGGGTTGTATAGTCATTGGCCGATTTTATGACAATCATTGCGAGGAGTGTGATTAGGCCGAATGTGAGAATGGTGAATTTGCGGCCAATTCGATTTGCCAGTGTGCCACATAGTAGATAGCCGATTATTCCGGTGGGATTGCCAATTGAGACGAGCCATGCTCCTTGGGTGATGGTGATTTGGAATTCTGATTCTTTGCTTGTTAGGTATGGTAATGAGGGCGAGGCCCATGTTGTTCCTGTACCCACTGCTGCCATCAGGAAGTAACCTTTTTGGAGTGATAAATAATATTTTTGATTTTATTCTAACCAGAGAGTGGGGATTTTGTTTTTTATTTTAGCGGATAGAAGAAGCAGAAGATTTGCTTGTGTATTTATTACATTATTTTTAGCAGCAAATGATAATTGTACGTCTACTGCTTTATTTTTATTAACAAATGTTGATGATAAAGTATGTTGATTATTTTTACTACCAAAAGATAATTGTACATCTACTGCTTTATTTTTATTAACAAATATTGTTGATAAAGTATTTTTATTATTTTTACTACCACAAGATAATTGTACATCTACTGCTTTATTTTTATTACCAAATATTGATGATAAAGTATTTTTATTATTTTTACTACCAAAAGATAATTGTACATCTACTGCTTTATTTTTATTACCAAATGTGACGCGATCTGAAGAAAGGGACCTTAGAAGCAAAAAATTGTAGGTTATGTTTGCAATTTTTGAAATGAGAATACAAAAGAATGATCAACTGTCAATGAGAATCAAAAATGTTTAAGTTTTTATTACAACTGAAATATTTAATAAACAATGATTGTAATTTTCAAAAAGTAAAAAGAAACTTTTAATCAACAGAAAAATAAGACTCACATAACCTTAAAGTGATTTGCTTCTAAGGTCCCTTTCTTCAGATCGCGTCACAAATGTTGATGATAAAGTACTTTTATGATTTTTACTACCAAAAGATAATTGTACATCTACTGCTTTATTTTTATTACCAAATTTATTTGCTATTTTTATTATTTTTACTAGCAAAAAATAATCGTACATCTACTGCTTTATTTTAATTAGCAAATTTTGACGAAACAAAAAATCATTTTTGACACTTTACAAACCTGACAATAATTCTATACCATATTTTTTATTTCTCTGTGAATTGTTTCCTGATTTTCATCAGAAATATTTACTTCTTTCCGTTCTTTCTTATTCTGCTAATAAATTGTTGATAATCGAGCAAAGATTTTTATTATTCATGAAAGAATTTTAAATATTTAGCAACAAAAAAAATTTAATTCCTAATTGAATAGAAATTTTTATTATTCAACAAAAGGAATTAAATTCTTACAAAGATTTTTACAAAAACTGTTTTAAATAATTGAATTATATTTGGAAATTTGATTTTTAAAAAATCGACAATTTATGAAAATAATTGAATTCTTGTGAACTATTTTATTAAAATTCTTTTAAATAAAATTTTCATGCAAAAAAAATACTTTCAAAAGTAATTTAATTTTTATGAAGAACTTTATAACTTTCGAAAATAATTGAATTTTTAATATGAATTTCTCAAAATAATTCAATTCTTCAGTATTTTGTTATTCATCTTTAATAAGTGAATTTAATTAAAATCTAAATGAATAATTAAAAACAATCAAAAAATGCGTAATTCTTAATTGAATTCTATTTTGAAATTTGATGAAAATAGTCGACATTGAAATTTATAGAATAGAAAAATTTTTGTTAAAATAATTAAATTTTACAATAAAAGTCTATATTAACATTTTTTGACAATAATTAAATGTCTATTTAGCATTTCGTAAATTTTTTTTTTGAAAATAATGAAATTCCTGAAATGTATTCTATAGTTTATGATAATAATTGAATTCTTGTGAATAATTTTATTAACATTTTTTTAAATAATTGAATTTTCATGAAAAAATGTTATTACTTTCAAAAATATTTGAATTTTTATGAAGAAATTTATTACTTTCAAAAATAATTGAATTTTCATGAAGAAATTTATTACTTTCAAAAAGAATTGAATTTTTATTAATAATGTCTCAAAATAATTAAATTTTCCAGAATAATTTTCTTATTTATCTTTAATAATTAAATTCTTTCGACGAATTATTTATCTATATAATTGAATTTTAGGAAAAGACTTTAATTAAAATCTAAATGAATAATTGAAATATTTCAACAAAAAAAAAATTTTAACAAAATTGTATTTAAAATAGTTGCTTTCTTTAAAATAATTTCATTAAAATATTTTTAAAAATTTTAATTCCGATGAAAAATTCTGATATTTTTGTAAATAATTAAATTCGTCTAAAGAATTTAAAAAAAACATTTTTTTAAATACTTGATTTTTTCGAGGAATTGAAATCAAATTTTTAAGAATAGTTACATAATTTTTTGACCAATTCCTGTCAAATTGTATTAAAAATAATTGAATTCCTGAGAAGAATTTTATCACTTATGAATATAATTTGATTATTACGAAAAATTTTATAAAGTAATTGAATTTTTGTGAAGAATTGTCTAAAAGTTTTGTTAAATAATTGATTTTTTTAACATGCTAGTCTAAATTACTTTAATTCCTGTGAAAATTTTATTATTTACGAAAATAATTGAATAGTTTCAAAGAATTTTATTATTTACGAAAATAATTGAATAGTTGCAAAGAATTTTCTTAAAATTTTCAAAAATAATTGAATTCTTTATAAGAATTTTTGTAAACATTAATTTAAATAATTAATTTGTTCTAAATACAATAAATATCATGGAAATTTTATTTTAAATGATTGAATTCTTATGAAAAATTCTTTATTTTTAAGAACAATTGAATTTTTCGATTAATTAATTTATAAATTTTAAAATAGTAGGTATTAAAAATAATTGAGTAGAAAACAATTTCTTGTTACTTTTATCAAAACCTACCACTTAATATGCTCATAAATTGTTTCCAAAAAGGTGGTTTCACCTCCTCCTCCTCCTTCTCCTCAATTTTCGTTTTTTCATTTTCAACTCCTTTTGCATCAAAATTAAAAGTGCCAGTTTCGAAAAATGACTTCATGTTTCTCCAAGAACTCTGTCACTTTTTTTCAAATCTAAAGAAAATATTTTACACAACAAATATTAAGAATTCACTAAAATCGGTAAAATCATCAAATTACTACGTTATTACAAAGTTAATCATAGCAAAAAAAAAGTAATAGCTGTGAAAACAAATTATTTACTATACTTACGATAATTTTTCACGAAACGTAAAAGAGATTTTCAATATTTCAATAAAGACAAAAATAGACCAAAAATCACGAAAAATTAATCAACTATTAATTAATTTTATTCGATTCAATTTCCACATATTTTGCGAATAGATAAAATTTTCTCCTTCAGTTGCAAAATGTGATATATTTGTCATTTAATTTTTCTTTTCGAAATTAATTAATCAACTATGTCGAAACAAGACTAACGGACTTTTTCTTTTTTCTTATTTTATTCAATATTAATTTTAACAACAAAGTCATTTTCTGATTGTTATCGCAGATTAGTGATTGAAGGAGTATTAACTTTCACATATTTTTGATGATTGATTTCCAAATTGCAATTTTTCATTATCGAAAGAGAGAAAATGAGAGGTCAATAAAATTTTATTAAAACATTTCATATATATGCTAATTGAAGATTATTTACAATAAACATAGCACGTGTAAAAATTTTATCTTCATAATTGATTGTTTCACTGTCTACAAAATTGATAATAAAAAACGTTACTAATTACATTTTTTTTAAATTAAATCGTAGGAAATTATTAATATTAAAATTAATTAATTATTATTTATTTACTTAATTATATATGGAACTAGGCCCTTTCGAACTTTATTTTAATTGGTTCTTAATAATTATAATTATTAATCATTATTATTATTATTATTGTTGTTGATTATTAATTGTTAGTTACTATTTTTTTAGTAATTATTATTATTATTATTATTATTATTATTATTATTATTATTATTATTGCTAATTATTATTTTTTAGTAATTATTAATTGTTATTCTTATTATTTTTTTTGTAATTATTAATTATTATTCCTATTTATTTAGCTATTGTTCTAATTATGTTCAATAGTAATTTCGAAAAAAATGTAATAAAAGAAAATTGTTTCAGTTCTAAATTCATCAATTTAAAAAATTGTCTCTCGTGGAAAAAAGGAGAAAGTAATTTTTTGTTTAATAAATAAAAAACAACTGGGTCAATTACTATCTTCCAAATGTCTTTGAATAGTTTATTAAATTTCAAATCACTGAAATATTTATTTTTGCCATTTTTTTTTTTTTTTTGTAAACTATTATAAAATGTGAGTTATAATTAATTTGCGAAGGTTATTAAAACAGAAAAAAATGATAATCTCTCCTCATGCTTCTTGAGCTTATAATGGGGATTACAAAAGAAAACGAAATTTATATTATTCTCGCAGATGAAACGTAATTCGAGAGATGTAGATCAGTAGATCACGACATGTTTTTATTATCTTTTATTATACATAGCACTGTGAGAACTTGACTTCAAGGCGTCCTCTCATTAATAAATTTTTCATTTTTTAATTAATCATGAACTTTGGAATTTTTTTTTCCTTCCACCTCATCATAACTATGTAGTCGAAAGAGGAGATAGAAGATCTTCGATATTCTTTGCAAAGTGAACCTGTATGTTAATTTTTGTATTCACATTTTCCACTGATTCACGTAATTACACTTTATTTACTTTTCTTTTTTTTGTAATTACTTTTGTTATACAGTTTTTTTTAGTTTTCGAATAAAAAGTTAATAGAAATTTATTTTGTTTTCGAAACGAAAGAAACTACTTTTTGATCCATTTGAAAACTATTTATTAAAGAACTTGCCCTCTTCGATGGGAGAGAAATCGATGAAAAATCGAGCATCGCAATTGTATGGCCTCGGATCGAAAAGGTTAAATGTATAGAAGAATATTTTGCATCACACTTGTGTATATAAATTTAACCTCAGGATATTTGCTGCACCTTTAAAAAAAACAAAAAAAAAATTCAAAATATCGATCCATTTCAACTTAAAAGGCGACTCGCATTTCTTTGTAATAATAAGTTTTGCTATTTTTTGTTGTTACAAACATTAGCGATCGCAATGATGATTATTTACTGCTAAAATTATTTTAGTTTGAAAAACTGTCAGCAATTAGAAGTATCATCAATAAATATTGTGAATTTTATCTTTCTAAAATTTGAACCCTAAAAATTTTTTGAAAATTTAAAATTTAACTTCCAACGATTTAAATAATTTGGGATTTTAACTCTCAATATTTTAATAACAAAAAAAAATTGTGAGTGTTGTAAATTATAACTAACGGCAATTTTAACAATAAAAATTTGGAGCAATTGCGAATTGTAGCAATTTTTAATTTCGGCTTTTAGAAATTTTAAGAACAGAAAAATTGTAACTAGTGGAAATTATAACTTTCAGAAATGTAAATTTTTGAAAATTAAAATTTATTATGATGCAACAATAATGATGAGGATTACAATAAAAATAATAATGGTTATGATTAAAATGATGTTGATGAGAATGATGATGGTGATAAAGATGATGATTATGACCAAAATGATAATGATGTTGTAGTTAGTTATAATGTTAATGATGATGATTAAAATGGTAATGATAATAGTAATAATTTTTATAATTAAAAAGATGATGATAAGAATGATGATTATGTTGAAAGTGTTAATAATGTTATAGTAAATTTCTGATGTTAATGATGATGATTATAATAAAAATGATAATGATGCAAATGAAGATGATTATGAACAAAAATTATAATAATGTTGTAGTTGATTATAATGTTAATGACGATGATGATACTGATAATAATGTTTGTGATTAAAATGATAATGTAAATGATGATGATTATAGTGAAAATGATAATGATAATAATGTTTATAATTAAAATAATGATTATAACGAAAGTATTAATAATGTTGTAGATCATTTATGATGTTAAAAATATTGATTATAATAAAAAAAATAATTATGTCCATAAAGATGATTATGACAAAAATTGTAATAATGTTGTAGTTGATTATGAGGTTAATGATGATGATTATAATAAAAAAGATAATGATGAAAGTAAAGATGATTATGACAAAAATTATAGTAATGTTGTAGTTAATTATGATGTTAATAATGATGAAGAGGATTATGACAAAAATGATAATAATATTGTAGTCGATTAATGATATTAATGCTGCTTATATTGATAATGACTAAAATGATAATAGTGATAAGAATAATGATTATGATGAAAATGATGTTGATAATGACATAAAAGAATAATAATGTTGTAGTGGATTATGATAATAATTACAATGTAAATTATAATAATGTTGCAGTTGATAATAATGTTAATGTTGATGATTATAATGAAAATGGTAATGATAATAATGTTTATGATTACAATGATGAGGATGATGATTATGACCAAAATGATAATGATGTTGTAGTTAATTATAATGTTAATGATGATGATTATAATGAAAGTGATGATGATTATAATGAAAGTAAATGATAATAATGTTTATGATAAGAATGATAATGGTGATAAAAATGATGATTACGATGCAAATAAAGTTGATAATAACAAAAATAATAATAATGTTGTAGCCGATGATGATGTTAATGATGATGATTGCAAGGAAAATAATAGTGATAACAATGATTACGATTAAAATTATGATGCTGACAAGGATGATGATTACGACCCAATAATGATGATAACAATCACGATTAAGTACAAATATGATGATTATGATGAAAACGAAATTAATGATGATGACGGAAAGATGATAATATAAATTATGAAAGCTGTAAATATAATGAAATCGCGGGGAAGAGAATGATTGATATATCACCACCACAAATCCGTAGGAGTATATGAGAGTACAATAGACTGGTGAAAAGTGTCATCAACTTTTTTTCTCATTTAATATCTCCCTCTCTCTCTTTCTCTCTCTTTCAATATATAGGAGATGCTTCATGAAGGGCTTAACCTTGGATTATTGCAAAAGTGGGTGGACAATAATAATTGGAGAATTTTTCTTAGGCGTGGCTTTTACGATGCTCGACTCGAGCGCAACGAAGATGCTATAAAAGCAAGTCTCACCGATTGTCGAAGCGCACTCACATTACGAAAACGGTTCGTCGTCGGTGGTTGTCTTTCGATTACGGCCATGGAACTCATCGTAAGTGCGCCAATCTTTACGAGCAAAAATAAAAAAAAAAAAAA
This sequence comes from Leptopilina myrica (nomen nudum), assembly GCA_032872475.1. Classification (NCBI taxonomy): domain Eukaryota; kingdom Metazoa; phylum Arthropoda; class Insecta; order Hymenoptera; family Figitidae; genus Leptopilina; species Leptopilina myrica (nomen nudum). Next base: position 3,545,921 of record CM065465.1, on the reverse strand, counting down.
AAAAATTAAGAAAAACAAAAAAGAAAACATTGGGAAAAATTGTTTCACTTTACGTTCAATGACCTCGAGAATGGAGGAGAGTTCAATGCGCGAATATTATAAGTGTGTCTTCGAATAAGAACAAATAGAATTAAAAGCGGAAAAATAGATTACCAAAAAAAAAAAAAAAACAATAACAACAAAAATAAAAAACCAAGAAAAATAATAATAGGAAAATAAAATTAAAAAAGGAAATGAAAAACGATAAAACAAAAAAATAAAAAACAAAATAAAAATATAAACACAAAAAAAATTAAAATCAAAACAAAGAAATTAAAATTAAAACAAAAAAAAATAAAAAATAAAAAGCGTAATAAAGAAGCAAAATCAAGATTTAAAGAAAAAAATAAATAAAAATTAGAAACTGGAAATAAAATAAAAATTTAAACATTGAAAATGATAATGTAAAATAAAATAAAGATTTAAACAAGGAAACAAAATAAATAACTAAATAATGACCAGAAAAACATAATAACAAAATAAAAAGAAAAAAAAACAAATAACACAAACAAATAAAAACAAATAATACAAACAAATACAAACAAATAACACAAACAAATAAAAGCAAATAACAAATAAACAAATAACAAAAAAATCAATAAATAACAAATAAACAAATAACGAGAAAAAAGCATACATAATAAAAGTCAAAACAAAAAACGTTAAACATTAAAGATACTAAGAAAAAAACGGAATCCAAATAAAAAACTAAACAAAAAATTATAGTACAAAATAAAAAAAACAAAATAAAAACCAAAAAAAATCTAAACAAAAAACCAAAAAGAAAATCAAAATCTAAAAGGCAGAATAAAAAACTAAACAAAATCCAAGAAATGAAAATATAGTGCAGTAAGAAAATAAAATTTAAGAAGAACAAAATTTCGAACAATAACAAAATTTAACGTAAACTTGAATCGAATAAAATCTTATGGCACGTGGAAATATTTTGTGAACAATATTTTTTCATCAATTTACAATAACAATAATTATCGCAATGGACAATAATTTTCCTTTCGCAAGAAATAATTTATAAATGAACAATAAAAAAAACTTTTTCCGCATGTAAAAGACGATCGTTGTGTTTGTGACTTCAGTGATTTTTATCTTCAATTAAAAATATTATTTATCTTATACAAAACACCAACGTGAAAAAATCAAACTGTGAAACTTGTGATACAAAGTTTATTAAACAACAAAATATTGAAGCAAAATAAACTCGAGTGAATTTTGAGGAAAAAGAAAATTCGGAAAATTGAAACAAAATTGACTTTCTCTAATGAAAAAAAAAAAATTCTTGCTTTTTGAAGTAACGAGTAGAAAAATTTAGACATTTTGCATCATCATGTTTTTTTCTATTCATCGATTAGAGTAGAATTCATTGTTGTGAATAAATTAATAAATAAGTTTTTAATAAATTAACTCTTCATAAATAAGTAGTAATTATTTGTTTATTCCTTTGAGCGTTCAAATATTAACATTTTTATTCATTCAATTAATTATTTAACATTTTATAAATTATAAAACAACTGTTAATTAATATTTCACGCTAATGGATGTAATGGAGTATTAAAAGGTTTCGAGTAGTTTGAAAAATAATTAACAATTATTTTATATTGTAAAATAATTGTTCACTAGTTGTAATTTGTAGCTAAATAATAAATCATCGCAAAATCATGTATTTCATTTTGTGTTAATAAAATGTATCTCTAATAATATTGTTGTAATTAATTATTAATATCACTCACACCTTATTAGTTTTTTCCATCCTTTTTCTGCACACTTTTCACATTTAGTACTTAATAGTAAATAATAATAATAATAATAATAATAATAATAATAATAATTTAAAGTTAAATTTAAATTAATTATTTAAATTTAACTTTAAATTATTATTATTATTATTATTATTATTATTATTATTATTATTGTAACAAAATTTTTTTGTGCCAATTAGAATACAATATTAACAAATAAACACTGATAATAGAAACAATAATCGCGAAGAAAAAAAAATTGCCTCCTTCGAAAGCCATTTCACTGAATGAAAATAAAATTCCCTTTTTATTATACATTAAACATAATATTATACACGATTTACGCTCATTTTGCTCTCACACATTCGCCAACTGTTGACTATTTTTATTTTTATATTTGAAAGGGAAATTCACGATGCAAAAATATTACACCATGTGTGTGAAAATTTTCACGCTAGATAAAAGAAGCTTAAACTTTCATAACATATGTATATATGAATGAAAATAAAAAATAAAAATAAAAATAAAAAAAAAATATATATATATATACATCCGGTAAATAATAAATACCTACGAGAAAAGAGAAAAGAGAGAGAAAGAGAGATGACATGACGCCTCTGCTTTTATTCTAGACTCAATGAACAAGTTCACGGTCGTAATTCTCACACATTCGTTCAATGACTCTTCACACACAATGTATGCACATATAAACAAGTATCTCTACTAAATAAATATATATAGGAAAATTTTTTATGTCGTAAACTTGAATTTATTGCTAAAAAAAAACAAAGATAATAATCTTCCCTTGAAAAAAGAGAAGCTTGTGTCTTTTCATCATAAAACATTCATTTTACTTCTGTTCTGACAATTTAATATAAATTTCAAATTTTTTTTATTCATTTTTTTTCTCTTCTTCTTCTTTCTTGAAAACGAAAGTGAAAATTATATTTTCTATTAAAAAAAAACATTAGAGCTACCATTGTTTGGAACTACTATTATTTAGAACTATTAGCATTTTTTAATAACAATAAGAATTAAAAAATTATGAAATTGGAAAAAATATTTTTCATCAGCTTCATTAGTTGAGAAAGTTAATAAAAAACCTATTAAAATAATGTTTTAAGTACTTCTGATCTATGAAAAAAAGTATAAAAATTTATTACATTGTTTAAATAATTAATTATTGTTATTTTTTTTATAAACTGTACTCAAGACAAGAAATTACAAGTTTCTTATCAATTTTGTGCAATTTTTCATCGGTAAAATATATTTACCGATTATTTATTTATTCATTTACTAAAAATATATTTAGTAATATATTACTAATGAGAAGGAATTAAAAATTATTTATTTCGAAATTGTTTAAACAATTGTTATTATTTTTGTCTCAAACTGTACTTAGGGCTAAAAAAAATTTTCTGCATCCTTCTTTTTCTTGTAACTACAAAATTTGAATATCAAAGAAAAATTAAAGTCTGTAGGTTTTAATTTTTCTTAAATAAAAATAATTATAATTATTTAAACTTTGTTTCAACAATTGATTTTTTTATTTTAATTTACTGTACTTAAAACAATAAATTCGTAGCTTTTTTCCCAACATTGCAATTTTTTTATAACTTTTAACACTTGAGCATAGTAGAAAAACTAAAAAATTATTATTTAACCATTGTTTAAACAATTTATCGTTTTTAATGCTTGATTAATTGTATTTTGAAAAAACTAGAAATTTCTAACCCTAAGTACAGTTTATGACAAAAATAATAATAATTAATTGTTTAAAAAATTTCTAAATAAATAGTTTTTAATTTTTACCATCAGTAGAAATTTCGCTCATGAAAAATTGCACAATTGAGAAAAAAACTTGAATTTTCTAACCCTAGGCACAGTTTGAAAAAATAGCAACAATTAATTATTTAAACAGTTTAATAAATTGTTAAACTATTTTTTCATAAATCAGAAACACTCAAACATTATTTTAACATTTTTTTTTGACTAATTTTCTTAATTAATGAAGCTGATAAAAAATTATTTTTTTACGACTTTTTTAACACTGATTGTTATTAAAAAAAATGTCAAAAAATAAAAATTTTAAATCGATAGAAAATTTAACGACGAAGATTTAGAAAAAGAAAAATCCTTTTTGGCCAAAAATTGTATTTCTAAAAAATATGTCAACAAAAAATTTACTTCCAAATTGTTTAAATTGTATGAAAACAGTTGTTAATACTAATGATAATAATAAGTATAAAATTATAATAATTTATAAACATTAATATAAAGAAAGATAAAGCAATTAAGAGATTTTTCATTTTTTTTTCTTTTATCAAATTTCAATGATAAATTATGCATTTCGTATATAATTATGAAGAGAATAATAATTAACTTTTTTCCCTAATAATATTCATCAAACAATTGACATCCCACTAGTTTGAACACGAAAGGAGATATCATCATTAAAATAGTAAAAGAAAAAAAAACGTTAAATGTACAATTTCCCTTGAAATTTGCACGATATAATCATTACACCATTTACAAATAGAGGCGTCATTGAATCATCGAAAGAATTTAATAAACACAACTACCTACATATTCCATTAGAATTTTTTCCATTTTCCCAAAAAAGAAATTCTTTTTATAATTCTCTCATAAATAATTAAAAAAAAATCCCTATTTCACTTACCATAATTAATATGTAATTCTTTACTTAATATTATGCTTTTATGTAATATTGAATAAAATAAAAACTAATTAAATAAAAATAATTAAAACTATTAAAATAAAAATAATAAGAACTATTAAAATAAAAATAATAAAAACTATTATTCTGTAAAAAATGCTTTTGTATATTTGTCAAACTAAAATTAATACCAAGCAATTATTCATCAATTTAGGAAGGAGCAAGACAATAAATGTATTTTTGGAAGATTCACCAAAATAGAATTTTCGATGAAATTTACAAAATATAATTGTTAATGAATAAAAAAATAAATTTAGCCAATGGTCAAAACACAATTGAGGAAAATGTCACACATTTGGGAAATTATCAAATATTCATAATTGAAACATGTCACGAATTTAAATTACTAAAAGAATAATAAGAATTCAGTTAAAACAATTAAATATTAAAAATAAAAAAAAACTAAAACAAAGATGGACACAAAAAAATCGAATTAAGAAAATTTACTAAAATGTAGGAATTAAATAAATCTTCACGGAGTAAAATAAATTATCCGGATAAATGTCACAATTTAGGATAGAAGAAAGCCTTTTACGATTAAAATCCAAAAGAATAGAATTAAAGTTGTAGAAAATTTAAATTAATTAAATTAAACTGTTTCTTCGCACAAAGGAAAAAACAACAATCTATTAAATATAATGTCCAAAATAATAATAAATAAATAATAAATAAATGATAAATAAATAATAAATAAATGATAAATAAATAATAAATAAATAATAAATAAATGATAAATAAATGATAAATAAATAATAAATAAATGATAAATAAATGATAAATAAATAATAAATAAATAATAAATAAATAATAAATAAATAAAAAAATAAATTTCTTTCTCTTGTAATTTTGTAGATTTTTCTGGTGGTGTGTGTCGTTTTGACGGCGTGCGAGGGCAAATACGAGGACAATGAATTTCGATACGTGGGACCACCGGCGCCCTTGGCTGAAGATGGAAGGGTAATTGACACACCTGAAGTGGCTCATGCTCGTGCCATGCATTTGGCAGCTCACGCCGAGGCCCTTCGAAGATTGGCACAAGTGCCCACACCTCCGGATGCTTACGAGGACACTCGTGGCAACGACGGTGTCTATCACGACACATCCTATGTTTCTTCAATTGCATCCAGAAATTATATCGCACCAATTGTGTATAATGGCCGAGTCATGGACACCCAGGAGGTGAACATTTTTTTCTTCTTCTTCTTCTTCTTCTTCTATTTCTTCTTTTTTTCTATTTCTTCTATTTTTGCATCTATTTCTTCCTCTATTTCTTCTTTTTCTTCTATTTCTTCTTCCTCTATTTCTTCTTCTTAAAAAAATATTTTCAATTTAAACAATTTTTATAAACAAATTATCACTAAGTGACTAATCTGACAATATTTTCAATTTAAACAATTTTTGTAAACAAATTGCCACTAAGTAACTAATTAAACTAGTTTAAAAATATTTTCAATTTAAACCATTTTTATAAACAAATAATCAATAAGTAACTAATTAATTATTTATTGAATTGTTTATATTTAACAATATTTACAATTTAAACAATTTTTATAAACAAATTATCACTAAGTAACTAATTTAACCATATTTGCAATTTAATTAATTTTTATAAACAAGTTGTCATTAAGTTACTAATTAATTATTTATTTAATTGCTTATATTTAATAATATTTTCAATTTAAACCATTTTTATAAACAAATAATCAATAAGTAACTAATTAATTATTTATTGAATTGTTTATATTTAACATTATTTACAATTTAAACAATTTTTATAAACTAATTATCACTAAGTAACTAATTTAACAATATTTGCAATTTAATCAATTTTTATAAACAAATTGTCATTAAGTAACTAATTAATTGTTTATATTAAACAATATTTGCAATTTAAACAATTTTTATAAACAAATTATCACTAAGTAACTAATTAATTATTTATTGAATTGTTTATATTTAACAAAATTTACAGTTTAAACAATTTTTATAAACAAATTATCACTAAGTAACTAATTTCACATTATTTTAAATTTAAACAATTTTTATAAACAAATTGTCACTAAACGACTAATTTAACAATATTTGTAATTTAAACAATTTTTATAAAAAAAAATTATCACTAAGTATCTAATTTAACTAATTTAACAATATTTTCAATTTAAACAATGTTTATAAACAAATTATTTTTCTGAATTATACAAATATTGAGAAAAAAAATTTTATTCACATATATCACTCTTTTTCTTACAGTTGCAAAGAATGTTAGGAACAAAAATTGTTTAACATTATTTTTTTTAAATCTTATAAACAATTTTATGAACAAATTAAAAATTCACAATAATTAAAGATGCAAAATAGTATTTTATTTCACTGACTTATTTTACTGTTTTCTGTTTTCTTAACGAATTTTTAAGATGAAAACTATTAACTACAATTGCTTAACATCTTTATAAACAATTGTTATAAACAAATTCCAAATCATCAACAATTAATTATACGTATAAAAATTTCATTTTTTCATTAACTATTTATTTTAATATATTAAAAGCAGTTGGTAACGAACACAATAATTCGAAACAAATAAAAATATTTTGATCTTAAGTTATTGGAAATAAATAATTTGTTTACAAGAATTGTTTATTGAAAGCAAAACGTTGAAAAATGTTGAAGAACGTTTAGCATTAAAATTGAGTTTGAAGATATATGAACCGTTAGGAAAACAAAATAGTAGAGCAAAAAACTATTTTTTATATTTAATTGTTTATATGTACTTTATTTACAACAATTAGTTATCACTTTATTGTTAAATATTAATAGGTAAATTATAGTTTCAATATTCATTTATCCTGTGGATAAATAGTGAAATAAAAAACGAAATCTTTACACCTTCATTTGTTGTTAATTTGGAATTTGTTTATAACAATTGTTTATAAAGATGTTAAGCAATTGTGATTAATAATTTTCATCTTCAAAATTAATTAAGAAAACAGTAAAAATGTCAGTGGAATATAACACCATTTTTCATCTTCAATTATTGGCAATTCTTAATTTGTTTATAAAATTGTTTATAAACATATATTAATAATATTATTTATTATAATAATATTATTAATGTTATTGTTAATATTATTAATATTAATATTATTTATAATACTATTAATATTAATATATTAATATTGTATCTTTTAAAACAATAATTTGTTTATAAAAATTGTTTAAATTGACAATATTTTAAAATTATTATTATTATTTTAAAATATTTTTAAGTTAGTGACAATTTGTTTATAAAAATTGTTTGAATTGAAAATATTGTTTAATTAGTTACTTAGTGACAATTTGTTTATAAAAATGGTTAATATTATTGCTTTAGTAATTACCTAATAAGTATAAATCAATTATTCTTGAGAGATAATTAAAATAAAAGAAATTCTCGAATTATAGACAAAAAATCCACATAGAGAGATGAAAATTTTCAATTATTAGATAATAAACAATAAATACACTTCCCTAATAAGTAATAACACAGTTATTAGTTAACTTTGTAAAAAACGCGCACTATTTCTCTGCTTCTCAAAAAAAAAAAAAAAAAAAAAATTAAAACAATGTGTCAATCAAATGATGCAAGAATCATCAACTTTGTTGCTATCCCTATTTATTTTGTAGGTGATATTCAAGAAAATATTAATAATAGAGTACCAGCAACTTTGTAATAGCCAGTCATTAGATCTAACAATGTATTTTATGTTTGCCGATTCACCATTTGAAGACTCTCATTTCTTCTATGAGCGAAGAAATGAGGAAATCAGATAAAAAGAACCTTTAGCATTTCAATTCTAAACTACAACCCAATGAAGTAATAATTACCAATTATTAGAAAATGTATATTATTCCACGACATATGTATTACATTCTCATACATAACTTCAACTTCCATTATAGTTTAATAAAGAAATTAATAAATTTTGAAAAAATTAACATTTAAAATTATTAATATAATAAATATTGTAATGTATTAAAAACTGTTAACGCTAATTGATTTTATGTGGAAAAATTAAAAATGTTTTGTATAACTAATATTTCTTTCAAGTCGAATTTTCGTTTTTAAATTGTTGTAAACAAATTTTAAAAAATGAATTATTAAAAATGGATAAATTTTTATTAATTTATTGAGTAAGAATTGTTGTTAAAAAAGTGGAAATCAAAGACAAAAAAGAGAAATATCTTTTTTCAATTTGCTCGGAATGAAACACGTTTTATTCAGAATAATTTGTTTATAACAAATATTTGTTAATAGTTGTTTATAACAAATATCAAATCCCAATTAAACCAAACTATTCTAATTAAAATAAACAAATCCTGCTTACTACTCAAATAAATAAATGTTAATATTTGTTTATAACAAATAATTGTTAATATTTATTTATAACAAAAAATTGTTAAAATTTGTTTATAACAAATATCAAATCTTAATTAAAATAAACAAATCCTGTTTACTACTTAAATAAATAAATAAACAAATAATTGTTAATATTTGTTTATAACAAATATTAAATCCCAATTAAACCAAACTATCCCAATTAAAATAAACAAATCCCGTTTACTACTTAAATAAATAAATAAATAATTGTTAATATTTGTTTATTGCTTCCTCATACTGAGGAAGTATATCAATTAATTGTTAATATTTGTTTATAACAAATAATTGTTAATATTTGTTTATAACAAATATCAAATCCCAATTAAACCAAACTATCCCAATTAAAATAAACAAATCCCGTTTACTACTTAAATAAATAAACAAATAACTGTTAATATTTGTTTATTGCTTCCTCATACTAAGTAAGTATATTAATTAATTGTTAATATTTGTTTATAACAAATAATTGTAAATATTTGTTTATAACAAATAATTGTAAATATTTGTTTATAACAAATAATTGTAAATATTTGTTTATAACAAATATTGTTAATATTTGTTTATAAGAATTAATTGTTAATATTTGTTTATAAAAAATAATGGTTAATATTTGTTTTATAACAAATAATTGAAAAATTAAAGATAAAAATGATAAATAATGAAATTAATTATAAATAAAATTATAATAATTATAAATAATCTTTCTCCTTTCCAGGTGGCACGAGCAAAGACAGCTCACCTGTCGGCCTATAATCAAGCGCTAAGCAACAGCTACTATCAACCCCAGGTGAATTACGATACGAGAAGAAATTACGTTTATTCATCGCCAATTCATGTTTCCTATACGCATAATGTGCCAGCAAGTTATAATGGACCATTGGCCCCATTGGGTCCCGATGGAAGAGTTATCGATACACCGGAAGTTGCCGAGGCAAAGGCGGCCCACATGAAAGCTCACGCTTACGCCGCCTCATTGGTTGGCCAACCTCCTGCCTATAATTCTATATACTAAATTTCAATTTTTATAATCCAAATACACTTTTTTCTATTAAAAAAACAAAATTAAAAAAAAATAAGAGCAAAATAAAATAAATTTATCGAAAATGAATTCTTTTCTTTCCAGAAAAAACAATTCTTAGGTGTCTATTAAAAAAAAATTCCTTTCATTAAAAAAAGCTTTTCTTTCAAATAACAAATTTTTTTTCAATAACTGAATCTTTTGCATAAAAATTTTTTTTTTTAATAAAATATCTTTTCTTAAAAAAGTTCCTTTAAAAAAAACTAATTTTCTTTAACAAAATATAATTTAATAAAAAAATATTTTTTAATAAAAAAATACATAGTCATTTCTGATAATAATTTAGCAAAAATTTACTGATTCAAAAGAAAAAAAAAGTCAGTTACGAATTAAAATTTTTCAAAAAATTTTAATAAAAATCAAATTTAAAGGGAATAATATTTATAAAGAATGAAAAATAATACTGAATACTGTAATATGCTGGTATTTTTCATAATTTATAATAAAATATAATATTTAATGTTAGAAAATTAAGAAACTTAAAAAAATGATGATTAACAAATATTAATATTATTTTAATTTAGAAAAAGGAAATATATTCCCATTTCTTAATACTTTTGTAGAAAATTTTCAATTTTCCTAAGGAAATAATTTGCATCATTTCTACTTCATAATTATAATTTTTTTTCAATAGAATTCAAAGTTTTGTTTCAAAATAGTAAAAAAGAGAAAAAAACTAACTTAACTTTTTTCTTGTGAAAAAAATAAAAGAAAAAAACGTTTATAAATTCTATTTGTCAAATACGAATTTTAATTGAAAATAAAAATTAAAACTTTTTAAAATTTCTAGAAGATAATGGAAAAAATTTTACTCAAAAAAATGTTCTGTTACATTTATTTAACGTATTTTATATTATAAACATATTTTTACTGCAACTTTTTCAAAATTATTTTCATCATTTCGATTTAATTATTATTTTCTACAAATTTTTAATTTTCTTTTTTAAAAAATAATGAATTTTCTTTAAAAAAATTTTATTTCTTGTGAAAATAATTGAATTGGAACAAAGAAATTTACGAAAAAATTGGTAAATAATTAAAATCATGAGAAATTAAAAAAAAAATTTCAACATACTTGAATTCGGTTGGAAGAATTTTGTTACTTTTAAAAATAATTAAATTTCTGCAATTATTTCAAACTTCTCCGGAATTCAATCTTTTATACTGTTTTTAACTAAATTTTGTCAATAAATACAATTAATGTTTGATATTAAATGAAATATTTATTACAAAATTTAACTAACTTGCAGAAGAATTCAAATAATTAAAAATGTTCAAAAATGTAAGAAGTTTGAAATTTCTATTATTATACAAAAATTGACAATTCCATTGAAAAAAGTAAGTTTTATAAATATATTAATTTCGGACATTCTTGTTTAAAAATGATGCAAATTATTTTTTTTCAAAGAACGTAATTTTTTTAAACAAATTCTGATAAGTAATGGTTATTTTATAAAATTCTGTTTTCTTTTTCAAAAAGAAACTTATTATTTTGTAAACTAAATTGTGATTGAGAAACATATAATAAGTAAAATAGTTTCTATTTTTCTATAACAATTTTTTTTTCTATAAAATATTTTCTATTTTTTAATCTATGGATTTTTAAACAATTTTCTAATTTTTATATAAAAAATTATGGAATTTAGCAAATTTTAGAAAAATAAATATTAGAAATCATTACTCTTTAGAAAAATTTATTTTAGAAATTAGATTTCATTGGAAATCACTTTTTTGTGCAAAAAAAGGATTACAAAATATTTTTTAGAAATATGAGCACCTACCATAATTACAGATAGTATAAACGAGTACTAAATATTGAAAATAATAATAATAATAATAATAATAATAATAATAATCATAATAATAATAATAAACAATAGAAATTAAATAAAACTTAATAGTAACAATTATTTTCCAAACATTTTTATTAATTTAGATTTTTTTTAAAACAATAGTAAAAAATAGTATTAAATAGTAAAAAATTGTATTAAATAGTAAAACTAGTATTAAATAGTAAAAAATAGTATTAAATAGTAATAATAATATTAAATAGTAAAGATAGTATTAAATAGTAAAAAATAGTTTCAAATAGTAAAAAATAGTTTTAAATAGTAAAAATAGTATTAAATAGTGATAATAATATTAAATAGTAAAAATAGTATTATATAGTAAAAATAGTATTAAATAACAAAAAAATAGTATCAAGTAGTACCAAATAGTAATAAATAATATAAATTTAGCGAATCCTGCCAATTTAGATTTTACTACACAAGTATAGTAAAAATTACTGAATTCCCCTTTATTCCTAATGTAAACAAAAGAAAATTCCCTTATTCTCCAGTATTTCTTTCCCCCTTTAAATACAATCGTCCAGAAAGAAGAAAATCTCTCTAACAATCAATTTCTATTAAAAAAAAAAGAAAAAATGAAAAATTATTATTCAATATAAATGAGACGAATTGAATCTAGATATATAAATATAAATTATTGTCGTCGCAGGCTAACATATCATTGAAATATTTGACTTTCGGTTTTTCCGAGTGAGAGAGTGAGAGAGAGTGATTAAAAAGCTCTCCGAACGTAACGTGTGTGTGCACTCGTTCTGTCATCCTACACAATAAGTATGCAGGTAGGTGGGTTGCTTGGTAGGTAAGTTAAGTAGGTAGGTAGGCAACAAAGTAGGTGAGTAGGTGGGCGTCAGCCAATGAGAAATGGAAAGGAAGAGCACTCCCAGTTTGAACTTATAACACACTCACAACTTACGCAATATCGACATAAACTCACGATAACAATATTATTATTCGTCGGTCTCGGGGCATTTTTCAAATGCGCACGATTCGCATGCGGTTATTAAATTTTTCCAAGAAAATTTCATTATTGCCGATTTCTTTTATTTCAATATTCTTCAATATCTAATTTTCTCCCTTCTATTGGTCTTAATTTCCTATCTAAAACAATTATTTATTAACAAATATTTATTAATTTATTTTTTTTTAACAATTCGTTTGCAAACATTTTTATTAATTTATTTTTTTTAACAATTCGTTTGCAAACATTTTTATTAATTTATTTTTTTTAACACTTATTTTGCAAACATTTTTATTAATTTAATTTTTTTTTAACACTTATTTTGCAAACATTTTTATTAATTTAATTTTTTTAACAATTATTTTGCAAACATTTTTATTAATTTAATTTTTTTAACACTTATTTTGCAAACATTTTTATTAATTTAATTTTTTTAACACTTATTTTGCAAACATTTTTATTAATTTATTTTTTTTAACAATTCGTTTGCAAACATTTTTATTAATTTATTTTTTTAACACTTATTTTGCAAACATTTTTATTAATTTAATTTTTTTAACACTTATTTTGCAAACATTTTTATTAATTTATTTTTTTTTAACAATTCGTTTGCAAACATTTTTATTAATTTAAATTTTTTAACACTTATTTTGCAAACATTTTTATTAATTTATTTTTTTTAACAATTCATTTGCAAACATTTTTATTGATTTAATTTTTTTTAACACTTATTTTGCAAACATTTTTATTAATTTATTTTTTTTAAACACTTATTTGGCAAACATTTTTATTAATTAAATTGTTTTTAACACTTATTTTGCAAACATTTTTATTAATTTAATTTTTTTTAACAATTATTTTTCAAACATTTTTATTAATTTAGATTTTTTTTTAACAATTATTATGCAAACATTTTTATTTTGTATTATCTATTTGTCTAACGCTCCTAAGAAATCTTTTTGGTTCTTAGGTGCTCTGAGAAGCACAAAGATTTGAGGTTATGTTTATAATTTTTTGAGCAAAAATACAGAAAGAGAATTAATTGTTAGTTAAAAATTATACATCTTCAAGTCTCATTATATCGAAAATATTCCATGAAAAATGGTTTCAAATTCAAATAATTAAAAATAAACTTTCAATCGTGATAAATTTAACACGAACCTAACCTATAAATCGTTTGCTTCTTAGGTACCTTTCTGGAGAGTGTGTCACATTTTTATATTATATTTCTATTTCATTTAAAAAATTTTTATTTTTCAACTTTTGTAATTTTTTATTTAATATCATTTACAATTTTCTTTATTTTCTATCATTTACAATTTTTTTTAATTACTATCAATTAAAATTTTTTTTATTACTATTATTTACAATTTTTTTTAATTACTAAAATTTACATTTTTTTACTGTACTATCGTTTACATTTTCCTTCAATTACAACCACTTCAAATTTTCTGGATTTGCTGCAATTTGTATATTTTATTTACTATTATTTACAATTTTTTTTATACAATTTTATTATTAAAAATAAAAAACTCAAAAATTATTTTTTATATTTTTTGAGAAAGTTCGTTGAAAATTTAGTTATTTAAAAAAAAAAAAGTTTATTTAAAGATATAAAATATTTTATATTGTTTACAAGACACCTTGTTTACAAGACAATTCATGAAATTTCGAAACATTAAAAAAAATTTCAATTAAATACATATTTGCAAATATAACTAATTTCAAAATAAATGTTTTGAAATAAATTCAAAATTTTTTTAAACTTAATTTTTCGGGAATTTTAATTGCAAACATTTTGAAATTGAAACTATATTAATAATATTAGTTAAAAAATTGTTTGAAAAATTATTTTAAATAGATTCAATTTCAAATCTTAAAAATTCTATTTTTATACCCTTAAATTTTTATATGTTTTTTTTTCTTTAAAAATTCTTCAAGTTTTTCAAGAAATTCATTTGAAAATACAAAATAAAAAATTACTACATTTGAGAAAATTTCAATTGCATTTTTTAGAAATAATTGAATTTCGAAAGGTTTTTCATTGAAATCGTATGGAATTTTAATTTCTCCTGCCAAATAAATAAGAAAATGTTTGTTAATTTTTTTGCTTTCAACAAAAAAGGAATTGAAGTTTTGAATAATTTAATTTAGAAATTGCGAAAAAAATTGTTTCTTGAAAGAATGGAACTAGAATTAATTTTAAAAAATAAGTGTATATTCAAAAATAATTTTCAAAAAATTGAAAAAGTTTGAAAATTTTATAAAATTTCTTTTGAAATAAATTTAAGTATTTTAATTTTTAATACATTTTATTTGTTTTCTTTTACAAATTATTTAAAAATAGAATCTTGTTATTGAAAATTTTTACTTGAAAATTTCCAGAGTAGTTGAATTTTGAAAATACTTTTTACAAAATAAAACTTTTTTTTTGAAGATCACTTAAATAATTAATAAATTTAAAAATAAATATTTCTTTTTGTTCTAACAAAAAATAATCAGTGGTTAATTTTTTAAGTTTTTTATACATTTAAAAATTATTTTAAAACATAATCTTGTTATTGAACAATTTTTATTTGTGAATTTGGAAAATAAATTTGTAAACTAATTGTATTTTAAATATTTTTTTGTCCCAATTTTATATTTTCAGAAAAAGTTTTAAGTTTTGAAAATTTGTAAAATAATTGAATTTTAAATATTTTTTTTGTCTCAATTTTAAATTTTCAGAAAAATTTAATAAGTTTTCAGTTTTCAGTTTCAAGAATAAAGTTTAAAAAATTAAAAAAACAAGACATAAAAATACCGAAAATTCTATAGGAAAAAAAATATTTACTTGTCAAATAATAATTATTATATTCTTCTTCATGTTTTTTTGTTTCATTTATTTACCTTCTTTTTTTTCTAAAGTAAAAATTAACTGCTTATAGTAAAGGGGAAAATTGATACCTTCTGCTTTTCAATCAAGGAAGAATTCTAATGGAGGTGAAAAGTCAAGCGTTTCTGTTCGCTTGAATGTTGTTTGATTATTTTTTCTTTTTTTTTATTGTTTCTTCTTTTTTATGGTGTTTATATCGATAAACAAAAGTAGAAAACCGGTTTTTGTATATATATATATATATACATCTTATCTCTAGACAATTGTTCTCTTAGACAGTAGCGAATGAACAACAAACGAAGCAAGGACATGATTGTTCATGCCTGACGAGGAATGCATCTCTGGAGCACTTTTCGCTATCATTAACAATCTCAATTTCGATTCATGTCACGGGCGTGTTAATGCACGTGAATACCTATGTTAATCGGAAAATTTCAATTATTTACTTATTATTATCCGTATATTCAATTAGCCTTTCAGAAAACTTGAGCAGGAAGTCTGTCTTGTATTTATGTGTTAACTAATAATAACAACAACAACAACAACATCAACAAGAATATAATGTAATAATAATTTATACGCACATCATTAGCATCGTCGCACGTAAACAAAAACGTGTATTTTATTCCTATACTTTCACGTTATATTATAATTATTAGATAATGTTATTACTTTTTTTACATTGTAGTAAAAATTTTATTATTTTCTCCCTTAGGCACGAAAATTCCCTTTCATTTTCTATTTTTACTACCAATTGTAGTTTCTCTAAAGGGGATTAGAATTTACTAAAAAAAAAACTACCAATTAAAGGTACAATTAATTTTAAGACTCATTAAAAAGAGAAACAACAACTACCAACTGAAACTACTATTTGAACTACCAATTGAAAATTAAATTAAGTAACGAGAAAAACAACTACCAACTGAAACTACCAAAAAGCTAAAACTACCAATTGAAGATTAAATTAAGCAAAGAGAAAAACAACTGCCATCTGAAACTACTATTTGAATTGCCAATTGAAGATTGAATTAAGTAAAGAGAAAAAACAACTACCAACTGAAACTACTATTTGAACTACCAATTGAAGATTGAATTAAGTAAAGAGAAAAAACAACTACCAACTGAAACTAATATTTGAACTACCAATTGAAGATTAAATTAAGTAAAGAGAAACAACAACTGCCAACTGAAACTACTATTTGAACTACCAATTGAAGATAAAATCATGTAACGATAAAAACAACAACAAAATGCTAAAGCTACCGATTGAAGATTAAATTAAGTAAAGAGAAAAAACAACAAAAAGCTAAAGCAACCGATTGAAGATTAAATTAAGCAAAGAGAAAAACAACTACCATCTGAAACTACTATTTGAATTACCAATTGAAGATAAAATAAAGTAAAGAGAAAAACCAACTACCAACTGAAACAACAATTTAAACGCACCATTTATAAATAAAAATTAAAAGAAAGTGTGACATGGATAAAATAAAACATCGAAAACTAAAACTACCAATTGAAGATACAATTAATTGTAAGAATCGGAAATTAAACAACAACCAACAAAAACTGCCGCTAATGAAAGTGACTATTTATTGTATCGAGGGGAAATTATATTACAGACAAAAAACTACTAAATAAAATTAGAAATAATTGTAAAAAGATCCAAATTAAACTACTGAACACTAAAACTACCACCAATGAAAACTACAAGTAGTTGTAATAAGTATAAAAGAAACTACCCCAAACTAAAATTACGATTATTCAAAAAAAAAATTGTAAAAATATATTTAACCCAAATTGGAACTTAAATTTTCATGAAAAATTTGTCTATAATGATTTTGCATTGGAATTATTTCGAAATTTTTAACGAAAAATTATTCTATGCAATTAATTTAAGTCTCGTCTTTGAGTTCTAATAAAAATTGATTTAAAACAAAAAATTCTGTTGTAAATTAAAAAATAAATTAAATTCTGTTAAATTTAAGAAAATAATTGAATATTTAAAGCGTTATAAAAGAAATTTTAATTTAATTTTTGAATTTTCATAACATTTGTTTTAAAAAAAAATTTTTGTCAAAATTGTGGAAAATAATTATAAATATTTAAAGCGTTTTAACAGAAATTTTAGAAATTAATTACATTTTAGAAGGTTTTGAAATTAAATTCTTTAAAAACTTTCAGGGAAGAACAAAAGTATAAAATTATTTCAATTTTTATTTCTAAAAATTATTAATTTTATTATGTTTCATTAAAAGTTCTTTAAATTTTTAATAACTTTATTTGAAAAAGTCGATAAAAATTATTAAATTTTGAAAGATTACAATTGCAATTTCTAGAAGTAACTGAACTTCAAAAAGGTTTTTCATTGAAATGTTATGAAATTTTAATTTCTGTGGAAAAATAAACGTTTTTCAATTATTTGTTTAAAAAAAAATAATTTAAAAAAAAGTTTTGAATAATTTAATATGGAAATTCTGAAAAAATGTGTCTCTTAAAAAATGGAATTCTATTTTATTTTTAAATATTTATATTTTCAAAAATAATTTTAAAATATTGAAACAGTTGGAAATTTTGTCTAATTTCATTGAAATAATTTTAATATTTCAATAGTTTGTTACCAAAAAAAATTTTTTTTAAAGTTGATCATAAGTTTATTTCAGGATAAAGAAAAAGATCGTTAATGACTTGTAATTTTTATTGATTATTATAATTATATTTCATTCTTTTTCGTAACATGTTAAAAATATAATAATTACACAATATATTTACATCTAAAATGAGCACCAAACACCTTCTTAATTGTAAAATAAAAAAAGTCTTAAAATTAACAAATCTTTGTGAAATTTCAATCAACTATTAATAAATTTGCCACAAGAGCAGCTAAATAATTATTTACAATAATTATTCAACTAGCGAAATCACGATTTAATATTTATTGAAAAGTAAATTATATTAAATTAAGTAATTATTTACTTCAATCACCAAAAGCAAATTATTCACCACTGAAGCGACTCTTCCTTTCTTAGTTTTCACTTTTTTAAATTTATTTTTCTACATTTGCAACACATGAGCGAATATTATAATTTTTCTAAGTAATGTTAAAAAAAATATTAAAAATTTTCCGAAATTCATTTTGATCATTTTATTCATTATTTTCTAATTCATTTCAATTGAAACTATTTCAAATATTTTTCAACTATTTCAATTAGAAATTAGAATTAATTATTCAATTATACAAGTATTTAAATTTCAATTAATAATTTAACTATACAAGTATTTTTAATTTTAATTAATAATTCAATTGCTAATATTTCATATTTTTGTAACTCTATTTGAAAAGAGAAAAAAATTTTTTTAAAAATAATGAATTCTAATTAATGATAAAAATTTCTTTCCAAATAAATTACACTTCACAAAAAAGTAAATTAAAAAAAAACGTAAACAGTGTCAGAAAAAGAAACTACGAGCGACAGCAATATTGGAGAGGAACAAAAAAAGCACTTAAGCAAAAATATCTACGAGAAAATTGTATTTCTTTTATTCATTATTATTATCATTATCAATATTATTTATATTATTATTATTACTATAGCAATCGTCTAATCATCAGCCTTTGAAAAATAGAAAAATCATCGCCTTTCCTCTTAAAATATATATTTCCAATCATAAAAAAAAAACAAAAGAAAAAAAATTTCCCATGACGATTTTTATAGTCAATCTTTTTCTTCGAGTCTTTCCATCGAGGTAGTTTTTAACGATAAATTATTATATAAAAAAAGGGGAAAGAATTCAATTTTCTTTCATTATTGTATAAAAAAATATATTTCCAGGTCGAAATTGAGTTTTTTTTGTTTTTTAATATTGTCCATAGTGTCCATTCCAGTCGCCACCATTCCATGCTGGATTCCAGCCTCCTGGTCCAGCGGGTCCAGCGGCTGCTGCCTTTTGCGCTTCGGCATTATAAAGTGCAAAATGATGGGCTTTCGCCGCTTGAACTTCCGGCGTGTCAACAACTCTTCCGTCATGTCCCAATGGTGCTGGTGGTCCACTAATTATTGTGAAAAAAATTGCTTAAGCAAATTTTCGCATTTTTTTTTTAACTTTGAATATTTATTTTTAGCGTCACTATAGTGTTTAAATATCTTCAATTAGCGGGTGAAAATAAAATTGAAGCTATGATTAAAAATGTTAAAGTAAAAAATATTTTTGAAGCAAGAAAAAAAAATATTAACGTCAGTCAGTGATTGAAGAAAGAATTTCACGAAGCAATCACTATTTTTAGCTTCTTTTCTTCATTGCAGGAAATTGTAAATTTTTAATGCAACTAGTAGTGATTGAAGCTATGGGAAGATGAAGCAGCAATTTTCAAATTTTATTGCGACTACTAGTGATTGAAGCTGTGAAAAAATGAAGCAACAATTTTTAAATTTTATTGCAGTCCACTAGTGATTGAAGCTATTAATCAACAATTATTTGTAGCTTCTTTTCAGTACTACATTTTTAGTTTTAATAAAAAATTACAACTACTAGTGATTGAAGCTATCAGAACATAAAGCAACAATTTTTCAATTTTGTTGCATCCACTAGTGAGTGAAGCTATTAATCAACAATTATTTGTAGCTTCTTTATAGTACTACATTTTGAGTTTTAAAAATTACAACTACTAGTGATTGAAGCTATCAGAGCATGAAGTAACAATTTTTAAATTTTAATGCTGCCACTAGTGATTGAAGCTATTAAACAACAATTATTCGTACCTTCTGTTTAGTGCTTTCACTACTAGGAATTGAAGCTACTGCAACTACTAGGACTCTATTTATACTTCAACTACTAGTAATTGAAGCTACTTCTGTTATTTAAAAGTTTATTTATTTTATCTACTGGATAAATAAATAACTGGAAGATAAATAAATAAAGACTAAATAATTTGAATTAATAGTAACAATAATTTAATAATAGCTTCAATTACTAGTAGTTTAGTTATTAATAAAGCCCTAGATAAAGGCTAAACTACTAGTAATTGAAGCTATTATTAAATTATTGTTACTATTAATTCAAATTATTTAGTCTTTATTTACTTATCTTCCAGTAAGGAAAATTACCATATTTAAATCTTCACTACTAGAGATTGAAGCTAATGGAATTACTATGCCTCTATTTATACTTCAACTACTAGTAATTGAAGCTACTCCCATTATTTGAATTTTTTTTATTTTATCCACTAGTCATTAAAATTCTTGTCTTCATCTTTATTTATAATTCAGCTACTAGTAATTGAAGCTACTGACATTATTTTTATGGTAGTTAGAATCAATAATATAAATGGTAGTTGCAACCAGTAATTATTGTATTCAATGGTAGTTACAACCAATAATTATTATAATTAATAGCAGTTGCAACCAGTAATTATTTCAATAAATGGTTGTTTCAAGCAGTGATAATTTTAATCAATGATAGTCACAACCATTCAATACCATTATCAATATCCAACCATTAATGGTTGTTTCAACCAGTTTTAATTTCAATCAATGATACTTACAAACATTGAACATAATTAATGGTAGTCGCAACCAGTAAGGTTGATAGTTACAACTATTGAACATAATTAATGGTAGATGCAACCAGTATTTTTCAATAAAAAACAACCATACTTTCAACTCAATGGTAGTTAGAATGAAAACCAATTTTAGAAGCTCCTAACTTTCAAAAAAAAACGTTCCTTTTGACTCTACTTTTTCAAACTTGAAATTTGAAATTTCAAAAAAATATTTTTTGAAAATTTCAAATTTTTTTTTTTTACCTATAATGGGAAACGTAATTTCCAGAGGGATAGGCAGAGTGACCGTCGTAGGGTCCCGAGGGACCCGATGGGGCACGAGCTGCAGCTTCAGCTAGAGCTGATAAGTGAGCGGATTTTAAGTGAGCTACTTCCGGTGTGTCGACAACTCTACCGTCCGGTCCCAATGGTGCTGGATTGTGACCATAGCCAACTGGTCCACCACCGTACCATTGGGGCGCACCAAATACCATTGAGGCTGAGGCCAAAAGTAACTGGAATCAAATTAAAACCAGATTTCTTTTTTTTAATTCATCCAATTCTAACATACTTAAAAATTTTACTTTTATTGTAATAATAATTTTTTGAAACTTTTTCCTCCCCCCTTCCTTTTATATAAAGTGAATTCGATGTAAATACAGTTCCATTTTATTTGATCAAATTGTAAATTTTTTTCGTCATTTTGTCTTTGTTTTTTTTTGTTTAATTTTTTTGGCTTTATTTTTTATTGTTTCGTTCGTTTCTTTCATTTTTTGGTTTTGTTTATTTGGTTTTTTTGTTTCTTTCATTTTTTGGCTTTGTTTATTTGGTATTTTTTTTGTTTCGTTCGTTTCTTTCATTTTTTGTCATTATTTATTTGATTTTTTTTTGTTTCGTTATTTTCTTAGTTTTTGTTTCTTTCAAAGTTTACATTTTTATTATTGTTTTGGAAATTAATTTTCATTTTCGAGAAACAAATTTTTTAATTTTATTTAATGAAACTAAAATCATTTTTTCTTTTCGTTTTCTATATTAAAAATAACGAATGTAATTTATTTGTATTCAATTAATAAGTTAAGATAAAATGAAAATTATTATTTTAAAATAAAATTAATATTATTATTTATTATATTATTATTTATAATTATTAATTATCATTAACAATTATTAATTATTATTTGAATTATTTATAGAAACTCAATTATTAATTTGGAAAAATTTATCGTCACTCTAATTGTTGATCAATTGGACATTAATATTAAAAACTCGATAAATATTAATAAACAAATTAATTAAGACCGATTATACAAATGTATTCTATTTTAATAATAAATAAATTATAAGAAATAAGTTCTAATAACAGAGAATATTGTAATGATTATAATAAACAATACATTTGTTATTAAAGTCTACAATAATTTCGAACTTTAATATATTTTTATTTAATTTAACATATTAAATAAATTTTCAATAAAATAAACATTAAGTTTAGTTAATTCCTCAATATTTCATTAATATATCATAATTAAATTTAGTTCAAAATTAATTCATTTATAATGTAATGTAATAATAAATTAATTTAATTTGAAAATTAGATCTGTATATAATAAATAATTGTAAATGATTGTTAAATATTATAAAATGTTATATTAATAATTTAATTATTAATTAATTTTACACTATTTATTAACAGTAATATCATTATTACTAATAAAAAAAGCATTTTGTTATAAATAATTATATTAATTATATTATTATACTCTTAAAAATGATAATATTATAATTATTATTATTATTATTATTATTATTATTATATTCTAAACAATAATTAGATAGATAATAATAATTAATATTAATTAATTAATAGTTTTTTCACTTCCGATTACAAAAGATAATAATTTACGTTATTATGAAATTAAATAAACAATAAAAATATCACATCAATAATAAAAAATACTCAATAAATAATTAATATAAAATAACTAATTTAGATTATAATTAAGAAACGAATCGTCGAGACAAAAAACGAAACAGAAAAAAAAATATACCGTAATTTATTTGTAATCCTTTTAATTAATAAAATCAAGTTCAATGGACACTGTTACACTTCACTGATTTCTTCATTATCATGGAAGAAATATGAGTCACTTTTAATACTCACTAATAAAAACATGTTGAATCCTTGTTGAATCGGGACTTTTTTTTTATTGTAATGACTTTTTCTAACTTTTTTCTTTTTCTTTTCTTGTCTCTCGTTAACACTGATTAATCAGTGATCGATAGTAACGAAGATACAAAGTCCACATGACTGTTGCATTCAAGGATCCGTCAATTTATAGAGGTTCTCGACAATCGCCTGCCATCACCCCACCCCATTTCTCATCGACACCACACCCAAGAAAATGTGCTCTCCTTTTTCTCCCCACCCCCTCACCCCTTATTATAATGTGTATAATAATTACTTTTGATATCGCATTGTTAATGTAGACAAGTATGTAGTTTTTTGTTCCCTCTTTAAAAAAAAAAATTCTACTCCCTCTACTTTAAGAAATTCCTATAATGCAACTTTAATTGTTATTCGGGAAATATTTTTTTCTTCGAAACGCAAAAGTGAAATTCACGAATTTTTCAAATAACTTTGAAAATAATTAAATAGGAAACAAATAGAAGTATTTTTTAAATATTTAATTTAACTTTTTTGCTGAAGACAGGAAAAAATAACTATTAACGAACAAGTGTCTACATAAAAATTGTTATTCGTAGCTTCATTTTCACTAAAACTACATGAAATAATTGAAGCTATTGTTTAAAACTACAAAATAAGTGAAGATATTCCTTAAACTACAAATAGTTAAAGATATTTTTTGAATCTAGTAGAAATTGAAGATATTTTACTGGAAACTACAAAATAAGTGAAGATATTCCTTAAACTACAAATAGTTAAAGATACTCCTTGAATCTAGTAGAAATTAAAGATATTTTACTGGAAACTACAAAAAAAATTGAAGATATTGCTTAAAACTACAAAACAATTAAAGATTTTGCTTCAAACTAGTAGTAATTAAAGATATTCATTTAAACTACAAAATAATTGAAAATATTACTTAAAACTACAAAATAATTAAATAAATTGTTTAAAATTTTAAAATAATTGTAATTATTGTTAAAAACTACAAAATAATTAAAGATATTGACTGAATTTACAAAATTATTGACGATATAACTTGATACTACAAAATACTTCAAAATATTAATTGAAACTACAAAATAATTGAAAATATTACTTAAAACTACAAAATAATTAATAATATTACTTAAAACTACAAAATAATTAAATATATTTTTAAAAACTTTAAAATAATTGTAATTATTGTTAAAAACTACAAAATAATTAAAGATATTCACTGAAATTACAAAATTATTGACAATATAACTTGAAACTACAAAATACTTCAAAATATTAATTGAAACTACAAAATAATTGAAAATATTACTTAAAACTACAAAATAATTAATAATATTGCTTGAAACTACAAAGTAATTGAAGATATTACATAAAACTACAAAATAATTAAAGATATTGTTTAAAACTTTCAACTCATTGAAGATATTACTTAAAACTACAAAATAATTAAATATATTGTTTAAAACTTTAAAATAATTGTAATTATTGTTAAAAACTACAAAATAATTAAAGATATTCACTGAAATTACAAAATTATTGACGATATAACTTGATACTACAAAATACTTCAAAATATTAATTGAAAATACAATATAATTAATGATATTGCTTAAAACTACAAAATAATTAAAGTTATTATATGAAACTACAAAATAATTGACGATATTGTATAAAAATACAAAATAATTAATGTTATTAAATAAAACTACAAAATAATTGACAATATTGTATAAAAATACAATATAATTGAAGATATTACTTGAAACTACAAAATAATTGTCGATATTGTTTAAAAATACAAAATAATTGAAGATATTGCTTCAAACTACAAATAATTGAAGATATTGCTTGAATCTAGTAATAATTGAAGTTATTGCTTGAAACTACAATAACTAGTAACTTGGTCAACTTTATAGCTTTTTTGAAGATATTACTTGAAACTACAAAATATTTGACGATATTGTTTGAAAATACAAAATAATTGAAGATATTGCTTCAAACTACAAATAATTGAAGATATTTCTTGAATCTAGTAATAATTGAAGTTATTGCTTGAAAGAAAACAAAAACTACTTTTAGTTGAAACTGTGCCAAATATAGAGAAACTTTTATAAAAAAAACTTAATTTTTACCGAAAATACTAGTAATTGAAGCTACTTTTTGAAACTACCACAATCTGTAGCTTACTATAATTTGTAGGTTTAATTTATAAATAAAAAAAAATTATTATTATTTAAAACCGTCTCTAGATTAAAAAAGTTCTTATTACTGATTTAATTTTTCCGAAAAAACTACTAGTAATTGAAGAAACTTTTTATAACTACTTCAATCTTTAGTTTATTTTATTCAACACATAAAACTAATTTTAACTCCAACTAGTTGTACACACTACAAATTAAAATTGAAATTCAATTTTCATTTCGTGTGACAATTAATTAAAATTTACATTTGTAGGAACTACTAGTAATTGAAGTTATGAATCTCAAGTACAAAAATTTGTAAATTATTTTTGTGGAGCCAGTGTTGACTTATAAAACATTCTCAAATTCAATTCCTAGTACTTACAATCAATTAAAGTTGCAAAAATTTTTTTCATTTAATTATAATGATTGTTTTTTCGTAGCTGCAAATTCCTAGTAGTTTTAATTGAAGCTAATTAAAAATTCCTTTTCTAAATACAACCATAATTACAGTTTATCGTTGTTTTAAAATCCTTGTAATTACAATTGACTCTATTTGCAAATATTGTTTTTTAATCAACTATAATTTTGGTTGTTTCTATAGCTTCAAAAACCTAGTAGTTTTAATTGAAGCTAATTAAAAATGTTATAAATTCAGTCAGTATTACAGTTTTACCTAGTTTTTAAATCCTAGTAATTACAATTGACTCAAGTTGCAAATTGTTTTTTTTAATAAACTACTCTATTGCTCTTCCCGTAGCTTCAAAATCCTAGTAGTTTTAAGTGAAGCTAATTGAAAAATTTCTATATTCGTCCATAATTACAGTTTTTCCTAGTTTTGAAAATTCTTGTAATTACGAATAATTATAATTGCAAATTTTTGTTTCAGTCAATTATAATAATGTTTTTTTTCGTATAGCTTTAAAATCCTAGTAGTTTTAATTGAAACTATTTGAAAATTTTTCCTAAAATCAGACATTATTACCCATGTTTACCCTCGTTTTGAAATCCTAGTAATTACAATAAGCTCTAGTGGCAAATAATTTTATAAAAAAATCCATAATAATGGTTTTTCTCGTAGCTTCAAATTCCTAGTAGTTTTAATTGAAGCTAATTGAAAATACGTTTTAGAAATACAACTATATTGAAAAATTTTCCTCTTAATTTTGAAATCACTAGAACCTTAGGTGCAAATAATTTTTTTTTAATCAACTCTATTAATAATTGTCCCAGTAGATTCAAAATCCTAGTAGTTACATTCGATACCAGTTGGAAATAAAATTTTTCTAATTCAACCATAATTATCGTTGTTCCTAAAGCTTCAAAATCCTAGTAATTACAATCGACAATCACAAATGATTTGTTTTTTAAATTATAGTTACTAAATTAACAATAGTTAACAATATAGTTGACAATAGTTGACAATAGTAGACAATAGTATATCGTTAGAATAGTGTTCGCGTCTCGAATGCAGTTTATCCCGCAGTAATCGTTCATATTTTCTATTGTCTGCTGAAAATTACTCCATAAATATTTACATTTATTACACTATAAATTTACAAGTAATATATATACTCGATCCTTCGAATATTTAACTTCAGATATTTATGAATTCTACACAGATTTTAATGTTCACGAGTCATGTTCAACTAAATGTTACACGTGTTATAATAATAACTATAAGCCATCGTAATATTAAATGTATTAAATTGCACATAAACTATTTTTTTTTTTTATTCTTACGATAAGATTAGAATCAAGTTTTCCTGCAAATCACAGCAGCAAATCGATTCAATAGCATTTTTTCAACAATTCAAGCAACTTGTTTGTTTATTACTCATTTTTACTTCGCCACCATTCAAACATTCATTGTTAACAATTTTCAACAAATTTTATTTTATTCAAGTTGAAAAGCTTCAATGGTTTTTTCATTCACTTATTTTTTTTTTATTTTTACGTTCTATTTATTTGATTTGATTATTTATTTTATGAATCTACTTTTAAATTATTTACACTGAAAAAAATTTTGTTGATTCAAATAACCGATTATTTCACTATTATCAAATAAATATTCACTTGAATCAAATAAATTGTATTTGAATCAAATATTTCAGTATTTGCAGCAAATATTATTTGATTTAAATAAAAATTCTTTGATTCAAGAAAATATTTTTTTGATAACAGTCAAATAATTGGTTATTTGAATCAAATTATTTTTTTATTCAGTGTACCATTTATTTACAGTTTATTTATAATTTATTAATTATTGAGAATATTTTTAATAATTATGTTTAAAATATTTAAATTAATTATAATTAATATAAATAATTTACTCGATTTATGATTAATATAATAATAAATATTAGTTATATAAATGTAATTATTAGTATCATTAGTTTTTTTATTAAATTAAATTTAAATTAATTTAAATTTTAATTTATTAATTTGATTTAATTTAGTTTATATTAATTTTAATTTAATTTATTATTAACTTAAACTAAATTCTAAATTCTTAATTAACTACTTTATTAATATAATAATTAATACAATAATTTTAAAAATAATTACATAATTAATAATCGTTCAATTAATAATTATTAACTTAATGCTATTTTAAACAATTTTCACATTTATATTTAATTAACTTATATTAATGTTAATAATTACTAATTACACATAATTTCCCCTATTTGAATCGAGCCTTTGAAGCTACACAGCTTTAGCGTTGATTTAAATTATTATTTCTTCTATTTTGCGAAGTAAAATAATATTGGAGATTTTTTTTTCAAATTCTGAATATTAAGCAGATGTGATGTGTGTAATAATTGCAGAAAAAAAATTGGAAAAAAAAATCTCCCAAAAAAAAAAAAAAATTAGTTGAGAGCTAGGGAGTTACATGAGATTGTTCATTCATCCATATTTACAAATAATTGGCAGTTACAGTGCAATAAATTCTTGTGGTTTGTAAAAATGCGAAAAGTTTGATAACACTCGAATATTGTCTATTGTGACGCAATATAAAATTCCTTGCATAATAATCTAATGCAAGCATCATTATCGACCTTTCGCTTTGAAAAACCCACTTCTTTTCATTTCTCTCTCTCTCTCTCCCTCTTCTACACATCGTGAAATTTTTAGAATTTAATTTTATCGATTTCAATATTGGAAGTCAATTTTCAAATCTAGTTTTCTAAGTTTTTACGTATTTTATTAACATATTTTATTAAGATATTCAAATATTTTGTAAAACTATTTTGTTAAAATATTTTATTAAAACATTTTATCAAGATATTCAAATATTT
Source organism: Leptopilina myrica (nomen nudum) (assembly GCA_032872475.1). Taxonomy (NCBI): domain Eukaryota; kingdom Metazoa; phylum Arthropoda; class Insecta; order Hymenoptera; family Figitidae; genus Leptopilina; species Leptopilina myrica (nomen nudum). Next base: position 3,517,007 of record CM065465.1, on the reverse strand, counting down.
TGTCAAAATATTTTATTAAAACATTTTGATATTAAAATATTTTGTTAAAATATTTTATTAAGATATTCAAATATTTTGTCAAAATATTTTATTAAAACATTTTGATATTTAAATATTTTGTTACAATTTTTTATTAAGATATTCAAATATTTTGTCAAAATATTTTATTAAAACATTTTGATATTCAAATATTTTGTAAAAATATTTTATTAAAATATTTATTATTGCATATTTTATTGCATCATTTATAAACTTCTTCACATAATTTCGAAAATATTTTTTCGAAAATGACTTTGAATTTTGTTTCAAGTGCTTCATAATTCATTTTACAATTTTTTCAACAAACTGCAATTACTTTCTACTTGTAAAATAATAATTTAACTTAAACTGGTGCTTACATAAAATTTTAACATCTTTTTCGTTTGTTAACCAGTTACATAAAAATCGAGAAATTTTAATTTATATATTTTTTTTCACTTTTTCCAGAATAATTAGTGGAAAACTGCGATTATCGTAAATATACATATACATTGAAAAAAGTAAGATTCAAATAACCGATTACTTATCTATTATAAAATATAAATATTTACATGAATAGAATAATTTTTAATTAAGTCGAATCTCATGGTATTTGCTTCAAAAAATTATTGGTTCAACAAGTTATATTGGTTTCAATTTATTTAATTTAAATAAAAATTAGTCAATCGTTAATTTTAACACTTAATTAAACATTAGTAAATATTTATTAAATAACACAAGTAATCGGGTATTTGGACCGAATAAATTTTTAAACAATCAAATGAAAAAATAAATTTTGAAATTGGAGACAAACTTTTAAAATCAGGTTCGAAAATTTCAAATTGAGTTCAGAAATAGGAAAATAGTTTTCGAAATTCAAAAAACCTTCAAAAAAATGATAAATTAATTAAAATTAATAATTTTAAAATTAATTTTTGAGATAATTGCTCTTTAATAAATTCTATAAAAAAATTCATTGTATTTAAAATTACTCAGTCATTACATTTAAATTTTAATTATCTACATATTTTAAACGTTCAAATGAAGAATATATTTTTTATTAATATTTTCATAAATTACTGTTTGCAATAAAAATTGAAAACATTTTTTAATTTCATAATTTTTATAATTATTATTTACGAATTTTTAAGCTTATTATTTTAAGAGATTTTAATAATTTCAGCCCTCGGACTGAATGTAGAAATAAAAAATATCAAAATTAGCATTAGCATATTTAAAAATTACTCAAAATAACATTTTTAGTATTTTGTAGGAAAAAGTTGTTGAGGTATACAGCTGGGGTTTGATTTCTCCACATGAGAACGCGAAGGCCACCACCAGATGTCAGTGAAAATTCCAGGAAAGAACTGAACTGACATCATAATCTTTTCCCTGAAAATATAAATACAAACTAAATTTATTATTCAGGATTTACAATTTTCATAATTTATCAATTTAAATTTATTCTTTGATTCACTCTATTTAGAGGGTGTTAAAAAAAAGAAAAGGAAATAAAAAAAAATCTTAAAATAAATCTTTTTCGTCTTTTAACAGAAAAGTAATTATACAATTTAGCTGCTAATTTCGAACTATACAAATAATATTTTATTTCCGTTTAATATTAATGTAGAGAAATATTAATTTACTAATTCTTGTAATTGTAAGAATTATGAAATTATAAATGTGTATAAAATTTAAAACAAAGTATAATAATATTAATAAATAATAAAACATTAATAAAATTACTAGAATTATTTTTATTGAGTTTACTTATTAATTAGTTTAACGTTATTACTACTATTTATAATGAACTTAATGAACACAATTATTTTTTAATAATATATAATTTGCGCTCTAAATTTAAATTAGTAATAAAAATGTTTACTAATTTGAATTAGTGACTGACTTTTTGCTTTAGAATTAGTAAATTTCGCTAATAAATTAGTAAAAAAATACTGTTTGTTAGAAAAATTTACAAATTTAAATTTAAATTTAATATAATTAAAATTTAAATTTCACTAATAAATTAGTAAAAAAAATTACTATTTGTTAGTAAAATTTACAAATTAAAATTAAAATTTAATATAATTTAAATTTCACTAATAAATTAGTAAAAAAATTACTATTTGTTAGTGAAATTTACAAATTTCAATTTCAATTTCAATTTCCATTTAATATAATTTTAATTTAAATTTCATTAATAAATTAGTAAAAAAATTACTATTTGTTAGTAAAATTTACAAATTTCCATTTCAATTTAATATAATTTTCATTTTCATTTCACTAATAAATTAGTAGAAAAAATACTATTTGTTAGTAAAATTTACAAATTTCAATTTAATATAATTGTCATTTTCATTTCACTAATAAATTAGTAAAAAAAATTACTATTTGTTATGTAAAATTTACTAATTCACTAAAATTAACGTTAATGAATTGTTAATTAAGACTAATTATCCTGTAATTTATAGAAATAAATTATTCGAGATTAATTAATTAATGAAAATAAAGCGTTAATTAGAATAAAGAAATTATTGTAATGCAAATGTATAAATAAATTAATAACTAAATATAATAATAAATTAATAAATAAATTAATTAATAACTAAATAAATAAATCAATTAATAAATAAATAAATTAATTAATTAATATATAAATTAATAAATAAATAAATATATTAATGAATTAATAAATAAATTGATAAATAGATAAATAAATAAATAAATAAATTATTATGAATAAATTGCTATAGTGTAAAAAAATAGTTCATCAATTTTACGATTTTTTCTCCTTCAATAAAAATCAGTCATCTTTGTTCAATTTAGAATAATTACAATTTGGGAAGAAATTAAAAAAAAATACTTCTGAAAGCAATTATTGGCAATTTTTACGTAAAACTAATTTATATAATAGATAAGCATTGAAAAAATTAGAGAATATTTTCTTTTTTTTTCTAAACTAAATAAAAAAAAGTAAACTGATGTCAATGGCACCGTAAAAAATTGTGTAATTCACAATAAGACAACGACCTTGAGGAAAATGTTGACTCCCGGAGACTGTATTCTAGACAAATCGATTATATCTCCTGATATCTAGTAAATTATGTATGTTTAGTTGCACATTCGGTATAACGAACTCGAATAGATTAATTTTACTTTACATATTAAATATTATGTATCTATATAGCGTAATAGACAATTTCCACGTGTAAATAACGGGATCAAAGTCGTGCGATCGTAATCTGGGACGAATGTGCGGCAAAAGAAGGTTATTACGGTAGTCAAAGTAGATTGTTTCAAGTAGATGAGGGAACTCACTTTGGTCAGGCGATTGACTTTTACTTTCTCAACTGTCAGCTTTTTCATATTTGGCAAAAGAAAAAAAAATATTTGTAATTATTAATTTGTAATTATTTATCATTAAATATTAATTTATTTGGTCTATATTTACAAATACCAAACTATTTTTTTTTTAATTTCTTTCATTTATTTAGCATCGTTTATTTATTACTTATTATTTATTTATTTTTTTTTTTATTACATAACATAAAAATTAATTATTTTCAACTATTACGAAAACATAAGATAAAAATTAATTATTTACAATTATTGCGAAACATAACAAAAAAATTAATTAATTATTTATAATTATTGTTACTTAGCGTCAACGAATTGTTAATTAACGTTAATGAATTGTTAATTAAGACTAATTATCCTGTAATTTATAGAAATAAATTATTCGAGATTAATTAATTAATGAAAATAAAGCGTTAATTAGAATAAAGAAATTATTGAAATGCAAATGTATAAATAAATTAATAACTAAATAGTAAATATATAAATCAATTAATTAATTTTTTTTTTTGGGGGTACAAAATTTTTTGTTACCTCAAAAGATTTATTGTTTTTAGAAATTTAATTTCATTGTAAAATTATTCGAAAACATCAATAACTTCATTTCTAAATAAATATTTAATGATTACTTCTTTTCATAGAAATTACGATTTTTAAAAAATTTCTAATTCATTCTTTTTTTGAAATTCAACAACTAATAAGATTTTTATATTATATAAATATTGTAAGTGTAACTTTTTTGAAATTATTTTCATCATTTTAATTCAATTGTTATTTTTTATAATTTTTAACTAAAAGCCTTCTTTTTATCGATTATTTTTTATAATTAAAAAAAAAAGTTCTTTAAGAATTTTTAAATCCATTTGTTTTTAAATCAGTTTTACAAAATTTTGATTATTCTGAACTACTTGAAAAATAATTTTTTTACGAATTTTAACAGAATTTTAAAGTAAAATTACATTTTTCAAGAAATTTGATTAAAATTTTAAAAAATGATTGAAATTTTATAATGATATTCATTATTTATGAAAATAATTTCTTAAAGATAAGTATATTACAAAAATAATTGATATCATGTGAAATTTTTACTAAATTACTAAAATTCATTTTTAGAACAATTTTTATTAGAAAATTCTGCAAGATTTTAATTATTTAAATGCAAAAATAAATAGTTTACTGAACAATTGAATGTTTCTTTTTTTCTTTTTTTTTACGAATTTTAACAGAATTTTCAATACAAATTTACATTTTTCAAGAAAATTGATTAAAAGTGTATTTAAAAATTATTACAAAAATAATTTTTTTACGAATTTTAACAGAATTTTAATGTAAAATAACATTTTTCAAGAAATTTGATTAAAATTTAAAAAATGATTGAATTTTTATAATGATATTCATTATTTATGAAAATAATTTCCTAAAGATAAGTTTATTACAAAAATAGTAATTGAAATCGTGTGAAATTTTTACTATTATTAAAATTCATTTTTATAAATTCATTTCAAATTCATTTTTTTAGACACTTCTACAAGATTTTAATTATTTAAGTGCAAAAATAAATTATTTATTAAACAAGTAAATGTTTCTTTTTTCACGAATTTTAACAAAATTTTCAATAAAAAATTTACATTTTTCCAAAAAATTGATTAAAATTGTATTAAAAAATTGAAATTTTGCAATGATTTTTGTTTTATTATTTATAAAAATAATCAAATTCCTAAGGAGAAGTTTATTACAAAAATAATAGAATACATGTTAAAAATTTTTTGTTTATGAAAATAATTTAATTATTACAAAAAAATTTATAAAAAAAAATTTGTAAATAATTAAAATCATGGGAAATTTTTACTATTTATGCGAATAATTAAAAATTTGCCTAAAATTTAATTAAAATATTTTTTCAAATAGTTGAATTCTTTTGAATAATTTATTTAAAAAAAATCGATATTTATAAAATCATTGAATTGAGGGTAAATTTTCGAAAATACTTGAATTTTGAATAAGAATTTAATTATTCATATCGATAATTAAAATTTTGACGAGGATTTTTAGAAAATTGTCGAACAATAATAATTGAATTTCTGCCAAGAATTTTATTACTTTTGGAAAAATAATTGAATTTCTGGTAACTTCTCTAAACATTTATTTTTTTAGTATCTTTTACTAACATATTTCGTTAAAATTCCTTAATTTTTTCAACAAAAAACAATTTTTAACTAAACAAATATTTTCATCTTAGAAAAAAAAATTTCTTATTTTCAAGAAACTTATTTTGAAGAGAAACAATTTTTTCGTATTTTTAGAAGCTATTTTTTCTAAAAAATCTAAATGTAAAAAAAATGTACTAGGGATAATATTTTTTATGTAAACAATACAATTATTGTGTAATAATAATAATAATAATAATAATAATAATAATAATAATAATAATAATAAAAAATAATAATAATAATAATAATAAATAATAATAATAATTAAAAATTTATTGTTTACATAAAAAAATATCCTTTTGTCAAGGAGCAGTTTATCTCATCATTTATCTACTACCCGTAATATAATTATTTACTAGATAATGATTCTTTGCGATATTAATCTAACGGGGACTTTAATTGTTTCATATTTTTATTTGAAAAAATTTTTTTTTCAATTTTTTTTTTTTTGCGTGTGGAATTCAGTGTGAAATGAGAGTGCAATGTGCAATGATGAAATAACTTCTGAACATGAAACCTGCGTCCTGGTTCGTCGATCAGGTCGAATATGTCCTGCACAACAATGTGAGCGTAATTGTGCTTTCAACGGGTGCACAATGATCTTTAAACGGTGTCTCGAACGATAAGAATTTTTTTTCAATGACATTATATATATATGAATAGGTGTGTGAAAAAATATAATTGTGTGTGTATATATATAACTACAACGTCCAATAATTTTTGTCTCACAAACGAATGATGATGACGACAACAACAACAACGTGACAAAAATCAGTTACTTTGACAGTGTACAATGGTCATCGAGATAAAAAAAGAAAAAAGTTTTTCTTATGTAAATAATCAAGTTTAAGTAACACTATATCTTCAAATTTCTCGTACTATACTAAGTTTCTTTTTTTTTCTTTTTTTTTAGAAAGTAACTTTGTAACAATTGATTTTTATGAGATTTTTCAAAAAAAAAACTTTTCTCCTAATGTTTTTTTTTGTAAATGCTCCTGAGGCAAAAAAAAAATTTGTATCCCTTATTTATTACTAATTTACTGAAATTATTTTCACTATCATTTTTAAAAAATCCTATAAGTTAATTTACAGTCGTAATTTTAAGAAAATAATCATTTATTTATTTTTGTATTTAAATAATTTTGAAATCTCGTAGAAACAATTTTGTAATTAACTCTGTAAATCTCGTAGAACTTTATAATAAAAAATGTATTGAAAAATTAATTTTACTCGAAATTTAAGAAAATATTTGTATTCGCAAAAATAATTTTCCTAAAATTTAAGAAATAGGAAATTTTCGTAAATTTCGTTGAAATAAACATATTTTAGAATTCGAAGAATTTTCACGACAATAAAATTTGATTTAAAAAATTTCTTTTTAAATTGAATTTTTTATCAGAAAATTTTTGCAAAATTTCAATTATTTAAATGCAAAAATAAATAACTTCTTGAATATTTGAATGTTTCGTAAAATTAAGTTTTCATAAAAGGAATTTTATCAACAAATTTTTAAAAACCTAATTAAAATGTTTTTTTCGAATTTTATAAGAGAATTTTCAAATAAAAATTTCAATTTTTCAAGATAATTTATTAAAAAGAAAAAAAAATAATTGGAACTTTGCAATGAAATTTGTAATTTATAAAAATAATTTCCTAAAGAGAAGTTTATTCCAAAAATAATTGAAATCGTGTGAAATTTTTACGATTACTAAAATTCATTTTTAAATTCATTTTTACTAGAAAATTCTACAAGATTTTAATTATTTAAACGTAAAAATAAACAATTTACTGAACAATTGAATGTTTCTTTTTTTCTTTTCTTTGCGAATTTTAACAGAATTTTCAATAAAAATTTACATTTTTTAAGAAAATTGATTAAAATTGTATTAAAAAATTGAAATTTTGTAATGAATTTTATTTTATTAAAAAAAAATTAAATAATTAATAACCTGGAGAGAAGTTTCTTACAAAAATAATAAGACCTATTAGAAAATTTTTTTAAAAAATAATTTAATTATTACGAAAAAATTTATAAAAAAATTTGTAAATAACTGAAATCATGTAAAATTTTTACTAAATTATTAAATAAAATTCATTTTTTAAATTCATTTTCAAATTTATTTTTACTAGAAAATTCTACAAGGGAAAAATTTTCATTAAACCAAATAAAGAAATTTCTTTGAAACAAATTTAAAGTCTATAGTGTATATCTTTTCTCTGGGTGCAATAAATTTTTTAAATTTGAAGTTTTGAATAATTGGATGTAGAAATTTTAAGGAAAAAAATAGTTTTTTGACAAATTGTTGGTAATTAAATTTTTTTTGAAACTTTATATTTTATAGGTCGTTGGAAAAATAATTTAAAACATTGTAACATAATTAAATTTTCAACAGAATTTTTTTTCTCAGTGTAAAATAATCTACATTTTGATTTTTAAATATGTCATAACTATACGCACCGAATAATAATTTAAATTTTGTATTTATTTTTTATTTATTTCTGTTTTTTCTATTTATATTTTTCAATTAAGTTCTTAATTTTTTTAATTGTGTATTCTTCTTATCAATAAATTCGTATTTCTAAATTTCTAACTACTGTAAATTTAATTTTTAACCGAATGGAATAATAAATTTTTTCTGCTTTAGAGGAAAAAATTAATTTAATTTCGCAAAATTAGAAAGGAATCGAAGATTTTAAAATGTTTTTGACTATTTAATAATTAACGTTTAAGTTTAATTTTTTTTTTTGGTTTATATAAAACATTAATTTCATTCAATTTTGAAAAATTGAATAGAATGAAAAATTAAATTTATCTTCTGCTTTATAGAAAAAAAAATGAAGTAATTTAATTTTTTTCTGCTATGAAAAAAATTTGTTTAATTTTGAAAAAATGGTAAAATTTAAATTTTCCTTCTGTGTAAAAAAAGAGAAAATTTTGTTTTGACACAAAAAAAAGAAGATCAATTCGGGAGAGAGGAAAATAACATCTTTTTTATTCTGTTGTTTTTTTATTCAAAAGACGGTACAAAATTCGTAGGTAAAAAAAATAGAGCTCTGGTCTCAGAATTATAAATAACACCCATTACCAACAATTCTATATATTGCAAAAAAAAAATCGTCTCCCTGCTCCCATTTATCAAAAAACGAAAAATCGAGTCTGAATCTTCTTTTTCTTTTGGTAGTAAAAAAAAAAATTCAAAACACGAAAGAAAATTTCAGAGAAAATTATCAAAAACAAGACTTTCTCATTTTTGACGAGAATGTAAAAAATAGAATCAGCCCTAATGTTACGATAAACAGATTTCTATTTTCTTCTATTCTCGAATTTCCCCTTTATTTTTTCTTTTCATCAAAAAGGAGCAATCGACGATTTCCTTGGATCTAAGTTTAAAAAAAAAAAACGAGTGTGTCTTATTATTTTCCAATTCCAGTAAACCGTGGGTTTCGTCTTTCCATTAAAAAAGGAGAAAAAACAATTTTTTCAATGGAAATATTTTGAGTATCATCAAAAGAAGAGGAGTTAGTATTTAGTAGCTATTATTATTTAGTAGCTATGTGGTTCGGAATGTTTGATTTTGGCCAATTCCTCTTGAACGGCGTGGAAATGTGCGGCCTTCGCGTGTTCAACTTCCTTTGTGTCAATGACTTTTCCATGATGATCCAATGGAGCTGGTGGACCGTGATAATGATGCTCAACGTGATGATGTTGTGGTGGATGTTTCTCGGAAGCACCACCGGAACTGCCGCCTTCATCGCCACCACCCGACGAATACGAATGTGAACTCTTCGCTGCCTCGGCTTCAAAAATTGCTAAATGTTTTGCTTTTGCGTGCGCCACTTCCGGTGTGTCAATGACCCTGCCAATTTTATCGAGGGGCGCAGGTGGTCCATGATAGTGCGTCGTGTCATAATGAATGTGAATTGGTTCGGCGAGAGCCACTGCGAGACATGATCCGAGAATCTGGAAAAAATTTTTTTTCATTTTCAATGAGTTTTTCTTTTTTTTAATTTTTCATTTTTTAACTTCTTAGTTCTCACTTTTTAGTTTTTACTTTTTTTAACTTCTTAGTTCTTACTTTTTAGTTTTTACTTTTTACTTTTTACTTTCTAGTTTTTACTTTCTAGTTTTTACTTTTAGTTTTTACTTTTAGTTTTTACTTTTAGTTTTTACTTTCTAGTTTTTACTTTTTCCTATTTCTCCTTTTTTCATTCCTCTTCATTCTCTTCTTTCTTTATTTTTTTAATTTGGCCTTTGGAAAAATTTTGAAGAACAATTTTTCTTATTTACACCCAGGCAAAATTATTCCAGCACAAAAAATTTATTTCTACTATGAAATTTAATTACGTACCAAATAAAGAATTTATTTTCGACAAAAAAATATTTATTTATACTGAATGAAATTTCAACGTTAACCAAATAAAAATTTATATTTCCGTATTACAGTAAAATTTGTCTAAAAATTAATTTATTTAATTAAAATTAATTTATTAAACTAAAATAAATTCACAAACAAAAAAAGTATTTTATTTCCGCCTAAACAGAATTTATTTGTGCTAAATAAAAATTTTTACTTAAACCAAATGAAATTTATTCAAAATATATATTTTATTTGCGCTCAAAAAAAAAAGAATTAGTCCTGCCAAATGAAATTTGTATTTGAATCAAATAAAATTTATTAGTAAAAAAAATTATTAATAACAATAAATTGTTCCCTGTAACAATTTTTAATACAATAAATAGGATAGAAAAATTATTCGTTTTGAATTTCTATAAAAAAATTCCTCTAAATTCACTGCAAAAACAGTGCTAAAATATCCTAATATTTTTTAATAATAAATAATCCGTAACTTTCAGAAAAAAAATCCTATTTTGTATGTAAACAGACAGTAAAAATGAAATTATTTTAATTTTGTAAACATTTTAAAAAATTTATCTCAAAAACAATCAAATTTTTATTTAAAAAAAAAGAAGCAAATAATAAAGAAAGATTAGAATATAAAAAAACAAATTATTCTCTTGGAGTTTTCAAAGAAGTTTCTCAATATTTTTTATGGAAATTTCCCCTACGAGAAATTATCACAAACTATTAAAAATTTTCTATCTTAAAAAACCATTTTACTCATCAAGTAAATCGAACAAAAAATCGCGCTTTTAATTATAGAATTAAAATTTCACTTTTTTTCTTTTGCAGAAATTTAGAACATATTTTCCATGAAATTTCTCTAGATTGTTAATTTTTAGTAAAGAAATCGAGAGCGAAATTATCAAAATTTCTATAAAATTTGACTTTTTTTAATTGTCCAAATATATTAAAATTTTGTCAAAGAAAAAAAAATTGCCAGAGAAAATGTATTTAAAAAATGTTTAAAACTTGTACTTTTATAAATTTTGTTTAAAATTTCTTTTATTTGGTAAATTTTTTCAGTTAATCATAGGAATGAAACATCAAAAATTTTTTTTCAATTTCGTAGCTCATTTCTTTACACTAATTTAAAGAAACTAAAAAGAAAAATGTCTTTTTTAACAAAAACTCTAATTTGTTTTGATAATTTTTCTCCATATCTTTAATTTTCTTCAATTTTTCTTTAATTTGTTTGAAATTTTCTCATAAATGTAAATAAATAAAAATAAATTGTTGCAAAATACCAATATTTTTTTTATGAAAAAAGTTAATTGGAAAATTCTCTATTTACCATAATCAAAAATTGTCTCTAACATCTTAGCAAGTCATTGGACAATTACAAAATAATAAATTAAATAAACATAATAAAAATGAAAATAAAATTTTACTGTAAAACTAATCCAGTTAAAATTTATTTTTTATATTTCCTTTTTTTATATCTTCGCAATTAAGAAATAAATACAAACAAAAAATTATACAAAACCAAATTTATTAATTCTATTTATTTAATAACAATATTAGTAATAATGAAAATATATATTTATTTATTTACAGAAATTGGAAAAAATAATTCTTTTCGTATTTTTTTTATTTAATAAATAAATTAACAATAAAATAAATTATAATTTTAACAAACTAAAAATTTTAATTATTTTATCAAATATTTATCAAATAAAAAATTGATCCCAATATTTGGCATCAAATTGGTCTACTTTAGTATTAATTTTATACTTTTTAGAAAACTGTGAAATAAATGTTAAACAAAGTTTTAAACAAATGATAAAATAATCTTATCGTACAATAATAATAATAATAATAATACTAATAATAATAATAAACATAACAATAAAAATAATAACAATAATAATAATAATAATAAAATCAATATTATATTTAAAAAATTATTTGAAATAAATAAATAAATAATAATAATAGTAAGAAAAGTTTTTTGATTTATATTGGTACATATGATATTATATCAAATAAATAAAATGTAGTATAAAGAATAAATAAATATAACAAATATCAAAATAATAATTCAATAAAAAAAACAAAAAATAAATAAACAAATAAATTAAGGTAAATTAAACGAAAACATTCGGACAATGAATAAAAAATTTATTTAAAAATATTTATTTTTGGAGTAAATAAATATTTTATTCGTTGTCCGAATGTTTTCATTTAATTTACCTTAATTTATAAAGGATCTCGGACATTAAAGATTACTTAAATAATAAACAAATAAAAATGTAACAAAAAGGTAAAATATAAATACAAAAAAATTAAATTCAACGCAATAAAAATCTACATAATATATAAAATTTTGAAACTATGTGAAATAATTGAGTTATACCAAACACTTGTTGCATAATTTGTATAATACTTTTTTTGCGCCCCGACTATGCGAAGAAAAACTTTACCATCCTTTTATCGCAAATCAATGAACTTACTTCACAAACCACAGAAATTATTAATATTATTATTATTCATTTTTTTTCCCCTATTGTCATTCGAATTGCAAACTATATTATGTACGACTATTTGCAAACAATTTTACGAAAAAAAAATGAAAGAAAAGAAAAATTTGCAAAAAAATAAAAAATAAAAAATAAAATGCAAAACTAGGAAGAGTACTCACTAGAAACCACATGTTTACTGGCTAAGGATTGAAACGCGTTCTACAACTTTCCGGTGTCTGGAAAGACCTTATATAGCTCATGAACAATACCAACTTTTGCGGCATTCCTCCACTCAACTATATCTATATAAAGTAATAAAAATATTGCAAATACCCCTCACCTAACATTAAATATAATATATGAAACCCTCTGATTTTCGCGTAATAGTGAGCTAAAAATTTTTCTAGTTCACGTATAGGTCACCATATTCATTGCGTCGTCGACATATTCTATATTATCAAGATACTTACGAGACTAGAAGGAAAACATTTTTTTTTTTTTGTAAAACTATATTATATTCAAAGCAATATAGTTAAATTTTTTCATTGTCGCTATTATTTTTTATTTCTAATGTAAGTTAAAAATTTAATTCTCAAAAAAAACAAAAAAGAATTTTCAGTATAATTTTAAACTTCTTCGACTAAACAGAAGACAAAATATAAAGAAGTTAATAAAGGGAGAAAAATAATACTTTTTTATAATAAATTTAAAAAAAAACATTTTTTTCAATACCGAAACTATTCCAAACTTTTTGGAATATTTTTATTTACTATAAGACTGAAAATAAAATGTTATTTTTAAATTCCAAAATATTATGTTTGAAAATTAATAAATTAATAAAAATAAAAAATAATTAAATTAATAAAATAAATAAAATAAATACTTCTAGTATTTTTTTCCGAATATTATAAACATTAGAAAAAATTTAATTTTGAAAATTTTCAGCCAGAAATATTCTGTTTGGAATATTTTGCACTGGTATATTTTAAACACAGAATCTTTTATTTGAAATATTCTATTCGGAATATTATGAACTAGAAATATTCTATTTGGAATATTTTATACTAAAAATATTCAATTTGAAATATTGTTTACTTGAAATATTCTGTTTGGAATATTTTATTTGTTATATTTTTTATTAGAAATATTTTATTTGTAATATTTTTTATTAGAAATATTTTATTTGTAATTCGTTTGATTAGAAAAATTCTAATTAAAATATTTTGAACTCAAAATATTCTATTTGGAATATTCCGAACTGGAATATTTTGAACTCAAAATATTCAATTTGAAATATTATTTACTTGAAATATTCTGTTTGGAATACTTTTATTTGTAATATTTTTAATTAGAAATATTTAAATTGAAATATTTTAAACTTGAAATATTCTATTTAGAATATTCTGAAGTGAAATATTATAAATTCGAAATATTCTATTTGGAATGTTTTGTACTCGAAATAATCTATTTAGAATATTTTACACTTCCAGTGGAATATTGGAAATAATTAAATTGTTAAGAAATAATTTGTAATATTTCAGTTCCTACTAAAAAAATGTTTTTTATGTTTTTAAAAAAAAATTTTCCTTCTGTTTTATATTTTATAAACAAATTTGTAATTTTTAAACAAAATTATAATTTATAAACAAATTTGTAATGTTTAAACAAAATTATAATTTATAAACAAATTTGTAATTTATAAACAAAATTGTACATTATAAACAAATTTGTAATTTATAAACAAATTTTAATTTTTCTAAAAAAATCTTGTAAATTAATTCTTCCTCACAGTAATTAAATAAATAATAATAAATAATTTATAAATTATTTATAAATTATTTATAAATTTAATTTATAAATAATAAATAAATGTTGTATTTCGTGATTAAAATTTATCTATTATCATAAGACTAACAAACCATAAAATTAATTAAAATTCCCAAAACATTGGTAATTACTAAATTAGTTTCTCGAAATGAAATTTTTTTACGCATTTTGAATTCGTTTCTATTTTTATTCATTTCATTTTTTTTTCTCTACAAATTTAAAACTATTGCGTTTGGTAATTTGACATTCAAAAATTTGTACTTTCTATAATATTCTTTTCATTGCAGTTTTAGTTTTGTTAAGAAAGAAAGAGAGAAAGAATTACAAAAAAATCGAGTCTTTTAAACTTTGAGGTATTATTATTATAGATATTGAAAGCTTTTTTCTCACAAGCACATTAAATTTAATGTTCACTACAGCATATGAAACGTAACGTACATTTCATTAAATTTTATGTGTCCTCATAAAAGCCACCATTGAAAAATCGCATTAAAAATATTAAAAATCTCAAGTTGGTATTTGAAAGGGTCTATTTTTTATATTCCTCACACATTTATTAACATATTTCGTTCCAATTTCTGTTTTTTTTTCTTTCATCTTTAATTTATTTGCATCATTTTGATTTTAGAATTTATTTACAATTTCTGATTTTTAATCTAATTCATACATTGATTTTAATTTAGTGATTAAAATTAGATGGGTAATTATTATTAACAATATTATTTAAATAAATGATAATTAAAAATTGTTCCTAACATTTCGTCGTCTTTTCCTTAAAAAATGTAGAAAAAAATTCCTTTAGATTGAAAATTTTTTTAATACCTAATAAATAACAAATATTAATCAATAAAATGTTATGATTTTTTCAGTGGCAATTTTTCTCTTCAAAAATATTTAAATATTGTTTTCTTAACAATTAAAAATTTCGCTTCGAATAAAAATTATTTAAAAATAACAAAAGTTTAAAAAATTGATTAAATTATTAAAATTGTTCTTATTAATATTTTTATTTTATTAAAATATTGTAACATTTTATTTCTTTCAAAAAAAAAACTAAGAAATCGTTACAATTTTTCTGTCATTTTTTCCTTAAAAATAATAGTAGAACATTTTTTTTACACTAACTACTTTTTTAATAAGAATCTATACTAAATGAATTGTTATAATTTTTTATTTATTTATTTATTCATTTATTTGTAATTTATTTATTTTATTCTTTTCTCTACTAAAAATATTTTTATTGAAAATTGTTTTCTTTGCCTGGAACAATTTTAGTTAAGAATAAAAATTACATAAATAAAACTTTTTTCTTATTATTAACGGCGGTGTTTAAATAAATAAATCGTCTTTTTCGCAATGTTTAAAAATTAATTTTTTATTTTAATCAATTAATATTTAATTTTTTTATTTAAAAAACAAATAAAAAAAACAATGTTTAATTTGACATTAAAATTTTATTGAAGTTAATGAGACAGAACTAAAAGAAACCCACACGTAGATTGTGGTAATTTTTTTTTTAATTCTTTGTTCTGTAAGTCGAAAAAAAAATTGCCAAGAGGAAAAAAATTTTTGTATCAAGATAAAAGAATTGGATTTTGTGATAATACATAATAGTATGAATAGTGTATTACGCCAATAGTTTTTGAACGTGAGTATTATTGTATATCGTGCGACATGCTCCAAGGGTGTTATATAATATTTTTTTTTTTTTTAAACAAAACAAAAAAAATCGCGCTCCTTTCGCCACTCGGCAAAGGCGAGTTTTTGATTAATCGGACGTGATTCCGTGAATTCAATTCGAATTTCAGGTGAAATGATGATTTCATCAAAACTCAAGGTCAGACAATCGGATTTCCCGCGGACAATCAATAATTAATTGAGAGTGGAAGAAAATTAGAAATTGGAAAATAAAATAAAATAAATCGCAGAAATACATTGAGTTATTGGTTTAATTATAAAGAATAAATACTATTCTCTAGTGGGAAGCAAAATCAAATTTAACTAATTTGTTTAAATTTTTATTAATTTAAAATTTACTAAAATAATTATTATTAAATTTTCATTAATTAAAATTTTAAAATTGACAAAAATAATAATTTTTAAATTTTTACTAATTTAAAATTTACTAAAATAATAATTATTAAATTTTTACTAATTTAAAATTTACTGAAATAATAATTATTAAATTTTTATTAATTAACAATTTACGAAAAGAATAATTATTGTTAAAATTAAGAAAAACCAATTAATTTTCTTCTGAATGAAATTCTGAATAAAATTGTACGAAAATTTTTTATACATAAAAAAGTGAAATTAATTTTCGATTATAAATAAATATTTACTAATAAATATTGCTAAACTATTTACTATTTAGTATTTACTATTAAAATTTATAGTCACTATTAGTAACGAACAATTAGTAATAATTTTTTACACTAAATATAATTTTTTCAAGTAAATTTTTAAGAAAGTAATTATTACTAAAGTACAATTACTACTGATTATTTAGTACCTATTAAATTACTAATTTTTTTTTTAGTAACTATTAGTAACGTAATATTAGGACTAATTTTTTAAACTAATCACTAGTTTTTTTACTAAAACACTAAATTTTTTACTAGAAATTTTTGCAAAATTCAATTATTTTTAAAAATTTTAATAAAGTTCTTTGTAAAATTCAATTTTCAGAAATTTTAATAAAATACTTTGCAAAAGTCAATTAATTTCAAAAATTTGAATAAAATTCTTTGCAAAATTCAATTATTATCAGGGATTTGAAAACAGTTCTTTTTAAAAATTTATATACTTTCAAGAATTAAAAAAAAAGTTTTTACAAAATTCAATTTTTAGGAATTTTAATAAAATTCTTTGTCGAATTTAATTATTTTCATAAATAACAATATTCATCGCAAGAATTCAATAAATTACGTTTAAAAGAAAAAAAATTCTTCGAAGAAATTCAATTATTGTTCTGAAATGTAATAAAATTCTTCCAAAAAATTCAATTTTTTCCAAATTCTTTTTTAATAATTATCGCAAAGATTTCAATTATCTTAAAAAATAGCAAAAATTTTTTCAAAAATAATAATATTTTCAAAAAATTTAAAATAAGATAATTATTAAAATCTGAATTATTTTTAAAAAATTGTCTTCAATTCAATGTTTTTCAATATCTAGAGTTTTATAAAAAGAATCCAATTATTTAAAAAAAATTGTAAAATTTTTGACAAATATTTAATTATTTTCATAAATAATAAAAATTTCAAAGGGATTCAATTATTTTTAATACAATTTTTAATCAAATTTGTCGAAAAATAAAATTATAAATTATAAATTTTATTACAATTTGTCTCGAGAATTGAATTCATTAAAAGTTTGTAGATTTACTAAAATATTTAGTAACATATTTATTAAAATATTTGCTTAAGGACATTTGAACAATTATGACGTCACAATTATAAATTTCATGCTTTTTACACATTGTGACGTCATAGTGGTTCAAATGCCCTTAAATAGTAAATATTTTCTAAAATTTTTTTTAAAATTGTAAATATTTTCTAAAATATTGGCTAAAATATTTATAAAAATATTTTCTAAAATATTGGCTAAAATATTTATAAAAATATTTTCTAAAATATTGGCTAAAATATTTATAAAAATATTTTCTAAAATATTTACTAAATGTTCTACCTAAATATTTACTAAATGTTTTGATATAATTTTTGCTAAAATATTTACTAAATGTTTTGCTATAATTTTTGCTAATATAATTACCAATATATTTGCTAAATATTTACTAATATATTTACTAAAATATATTTTTTTAAAACTCCTGAAAAGGAAAACTAGGAAAAAAAGAAGAAAGTTGAAAATTTTTGATTTTTTGAAAGAAGAGTGATAATTATTTCAACTTGTACATAAATTACGACTACATTATTCTCTCGAAAAATGAAAGTTACGATTTAAACTGCAGTGTATTACACTTGGGGGAGGGAGGAGCGAGGGCGGTAATTAGACAAGAGTGTAATTAGTAATTACAACTTGTTATGAAGATCAGGGCATGAAAAATCAGTGGATCGTGACAGAGAACACTGTATTATTTAATAGGTATACAACCATTTTTTTTCCCCGCACTGCACCATGTAAACTGACAATATTTCTTGTGTCAGTAAATAAACAAAACCCATTTATAAATGCATTTTACAAAAATTAAGAAAAATTTAGTGTTCAATAAAAAATAAACAAATAAAGAATAAAGCAAAAAAAAAAAGAAATAAAAAAATAAACAATAAACAAATAGTTAAGCAATTTAATTAATAAACTAAAGTAATAAATAAAGAACTAAGTAAACAAATAGAAAAGTTAACAAATAAATTTTAATCATACAAAAATTTCAATTATTAAATCAATTAATCCACTAAAGTATTTACAATAGAATTTTCTAATTTCTAATAAACAATAAATAATAATTAATATTCAATAATTATGTAATGTTATTAAACAATTAATCATTGAAGTAACCAATAAAGAACTGTGTAAAAAAATAAACAAATTATTTCAATTAAAAAGTTTCAATTATTCAATTATTTTATTGAAGTATATTTACAATAATATTTATTTTCTAATAAACAGTAAATAATAATTTGAAATAATTATGTTTTGTTAATAAACAAATTAATTAGTAATGTATAAAGAACAAAGTAAAACAAATTAACAAATAAATAAATACAGCAATAAATAATTAAAAAAGATAAGTAAATAAACAAATAACGAAACGATAGAATATTAAATAAAGAAAAAAATAAAATTTAATAAATAAAGAAAAATTAATAATTTAATTAATTTGCAAATAAATGTAAATTCTCAAAAATATTATTTTATATTGAAACGTTTGAAAAAAAAAGTGCCAATGTCTTTAAGTAGGTAAAGCATGTTAGGCCAGACAAAACATTTTCAGTAGTAAAACCGTTTTCGTGAGAATTAAAATTAAGTAGTTGAAACTAGTTCCAGTAAGACAGACGAATATTTTTTTAAAGTAGTAAAATAACTCACGTCAGACAATTTTTTTTATTTATTACGTGAATAAAGAAATTTTTAGTCAGACGTATTTCTTCCAAATCAAAGACTATTTTTGAAGTTAATATTTCCATCTACTTTTTCATTGAAAAATAATTAAAAAAACGTTTTTAACAAAAGTCAAATATATTAATAATAATAATAATAATAATAAGAATGATTAGAATTTTTGCGAGCAAATTTCTAAAAATTTTCAAAAGAATAAATAATTGAAATTATAATTGTTTGATTAGTTATTAAAATTATTAAAGAAACTGAATTGTTTAAAAAAAATAAATAATAAAAAGAAGAAATAAAAAAATTCTTCAACGAAATTCAATTATTCTTAAAATGTTTTAAAAAATTCTACATAAAAATTAAATTTCTCTTAATTGCAAAAGAAAGTAATATATTATTGATATTATTAATTTATTTATTGTTAAATATATACGTCAACAAAAAATTGAAGGAATTTAATTATTTTCAAAAAATACAAAAATTCTCCGAAAGAATGCAATTATTTTTAAAATACTTTAAAAATCTTTAGAAAAATTCAATTTCATTCGAAAAAATTCGAATTGAATGTGTCGAAAAAATTTAATTATTTTCAGATATTTCCATAAAATTCTTAAAAAATTGTTCAATTATTTTCTAAAATTTAAATAAATTCTTCGCAACATTTCAGTTACCTTCATAAATATAGTAAAATTCTTCGCACCAATTCAACTCTTTTTATAAATAGTACAATTCTTCACAAGAATATTAAATTATTTTTATTAAAATAATAAAATTCTTTGCAAGTATTAAATTATTTTTGTAAATAATAGAATTCTTATTAAAATTCAATTATCTTCAATACAATTTCAATAAAATTCTTTTTCATAAAAAATTTCATTGCTTTTAGAATTTTTAGTTTAAAAAAATTAAAGTTATTAAAGAAAATGCATTATTTTAAAAAAATTTCCCAGAAATTCTTCAAGAGAATTTAATTATTTTTATAAACAAAAAAAATTCTTCACGAGAATTTAATTATTTTTATAAATAAAAAATTTTTTCACGAGAATTTAATTATTTTCATAAATAAAAAAATTCTCCAGAGGAATTCAATTATTTTCATGAATAAAAAAAATTCTTCACGAGAATTTAATTATTTTCATAAATAAAAAAATTCTCCAAAGGAATTCAATTATTTTCATGAATAAAAAAAATTCTTAACGAGAATTTAATTATTTTTATAAATAAAAAAAATTCTTCACGAGAATTTAATTATTTTTATAAATAAAAAAAAATTCTTCGCGAGAATTTAATTATTTTCATAAATAAAAAAAAATTCTTCACGAAAATTTAATTATTTTCATAAATAAAAAAAAATTCTCCAGAGGAATTCAATTATTTCCATAAACAAAAAAAATTCTCCAGAGGAATTGAATTATTCGCTTTAAAATTTTTTGATAAGATTCTTTACATGAATTTATTACATTTATTTTAGAATTGAAAATGTTGGAAAATTTTTTTTTCAAAGTTATGAAACAAAAAAAAACAATCTCACAACTAACTTTTAACTGCTTGTTTACCAAAATACGCAACAATTATTAATATACATTTTTAATTAAAAAAAAAAAAAAAATGCAAAGTACAAGGATTTGCTGAAATATTTCGCAATTAATTATTGCCTCGCAGATTATAAAGAAATGAATTTTGATTTATATCCCATCTGTCGTGAGTCTAATAGGCTGATAACTTAATAAATGAGAAACATATAGATATGGACGTTTAGGTAGTTGGGTTGCCCTTAATGAGCGACTTCACTTAATTAAACTTGAATCTTTAGTGTGTATATTATAATAGCAACAAGGGGACAAGTTAGGTGCAGCGGGTCCCGCCTCTGACGTATTTCGCAAATCACTATTACGATGCAACATCATAAATTGTGCCACACTGCATTTTATGGCCAATCACATTATGCGTTCAGAAATTCCTTTGACCGTCGCAAGTCAGTATAATAATAATTGTTACGAGGTTCAGGGATCTTCTTACCTCCATATATAAATTCCATCTTAAAAACCCTCCCCCTCTAGTCTATACTCACATTACTCATTCACGTGGGTGAAATTGCCATTTTTTTTTCTTCTCCTTTCATTTATTTTCTTTTTTTAATTATGGTTTTTAATTATTCTCATTTTTTATTGACATAGCAAAATTTTCCTTTTTGGCATTTTTTTTATCCTAGCGCGTAAAAATTATTATTTATTTAATTATTTTTTCTATTTGTTTATTTTTATTTTGGTATTTTTTTTAATAAATATAAATTTATTATTACTGTAGTTAATTACTGATTTAATTAATTCGTAATTATAATTAATTCGCAATTGTAATTAACTATCATTAATAATTGTTATTAGTAATCAACTATAATTAAGAATTAATTAGTCATTGTACTTCATTCCTAATTGAAATTAGTAATTGTAATTAACTATAATTAATAATTAATCAGTCATTGTAATTAATTACTAATTAAAATTAGTAATTGTAATTAACTTTAATTAATAATTGTAAATAACTATAATTAATAATTGTAATTAACTATAAGTAATAATTGTAATTAGTAATCAACTATAATTAATAGTTAATTAGTCATTGGAATTTATTAGTAATTGTAATTAACTATAATTAATAATTGTACTTAGAAATTGTGTTTAACTTTAAGTAATAATTGTAATTACTAATTGTAATTAACTATAATTAATAATTGTACTTAGAAATTGTATTCGACTTTAAGTAATAATTGTAATTACTAATTGTAATTAACTATAATTAATAATTGTAATTGCTAATTGACTATAAGTAATAATTGTAATTAGTAATAAAATATAATTAATAGTTAATTAGTCATTGGAATTTATTAGTAATTGTAATTAACTATAATTAATAATTGTACTTAGAAATTGTGTTTAACTTTAAGTAATAATTGTAATTACTAATTGTAATTAACTATAATTAATAATTGTAATTGCTAATTAACTATAAGTAATAATTGTAATTAGTAATTGTAATTAACTATAAGTAATAATTGTAATTACGTAATTAGTAATGAACTATAATCAATAATTGTAATTAGTAATTAACTATAATTAATAATTAAGTAGTCATTGTAATTAATTAACAGTTGCAATTAATTACTTTTATTGTAATTAATTTGTAATTGTAGCTAATTACTAATTAATGACAATTTCTATTGCTATAATTATTACAAATAGTTACAAATAGTTCATTATAATTATAAAATATAATTCGAACAATAACAATAAAGGCAGCAAAAAAAATTATAATTATGAAAATTTATTAAACAATTATAAATTATCGCACTTAAACAATTATAAATTAATAATAATTCATTGTTTATGACAATGATAAATAATCATTTTTTTTTACCCAAATAATATTGACAATGAATGTGAAAAAAATTTGCCAATTGAATAAAATAAATGTACATTTATATTCTCCCGCTACATATTATGATTGCAATAGGAAAAAAATATATTATTTCTTAAGTGACACTTGGTAAATTTCACTTTGACCCGTGAAAATTTCAATTATTGTCCTAATATAAAGACCTCGCGGTTTGTTTTCGAATCGACGAGGCAAAACATTGAGAAATAATTATATCAAACTCTGTCTATATAAAACGATGCTGTGAACACCATTTGAGCACAGAAAAGATATTCATCTCGACGTTTAGATACAAACTTGGATAAAAATGAAGTCACTAGTGAGTTTATTATTGTTTTTCGAAATTAAAGGGGAAAAAAAGTTGAAAACAAAACTAACAATTAAAAAACAGTTTAAAAATTAATAATTTGGATAATCTAATTATAATAATGGCAACAAGAAAATTATTATTATAATCTAATTATAATTACTGCAAAAAAAATAAAATAATAATAATAATAATAATAATAATAACAATTTAAATAATAATTAATTAAGGGCATTTGAACCATTATGACGTCACAATTTAGGCAAAGCATGTGTTCTAATATAGTGACGTCATAATGGTTCAAATACCCTTAATCAATAATAATAATTGTTATAATAATTGTTATGACAATTTTAATAAATACTATATATATTTATTATTTATTTCTTTATTATTTAAAATTTATTTTTTCATGAAAATAAACTAAAAAAATTATTTGACTCATATTTATAGAAATAACAATGTAATGAAAATTTTTATAATTACTATATTTGTTTTCCTACGAAAATACACTAAGAAACTTATTTGAATTATAGTTTATTATTAATTTATTATTATAAATATTATATATTTATTTTAATTTGATAACAATTATAATTTGTATCGGCAGTAACTACTTTTACTAATAAAATTAAAAATAATAATTATTACTAGTAAAATTAGTATTCCAAATTAAAAATTTTTTTTACTGATAAACTTTATAATTTAGTAATTATTTTTACTTTTAAAATTTACAATTTAGTAATTACCTCGACTAATGAAATTAAAAATAATTATTATTACTAGTAAAATTAGTAATGCAAATTGAAATTATTTTTACTGATAAAATTTATTTGTTAG
Organism: Leptopilina myrica (nomen nudum); assembly: GCA_032872475.1. Lineage (NCBI taxonomy): Eukaryota > Metazoa > Arthropoda > Insecta > Hymenoptera > Figitidae > Leptopilina > Leptopilina myrica (nomen nudum). The sequence continues at coordinate 3,493,084 of CM065465.1, read as the reverse complement.
TAATTACTTTTCCTAATAAAGTTGAAAATTTACTAATTACTTCTATATTAATAAAATTTACAATTTAGTAATTTCTTTGGCTAATGGAATTAAAAATAAATAACTAATTACTAGCAATATTAATTCTAAATTAAAATAATTTTTTACTGACAAAAGTTTAAAATTTAGTAATTACTTATACTAATATAATTTGCAAATTTAGTAATTACTTAATAATTGTACTTAATAATTGACTAATACAATTACAATTTAGTAATTACTTGGACTAATAAAATTAAAAATAATCATTATTACTGGCAAAATTAATTCCAAATTAAAATTATTTTTACTGGTAAAATTGACAATATAGTAATTACTTTTACTGATAAAATTTACAATTTAGTAATTACTTTGACTAATGAAATTACAATGAAGCAATTACTTCGACTAAAAAATTAAAAATAATAATTATTACTGGCAAAATTAATTCCAAATTAAAATTATTTTCACTGGTAAAATTGACAATATAGTAATTACTTTTACTTAATAAAGTTTAAAATTTAGTAAATACGTTTCCTAATATAATTTATAAATTAGTAATTACTTCTGCTAATAAAATTGAAAATAATAATTAGAATCACTAATAAAATGTACTGCAACAAATTATTATTATACCGACTGTCATAATTTTTAATTTTAGCGAAGAACAAATGCAATAAATTAATATTTCCATTCTTCTGAAAAAATATCAAATTTCAAGAAAGGGAAAAATATTTTTAAAATAAATAAGAATTGAAAAAAGGGAAAAATAATTAAAAAAATGAATTAGAATCTAAAAAAGTGAAAAGTAATAAAGAAATAAATAGGAATTGAAAAAGTGAAAAAAAATTAATAAGAATTCAAAGAAGTGGAAAATAGTTTAAAAAATAAATAAGAATTGAAAAAGTGAAAAAAATAAATAAGAATTCAAAAAAGTGTAAAGTATGAAAAAAAAAGAATTGAATAAAGAGGAAAAAAGTGGAAAAGTTTAAAAAAAATTAATTTTGTGGTACGTTCAATATAATTTAATTTTTTTTTTTTTTGTTGAAGGTGGTGATCGCATCGATGGTATCAGTGATCTTCGCGACTCCGGATTATTACGCTGGAGGACAATATCCGTATCAAGGACCATCGGCGCCAATTGGCCACGATGGACGGGTAATTGATACACCGGAAGTGGCGTACGCGAAGGCAGCTCATTTGCAAGCGTATGCCGATATTGCCGCAAGAATACCTTACGCAGGACCTTCAGACGATTACGAGGGGAATAATAATGGTCACGATAGCAATGATTATAATCAAGTTCAGATGTATTCGCATCCGTATGCAAGTGGATCCTATGGTTATTCACCGCCCGCGCAATTTAGCAGCAGAATCTTCCATGTCCCGCAAGGATATCATGGACCACCTGCTCCACTCAGTCACGAGGTTCCATTATTTTTTCTATTTCTATTTTCAATTTAAAATTTTTTTTATTTCTATTTTCAATTTTTTTTCATTTCTATATTTTCAATTTTTTTCCCATTTCTATTTTCCATTTTTTTTTTCAATTTCTATTTTCAATTTTTATTTCATTTATATTTTCAATTCTTATTTCATTTCTATTTTCAATTTTTTTTTCCATTTCTATTTTCAATTTTTATTTCATTTATATTTTCAATTCTTATTTCATTTCTATTTTCAATTTTTTTTTCATTTCTATTTTCAATTTAATATTTAAAAAAGAAATTTATTTCTATTTTAATTTTCAAAAAAAGAATTTTTCCATTTTTTCAATAGTATTTTTATTAGAATTTTCCAAGTTATTTAATTAGAATAATTTTTTTAAAATTAACATCAAAGTATTAAAATTTTCAAAAATTTCAAATTCATCTTGAAATCAATTTTTTTAAAAATAATTTTTGTCAAAGTTCCTTGAGAATGTTCAAATCATTTTGTTTACAATTCAATTTAACCAAAAATTCGATTATTTCGACATTCTTCAAATAGAAAATAAAATTTTCAAAATAATTGAAAAATATGCAACTAAACATTTTTGAAAAAAATTAATTCTACAGAATAATTGACAAAAATACAATTAAACTTTTTGAAAAAAAATTAATTCTACAGAACTGTTCATTAAGAGTATGAAAAGTTCAAATTTTTAAATATTTTAATTTATAATCTTCTTTAAAATTTAATTATTTCGAAAATTTTACACTATAATGCCTTCAAAATTCATCTATAATCCAAAATTTTAATTGAAATTGAGTTATTTTTTTTTTAAATAATTGAAATTTTAATATTAATTTTTGAAAATAAAATCGTATTTTTAAGAAGAATTTCGCTATTTATTAGAATATTTTAAATCTTTACGATAATTAAAAAAAAGTTTGATAATAATTTAATTTCTTTGAAGAATTTTATTACTTTTAAAAGTAATTGAATTATTGTTGACTAATATTGTTATTTATGAAAATAATTGAATTTTGAAAAGTGTTTATATTAAAATTTCCGAAAATAATTGAATTTTGAAAAGTGTTTTTCTAAAAATTTCCAAAAATAATTGAACTTTGAAAAGTGTTTTTCTAAAAATTTCCAAAAATAATTGAACTTTGAAAAGTGTTTTTATTAAAATTTCCGAAAATAATTGAACTTTGAAAAGTGTTTTTATTAAAATTTCCGAAAATAATTGAACTTTGAAAAGTGTTTTTATTAAAATTTCCGAAAATAATTAAATTTTGAAAAAAATTTTATTCAAATTCCTGAAAATTGAATTTTGCCAAAAAAATTTTCTTATTTCTTGTAAATAATTGCATTTTGCAAAGAATCTTATTAAAATCCCTAAAATAATTGAATTTCGAATAATGTTTTCAATATTCAACTACAATTCAAAAATTTTAACTGAAATTTATTTTTAAACTAATACTTTAATTAAAAAAAAATTTATGAGCCTTCAATTATTTCAATCCAAAAATTAAAATTTTATAAAATAATTGAATGCTTATTTAAATAAAAATTTTCATAAAGAACGTTAAATTGAGTCCATTTTTAAAAATAATGGTATTTTTTTTTTGAATTTTGCTTTTTATTAAGATAATTAAAATCTTTACGACAATTAAACAAAATTGTCGAAAATAATTTAATTTCTTCGAAGAATTTTATTGCTTTTAAAAGTAATTGAATTATTCCGACGATTATTGTTATTTATGAAAATAATTGAATTTCAAAAAGTGTTGTTATTCCAAAAAAGTAGAAAATTCTTTGCAAAATTTAATTAATTTCAAAAATTCTACTAAAACTCTTTGCAAAATTCAATTATTTTCAAGAATTAGAAAAAAAATGGGTCAAAATTCAATTTTCAAGAATTAGGGAAAAAAATTTTTTGCAAACTTCATTTTTCAGGAATTGTAATACAATTCTTTGCAACTATTTTAAAATTATTTTTCAATTACTCAATTATTCAATTTCAATTATTTTCAATTATTTTTTTGTATTTTTATAATAATTGAATTTTGCAAAGAATTTTACTAAAATTCCTGAAAATTGAATAAATTGTTTCAGTAATTTAAATATTTTAGAATATTTTTAAAATTATCAACAAAGTAATTTTAAATAATTTTTCTAAAAAAATTCGCTAATCTAGAGAAATTTATTTTTATTTTTCAGTTTGAGTGGATTTTTTCCCATAAAGAAATTAATTATTAGAGAAATAATTTGTTTAATATAAATACAAATTTTAATATAAATTTTGCATTTTGTATTTTTATAATAATTGAATTTAGCAAAGAATTTTACTAAAATTCCTGAAAATTGAATAAATTGTTTCAGTAATTTAAATATTAGAATATTTTTAAAATTATCAACAAAGTAATTTTTAATAATTTTTCCAAAAAAAATTCGCTAATGTAGAAAAATTTATTGTTATTTTTCAGTTTCACTGGAATTTTTTCCATAAAGAATTAAATTATTAGAGAAATAATTTGTTTAATATAATAATATAATAATTATAATACTATAATTAAAATTAAAAAATAAATAAAAATTCAAAAACACTATTTAAAAAAAAAATAATTTTCCAGGGCCGAGTGATTGACACGCCGGAAGTTGCGCAAGCCAAAGCAGCTCATTTCGCGGCATTACAACATGCGGGAAGTGCGGGCGCGTATAATTCGCATCATCCCCATGAATCACCGGCAAAATTTGCCTATGGTGTGATTCCACCCCCTCCACCTTCTTCTTCTCATCAACATAATTACGCGGCTCCAATTTACGGAGTTGGAAATTATCATGGACCATCGGCTCCTTTGGCTCACGACGGACGAGTCATTGACACACCGGAAGTGAATCAAGCAAAAGCCGCTCATTTCGCTGCAATCGCCAAAGCCACACACGCACCCTATGCGCTCTACGGAATTTATTAAATTCTCCCTACGAGCGGATAAAAATTTTTTTTCAAATGCAAACTCCAAGAAAAAATTGAAATTAAAGCTGAAATTGAAAATGAAAAAGAAATTCAAGCTAAATTTGAAATTAAAGATGAAATCAAAAATGAAATTGAAAATGAAATTAGATTTGAAAATGAAAATGAAGTTAAAGGATAAAATTAGAATTGAAATTGAAAAATAAAATTTAAATTAGAAAATGAAATTGAAAGTAAAAACTAAAATTGCAATTAAAAAATAAAATTCAAAACTAAAATTGAAATTAAAATACTAAAATTGAAATTAAAAACTAAAATCGAAATTGAAAACTAAAATCGAAATTAAAAACTAAAATTGAAATTAAAAACTAAAATTAAAATTAAAAACTAAAATTGAAATTAAAATCCAAAATTGAAATTAAAAACTAAAATTGAAATTAAAGAATAAAAATTCTTTGAAATTAAAAAAATCGCTTTAAACAAAAAATACTCTTTATTGAAATATTTTTTTTTTACTTTTAATATACAAGAGATAAACAATTATTTTTTTTTCATCAACATTCACGACGTCTAGACGGTATTTTTCTTATGAAATCGAAAATCAATGAATATGTTAATGTTCGTCATGGATTTTATTTATTTAAATTAATTCAAATCCTGTTTGCTTTTATTACAGGTGTTTTTCTTTCTCTTGTAATGAATTTAATTTTGAAACAAATTTTTTTACTCTCCTTCCCGATGGCAATAATATTTTTTGCAATTATTTCGTTAGTTTATTAAATTTATTGTTATTTAATTTTACCACCGTTTTCAACTGTATATATTTAGTTAATTGTAAAAAAAAGAATTTATATGCACTTTTTTACAATAAAAAAATTTTTAACAAATAAAATCTCTTCTCTGCTTTTTTCTATTTAAAAAATAGAATTTCTACAAATTAATAACAAATTATTTCTATTTATGAAAAATAGTTGAAGTTTATATAATTATTTAATTAATTAATTAATTACTTGACTAATTAATTTAATACCTGACTAATTAATTAATTACTTCATTACTAATTAATTAATTACCACCATGTAACTAATTGGAGTTACAAAATATTACAAAAAGTTTACTAATCAATTAAAAATGATAATTAATTAATAACTTGATTATTTAATTACCACCGTGTAATTAATTAGAGTTACTAAACATTACAAAAAATTTACTAATCAATTAAAAATAACAATTAATTACTAATTTAATTATTAAGTAATTATTTGGTTAATTATTTAACTAGCGAATTAATATATTAATATTTAATTATTTAATTTAATTTTTTATATTTTTATTTTATTCTAAACTCGTATATTTAAAATTCCGAATAATTAAAAATTAATTTATTAAATCTCTGAATTAATTTAATTTGAAGAATCCGAAAAATTGAAAATCATTAGATAAATTTTTGTCTTACATTAAAATTTTTGCAAAGAAACATTTTTCCAACAAACTAAGCAATGTAATTTTTTTAATTTTCAACCCATTTTGGAAAATTTGTTTCTCCAATTTTCATAATCGAAAAGTAACACAGAATTGTGTCCAATTTTTTTTTTTAATTCAAGAAATAGGAAAATGATAAATTTTTGTATCGATTATAATTTATATACTATTCATAAATTAACACCTCTGAATTTTTTTTTCTCATTTTGTGATTTACTTACAATAGACAAAAGTTGCGATGCATTCCGCAATAATCATAATATCATCGATAATAGTGGGCAGCAGAGAGTGAGAGAAAAGGATTTTTATTTTGAAATCCAAGATTACGAATAATAAAGTGATTATTGCGTATCAAATATCAGTGAATTCGATTTATTTCTAGTAAATAAAAACCAATTTCTTTTTTTTTTCCTCTCTTTACGCACGTTTCAATCAGATATACTAATTAGCCGTTTGATTCAATTAATTTTTTCCCCATATAACATTAATTCACGTGTCAATTTAATTAATTAATCAATTAATTAACTTTAACAACTTTTTCTGCCTTCTATAATCCCTATTAGAAAAAAATTTATTTCAATTGCCAAAGGGAGAGAAAAAAAAATATTCTTTTTATAATTTTTTTTTTTAATTTCTCAACAAAATATATCATTATATATAAATTATTTCACGTGCAATTAAAGTTTCGTGTAAATAATATGATTTTTATGTAATTTTTTTCTTCTCTATCTGCCAAATCGAACTTTCGCTTTTGAGTGTGATTGAATATAGATTTCAAACATATATATATATGTTTATATCGTTTACTAAATTGTTATATCACATCCTTTACAATAATTTTACCCTGATTTACATTTATTGCATATATATATATATATAGTGCAAAAATTCGCATGTTTGTGTTTTGAAAAAAAGATAATATCGAACAATAATTATACGAATAGTAATAAAGTATTGACAAATAAACAGAGGAAAGAAAAAAGAAATTATTAATTTTGAGACGATTAGTAAATAATAGAATTCGATAAACAAACATAAATAAGAATTTATTAAAATTATGAAAACTAATATGAATCAAATATAAAATAATAAAAGTCTTAAATATAATCTTTTCTCTAATTCGTTACAAAATCTATTCATCAAGAAAACAAATAATTGTTTTGATCCTTTCTACCCTTTCCTCCATTTTTTTTCTATTGTTTTCTAATTTTTTAATTTTCCAATACTTTGAATATTTATTTTCTAAATATATTGGCAAATAATTTCTATTTATCAAATATGTAAAAAAATGATAAAAAAAAATTATTTTCTAAATTTCAATTAACTAAATTATTATGTATCAAATTTGCAATTCATTTCGAACTTTTTTCTACCTTTTTAATTCTTGATTATATAATTTATGTTAAATAAAAAATAAATATATTATAAATATATATTTATGTATATATTTTCAAATAATTTCTTTGGAAACTATTACAAAATTGTTTTAGAGTTTTAAATTTACAGTTTGTTTAATTAAAATTTTTTTCATAGAATTTAAAAGAAAAATGGTAATGACTTCACTACTAAAATTCTGTGAAATACAATTTTTTTCCAAACTTTCAGTTAGAATTCTTCAAAAATTCGATATTTAAAATTTTAAAATAGTTTTTAAAACAGAAAAAAATTGATTTTTTAAATTAGAAGTTTACTATAATTAAGTTTTACACAATTTCCAATAAATTGAAAATTTAAATAAATATTTTTAATTTTTACGATATTTTAACTGTATTATTTATTTAATATTCAATTTAAAAAAAATAAAAATTCTTTTATGAACTTCATTTTTAAATCAATTTTTATAAGAATTCAATTATTTGAAATACAAAAAAAAATAATTCAACGAATAATTTATTATTTCTTAAAATAAAATACTTGGAGAATTTTATCAAAATTTTGAAAAGTAATTATTTTATTTCGAAGAATTTTAACAAAACTTTTAAAAATAATTTTAAATTCTTCGAGAAATTCATTCAAAATTTTATTTAAAATAATTGAATTCGCCTATAAAAATTTTATTATGTAATTAATTGAATTTTCAAGAAGAATTTTATTAAAGTTCCTTAATATTTGGATTTTTTTGAAAAATTTTATTAAAATAATGAAAATATTTGAATTTCAGCGAAGAACTTAATTATTTTTAAAATAATTGAATTATTGCTAAAAGAATTTCCAAAAACATTTTGAAATAATTGATTTGTTTTGAAGAATTAAAAAAAAAGGTTTTGAAAAATTATTACATTTTTTGAGGAATTCATTAAAAAATTTTACTATAAATTATCGAAATCCTCTGATTAGTTTTATTATTTATAAAAATAATTGAATTCTCGCAAGGAATTTTATTGGATTTTTTCAAATAATTGAAATCCGTGGAAAATGTTTATTATTTTAAAAATTAATTCCATTTTTGCAAAGAATTACCATTTTTTTAACAAAAAATTGAAAAAAATGAATTTCTTTTAATTGTTTCATGAAAAATTAAAGGAATAATTCAATTATTTTGAAAAATCTAATTAAAATTATATAAAAAATAATTGAATTCTTACAACGAATTTTATTACTTACATGAAAATAATTTATTTCTTGCAAACAAATTTATCGAATTTTCAGAAAATAATTAATATCTTTCAAAGAATTTTCCTCGAAAAAATGTCAAATAAATGATTTTTCAAAAATAATTGAATTATTTGAAAGGATTTTATAAGAAATTTTCGATTTGTTTCTAAGAACAATTATATTTTATTAAAATTGTTGGTAATAATTATTTTATTTCAACTATTTGCGGATTTAAAGTAGTGCAAATTAAAAAAAATTTTTTTTTTGTTTAAGAAAAAGAAAAAAATTAAAATATATGTAAAAAAAATTAAATATAAAAGTGAAAGAATTGACTCGCGAGAAAAGGGAGAGAAAATTGGAATTTGTCTCTTATCTGGTCCATGTATTATGTGGCTCTATAAATAAACTAACAAGTAACAACATTACAATAGACGTATAATATCCGCCTTTGTCCTCCACAATGCATAGCATTACTAGACACACCTTTTCGTCATCGTCTTTTTGCATTTATGAATGAATCTTGTTAAAAAGAAATTAGTTATTAAAAAAATAAAAACCGTCTATTTTTTTCCTAAACAAAATAAAAAAAAATAAAAACTGTCTATTTTTTCTTTAACAAAATAGAAAAAAATAAAAACCATCTATTTTTTTCTTTACCAAAATAAAAAAAAATAAAAACCGTCTATTTTTTCTTTAACAAAATAAAAAAAATCTTTAACCAATTTTAACAAAATTATAAAATCATTTCATACAAAATTCTATTAATTCAAGTAAATATTTAATTGCGATAATAATCGCAAAATAATAATAATAATCGAAAATAATTGTTTATTTCAATCAAAATAAATTTTTTTATTCACAAGATTTATTATTTATTTTATTATTTAAACAAATAATTTTTATATTTGTAAGCCCGTTCATGGATAAATAAATAATATATTCTAAATAAAATATCTATATTTCATTTTTTTTATCTAGAAAAAAAATAAAAAGTGTGGCCTATCTCTGAATATAATTGAACTTTTTTTTTTCCTATTCAGGTTTGTTGCAGTAAACGAGTTGGAAAAATCGCGTGGGCCTTATCGTGATCTTCAAAGGTACATGTTACGCTTCAAAAAATTCTCATTGAAGATATCGATATACACTGACTTTTCACCCTTTTACTTCAAATTATCGGATTATAAAAATTATTTTTTTTTCATAGCCATAAAATTTTGCCGCTCACTTTATGAATTTCAAATATCATTCATTCAATAAATATTTTCCATTGCTCTCAAAAATAAAGATAAATTTCCTCTAATTTCATTACAAAAAAAAAATAATCCGAGAAAAAAATGCAAAGCCACTGAGAAATTAATTTTATAATAAATTTAAATTAGCTTCATTAATAATTAAAAAATTAACTAAACAATTAAATTAAACCTTTCCTAAAATTACAACAAAACGTTTTGTAATAAACCAAATTTTTTTGTACAAATATCAAAATAATAATTAAAAAAATGCTAATAACAAAAATAATAAGAAAAAGAAAAGGAAGATTTCAAAGAATAGCATTAAAAATAATTAATTTTTCAGTAATTAATAATAATTAATATTGTTATTATTAAAATCAATGTAATGAATAATTAAAAATTGATAATAAGTTAACAAATTAATGAATATTAATTAAAAACATAAAATTAATTATAATTTTTCTTTCCCAATCATAATCAACCGAAAAATATTGCCGCTGCGGTAATTTTCTAATTTTCCCCGAAAGACAATGCAATAAAAATTAAATTATGTCTAAATAAAAATAGTGATGTGTAATTTTAATTGCAAACAAGAGAAACAAGAGTAGAATTCAAATGAAATAATTTCTAATTTTTTTTTTCTAAATTATTATTATTATTATTATTACTATTATTATTGTTATTTCTACTCTAAACGATATAAGACGAATTATCGAAGTGAAAAGTAAGACAAGATTGCATTGTGTGTAGACGCAAAGTTATTGTAAACATGCAAACGTGAACTCGTAAAATTATATAATTCAATTTCAATAAAATGTTCGGTCACGAATTCACGCAATGTTTTATACGGTCACTGGGATCAGTATAACTATAACGATTTCTTGATATTTGATGATTGAATAAATTCAACAAGGTAAAAGTTAATTTGCAATTCACCTAATTATTACAAAAATGAAAATTCTACGCAGTAATTTTAATTATAAATTGTGTATTTTTTTTCTCACTTTTTCATTTTCAAATGATTTTTGCCTCTTAAAAGTGTTAGAAAATTTTTTTGCAGTCGGTAACTCTCACTCAATTGTGTGAAGAAGGAGAGCCCATTATTATTATACGATGAAAATCGACAGCGAATAATATAACTTGTCTGATTTATCGACTGCTGTCTCAATTATTAATTATCAATGAAAATTAATTTTTTTTTTTAAATAAATAGAGAAATTTATTTTTTACTTAGGAATTAATGTTTTAAGAAGTAAAGTTTCTCGAAGAATTAGTTTTCAATTTTTTAATTATTTTCACATTTAAAATTTAGTTTTAATTTTCGTAATTAATTTTCAATTTCGTAAGTAATTTTTAATTTCGTTATTAATTTTTAATTTTCGAATTCATTTTTAATTTTAGAATCAATTTCCCATGAGAAATTAAATTTGTAATTAGAAATTAATTTTTAACTGCGAATTAATTTCAAATAAATAATTAATTTTCCATAAAGAATTAAGTTTTTAATTAAAAACGAATTTCCAAATTTTTGAAACAGTTTTCATTTTTTAAAACATTCTTTAATTTGTAAAATATTTTTTAATTTTCAAATTATATTTCTATTTTTCAATTGTTTTTGAATTTTCCAATATTTTTGTTTTCTAGAATTAATTTTTTATTTCTAAACCATTTTTCCATAAGGAAATCCATTTGTAATTAGAAATTAATTTTTAATTAAGAATTAATTTTTAATAGAGAAATAATTTTCCACAAAGAAATAAAATTTTCAATTACAGATTAAATTTCACTTGAAAATTAATTTTTAGTTTTTAAATTAAATTTCCATAAAGAATTAAATTTGTAATGGGGAATTAATATTCCCCCCCAAAAATATAGCAAATTTAATATTTTTGTTTAATTAGTTGTTTTTAAACATAAAAATATTTCTATTTATTTTTTATTTTCTCATAAAAGAAAAATTCTCTAAAGGGAAATTAATTTTTAATAGCAAAATTAATTTTTCAATTTTATTCATTCATTCTTTCTAATTTAATTCTATAATGAAAACTAATTTGTAATTTCAAAATTTATTCTTCATAAAATATTAATTTTTAGTTTTTAATTAAAATAAATTGAAATTAAAATAATTTTTAGTTTGCAAAAATTAATTCTTTTGTGGAAAATTCATTATCAACTGCAAATTTAATTCTTCATGGGAATTTAGTTTCAAAAATAAAAATTAATTTTCAATTGAAATTTAATCAGTAATTTAAAATTTAATTTTTTATGGAAACTTGCAATTAAAAATTAATATTCCCAATAATGAATTAAATTTCAACAAAGAATTAATTTTTAGTACAGAATTAGTTTTTGAAAACTGAAAATTAATTTTGTGTAAAAATTAAATTTTGGAATTCAAAATTAATTTAAAGATTAATTTTTGTAATTCAAAATTAATTTAAAGATTAATTTTTGCAAACTGAAAATTAATTTTGTGTAGAGATTAAATTTTGGAATTCAAAATTAATTTTGTGTAAAGAATAAATTTTGTAATTGAAAATTAATTTTGTGTAAAGATTAGATTTTGTAATTGAAAATTAATTTTCAATGTAGAATTAATTTACAATGAATAAATACTGAAATTAAAAAATTAATTTTGTTATAAAAAACTAATTATCCTTAGAGAATATTTTTTTGAATAAAAAAATAATTTTCTGTTCCAAAGCAATTTTACTGCTTTTCTATATAAAATTCCGTTTCTGAATTAAAATAAAATCAAACGTGAAAATTTGTTTTCAATTTATTTATTTTATTTATTTATTTTCAAACCACAATTTTCACTTGAAAACAAAAATAATTGTAATTCAATAAAACAAATTTAGTGAAAAATGAAAATAATTTCAAAATAATTTCTGCATTTATTGCACTGATTTAATTCACATTGACAGCAAAATCATCCACTCAGTCTTAAAAGCCAAAGAATATAATAGGGCCAAAATAAGTGAAACCAGCCACTTGAAAAATTTTTGTCTCCAATTTTCAAGTTATCTATGATTTTTGGTAGATATATGAGTACACTTTTTGCCCCTAAGATATTTTTCAAAAAAAAAATTTATTTTTGAAGTAATCAGGTGTTAAAGTTTTGGGTCATTTTATTTTCATTTTATTATTACTTTGAAACAAATAAAGATAATTAGGTGAATTTTTTTTTAAATTAAAGCTTAAAGTCTATATTTTAAGGAACAAATAAAGCGATTGCTAAAAAATTAAAATTTATAATTGTTATTAACAATTCTTTTAAACAATTGCAAATTGAAGAATGTTCTCAATGTTTTTGAAACATTACATTTCGATGTTATATTGCGCAAAACTCCAAGGATTAATTTAAAAAAAAGAAAAATGAGTAACCTTCAATATTATAGAAATTCTGTAGTTTTTTCTGAAAAAATGCAGGCGAAAATCGACTTTTAATCTTAAAAATCCGCTTGAAAACGTGAAGTTTCTAAAAAAACAAAACACGATCTTATTTATTCGTTTGCAATTTTATCTTTTTCCAGTAACTCGAGTCGATTTTCGCCTGCATTTTTTCAGAAAAAACTACAGAATTTCTATAATATTGAAGGTTACTCATTTTTCTTTTTTTTAAATTAATCCTTGGAGTTTTGCGCAATACAACATCGAAATGTAATGTTTCAAAAACATTGAGAACATTCTTAAATTTGCAATTGTTTAAAAGAATTGTTAATAACAATTATAAATTTTTATTTTTTAGCAATCGCTTTATTTATTCCTTAAAATATAGACTTTAAGCTTTAATTTAAAAAAAAATTCACCTAATTATCTTTATTTGTTTCAAAGTAATAATAAAATGAAAATAAAATGACCCAAAACTTTAACACCTGATTACTTCAAAAATAAATTTTTTTTTTTGAAAAATATCTTAGGGGCAAAAAGTGTACTCATATATCTACCAAAAATCATAGATAACTTGAAAATTGGAGACAAAAATTTTTCAAGTGGCCGGTTTCACTTATTTTGGCCCAATAATTTATCAAAAAAAAAAAGAATAAAACGAAAATAAAAATCATAACTGAATGAAATTGTGAATTAAGAAGATTGAGAGAGAAAGAAAAAAATGTATCTCTTCAATTTTATCAGGGAAATGTCAAGATAAAATTCACCATGAAACCGGAGACAAGAGTGGTATATAATGTTTTTGAGTTCCGGATTTTTTCCTCCGTCAATATAAACCTGCTTGATCGTGAGAACACGAAATGGGTATTCTCTTACTCTCCCTTTTTTCTCTCCCTCGAAAACTGATTCTTTAAACATTCAATGTTCACTTTATCGAATCAAGAATATCTGATTCGTACCTTCATGTTCCTTGTTTCAGGAAAAATCGAGCGACTTCGGAGGACATTCGTTCATTGCTCCGACCTTCACTTATTCACGAGTTACTCTCAATAATAATATAATAATTACTTTCTTCTTCAACACAAACATCAAACTCTTCATTGTATTCTTTTTTTCTATTAAAAAAAAAATCTTTTTTCTAATTCGTTATAAAATCCATTCAGGAAATGAGAAAATAGTTCCGAACTTTCCTGCCGTTGCCTCTATTTTTCCTATTTTGTTCTATTTCTTAGTTTTCGGGTTCCAAACTTATTGCGGCAAATAGTTCTTATTTTAATTCGAATTCCAAACTTGTTGTCAAATAATTCTTATTTAAATTCTAAATTTAATTTCAATTTCTTTGAAATTTATTATTTATTTCAGTTTTCGATTTTCAAATTTACAGCTTGTTTGAAAAAATATTAATTAATAGAAAAATTGAGACAACAATTTTTTTTTCATAGAAATAAAAAGAAAAATTGAGACAACATTTTTTTTCCAATAGAAATAAAAAGAAAAATTCAGAATTTTTTTTCTTCAATTTTTGAAATTAAATTCCAAAATGATAAACATGTGAGAAAGATAAGAAGAACAAATTCCTCATTAGCGTGCGAGATAAGTGAAAAATTAATTAAACGGCTACTGTGCGTATTAAAATGTTTCAACGCTTGCTGAATACAAAAAAGAAATTTACGAGCATTTAAAAGTAATAAAGTTTATACTTTTAAAGAGAAGAACTCGATGTTTGAGATTAAGAGCATAAAATCCTCTTTCCTCAAAAGGAACGTGATCGCTTTTTTTTACTACTACACATTGAACTTAACAAGATCCTCATTTACTTTTCACATTGTGAGGTCTCATCACAATTCACAACTCACCACAATAATAAAAATAATAATAATAATACTGATTCCACATAAAT
Source organism: Leptopilina myrica (nomen nudum) (assembly GCA_032872475.1). NCBI lineage: Eukaryota > Metazoa > Arthropoda > Insecta > Hymenoptera > Figitidae > Leptopilina > Leptopilina myrica (nomen nudum). The sequence goes on along the minus strand of CM065465.1, from coordinate 3,478,062 downwards.
TGTAAAATAATTTCATGTGGAAAATTTTCAATCACCAAACTTCGACAAAATTCTTACCTTGAAATAAAATTTCTTTCGCAAAATTTGTCGCTCTTTTCTTCTACTTCAATCACCTTTTTCCTCTAATTAAATCCCTTTCATCTCCAAACTTTAGAAATTTGTTTTTCCTTTGAAAATCATTTTACGATTTGCCCTTTAAATTTTCTTCTACTTCTCGAACTCGGTCAGGATGGAAATTTTGAAAAAATGCTATTTTTTGTCATTGTTACTGAAAAATAAAAATTTCGATTTAATTTCATTTTTTCACATTTTGAATAAAATATTCCATTTTTAGTATACTGGAAATTTATAAATAAAGCAGTCGTACCTGTTCTCGATAAGGAGGTGTTCCAAAAGTGTTTCATTAAAATAAATTGACTTCTTTGATTCTTCTGATTGGTATTTTGCCAATTTCATAGATTTGGAAAAATTCAATGAAATTGTTTGCCGAGATACACCGCGGGGAGGTAACCAATCTTGTATCCCAAAAGAATCTATTTAGAAAAGAACAGATGATAAATAAAAAATTGAAATAGAAAATAAAAAAATAAGAAAAAGAATGTAAAAAATTAGTAAAATAAAAAATAAAAATAGAAAATAAAAAAATAAGTAAAATAAAAAATAGAAAAAGAATGTAAAAAATTAGTAAAATAAAAAATAGAAATAGAAAATAAAAAATTAAGTAAAATAAATAAAATAAGAAAAATAAAAAATAGAACAATAAAAATAAAATAAGAAAAATAAATAGAAAGCAAAATGTAGAAATAAATAAATCACAAAATTAAAAAAAATTGTAAAACAGAAAATAAAATAAAAAATGAAGAAGAGAAACAAAATTAAATAAAACTTTATTTTCATAAAAAGATTTTAATCAAAATTCTTTAAAATAAATTAGTTCTTTATTTAGTTATTTTGTTTTTAAAAAATTAACTTCAATATTCTTGAAAATAGTGGAATTTTTACAAATAATTTTTACTGCAAATTTTAAAAGTAATTAAATTTTATCAAGAATTCAATTATTTTCAATAATTCTAATAAAATTCTTGACAAAAAGTCAATTTATAAATAATAAAAATCTTTGTAAAAAATTCAATTATTTTTATATAAATAATAAAATTCTCATCAGGCTTTTACTTATTTTCAATACAATTTAAATTGATTTCTTCGAAAATTTTAATTATTTTTAAAAATCTTCGCAAAATACTCCGAAAAAATTTCAATTATTTTTAAAAAATCTTGGAAAATTCTCCGAAAAAATTCAATTATTTTAAAAAATGATAAATTTTTCACAAGAGTTCAATTATTGAATAAACTTTTAATAAAATTCAATTCAAGAATTAAATTATTCTCATAAATAATTAAATTTAAAATTTTCCAAAAATTCAATTATTTATACAAAATAATAAATTTTTTCGCAGGAATTCAATTATTTAAAAAAGTCTTAATAAAGTTTAATACAAGAATTCAATTATTTTCAGAAATAATTAAATTGTCGTTGTACTGAAAATCATCGCATAAATTATTGTAAAGTATTTATGGAAAAATTGAAAATTAAATTATTGAAATATTAAAATTATTTGTAGAGAATTAAATTTTTTTAAACAATAGATTTTATTAGAGTTTTTTTTGTAAATAATCGAAATTTTACAACGAATTTTATTGAAAACTTTTGGGAAGAATTGAATTGCTTTATAGAAAAATTTTATTACAATTTTAAAAATAATTGAAGCTGTTAGAGAAATTTTATTTAAATTATTTTAAATATAATTGAATTTTTTCCTACAAATTTTACTAAAATTATATTAAAATAATTGAAATCTTGAAACTAATAGAATTCCTTTGAAGAATTTTATTATTTATTAAACTAATTGAATTTTTGATTTAACTACTTTTAATTTTCAAAAAGGTTTTTGGGGTTTTTTTAGGGGAAAAAACAATGTTGTCCTTTAATATTCCCTTCAGACTGCAAAATAGTATTTAAATTGAAAGTAATGACCTTAAGTCCTTTAATGGAAATTCATTTGGAAAAACACGTCATAATTGACGAATATTTTATGGATCGATAGAATTTAAATTCAAAGTGACCTTGACAAGAAATATATCAATCAAATGACAATTTTTTTATTTTTATTATAATGTTTTGAATAATTTATTATTAATTAGGCAACAAAATAGTAATTCAACATTTTTATTGCCCATTTCCTTCTTTTCTATCAATAAAAAAATTTTTTTCTTCAAATTTTCCAAATTTCTCTAAAATATTCATTGAGACTTGATTATTTACTCTAATAGTTATTTGTAGTTATTAATTGAGTTAATTATGCCTAATGATTGTTTCAGCAACTTATTTACTCGTATATTTAATAATTAAATTTGCCATTTATCAAAATTACTAGTTTCCATAAAATTTTAAAGCAAAAAAAGGAGAAAAATTGCAATTTTCTTCTTCTTCTTCTAATTTTTCATTGACTATATAAAGACATTTTATTATAAAATTAACTTTATCGCATGACCATCAATATTTTAATTCATATTACAGGTAAATATCAGACCTTGATTTGTGAATGTGTTGCAATAAATCTAATTAAAATTGTAGAGCAACTACTCCTTATGGCCTAGATTAAATTTATGCACGATGTCATTTTACATCATCAATCGCGTAAGAATTTCATACACTTTGTCGAGAGAAAAAAAATGCATTTTGAAAGAATTTTCAATAAGTTCCTGAAACATTGAACTAAATTTTATTACGTAAAATTTTATTTCAAATCAATAAAAACAAATTTATTCTTGCCAAATATTTAAATCTTTCGATATTATGCAATCGTTTCGCAAACAGCAACAATGACAATAATAATAATAATAATAATGAAAATAATAGCAATTATTATTTTATTGCTTTTCTATTAATTTTAACAGGTTAAAAAATGTTTATGCTCATTAAATAATAATTCCTACTAAAAATATGCGAGTGGGACTTTAAAAATAAACCGAACAAAAACTAACTGAATTTAATTATTTTCAATTGTAATTTTAATAAAATTTCTCAAAAGAATTCGAATATGTTTAAAGATTTGACAAAATGCTTCGCAAAAATTCGATTATTTGGAACATTTTTGATTAAATTCTTTCTTAAAATTGAAATATTTTCAATACAATTTCAATCAAAATGACTCGAAAAAACTAATTAATTATTTTCGAAATTTTTAGCAAGATTTCAATTATTTTCATAATTTATGAAAATTGTCACAGGAATTTAATTATTTAAAATGATTTTTATAAAAATTCTTCGCAGAAATTTAATTACTTTAAAAATTTTTGATTCAATTCTTAATATAATTATTCACTTATTTTTAATAGAATTTTAACAAAAATTTTTACGAAAATTTCAATTATTTCCATAATTAGTAATTTATTTCGATAATTAATAACTTTTCTCGAAAGGATTCAATTATTTTCAAAAATTTTAATAAACTAGAAATTCAATAAAATTTTTACAAAAAATGTCCATTATTTTCATTATAAGTAAACAATTTTCATAACAAATAACATTTCGCAAAAGAATTTAAATTATTTTCAAAAATTTCAATCAATTTCTGCAGGAATTAAAATATTTTCGTAATATAATTTTAATAAAATTCCGTGTAACAATTAATTTATTTTTAAAGATATTAATTAAATTCTTCGTAAGAAATTTAATTATTTTTGGAAAATTTGGATAAATTACTTAATAAAAAATCAATTGTTTCAGATATTCAAAATTATAAATGATATTTATAATTAATAATTAATTTAGTTATAGATTTATTTTGTGTTCCCTTTTGTATTCCTTTTTTGGTTTCTATGTTTTTTGTTTATTATTATCATTTAGTTAATTTTTTTACATATTTCTTAAATTACTAAAATGAATATAAAAACAATAACAGAAAAATAATTCTTCTGTTTTTATATTAATTTTAGTAATTTACGAAAGTTAACAATAAAAATATTTAAGTGAGACTCTAACATTAAAAAAAAAGGAAAAAAATGCAGAAACCAAAAAGTGAATACAACAGAGAATAAATAAAAATAAAAAGAATAATTATAAAAAAATTAATAATTATTATTTTTATTATTTAATAATATAATAATAATATTACGAATATAATAGTATCATTTATACTATTTTCATTAGTATTATTATTATACGTTCACTGTGCGTTGAATTTCGATAAAAGTAAATTCACGATAGTGATAGAAAAAAATTTGCCACCTTTGAAAATAAATGCTGCCCACGCGAGGATGAATTCCTGGAAGTTTAATTTCTAGTTCTATTCCTATCGGCACCTTGGTATTAAGATTGCGGAAGTAAAGACGAAGAAGAAGAAGAAGAAGAAGAAGACATCTCTACGTCTTCGGCAGAGATTCTTGAACTCTGAATTGCTAGGAAGCAAAAGACGAAGACTTTAGACGAAGAAGAAAAAGAAGAGAAGTAATCCATAGACTTTTGCTTTGGTATTCCCGAGTTATGCGATAGTGTGTAGGCCCACGGTATAATGCCCCAATGAAAAAGACCATCGCACATGGTATAAACGCAGGGATGGAGTGATCGCCTTTCGCCTCAGGCAAATGCTCCTGACCTCGACACACACGTCTCTTGATTATTATCAAGTAGTTGTGTATATTGACTAGACGCATATCAAAAGGCGGCATATTATATGTTTGTAAAAGGGCTCGCAATCGAAGCGCGAATCGAAGGCCTCTCCTTGTCTTCGTCATCGCGTCGTCAAACGTCGTCGTCATCGTCGTCAACGTAATGTCAATGTCAAGCATCTCTTTCAGATGTAGCACTTGCTTCAGGGCGTGTTCCCCTCCAGGTCGACGACTCCCTACCAGATTCTCATACATATAAAGGGGGATCGAGAGTCTCTTCGTCACAGCATAACAGTCCATACACCTTTAGCGAGTACTGGAAATCCAGCAGCGCACAATTTCAACAATAATCATGAAGGCCTTCGTAAGTAGTCAATGTCAATCTTCCATTCATCATCATCATCATCATCATTACTTTTCCTCTTGTTCTCCCCGATCCTTCACTTTCTTCCTCCATCACTTTTCAATAATTTTCCTCTAATCTGAAAATTTTACAATTTTTCAACTCTTTTGCATTTCATTCAATTTTATTTCAATTAACCATTTATTTATTTCTTTTTGTAATTTCTGCTGATTTAATTTTTCATTTTTGTTCTGTCTAATAACTTGTTATAATTACTAATTTTATGATTCAATTAACAATTATGAAAGTGTACTTTTAATTCGATTAACAGTTCAGTGTATTTATAATTCAATTAAATGTTTAGTGTTTTTTCAATCCAATTGAGAGTTTTTTCTTTTGAAATAAGTGTGTTTAAAAATTTATTCAATTATTTGCAATTATTTTTCATTCAAATAAGTATGAATTCAATTATTCTCAATATATTTAATTATCCAATTGTTTATTTTTTATTATTATTCGATTTTTTTATTTTTCAGTTTAATTATTTTCAATTATTTTTAATTCAAATTAGTGTATTCATCAGTTAACAGTTAAGGGTAAAAGATTACTAATTCAATAAATTAATAATTTAAAGTATTAATTTGGTGAATGTCAATTATTTTGAAAATAAAATATTTAGTGAAGAATTGCATACAAACTAATGTTTCTTATTTCATAATTAATAAATATTTGGATACTAGTCAATTTTAAATTACTTGCAAATTGAGGAGAAAATTATTTTTCTTTTTTTTTTACGAAGAAAGAATAATTTGATTTGGAAAATTGTTAATTGAATTTAAAAACAACTATTCTTAATTTTTACTAAATTTATTTATTCAGTAATAATACTAAATTTATTTGTCAAATTAACATTAATTTATATGTTAAATAAACAATTAATTTATTTCTTAGATGAATATTAAATTTATTTTGTAGATAAATATTAAATTTATTTCTTAAATAAATATTACATTTTTTTTAACTCGTTTTCTTTAAAATAAATACAAACATTATTATAATTTATTTCAATTTCTAATTAAATCAAAAAATAATTGTTTCAATTTTAGTAAATATTTATGATCGCAATCGATTAGAAAATGAACTATTTCATATTTTCAAAACAAATTTTTTCCAATTAAATCATTTTTTCTCGACAAAATTGAATAGAAGTTAAAAAATTTACCTTTTCAATTGAAGATCTTTGTAAATTCGGAAACAATTCCAAAAAACAGTTTGAGCGGAAACCATCGATGCAAATTTGGCTCTCGGTCCTTTTAACATTCAATTATTCATCTCAATTTCAATTTAATATTCAAAGCAGCTTTCTCATCGAGGAATAAATACCATTTTCGTTGTTAAATTTTGATAATTTTCCTGTAAATAAAAATACACTCCTGTTAGTACAAAATTTTAGAAGTATTTTTCCAATTTAATTACTTTCGATTAAAAAAAATTTTGAAAAAGTTCAAAAATGGAAGAAAACAGAAAGAAAAATAAATAAACTTAACAAAACAATAATAATTATTCAGTGCATAATAAAACATTATTGTAAAATAAAATAGTTGGAGATTAAATAGTAGAAATATTAAGTAAATGGACTTGAAAAAATTAATAGAAAGAAAAATTAAAAGATTGGAAAGCAATAGAAAAATAAATAATAAAAATAGAAAAGAACAGATGAAGAAATTTAAAAATCGATAATAATGCAAAGAATAAAATAGAAGAGAATAAAATAAAAGTAGAAAAAAATCAGAAAAGAATAAAATAAAAATAGAAAAGAATGAAATAAAAGTAGAAAAAAATAGAAAAGAAGAAAATAAAAGTAGAAAAAGAATATAAAAGAATAAAAAAAATAGAAAAAAGAAAAAATGTGAATATTAATGAACTTTCGAAATTGCAGATTATCTTTTCGGCGATAGTTGCCCTCTCGCAGGTCGAGGCCCTCGTTCAACCATATTACACTTATGGTGGTTATTATGGAGGACCGCTCGACACTCCCGAAGTTGCGAACGCAAAAGCCGCACATTTAGCGACTCACGCCTATGAAGCAGCAAGAAACACTCTCGGTTACGCTTATCCTTACCAATATCATCCAATTGCCTACGCAGCGCCCCTCTACACCTATCACAGTTATGCCCTTGGTGCTCCACTCGGACCCGATGGACGTGTCGTTGATACTCCCGAGGTTGCCCAAGCAAAAGCCGCTCATTTCGCCGAACACGCCAAGGTACGTGAATTCAACAAATTCTCCCCCCTCAAATTACCTGTAAAAATATCAAAATTAAAATTATTTTCCCTAGAAATATCAAAATTAAAATTATCATCACTAAAAATATCAAAATTAAAATTATTTTCTCTAAAAGTATCAAAATTAAAACTATTTTCCCTAAAAATACCAAAATTAAAATTATTTTTAAAAATAAAAAAAAAAAATTCTCCGAAAAAATTAAAATTAATTTAATAAATTATTACCTGAAATTGAAACAGGAAGCCGCAAAAACGACAGGACGTCCCTATGGAGCCCTTGCCTTGACATACGCCTACGGTTATCCTCACACAGCACCAATTGGTCTTGATGGAAACGTAGTTGACACCCCCGAGGTTGCCATCGCCAAAGCCGCACATTTTGCCGCACACGCAGAAGCTGCCAAAAGTCAATGAGAAATATTCTCCCACAATAATCTAGACCTCTAAAAAAAAAAAAAAATAGCCCGATCGACTGAAACTAATTTCTTCTTGGATTTCTTTTCACAATAAATTTGTTCAAAATTTGTTTCCTTCTCCGATAACAATAGTTTTTAAAGAGAAACGAGAATTTCAATTTTTATTGAAATATAAAGTTCCTGTAAAAATTAAATATCAAATTTAGATGAATGGTTTTTTTTCGAATAATAAAAAAAACATCCTTTTTGTACAAATTCAGAGTAATCTCACTTTATGTATGAAAAAAGAATATAAAACATTTAGTATCATTTAAACTGTGTCGTGATGACAATGCCATAATAATGTATAATGTGTGTGTTTTTTTTTAACAGTAATGATAAATAAATGATTATTACATTAAATAACTAATTTACAATTTGTTTAAGTCCCATTTTTTTTGCTAGATTTTTTCCTCCCCTTTTTTTCCTCTTTCATGGACAATTTTTAGATTTTACCGATTTTCAATGCCTTTCTTGCCATTTGTAATGCTCCGTCTCTTGTTTTGTTGCCACCAATAAATCGTGCGGCGTGAACGAAAATTCCGCCTTCGATTCCGGACACTTTAGAGAGTTCCTCGTCCCTTAAGCCGGCCCATTCTTCCGGCAGGAAAATTCTGTAAATAACAAATAATTTGTGAGTAATAATTATTAATTATTGATAATTGTTATAATTATTAATCACAGGTTAATAATTTCAAAGATGAAATTTAATCAATTAATAAGAACAATAAAAAATTAATAAAAGATTAAAAATGATTAATCAACCGAAATGAATGTAAGAAATAAGAACGATTCGAATTATCATTCAACTAAAATTAATATCAAAAAATTCTATTTGTGACTCAACAGAAATTAACAGAAAAAATAATGAATGAATCGAAGTATAAAAAATAGTATATTGATTATTAGCTTGAGTAATCAAACTCTTTCAAAGAAATAAAAGGAAAGACCTTTAAATTCGCAGATTGTAAATATTTTTTCTAGAATTGCCATTTACCTGCACACAAAGCTTCCCATCTCGACAGGAACCCCTTGAATTCTATACGAATTGTCTTGAAAAATAACAAATTTTATAATCGGATCGATTTTTAATTCCTTCTCCAAAGCAAACATGTGCTCCGTCCAAGGACAAGGTTGCTTCAATTCCATAATCTCTCCACTAGGATCCACCTGAAAATTACCAAGAGAATTCAAATGAGCGATTGAAGATAAATTTTCCAAAAAAAAACAAACACAATTTTCTTAACAAGTGAATAAATTTGTTCAAATACACAATAAGTAAATAATAAATGAATTAAATTAAAAGTTTTGATTTCCAAAAAAAAAGGAGAACGAAGTGAATAAAACGAATAAAAAAAATGTACAAACGAAATATATGAAAAGCATAAAAAAACAATTTGAAATAAAAAACTGGAACTAAAACTAAATTTAGATTAAAAACCATCTGAGAATTCCCAGTGAATGAAGAGACAATCGTAAATAAGTAAGACAATCGAATAAAGTAAATAATAAAAGGAATAAAATAAAATTTAAAAAAATAAAATAAATCATAAAAAAAGGAAACTAAAAGAATAAAACAAGCAAATAAAGAAATTAAATAAAAATATTAAATCAAGTAAATCTAGAATTAGAAATTGAGTAAATAAATAATAATAATGATTCGTGATTAATAATGAACAATGATTAACAATAACAATAATAATAAAGAAAGGTCAATATTGATACAATTGCGTTCGTAAGTAAGTGAAACAAAGGTGTAATGCAAATGTACGACCTCAATAACTATAGGTACAAAGTAATAATTGAATTTGAGTGACGCCCAAGTTGTAATTTTTTTTTTCACGCCTTACAATAGAATAATGGTAGCTTTTACATTCTCTGCATCACTTCTATTTCATTTCACACATGCGAAATAAATGTCTCATTCAATTATTTAGATAATCACCAATTATCTTACTCATATTTTCTTCCCTTTAAAGTTTCCTTAAAAAACAATTCTTTTTTTAATTTCCTTAAAAAAAATTCTTTTTTCAATTTCCTTCAAAAGTTTACAGTCACTTTAGAATAACATAAACATTAAAATAAAATTATTCCACTAAATGCAAATAAATACTGATAATAGTTCGCATTATTGCAAATAATAAAAAATAAAACAAGAATTCAATATTCAGAGGGGAAAAATTTTTAATTACAAACCGGAATTTACTTATCACTGGGGGAAAATTCTTTGAGAACAGAATTAAATTAGTATTAACATTAATAAAAACAGTAAATTAATGATAAACGTATAAAACATATAAAAAATAAATCAAAAAATCAATATTCATTTGGAGGGAAAATTACAAACCCTTTATGAACAAATTTACATAAATAATAAATTTAGTTGACAAAATAACGTCAATTGTTAATTTGTTCACTAATAAAGTAAAAAATTCGTGAACTGTTATGAAAATAAAATGTATCAAATCCAAAGATACCTCAAATCGATTTAGAAGAGCTTCTTTAACGAGATTCTTCGCCGGTAACCAAACTTGAGCAGCGTAAGTGATAAATTCATTAAATTCCTCACCAACCAAAACCATTGCTTTGCGAAATTGCTCCTCGACATCCATATTCTTTTTATTCCAAGGAGGATTCAAACCCTTTACTCTTGCGCCCAAATTCGTGTGAATTCGGTAGCTGTAAAAATATATTTTTTTAATTATTTAAGCAAAATTTTTTAATACCTCCTTCAAATACAAAGTTTAAATTTTACCACATTTTACCACAGTCTTTGATTATTCAAATTTTAATAAACATTATAAATGAAAACAATTCTTATTAGAAATAATTACGTAAATGTACTAAAAAGTATAGAGATTAAAATTAAATAAACATAGAAAAATGTAGAAATTATAAGTAAAAACGGAGAAAAATAAAAAAAATTAAATTAAATTACAGTATTTACATATTCTTTTTTATTCATACTTGGAAAATTAAAGGAATGCGAAAACTCACAGTGGTTCTGCATCGAACATTGGAACTCCATTGTCAAGGGCGTCAATTTCTTGAATTAAAGTATCGTATACCTTTTTGAAAACTTCCTCAATATCATTTTCATCGGTAACTTCGGGAATAATTTGCTTTATTATCCTGTGTCCAAAGTGACAGTAAATCAAACCAGCGCTACTTAATCTTATCGTCCAATCGTATCCTTTTTTATTAATCACACTTGACGCTGTTTCGTTGAATTCTCTGAAGAAAATAAAATAAAGTCAATTTATAAATATTAAGTAATAAAAATCTTCGTTAAAAATTCAATTATTTTCATATGATTAATAAAATTCTTATCAGGCTTTCAATTCATTTTCAATGCAATTTTAATTGATTTCTTAGGAAAATTAAATTATTTTTTAAAATCTTAACAAAATTAAATTATTTTAACAATGAAACTTTTCACAAGAGTTCAATTATTTAAAAAAAATCTTCTAACAAAAATTAATTCAAGAAATCAATTATTTTCATAAATAATAAAATTTTCACTGGATTACAATTTTTATTAAATTCTTCGTAAGTATTCAATAATATTGATAAATATTAAATTTTTCACAGGAATTAAAATATTTTAAATACAATTTTAATATAGTTTTTGTAAATAATTACATTTTTCTAAAGAATTACATTAAATTTCGTAAAAATAATTTTAATTCAAACTTGGAATTACACAATCTTAAAGTATAGAATTTTTTTATTGACTTTTTAGAAGTTTTTAACATTATCCGCCACTCAGCTGACAATCAACAATTTTTTTAAAAAAGCAAAGAATTTTATTAACTTTTAGGAACAATTGAATTGTTTTATAGAATTTTTTCAGAATTGTTGAAAATAATTGAATTTTCATTTAAACTCTTAGAGAGTAATTGATTATTAAATAATACTTTTTAAAATAATTGTGTTTTTGCAAGAAATTTGATTAAAATTGTATTGAAAATAATGGAATTCCTTTAAAGAATTTTAATATATATTTAAGAAAATATTTTAATTTTGCGAAGAATTTTCTTATTTATGAAAATAATTGAATTCTTGCCGTTGTAATAATTAAATACTTATTTTCAATTGAATTTTTATTGAAACTCTTAGAAAGTAATTGATTTTAAATAATACTTTTTAAAATAATTGTATTTTTGCAAGAAATTTGATTTAATTTGTATTTTTGCAAGAAATTTGATTAAAATTGTATTGAAAAGCATTGAATTGTTGCTGATATAAAAATTAAATTCTTTATTTTCAATTCATAAAAAAGAATTGAATTGTTTCAAAGAATTGTATCTTAATTTTTGAAAATAATTGAATTTTTCGAAGGAATTCTAGTAAAAATTTTCAAAGTAATGATTTAAAGAAAAATTATTATAATTGTTGAAATTATTGAATTTTTTATTAAAACTCTTCAAAATAATTGAATTTAATTAATTTTTTTTTATAATTATATTATTTTGAAAAATTGTAATTTGAAATAATTTAATTCCTCTAAGAAATATTATTATCCATGAGAATAATGAAATTCTTGCAAAAAATTTCAATAATTTACTAGTTGGAAAATAAACAACAAGTATAGAAAATTTACAGTGTCAATTAGTATTATTAGTAAATTTATATAGTATTATTAATTAAAGCATTCGCAGTAAAATATTATTAATTAAGGAATTATTAATAAATTTAAAAGTGTAATATTAATTCAGTAAAATTAGTTCTAATGAATTATATACCTCATATGATGATCATAACGATGTTTGTCAGGATTGTATTCTCCTCCCACATCAACTACAATATCGCATGTTTTCAATACATCCGGATCTCGTGTTCTGAAAATATAAATTACTTTCAGACTATTTAGTTCGCATTAAATTAGAATTAAACTAAACTAATTAAATGAATTAAAGTTCCGGTCGTTCCGGCTGTAATTTTTAGGTTAGGAATCTAAAAACTAAAAAATGCATTCGGAATTTCGACGAAAAATCCAAAAATTAACTCCTCAGTTATTCAACTAAGGACGATTATCAAAAAAATTATACACTTCTTACCGAACAATCGAGGCATTTTTGTATTCCGGTAATGTTTTCAGCATGTAGCAGGCCAAAACTTCGTCGCAATGAAATACACCATTGTGTGTTCCAATTTTTATTTCTGCCGGCATTTTCGATAATCGTCTCACAACCAAATTATTAATAACGCTTCGTCTGACAGAAATAGAAGAATTATTCTTTATTATTATTTTGACAAAATTCGACCACGTTGTTAACATTACCCGACACCAAAATTCATAAATATTTCGGAAAATACTTTTCCCTTTTATATACTTGAAAATAAATAAAAGAAATGTGTATTTTTCTATATAAAAAAATATGCTCACCAATAGTTTTAATTACAAGAAATTGATAAAAAATATCGAACTGTTTTGGAGCAAAGAAACTCTAAACGCCGCAAACCCGCAAACTTAGAATTGAAGGTTATGTTCGTCAAATGAGTCACGTGACCACACGGCAGGTCACGTGACTATGATCAGCTGATCAAGCAAAAGTGATACGTCAACGTCAGTTTCAGTATAAAACAATCACTCTGTTTTTTTTAATAATTCATATTAAAAATAGTGTTTATAAATTTTTCTACTCTCAACACTTTGTAAATAATTACTTCAAGTAAGTCCTGAACTAATAAACCACTTGTTTACATCAATTTTTAATTGATTTATTCATCGTTTTCCCGTTTCTAACCTGCAAAAATTTCTTTATATTTGCCCAACAGTATGAACAGTTCGACAGATCCGAGACGTCCTGAGAAGGAAATTAGATATAAACCCTCGGTGGCAAGTACACAGGCTCAACCAGGAGATGATTTAACGCCAGATTATATGAACATTTTGGGAATGATATTTAGTATGTGCGGTTTAATGATGCGACTAAAATGGTGTGCGTGGGTCGCTCTTTATTGTTCCTGCATTAGTTTTGCTAATTCAAGGGTGAGCGACGATACAAAACAAATTCTTAGTAGTTTTATGTTATCGATCTCTGCTGTTGTCATGTCATACTTACAAAATCCACAACCAATGACTCCGCCTTGGGCCTCTGCTATTCAGTGAGTCAATTATTATTTTTTTTTTTTTAAATATAGGAAGCTCCAAATTTTGCCTGTAAAAAAATATTGATCAGAATTTTATACATTTATTGTAAAATTTACTCTCTTAAAACTATTTAACTACTATTCCGAGAATACGTGGCAATTTAATACCTAAAAAAAAGTAAACTAAGTCTACTTAAAATATGTTTGACTGAAAATATTGTTTTTTTATTCTCTAAAAAAAATAAAGAGAGACAGTTTTGTGAATGTGAAAATAAGATGTGTGGATATTTACAGATTTATATGTGTAATGAGAATAAAAATTAATTTTAAAAATCTATATTTTGATTTCACTTATTCAATTTATCGATATAGTTTTAATAAAATCGAAAAATCAAATTTTCAATCATAATTATAAAACGCAAGATTGTTTTTAAAAAATAGTAAAAATTCTTTGTTCAATTCGATTATTTTTCAAATTTTTAATTTAATTTAAAAAAAAAGAAATTTTTTTTGAAAAAATGTAAAGAAACTGATCAAAAGAATTTAATTATTCATAAAAACTCTAATCAAAAATTTTAAATCGATTTCTAAATTTATTTATGCTCGAAATCAAATAAATTTAAAGTAGATGAGAAAAAACTGCATATATATTTTTTTTATAATTACTCAAATTTATCGAAATAAAAATTGAAGAAGAAATAAATATGAATTTAAATTCATTTTTACAGAATTCGAGAATTAAATAAATGAACGAGAATTATTTCAATTCTGATAATTTTATTTGCTTACAAATTATTTTTCTAAATTGCAATTATTATATATAACAGAAAAGCAATGAATTATTTTTTCTACAATTATTGAGAAATATAATCTGTATAGCATTTATAATTTTATTATATATTTATTATTTTTTTTATTTATTATTCTTTTTATTTATTATTTTTCTAACTTACATCGTGACTACATTTTAAAATTTAAATAACTATTTCGCTTCTAAAGAAGAAACATTTCTGACAAGTGATTTTTCAAAAAAAAACATGAAATTTACAATCTTTTATTCTATAATCTATTTAATATTGTATAAATATCTATTTTTAAAGTGTTTTTTTTAAGTTTTAACATTATTGAAAAAACCATCTCAGAAATATTTCATCGAGGTAGAATTTTTATACAATTTTAATATTACAGTTATTTTTCTTCTTTATTTGAATTGTAGAAAAAAATCCGATTAAAATTTTTTTTTATTTATCGAAAACGTAAACAAAAATTATAATTCACAGAATTGCGAATTTCGGTTTTCTTTTTGTTTTCAAACGAAAATTAATTTTAGTTTTAATAAAAGTAATAATTTATTTAGTTACTATTTTTTTTACTATTTTCTTTAAATCAAATTTTAATGGAGAAATTAATTTTAAAATTTGTTTAATATTATTTTTTTAATAGTAGAAATTTATCGCTCTATGAAAAACTTAGAATATGGACACTTTTGACTTAATCTTTATACGTATTTCTTACATCTTTTTATAAACTATATTCGACCTACTTAAATATTAACTTACAGGGTATTTTTTACATTTAAATATAATGACACAATTTACAAGATTAATTATTATTATTATATTATTTAGAAAATTTTTTTCTAACCAAACTAGATTTACACCGAAAATTTACATTTTTGGAAGTATTTGCAGTCTTTTGATAAAAGAAAATTCATCATCACATTTTAATTTTTTCAAAAGTGTAAAGGATAAATATGAGATCTGAAATATTCAGTGTGAGGACTTTGTATTAATTAATTAAATTAAATTAATATTAATTAGACTTTATATTAATTGATTAAATTTAATTAATATGAATTAAAGACTTTCTATCAATATAATTAAAGATTTTAATATTAATATTAATTATAATTCTATTTTAGTAATTATATACGAAAAAAAAATTAAATTACAATTTTAATTTACCGATAATTTTTTTAAATGGAGAGGAATTTTTATGTTTATTTTTTCGATGTTTAATAATATTTCAAGGGGGAAATTAATTTTTAGCATTTTTTTTATGTCGAAAAGTCGTTACTTTTCGTTTTTTATTTTCTATTTGTAAAGTATAATTTCGAAATGCAAATATTGCGAGAAAAAAACCAAAGTTGGACTTCACTGCAGAGATTTGAATTTATCTTTTTTTTTGCATGAATATTGACTAGATTATTATAAATGGAAAAATTTCTAGTTCTTCTTCAATTTTTCCCATTTTTTTCCTGTCGAATTTTAATTTAATTTGAATATTTATTTTTGTTTTCGTTAGCAAAACATTTTTTTTCTCACTTTGTCTTAGATATACAAATTTAGAATTTTCTTGACAATTTTTTTGTTTTTCTAAGGGCGAAAGAAACGAAATCTGCAGATATTTTGTTTTTCCTAAATTCCCATGGTCCCGTATTTTTTTTTTTTTTTGAAATCGTTTTTGCTTAATAATAATTATTTTTTAAACGCTACTTTCACCACGTCCGACTAGAGTGATTGGATAAACGTATTTTTTTCTCTTTGCGTTGAAAAATGGAGAATTGTACTGAGTCGCAGAAGGAGTTGGTGATAAACCGCGCAAAAGAGGTAGTGAGGCATTACAGCTAATTGCTCCAGAATCCAGTTTTCTCTTCCATTCTGCGCCTAAATCAGTTGCCGGAGCCATTAGACCTTTACAATCGGGAGAAGTTCTCACGCTGAGGAAGACTTCGTTACTGTCCGCTTGCCTCGGAGTTGTTGTCGTCGTCGTCATTATCGTCGGTTCCTGAAATTGAAAACAATTGGAGAGAAAATTCATTGTTAAGAATGTGGATTGTCTCTTAGAGTGAATCAAAATTTTCGTTTCGAGTCAGGGAAAAAATGAAACTTTTTTCTGGAAATCAGAAAAAGGGAATTAAATTTGTCACAACTGTAAGTATTGTTTTCTGTTTTTTTTTCCAAAAAATTCTATTAATTTCTTTATTATGTTCTTTATATCTTTTTTCATTTTATATTCTTTAAACATTTTTTTTATATTCTTTATATCTTGTTTTCTTTTTTATATTCTTTATACCTTTTTTTTTTATTTGAAATGTTTGAATAATGTTACCTTTTGTTTTCAGGGTGCGAACGTGTTTATTTTTACCTTCGTTCCGAAATAGTCAACGCCAGAGAGACAGTTTTCGTTCCCTTCGGCAAAATCGATTTGCACCCGATGGGAAATTTGAGAATTTCCCGAAGAATGCGAGGACGTGTGAGTTGAAGAATTTTCTGAAAGATCGTCCCTGCAACAGGCGGCAGTACATACCCGAAGTTCCCTAAAATTCCCAAGATGATTATTAGTAAGTTTATTAATCGTGATATTAAACTATTTATTTTTCCTTAATTTAGCATTTTAAAAATACGATTTACCAAAAATTACAAAAACCAAAATATTGTTTATTAATAAAGAAAAGAAAAGAAAAGTTTTCGATAAAATAGAAAGAAAATTATTTCCACTTATGAATTCGATTGAAAATAAATTAAAAACACTTAACAATATTAGAAATAATTTAAATGCTTTTCTTTAAATATTTTCAGGTAATATTCAGAGGGAATTTTTCACCTTCTCGCTATCACAGAATCGCCCCTCCTCGGCACAGGAGGTGGAAGTCCAGTTCCCAAACTTTTAGGACTCTCGTAACTCGCCTCACTGTTACCGCTGCTGCTATTGCTTCCCATTGTTTCCTCACGGAGAAAATAATTCTTCGCCGAGAGCATTGCAAAATGGAGATTATTTTTGAGATCGTCAGCAGCAGTTGATAAATTGCCGGAAATTTTCGGAGTTCGTCTCATTGGTCTCGGGGGTGGAATTGGCGATGGTGGATAACTTGATGCCTCAGAGAGAGTTTCCGGTGTCGCCAAAGGAGCCATTCGAGGTAAATTGTCCCAGTCTCCCAGTCGATTTGACCTTATTAAAAGGAGAGACAAAACAAAATGAAAAAAGGCAAATTTATCATCTAATTTTAGCGGTTTTTTTTAAGTAACATTCGCTATTTCCTGCCAATTAACAAAAAATTATTGCAGAAGACAAAAAGAAATATTAATAACTATTTGCTTTGCTATTCTCTTAATTATTTCATAACTTAGAACTTTTTATTACGAAATAAATAAATTTTCGAATTGTATTAAATAAATAAAATGTTATAAAGTATGTTAAATTATTATTCAAATAAATATACAAAATAAAAAAATATACAAATATAAAAAATAACGCTAAATATATTAAAAAGTTGTTTCAGAATAACGAATGTTACTCAAAAAGTTGATAATAATTGGAAAGAAAATATAATTTTTGTGAAATATCAAATGTTTTCTTTTATATTCTACAAAAAATAAAGCGTGAGGTGAGAATATTTGATTGAAATGTGTTTTGAGTGATGAGTGAGAAAATAAGTCTAAAATCTGTACCTGTTGTGATAAAAGTTGAGAGACTGTCGGAGTTAATGATGTTTTATAAAAATACAACAACTATTTACTATTTATCTTTTTTCTCGTACTAAACAGAGAAATCTAGAATTCGACTAAATTGCTAAATTCTAGAAAATAGAAACTGTACAAAAATTTAAATTCTAAAGGCCTTCTCTTTAAATTCAATTTAGAAAAAAATTGATTTTAGTTTCCTAAAGTTTCGAACGTTCAAATAAAAGGCGATATTTATTAGAATTTTTAAAAAATTTCTCAAAAAAATACAATTATTATTAAAACTATTAATTAAATTCGAATATTCTCTAGAATTTTAATTTAAATTCACTTATTTTCAACAATTTTGATGAAATTATTTTTTAAAAAATCATTTTTTTCAAAATTTTAAATAAAATTCTTGTGAAAAAATCAAATTATTCTGAAAAATTCTTCGAAACAATTGAATTATTTTTATGAATTGTAAAATTAAATTATTTTCATAAAAATAAATTTCTTCAAACGAATTCAATTATTTTTAATAGAATTTAAAAAAAATTTCTCAAAAAAATATAATTATTATTAAAACTATTAATTAAATTCGAAAATTCTCTAGAATTTTAATTTAAATTCACTTATTTTCAACAATTTTGATGAAATTATTTTTTAAAAAATCATTTTTTTCAAAATTATAAATAAAATTCTTGTAAAAAAATCAAATTATTCTGAAAAATTCTTCGAAACAATTGAATTATTTTTACGAATTGTAAAATTAAATTATTTTCATAAAAATAAATTTCTTCAAACGAATTCAATTATTTTTATTAGAATTTTTAAAAAATTTCTCAAAAAATTACAATTATTATTAAAACTATTAATTAAATTCGAATATTCTCTAGGATTTAAATTTCACTTATTTCACTTATTTAGATTCACTTATTTTCAACAATTTTGATGAAATTATTTTTTTCAAAATTATAAATAAAATTCTTGTGAAAAAATCAAATTATTCTGAAAAATTCTTCGAAACAATTGAATTATTTTTACGAATTGTAAAATTAAATTATTTTCATAAAAATAAATTTCTTCAAACGAATTCAATTATTTTAAATACAATTTTAGTAAAAATTCAATTATATTGAAAATAATTTTAATAAACTTTCCTTAACTGGTTTACATTTTTTTTTTAAATTGTACTAAAATTTTTCTAAACAATTAATGTTAGTATATTTACACTGACTGTTTCAGGCATGGAAAATTTAATTCAACAATCTTGAGAACATTGAGAGCAAAAATTGGGGTGTTTTTTTTTGGAATCAGAGTGCGATAAAAAATTACGGATCAATTCGACAAATTGTCAAAAACTTTAAAATTTATCTGACAGGGATAATTTTCTATTATTAGTCACAACAAGATCTATGGATATTGTTTACCTGGAGTTCTAATCGTTGCAACACATCTATAAACATTAATTCACAAACTCTCAAGACAATCAGTATTCATGGTAATATTTACAAAGTCCTAAACTTTATGTTGTATTTTCTGTATCGAAAATTTCGAGTCGTGAAAAAGTTTCAATTTATTAACTAGAAATATTCTCAAAAATTTATTAGAAAACATATTCATTTATATAAAATATTTAAAGTTATATTTGTAAATATTTTTTATAGTAGAGAAAAATGCGTTAATTCAAAAAATAAATTTATAAAACAAGTTATGAAAATGAATTCATAATTAAATAAAATTGTGAGAATTAATTTATCGCTTGGTTTTTATTTATCTAGATAAATAAATTAATAGAAGTGAATTTTTGATAATAATATATTCACAAGAGTGAATTTGTAGAAATTCATAAAAACGAATTTCTTTATAATTAATACATTGTTAAAAATGGATTTTTTTGCTTTTTTTTAATTCGTTTGACACGACTTGAAATTTTTTTGGTTTCTTCGACAAATTTTTCTGAGACTTGTATTCTTACAGTTTGCTCTCGTTGGGCCTGGGCGTGTGCAAAAGTTCACTGGCCAAGCTAATAAATTCCCAAGGAAGACCCGTGGAATCGAGGCTGAGTTCACGACCTGCTTGAGGGAATTCGTTGGGACTCTGGAGTGATGTAAAGCTCGTTTCCAGGCAGAGTTTGTGGGGCGGTGTCCCCGCAGTCAATGGACACTTGACGGGACTCGATGTCGAAAGTAAAGCTCGCATTTCTTGTTCAATCTCAATTTCCTGGATATCTAGGGCTTCTCGTGCATTCAAAACATCGACCGACGACGACTGACGTTTAGGCTTCGCTCCTCTCCTCCCCGTTACAACCTAATCCACGCAGTTGAATAAAAAAAAAACTTTCTTTGTGCCCAAAAGTACGTAAAGGAATTTTCCACATACAAGCAATTTCTCTCTTGGGGAAAAAAAATTACATCCAAAGAATTATTCTATTCTCGAGAAGAATAAAAAAAAACAAGTCAAACTCTGGTAAGAATCCGAAAAATTCGCCTTAGAAATTTATACATGAGAGATAAATTTGAATAAACTTGTACATAGAAAATTTAAATTCCCATCAAAACTTTTTCAGTCGATGAATTTCTTTCTGAGTAGATAACTTTTTCCTATAAATGAATAATTTCGGACTCTTACAATTTTTTAGGAATTCAGAGTATGTACATTATTTAAAAGGTTTGTTTCTAAAATTTTCTCATAATACCTGATTTTTCTTCGAAAGGAAGAGAGAGAGAGAATTCTATTTTTACGTTCATTAGTTCTTAAGGTCACGAAATTTAATCAAAAACACTGAATAGCTGAATTTTGCTCAAAAATTTTAAAGGTGAAGCAACTATTTAAAAAAGGGAAAGCAGATAACAATTTACAAGATGCCTAAATTATTTCTATCATGCTTTACAAAAATACGATCGGAAAATTCTTCGACAACATTTACAAAATTTACATATTAAATTAAATTTTTGATATTTAATTTATTTATTTAATTAATATTTTTAATTTAATTCAGTTCACAAATACTTCATTTCGCTGAACAAAAATATAAACTAAAGTTTCGATGAACAGACTTCTTTCTTTTCAATTTTGATTTGAAGTGAAAATAGTAAAAAGAAATTTGTTTCGCATAAATTGAATTGAAATAGAATGGAAATAAATTGAGCAGAAGAATTATTTTTCTAAGAGAAAAAAATAAAAAATTCTTGAAATCAAAATTGAAAAGAATAATTTCTTCATTTTAGGGTCTACGACTTACCTTTCAATGGCTATTTGGAAAACTTTCTAGTATATCAGCAAATGAAAATTAAATACTCACAAGTACATTGGGTAAATAAATATTATTTATACCAAAACTCTCTCATGCTTAACAACTAAAATCAAAAATTATCATCTACATTATTCAATATCAACCACATAAATCGTAAACAAAAAATATTCAATTAATATTATTAGTAATCAAAAATAATTAACTGTTATTATTAATTAATTAACTATTAATATTACAATTAATATTATTAATTACAATAAATTATTAAATTTTTATTTCTTTTTTTAGTTCGGAATTAATCGTACAAATAGATTATGATGTAAAATTAAGGAGAAGGAGTATAAAGGCGGAAGAAGTAGAAAAATTTGAAACATCAATTTTAGAGAAAGAAAATTGTATTGAAAAAATTATACGTATCTTAATAAGTTTCAAATAATGAAACTTTTCACGTGTTCTCGCACAGTCCTTAAGTGTCACTTGAATTGGAAGTTTACTAAGATAATTATTTCTTCTAGCGTGCGTTCTTAAAATAAGATTACATGTCATGAAGTGCTGCGTTTTTATTAAAAAAAATACCTAGTGATTTTTTAATGTGAGGTGACGAATAATAAATTTAGTTGAAAAAGAAATTAACTTTTAAATTTTTCATAAGAAAAAAGAGGAGAAAAAAAATTACCAGCAATGTCACTGTGAAAAAATAATAAAATTCTAACTGGAAACAAATTCATTTTTATTGTAAAATTACTAATTGAATTTAGTTTCATTAGAAAATTTTACTGATTTAAATTATTTTTGCGAATAATGAAATATTTGCCATTTTTGCCAAAAAATAACTGAGGGAAATATTATTTTTTACTGTATAAAATTATTTTTACCATAAAATTAATAAGACGATATTTTTATTGGTAAAAATTAAGACGAAATTGTGAGTTAAAATTATTGCGGGAAGAATCTTATCTTATAATTAAAATTTAAGATGAATTTTTCAATATGATAGCTATCTAATTAAGAATATTCAATTTTTTTTCTTCTCAGTCTTCATCTTTGAATTTATAATTCCGTATTTTCTTTTTGTTCTTTTTTTTTAATTAAAATTTATTTGATTCTCAATTTTTTTTCAAAATTCGAATTTTTTCGATTTGCAATTTTGCTAAAATGAATAAAAATTTTTTCAGAGTGACTTTACTGGCGGACTATGATTCCTAATCAAAGTACCTTGTTTCGCGGGAGGAAGAGGAGGGTGTGGTGACATGAACATCGGCATTAAGATCTCGAGGTGTTGACGTTTGTAGATGAGAGACGTCTGTGAATGCAATTCTAGCCGCTGCAGTCTTCTTGTCTTTCAGCGTGTTGTACTTGCTTTGGCAGTACTGATACTATAAAATTTCAACGGTATAGAGAAAGAGACGACTTTGTCATTTGATTTCGATAAGCTCGAGGAGGAAGCCATAAATGAAGATAAAAGAAAATATCACTCTCTCTCTCTATATATATATAGAGAGAAAAGAAGATGTAAAGAAAAACATAAAGTAGATCAGCATAAAAAAATAAAATTGACAAAAAATGAATGAAACAGAAAAAAGGCAAAAAAAAATAACAAAGAGAAAAAAATTGAGAAAAAGTAAACTAAAAAGGAGAGAAAACGATAAGAAACTTGGAAATGAAAAAGAAATATCAAAAGTAAGTTTAAAAAATAAATAAATAAATAAAAGAAATAAGTAAAATAAGTGTAAAATAAATTAAAAAATAGATAAAAAACAATAAAGAAATAAAAGAATATTTCAAATAAAAACAGAAACCACCAAATAAAGGGATTACAAAAATAAAAGTGTGAACTTTTTTTCGCCTATGAGCATTATTTTAATGAAGATGAGAAAAATTAGCCAATCGCAGCAAATAGGATTTTTTTTCTAAATAAATTCATTCGAAGAAATTTCGAAACTATAATATTGTTGAGGAATTTTTCGCACACGAAACCTAATGCGCACCGCACACCTTCATTTATTAATTATTTTTTGCAAATAATTAATAAAAAAATCTAGAAATAATCTGCAATAGATTGAAAAGAAATTATTTACATTAATATTATATGATAAATGAAGACATCGAGGAAAGATAAAGTAAATAAATTAACAAATTTAAATAACAAATTAAGCTGAAAAATAAATACAATAAAATTAATTTTTTCAAATTTAATGTCACGTAAATTTTTTTAAATAACGCATTTCAGGATTCAGTGAATAATTAAAAGAAGAATAACTAAAAAAATGTTTGTATAGAACAAAATGTATATTATAGACATTACATTTTATATTTATATGTGACAAATAAATAATTGTAAATTTTTCATATAAATAAATTATTGTAAATTTTCCATATAAATAAATAAATTTTTGTAAATTTTCATATAAATTGATAGTTAAAAATAAAAGTAAACGAAAGCTAAATAGAAATAAGTAAATTAGACGAAAAAAATCAATTACACGACGATTACAATTAACTAAAAATATTTCTTTCTGGATTATGAAATAATAAAATAAAGTGATTTAGAAAAAAGGAACAATTTGTTTATGTGGTGATATTAATTCAAATAATGACATAAATTGTTTACAATAATAATAATCTCACTCTAACAGACGCAACTTTCTTACTCATGCGACTTTCTTTCATTTTTTTTTTAATCAAATTTCTTTAATCACAACGCATTTATGTATCTAAAATTTACATAATTATTTTATTAATTAATTTAGTTAATCGATTAAATTGATAACTTTTATAAATAATTGACATACGTTTTTTCTACTTGTTACTATAATAAATTAATAAATAATAAATATATGGCACAAATGAGAAGAAAAGAGAAAAATTACTACTTGACAAAAATTATTAGTTTTTTGGAAAAATATTCCCAGATTTTTCGTTCAAAAAAATTCTAAACTATTCACAATTATTTTATTTCTAAAGCTTTTTCCTTTCAATAAATAATAATAAGTAAATAAATAAATAAAGATTTTAAAAAATTCTAGAGAATTTAGAATATTGAAAAGTGTAAGTAAATTATGAATATAATTTAAAAAAGAATTTATCGCAAAAGAAAACAAAGATAAAATTTTCTTTTTAACTAAAAAGTTATTATATGGGAATATTTCTTCAATATTTGTAAAAATTTACTTTCTTAAAACAAATTTAATGAAACTAACAAAATTAATTAAATTGATATTAAGGATATTTAATTAAATTAACTGGACTGATTTACTTTAATTAATAAAATTAAATAAAATAAACGCAAATTAAATGTTACAAGCAATTAATTGAGATTCTTTAAAAAAAGAGACAACGTTTGAACATAAATAATAAAAAAAGCGTAATTACAAAAAAAAATCACATTAACTATTCTACTTTTAGTTTCCTTCATATTTTTTTTCTCAGAATTCATGTCATGCTTCATTTTTCATACAATTACAAAATCATGCACGATTACGTCTTATTTGATTACTTTCTTTTTTTTCAATTAACAACAAAACGTCAATTATTAACACCTTTTTCCTAAGTTACATTGCAAAAAAATTATACTCTCTTAATGAGGTAAAACGTGTCAATAATTGCGAATAACAACTATCCATCTATCATTTTCCTAAACAAAAAACCAAACAGCACACATCTTTCATTTTTTTTTTTGAGGTAGTTAAATGGCAAGACTAAGGCCTACTTCCTAGTTTCTTAAAAATCTCAATTTCAAAATATCTACTTTGTCATGTAAAAAGTCTTATAAATTTAATTGAATCACTTGAATCAGTCTCTGATAAAATTAATTATTTTTCTAAAGAAATACTTTTTTCAAAACTAAAATTCAAAAAATATGGATGAAAATTGAATTTCAAACTAAAGATGAATATTTTTCGTAATTTGGAAAAATTTTATACAAAGAATTTTTAAGATAAAATTTTTACAGAGACTAATCGCAGGTGAATTATTTTATCTTATTGTTAATAAAAATAAAACTAGAAAATTGATATGCACAGTTGCAACATGAGCTCAAATTGTACGAGTATAAATTTTGTACACAGTTTTCTTTTTTTCCAAAATTAAAAATCAATTACTTAATTCATTGATTACAGTAAATTAATTAAGTGAAGTGCTCATTTAGTTTCATTTAATTAAAATAAGGTAACTAATTATAAGACACATTAAGTTGTTAATAATAATTTTGTTAATCAAGAAAATCAATGTAAAATCAAGAACTATTAGAATTATTTTGAGTCTCTTTTCTCTCATGTATTTCAACGTCCACGACAATCAAAGATGTTCTTGGATTTGAATCATCTTTGCTGTCTGTAGATTGATCCTCGTTCGATTCATATTTATCGCTAGAGGGGAAATTTTCGATTTCATTCTTTTTTTCTTCCCGCTTTAATTCGGGTGAGTCAATTGTATTATCCAATGTCTCGTAATCTCCTACTTTTAACGAGGTATTTCGACTAGCCGAAATTTTCAATTTGTTTGTCTCATTTCGAGGCACTCTTACCTTACGTAGTGCCTTCAGCATATTGTCAGGCATATGGTCTTGAATCATCACCGGACTAATTAGCACTTCATCAAAGTCACAGGGTCCCGCCCAAAGAGCCATATATTCCGGTTCGTGCTTCCTCAACACTTTCCTGAAATTCGAAAATCGATTAACACTTCGAAGAAAAGAACAAAAACTGGAGGGAAATTATTACAAAACCAGGAAATAAACGGGAATTTTGTTTCAAAAAAGAAGACACTCTGTAAAGGGAAAAAAATTGAATCAAAATGAAAATAAAGGAATTTCAATTGGAATAAAACTGTAAAACAAAATTTAATTTAAGAAAAGAAAAATAAGGGAAAAAATTAGAATTAAGAGTAGGAAAAGAACTTTTAGTTCAAGATAAAGAAATTACTATAAAGAACAATTTTGATTTATCAAACTAATTTTTATATTTAAAAATAAAATTTAAATTATTTGAAGTCGAAGGAGAATGTTTAAACTTAATTAAATTGCGTTCAAGGTAAATTTCAAATTAAATTTAAATCACATATTGAAGTAAATTTAAATTAAATTCACATTACACATGGAAGTTGAATTTCAATTAAATTTAAATAAAAGAAGCGAATTTAAGAACTAAATGAAAAATACGACATAAAATACGTTCGACAAAAAAAATGAAATAAAACAGTTAAAAACGAGAATTGAAATATAAAAATCACAGCAGTTCTCTTCGCTATTTAATATACAACCACAAATATATTTTAAATTCATGCACATATCCTGCATGCTTACATATTTTCATTTAAAAAAAAAACCGACAATTCATTTGGAAATTGGATACAATTCAAAATAATGAAGAACTAACAAATGCAGTAACACATATTAAAAAAAAATTATTGCACACATGGAAAATTTTCAAATTAAATCGAAACATTTCCCGTGTACAATAATATTAAATATTAGTGATAAAAATAAAATAAATAACGGAATTATTACCCCGCGGTCATTATATTGTGACAACGGAAAAATATGCAAATAACTAATAAAATAAATGCTAAAGTAAATAATAAAAATTAAAAAAGTAAATAAAACTAAAAAGCAAAAGTAATAATAATAAATTACATAAATGAATAAAGAAAAACTCTTGAAAAATAATGGAAAAAATTTTCACGCACAGAAGAGAAGTAAAATAGAATATCGAAACTAAAAAGAATATAAAATAATTCTTGTTTGACATTAATTTCCATGCTTTTAATCGAGCCCACGAATAATAATCATTTAATCGTTCCATTAACGTACCTCCAACGTGATTGATTTATTTGCCTATGAATAAAAAAAAATGGAAAGTTAATTTTTTTTTATTTCTTTTTTATTTTGGAAAAGAGGGAAATTCTCTTGGTAATTTTTTTTTATTATTGTATTGTTACAATAGCTATATAGGCATTGTGTAATATTTATTTTCTTCTTTGTTTTTTTATTTTGTACTCACTCGTTTTTATTGGGATGCCTTCGTACGACGTGGATGATTCTCCCCGGTGGATAAAGTGGTCGATGAAGCGTTAATGCTACGCTGGAGTCACCAGAGACTACTGTTTGCGATCTCGCCATATCCTTATCTCTTTGATATTCGCTGATACATCCGCCTGCTTCTAAATTAGCCGCTGATGTTGGAATCGAACCGCATCCGCAACACATCACAGAACACGTTATCGTCTTCCACTGCAATGTCAAAAATACAATTTTAAAAAGTGCTTCTTCATTATATATATAGAAAAATAAAAAAATATACAGTAAAATATAAACATAATGCCGTATTTTAATTATAACATTGTAGTTTTATAAAAACAAATTGAAAGTTTTGTCAAATTTCATTGAAATAAATTAAATTCCATTGCTTTTAAACATTATTTGGAAATATTACGATTAATTATACTTTTCCTTCTAAAATTATAAATTTTCATTAAGTTTTAAAAAGATTTTGAAACTAACCGAGGGGTATGAAATTTCATGCGTGCGTCTAATTAAGCTAGTAGAATCAGGGTTGCCACAAATATTTAATTTTATTTTTCCCTGATTTCCAGACAAAATTCTCACTTTTTCCCTGACCATAAAAAATATTCTGATTCACTCTAAAAATTATTAGATACTCAAAAAAATGTTCTATTAAATTTATTTACAAATTTCATTAATTGTAAAATTATTCAAAAACATCAATAACAAAATTTTTCAATAAGTATTTAATTATTATTTTTCCACGGGAATTAAAATTCTTCAGAACATTGAAAATCAAACCTTTTTGAAACTCAACAATTTATAAGAATATTACTACAAAACATAATTTACCTTCTTCATGTTTTGTTATAATTTAAATAACCATGAAATTTTACAACAAAAATTTAATTGTTTACAAAAATCCTAATAAAATCCTTGGGAAAAATTCAGTTATTTTTAAAAGTAGTAAATTTTCTCATAAAAATTAAATCATTTGAAAAAATTGTAATAAAATTCGTTGCAATAATTCAATTATTTTCATAAACAATAAATCGATTATTCGGTAATTTCATTTTTTAATCAATTTTTATTAGAAAATTCTAGAAAAAGTCAATTATTTAAATTGAAAAATAACTAATTTATTGAATAATTGAATGTTTGTTAAAATTGAATTCTCATAAAGAATTTTATCAACAAATTTTTTAATAATTGAATTCTTTTGACAAATTATAATTAAATTTTTAAAAATAATTACATTTTTCGACGAATTTGCTTAAAATATTGTATACAAAATTAATTAAAATCCTGCGATGAGTTTGATTATTTATGAAAATAATTGAATTGTTTCAAAGAAATTTATTGAAAATTTCATAAATTATTGAATTTCTGTAAAATTTTTAACAAGAATTTTATTCAAGTTTTTAAATATATTTAAATTTTGATGAGAATTAAAAAAATCTTTTAAAATAAATGAATATTGAAGAATTTTATTATTTATAAAGATAATTGATATTTTGACAAATATTTTTGAACATAATTGAATTTGAGCGAAGAATTTTATTATTTATAAAAATAATTCAATTCTTCTAAAGAACTTTGTTAAATTTTTTTAAAATAATTTATTCATGCGACGAATTTACTATTTCTAAAAATAATTTAATTCCTGTGAAAATTTTATTATTTATAAAGATAATTGGTTCATTTAGAAAAAATTCATCAAAAGTTTTGTAAATTATTGAATTCCTGTGAAATTTTTCCAGAAATTTTATTAAAGTTTTTAAAAATAATTGAATTTCGAAGAAAAATTGTATTATTTATAAAGAAAATTGAAATTTTTACGAGAATTTAAAAAAAAATTTGAACATAATTGAATTTTGGAGAAGAATTTTTTATTTTTAAAGATATAATTGAAATGACCAGAATATTTAAAAATTTTTGAATATAATTGAATTTCTGCGAAAAATTTTATTACTTTTGAAAATAATTGAATTTCTGTAATAAATTTGTAACTTTTCGAAAATTAAATTTTTTTAGTATTTGTAACTAAAATTCTTTTATTAATCTAGTATTTATGAAAATTGTAAAAATTATTAATTACATAATTTATAAGTCACAATTTTATGATAGTTCTTTAAAAAGAAATTATTGTCTGAAATAGAAAAAATTCGAGGTTTTGTATCAAAATTCATGGTTATTTTTGTAGTTTACAAGGCAAACAAAAAAAACATCAAAATTTAGAGTTTTTTCATGAATTTTTTCCAGTACTTTTACTAAAAATCCCTGACTTTTCCTTGAATTCCCTGACAACACTGTAGAATATTTTAATTATAATAAATAATAACTATAAAAATAATATTAATTAAAAATTCAAAACCTCGAAACTTTAAATTCTCGAAAGTTCGAAATCTCGAATTAACCATTAAAATTAGAATTTTTAGAAAATATTTAATCTCTTTGAAAAATCGGGAAAAACTGATTTTATGACGAATTGGGAAAAATTGCGCAGCGCGTCATTAATGTTAATCAAGAAAGCGAAGAGCGGGGAGTGAAGAAATTAAATAATCAACCCCAGAGTCTTATATATACGCTTCCTTTTCAATCAAGCAAAGGAAGTCATCGGAAAATATATAGCCACCTTGGGATCCACGCTTCTCTTGATAGCGTTGATGAGGTCCGCCCTCAGGCTCTCCATTTGTCTCAATCCTATCCTTGGTATAACGTCTTTTCCTACAACTACGGACGTAATGAACTCCTGCGAGTATTGTTGGGCAGGCGTACTTAAAAGACCACCCGGCGGTGCAAACGAAAAACACACCAAGTCCGGATACTCTTGTCGAAGTAAAATTGCTAATATTGACGCCGTTCCCGCTCCTAATGAATGTCCGACTAAAACCAGTCCAAACTGAGGAGTGCCCTTCTCTGGATCCTTTATTCCAGGAAATGAAAAGAAAAAAGAAGCATTAAATATCTAAAAAACGTATATTTATTGAAAATTAAAAAATATATCTTTATAACTGAAAAATTTTTGCCAAGGAAAGTAGAAATTGAATAAATACGAAAAATTTAGGTTGGTAAAAAAAAATGTTTGAAAGTAATTGAAAAACGGAGAGGGAAAATTCGATTTTCCGTAGAGAGGATAATGTACTTTTCTCAATTGAAGAAAATTTGTTTGCTAAGTAGTAAAGTCTAATTTGAAGTATTATTCAACCGATGAAAACTCACTTTCGCAAAGGCTTTGTCAATTATTCCCTCCTCGTGGAGTTTTTTCCGAATGTACTCAGCGGCTTGAACCATTCCTTTGTGAGCTAGCCAGTCTTCTCTAGGCGGTGATAATGGCAATACTTCACTCTCTGCATTCAAATCCGTCATCACGTCTTTCAGACTAAGGGTCCCGCGAATGCTCACCACCACCTGGAAAATCGTAACAACACTCATTAGTACTTTACACTCATTACGCGCGGTAAAAAAGGCGCGCTAGTTAATATAATTTCTCGAAAAACAAAAATTCTGATTCAAAACAGTGTTGTCTCTTTTTCCAAAAACTTTTTCAAAATATCTCTGTTTCAATTTTTTTACAAACTTTGTCTTTATTTTTTACTTTTTGTCTTTTACTCTCTTTTTAATTTCAAAAATGTTTCTTTTTAAAAAAAATTATTTTTTTCCAGAGTTTAAAATAGAAATTTTCTTTTTTTTATCTCTTTTTTGAAATTTATTCCTTTTTGCAAAGATTTTTTTTTTAAATCGATATATTCGTCACCTTTCTATTGGTGTAATCTAGCGCGACAAAAAATGGAGTCTCGCCAACGTCGACATGGTAAGTGGCATAAACGACCTCGACTTGTCCGATCTCCACCAATCTTCGAAGTACAGCGTAATTGCATTGGCAGCAGTTATCCTCGACGACTATAGTTTCATCTTCTTCTCCTTTGCATGAGAAGCAGCAGCATCTTAATCTGCGAAGGGGGAGAAAAAAAATTATTATCCAATAAATCGCATCAACGCTCTGCTCTAGATTTCCATTCCCCGAGAGTCTAAACACTTGCTCTGGAAAATCCTGCAAATTACCCAGAAGCTAAGACTCGAAAAAGAAATAAAAAATACTAAAAATTGTCTTGCAAATTTTCCAAAAACTGAAAGACTGAAAAAATTATTGAAAAAAATTATAAATTTAAGAATATAAAGAAAGAATCAAAGAAAATATGAATAAGAAAATATATTTTTTGAAAAAGCTACTCAAAGAAGAAGTTGACATACTTTTTCAGATAATTTCACGTTTCTTCTACTATAAAGAAATAAAAAAAAATAAAGAGAGAGAGAGAATTTTAGATAATTTTTTCAGATTTTAAGATAAAGGGAATATTTTTGGAAAAATGATCTAAAGAGAATTGAAGAATAAAAAATCACCTTGTGCATAATTGGCAAAGGCCACTGGACTGCGAGACGAGAAATAGTGGCCAGCCATAAGCGGCTAATGCAAAATGCATATAATGAACAGCTGGCAGGAAATACTTCAAATCTTCCTCCTCGGTCAAGTGGAGGAACTTAGTGCGAGGAGTGATTGGCACTCCTGATAGGAACTCATGGATATCGTTCTTTCCCTGCTTCACGATCAGCTCTCGTTCAATTTTCTGAAATCTTCGTAATAACACTAAACCCGCCACGACGTCCGACGGAACTACGTCTAAATCCCTGAAGAAATCGCTCAATAGCTTCGCAATATCCGCAAAGGAATTCTAGAGGGAAAAAAAAACATTGGAATAAGAAAAAAAAAAAATTTTTTTCCCACAAAATAAAAACGTTAAAATTACGAAGGAAGAGAAACTTTTAATTAAAGAACAAAACTTGGCTAATAAATCATAAGCGTTATTAGAAAAAAAAGAAAGAACTAAGAAGAGAAAGGAAAAAAAGGAAATAAAAGGGGACTTTTGGTTCGTTTTTCACTGCCTGGATGTTTATAAACATCGCCGCATTTTGTATATTTAATATAATTTTAAAATTAATATAGTGAAAATTATTCAATTCTTAAGAAGGAATTTTTTTCAATCAAATTTTTTTATCTGAAACTTTCAGAATAATATTGAATTTCTTAGAAGAATTTTATTATTTATGAAAATAATTGAATTCTTGAAATTAATTTTGACAAAATTTAAAAATCTGTAATTAAATTCTTTTGAAGAATTTCTTTGAAATTTTTGTTTTAAATAATGAAGTTTTTTAGCACTTTCAATTGGAAAAAATTGACTGTAATTAAATTTTATAAACAATTTCTTTTGAGTTTTTAAATAATAATCTCAGAATTTTATTACAATTTTCTAAAATAATTTATCATTTAACATTTAAGGAATTTTATTAAAATACAGAAAATAGTTTAATTTTTTCGAAGGATTTATTAAAATTTTAGAAAATAATTAAATTCTTTTGAAAAATTATAAAACAAATTTAAATTATTATTATTAAAATAATCATGAAAGATTAAAATTTGAAAGAAATAATTCTATTCTCTCGTAATAATTATATTAAAAGCAATTGATTTTTTTTAAATTAGTAAAATTTTTGCTAAAATTCAATAAAATTTCGAAAAAGAATTTAATCTTTTTCTTAATTCGTTATAAAATTTTTCAAAAGAATTTAATTATTTTCTAAAATTTCAATAAATCCTTCGAAACGTTTCCATTATTCTTATAAATAGAACAATTCTTTACAAAAATTAAATTATTTTTAATACAATTTTTAAAATATTAATAAACAAATTTCCAATGTTGTTACAATTTTAAAAAATATTTTGTCAATGAATTCAATTATTTAAAAAAAATGTTAAATCCTACGAAATTATTTTAATTAATCAAAATTAAAATCGAATTATTTTTTAAAATAGTAAAATCTCTGCAAAAATTCAATTGTTTTTAATAAAATTTAACAGAAGAATTAATTTTTTTCCTTAATTCGTTCAACAATTTTTTAAAAGAATTGAATTTTTTAATTAAATTCATTCGTGAAAATTTACTAAACATTTTTAAAAAATTGACATCTTTTATAAAATATTTCAGAAATTGTACTAAAGATAATTGAATTTTTGCCAAAAATGTTACTATTTATAAAACTAATTGAATTCTTGTAAAGAATAATGTTATTTATGAAAATAATTAAATTCTTGTGAAGAATTATTTTATTATATTATTATATTAAAATTTTTGAAAATACGAATAATAATAATAATTAATTATGTACTTAATAAGTGAAATTTAATTAATTTTAATCATAGAATTATTCAAAAAATTATGTTTAAAAATAAAAAATTGTATAATTAGCATATAATAAATTAATAAATAATAATAATGAATAAATTTTCTAGAAAATAATAAAATTAGAAATTAAGGAATAAAAATGTAAGAAAAAGGAAATAAAGAGATTTGTTTTGTTCTTTTTGGACTTTGAGAATGCTTATGAATAAATAAAGTTAATAATAAAATAAAAAAGAAAAATGTAAAAAATAGAAATAGAGAAAAAACCGAGAAAAAATAAAATTTACAGAATATAATAATAAAAAATATTAAATATTAATTAGCTTCCAAATAAAAGGATAATTACTCTATTTCTATCCGAGTTTCCCATGCAGCAGAATAATATTCTACATCTATTGTCCCAACTATCCTGATAGGCACGAATGACTTTTCTGTAAAATAAAATACAAAATTTAATTAAATTAAATTTTCCAATTATTATTACTCTCTTCTTTTCTTAATTTTAATTAACTTTTTTTTAATCAAAAACAATACCGTTGTCGCCAATTTCTATTCCTGCTACCGCTACGTTTGTAGTGCATTCTGTCGCCCCGTGATTCAGCTTCTCGTAAACTACGTTGATATTTCTTCATTTTCACCCAGGACCTGCCTGCAGTATCATATGTACACCACACTGTCACTACAACTGACGCTTGAATACACCAGTTCGAAATAACGAGAGCTGCAATGTTTTTAAATTTCAAAATATTATACTTTTCATGAACAAAAATTATTTCCTTTCATTTTTCATAAAAAATAATATATATTCATTCTTTTTTTAGAAAAAAATTATATTCATTCTTTTTTTATAAAAAAAAACCATATTCATTCCTTTTTTATAAATAAACCATATTCATTCTTTTTTTTAGATATCGAAAAAATTCTATTTATTCCTTGTTTCGATGGAAAAAAAATATATTCACATTTTTCGATGAAAAGAAAGAAATAATAACAATTTTATTAACATAATCGAGTAATTTCCAATTTTCAAGAACTAAAACCTCATGAATAAATTTTCTTTTCAAATTTAAATTCACTTCGTGAAACTTTAACTTCATGCGGCGAAATGAGCAAAAACTTTTTTTTTTTTTTTTGAAGAACGAATTAAAAGTGAATTGTCGACGTTCATTTCGTACCAAAAACAGTCGAGATGATCAATATCTCAATATTTCTTTTCTCTCAAACGTTTCTATTCCCATCTTCTCTAAATAAATAATTTCTTTTTATTTTAAAAATAATTTCTCGTATTTAAAATTTTTAATTTCCCTATTTTTAACGTAATACAATTTTTATTTCATTTTTTAGATGTTTTTATTTCATTTCTTCCAGATTTTTTTATTGAACTGAGAATATCTATTTACTGAATTGAAACTACATTTTCGAATTAAAATCTTTTCAATTGTTATTATTTTTTTCTCTCCTATTTTTTTGGCAGAAATAATTAAATAAATTTTTCTGCATCCACTCACCTAACATAATGTCCTTTTTCGTCTGATCCACGGGACAAGATTGATAGAAATATGCTAACCACGTCACACCAGCGCTCAACCATCCCGTCTCAACTAATAATAAAACTGCAATCAAACACAAAAAACAAAAATTAAATTCTCATTTTCCTTCATTAAATTAAAATTACAATTTAAATTTTGCATACATAAGAAACTTGAAACAATTCAATTACTCTTCCTCTCTTTTCATTCCTGCATAAAGTCTCGAGGGAGTTTTCCCTCAATGTGGAAAATTATATTTCTCTCTATACACCAGTACTCAAGGCATGATATGTTTAAGCCTCAATCCACAAATTTCCCTCATACTTTCTAAAAATCTTTTAAAAAGTTCCATCACTGCCGCCATAACGCACGTCAATTCGTATTTATAGCTTAAAACTCCTCAAACTTTTTACAAAAAATGGGAAAAAGTTTCCTCATTGCGAAACTATTAGAAAACATATTTCAGGATGAAAGTTTTTTTTTCATTTACTCTCTCAAATTAATGTAACAGAAAGATTTAAAAAAAAATAATACAAATAAATAAAGAAACAATTTAGAAAGAAATTATCGACAGTTATTAATTAGTTTTTACTAACATCGTGCTTTAATTATTTTTCAATAAAAAGGTCTAAATAATTTTTACTGAAAATTTTGATAGTCGTTGAATCTTATCAAGAATTTAATTATTTAAAAAACTTTTAATAAAATTCAATTCAAGAATTCAATTTTTTTTATTTTTTTATTTTCGTTGGAATTCAATTATTTTAGTTACAATTTTCATTAAATTCCAGGGAAAATAAAATTGTTTTCAAACATTATCTTTAAATTCTGAGAAAGAATTTGTCTATTTTGATTTAATTTAAACTTTTTAAAATATTGTAATCATTCCATAAATTTTATTAAAATTGTATAAAAAATAACTAAATTGCTCTAAATTCTTCTCCTAAATACTTTTTTTCGAACTAAAATAATTTTTCCAATCGTAGAAATTTCAATTTCATTTTGTCAAAGTTAAAAAATTTGTTTACCCCCCGCCAGAGAAAAATTCGATAAAAATTTCCACCAACTCTGATCAAGTAAGGAGAAAAATATTTCGAGGGAAAATTGACACTGCACGCATCAACGAATAAACAGTACGTGATCGGAAAACATTAGATTGGCAGCGAACTACAGGTTTTAAAGTGAACATGAGAGGAAAATCCATCCTCTTTTCTTCTTCTCTCAGTCTCTCTTTTCTTTTTTTGTTCTTGGCTTTCGTCCAAAAAATCTTTTTTGTTTTCGTCGATTCCTTCTTTTTTTCTTTCTTTATAAAACCGCACTCTGAAAGTTCAAAGATCAAACGAATTTAATTTGTTTCAGATGAAAATGAGGTCACATGCCCATAAAAATTTCTCTATTCGTTGAAAATTGATGGAAATTTATCATTTTTCTTCAAAACATAAAGGCGTTGAGAAAGAAATAATTAATAAATATTGAAATACTTGGTAAAATACTGCCGAGTATTTTTTTTCAAATTTCGTCTTTTACTATTTTTCAGTAAAATTATCAGTCGTTTGTTTTTTCATATTTGGGATAAATTTGTATCTAGGAGAAATAGCACAAGAATGGGAGCAGAGATTTAATTTTAAAATCGAAAAGGTCAATATTAAATCCACGTAAAAATTTATC
Organism: Leptopilina myrica (nomen nudum); assembly: GCA_032872475.1. Classification (NCBI taxonomy): domain Eukaryota; kingdom Metazoa; phylum Arthropoda; class Insecta; order Hymenoptera; family Figitidae; genus Leptopilina; species Leptopilina myrica (nomen nudum). The sequence continues at coordinate 3,441,070 of CM065465.1, read as the reverse complement.
TTTTTATGTATCTTTTGATATTTTTCGCCTTACTTTTTATCTTTATAATTAATTCGAATTTTTGTATACTATTTGAAAAATATTATTTACCTTAGTACTATTATTACTACCACTATTTTTATTATTCCTATTATTTTCTATTCCTTTTTTATTATTCCAATTATTCTTATTCTTATTTTATTATTCGTATTACTTTTATTTTTTTATTATTCGTATTATTATTATCTTCTATCTTTACTCAGATTTTTATTCCCATTTTCGTATTTTATTATTCTTATCATTATTATTATATTTGTCTGTTACTATTTCTATTATCATTATATTAGAGAATAAAAAAAAATCCGTGACTGTTATGAAGTGGAATATAAATATAAAAAATAAAAATTCTGGCCAGGAAAGCTTCTGTCAGTCACATGTTTCAGTGCGATAAGAATTGCACTTTTTTTATGACAAAATATTTCTAATAAATTTCTTTTATGCGAAGAATCTCACACGTTGCATTTCTAAGGGTTGAAAAATATCCCACCACATAAAAAAAAATATGTCACATTATTTCAAAAGCTTATCGAGTTTATTAGGATAAAAATTATTTCCCCCTTTTGCAATGAAATATAAATAGAAAGAGTTGAATCTAAAAAAAAACCGCAATTCAAATACACAACAAAAATAAATCTATTTATCTCTGTAGATAAATAAATAAATATTTATTAAATAATAAATAAAGAAACAAAAAATGAATCGATAATAAAATATAGATAAATGATAAATAAAGAAATAAATAGTTTGGTTAAAAGAAATTTACAATCAAGTATTTATTATCGAAAAAAATAATAATTATTTTTTTTATCGAAATTGAAGAAAGAAAATAATTATAAATTTTTATCGAAAATCTCCAATAAAATGACAAAGTAAAAGTAGTTGTATTTGAAATGGAAAATAAATTGAGTTTTTTTTCTGTAATATAGGAAGAAAGGGAATAATTTTTTTTTTCGTTACGGAGAAAAATCTACGAATTCTTCGGTAAACGATGTCCCCCAAGAGCTATCGTTTATTAGGGTAAAAGGCCTATAAGGGTGGCTTCAATTCTTATTAATATTCGTTCCTCGCCTGCGAAATTGGTGTCTGGCCAGAAAACCAGTTTCCACCTTTCCTTCCCGATTGTATTGACATTTAAATAGAAATTCAATTCAATGGAAACTTTATTTTTAAACTTTACACTAGTTTCGCAAAAAGAGAAAAAAAAACACGAATCGAGTCATAAAAAACAATTTTTTCTAGTTTCGCAAAAAAAAAACGTTAGTAAAGTAAAAAAGAATAAATAATTGAAAAAAAATTACGTTTTGCAGGAAAAAAAAACCACGACTTAAGCCATAAAAAAAAGTAAAATTAAATATAAATACTCGATTTTTTAAAGATGATACTTTTAAAAAAAATTATTAACAGGAAACGGTAAAAGTGTAAAATATCAAAAGATACTTGTAATTAAAGGGAAAAATTTTTTACTGGAAATTCAGTTCATTACTCCTGAGATTTAGTTACTGCTCTCACTTCTCTCTCTCTGTCTCTTTCCCTGAGAACTGGGATAATTTTCGCAAATTGGATTTTACATGAAGTACTCTGCAAAATACGATTCACGCTCGTGTAGGAAGCATCATGAAATGTGAGCAGGTCGCGAGAGTAAATGCCAGGAAATGTCAAGAAAATGAAAGGATGTTTAACGAGACAGATCCTTGAGTTGTTTTCCAAAATTTATCCGCACCCACGAAACAATTAAATAATTACATACAATTAAGTTTTCGGAGAAGTGCCTCTCGAGTGCCCTGCAAAAAAATACAATATTACTTTTGAGAAATATCCTTAAATTTAAATTTGAGATTAATCACTTACTTACAATTATTAAAAATAATCGAATTGTCGATAAAATTCAATTAGTTTCAAAATTTCGACAGTAAAAATTATTTTCAAAAAAATTATATTTTAAAAAATACGAAAGTAAATTCTTAAAAACAATTTAATTATTTCGAAGAATTTTATCAAAAATCCTAATTAAATTATTTTGAAGAATTTTATCAAAAACCTTGCCAAGAATTAAATTATTTTCAAATTCAATTTTAATTGCATTTTCTCGAAAGAATTCAAGTATTGAATAAAAATGATCAATAAATAATTCTTGAAATTAAATCTAAATCATAAAATTAATAAATCTACATTAGAAAATTTAATATATTTAAAAAATAACATTTAAATCTCAATTTTTTGTAAATTATTCAATTTTTTTACGAGACATCTTTTATCCATTTTTCATTTATTTTTATTTTCATAAAAGAAGAGAATATGCTAAGAGAATAAATTCTTAATAATGTCGCGCATGTATTATAATTTCACCCCCCTTCCCCCTCTTACTTCCACTCTCATGTAATAATAATTCATTCTTTCTCAAATTCCATTTCTTTTATAACTGTTTTAATAAATTCCGAATTCTTTTCTATTTTTCTTTTTTATTTTGGTGTTTTTCCAACTCCATCGACCTTCGACCCATTTTTACGTATATAACAGGACAAGAGGAATGCTTCATTAAGTCTCGAGAATTTTTCACAATTCAAAAGATTTTTCAAACGAAGATGGAAATAAAAAAAAATAGTGTATGAATATTTATAATTGCGAAAAAAAATAAAATATTATAATTCACGCGAATGCTACTTTTTTTAAACATAAATTACAATTTTCCATTTTTAAAATTGAGTAAAAAATAATTTTTTTAATATATTTTCGTTTTATTTTCTTTATTTATTGTATTTATTTTTTTATTTTATTATTTATTCTCTTACTTCTATTTTTTGTTCGAATTTCTTTTACTATTTTTCTCCTTATTTCGTTTGCTTTTTCTTTTAATTTTTTTCTGCTTTCTCTTGCCTTTACTTTTATAATAATCTTTCGCAGAAATTTTGTATATATTTGTCAACAAAAAAATTCCAAAGGGGAAAAAATTTAAATTAACGTTTAATCCCAAGAAAATTAAGTTTGATCAAAACTTTCATTCAAAACGAAAAGTTTAATCAAACTTTAATTCCACACGAGACAGGAGTTTCTTTCCGCCCGCAAGTTTTATTTCACTTTATGAACGTGTAAAATCTCTACAACTCGAAATAATGTAAAATCGTCAAACACTTGTAAACATTTTTTTTGCTATTTTTGTAAAAAAAATTTTAGAGGGAAAAATTATCATGAGAAACTTTTATAAAAATACAGAGGTAAACACAAAAAATACCCAAAAAAAAATTCAAAATCGATTTAAATTCGTGAATATTCGCCAAAAAAAAAAAAATTTCCGAGAAAAATTCGCTCAATAAACTTACACAGTCGTATGTAAAGAAGATAGGGCATTGGAGCTCTTGCATTTGTATCCAAAATGCTGCCTCTCGTCGCCAACAAGCAAATAGAAAACTCAACAGACATCGTTAATATGAATATTGTCAAGTAGCCGAGAATATAGTCCCAGAGAAGAAGGATGCAATAAACGCCACGATCCCACTCAAGAATTCCCAATATCAACGCCAGAACTATCATCCTGAAAAAAAAGTCAAGAAAAATATGGTCAAATATCGTTTGAAAATATTATTCAACAAATATTTCTTATAAACCTAGTGAATAGAAGTCAAAAAAGTAAAAATATTTTCCTCCCTTTATTCACCAACACAAAATTTACAAATCCTTCACTCTCTCTCTCTCTCTCCTCTGAGCCCTTAAAGATAAATGTATAAAATGTTCACAGAATTTTTCATTCCATGTAAATTTATTCAAATTCTCAATTTGCATTCTCTCACAAACCCAATTTACAATATCCAGTGTTACTCTCTAAATACTCACTGGATTTTAAATATATATTTTTTTTTTGCCAGTGAAAAAAAATTTCCAATTCCCATGTAATTTATCAAAAAAAAATTTCCAATTCCCATGTAATTTGTCAAAAAAAAAAAAAATTTCTGTCGAACTGCAAGTGCAATTTAAAAATATTTTATGTACCTATTTCTTCATTTCTAGCGCGTACTTTATCGAGTCATAAAAATGTGTTCCTCCGTACTTGCGGAGATGATAAAAAGTCCCCTCTCTCTCTCTCGTTTTCTACATTTAATGGAACGTTTTAAAAGGGTTTTTTTTTCTTTTTCTTTTTTAAAAAAGATTTTTTCCCCACTTTTACACCACGGACGGGTAAGAACATATGTAATGATAAATTTAACACTCGATGAAGGGAAATGTTTCTGAATTAATAATATTAGTTTGAGAAAAAGAAAAATTAAAGTAAGGAAAAACAAAAATTGGTCACGATTTGAAAGTGTTTCTAAAAGGAAACATGCCGAGTATAAAAACTAAATAAATGAACACCTCTTTGTATTCAACGGCAATTGTTACTTCATATACAGAGAATTTTCATTTTTACGTGAACTGAATTTTTCCTCCACTGCGTATTATTTAATGCACAATTTTTAGATTTTTTTTCTTTTTTTAAATCTACTTTCTGTTATTATTCACGTAATTGAGCGAGAAAAATTTCGCCTTAATTTATATACGAAAAAAAAAGTATTTTTTTCTTAAAAAGCAAAGTTTTAAAGTTTTGACTTTTGAGTTAAACTTTTAAATATTTTTAAACATCAAAATAAAACTTGAGAGAAAAGAAAATAATGCGAGGGAAGTAAATAAACAAAAATAGTCAATAAAAAAAAAAGTTAAAAGAATGTAATAAAAAAGTAAAATTAATGAAAAAAAAGAAAAGGAAATTAATAAGCAAGCAAATAAATAAGAAAAGTCTAAAGTTTAAAAAAAAAATTTAAAGTCAATTAGAAAGCCAGTAAGAAAAAAAAAAATAAATAAATAAAACAGTAAAAAAAGAAAAGTAAATAAATAGAAAAAAGTGAACAATTAGAAAAAGTGAATAAGATTCATTTTTAATTCATTAAAAAAATGATTAAGTAAAAATGATTCAGTAAAAAAGTAAATAAATAAAACAGTAAAAAAAGAAAAGTACATTAATAGAAAAAAGGAAAAAATTAGAAAAAGTGAATAAATAAGATTCGAGTTGTCACGAAAATTCGATTTTTCCCCCGAACTTCTCACTGATTTCCAGAGACAGAATTTTGACTTTTTCTCTGATCCCTAAAAAAAAAAATTACAACAGGAATTAGATTATAAAAATAGAGATAACTTTTAGAAGTAAAAATTAGATTTCAAACTTTAAGGACATCTAGCTATTTGAAAAATAAAATTAGTTCCTGTGACGGACCTTCCACGAGAATTATTTTCGAAAATTTCAATGCAACTCTTAAAAAATTAAATTATTTCTAATAGAATTTATACATTTTTCGGTAGTTTAAATTATTTTTAGTATAATTTTTGCAAATTTCAATTAATAAAAAAAATTTTAATTAAAAGTAAATAAATAGTAAATAAATAGTAAATGAACGAAAAATATTCTAAAATAGAATAGTTTTCACAGAAAAAGAGATACTGATAAATTTTTTTCCTAAATAGGAAAAAAATTTATAAATATCGGAATATTTGGTAAAATAAACCATTCCTAAAAAAAAAATATTGATAAATTTCTCTCCTATTTGCAAATTTAGTAAAATAAAGTATTCCTCAGGGAAACGAATAGTTAATTTCGCTCCAATTAAAAAAAATTCGGTAAACGAAATTTTTGCTTCAAAAATTATAAAAACTAACAAATTTTTTTATTCGATAAATTAGCAAACTAGATTATTCCTCAAAAAATAGAAATATTTATGAATTTTTCTCCTATTTGCAAATTTAGTAAAATAAAGTATTCCCCAAGGAAACGAATAGTTAATTTCCCTCCAATTTGCAAAAATTCGGTAAACGAAAGTTTTGCTTCAAAAATAAAAAAACTAACAAATTTTTTTATTCGACAAAATTAGCAAACTGGAATATTCCTCAAAAAAAAGAATTACTTGCTAACTCCAATAAATATTTACCCCATTCGTGAGAATTCGGTATATTTGAATAAATTTCCTAATGTTTTCAAAGTTGATGAATTTGTTGTATAACAAACTGATTTTGGCAAACGATATAATAGTTAATTGGTCGAGGGAAAACTCAATTTGGTAATTATTAGCTTAGAAAATTGACGAGAGAGTGAGTGAGTGAAACCACCGGGGCTAATGGTGCTTTCATGTTGTAGGACAAGTGAGAGAGAGAGAGAGCGAAAGCGGGGGTGGAAAAGACTAAAACACGAACAACAGAAGCATGCGGAGTTATGCACATCTCAGAATTTGTGAAATTGCATGCTTGAAATTACACGATCAACATTACTCCAAGGATTTTCTTGAAAATTAATCTTGGCGCACGATCTTTGTAATTTTCATTGAACGAGAGGCGCACACAATTAATCTTCCCTCCAAGACACTAATTTATCTTTTCCTTATTTTATACTTATCTTGCACTTTGTGCCATCTTTGTCTTTATTTGTCAGTTAGTTTTCCTTTCAAGGGATGAAAAACGAAAGCGGGAGAAGAATGAAGAAATCTCTAAATAAATTGAACTTTAAGAGACAGAAATTCGTTTTTTCTTCTTTATTTCCTTTTTTTCTGTATCTATCTTCTCCCCTTTTTTTGTCTTTTGACGATCATTTTCTTATTTCTTTTGAAATATTGCATTCATTTTTTTGGTTGAATTTCGGAAAAATATAAGAGTCATTATTTTGAATAATATAACGAACAAGAATTAGTCTTCTATATTGATACTCGTTTATAAATAACAAAAATATTCAAAAAAATTTTTTTTTACTTTTTTCAAAAAAAAAAATTTTTTTTCAAAAAATTTTTTTTTAATTGAATATTAAAGTCAATATACAATAAAATCTTCTTCTTTGCATCAAGACGAATCGATTGGTATATATAAAGTATAAATTGTATGAGAATTTATAGAGGTAATGACAATTAAAGCAAAAAAATTACCTTTTTTTATCAAAAATTTAGTTCTTTCATCAAAATTATATTCCAGTACAATAAGATTTTACTCATTTTTTCAACAATCTTATCCGTTGCATTAAAACGGATCGATTGGTATATATAAATTATATATTTTATTTGAATTTATAGAATTAAACATAATTAAAACCAAAAATTCGCACTTTTATTAGAAATTTGTTTCCTTCTTAAAAATTATGTTGCTTTATAATAAAATGTTAATCTAGACTTAAAAACAAACTTAAAATCTTCATTTCATCAAGACGAATCGATTGATGTATAAAAAGAATATATTTTATTAGCATTAATAGAATTAAATAAAATGAAAAAATTCACTTTAAAGCAAATTTTTTGCTTATCGTAAAGAGGAAGCAAAATGTTCATGTAATGAACATCTTAATTCACAACTTTTTTAATTATCTACATGCTTTGCTAAAAAAATAATGTTTTTAATAATTTGAAAAACCAAAATTCTTAAAATTCATCATTTTTCTACATGTTTTTCTAATTTTGCTTCAATAATTTTTGGGCTTTTAAAACCACTTTCTTTTTTTAATTATCTACATGCTTTGCTAAAAAAATAATGTTTTTAATAATTTGAAAAACCAAAATTCTTAAAATTCATCATTTTTCTACATGTTTTTCTAATTTTGCTTCAATAATTTTTGGGCTTTTAAAACCACTTTACTTTTTTAATTATCTACATGCTTTGCTAAAAAAATAATGTTTTTAATAATTTGAAAAACCAAAATTCTTAAAATTCATCATTTTTCTACATGTTTTTCTAATTTTGCTTCAATAATTTTTGGGCTTTTAAAACCACTTTCTTTTTTTAATTATCTACATGCTTTGCTAAAAAAATAATGTTTTTAATAATTTGAAAAACCAAAATTCTTAAAATTCATCATTTTTCTACATGTTTTTCTAATTTTGCTTCAATAATTTTTGGGCTTTTAAAACCACTTTACTTTTTTAATTATCTACATGCTTTGCTAAAAAAATAATGTTTTTAATAATTTGAAAAACCAAAATTCTTAAAATTCATCATTTTTCTACATGTTTTTCTAATTTTGCTTCAATAAGCAATTGATGTATAAAAAGAATATATTTTATTAGCATTAATAGAATTAAATAAAATGAAAAAATTCACTTTAAAGCAAATTTTTTGCTTATCGTAAAGAGGAAGCAAAATGTTCATGTAATGAACATCTTAATTCACAACTTGTTTTTTAAATAATTGTATTTTTTTCGAGATATTTTAATAAAAAATTGTATTGAAAATAATTAAATTTCTTAAAAACATTTTATTATTTATAAAAATAATTGAATTCTTTTGAAGAATTTTCTTATTTATGAAACTAATTTAATTCCTTAGAAGAATTTTATTATTTATGAAAATAATTAAGTTCTTGCGGAGAATTTAACATTTTATAAAAATAATTAAATTGTTTCGAAGAATGTTATTTGAATTTTTAAAAATTAAAAAAAAATTCAAAATTTTGAAAAAAATAATTTTTTAAAATAAATTTCATCAAAATTATCGAAATTAATTGAATTTATTTAAAATTCTGGAAAATAATCGAATTTAATTAATATGTTTTTTAAATAATTGTATTATTTTGATAAATTTTATTAAAATTGTATCGAAAATAATTGAATTTTTCCGAAAAATGTTATTTTTCATTAAATAATTAAATTCTTGCGAAAAAATTTTTTTTGGATAATAAACAAGAATATTTAATATTATGTACTTTATAAATTAATTCTTTAAATTTTAAATCTGTAATCATTACAAAAATTGTTGCCTATTTTTGAAAATATAAAATATTTTTCAATTTACAAAGTAATAATAATAAATGAAAAACCGCGTTCCACGATCGTTCCATTTACTAGTTGAAAATATAAATTCCAATGATTTTAAAATTAAAAATAGAAAAAAAGGTAAAATATGTAAAATGGAAGACTTCGAAATAAATTTAATGAAGTGACGATTTAAAAATTAAATGAATTTAAAGAATCATTTAAAAGATTGAAATTCAATTTTTTCTTCTCTTCGAGCATTCTGACAGAAATATATTTTCGTCTTACAAAATTGAGCGCATTTTTGCGTACGAATTTTGGAAAAAAGAAAGAAATTTATTTGTGATATACTAATAAGAAATTGAAAATAAAAATTTTAATGATTTGAAAAAGGAAAGAAATGTAAAATATCAAAAACTTTGGAATGAATTTGATGAAGTGACGATTCAGAAGAATTTCAAGAATTATTTAAAAGGTGGATATTCGTCTTTTCTTTTTTTTCTATATTCTCCTCCTTTTTTTTTGCATTCTGACAAATATGCCAAAAGGCTCTAAATTTAATTCATTTTTTGGAAGATTAATTTTAAAAAAAGTGCCTAGGTACTTATTTCTGACAATAAACAGTTGCAAAAAGGAATTTTGAATTTTCCAAGAGGAATTGAAAAATAGAAAAAAGCGTAAACAGTAAAATGTAAAAATCAAACGATTCGGAATAAAATTGATGAACTAACGATTCTGAAGAATTTAACATGACCATTTTGCGAAGTAAAGAGAATCATTTTCTTTCGAATTAAGAGAAAGTGTTTCGTGGGGTTTGAATGGACAATTAGTACTGAGTTCTTGTAGAGAACTTGACAAAAGTACTTAGCCCTCTCTCTCTCTCTCTCTCTATTTCATTCTCTCGTCTCGCTGCCTTTATCAAGAAGAAGAGGGGGTGATGAAATTGAGGGTCTAGAGGGGGTTTAAAAAAAATACCATATCGTTGCAATAGACTGTTAGAAAACGAGGGTTTGTCAGACAGGCTGCTGTGTGCGGTCCGTATCGATTTATGTTGTGTGGGCTTCTGTATACGATTTCATCCTAGGAAACATTGTTCCCCGTTGATCATTGCCGGACAAAAACATTCAGACACAGCATCTCCCTTTTATCCAATTATTATTATTTTCACTATCAACAATGTTCTTTTACAAATCATTGTTATTTCCATGAAAATAAAACATCAACTCGCTTTAATATTCCTCAGATAATAAATCCCATAATACTCGGTCCATTGAATTACACAAGAGATGCTAAAAAATAAAATTCATTTTCAAATTAAATTCAAATTTAAAAAAATTAATTCAAATTAAAGAGAAAGTATTATTAAAACCGAAAAGTAAAGTAACAATGAAAATTTAATACAATATTTTCATTATTCTTTACTTTCGGTTGTGACCTGAACAATAAAAGAAGTAACAATTAGAAAAATATTCAATAATGAATAAGGAGTAAATAAAAAAGCAAAGAGACAAACAAAAATAGAGAAGGGAAGATAATAATAAATATTACCGAATAAAAAATTACAGAATAGAGAATAAATAATTTAGATGAAAAAAATAATACTAAGTAAATGATAATAAAATAGTCAATTTATATTCGACTTTCTGTATATAGAAAGAAAATAAAAATTTGTCGTTACTATTTAAATTACAGAAAAGAATAAAAATTTGACAACTTGCCAATTTTGCAATTCGGTGGCTTTGTTTTTCCAATTAAAAAATTTGCAAGAAAGAAATATTTGCATAAAAATACTAAGAATTCAGACGTTAATTAAATTACAGAAAAGAATGAATATTTGCCAATTTAATTCAGTTAACAATTTTTTTCAATTGAAAAATTTGTAAAAAACAAAATAAAAATTCTGACACGGAAAAGAGTGAAAATTTGACAAATCGCTAATTTTGCAAAATTTTTACTTTATATTTATTTTGTAAATTATTCTTTGCATAATTAAAAATTTCGTTTTTACTTTCAAACAAAATGGGAAAATTCTTCATTTTTAACAGAAAAGAAGAAAATCCTTTTTTTTTTGTATAAGTAAATTTTTCCATTTTAATCAAAGTTTATTTCGAAACAAACAATTCTTCTACTTTATTGTGGCAATCTTTTTATTGTTTTCCCCTATTTTTTTTCTTCACTCTCGTTTAAACAAGTTTACACTCGCTATCTACTTTCAACATGAGAGAAAAAAAAACGAATAAATAATACTTGTGTAAACGGAAACGTAAACTGCTCGTTTCGATTTTCTTCTTTTTTTTCTATATTTACAGATTCATCGACGTTGAAAGAAAGTTTTCTAATTGTATTGAAAAATACCCGCGGAGAAAATATAAATCTTTCATAAAACCAAATACTTCTTCTTCACAAATATAAATTTTCTCTATAGAGCAGAAAATCTACAAACGATTTATTTTTTTTTTGTATATAATTTTTATTTTCTAGGTACTAGAAAAATATTTTTTGTTTATAAAAAAAAAATATTTTCAGCTTATACAAAAAGATATTTTCTATTTATAAAAAATATTTTTCGCTCATGTCCAAAAAAAATCAAATCGTCGAATTAAGTGAAAAAGCAAATTCTATTTTCTGAATTTTATGTTTCCACAAATCAAATGAATTGACATTGTCAGTCTCTGTTTGTTTGTTTTTCAGTCATTCAAGTTTGAAGAGAATTTATTAATTAAAAGAACAAAAAAATATGACATAAAATAGTAAATGAAAGAATATTTTTCAAATAAAAATTCGTGAAATTATTTTTAAAATTGAAAATTGATGAAAGTTTTTCAAAGTGAAAATATGTGAATTTAAAAATAATGAAAAAACAGTGGAGTATTCTAAAAATAAAAAATTGGTGAATTTGAGCGAATTCGCTGGAGGATTTTTAATAATATATAATTAAGAAAGACGGAGGAGACTAAGTAAAACTTAATGAATAAAGCGATTGAACTTAGATATTGGTAAAGTGATAGATCGTGTTTCAGGAAAAGAAGAATAGAAAGGAAGATGGGGATAATCAATATCAGTGAGATCTGCTTTCGGCACACTCGAGATGCTCTATAAATTAAGAAATTATCTAACTACTTCCAAGTTTAGAGAAGCGGGATAATTCATTTAAAATCAGATTCAAAAACCATTTATTACAATTATCGTTAAAATTCACCGTATTTAAACGAGGAGAAAATGCCAACCAGGAAACAAATTTTTTGATACAAATTCGACAGTCGAAATTTGAAAATGTTTATGATTATTAAATTATTTTCAGTGCATTAATTTAAAAATTGTAAATATTTAAAATGGAAATTTACTATTCAAAATTGGAAAACAAAAAAAGAAACAGCAACTGACTCGAAACTGCGAACAGATTACCAGAATACAACGATGATTATTAATATAATATAGAAGATAATAATTATTAACGAGACTGAAGGTCGGTAAAAAATTAAAATCGATACTCTACGCAAATTCACTCAAATATTGTGAAAAATAATTTCATTCAAAAAAAAAAAACTATTCCCACGTTTATGTAATACTTGATGCTTTTTGAAATAAAAACAACTATTTATATAAAGTAACCATAAAATAGCCTTTTACCTCGACATTTATGATACTCTATATAATCCAATAGATATTAAAAGAATTTTCATTGAAAAAACAAACAAGACGAACTCGATCATAGAATGTCAATCCTTTTTGATAATATTTTATCCTTGAAGATGTGATCTACTTTTGCTTTTCATCTAAATGAAATTCTTTTTGGGTAAAAATTTTTCACGGATTAAAAATGTATATATATTTTAAATTATTGATAAAAACATATACATCTTTTCTAATAAAAGTAAAATGTTTCAACTCTTGCTTCGTCAAATATTGACTTTTAATATTTTTAAGAAGATATGAAAAATTTAATAATGAAAAGTAAGAGAAATGTATTTCCAATAGTATTTTTAAAGCAGAAATATTAATATTTGATCTTACACCACGGGGAAATATTTCAGCTACATGAAAACTTTTAATATTATATATATTACAAAAGCTTTTAAGCTCACTTTAATATTCACTATGCGGTTTCATTTTTATAATATAAAACTTTATTAAAAATGACCATAATATTAATTAACTCTATTACATCCTTTTTGGAAGATAATTTCCATTTTTCCAAAAAAAAAAGAATTAAAATGTTTAAAAATATTTTGTTTATAAAAAAAAATACTCTAAGAATTCTAGAAATAATTAAATTTTTAATAAAGCTTTCATGTAAAGTTAGTTTTGAATTTCAAAGTACTCGCGCAATGAAAAGTAATTTGCACATTTGTTTCAAGAGCGGCGACAACAACAATTTTTCATTTTCACTTTGTATATGCCTTTTAAGAAGTTAAGTATTATATAGTTGTGAGAAAGAAGTTATCACTTCTCATTTTATGCAAACGACAGCGAATAAAAAAAGCTTATTCTATATCGTTGCTCGACAAGTCTAGTGTATATTCTCATAGCTTCTCAGAATTGAAAAGCGTTAGTAAGGAACTTTGAGTTAGGAAAAGCATTTTTCCACATTTTCAAGCACGTTCTTTCGAGTATCTAAGTGTTCGTTCATTTTTTCGAAAAAAACGACAGAGACTTCACTCGACGTTATCTCTTTTTTTCCCCCACACACAATCCTTATTTTTCCCCCAAAAAAAGAAGACTTTCTGCTTTGCAGTCGCTACACGCTCGATTAAATCCCTCTTTGCTAGAAACAAAAAAACAAAATTAATTAGTTATTATTAAAAATTTATTAATTAATTTTTAGATTACGGTTTATTTTTCCCCTAGTCATATTATCAAAACTTTTTGAATTAAAATTTCATTTCTAAAAAGCAAATTCGAATTTTGTCGACAACTATATTTAAAGAAGAAATTTTTCCCTCTCTGACCAAGTTTTCTCGATACAATTTCGAAACGGTAAATACACCTCTGGAAAAACAGGATAAACTGATGTTTCTCTGTCAAACTCTACATTCTCGTTTACAGTAGTAAAAAAAAGAGAACAGTTTAACGACTTTAGTTTAGTTTTTCGAGTCGATACACCGAAAAGTTATAGAAGCAGAATTGAAACAAGTGAAACGAAAGAAGTGAATTATTCTTTCTTGAAAACTTTCCCGAAAATATTCAACTCATTTTTTTAAACTGCGGAGAAAAGAAAATAAAATATAACCAAAAACTATCCAAAAATTCGTCCAAACAAAAACGAATTACAACAAAAAGAAATATAAAAAAAAGTTTATTACAAAAAAAAGTACATTCTGTAATCACTTTTTTATCGAATGTTTTATGGCAGAATGGTGGAAATTTTTATGTCGAATAAAACGAATTGTCGAAAGTTCTAAGGGGATAAAAATTACAATTTTTCATCCAATTTTACTTTCCTTCTATACAAATAAGCTCCAACTTAAAGTCATATATCACTTTTTTTATTTACTTTCATCACAATTTCAAAAATAAAAAGTGGACCAACATTCTAAAATATTTGCAATTCGGTTTTAAATTTTAAATTTCAATTTACAAGCGAAAAAGGCAAAGAGGGGCAAATTTTCCGAATGATAGATCAGCTTTAAACTGTAATTAATTCTCCTCTGCAAAGATCGTCTTTACAACTTGACCGAAGCCATTTCCCAAAGAAAACGAATTTCAAAATAGAGAAATTCAAGAGAGAAAGCACAAGCATTTCCACTAAGAGTGCTAATCTTCCATTATCGTAGAAAAAAAAAGGAAATGGAAACAGAATGAACTTCATCTGGATAAAATTCCTTTTAGATTAGATTACAATTCAATATGGAGTACTATATATATTAAAAAACACGAGAAAATGTAATCAAACATTAATGGAATTCACATTTCATTTTCCAATCAGAAAAAAAAATTTTTTTTACATCCGTAGACTCAATTTGTATTGTATTCCAATTATTGAAAGGTATTGATTCAAAGATTAATTGAACATCCAAAGCACACAATGTGTTATGATATAAAGCTCTACTCAATCCTCAAAATACGAATTCAATCAAATTGTAATTAATTTACTACATTTTTTCCCCCTAAAGTTCAATTTTCGAAAAATTCGAAAACTAATTTCTAAATATTCATTTTCCTCTAAAAATCATTTTTCGAAAACATCTCTTTTCCTGAAAATTGCTTTTCGAAAAAAATCCCTTTTCCTAAAAATTGCTTTTCGAAAAAAATCCCTTTTCCTAAAAGTTGTTTCTTCCGAAAAAAATGTATTTTAACAAAAATAACGGGCTTTTATTTTCGCAGAGAAATTCTCCTCTATATTAAAATTTTCCGCGAGCGAAAATACTAGGCGAATATAATGAAAATATGACAATCACTGTTCCTTCGTCTTGCAAGTCCAATTGCAATCTTGTCCTTGTTTCCAAGAGGAAAAAATAAAAAAAAAGAAAGGAGAGAGAAAAAGAAAGGAGAAAGAAACCTTTTATGAACACAATATCTCGGCAATTTTGTTTCCAGTGTTTCATATTCTCTCTGAAATATTGAGAAAATCAAAAAATTTCAATAAAACTTTTTCCCCACTGAATTGTAAACGTGATACGCAAAAAGTTTCCGAGTAAAATACCAGCGAAAAAAAAACTTCCGATAAAGGGGAAATAACAGACCAAAATGGGAAAAATCAAAAAAAGGAATAAAAAAGGAATAAAAAAGTGAAAGGAAAAAACTCAAAAGCAATGACTCGAAAAAAAATCCTGCTGAAAGGGAAAAAAAGGTGCAAAAAGATCAAATCTGTAAGAAAAGGTGAAAGAAATCAAAAAGGGAATTTACTCGATCAGCAAAGATGATTTCGTTGAAATAACGAGTTTACCCAGAAACATAACGAAGTTAACGAGAAATGGTCATGGATTGCAAAATGGAAAATTGCGCGACCTTTTGAGAATTTGCAGTTCTAGTGTCGCCTATACAGTATACCTGGGAATCTTTTCCCATATCCGTTTTAACTTTTGCGGATATTGCTGCTCGGGCAAAGGCAAAAAAAGCTCTAAAGGATTCCTATTTGCATTTTCAACTAGAGAGGTATTATCTCGGCCTTTAGTTTTGTGTGAAACGACCAGAAAAGATAGAAATCTCAATAGAAATCTAACAAAGAAGTAACTCAAAAAGTCGTATTAATAATAAACTTATCTTTACTCCTTTCTTCCTTCATAAGGAATTAAAATTAAAAATCAAAAACAAATTTGAGACAAAAAATTTCTAATAATAATTCAAAAAATTCGTTTGGAAGAGAATCTGTGAGAAAACAAACAATAATGTTTGAAGACATTAGCGAACACTGGGAAAACATCAGAAGACATTAGCGCATCGAAAGATAACTTGCCGCTCTTTAAGAACGATTATGAGTTGAAATTTCCAGAATCAGTTTTACACCAAGATGAATAATGAATTCAATTTCCTCATGAGTTTTCCATCGGTGAATTCAAACTCGAAAGATGTTCGATTAAATGTTCTGCTCTCCATTTACTGAAAACCATAATATTCTTCAATTATACAAAATTCGATAAATTTGAAACAACTGTTAATTACTTAGAAAATTATCAGAGTATTATTAATTAAAATATGAATAATTTGAATACTAATGCAAATATCCATATTAATAATCGTTGCACTCTGGTAATCTGTTCAAAGTTAGAAATTAGTTTCCGTTTGCTTTTTTGTTTCCAAACTTTTTAAATAATAATTATTATTTCCAGGTTGTTCAAAAATTGAAAATTAATTTACTGATAATAATTTAATTCCTGTAAAGTATTTATTTCAAAAAGTTCGAAAATAATTGAAATCATTTCAAGAATTTTATCCACATTTTTTTCGATAATTGAATTCTTTCGAGAAAATGTAAAATTGAATTGAAAACAATTTAATTCTTGGCAAGATTTTTATTCAAATTCTATAAAATATTTGAATTTGTTTTTAAGAATTTATTTCAATATTGAAAGTGATGGAGTAAGTAATAATTTTAATTTACAAAATAAAAAATTGAAGAAAAAATTTTGTAAAATATTTTCCAAATTATTTCTAGTCAAATTGTTTTTTTTTCGTAATTAATTTCCTCTGTCAAACGAGAAAGGAACAACGAGAGTGAGAAACGAGAATAATTTTCAATGGACCTTTTGACGAATTCATAGAGACAGTGTTTGAATAACTATTTCGAGTTGACATCCTTGAATAGTGCAATTTAGTGTCACTGACCTCATACATTACAATCTGATTCACTTAGCGAAGCCATTCAAAACGTTTCCATAATCGTGTTGTATAAATCCGCCACCTCAATAGCTTTTCAGGTTAATTAAACTTTTTAATTTCCATTCAATAATGCGGAATAAAGGAATGAGAGAAAAAAAGAGGAAAACAGACGAAATTTCACAATTTTAATTACTCTCCAGAATGATTCAATTCGCATCTTTAATAGGGATTCCTTCAATGAATAAGAATTTATTCGGTTAGACGACAAATTAAAAATCCTTAACGCCACTCACAATAGAGTGGAAAAATTTTCCACTTCAATAAAATTCTCGCCATTGAAAAATTCTCAATTAAAGAAAAATAATAATTATTCTCCAGGAATAGAACAATTTTCAGTATTGGAAAATTAATAATTGATGAATATTTTTCAGTTTAGGAAAATTAATAATTGACGAATATTTTACATCAATGCAATTTGTAAAGCAAGATTTTTTACGAAGGGAATTTCTGCTTAGGAAAAGTTTTTGAGAACAAAGTTTCTAGAGAATTTTTTTGACAGCGAAGTTTCTAATTAGAAAAATTGTCGAGAAACGAAATTTATAAGGAAAATTTTCAACATGGCAATTTCTAATTATCAAAGTTTTCAAAGTAATGAAATTTCTAATTAGTGAAATTTTCAAGCGACAAAATTTCTAACGAGGAAGATTTTCAAGCGACAAAATTTCTAATGAGGAAAATTTCAAATCAGCAAAATTCAGAAGGGAAATAAAATTTCTAACAAAATAAATTTACAAAGAATCAAATTTCCAATAAAGAAATTTACAAAGAATAAAATTTATAATTAACAAAAATCTCCAAGAAACGAAATTATTAATTAACAAAATTTTCAGAGAAAAAAATTCCCAACAATTTTCTTATTACGAAAAATATCCAAAAAGCGAAATTGAAAAAAATGACATTTCTAAGTAAACAATTATGTAGAGGAAAAATAATCTTGTTGGCAAAATTCTAAATAAAATTCTGAATTTCTAGAATAAATTTCTAGAAAAATTGCCAAGAAACTAAAATTCTAAATAGAAAAAAATTTCCAAATTTTCAAATTCCTGAGAAACAAAATTCCCAGAGGGAAAAAATTCTAGTGAGAAAAATTTCCAATCATAGCAAAATTGCAAACTAACAAAATTTCCAAAAGAAAAAATCAAAGAAACGAAATTACAAATTAGAACAATCTTCAAACTAATAAAATCAATTATTCAAAAAATTCCCGGAAGTAAAAAAGTTCCTCAATTATGAAAATTCCTAATGAGCGAAATTTCCAAATCAAACATCTTTTTTTCATTGAAAAACAAATGAAAAGAAAAACAATCTCTTGATTGAAACTCTTCGTCCATTATTTATGTTTCGAGTGAGGAAAAAAAACCGCAAAAGTGAATTGCCTGGAACAAAAAAAAAATAGAAGAGTTACCTTGAGTTTAGAATAATTAACGCAGAGGAAACTTTGTCAAGGATTACCATATTAATAATTCAATCATGTTCAAGGGAAATCTCTGATCTCCATGAGATTAACTATTGCAGATAAGGTTTTGATTAACAATAGATTGATCCTGATCCCAGTGTCGGATATTGTGCCATTAAAATAAACAGTTAATTAATTCGCCCAAAGTATACGATCTCATTGACGGATAAGCTATTTAATTAACTCCTCACGAGTCAAGTGTGTAAAATAATTATACAAAATTACTGCATGTGAAAGTCGAAAAAAAAGTTTTTCAAAACAAACTTTAGGGAAAATTAACTTTTAACCATCAGGAACCATAAATAATTAACATTAACTTCTAATTCACGATTAGAATTCTCTAACGTTTCGGATTTATTTCGCATAAGAACAGAAATAACAATTCTCCAACACATTCGTATTGCAATTTAACGAAAAATATTCCAAATTAGTGAATTGAAAAAATTATTTTCGTAGTTATTAAAATAATTAGAGGGGAAATTATTGAATGGAAATAATTATGAGAAAGTGGGGAATTTTGTGTTATTAGAATTAAATATTGAATTCACGAGGTATTGGGAGGAAAATGGGAAATAACAATTTTGCACTTCGCATTGTTTCTTGATTCTCGAAATAGTTCTCATTGTGCTGAGAGTAACATTGCACCAAATGCACCGCATTTGCGGTAAACATCATTTATAGCTAATAGCCACATATGACTAGTCAGATAAATGGAAATGTCGATATTAACTATTGGCAACATATCTGCGTTAAATTTGTATACCATTCGGTAACGTCCTTTAATTATCACCTACAACGATCTTGATTAATCAACTCGTTTACAATTAAAAAATAAAAGCAAAAAAAAAAAAAGAAAATGACTAAATTTCCCATAATTCTCTACTATTTGCAAAAATACTACGAAAAGTGGGAAGATTTATTTCACGACAAATTAAAAATTCCTAAGTAATATTTTTAATTTTGGAAATTCCCAATTAACAAAAATTTCTTATTGGAAACAATTCCAAATAATAGTTTTGATTGGGAAAATTTTCTTCAAGACAGAATTTCTGAAAGAAAAAATTGTCAAGTAACAAAATTTTTAATTTCCATTTGCGAACATTTTCAACTGAAAAAATCTCTAAGTAACAAAATTTCTAATGTAAAAAAATCCCCAAATGGCAAAAATTGGAATTTCTAAATGCCTCTAAATACAATGTTCAATAAAAATAATTTCCAACTGACGAGAATTCTATTTAGAAACATTCTCAAGAAAGAAAACTATCTGCCAATGAAAAATATTCTCGAATTCGAAATATTAATTGAAAAAATAAAATTTTTTGAGGTAAAAAATCCGGAGGGAAAAAATTATTCATAAAATAGATTTTGAAACATCTGAAGCTGAAATATTTTGTCTTAAGTTTTTAAGGGAAAAAAAATTCGAATCTTTAGTTATAATTTCGTAAAATAAAATAATTTTCAAAAAAGTGTCGATTATTTTCTGTTAAAAATTTTAAAGGGACCACAGAAACATATCCAGTGGTTTACTGAGCGAGTGATAAACATTAGAGTAATGTCCCATAAATCTTTCTGCAAGCTATGGAGAAAACAAAGACCCATTTATCGCACAAGGGATTGCCGCAGTATGGGAGAGTAGTGCACCAAGCACCATTCAAGTAGAAATTCACGAAATTCGTGGGGGAGATATTCAATGTGAAAAAAGAAGGGATAGCAGAAATTTTCTCTAGGATACAACACTAAAGGGATTTTACACCCTTCAATGTTCTTCCACTTGTAAATTTTGAAGGGTGCATCAAAAATTTAATATCTGCGCACGCCACTTTCTTAAATTAATTTCGTATATAAATTGCAAGTTTATTCAAATATAGATAAGAGATAAGTGCTTCTTCTTTCAACTCTAAATCGAGCGAGAATTTTAATTATTCCCCAAGATAACCGAAAAAAATTATTTCCACGTTTATTATTTTTTAATTCATTCTCATAAATCCAAAAAAAAAATTCTCAGTCTATTTTTACAAAAGAAAAATTTCCCCAATGAATTCAAAATCATCGGAGGTTCAGTTTGTTTCAAAAATAAATACGTCTCAAGGTAAAAACATTTTTTTAACTATTGAAAAATTTCCAAAGTGCAAAAAAAATAATTTTTAATTTTCATTATTGCCACTATACATGAATAAAGTGAAACGAATTGTGTCATAAATTTTGTAAATACCTGAAAGCGTTTCTGTTCTTTATTCATGTAGTGAATTTCGCGTTCATAATGTTTGCATAAAACAACAATCGGCGGGTATTAAATTAAAAATAGATATTTTACATCAACTCTTTAAAAAAGCAACAAAAAAGAAATTAATTTTGTATTCAGGAATGATTCTCTAATAAACAGGATAAAATAATTTGAAAATGAAAATATTATTCAACAAAAGAAGGAATTAATTTCGTCCCAAAAAAAGATTAACTGTATTTTTTAAATAAAAAAACGAACTACCATTTTATTTCGAGAAAATATTTCAACAGTAAAATTGCAAAATTATGCATTACTTCGTAAAACCGATTGTGGCCCATCGTCTTCTTGAATACATTGGAAAAGAATGCTACTTTTTTATTCTAAAATAGATCGAGAAAAAAAGGCTTTTTCAACAAAATGAGTGCACACTGCTATACATGAAAAGTTAAGAACTTTTTCATTTGCTCTTTAACTTTTGAGTTATGCTCTTTACACCTTGTTTAATTCTCAACTGTTCTTTAAAATAATTAAGAAACTTTCTTTCTCTCGTGGTAAAAAAAAGAAGAGACTGGGAGAGAAAAAAAGTTTTGTAAAAAATTATTTAAAAGAATAAAAATTGTGTAAAAATGTCAGAAATCAAATTGTGAATTTCTGAAAAATTATTTTTTTACAAATTTTTCATTTTCGCTCAATCATGAGGTTTTGTAATATGAAAATAATTTTACATTTACGGTTGTTGAAATTTAATTAAAAGTTTATTAAATTAATTAAAAGTATATTAATTAAATTTAATGAAAAGTATATATTTAAATTACTTTAACAAGTTAATTAAATTTAAGTAAATTTCAATTTAATTTATTTGATTAAATTTAATTTAATATTTACTTTTTGTTGAAACAGTTTTTTGTAAATTAATCTGAAGCTCTGTTCATATAGACGAAAATCATTTATTTACATTCCGAATTCAAAATTTTTTTAAAAACAAATTAATTTTACGTGTAAATATTTTATTCAGAATGTTTAGAAATTTTTTCTATTTTGTAATATAAAAAAGACTCAATTTGCTTTTTAGACCTTTTAATTAAGAGGCAATTAAACTTGAGTTAATAATTAATTTAGCTTAATTTGAATAAATTACCATTTGTTCCAATTTTTAATTTTATTTTATGATTTTAAAAAGACAATAATTCTACTAAATCGTCGAACGAACGGAAAAATTGATGTTTAAAGAGAATTTCTCTACTAATTTCAAAGGAAACGATTTTCGAATAAAAACGATTATTTTAGCCTTCGAGCGAAGATGATAATTATTCATAATGAAAAAAACAATTGAGAAAATAGAAAAAGTCTTTGCAAGTGTAAAAATATTGTGAATCTTTACGTGAAAAAATTCCTAACCGACAAAATTTGCAGTTTGAAAAATTTCTAATTCACAGGATTTAAAATTTTATTTTTGAATTTCCAATATTAATAATTAGAAAGATTTCTATTTGAAAAATGTTTCAACTAAAGAATTCCCCAAGTAACAACATTTCTAATTTAGATATTTTCTAATTTATTTTTCTTAAATTTTGAATGCAAAACAATCTTAACCAGCAAAATATCTATTTGAAAAAAATTTCTTAGTCAAGAAAGTTTCCAAATTAGAAAAACTCCTAACAGCGAAAATTTCTAGTAAACAAACATAAATTATATCTTCTTATTTTATAATTATTTTAACTTCTTTCAAAAAGTCAATTCTCTAAAGTCGTCGAACAAAAGAAAAGAGAAATTTTCCACTCCAACTGAAGGAAACAATTTTTATCCAACAAAAAAGAATTATTTTCCTCGTCGTTCGAAGATGAGATAATTTTCCAAACCGAAAATAACAATTTTTTCGAAAACTTCTTGGAAAATGTGAAAAATTGGAAACGGAGAGAATTTTCAATAGCGAAAAAAAGTTAGAAGGGAAAAATGCGGGGTAAAAAAAAACGAAGAGAGCAAAAAAACTTGAACGAGTCAAGAGGGGAATTTATATAAAAATTTGAAAATTCGCTTCATGGCAGGAGGTCAGAATGCAACTGAGGAATATGGGGTCACCCTTGAATGATTCATGGACATAGAGTACAAGGGAGTAATGTCATTCACACGAAGCAAAACCAACCAGTTCGTTACTTCGTTGCACGCGTAACATGACATATCGATCCCTCAAGAAAGAAACTACTACTACCACCATCACCACTACTACATTTCCTTCAACCCTCGAAACATGTTTTCTCTTTTTTTTTCTCTCCTCTCTCTTCCTCGAGCTTTCGAAACCCATTTTTGCTGCTCATTCGCGTCAACTTTCACTTTATCCTCTCCTTTATTCAAAGGGTCCTTAATTTTCCGGCATTATCGAGGCATTTCAAGAACTAATAAATCCAGGTCAGTAATTATAAGTCGACCTTCATATGCCTGATTAATTAATGAGCCCTGTGTATACGTCCAAAGTGCCATTTCCGTTTATCTATTTTCCCCCAAAAATTAGTTCAAATTCTATTTTCAAAATAGCCTTTCTCTCTCCCTTTCTCTCTTCTCCTTCCGATCCTCTAAAAACAGAAGTATAAAAATAATTAAATACAATTACTAATCAATTAATCTAATTAATAATTAATATCAAGAAAATAAGTAATTAAATATTTACAAAATTAAGAATACAATAAAAATTATGAATTAATTAATATTAATTATTTTATTAACTATTAATAAAAATTATTAATAATGAAAATAAATACACATACTGATCTATTAACAAAAAAGTAAACATTCATTCATACCACTTCATTAGCATACAGAAAATAATTATGCCATGACGTGCAAATATTTAGAGCACAACATTTTCTTTTGATAAACTCTCTTTACCTTTAACTTTTAATAAAGAAAATTACAAGTACAAACGAAATTTGAGGTCTATAGTTTCCCTTGAGACGTAAATATTGGCGTGTTTTCGTTCTTAATTCTCACATTTCAACTTTATAAACTAAGTCAAAAGTTTAAAATTAGTTCTCATAAAAAAAAGAGAAATTACTTGAATGGAAAGTTAAAAAATTTTTTTTTTTTAATGAATATTATAAATACACAGAAATACAAAAAGACGATTTATCCGCTAGAATAAATTTTCCGCAACTAATTAGTTTATAACTTTGCGAGTACAAATATAGAATTCCTAAATATCATCAGTATCGTTTTGCCATCTAATAATCGTGTTGTATTCCCAAAGGCAATGCGTATATACTAATTTACGTAATGACCATTCGTGAATGCATTATAATTTGAAAATGATTGTATTGAAATATAAGAACACGCTAAAATGTTCATCGAATCAAGTTTCATTAATAAAGAGCCAAGAAGCAAAATTAAAGGAAAGGGATTAATATAGAAAATTTTCTAAATTTTTCGAAAAGATAAAAATGTAAAATATATTTTATCTGCGATCGAAATTATTTTTTGAAAAATTGGCTAGAATTTCCGCTTCGAAAAACAATGGAAAAAGGGAACAAAACAAAAGAAGGAAAGGAAATTAATAAGAATTAATAGGGAAAGGAAAATAGTAAGAAGAAGAAAAAGCAAATTAAACGAAAGTAACTAAAAATTGTATTAATAATTCTAAAAAGTAATTGAACAATATTTGTTGAAAGAATTCTATTATTTTTATAAACAGTAAAATTTGTTTCAAGATTTCAATTATTTTCAATCCAATTTTAATCCTACAAATTTTACTAAACAATTTCTTTTTTCAATTTTTAATAAAATTTTCCGAAAGAATTCCAATTATTATTTTCTAAAATTGTAATAAATTCATAGGAATAATTAAATGTTTTCCATAAATAATCAAATTCTACGCAAGAATGAAATTATTTTTTTAAAATAATAAAACTGTCCTGACGAATTCAATTTTTTATTAATAAAATTCAATAATCGAATTTTTTATTATAATTATCAACAGACAGACAGGCAAAATTTCAATTATTTTCAATCAAATTTTAATAAAAATTTTACTAAAATGTTCAATTTTTTTTTACTTTTGATAAAATTTTTCCAAAGAATTCCAATTATTATTTTCTAAAATTGTAATAAATTCATAGGAATAATTATATTTTTTCCATAAATAATCAAATTCTACGTAAGAATGAAATTATTTTTTTTAAATATTAAAATTGTCCTGACGAATTCAATTTTTTATTAATAAAATTCAATAATCGAATTTTTAATTATAATTATCGACAGAAAGGATTATTTCAAAAAGTTAAAAAAAATTCTTTGTTTAATTGAATTGCTTTCAAAATTTTCAATATTTCAGTAAAATAATTTTAATTTTTTTTTAATAATTTTAATTTTAATTAATTTTTAATAATTTTAATTTTATTTAATTTTCATTTTTATTTTTACTTTAATCAAAATTCAATTAAATGTATTTTAAAGAAAATAATAATTTTTCTAATGGAATTCAATTATTGTCAGAAAATTTAGTAATATAATATTTTTTCTTCGAAAGAATTCAATTATTTTCAATATATTTTAATAAAATTGTGAGAAGAATTTAGTTATTTTTCGAAAATTAAATTAATTATATTGTTTATATTAGAAACTTGAGAGAAATTCTTCATAAAATTCAATTACATTTAGAATTTTTAATTATATTTATTAAAAAAACTCAATTAACGATTAAAAAATTTTTTTTTTTTAAACTGTAGAATTTAATTTCGATTTTCGAAAATTTTAATAAAATTCTTTGAAAAAATTCAATGCTTTTAAATACATTTATTTTAAAAATTAAATGAATTTCAAAAGAATTGCGAATAGATTATTTGAATACACAATAATAATTACTATAGATTGTTATTTTATTGTCATTATTGCTCCAAAAAAAAAATCTCAAAAAGTACAACATAACCTCACTTTTCGATCAAAATTAAACCTTTATTTTGTATTCATTTTTCAAAATTTGTACCGTTTATAATTAAAAATCCAGCAGAGAGTAAAAAATATTCTACAAAATAATTACTAAAATCTCTCTATTACATTGATTTTCAATCGAATCGAAATATAAACAAAGATATATTCTTTTATAAAAGAACCTTCTCCTATTATTCAATTGTTCATTAAATTTATACTGCAGTTTGCATATTAAATCCGTCAGTAGTAAATACGGAATATTAATTAAACTAATTAATATTAACTAATTAGCTGCAATATTTCGTATACATATATACGAAATATGAAATCGGAAATAAAATCGAAACAGCGAGAGAGAGAGAGAGATTAAATTATTTCTCCAGCACTTACTGAATTAAATGAATACAGACGAGATGTAATCCAGGAATAACCAAATCATCACTTGCAACTAACCAGCGTCTACCAAAAACAACCAAACTCGGCATTTTTTTTCCCCTCCTTCTTTTATAATAGCAAACATACAATAATATTCTTTTCAAACATAAAACACTTTTTCGAAATAAAACACCACTTATTTCAAATCTTATAAATAATGTAACAAACATATAACACTTAGTTATTGCATATAGAAAAATCACGTCATTAGAGAATAACACACGCCCACGTGGATAATATTTAAGAGGAAACTTGTATTTATACTCTTATCTAGCACGTGTTGTTAGTGAAAATCTTTACGTCTCGTGTTGCGAACCAACACACACACACAGTCCCTTTGGCAATCAGTGTGAATAGATGAAACGATCGAAGAAAGGGAGCCGGTCATTTGACCTCTCTCTCTCGCACTCACTCACTGCAAACCAAACTGCTTACGAAATTCAACTGAAAATTATAAATTGAAAAACTTTTACGAATATCATTCCGCTAATTAACGATAAGAAACAAAATTTGATTAAGCGAAAGAGGAAAAAGAGAGGGGAGGGAGAATTTTTCAACAGAGACAATCTGTCACTGAGTCACGAAGACAATTTTACATATGATGAATATTAACAATTAGTTTTTTTTTACACAAAGCGACAGGAACTGCCAATAATATTCCCACTGGCGAAACAAAATCCTTTTTGAATTGAAAATTGATTTTCACGTCTCAAACTCTTCACTGACACGAAAAATAAAAAATGATACCAAACTAATAATTTTCTTCTTGAGAATATTTTATTATTATTATTATTATTATTATTATTATTATTAATCTATATTTATAATCACTGTGTTCCTGTAATCTGTTTACAGTTCGAATTTAGTTTCTGTTTGCTTTTCTGATTCCTAATTTTTTGAATAATAATTATTTTTTTCAGGGTGTTTACAATTTTTGAAATAAATAAAATAATATTAATAATATATAAATAATATTAATATAATAATAATAATAATAATAATAATAATAATAATAATAATAATAATAATAATAATAATACTATATAATAATATAATAATTATTATATTATTATTATATTATTTATTAATATTCTTATTATAAAAATTCTTATCAAGGCTTTCAATTATTTTCAATACAATTTTAATTGATTTCCTCGAAAATTTCAATTATTTTTAAAAATCTTAGAAAAATTCTTCGAGAAAATTGAATTATTTAAAAAAATTAAATTTTTTACTAGCATTCAATTGTTAAAGAAAAACTTTTAATAAAATTAAATTCAAGAATTCAATTATTTCCGTAAATATTTGCAATTTTTGCTAGAATTCAATTATTTAAAAATTTTAATCCAATTTTCATTAAATTCCAGGGAAAATTGAATTCTTTTTAAACAATAAATTTATATTCTTCTTAAGAACTCAATAATATCCATAAATAGCAAAATTTAAAAATGGAATTCAATTATTTTAAATCCAATTTTAATAAATTTTTCAAAAAATATTCAATTATTTGTAGAAATAATCTTTTTCTTCACGGGGATTCAATTATTTTAAAAAATTGAATTTTTTACAAGCGTTCAATTATTGAAAAAAAAATTAATAAAATTCAATTTAAGAATTCAATTATTTCCGTAAATATAATGCAATTTTCGCTGGAATTCAATTATTTAAAAATTTAAATTACATTTTATTTTATTCAAGATGTCTAATATTTTGTAAAATTAATGAAATTTATTGAAGTAATTTTAATTAAAATTTTTTAAGTAATTTACAAAGAATTTTATTTAAAACTTTTAAAAACAATTTCATTATTTAGATAAATTTTATTACAATTTTTTAAAATAATTTAACCCGTTAGAGAAAGTAAATTAAAATTATCCCGAATTGAATTGAATATTTTCCTAGAAATTTTATTAAAATTGTACTGCAATAATTAAATTCTTGCCAAAAATTGTACAATTTATAAAAATAGTTGAATTGTTTTGAAAATTATTTATCATAATAATAATTATTGAAAATAATCGAATTTTTATTAAAAATCTTGAAAATAATTTGATTTAACAAATACTTTAAAAAATAATTTTATTCTTTCGAGAAGTTTTATTAAAATTGTATTGAAAAAATGGAATTCTACCGAAATTTTGTTATTTATGAAAATAATTGAATTCTTGCGGAGAATTTTACAAAATTCATAAAAATAATTGAATTCCTTTGAAGAACTTTATTGTTTATGGAAATAATTTAATTCTTGAGGAGAATTTTACTATTCATGAAAAAAATTGAATTGTTTCGAAGAATTTTTTCTGACTTTTTGAAAATAATTGAATTGTTTCGAAGAATTTTATCTAATTTTTTGAGAATAATTAAATTAAAAAAAAATTTTTTGAAAATAATATTTTTTAAAAATAATTTTATTAAAATTGATGTAAATAATTGAATTTCTATTAAAATTCTTGAAAATAATCGAATTGAATGGGTATTTTTTAAATTAATTGTATTCTTTCGAGAAATTTTATTAAAATTGTATTGAAAATAATTGAAATGCTCTAAAGAATTTTATTCACGAGAATAATTAAACTTTTACGAAATTTTCTTTTGAATAAACAATAGTTTTTAATTTTACGTTCTTTATCTGTGAATTCGTTCAATTTCGAATCTGTAATCATTTCGAAAATTTATGTTTATTTATGCTAGTAAAATAATAATTATCAACTATAAAAAATAAAAATTGAAATCTAACTAATAATTTCTTGATAGAAAGTAATAGGTAAACTATTATTTTTATTTTTGTTAGCTATCAAGAATAGTCGATTTAACTTTTCAAAGCAAACATTCGAACATATTCCTCCACACTTGGGGAGGAAAAGAAAACGACATAACTCATAACCCGGAGGCAAATATGCTAGGTCCTCTTGACAAGAACACTCTTCGTACATTGTACTCGAGGCTTCCACGTGCAACTTTTCTTCTAGACAAGCTTGTTCTTTTCTGTGGTCAAAATTAGAACAAAGATTCTCAGAATTGGAACACTATTGTTTTTGCCTCTTTTTTTTGCTTCAGAACGACAAAAAACACACACACACAGAAAGTACCTGTGTCTTAAATTCAAAAAGGTCAGGATTTCGATTAATCACCAAAGAGATTTATTTTCCGAAAAGAGAAAAGAAGAAGTGTAGAAGAAGAAAAAAAACACATCCCAGAATCAGAACTTAGTGCACTGAATCTTGGGGGTATTGTTAACGAACTCACACAACAATTGGCAAAACTTTTCCCTGATCTCTATTATCTGAAAGTAAAAAAAAATTAGCTAACGAAACTTTCTCTTAACGTGAAAACAAGTCTTATTTATGATTTGGTGTGTGCAAGGGGCGCAAAAAAATTCTCTTCACCAAAACAAAAATAACCGGACGAGCTCCAAAGTTAGATTTGATATTTAATGTCTCTAGATCAAAACATGAAAATTGTTTTCAAGTATATTATTTTTCAAACTCTTTTTTTAATTATTTTGTAATAAAAGACGAACGTACCTTTTATTACGAAATAAAAAATATATTGATTGGAAAAAAATAAAACTAACATAATTTCCATAATTCGAGGTTTCAAATATTTCACTATTTGCAATAAAGAATTTTCTTTATTTATACGATTGTTAAAATATAGAAGAAGAGAGAGAAAGAGAGAGAGATTTTGAAATAAAAATCCTCTGGTTATTCCCGAAGGGAGAAAAATTGAAGGATAAAATTTTTTACAATAAATTGTTGACTCACCAAATAAAATGTAGAATAA
This sequence comes from Leptopilina myrica (nomen nudum), assembly GCA_032872475.1. Lineage (NCBI taxonomy): Eukaryota > Metazoa > Arthropoda > Insecta > Hymenoptera > Figitidae > Leptopilina > Leptopilina myrica (nomen nudum). Next base: position 3,411,156 of record CM065465.1, on the reverse strand, counting down.
ATAAAAAGCCACCAGGCACCACGAGATCGTCGCTTCCGACGCTCCATCGTCGTTGGAAGACTACGATCCCCGGCATATTTTTCTTTCCACTATCACTGTGAAAAATTCACTACGTGTCAATAAAATTTATCTTTGCACGAGATTTTCCAAAGATGACCTCTTTTCTGTTTCTCGAAATTGTCCCGCATTTGCGATCCTTGAGCCTCAGACTTCGATTGAAATGCGCCACTTCCCTTGTCGTTTCCATCGTCGTCCTTTCTCTCTCTCTCTCTCCTTATTGACGAAGAAACCTTAAAAAAATTTTCAAAATTAGAAAAAGTGTACTATAAAAAATTAAGATTTGGAAAATTATTTTAAAAAAAGGACAAATTCACACTAAATCTCTCTCTTAAAAAAATTATTTTACTAATGTAAACATCAGTCAAACAATTAAAAAAAATGCAAATGAAATATTCGATTATTTCTTTATCTTATTGACTAGTTAATTATTTTCCAAGAAAAATGTTTCTTTCTCAAAAAGAAATTTTCAATGTTAAATACTATTTTTACAAACATCGTTTGTTAAATTGTCTGACAAATGTTAGAGTTATTATGAAATATTTTTCAAGTATTGGCAAAGAACGTGGGTGGCAAAGGATAAGAAAATTATTCAAGTTCTCGAGACAAGTGTTTTTCAAAATAGAGAAACAAATATGAATTAGAAACTAATTTTTAGTTAAATGTATAAACAAACGTTTACTTAAGCTATAAAGTTTAATTAAACTAATATTTTATTAACTAATTGTTTAGTAAAAAACAATTTTGTTTAAAATTTATTCACTCGAGTCAATTTTTAATTCAGTGAAACGGACATGATTCACACTGCGAGATAAATAAAAAGTTTCTGGTTTCTCTCTGACTAATTTAATCATTTTTAATCAGCAGACATTTCAAAGAAGTCATTATGCATTTTATTAGAAATCACTGCTCACTTTCCATTCATAAAATAACAATCCCAAGCATGAAACATATTATATAAGTGCGAATTTAGAAAATAATATAATAATATAATTAAAAGTCATAACAAGAAAATTATAAATAAAACATCGTTATTAAAAAAAATATAGCAACGAAATTATATAACAAAGAATTAAAATAAATGTTAATTTAATATAAAAAATTGTGAACGATACAAAGATTTCGAATGTATTAGAAAAAAAAATTATAAATGAATTAAAAAACAGTATAAACATAAAAGAAAGTAGCGAAATTGTAAATTAGAATTTGAGACGAAATTTAATATGCGAAAATTGCTGTTATTTGTGGGGGAGAAGCTTTAATTTCAAAAAAAGCAATTTGCAACTTTACCTTGTATTCAAAGTTGTAATGTAATCATCGATTGCATCGTTGCAACTATAAACGAGTTTTTTTTAAAGAAACGATAAGACTTCTTTGGCATAATTATCCAAAAAATTTCACTATCGCACTGAATCTTTTTCGAAAAACTTACACACAATATACAAAAAAAAATGTCCGTCACAATTATTTACGCGTTGCGAAAATGGAAAATTATCCCAAAACACGAAATAATTAAAAAATCGTCGAATTAAAAAATTGGAACAAAAATATTGAAAATAATGTAAAAATCAATCTGCGATTATAAAATTAGTAAATAGTAATTAGTAAATAGTAATTATTGAATAGTAATGATTAAATAGTAATTATTGAATAGTAATGATTAAATAGTAATTATTAAATAGTGAATAGTAATTTATAAACAGTAACTATTAATTATTATCAAGTAATCACGTAATTAGTAAATAAAAACAAAAAAACAAGCGGAGACGCCTTGAAGATTCGTGAATCCCTCGGGACAATATTTTGGTCCTTAATTTTTTTTTGTCGCACAAGACGATTGTCGATATCAATTTCCTTTTGGCAATATAATCGTTTCACTCAATCCTTGAATAATAAAAATGTATTATTCATTATTTTCCACTTTCTTCAGTTGCATTCTTTGAATGTGACAATTTTTTTTTTTAATTATAATTGCGAACGTTTATTTTACAACTCCACGTGCACGCGAACTTTGCCGGCAATATATTTTGACGTATTAAAAAAAACTACGTCCGACGAGGTGATGTGCCTCTTGCAAACTGGTAACAGAGAAAACGACGCTAAGCGTCGCGGCGCCTGCGTGATTCTATTGCTACTTGTAAATCGCTTCGATGTCGGAATCCCTGTGCACAAGCTGTGAAAAACTAATTCTACACCCTCACCATATACATATATATACAATATGCCTACACATACATATACAAATAACTTACAAATGTATATTTGTACACATAATATCCACTTTTAATCCCAGACATTTTATTCGCCGGAAAAAAAATAGAAATCAAAAAATCCTCATTTTACTCCTTTTTTACCACTAGAAATCAATAAAAAAAAATTTTCTCCAATTTAAATGTAATTTCAAATCTCTAATTGCTCCACAGAGAGTAATTATTTTCTACATTAAAATTTAATTACAATAAACATTCCAATTTTCGAGTAAAAAAAGTTATTCTTGTTCATTTTACTCTAATGCTTTTTTAAACACAAAGTATTTAAACTTAATGAAAGTTAATTTAGTTGCAAGTTTCAAAAAGAAAGAAACAGAATTAACTTTAAGTTTAAATAAATTGTGAGAATCAACGAGAATCGAAATGATCAAAAAAAAAGGAGTCGAAACAGTCACCGAAACGAATTTTAGAAAAATATTTACTTAAAGAAAGTATGACCTTTTGATATAGAGAATATTTTCCCTTTTTTTTCTGAAAAATAAAACTTTTAACATTAATCCCCCAAATACTCTTGTAAATAATTGAAAATTATTATTAATTTCTTACATTTGACGTAAAAGATTTACTTTTTCATAAATCTCTACATCTTTTATATTCTATTTTCAAATCCATCAAGAAACGATTGAATATTTTATCAGAATGGAATCATCATCCCTTCAAGAAATATCTATATTTAAATTATATAAATGTTAAACATTTATGATCTATATTTCAAGTTCTTCTGAATAAGTTATTCCCCTTATTTCGTATATATACCCATTATGTCTTTTATAAAGAGTTATAAAATTCGTTTACGTAACAAAAAATAGAATTCAAATAAATGTCTCTTACAAAACTCATTGATTGTAAATTTTAATCCATATAAGTACAGTAAAGAAAGTTTTCCGCTTTTATGTATTTTTCCAAAAATTTAAACTACTGGAAAAAATTATTTTTTATTAAATTCTAGAGAAAATTAAATTTTTATTTTTTAAACATTATGTATAAATTCTTCGAAAGAATTCAATAATATCTATGAATGGTAAATTTTTCACAGAAATTCAATTATTTTAAATACAATTTAAATTAAATTCTCTTCAAGAGTTCACTTATTTTTTTTAATTTTCCAAAAATTTGGAATTTTTTTTTTATTTGTAAAAATAATTAATTTGTTTGCAGAAATTCAATTATTTAAAAAACCTTAAATGAAATTTAATTAAAGTATTCAGTTATTTTGAGATATAATTGAATTGTCGATGTTGTTTACAAAAAATTGAAAATTAAATCAAAATATTAAAATACATTAAAATTATTCATAAAAATTAAATTCTTTTCAACAATTTTATTAGTTTTTTTTGTATAAAATTACATTCTTTTGAAGAATTTTCATTAAATTTCGTAAATAAATGAATTTTTTTAGTGAAGTAATTGTAATTGAAAATTTTGAAAAAAAATAAAATTTACAACGAATTTAATTTAAAACTTTTAAGAACATTTGCATTATTTCGATAAATGTCATTACAATTTTTAAAAATAATTGAACCTGTTAGAGAAATTTTATTAAAATTATCTTGAATATTATTTAATTTTTTTTCTAGAAGTTTTGTTAAAATTTTATTGAAATTATTGAATTCTTAACAAGAATTGTACAATTTACAAAAATAATTGAATTCATAATAAAAATTGTACAATTTATAAAAATAATTGAATTCTTAACAAGAATTGTACAATTTATAAAAATAATTGAATTCCTCCAAAATATTTTACTATTTATGAAAAAAATCCAATTCTTGCGGAGGATATTACACTTAATAAAAATAATTAAATTGCTTTACAGAATTTTATCTGATTTTTTTAGAATAATTGAATTTTTTTAAGGAATTTTATTAATAATTTGCATAAAATGATTTTTTAAAAAAGAATTTCATTAAAATTCGCGAAAATAATTGAATTTATATCAAAATTCTTGAAAATAATCGAAAATAATAAATATTGTTAAAAATATTAACTATTTGTATAGTTTAATTTACAAAATAATAAAAAATGGAATACATCACGAATTATTTGCTAGTTAATATAATTTATTTAAATAACTACAAGAGGAATGAAATACTCAGTAATTTAAAAACATAAAATAAAATTTCCATTTTTCATACTCATAATTTAGAAAGTTATTAAATTTTGCAAATTGGAAGAAAAACGATTAAAAGACAATTTTATCTAACTTTAATTTCTTGGGAAATATTTCAAGAAATGAAAAAATTCTGAGGTCAGAGCTAAATGAAATGTTTATACTTTTTAACTATATTTTTTGTAAAGAAAGCGTATCTACTGAGAATTTTTTTCTAAACATAGATAAATAATTACTTTTTAAAAGAATAACTTTTACCATATTATTTTCCTTGCTTACTCATCAATAAATAAAGTAATATAAGGAAAAATCAGTAATAATAATAAATCTGATAAATCCTATTTCGAAAAATTTTTTAGCGAAAAACTTTCTTTACTGTCAAGACAAATTTTTTTTCTGAAAATAAAATTAAACCTTCTTTCAAAGTAATTTTTCCTTTTATTTAAGATCAGTTCGATAATTAATTAAATGTTAATTAATTTAAAAATAAATGCGTTACCTGCGAACATTATTTTCGAGGATCATTCATTCAAATTTCATATTCTCAAAACTTATGCTTCACTTACGCAGTAAGAGTCTCTAACTTGAACAAGTTGATAAATTTTCTTCTTAAAAAAATATCAATTTTTTTCGCTCACTTCAGTTTCTTTAACGCACTATTGATTATTATTATTATTATTATTTCATAATTCTAATATTATGAAATTTTATTCTTCAAGTATTGGAAAGCTCAATTGACAAATTGAAAATTTTTTTAATTACGAGCTTCACTGTAGTTTTGTTTATACCAGTCGACAGTTTCCTGCAATGCTTGCTCAAATGGCGTGAATGTGAAGTCAGGTAAAAATTTTCGTAGCTTTGAATTGTTTGCTGTTTTTTTGAATTGTCCATCGGCAGACGTCAAATCAAATTCAATTTTTCCTTTGAAGTCAAAAGCTTTTGCGAGAGTTTCAGCTAAATGGGCAATTGTTACCTCCTGAGATTCGTCCACTGTAAAAGAAATTTAATTTTCTGTATGCAAACTGAATTATTATTATTAATAAAAAAAAATTCATTTTGTTAGGTTTTCTATTTAAATAACAGGGTCTAAAAAATTTATTTTAACCCTTCTGAAATTTTTATTTTATTATAATATTCAATTATAAACTAAAATTTTAACTAAAATTTATTTTTATATTAATTTTTATTATATTTTTTGTTCTCTTATAGATTTTTATATTTATTTAAATAGATTATTTTTACAACTTCCAAAAAAAAATTGTCCAGTTTATTAGAATTATAATTAGTTTATATCTATTTTTCAATTATATTAAAATCATAAATATTTGTAAGTTGTATAATTTTTTTTTTCAAATACCTGATAAAATAATGGGTTCAACTGATTCGTAATTCCTCAAAACCCAAACAATAAGTTTCGCCAAATCTTTACTGTAAATAAATTGTCTCAATGGCTTTCCGGTTCCTAAGACCTTGAATTCTTTATCTGGCGTATTCCCTGAAAATTTTTCCGCAGATTAGAAGAAATTAATCTCTTGAAAGTTATAATTTATGTTTCACAAATTAATTATTATTTAAAAATTTCTTAAGTATTTAAAAATTATTAGTTTAAAAAAATATTATTTTGCTCTTTAAAAAAGAAAATAATAACCATTTTTCATAAGATCGTAAAGTCTTCTCATAAGACCAGGAATAACGTGACTCGCATCCGGACGAAAATTGTCAAACGGTCCAAAAACATTGCAAGGAATGACACTCGTGTAAATTCTTCCGTGTTGATCAAAGTATCCTTTATTTAAAACGTCAATCATTCTTTTCGCATAACTGTAACCGTAATTGGAAACATGTGGCGGTCCATTATGGACCATGGTTTCATCAATAGGATATGTCGTTTTATCAGGAAAAATACAAGTCGAAAGACATGATACAACTTTTTTAACATTCCGCTCGTGCGCCGTTTGTAAAACATTATCATTAATTTGCAAATTCCTTCGCTATAAACAAAAAAAAACCTCCAATAATTTTTACTTTCTATAAATAAGAACCATCCACTTCTAACAATTATATCACTAAATATTCACTTCTAATAAATATGTATATCACGCAAAATAAACAAGAAGATCTTTACCAAAAAATCGAGATTGTTTTTCATGTTGACAAACAAACCGCCGACTATTGCAGCCAAGTGAATAACATGAGTTGGTTTATATTTATCGAACAATTCCTCAGTGCTTTTTTTATCACTAAAATTAAAAATCAATAAATGAAATCAAATTGTTCATTATTACAAAAACATTAAACAATTTCTCCCCAAATTGAATAGAGTGAAAGAAGAAAAAGTAGTCAATAAAGTACTTTTAAAATTTTCAAAAAAGAGTCAAAAGATACTAAAAGCTGTTTAAACAAAAATTTTTTATACGTACCACAAATCAGCGTCTTTTGAACCAACAAATATCCATTTTTCATTAGGCTTATTATCACTTTCAATCACCGTTTCAATTGCCTTTCCAACTAACCCGGTGCCACCGGTGACCAAAATCACGTTTTCACTTTCCGACATATTAATCAATACAAAAAAATACGCTACACTTCTATTACACCGACAACAAAATATTTGACCTATTTTACAACAAATAAATCAACAAACATCAATAAAATTACGTTTAATTTCCCTGTAATTCAATTATATATCACGAAACCTAACCTCAAACTTTCCAACTTTTCTATATATATTTCTCCCTTTTTTCCACCTCGTCTCTCTATATCCAAACTTTCATCACCAAAATTACACTAAAACACATGTAAAAATCACTAATTAATCACAGAAAAACAATAATAATCGTAAAGATTAATTTAAAAAAGAAATAAGAGTAAAGAAATTTAAAAAAACAAGCAAATTATGCGTACGTGACAAATGTCAACCTCGCGCATGCGCATAAGACACGAAAGTTATTTCTGCACATGCGCATTCGCATTTTAGGTCACGTGTGCTGCAAAATTACACTCGAGCGGGAACTTTTCAAAAATTCAAATTAATATTTGCAATTATAATAGTGTGTGTAACCTCTTTTATTTGAAAAAAAAGAAAGAGTACACTTACAGTTTTTTTTTCTCGAAATCTACAAATTTGATTAGTAAAAATTAATCCTTTTTTACAAAATAAAATTTTCGATCATAATTTACGTTTGGAAATTCATCCGGCAGAAAAAAATTGTTATTTTAAAAATAAATTTCTTTACAAAATTTCTCATATTCAATATAGCGAAAAGAAAAAAATGGTGCGAATTTCATACTACATTTCTCTAAAATTTATCTGTGATTGTATACTTTTTTTATATGCATACTTTCTATATTTTAAATTTTTCACTACATTTAAAAATTTTAAATCTTAATCAATAAGCTAGAGTTTATTTTATTTTCCAATTCAAAATATTTCGATTTTCATTTATTTTTTTCATCTCTCGCTTATTTTTTCTTAAGATTTAAAAGCTACCCGTTTTTATGAAAACAATTTACACTTTTCGGTAACGAAATAATTTTGAAAATTAGAGAAAAATTTTTTTTCTAAAAAAAAAAATGAAAAATTAAGTGAGAATTGAAAAACGAACCATTTTTGTTATTTCGAGTAATTAATTAAAAACAAAGGCAGTAAGGGAATATTTTTACGAAAAAAAAAATGTTTACTTTAAAATTTCTATTTATTTTTGCTTTCGAAAAAAAATAACTACCTTGGTCTTTAATTTTTTTAGTCATCAATCATTAATTATTTGAATATATTTTACAATTATTCAGTTACGATTTTCGAATTTTTTTATATTCGTAATTTGACTTCGTAATTATGTAACTGATATTAATTTAAATTCCTCTTTCGAATTCTAGAACTAATTTACAATTTGGATAATTGAGAAACATCGAGTCCTAATTAATAATTATTAAACGAATTTCAAATATCCTGCTTGTTTTTTTTCAATGAAACTAATAATATTTTTTTCACGAAGTTTCTAAAAATATACACTGACCCTTCTTAGGATATAATATATATACTAATTTTACAATATTTGTTTATTATATTTCTATATATATAGATAATATAATTTTTCAATGAGACATTGGCAAATTTATTATTCTATTAGTTTTTTTTGGGTTCCAATATTACAGAAGAATTTCGAAGTCAACATTTCACAGCAATAGTGTCGCTTAATTCAGTTATAAGAAGCGACAATTCATTTTTTTTTCGAAACTCAACTTCTGTAATATTGCAATTTATAAAATTTATGACAGGAAGAATTCTCTACCAACTAATTTCACATACTCTTATGACAGACAAAACAATTAAGGACTTTAATTAATCTTCTTCAATAAAGTCGTACACATTTTCTACCCTGTAATACAATTTTTCTAATTTTCAATTTTTCAAAATTAACGTTCATCTCGATATTAATTCGCCATTATTTTATTTATCAATCATTAATTACTATTTTTTGTATATTAATATTAATTTTTAATTATTAGCATTTAATTATTATTAGTACTTAAATTATTTATTATTAGTAATAGTTCGTAATTAATAACTAACAATTATTATTGTTAATTAATTAAAATTAATTACTTATTAGTTACGAATTATTCATAACAAACGATTAATAATCAAAAAACCAATAGTTGGTAATTAGTGATTAGTAATTAACAATTATTAACTATACAATAAATAGATAATTGACTATTAATAAATAAAACAAATTGATTGTGAATTTTTGTTTCATTCATTGTTGAAAGAAATCTACATGAATTTATCACTTCAGTCTTTCGTCTTTTAACTTCATTCGTGAATTAAAATTTTCACAGTATACAAGAAAAATAAATTTACATTGATAATAAAGAATATTTTTAGTTACGCTAAGGCAAAAGTCGTTGATCAGGTAAATTCACAATTCAAGTAAATTAATTAATTATTAATTATTAATTATTAAAATGATTTTTCATTTTTAATTCAATTGACACAAAGTTTTCATTTTTCTATTATTTCAGTACACTAAAATTATGATTATTATCTTACCATCGAATGTGCAATTATTCTATTAAAAGTTTTTTTTAAAAATCGATCGTACATTCAATCCATTAATTTAAATTAAATTGTACTTCAATTTTCTTTCATTAAAAATTTAAGATAAAATTCATTAAAATAGAGAGTCTGTTAAATTAATCTTACTGTGTTAATAATTAAATAATTAACTCCTTATAAATAAAACTCAAGTAATAAAATACTTATAATAAAAAAAATTCCAAAATCGAAAAGTGATCAAAAACTAGTGAAAATTTATATTCAAAATATTTTAAATAATTGGAACAGAAAAATTGAAACTATTTAAAAACATCTAGATTTAAATTAAAGAAAACCAACATGAAATGAACCGAAAAAAAATAATTTGGAAAAAATGTATATTACTTTTTAAATTACACTTTTTTATGGCACCGAACAAATATAAATGTAATTATCATCTTTCTCTTTGTCTCGTTTTTGTGCAATTATCAAGTATAAAAAATAGAATTTAACTTCACGTTTGATCTTTCAATTCTAAATTATTTCATTCTCATAATTAAATTATTATCATTATGGTCATAAATAATAAATCATTACTCCATGAGACATTGCTTTTTTGTTAAAAATAATCAAGTCTTTTCAAAGAGTTTTAAATGAAGGAAAAAAAATTCTCAGAAATATTTTTCTCAGTCCCCCACAAAAATGGCTTTTTTTCTTTCTAAAATATATATGTATCTAAAAATTTTCGATTAAAATAGAATTATCTCTTTTTCTTTAAAAAAAAGAACCGAATTTTTCGAATCGAAATAAAAAAAATCGTGTCCTTTAAACGATTTTTTCGATCTGGAACTCGTGAAATTCGAATTTTTTTTTCACAATAATTTACTAAATTTTATAAATTAATAATCTTAAGCGTCTTAATTGAAATGATGAAGAATAGTGTGCTTTGCGATAAGTACTAAATGCTTGCGAAAAAAATATTCCGAGTCTAGTATGCAGGGAATCTTGATTTATAAAATGTTCAAAATAAATAAATATAAAATGGAAAGTTGATTAAAAAAAAATACATGAGCGCTACAATGTTATAAATATCAAAAATGAAATTGTTTTCAGAATTTTAGAATTTATATTCAGAAACTTTAGTTTCTCGAGTTTCAATTGAAATTGGAGAAATCGGTTTTCAATTTAATAGAAGGTGCAAGTACTTTGAATTGAGGTTTAACTGGTTCGGATGATCTGGAAAGCATTTGTGCTTGTAAATGGCTCAATCGCACGGCATTTTCCAATTTAGTTTTCAACTCTGTCGATTGGGACATAAGTGTCTTAAATTCCTGAGGATACTTCGGACCAATTTTATTCAGCCATTGAAAACTCTGTTGATGAAGGCTTATTTGATATTTCGTTCCGTTTTGCAGTTTGTCGCCTTCCAGTAGAAAGTTTATCAAAATTGGAACCAGAAGAGTCAACATTTGAATACCTGGAGAGAAAAAAAAGAAAATTTTTAATAATTAATAACTTAATTTAATTAACTTTAAATAATAATTAAATAGTAAATTTTTTATCTGTTGTTATATATTTAATACGGTTGAAAATAATATATTCATTCTATTAAATATTGTTTCGGACTAAGTACAATTTTTGCGTCAAGTTTACCTTGCATTAATTCTCCTGCTTTGCGTGAAAAGTTAAGAAGAGAGAGAAGCGATTAAAATTTGTTTTTTTGGAGAAACAGAGGGACGGAGAAAGAAATGTTTGAAAAATAAGAATAAATCTTACGATTCGTAGGTTCAGCGAGTGCGATTAATCCCTCGATTGACATAATGCATTCCAATGTAAAAGACAGTTCAGAATCATTTGTAACTTGTTTACTTGATTCGCTATATAAAAATTCAACTATTCTAGGTGCCAGGGCATGAATATATGGTGTACTGATACTAAGTTCCGGATGCTGGAAAATTGTCCTCAATGTCTGCACGCACTTCAATTTAATCTGAAATTAATTTTTAATCTTCATTATCACTAATTTTAAAATTACCTAATAAATAAAAGAATTTTCTTTAAATTTATTTTCTAATTTCATTATCCTTTTCTTGAGATTTAAATAGTTTTCTTCATAACTTTTAATAACTTTTAAAAGAAAAGACAGTTTTTTTGCTTAATAAAAAATTGAATTTTTCCAAACCGAAATATTTTCAGACTGCATCGCTTGACGGAAATGATTGATACACGGAAATTGCAAATTGGGAGCGCTAACAACTTCCGGTAGTGCATGAAGAACAAATACCGCGATACCCAACATCATTGCGATCTCGTCCATTTTTGTTTCATCGCTCCCTGAAAGGAAAAAAAAATGTTTAATAAAAATTCTAAAATTAAGAAAAGAATTTTTTTCATATTAAAAAAACCTTTTTCCTCTTTCAGGAAGTGATATCACTTCCTGAAAGAGGAAAATGGTTTTTTTAATGAAACTTCCTAGCTCAAGTGGAAAATTTCATTAAAAACTATAAAAGAATATAAATTTTATCATAAAATATAAATATGAGTGAAAAATGTGTAAAAAAAATATAAACTAAATTGAAAAAGTGTAAAAAATACAAATTTAGTTAAATATTTGAAAAATACAAAGTTGTTTGAAAAAACGATGAAGATTATAAATTTAAATAAAAAGAAAATGTTAAATAAAACATTAGACTTAATTACTAAACAAAGTTTATTTTTTTCCGAAATGATAAAAAGAGTGCAGAATTTTGTAAATTTTGAAAAATAATTTAATTCTTTTTTTACCTGTTTTTGCGAGATCGATAATTTTGGCAAGAGCGCTTTGCAAAAGCGAAGTCCATTGTCTTTGACTGCGCGGATCTTTCGAATATTTATTGACAGTCAGCGTTTTTAAACAATGAAGTGCAGCATGAACAGGAGTCTCCGATCCTGTTCTCACAACATCATTCGTTCTTATCGCTGTTTCCCGAATTACTCCAGTCGTCAAGAAAAGCAGGGTTGGAAGAATCGCCGTCGCTCCTATATTTAAACAAAAGAAAACTATATTTCTCTCCCTTTTAATATCAAGAAAAAAAATTACATAAATAGATTTGAAAACCGAAAAACAAATTACTCAATTAACTTAATTAATTACTGAAGTAATTCTCTCAATGTCAAGAAAAATAAAGTAATTTTTGTTTTGAAAATAATTTAATTTCTTTTAAAAAGAATTTTATTAAAAGTTTTTAAAATATTAAATCTTGTGCGCGTATTATTTGCCAGTATAAACAAAATTTCGAAAAAAGGAAAAGAAAATTAAAAAAAAATTTATTAATGAAGAAATAGAAAATTGATGACGATTCTGAAATAAAATTTACGAACCAGCTGGAGAGCAGAGATTTGGAAGAATTTCCATAACGGAAAGAGTGGAAGCTATAAGTTTGCCACTTTTCTCAGATGGAGTATAGCGACGTTGCGATAAAATAGCAGTCGTCCCGCCTGGATTTGGATTTAATGCCGGTATTTGTCGAACGAGGAGACACAAACAAACTTCGAGAACTGCAAAAACTAATGACTTTCCTGGAATTAGTTCTCCTTTTTCATCACCTTCGCCCATTAGATCAAGTTCCGGATTTTCCTTTCCTTCCTCATTGTGCGACGCTAATTCCGATTTACTATTTGTTTTCTTCCTTTCAACAAAATCCTCTTGCGCTGATTTCATGATTTGCTTCAAAACTTCCATTGTCATTATCTGAATCGCATAATTCTCCCTCGTCAACAATAATCTACAAATATGAACTTTGCATTATTCTTTTACACGAAGTACAGCCAAAATATTAAAATTTGTCAAATACAATAATAAATTAAATACAATAATTCAATTGTATTTAAAATTTCAACAATAAATTGTTCAAATTTTTAAGTACAATTGAATTATTAAAATTTTTAAATGGATCTTTTGTTTCAAAAATGTTTCAGAGTGAAAATACTATTTTTCTTTTAGGGGGGGAAAAAAATGTGTGCTTACCTATGGAGGACATTACAAAGTTCTATTGGCAACGAACGATCAGTCATTAAAACTTTACGAGCCCATTGTGAATCGAGCAAAGTGTACAAAGCACTCAAACAAGTTTCTATATTTTGCGTCGATTCGGAAGACCTGGGACTGCAAAGTGCTTCCATACATATGCCTTGAAAGAAAGGAAATATTTTAATAATTCCAAATTTCAACCAGCAATTCAATTGTAAATGTACCTTAATTTACGAATACAAATTTACAATTACAAAAAGAACCAAAGGAAAAACTCACCGAAAAGTAAATGGAAACGTTCAACATTTTTACTCGATTTACTCGACGAACTCGCCGTATTATTATTTGTTCCATCGGATTTTTTCGTATTCGAATCAGACGATTCGTCTACTTTAAATTCACGGGCATTTAACCAAAGTGTCGCTGCGTAGAGAATAGGAGCCCACGACTCCGAATAGTAAGGACGCGCCGATTCCATTGTGTCCGTCGTGTAGAAAGCCCCACCATCATGTGGCAATTGACTCGAAAATTCTAAAACAAATTCTACTTTTTAAAACATTTCGATAAATCAAATTCAATTGCAAAACGCGCCGGCAGATAAGCAAACTATCAAAGTTGGCGTATCTGCTAAACATAATTACTAATCAAATCTAAACTAAAATTAATTTCATCTTTCATAATTAAAATTGTTACTAAAGAAAACATTTTTTTGAAAGAAAAATTGTCGATCGAATGCAGACCTGGCGGAAGGGAGAGAAGAGCGTGATCGCGTAGAGCCGCGAGCCAATATTGACTCAAACTTAAAAGTTCCGGTTGCACCAGACTCAAGAGACTCTCGTTTTGAAATTCAAAATCGCCAAAACCCTCCTCCTCGTCGTTGTCCTTGATTTGCTTCGCATTGCGTAGAGCATCTTCACGATAATCGGGAGCCGATCCCTCGTTAATCATTGCCACCACGTAGACTTCGGCCCAGGCTTTTAAAATCGCAAGTCTCTCCAGAGTGGACAGACTCTCATTATAAAGTTGCGGTAAAGTGTGTCCCTCGCGTAATTTTTCAAGCGATGACACCAACAATTGATGAACGCGTCGCAAATCATTGAGATCCCTCGCGACTCCACTGCCAATCCATGCGCTGCACGCCTCGCAAGCTGCCGCCGTCACATGAGGCGGTGTCTCCGACGAAAACGCCGGTCTCAACGCGGCTCCAACCTTCAACCATTATTTCACAATTTCAAAATTAAAAATTAATTAATTAAGAAATAATTATCTCGAGAAACATTTTTTATCTTCTGCAAGAAATTATTTTTTAACCCCAAAAAAAGGGAAAACAAAAATTCACCTGCGCTTGAAATTGTTCGAGGAGAAGATGACCGGGAAATTCGGGTTCAGGAACTTTGGCAAATTTATCGATGATTTCCTGCAAGGTTTTGAGACCCTCTAAACGAAGAGGATCACAATCGCTTGTCGCTGCCATAAATGCCATTCTCACAAGATCAGAGAGATGTAGAACGAGAAAATCACTTCTGCCCTTTATCGATTGCATTTCTTTGGCCAGCGATAAATCCAAATGTGCTTGTCGATCGATCATGCAAGCGGCGACAATTCGTCGAACGCATTGAGCCGCGAACACTCTTGTCGGCCATCGCGGTGTTACAGTTTGCCGTTGTTTCGACGATTCGTCAGCGTGAAATTCAACCTGATCGTCGTCACCCTCAGCGTCCACATTCTCGTTGTCCGCCACTGTCTCCTCATTATTCACGTTCGTCACCTCTTCCACTGTACTCGACTCTGTTTAAATTTATTTATTTTAATTTCACTTTTCTTTTAATTTAATTTCAATTTAATTTCAATTTAGTTTCAATTTAGTTTCAATTTAGTTTCAATATAATTTCAATGTAATTTCAATAAATTTCAATTCAATTTCAATTAATTTTAATTTAGTTTCAATATAATTTCAATTAATTCCAATTTAATTTCAATTAATTCTAATTTAACCGATTTTGATAAGAAATCAAAAAAGAAAAGTTACCAGTTGCTACAGTGAGGACATCCTTGCAAAGTGATAACCACTGGGATAAATTGTCGGACGCTAAAATTTGAAGCATACTGGTTAAAGTATCGTGAATGTCTTTGATTAATTGACTGTCGCTTTCGGTGTCGAGCATGCTGAATAAAACCCCAGGGAGACCGGTTTCGGTTATCACGAGACCCTCAACAATATTCGTGTCTCGACTCTCATTGGCAAGTGTCATTGCATGTTCGCAAACTTCTTTCGCTTCTCGTTGCGTCAATTGTCTCAAACAAGAGATGGCTGCTTTCCTTAGAAGCAAATGATTACTCGACAGAGTTCGCTGAAAGAAGAAAACATTTCACAAATTACAAAAATAAATTGAAGTTTATAAGTTTTTCAATTGAAGATCTTTCAATCTTCTTTCCGCGTGTTAATCGAATAATTAAATTATGCGCAAATACTCAAGAAACTGAAATAATTCTTACACAAAGAGTGGGAACTAAAGATGAAAGGTTGACGTGTCTTGGGGCGAATAAATGCAATTGTTGCAAGCATCCGGTCGCTTCTGCTTGCACAAGAGGATCCTGATGATCCTGCATTATTGCACAAGCGCAGAGGAAGGAGGATCTAGCCATACAAATAGAAGACGTATTTCCTTGAAGTTCTGGTCCAATTGTCGTGATAAGGGCAGAGAGAACTTTTCCAATACATTGATGAACATCGATATAAGAATGTGGAACATTTAACAAAAGTGTAAGAGCCAGGGATAAAGTTGGTTCTACATATCCTCTAAACATTGGTCCTCCAGAATCGGCTATTAGGGCAAGAGCGTGCAATGACCAAACCTAAAAGAAAAAACATTGTATTCAATTAAAAATAGATTATTAATTCATTTATTATTTAAAATTAATTTTTTCCCCACTTACAATATCCCTAATTAAAAAAAGAGAAAAAAAGTATAAAGAATTACAAATTTCTTCTTTCTATTTCAAGAAAAGAAAAATGTTAACGAATTTGTAAAAAAAAATCGCAGAATAATTATTTTTAAAACTAAAAGATTTTGGATGAAATAAATTAACGTGAATTTAAAAAATCCCTTCTTCTTCATTTACTCACCTGCACAACTGGTGACGAATTATCCTGTGCAAGTGCCAATAAAATACTGACACTCGTATTAAGATGCTGACTAGATCCCATGCCTCCGACATATTTATGAAGACATCCCAAAGCCAAGGAATGACCCGTTCGACTAACAACATCGCGAGCTGATTTTAATCTATCGAAACTTGTCTGAGCCAATTCTGCCGTAAATTTCGGATCGGAAATCACTTGCGCCATTCTTCCCACAGCCTCGCCTGCGGCCCATCTCAAAATCGCATTGCTACTTATCAACGTACTCTGCAAATAAATTTGTCCATTAAAAATCAAAATAAATTCTCCACTCTTCAACGCAATGAAAAAAAAATCTTATTTTCAAGTAAATTCCATTTAAATTCACAAAATTATTTCCATTCACAATTCTTTCATTTAAAAATATAAAGGTTGACTTACGATAATAATATTTGTCGCCGACTTTTTGACATCCTCTTGACCAAATCCAGTTTTCGCTTCATTGAGTCCCTTTAATCCGCTGAGAACAGCAGTGAAGATATTCATTTGAATGGCTTCTTGTCTACCAGATTTTGCATGTTTAATACATTCACTAAAGTGATCCAACATTTGTAATCTGTGCTTGTTAGCAACACGTGGGAAAATTTGTCCAAATAGTGAAACAGAAAGGTCAATAACGGCAACGCCCAATGGCAAAGGACCGGGAATCGAATCATTCTGAAAATAGAATTAGCAACACTGGAATCAATTTTTAATTCATAATTAATTATCCGATAATTAATTATTATTTTGTAAATTAACAAATTTTACATTTTCGAAAATAAACATCAATTTTTGAAATGATTATAGATTCAAAATTTAAAAAATTCACTTATTAAATAGGTAATATTAAATAAAAATATTAAAATTTATTATTGAAAAAAGTTTTTTTTAGCAAGAATTTAATATTAAAAAGGAAAATTATTACTAAAAAAAGCTATAAAACTTACAGGTGGAACTGGACGATATAAACAGCAGGAATTATGTTCCAAAGCACCTGAACCTGCCGCACTATTTGGCTGCAACTGAAAAATGTAAATCACACGAAATCGAATTAGCTAATGGACTTTTAGTTTCAAATAATCTGAAAAGAAGAAAATAATTCGAAAAATTAAAAACTGAGGAAACTTGTGAAAAATATTTACATCAATAAATTACAAAATAATTACAATAGAATAATAAAATAGATAAGGGTAATAATAAAAAATTTGGAATTGTAATTACCATATATTAAAATAAGAAGTAATTATACAAAAAGAGAGGAAGGGAAAGAATTAAATCAAGAGAAAAGGAATAAATAAGAAAGTGGAAAACTAGAAAAATCTAGAAAGCAGCAAAAAGAATAAATTAGCAATAACATCGAAAATAAATCACAGAAGCGTTATTTACTTGACTTCTGCAATTTTCCTCATATCAAAAAGAGCTATAACTTCAAAGAAAAATTGGAAGTTACACTCTAAATTATTACTCACATGTTCCAAATCCGCCCTTCTGTTCGGTTCCATCTAAGACACGAATCAATTAACGTTAGGAGGGGAAAATCGAAGGAAATTATAAAGGAATGTGAGAAGATTATCAATTAAATTTTTTTTACTTCTTCTTAGGGAAAAATATACTAACTTGATCTTCAATCGTTCGATGGTCAGTTTCCTGCAACCAGGTACCAAGAATAACCGAGTCATTCGCATGACAAACCGCGCGAAGCATAGAAGTCGTCGTGTTTCCCGGATTATCCGTCAAAGTGAATTCCGAAACCAGCATTCTCAGTAAATGAGTGTAGGACCCTTTTCCATAAAAATAGAAACGTGAGAATATTTACAAAAAATTTTTTTTCAATAATTATACTTTTTCTTAAAAAGAATTCAATTTTTCCAATTTTATTTTCTAATTCTAATTTTTATGGTTTAAATTTTTTAATTAGAGTTTATATTTTATTTTTCTATTCTTTCTATTACTTTATTTTGTATATTATTTGTTTTATTAAAATTTTCTTTCATTTTTCCGACTTTCTCAAAATTATTTTCTTTTTTCGAAATTATTCTATTTACCTTCAAACGTCTGAGACGGCAAAAGCAATAAAGTTTCGTAGAGTCGTAAACGAACCATTGCAGCTGGAGCTTTCAATTGTTGACCATAGCTTTTCAAAACAGTCGACAAACTGAAAAACGCAAGAAAATGATTTTTTTATAAACCATAAATAAATATATATAAATTACAAATTTACGTAAAGAAGTAAGAGCAATAAAAAATACGATGGCAAAAATAAGAAATAGAAAAGAAAAAGTATAATAGCAAAAAATAGATAAAAAATACGATATGAAAAGAACGATAAAATTGAAAAAATAGACAAAAAAAGAATGTAGTGTCATTAAAAAATACACACTTTGTAAGCATGGCGAGAGCAGATTCAATTGGCGTGAGTAATCTTCTTGTGATGTCGTCATTTAAAAGTTCTGGACAGTGCAGCAGAAAACTGTGCATCGCCGACAAAGCTCCGGCTCTTCCTTCCAATGTCACTTGCCAAGTGAATGCGTCTCCACGAGCTTTCTCACTCTCAAGCTCTTTGCTCGATCTTGGAAATGAATTTCTCCAAAGCAACAACATTCTTGGCAATAATCCTTTAACAACCGCCGTTCCCAGTGTCATTATCGCTCCAATCAAAAGCCATCCCGCGTGCGTTCTATTCAACGATAATCTACTATTTTGACTCGCACTTCTCAATAGTTCCTCAGCCGTATTGAAAATTATCTACAAACATTTTTATTTATCAATACAATGAAAATAAAATTCAATCCTTAAATTAAATTTTTCTCTCATAATTTAAACAATCCTTTAAAATATTAAAAATATTTCAAAGTAACTTTACATTTACATAAAAATTTCCCCTTTTTGTAAAATAATTTTATTTAAATAATTGAAAAATTAGGGAAATAGAAAAGTAGCTAATTTCCAATATTCACCTTTCCTTTCGTGTGAGGCACACCGAGTGGTGATAATCGAACGCTTCCCAATACTGCGGCCAATGCGCTGCTATATCCTGTTATTGCTTCGGGAGAACTTCGCATATTTTCAATTCCTTCCACACAGCGATCAATCAATGGTGTTATTTGACTTGGAACGGCAACGCAAATGCAGCGTAAACACCAAGCTGCTGCGAGACGAGCTGCTTGGCACGGATGCACCAAAACCGCCATCACAGTATCAATCAAATCTACGAAAAGGAAAAATAGTTCACAACTATCGAAGTACCATTTTTAAAAAACGAATATCCAATCTTCTTTTAATAAAATTTCATTTCAAATTAGAAAAATATTACTCAACTTACTCAACGATTGGTCAGACAAAAGATTAGACGCTGTTGTTCCCAGGCCCAAAATTAAATTTCCCATTTCCTGTAGAGCACAAACCAATAGATGTTGACTGAACAGAGTTTCCTGATTGAAGTCTTTCGCATTTTCCGGACTGAAATCTGTTAATGGAAATTTATTATCAAATTTCTTTATTTTTTTTCATTTTATTCAAACTTTTATAATATAAAAATCATTATTTTCAAAATGTTTCTTAAAATTTCTTCAAAAATTTAATTATGTTTAAAAATTCAGATAAAATTCTTACAAATTATTTTTACGAATTGTAATATTCTTCGCTAGAATTTAAATATCTTTATAAATAAGAAATTTTTTTGCCAAAAATAAAATATTTTCATAAATAAGAAAATGATTCGGAAAAAGAAGAAGAAGAAGAAGAAGATTGAAAGCTCACCAATTGAATTCATTTGTTTTAAAATAATATGCGCTATTTCCTTGCAAGCCGCGGCCTGAGCGCCTTCGCCCAATAATTTTCCAATGGTTCCTCGTAAAATAAAATTAATACACTTTCGCGAGTAAACGGCGTCCACGTGAGAACTCGCGGCCTTTGGATTTGCAACTAAATCTAGAACGTGAGCCACCAATGTCCCAATGTTTCGCTCCAGCCAAGTGCCGCCCAATATTTGCACAAACACCACATAAGCCTGAAAATAAATAATTTCACTTTTTAATTATAGAATTAATTTAATAACTCTACATTAAATTTTAAATTTTAATTTAAACTTTTATTTATAATTATCCTTGAATACTCACATGCGTTACGCCGACTCGTACTTCTCTATTAACTCCGGAACTTCCTTTAATTATTTCTCCTGTTCCTTTGAGAAAGCCAACACCGCCTCTTAGAAATCCCGACATTAGGATATTCAACACCTCTTCCAGAGATATTTGTTTCATTGCTTTACTCTGAGTGGCTGAAAATGGAAATTACATTTATATTATAAATTTTGATCCATTTTTTGTTCTCCTCTGAAAATTCTTCTTTCAAAAATAATTCTATATTGAATTATTTGAATTTACATTCATTATTTGAGTGAGTCATGAATTAATTACTTAATTCTATTAATTAGTTTTGTAATTAATTCTATTAATTAGTCTTGTAATTATTTCCATTAATTCGTACATGAAAATTGACGATTTTTTAATTTGCAAATTCAAACAAGGATTAGATTTAAACTTTGAGAGCTTATTGATTGAAATTACCAGAAGGATTTTGTCCCTTGGGTGGTGGAATTTGTGTCATTGCGACAAGTGCACCTAAAAGTTTTGCCACCGAACATCTGACTTCATAATTCGAGCCCTCGAATGCCCGAAAGCAAAGAGTCGCTACACTTTCAATTTCCGTTGTGTACAAGAATGGCGAATGATTCAACATCTCAAGAAGACACTGGAAATATTTCATTATAATTAAAAATATATTCTACATGCATTTTTTTCTATATTAAATATTTAAAATTTTTTAAAACTATTTTTTCCTTTTCATAATAAAAAATCGCCTGTGACAAGAATTTGGTTTCTAAAATAAAAACTCGATCTGTTAAAATAAAAACTTGATGTTTAAAATAAAAATCCGATTTTCAACAGTGAGAGCTCGGTGAAAATCCAAGAAAAATTGGGCCAATATGTAATTTTTGTTATAAATTCGCAGTTTCATTCAATTTTATAGAAATTACCTTAGCAGCGGCGCATCTGACAGCCATAACTCTATCAGTTAAACAATGTCGACATACTTTGTAAATTTCCTTATGCACGTTGGTAATTGCCGATCCCATTCCAGCGCAAACCTAAAAAATCAGATTAACGTCAAGAATTATCGATTTTCTCACAATTTTACAATTTCTTTTAAAAACATTTTTGTTTTAATATTTTAAATATTTGTTTTCAAAGAATTTTTGTTTCTAGAGAAAAGTATTATTTCACTGATCTAAATAATTAATGAAACAAAATTGGTGATACTTAGTAAAATACCTTTTCCAAAGTGGACATTATTTCAATTCGAGTCTGTGATTCTGCTGAACGAAAAGACTTTATTAAAATTTGAACCGTTTCCTCATAAGAACGTCCCATCATTCTTCCCAATTTCTCATACATACAACCAACGCAACAAATGGCAGCTCTGTAACATAACATTTTTATAAACAAATAAACTTATTTTGAAAATTTCAAAAGTAAAACAGAAAAAAAATTAAAAAGGGTAATATTAAATTTACTGTAATAATAAAAAATGATTTAAATTGCAATAAAATTGGTCAAATCTAAATTTTTTACTCTTTTTACATTTTTTATTCTTAGAAACTGTAAATTTAAAAAAAAATGACAGACAATTGTATTTTACTATTTTTGTAAAAAATATTACATTCTCATCAAAAATAAGAAAGTCTTGGATTTGTGCGATTTTTAGAAATTTCTAATTTTAATTTAATTCTACTTACAATTTGGTGGGAAGAAAACTAGGAGAATCGTCTTTATTTTTAAGAATGTCATTGCACTTGTTGACTGTATCAAAAAGTAAAAATGTGTCGCCAACGCTAAATAATGTTGCAAGACATCTTGCAATTAATCGACGTGTCGGTGGTCCTGGTGCTCCTTGCATATGCTTCGTCAATTGTTCCACCAATTTTTGCTGACATCCCTTAATATCATTCTAAAGTACAAAAAAACAAGTATTTTTTCACGTCAAAATATTTCTATTGATTATAATCTTTTCTTTTCTTAAATTCTTCATAATTTCATAATTTATGTTACAAACCAAAAAACAAAAAAATTGTCAATTTTCTTATAAATTCTAAAATTGAAAATTAAATAATTTCGAATAATAACAATTAAAAATTAATAAATTATTACCTTTTGAGCAGCTATCAGAACCTTATCCAAAAATCGTAACCATTCAAAAACAAAAACTGGTCGTTTCGCTTCAGGTATTTGATTGAGAGCATCCTCATTAAGAGTCAAACTGTGACTTAACTCCATCATTGTTTAAGATGAAATTTTTCACACCTGAAATTATTAAATTTATTCCACAAAATAAATCGTAAAAACCCTATCGCAGACAATAACTTTACTAATTTAATTTAAAAGATCCTGACAAAAAAGAATAAAGACAAAATTTTTCTCCCAACAATAATTAAAAATAGAACATCGTTTTTAACGAGCACTGAGATAACCTTTTTCACACAAAGAGTGTAAATTATATGCCCTATAGACTGGAGTAATAAAATATATATAAAAGTGACCCCGTTGCATTTATAAAGTATATTCTTGACATTTAAAGGAGACAACACACACGACAAATCATATTATCAATATCTAATATGGCAGATTATTTTTCATTTCTACGACTTACTGGAAATATTTATATACAATATTCTTGTCGGTCTTCAGATTCTTCCTAAGTAGTTAATAATTGCTAATTTAATATCCAACATCCTTGACAATTTATTCATATTAAATTCACAATTTCCTGAGTAACATTTAACTTATCTAAAAAAAAACAAAATTCGTTTCACTAAAACTATGCAATAATAGAGGATTTTATCAATTATAATGATGATGAATCTTCACGAGATGAGATAAACATTACATTAACGTGAGCTTTCGCAACTTTTCTCTTCTCAAACTGCTCTATAGAATAAAATCAATTTTACATTTAGAAATGCGTTATTACAACAATACACGAAATATCGATAAGAGAACTGGTATTTAATTGACAACAAAGCAAAAACTGGCAGAAAACACTTGAGAAACACTTTGGGATATTGTAAAGATGTCAGATGACAGCTGACAGTTTGCGACTTGCGTTTTGACCATTTTGGCAAGTGTGCGCCATTTTGGAAATCAATTTTTCGATAGTTTGGCGCGAAACTATGTAAAAACGGAAATAAGATTAAATATTATTTTCTATTCTTTTTTCCATCATTTTTTCTCGGTCATTTTTTCATTTCCCTTATTATTATTCACTGATCTGTTAAAATTGATAAAAATATAAACAAAAATGAAGGAAAATCAATGTGCAAACTTGCAAATATTTGAATTCTACAGTTCGATTAATCGATAATGCACTTTGTGCAACATAGCTGTAGCTACTACTGCCAACTTGATAATTTAACACGAAATATTACGATAGTTCGCAGATGAGTTTTTTCGAGTGTGTATAAAGACAATTTTTTAAAGAATTTAAAGTGAAAATCATTATTTACTGAGATTAGAAACTAATTAAGGTTAAATATCCAATTAACTTGGTAATTCCAAGTTATTGTTTAGTCGAATTCTTGAACGTCAGTGGAGCTTAAACATATTGTTTGTTACCTGAAAGGTATGTTTTGACAGTTCTCTTATGTATGCGTGTACGTGTCAAGAATGTCAAAAAAAAAATTTATTTCCAAATAAGTTGTTGCATTTTGATGTCATGTTATTGTTCGCATTTCATTTTTTTCTTGAAATTAAAATTCTGTTGTAATTTTTCCAACCTAACCTCTTCAAACATTGTAGTCATAAGAATGTAGTGAATCTATTGACTTATAATTATAACGTATTCAGTTTTTTTGTTTATTAAATAGAATAATATAATAATTTTAATAACTGCATACTGTTTGCATTGTTTAAAAAGGTTCGGTTTCGATTTTTTCCTTAAATGGTAAAGTTTTTAGTTGGAAATTTTTATTCTACTCTAAACGATGTGGAAAATGTATAAAAAATTTTTTTTACACAATGAAATTAGAATCTATTTTCTGTATTTGTGGATAAATTATGTTCTTTGATTTTTAGCCAAAGATGGTTAGACTTTACGCTTTAACGATCCTTTATAAGGGGCAAACATCGGCGACTGCCCTGAAATGTGCCTATGACGTCGATTCCTTTTCTTATTTTCAAAGAAGCAGCGTCAGGGAATTTATGGCATTTGTCAGTAAAACCATAACAGAAAGGACGCAAGTTGCTGCGAGGCAGAGCGTTAAAGAAGGAGGTAAAATCGATATACCTTTTCATCCCACACTCCTGTATCAAAAACTCAAGTTTTTTTTCTCAATAAAGTTTCATTTCTTATCGAAGAGAAAGAGATTTTTATCATCATCAGCATCTGAAGAATTGTAAATTTGTAAAGATAATCTCAACAAGATTATTTTTACATTTATCATTTTTAGAAATGTTTCCTAAACTTTATCTCCAGAGGAGATTTCTAAATTGTAATGTTTTTCATTTGAATATTCGAACAGTAAACTTTATAATTAATTTTTTCAATTGCTTTCAGAATACATGTGTCACGTGTACGTTCGTGGAGACAGTTTAGCAGGAGTTTTAATATCAGATCACGAATATCCAAATCGAGTGTCACACACATTAATTACAAAAGTATTGGACGAATTTGCAGCAAGGTATACACCAAGCACGTGGCCTACATTAAACGAATCGGCGGTCGATTTTCAACAAAGTAACGTTTACCTGGCAAAATATCAAAATCCAAGGGAGGCTGATGCACTGACAAAAATGCAAAACGATCTCGACGAAACAAAAATCATTCTGGTATATTAATTACTTCATATTCACGAAATTTTCGGAAGCTAAAAATTAATTTCATTAATTATTCTGTACTTTTGTTCATTAAATTTCAGCACAGTACACTGGAGGCAGTTTTGCAGAGAGGTGAAAAATTGGACGATTTAGTATCGAAATCAGAAGGTCTCAGTATTCAATCGAAAGCCTTTTATAAAACAGCACGTAAAACTAATTCCTGCTGCAGTTTGACAGCTTAGAAAAATTCTCTTAACGTTATAATTATTTTTTAATTAACATTGTGTCACTCTCAATGTATAAGAAAGTAAAAATGAAAAACAGAGATAAGGTCAAAATGGAATTATAAAATGTCTTTCTAGAATTTAAAAAAAGACAAAAAAGCTGCAATAAAAGCTTCTGTGAATGCGAACAAGTTTAAAAAAAACAACCAAAGAAGCATTTTACAAAAAACTTTTCAAAACATCTAAATGGAAAGTCTGGCAGTGCCAAAAAAAAAAACTCCAGCGCATATTCTGTAAATAGAGATATATTTTAGCTTTTGCTTTGTCCAATTTATTTCTCAGGTCAAAATCAAAAATTCACTGCCAGTTCCAAAAAAACTAAATGGAAATTACGATTATAATTAATTAGTAAAACGGACCTAAAGAAAAAAACATTCCTAAAAAATTTTTAAATTCAATTAGAAATCCTTATTTTTTCTACAGTCAACTTTTTAGATTCCCATTTCTTTTTTCTACTTGAAAATTCTAAAAAAAACTATTGACAGAATCTCCATTTTAAAGGATTGTTGTTAATTTCTCGCACAAAAGCAGATCGCTAGAAATTCTCAAAATATAATATTAAGTCCGTAAAAAAAATAATCTTTCATATCCGAAAAAAATCTATGACCGTGTTGAACGTTACGTGTCACACTATTGGTGTTTGTGTCTACTGACGTTTTTAAAATAAAGGGTGAAATTATAAAAAAAAAGAAACCGCGAAAAAAATGTACTGAGTCTCGTTATAACGTCAGAAAATTTAAATAAATGTATTTGAAGATATATGTATTATAATGTATGTACAATATAAAATTCCTTACTACAAAAAAAAATATCTTTATAATTATAAAAATTGAAACAGATATTTCTGCTTCGAAAATAATTTAAAATATAACAATCTATTTTTAAGTGTTGCAAAATTTCGTCTCATTCTTTCGTGAATACCTTTTAATAACATGGATGCGATAGATTTTCAAAATTTTTGATGAATTTCTTCTAAATAAACCAATTATTTTCATAAATAATAAAATTTTTACAGGAATTCAATGATTTAATATAAAAAATTTCAAATAATTTTTCGAAAAATAGCAATTATTCAAAAAGAATTTTATAAAATTCGTCGCATGAATCAATTATTTAATAAAAAATTTAACAAAGTTATTTACAAAAAATAATTATTTTTATAAATAATAAAATTCTTCACCGAAATTCAATTATTTTAGAAAAATTTTAATAACATTTTTGGAATTTTTTAAAAATTATTTTCATGAATAATAAAACTCATAGCAGGATTTTAATTCATTTTGGATACAATATTTTAATCAAATTCCTCGAAAAATGTAATTATTCTTAAAAATTTTATTAAAATTTGTCAAAAAAATTAAATTATTAAAAAATTTGTTGATAAAATTCTTAATGAGAATTCAATTTTAACCAACATTCAATTATTCAATAAATTATTTATTTTTCTATTTAAATAATTGAATTTTTCTGGAATTTTCTAATAAAAATTGATTAAAAAATGAAATTACCGAATAATCGATTTATTGTTTATGAAAATAATTGAATTATTGCAACGAATTTTATTACAATTTTTTCAAATAATTGAATTTTTTGAGAAAATTTACCACTTTTAAAAATAATTAAATTCTTTTGTAAATAATTAAATTTTTGTTGAAAAATTTCATGGTTATTTAAATTATAACAAAACATTAAGAATTCTTTATGTTTTGTAATAATATTCTTATAAATTGTTGAGTTTCAAAAAGATTTGAATTTGAATGTTCTGAAGAATTTTAATTCCTGTGGAAAAGTAATAATTAAATACTTATTTAAAAATTTAGTTATTGATGTTTTTGAATAATTTTACAATTAATGAAATTTGTAAATAAATTTAATAGAACATTTTTTTGAGTATCTAATAATTTTTAAAGTGAATCAGAATATTTTTTATGGTCAGGGAAAAAGTGAGAATTTTGTCTGGAAATCAGGGAAAAATAAAATTAAATATTTGTGTCAACCCTGAAAACAATAATTTTCGAAAATGTTCCTCAATTCCATAATTGTCAATATTTTAATTTATTATAAATAAAATTCTTCTCCGAACAATAATTTTCAAAAATTTCCAGCAATTCAATAGTTTTCAATATCTACTATCATGATATTCTCGAAAAGAATTCAGTTATTAAAACTAACTCTACAAAAACATTTATCTTCATAAAAAAAACTTTAGGAAAATTCAATTATTTTCATAAATAATAAAACTCCGCTGAATTTCTATTATTTTTAATAGAATTCCTCGAGAAAATTTTGTCTGGAAATCTGGGAAAAGTCAGGGAAAAACAAACGTAAATTTTTCCGACAGCCCTGAATAAATATTTTGATTTATTAAAAAAAGTGAATCGATCATAATTTAGTTTATTTTTTATTTTTAACAAAATTTTTATTTTAACGTAAATTTGTATGATTAATTTTTTTAAACAATTTTTTTTCCATACAAACCTAATTTTATTGATGGGCTAGACAATTCTTTTTGAATTATACTAACGTAAGAATCTTCTCTCGTACTTTTTTCCTGTTAATGGTCGATAGTTATCATCCCAACATTGCCGAGGAGCATACTGAAATTAATTATTTTATAAAGTTAGAAAATTTCTCAAAATCCTTTCCAATATCTTTCAAAAAAAAAAAAATAAATAAAATCAAAGAAATATCTATTTGAAAGAAAATTAATTGTATTCATTTGATTATTTACTTTTTCGAATACATCCATTTGAATTTCGCTATCACTAGCTGATATTCTACATTCAACTGCAGTGGTATCTCTTGGTGAGGCTAAATTAAGCAATACATGCTCCTTTTCAACATATCTTCTCCTTTTAACAGCCCAATCTGTATGAGTTACTAAATCCCAATCTTCGAATTTCTTAGAACCCTTAACAATATCAAAATTTAATGCTTCAATATCTTCGACAATAACTTCAAAATCACCACCATCCGAATAATCGTAAATTAAAATATTTGCATGATTACTCATATTCTTGAGGAAATTATACTTGTAATTGTATTCAAGATCAGTGAGGAATTTTTCATTCAATACTTTTGAATCCCTTTCACCCGGAGCATTTCGCTTCTTGATTTTATCCTGAAAAATAGGCAAAAAAATTAAAAGAACTAAATAAATAAAATCCAAAATGATAAATGAAATGTTATATTCTCAATTACCAGAACAACATTAACCGGTGCATCCAAATAAATACACAAATGTGGTCTCATTAATTCATGAAATGATTCCCTAAGACCAGCATTATACATTTGGAGAGCTTCTTTGGAAAAATATCCATTGCTATTCATTGTGTTTGCAAAACATATATCGGACCAAATACTTCTTTCAGTGACAACACCCTGACCCGTGGATAAAATATGAGTCAGAATGTGTAAAGTCTTTTGAAATTTGAGCATGTAAAATTTCGCTTGTACTTTAGCTCCGTTCATCAGTGTTGGATTTTTCAAGAATGTCGGCCAATCACAAGTTTTACATGTTTCGGGCATTTTATCGTCCAATGTTCTTATATCGAAATCGAACATTCGCACGTAATAATCTTCTAAATATGTTTGTGGAACGTACAACATATCGAGCTCGTCAGCTAATTTTTTACAAAGTTCACCTTTACCCACTGCCGGTGGACCCTCGACGATAATAAATTTTGTATTATCATCGAAACGAAAAGTTGTGTCATCAAAAAATTGATAAATACATCTGAATTTCTTTTTCTCATAGGGAAACGGCGGTGGACGTGGTTCACGTGATTTTCTCACCTCTCGAGTACTTATACATGCGACTTGAATAAATGGTACATTGCTCGTAGCCGATATCTGAAAATTTTGATTTTTTTTTTTATTAATATTTCAATTATAACTATTTTCTTCATCACAAGAATAAAAAAATTTAAATTAAGGTTCGAATCTTAAATACAATAAATAAAAAAATTTAACATGAAAACAAATATTAAAAACTTCTTGAATTGTCCCATTTTTTCTGACCCTAAAGATAATATTCTAATTTACAGTTTTAGTATCTAAAAATAATTAGATACTAAAAAAAAATTTTTAAACATTTATATTTGCAAATTTCTCCAAAAATAAAATCATTATTTTCATATAATCATTATTTTCAATTATAACAAATATTAAATGCAAAAGAAGTTAGAAAAAAAAATAAATAAAAGAATATTGTTTATGTAACTTCTACGAAATTATTTTCATCATTTAAATTAAATTCTTATTTTCTAGAATACTTAATTAAAATTCTTCTTTAAATCAATTATTAGATATTTTTAACAATTTCTGGAAAATTTCTTTAAGAATTTTCAAATCCTTTTCAAATCCATTTTGTTTGTCAAGAATTAAAAAAGTTTTTGAACATAATCTAAAATTTTACCTGAAATTAATTTTTAAATCAATTTTTAATATAAATATTTACGAAAATTCAATTATTTGAATAGAAAAATAAATAATTTATTGACTAGTTAAATATTTCTTAAAATTGAATTTTTTTAAAGAATTTTATCGACTTTAAATGTAATTGAATTCTTTCGATAATTTTTAATCAAATTTTTAAGAATAATTCCATATTTCATGGAATTTACATTTAATTCTATTGAAAATATTTGAAATTCTTTAATGAGTTTTATTATTCATGAAAATAATTTAATCTCTGAAAAAAAAGTTTTTATGAAAATAATTTATTAAATAATTGAATGTTTCTTAAAATTGAATTCCTTTAAATAATTTTATCAACTTTTAATGT
The DNA here is from genome assembly GCA_032872475.1 of Leptopilina myrica (nomen nudum). Lineage (NCBI taxonomy): Eukaryota > Metazoa > Arthropoda > Insecta > Hymenoptera > Figitidae > Leptopilina > Leptopilina myrica (nomen nudum). Next base: position 3,380,569 of record CM065465.1, on the reverse strand, counting down.
AATTGAATTCTTTCGATGAATTTTAATCAAATTTTTAAGAATAATTCCATTTTTCATGGAATTTACATTTAATTCTATGGAAAATATTTGAAATTCTTCAATGAGTTTTATTATTCATGAAAATAATTGAATCTCTGAAAAAAAAGTTTTTACGAAAATAACTAATTGTTTCTGCAGAATTTTATTTAAATTCAATCAAAAGAATTGAAGTTTTGACAAGAATGTTTACGAAAATTTTCGAATTTCAGAGAATTATTTTTACTTTCGAAAATAATTGAATTTCTGCAATTATTTAAAACTTCTCCAAAATTAAAATTATTTTTAGTAATTTAAAAAGAACCTATTGCTAGAAATAGAAAAATTCGAATGTTTTGTTTTAAGTTTTAAGAATAAACAGAATAACTTTAGAAATCAACAATTTTCCAGGATTCCAATCAAAATTCCCTGACATTTCAAGCTCTTCCGGCTGTGATGGCAACTCTAAATATTTATACAAGGTGAAAATTATTTTAATTACGATATAGTAGATTTAGATTATTTTAATTACGATCCTGTGCTTTCTCTTCGCAATAAAAAGCAAACAATTAAAACTCACATACAAAAGTATTAACAACAAAGTAAGAATAGTGCTAACCTTACATAATCCCGAGGTACCATTTCGAAGTTTAGAAATGCCACTTCGTAAAACAGAAGCCATTATTTCTAAACAAATATTAACTAAATAAATGCCAAATAGAGTTAATTAATTAATATCTCGCATTACTTGGATATTTTTATGAAAAATCCACTTGCTATAGCAGAAGTTTATTTCTTAAATGAAAGCAGCTGTGAACTGAAACTATCTGCTTTTGCAGAAGCAGTATTGCCAACCTCTCTCCATTGGTAAAAAAATCGAAACATTTATAAAAATTCTAATATGGCATTTATCAAAAGGAGAAAAAAGAATAAATAGTACATTATTCGTAAAAGATGTATGAACACATTTACAATTCATTTTTGTCAATTTTGCAAAAGTTTGTTTTAAATCGCCTCTAAAAAAGTATCAAGTGATTCAAATTCCCCCGGGACAAATTGAGAACTGTCAGATCTACATACTGACTGAACATGGCTGATAGTGACATGACACTTCCGGATACAAGAATGCATATGTGTGTGCGTGCGTGTGAGTGCACTAAACGTGTATAACCTCTTTGCAAAAGTGTACACACGCAAGAAGAGTATTAAAATACACTGTTTGTGTGCAGTCAAGCCATACAATCAAGGAGAAAATTCACGCAGAATCAGAGATTACAAATTTCGCATTCCAACTTGAGCTTGACTGTGCAAGAATAGGTTTTAAAGTCTTTCGTATATTATAAGTGTATAGAATCGCGGTTCAGTGACCGCGACAGTTAATGTGGGTGAAAAATGTAAAAAAAAGAAATGAATAATTTTTTCTTTTTTGACGTATCTGGATTTGTATGAATAGATATTAAAAGGACGCAGGCGTCTCGTGTCAATAAAAAAAAAAAGAAAGTCCTTTTTTTTCTTTGGCACATTTCTCATTACACCATAGAAGAGAATGGGTAAGTGGCGGCTTGCAAAGCCGGTTGCCCCGAAAAGATATATTTATAAATCATTTTCTATTTAAGGGCGCCGTCGTGGGGCGTGTCTTTTGGATAAAATTTCGTCTTTTCGAATATATAACTCTAGTTTCTTGTGTTTGGTGTATGTCTGTGTGTTTGTGTGTTGTTCTTTGGAATAAAAAGGTTCGTTTTTTTCATCTCTATATAGATAGGAGTGAATGTACGATTATAGGATATCAATATGGGTTCATCGAACAACATTCCAATTTGTTTAGTCACGTTTTCAAAATGAATTCAATCACAGTGTTTTTGTTTGTGTTCGGTAGTGTTGGTCGTGTGCCGAAATAGCCGCGCGTACATTTGCATATTTTTTTTTTCTATGAAAGAATAATTTTTCTCGGGTATTTAAAAAAGAAGGAGTTTTTTAAAAAACGAGTTGATTAAAAAGAAATAAATCGATTCAATCAATAATGGAACAAATTATTGTAAGGGATTAGAGTGAAAATTTTGGGACAATTAGTTTACGTAAAGGAAAGTAAGATAAATAAATAATTTCCTGTTACTTTCTCAAAGAGAATTTTAAGTAGGTTGAATTAACAATGTCTTACACAAGACAATGTTTATGCAGAACTTTCAATTCTGTCTACACTGTTGCTCGTCTTGTCATTGTTTGGGAATGAAAATCAGTTTTCTATCTGATTACAGATACGCAAGGAGGAATGTCGCGGAATTCCGGTCCAGGTCTCTATGAATTCCTCATGGAAGCTGAACTTCAACAGTATTACCCTGGAATTCGGGGTAAGTTTCTATTTTTTTTTGCTCACTCGAAAATTAATTAAAAAATGTTGCCACAGGTCAGGGAATTCAGGAAAAAGACAGAAGAAAAAATTTTCCTAGAAATATTGGAATAATGTTAAGTTTTTAGAATTCGTAAGAAAAATCTAGTATTTAGAGTCCATCAAATTTTGAAAATTTTGAAAATTGAAAATATTTAAATTAAAGAAACAATATTTAACATTTCTTGAACTTTTTTTGTTTGTCGAAAAAGTTTTGAATCAAGTATTTTTAACACGAAACCTTTTTCTTTTTATTTCTGACAATAATTTAGTTTTAAATAAGTTAATTTTTGAGTTAGTTATCATAAAATTTTATTTGTTATTCTGTAAAAATTTTTGAAAAACAACTGATTGAGAAAAATTAATTAAAAATTCTAAAAATTAAAGACAAATTAAAAATTGTTGAGAAATTAAAAAAAATTTGTAAAAAAGTAATTAAAAATAATTGAATCACAAAAGAATTTTAACTACGAACTCTAAAAATTAAATTTGAATATTTTAAAACAATTTTGTCCGTAAATTTATAAAAATAATTGATTTAAAAAATTTTTACTTGTAAATTCTAGGAAAATAATTTAAATCTGAGCCTAGAAAGTATTTTAAAAAAAAATTTGGAAAAATGTATTTAGAAATGCATTTTGGTTAATATTTTTTAATAATTTGTTAAATTTTAAATTTGTAAAGTAATTTTAGAGAAAATTTTTAGAAATAATTGATTTACGAACGAATTTTAATTGAAAATTCTAGAAAATAATTTAATTTAGAATTTAGAAATTAACTTTGTTGAAAAAAAATTATTACAAATAATTGATTGACTACAAAATTTCAATTGAAAATTCTATAAAATATTTCAATTTTGATTCTCGATAATAGTTTTGAATAAAAATTATTAAAAATAACAAAAATAAATTTAAGATAAAAGAATTTTCATTGAAAATTCTATAAAATATTTTAATTTTGATTCTCGAAAATAGTTTTGAATAAAAAATGATTAAAAATAAAAAAAATTTGACGACAAGAGAATTTTAATTGAAAATTCAAGACAATAATTTAATGTAGATAAAAAAGAATTTTCATTGAAAATTCTATAAAATATTTTAATTTTGATTCTCGAAAATAGTTTTGAAAAAAATGTTTATAAATAAATGATTGACTAAAGAATTTCAATTTGAAATTCTAGAAAATATTCTAAATTTTGATTTTTAAAAAGAGTTTTGAATAAAAAATGATTAAGAATAAAAAAAATTCCCGACAAAAGAATTTTGATTGAAAATTCTAGAAAATATTTTAATTTTGATTGATGAAAATAGTTTTAAATAGAAAATGATTAAGAATAAAAAAGAATTCACAACAATAGAATTTTAATTGAAAATTTTAGAAAATATTTTAATTTTGATTCTCGAAATTAGTTTTGAATAAAAACTGATTAAAAATAAAAAAAAATTACGATAAAAGAATTTTAATTGGAAATTTTAGAAAATATTTTAATTTAGAATTTAGAAATTAATTTGTTAAAAAGAATGATTACAAATAATTGATTTACTAAAGAATTTAAATTGAAAATTATAGAAAATATTTTAATTTTGTTTCTTGAAAATAGTTTTGAATAAAAACTGATTAAAAATTAAAAACAAATTACAACATAAGAATTTTAATTGAAAATTCTAGAAAATATTTTAATTTTGATTCTTGAAAATAGTTTTGAATAAAAAATGATTAATAATACAAAAAAATTGTCGACAAACGAATTTTAATTGAAAATTATAGAAAATATTTTAATTTTGATTCTTAAAAATATTTTTGAATAAAAACTGATTAAAAATAACAAAAATAAAATTTATGACAAAAGAATTTTAATTGAAGATTCTAGAAAATATATTTTAATTTAGAATTTTGAAAAGAATTTGATTAAAATTCAAAATTCTGCCAGGAAATCAGAAATTAATTAATTTTCTGTAAAAATAACCGAAGATTTTCATAATTAGAAACTATTGATTTAAATTATGTTAAATAAAATAAAATTAAAATTGATTGAATTTAACTTCTATTTTAAACTAAAACTCGGCTTGAAAATTGAATTTAAAACCATTTCTTTTTTCTAGGTGACCTGAAAGTGCAAAATACGGCACAACTAAAATACGTAACGGAGGACGATTTAAATGCAATCGGAATGAGTAAACCAGAAATGCGTCGTTTAAAGAAATACTTTCAAAAGCACTTTCCACAGAATTATTTATCGAAATTCAAAAAAATGCTTCTACCAAAACGCGAGGAACAAATACCGGGCTCACTTGGAATGCTGCCGGAAGAAAGACAAGATCGTCCACCAGTTCGCGTTCCCAATAAGCACATGATTCCCGCCGATGCAATAATTGTTAATAAAGAATTGGGAATGGGTGAATTTGGTGTTGTGCAACAAGGTGTTTGGACAAATGACGGCGAGAGAATACAAGTCGCAATAAAGTGCCTATCAAGAGAGAGAATGCAAAACAATCCAATTGAATTTCTCAAAGAAGCAGCAATAATGCACGCCATTGATCATGAACATATTGTCAGACTATATGGCGTTGTTCTCGATACAAATTCACTGATGCTCGTCACTGAATTAGCACCGCTGAGATCACTATTGGAATGCTTAAAGGAGCCGAGTTTACGTGCCAGTTTTCCAGTTTTATCACTTTGCGATTTTTCCGTACAAATTGCCGATGGAATGCAATATCTCGAGGCAAAACGTCTAATTCATCGCGACCTGGCGGCAAGGAATATTCTCGTTTTTTCCAAAAATAAAGTAAAAATCTCTGATTTTGGTCTATCGCGTGCACTTGGCGTTGGCAAGGATTATTATCAGACAAATTTCAATGTTAATCTAAAATTACCAATTGCATGGTGTGCGCCGGAATGTATAACATATTTAAAATTCACATCAGCCAGTGATGTTTGGGCCTATGGTGTGACATTGTGGGAAATGTTTAGTTATGGTTTTCAACCGTGGCCAGCGCTCACTGGTCATCAAATTCTCGAGGCAATTGACGAGCCAAATTTCCAAAGACTAGAACAACCTGATTGCTGTCCCAAGGATTATTTCACTCTAATGCAACAATGCTGGCAGCACGAGCCAATGAAGCGACCGAAATTTTCCGAATTAATTAATCTTTTGCCTGATTTAAAGCCAGAGCAAGTGCAAGCCGTTCAGGATAGTGCGGAAATTGGACAACTCACTTATCGACAGGGCGATGTTATTTCCGTTTTGGATAAGGGCAGCAGTAATACTTTATGGAAGGGTGTATTGAATAATGGTAAGACTGGATTTTTCAATCCAGCACACACGATAGCGTATCTTGGCTCAAATTTACCGAGCAATAAACCGGGTGAATTTACGCGTGGCGATGGGAAAAATGCATTTTCATCGCAGAGGAGAAAAATACGAACGGATATGATTTCATCGCCGCAGGGCGATTTAAAGCATACGGGTCATGTTGGATTGGATGGGGCTTACTTTGGTGATATCAGTTTCTTGGGTGGCAAGTATCCGCATTTACCTAGACAAGTTGTCACGCCTTATAAGCCGCAGGAGGATGCGACAGATAATTCTAGTCAGATTTTAAATCAAGATGGAAGGAGTGTTGATTCTAATAGAGAGCAGTCGGGCAGGGATAATAGAATTCATCATTCACAGCTTGACAACCAAAGTAAACATGGTGAGAGAAATTTATCGATAATTAAACAACTTTATTTAAATACAACTTTCTTGAATGAAAACCTAAACAAATATTATTCGGAAAGAATTCTTTAACTTATTCCCTTGTGGTTTTGAATTTAGTTCAGAATTTTAAAAAGAAAATTTTTCCCAAGGTTCAAAGTATAGAATTTATACTTTAAAAATCCCCATCTATATTAATAATCATTGTACAGGACTTCAATTATTTTAATTACAATTTCAATACAATTCTTCTAAAAAATTTGCTTATTTTTTAAAAGAATGGAATTGAATTTATATTCAAAATATTGAAAATTTAATTGAAGTATTTTATAAATAATTGCATTTTTACGAGAAATTTTATTAAAATTGTTTTAAAAATAATTGAATTCTTGCGGAGGATTTTGCATTTCATAAAAAATAATTTAATTGTTTCAAAGAATTTTATCTGATTTTCTTGAAGGAATTTTATTAAAATTGTTTATGAAAATAATTGAATTCCTTTGAAGAGTTTTATTGTTTATGAAAATAATTGGATTCTTGCCGAGAATTTTACAAAATTCATAAAAATAATTGAAATACATAGAAGAATTTTATTGTTTATGAAAATAATTGAATTCTTACGGAGAATTTTACAAAATTCATAAAAATAATTAAATTATTTTTCGAAGAATTTTATTTTGATTTCATAAATATAATTTAATTGTTTCGAAGAATTTTATCCGATTTTCTTGAAGGAATTTTATTAAAATTGTTTATGAAAATAATTGAATTCCTTTGAAGAGTTTTATTGTTAATGAAAATAATTGAATTCTTGCTGAGAATTTTACAAAATTCATAAATATAATTGAATTACATAGAAGAATTTTATTGTTTATAAAAATTATTGAATTCTTGCAGAGAATTTTACAAAATTCATAAAAATAAATTAATATAAATAAATAATATATAAAAAATAAAAATTGTTTATAAAAATTATTGAATTCTTGCGGAGAATTTTACAAAATTCATAAAAATTTGAATTCTTTCGAAGAATTTTATTTTGATTTTTGAGAATAAATTAATTTTTTTGAAGAAAGAATTTTTACAGGAATAAAATTTAAATTTTCCTGAAAATCATTGAGTTCTTGGCAAGAATTTTATAAAAAAAAATTTAAAAAAATTGAATTGGTTCGAAAATTGTTATTGAAAACTTTTATAAAAATAATTGAATTCTTTTAAAAAATTTAATTAAAATTGTACTAAAATTTATGTAATTCTTTCAAAGAATTTTATCATGAATTTAAATTTTTGTGTAAATATTTGAATTCTATTAAGAAATTTTACTTAAAATAGATATTGAAAATAATTTAATTCTGGCAGCGAATGTTATTAAAAAGTATGAAAATAATTGAATTCTTTCAAGGAAATTATTTAGAATTTCGTAAAATAACTGAATTTTTATGAAGAAGTTTATTATTTATGAAAACAATAAAACAAAAAAATAATAAATTTTGTGTCATAAATTAAAATACAAATTCAATTTTCCGGAAGAAAATTTGAATTCTTTCGATAAATTTTCTAAGAATTTTGTAAAATAATGAAATTCTTTTGAAGAAATTATTTATAAATATAACTTTATAAATGTAAGTATTTAGATTTCTGCAAAGAATTTAATTATACAAATAATTTAATTAATTAACATGAACTGAAAATAAAAATGTAATTAATCGTAAAAAAAACATTTTTGAATTTTAACTGAACTTTCGTAACTGTATTTGTATTTTCAGAAAGTCTATGGTCCGACACAAGTTCAGAAATTTCGCATTTGGGATCAATGGCGAATGCTGCTAAACAAACATCAACAACGACGGCTACTACGGAGTCAGTTAGTGCTGATCACGAATATCATGAAATTAGCGATGAAGAAAATCAAGACAGTCCCTTGAGATTTGATAAGCCATTAAATTTCGATTTTGGACCTAGTCTCCTCGATGAAATGGATCAAATGTTCCGATCATTAGGTATTTTTACAAAAAAGATTTTCCATCTCTCTCTTCATTTTCAATGTTTCATCCATTAAATTATTCATTGAAACCTTAAAATTTTCCCTAAGCGGATTACTTATTTGACTTGAATACTTAAGCGAATTATTTTTGACCTTAAGTCATCATTTTTTTATTTTCAAATATATTTTAATATTTTTTTGTCTCTTATATCTAATTTGTCATGAAGTTTTTTTTGGTTTTTTTATGATCTTAATGTTCGGAAATTAATTTTAATTGTTAAATTGAACGAACATACCTTGTGAAGTTCGATTTAAATTGTATGTGCGCCTCCTCCGAAAAGATCAACTCGTAGTCCCCGGATCTCGTGCCAAAATTATCACATTTTTAAAGCAAAAAAATTTGCAATTTCGCGCTTATTTAGCTCTTCACTTATTTTTAGGTCTTCATTTGTTGTTTTATTTTCATTTATTTCATTTATTTTAAAGTGATGCCGTAATTGTTAAGTAGGGAAGATAACTAATGTAATTGGTTTTAAATAATTGGGCTTTGGGTGGGTTTGATCTTTTCGGAGGAGGCGCACATACAATTTAAATCGAACTTCACAAGGTATGTTCGTTCAATTTAACAATTGTATTTAGCGCCTCCTCCTCAAGATCAACTCGTAGATGTTGAAAGTTAATTACGGCATGGTAAATAACAGATAAATTATTATTTGATGTTATAAGTTCTTTATTTCGGTTAATTTGTAATATAACGTTATTCGATATAATTAATCTCGTGAAAATTAAACATCAATTGGAAAAATAAAATAATAATAATTAATTTAATTAGAACAATTTTTTGTATTATAGTTAAACAAAACAATTATCCTTGAAGGATACTTAATGCGAATTGGTTAGCGTCGGTAACAATTTGCTTGTCATAAAATTTCGCAAATGATTCAGAGTCTTTAGTCCAACCAGCCGTTTTACGTATTAATGCTATATCGATTCCAGATCTTTTAGCGGCAGAAGTAGACGCGTGACGTGTACTATGTGACGTGAACACTTCTGTATCGATTCCGCTATCATTTAGGGTGTCTTTAACCCAATGACTTAATGTCTGGCAGGTAACAGGTTTAAACGGGTTACGAAATGACAAAAACAATTCTTGATTTGAATTTCTAATTTGTTCTGTTTTTTGTAGGTAAAATATTAAGGCTGATGCTGCACAAACTTTTGTTTCTTGGTAAATTGGAAGGATTAACAAGGGTTGTGATCTATTTCTACTAGACGTTTTTATACGGTTCGGGATCTTGATTACAATAGACTTATCCTTTATTATAATATTTTCGAGTTTAATTAGAGAAAAGGTTTGCATTCGGTGTCCGGTTACGAGGGCCAAAAGGGTTATTAGTTTTTTCGATATTTGCTCTAAAGTTAGTTCTTCGTTAGGTGGTTTTGATCTGAAATAGTCAAGGACCGATTTTGGATCCCAGGTGTGATCATATTTCGGTCTCGAAGGTCTTAAACCATAAACGCCTTTAAAAAATCGTTTTAGCCTTGATTCTTGGGAAATATTTGATTTCATAATTAGAGATATAGCCGACCTAGTTGCATTAATTGAACTATGAGACAATCCATTGTTAAACTCGTTCGTAAGGAAAGATAAAATTTGAGTGACTGTGGGTTCATATTGATCAATTGAATTTTTATCACAGAACTTCCACCATTTTTTCAAGGAGCATTCGTAACTTTTAAGTGAAGACTCACTAAGAGAGCCAATAACGATATCTATCGATTCTTCAGGTGTTTCTTGTCTTGTGAAGGCTTCCCTGATAACTGTCCGGATACCAGGGAAAGATTTTTCCATAGAGGATGATGGCTCCTATCACAAGAAATCAAAAGATTTATATCTGGTTTAAAATAGATAGGTTTTTTAATTAACATTGAATGGAATAATGGGTACCATGGTTGTCCTGGCCAATCAGGTACAACCATGATACCTTCTGCTTGATCTCTTTTAATTTTTCGGAGAGTTTTCAGAATAATGCTGAATGGCGGAAAAGCGTAAAATAGGAATTTGCTCCAATCTAATGTGAAGGCATCGATCGCCTCAGATCCAGGATCTTTACACCAGGAAACGTATCGAGCACATTTTTTATTCGTTCGACTAGCAAATATATCAATATCGGGTTCACAAAAAGTTTGAATGATTTTAGAAAAGGCGGAATCACATATTTCAAACTCCGTTTCGGGCTCCAATTTTCGTGATTCTTTATCAGCTAAAAAATTTTCTTTCGAGCTGATGTATGAAGCGAAGATCCAAATTTTGCGCTTTTCGCACCATTGCCAAATTTCTTTTGAAATTTTGTTTAACTCTTTAAATTTGATGCCACCCATTCTATTAATATAGGAGATAGCCGTTGTATTATCGATTCTTAAGAGAATTTCACAATCATGGTAATCACTTGCAAAACATTTTAGTCCAAAAAAAGCTGCCTGCAATTCTAAGACGTTTATTGCTTTTTCTCTTTCATTTTTTAACCAAAAACCGTTAGCCTTTTTATTGTTACATACAGCTCCCCATCCAGATAATGATGCATCTGAGAAAATTTCCAAAGAAAAATTGAACCCTCTTATAGAATTAACCCCAAATTTAATATGAGACTGCCACCATTGAATGTCTGATGTATTTGGATAAAATGTAATAATTGCATCGTAATTCCCGGCATTAGCCTTTAAAGCAATAAATTTTTGTCTTTCGAAATTTTTTGTATATAGCCAGCTATATTTAATAGCAGGGCAGCAAGCTACAATGGACCCAATAAATTTAGCAATATCTCGAATTTTACATTTCTTAGCTTTGTTAAAAGATTTTAATTGTTTATCGATGTTTAATCGCTTTTTCTTAGGTAGTTCTATAGTCATTAAATTTGAATTAAATATGTATCCTAAGTAGGTACATTTATTATCAGGGATAGTTTGACTTTTTTCTAAATTTAACAAAAAACCTAATTGTTTTAAACTAATTTTAGTAGTTTCCAAATTTCGAATGCAGTTTTCATAGGTATCTCCGAATAACAGAAAGTCATCCAAGTAGATAACTGAGCGAAAACCTTGTTTTCTTAAATTGGAGATAACAGGTTTCATAATTTTTGTAAAGACATGAGGAGCTGTACATAAACCAAAAGGCAAACATGTAAATTCGTACAACTGATTGTGAAATTCAAATCTTAAGTATTTCCTATGAGACTTATGTACCGAAACTAGATTAAAGGCGTCCTGTAAATCTAAAGTTGCCATAAAACAGTCAGGATCTATTAGGCCAATGGCCGTTCTATAGTCCTCAAGTTTAAAGTGGGTTGTCTGGATGAATTTATTTAACTTTTTTAGATTGAGAATGAATCTATAAGTTCCGTCTGATTTTAAATTCAAAAAATATCTTGATATAAATTGATCTTTGGTAGGTGTGCATTTTTCTATTATTCCTTTATGTAAAAGTTTAGAAATCGACTCAATTAGGTTTTTGTCATCAATTTCAGAAAATTGGTAATTTATATTAATATTTGATTGTTGTGGAGTTGTTGAAAAAGGAATTTTATAGCCTTTGATCCAGGAAATAATGACGGAGTCGGAGGTTAGAGCCTCCCATTGTTTAGAAAAGAATCTTAATCTACCAGCAACTTTACTTACAGGTACATCTTCTATTTCCTCTGATGGTCCTTCTTGTAAGAAGTCTTGTTCTGCGGATATCGAGTTTTGTACGATCTTGGGGGAGCTGCAGACGTTCGTCTCGGCCCGTTCTGCACTGCAGGATAAGTTTTCTGCTGAGCTCGTTGTGGATACGGGCCTTTCGAGTTTTTTGGAGCTGTATATTTAGTCTTTGGCTTAAGGATTTTTGAAGATGACTCCATCACTTTGGCTGACTTTAAACATTCTACTATGTTTTTTCCAAATAGGAACTCGTCGACAGTTGTGGATTTCAATGCTTCTTTTAAGCCATCATCAATGTTGGATAATATCAGATTTTTTCTAATCTGCGTTTCATTGTATTGTAGGTCCAGAAGTAAACGAGTTGCATCACTTAATATTTCGATTAAGGGGATGACATCAGCATTCGATAAGGAATCTTTATCGATAAGGAATAAAATAGCTTTTGACAAAGCCGAAATGCAGGTTGTAATTTTCTGCTGTTTTTCAATAATTCGGCCATCTCGTAGTAGAGGTGCTTGTTTGTCCTTGAAGCTTATTTTGACTTCCTCGTTTAATTTGGGTGGATCAATTTCGACGCAATTGATTGGAAGTGAGTACTTCGAGTTGACCGTTTCAACGTCCTCTTTGGGTAATCCAAATTTCACGATATCATACCAGCGATCGACGAAGTCTTGGTGGATAGCTGGTGCAAAGGTTCTGGTCGCTCTACGATTGCCTATGACTTTAACAACATTCTCCTGTAGCGTACTTAATGGAGATTCCTTATTTTCCACTTTTTTATTAGAGCTTCCGGGTTCAGGCGATTTTTCGACACGAGAACGTTCGAGGTCAGAATTTCTCTGGGAATCGGAATCATTCTTGATTGAAGGCGATGAATCATACCGTTTTTGGTTAGCTGTCAAAAAATATAAAATAGTCAATATTTTCATTTATGATAAAACGTAAATAGGATTATTCACAACTTTGAATATTGTTTAATCTTTTATAAAAAGAAGTCTTAAATGGGTTAGAGCCCAGAAAAAAGACCAATATTCATTACTCTTATAAGAGTAAAATTCATGGGTTAGAGCCCTAGAATTATTAACAGCAATAGCTGTTCTTCACATATGTAGGTTAGAGCCTTATGTGGTATATAAGATTATTAAAAATAATCATAACAGATTAGGGTCTGTCAGATTTTTTATATCAAAGATGTCGGAAAATGTACCTCGACTTTGGCTCCGCGATGGATTTGGTGAAGATGATGATGAATCCGTTGAATCAGTTGAATATCTTCTTTTTCTGTACTCATTGCGACGCACTTTTTTCTTTAATTTTTTATACTTCTTCAGAAGTTTCTTCGAATATTCGTCATCACTAGAAAAATACTTTCTTTTTCCCATGATTAATTTTCGATGTGATTAGTTTGACACAAAGAGAAGGAATGAAATAAATGAAAATAAAACAACAAATGAAGACCTAAAAATAAGTGAAGAGCTAAATAAGCGCGAAATTGCAAATTTTTTTGCTTTAAAAATGTGATAATTTTGGCACGAGATCCGGGGACTACGAGTTGATCTTGAGGAGGAGGCGCTAAATACAATTCCAAGTTGATAACTTCCCTTAATAGATTAATTTTAATTTTCTGAAACTAATTTTAATTCCAAGTTGATAACTTCCCTTAATCGATTATTTTTTAATTTTTTGAACTAAATTTATCAAATAAAATTTTTATTACAATAATTTTTCGTTATTGTAAAAAAAAATCAATTAAAATTTATGTTTTTAATTTTTATTGCAAACCTAAAATACAATTTTGTAAAAAATATTGCAATATTTATGAAAATATTTCATTCTTCTGAACGTTGAATGAATGAATTTGAATTTAGTACTTAAGATAAAAATATTTCGTTATCAATTTTTTTCGTAAAATACAAATATATTTTTTCATCTCTTTCCCTGTTATTCTAATGAAAAAAAGAATTGATAGACATTTATGAATTTCGATGGAATTTGATTTACTTAGTGCACGTGTTGGAATCTTTTTTATTTTAACGATGTTTTTTCAGGTTCTTCACCACCGCCACCTCTTCCTGGCCATCCACCAACCGAGCACGAAACAAGTAACGCTCGAAATGAGCTTCGTGAGATGCAAGCAAAACAGAGCAGTAAAAAGAAGCAAGCCACCGTGAGTCCAATAAATGTAAAGTACACGTTTTCTTTTGTGTTTTCTATTTTTTTCTTCAACATTCCAAAAAAAAGAGGAAAAAACTTTTGAATGACTCGCATCTTTTTTTGTTGCTTTTTTTTCATTTAAACATACAAATATAAAAAAAAATTCGTTTGCTTTTAATGTTTAAAATGCAATGGTAGTCTTTATATTTTATAGCCAAAAAAGAAAAATGATAACAAGGTGAGTTTATTTACTCAAGGCAAAAAAAAAAAATTGGTTTAAAAAATAAATTTTGCTGTGAGTGTTCTTCTCGACGAAAATGAGAGTGGTAACCCTCTTATTTGTGATGAGAATGTAAATATTTTTCTAAAACAAAATCTCAGATGTGGTAAGAATTTTTAATCTGAATTTAGGTGAAGCCTATATCAGCGGCAGATCAGAAAACACTCTACTCGGCCATTGCAATGGCCCAGGAATTGACAACACGTTCCATGACAGATCTTGAGCAACCACAGGAATCGCCACGTACACCTGCAAGTCCCTCGAGACGTAGAAAATTTTCTTTTAAGTTGCCACATCAACACAGTCCTAAACCAGACAGACGACACTTTTCCGAGGAAGCCGCCAGTATACCTGACATCCAGGTACAATTCGATCAATCGAAAATCTCACATTAATTCACAATTCAAGAGAAAGAAAAAAGAAATTGCATTTCATATTGAATCGAAAGGAAAGTTTTCGAATTTATAGATTTTTCAATTTCGAGATTAATATTTTAATGTAAATTAAAAGATAGAAAGATTTACTTATTTATTATTATTATCACTACTAGTCAATTTTCAAAAAAGAATTAGAATTTGCTATTTTTAAAGTTTTTACAAATCAAAGATTTAATAGAATATTTTTTAAAAATAACTTCCAGTTTAATAACAATTTTTATTATACTTAATTTTCCGAATAAAATTGAGGATTTATTCATTAATTAATAAAATTTCCTTCCTGAGAATTTTTACTAATTCAAAAATCAATCAATTAAAAATAGATTGAAAACTTTTCCTTCAGTCAAAAATTATTTTTCTTCTACGAAAAGTAAAATCACTAACAAATTTTGGTGAAATTTAGAAATAGAAACAAAATTTTCTAAAATATTTGCAAAAATATTAATGTTAAAAAATTTCAAATTTTTTTTCTAAATTTTAGCGTTAAATCGGAACAACATTTTAAACACAACAAAACACAATGCACTAATACTATTTATAGAAAATCTATCATATTTATTTTATCTCATTCTAATACAGGGTTCCTATTTGCACTTTTTCTTCCAAATTTAGATAAACAACTAACAAAGAAAAAAAAATAGTAAACAATTTGGATAAATTAGTAGAAAACAAAATAGTTATGGAACAGTGTTAATTCCTGACGCCAATTAACTTGATATTTATCAGTACTAAAAATTCTTAAAATGGTAAATTTTCATTCTTTTCTATATAATATATATTTTCAATGTATTAGTGAGATTCATTTCTCACTTTTTTTTTTGTAAAAGCTTACTAACGCAGATATACTAATATTTGTCTTCTCCCTCTTTTCCTGTTCCTTTTTAATTATTTTTTTTCATTTTATCCCCTTCCTGGTTATTTTATTTATTTTTTAAAATTAAAACACTTGCATTTTGTTGGTCAATAATTTCAAAAAAAAACTTTGTTTGAACATTTTTTTTTGTATTTTCTTGCTTTTGGTTTTGTTATCCCATTTTTTTTTGTGGCTTTGCATGCTTTGTATTTTTATGGGCTTATAAAAGTGGCTTTGTTCGAGTTTGCAGTCGTTATCGTCGACGGTGTCTAGTATTGAATCCCTCGGCGCGCCATCAACTTTAAAATTACCACTTTGGGATAAAGCGTCGGCGGAATTTTGTTTTGCAAAATCACGTGAACTTTTAACGAAACCCAGTGCCTGGACATCGTACATGAATGTTGAATTCGACAATCATATTCTCGATAATAATGCAACAAAGCAGAATCTAATGAAATCGGCGGAATTTTTGGAGAATGGAAATCGAAAGAGTATCGCTGCTTGTGAATCAATATTGGATTTAGAAACGAAAAATCCAAAACAAAATGGGAAATTATCGTATAATTTGGAGAATTCAAACATGGATTTTCCACGCGAGGCAAAGAGAGTGTCGACTAGTTACGTTGATCGTTATTTCGAGCAACCGAAGTATTTGGACGATGACGATGACGCGGGTGAATCGTCGCCTATTGAAAAATTAGCGGAAAATTTCGAAAAAATTAACAACTTGGAGCATGGCAGTATGTTTTATTCAAATTTCCCAGAACTTAATATTCAATCACTGAATCTCAATTCAGAGCAAAAGAAAAGCGAGTTCGATATTGATGAGAAGAATTTCGATTCGAAAGAATCGCCCCGTAATCGTTCATCATTTAAATTCGATTTACCGAGTAAAGTAAATCTCGATTTTGGAACAAGACCGAAAGTGCTCGATTCAACGAAATTGAATGCGGACTTGAAGAAATTTGATTTACAGAAAATGCGCGGTGGGAAAGTTTCCTTCGTTCCAAGGAACAGTCAAGAACTAAAAGTCGAGAAAGGCGCCATTAAAAACGACACTTCACGACAAAATTTAGAAGCAGTGCGAATAAATATACAAAGTTTCAGAAAAATCGAACAAAATCAAAATGGACACGACAATTTTTCCTTTGTCATGTCGAACAATCCATTATTCGTCACCGAACCGGAGAAAAAAGACTCACCAATTTACAGTTCATCAGAGAGTCTTCGCGTGAATTTTCAACGTCTACGAAGAAAATCCGACGCCGAAGCAAATTCACAAGTTGAATTGAGTAGTAAAATTTTCGCCGAAAAATATCAACGGGAAATATCAGGAATGGAGAGTGTGAAGAATTTTCTCGACTCCAAGAAGGGACAGGTGTTAAATTTAGGAATGGGTAAACTAACACAAAACATGATTCAACTTGGCAAAAATATTGAGCAAAATTCCCGAAATCTCGACGTCTCTTTAGGTAAGCAAATGGTGAGAAATTTAGAAATGCCCGGTGGACCGATGCAAAAACCCAAGCATCTTGATTTAAATCTAAAACAATTGAAATTGAATTCAAATCAAAAGAGTCCGGCACTAAATCAACATATTTTGGAGCCACCGAAATTATATCAGAATGAGAGTAGAAAAGAATTGGACAAAAATCATGGGAGTTTTAATGTTTTTCGTCCACGCACATCGTCATTGTCGGAACATAGAAAATCACCGCTACGCACTGCGAGACGTTCGTTTCATCCGAAGAACGATTCAAGCGATGATTCCGACTCGATTTCACATTCGGAAACTGATATTCGAAGTCGATTGCGATACAAGAGGCGTCATAAAAGAATGTCACACAATTTTCGTCTAAATTTCAAGAATCGAAGTCAATTTCTACATCCCGATGCGGCGAGAGGTTTTTCCTCAATAGAACTTTGTGGTAAATCACCACCGCCTTCGACGAGTTTTCTAAATTCCCTCTCGCCACCATTCTCGTCGAGAAATAATTTACTCTCGTGGCCTGAAAGTGCGCCTAGTTCGAGTTTAACATTCACCAGTAATTCTGATCTTGATTCAGACACAAGTTCGGAATATCCCGAATTTACTAATGACATTTTAACCTTCCCTCCGTCGCCAGCTCCATGAAGTATCGAGAAAGGAATCTTTTTTTTGCTGAAAAAGTAGTGCAGAATTGCCACAGAATGGGAAAAAGTCAGGGAAAGTAGAATTTGGTCAAGGAAATCAGGGAAAAGTCAGGGATTTTTATTAAAAGTACTGGAAGAAATTTAATTTTTATAGAATTCTTGGGAAAATTCTGAATTATCACGAATTCTAATAGGAAAAATTCAAATTTTTTCTATTTTTGTTAAGAATGATTTTTTTAATATAAATTTAATTGTTCCAAAAATTTTCACGCAATTAACTTCATAAATATATCAAAAATCAAAATTCTTCAATAACATTCAATTTTCTTTAGGGATTTAAATAAAATTCTTTTCAAAATTCAATTATTTTCAAAACTTAATAAAATTAATATTATTTATTATTTATTTATTTATTTAGAACTAGTTTCATTAGAACTAATTACAAAATTTAAGCAATGAAACAAATTTTTTGATACAATTGTACGAAAACATTGAATTATTTTTTTAGAGAATAAAATTTTGTCTTAAGAAATGAATTTTTTTCATCGCAGAATTTCAAATATATTTTGAATACAATTTTAAGTAAATTTCTTCAAAAATGAAAATTATTTTTGCGAATTTTATAAAAGTTCGACGAAAGAATTCAAGTTTTGGAAATGAATTTTTTCGAAATAATTGAATTTTGAAAACGTTTCAAAATAAATTCTTGGCAATTTTGAATTTTTCGTACTTTTAAAGAACAATTCGGTAAAGTTAATATTTTTGGAAAAGTCAGAGTGACAATATTTTTATATAAAAAATAATAAGTTATTTTTAATTGTTATAAAAATGTGAAGAATTTTAATTCGCACAAAAAAAATAATAAAATTCAATATTTATTTAAAAATGAAGTTATTGATATTTTCGAATAATTTTTGTAATAATTAAAGAAATTGGAAAATAAAAGTAAAAGAACATTTTTTTAGTATCAAATCATTTTTAGAGTGAGTCAAAATATTCTTTAGCGTCAAAGAAAAAGTTAAAATTCTGGGAAAGAAAAAAATTGAATTTTTGTGGCAATCCTGTATTATTTTTCAATACAACAAAATTCTTTTTTTAAAGAATTTTATTTTGAGAAATTTTACTATTTTTTAATTTTAAGATTTTTAACTATTAAAATTTTGCAAGAAAAAATTCTTTTCTGAAAGAAAAAGAAGAAAGATTTTGAGAAAAAAAATTCTGATACTTTGTAAATAATCGAAATTGAAGAAAAATAGTGGTGGATTTTTTTACTGTAGTGGTAAAGGGCAAAAAAAAACAACTAATTATTAGATTTGTGTGTTTCGTGCTTAGCATGTTTGCATGTATCGCACGTCTACTTTAAAATACTAACAAGTAGAAATCCAGCGGTACTAATGTTAAAATATTTATAATATGAAAACTATCAGGGAACATCAGGGTGTCCAGCGACGAGGAATTTGTTAAATTAGTATCAAAACTCAGGGAATTCGAAAAATAGTTAGCTTCTTTCTTTGAAAAAAAACAGAAATTAGATCAAATCTCAGGAAATATTTTCGTACGAATATTTAGAAAAAAATTCAAAGAAATTCTTCAATTAAGAAAATTTTTTTTAAACGTTTTAACAAAAGTTTTCAATTGAATCCAATTATATTCTGAAAATTAAAAAAAATACATTCAAACATTCAATTATTATAAAATCCTTTAAAACAATTTAATTCTTTTCATAAATTGTAATAAATTTCAAAAATAATTAGTATAACGAAAATTAAACAGTAAATTAAGCAAAGTTATAATATTTTAATTTACTTTCTGGATTTTTACATTTCCTACTGAAAAATATTTAATATTTACCTTTTAAAGAAGTTGTTTCGAAAATTACTAATTGTGATAAATTAGTTAATTATGTACTAAATGCAAATATAATTCAAGAGTAGAAAATTGAGTAAACAAAATTTTTTCTCATTAAAATTGACACAAATTCGATCCATTTTTTCGATATCTATAAAATAATTCCAGAGTGTGAAAAAAAGGGGAAAAAACCTCGCTAATCGCTGGACACTTTCAATAATCATGAAAAATGTAGCAATTTGTATACCATTTATAAAC
Organism: Leptopilina myrica (nomen nudum); assembly: GCA_032872475.1. Classification (NCBI taxonomy): domain Eukaryota; kingdom Metazoa; phylum Arthropoda; class Insecta; order Hymenoptera; family Figitidae; genus Leptopilina; species Leptopilina myrica (nomen nudum). Next base: position 3,360,825 of record CM065465.1, on the reverse strand, counting down.
ATAGATGTATTGCTAGAGAGTCCTAATTTTTACTGGACCTTTTAGATGAAAAAAAATAGACAATATAAGTTTTCTACATGACTGGTTTTTGATAAAGAAAAGAAATGCAGAATTTTTGATATGCACACAACGAGATGATAATTTTGAATGACCCCCTTTTTTATAAAAACTTCCTACAAAAAAGAAAAATAAATAAAAAAAAAAGTCTCGCATAGAACTTATTTTTTGCTCACAAATTACTGCACACGCAAAAATTATTAGAAAATAATAAAAAGTAAAAAAAAATGAGTGAAATTTAAATTTTATTTAGACACCAGTTTTTATTAGCAAAACTTCTATGTAAGACTAAAATTTTAGAAACTTTGATTTTAGAATTTTTTTTGTCTTTTCGTTTAATTTTTTTTTTATTTCTAATCTAATTCCTTTACTTTCTACATCCTTTTATGATTTTTAATTTTTCTGTTCTTTTTCTTTTTTCTCCCGAAAAAAAAAAATATTCCCACCCCTACGGCTTGTTTAGACAACATTATCGGATGAGGCGAAGGAAGTTTACAACAGTCTTGTCGAGACGCCAATCATTGAAAACACCACGGACACAAATCCATTGCGAATGCTGCGCTCTGGATTGCCAATTGTCAGGCCAAGAATTCGGGGCAATAAACACGCAACATTGGGCACGCAAATTGACGATATGACGAGCGATCATATTTTACAGTTCGATATGCATCATAGCGGGGCAAAGACATTGCCAAAACGTGCTGCGCCACCGTCACAAGCGCCGCCGCCAGTTCCACAGGCGCGAAATCTCGAGAGGCATCATTCATTGGAAATTGAAAACAATCAAAATCAAAATAACGTCGACGGCAATCCAATTCCATTGCCGCCGCGCGATCGCTCGAAAACACTTCAACCAAAATCAAATTTACCCCGACATCAGAGGAAGCATCCGCTCATTATTCCCGGCGGTGGGGTCACTAGAACACTGGCGAAAATGGCCGAAATTAATCCACAATTAGAGGATCAGGTCGATGGAAATTCGTCATACATGGTTCAGGAGGGATGCTCAAGTAACGATGGAAATGGCTCGTCGGAAGATACATTCATTCCCGATGTTGCGCCCAGCAGGTAATTTTTTTTTCCTTTTTCCTTCCGTTGCTTTTTTTCGTCAAGACTTTGTTTTTTCTTAAATATTTTTTTTTCACATAATAATAATAGTTTTTTCTACTCTAATTTCCTTATTAAATACTTTTTTCTCTTCATATTTTTTCATACTCTTTCTCAAAAAAGAAAACAAAAACAGGTCACGAGTTTTCAATTTAATGACATTAAAATTATTTTCTCAGGGAAATACGAAATATTTATTTAATTTTACAACTCTCGAATAACCGAATTTAGAAATCATTGAAACTGCAGGGAAATACAAATTTTTTTAATAAATTAAAGATTTAAATTTTCTTAAATTAACAAATTATCCAAATGTTTCAGTCCTGAGGAGTTCGAAAGAAGAATCGATTCTGAATTGGCCGCCTTGGACTCTCTACCCGCTGACGATATGAAGCTGAACCGTTGCAGTGTCATTTCCGAGGACCTCCTCGAATTCTCAGACAATCTCATAGACTGTGATTCAGAATCGCAGAAAAATCAATCAGACAATGAAGCCGAACAATCGTCAATTGAGAAAAACAGTGATAGCAAAAATTCAGCCGCAAAATTCTTGCCCGAAAATTCCGATGCGAATTACAGTCAAGAAACGTCAAATTCCGAAGAATCAATTTACGTGAAACCGGAAACAAACATTCACTCCTCGAATAGATCGTCACTAGTTTCGTTAATTAAATCCGGAAATAATCCCGGCGCTAGGGAAAGTCTGACATCAACTGTCTCGCCATTCAATATTAATCCAACGCCAAAAGTACAATCATCGACGACGACAATCAACAGCAACAACGATGAGTATCAAACGAAAGCGGGAAAATATCAACGTTCAATTAATCGCAATAGTGATTTAACACGACAATCGGATCACGTCTCGTGTGAGGATCTTTTGGATTTCGCCTACGATCGTCCCAATGCTCATCGTACGCGTGGTCCACAAAATGGCGAACAATCGGATGAGGTGCGAGTGATGTTGAAAATTTTACGCGAACAAACAACGCCGGAATCTTGCGTTGCTGCATTAAATGTCACCGATTGGAAAATTCACGATGCCATTAAACTCGAACGACTTCAGGGTTTGCTGAAGAGGGAAAATAATTTCGTTGGGCTCGAGGATTGTAAAATGATGCTCAGTCAGTGTGAGGGTGATATTGTTAAAGCTGCTTCGCTTCTTCGCAATACCGAAGACACGGCGGCAGTTTAAAAAAAAAATGTTTGCGAGCAAAAGTGTAAATACCCAGAGATTTTATATTTTCATCTCGGGTATAATTTGTAATTTTTTTTTTATTAATTTTTCTCGATGGAGAATTACAGAGAGTTTCTGAGAGAAACAGAGAGAAAGCGAAGATTTAGTTGTAAAATTAAGCGAAGAATATTTTTACGTTTATTAGAGGAGTAAAAATTGTTGGAAATGCTCGAAAATTTAGCGAGAACGGGAGAAAATATTTGGGAATTTCGATAAATATTTTCTAACCATAAAGACTTCAACTCTGAAATTCTAATTTTTGTTTCCTTTCTATTTCGTTTAATATTTCTTTTAAATGTAAATATGTAAAATTCGAAGTCAAATTGTTAATTGCTAGTACTAAAAACTTTACAAAATACAATTAGAAAATAGAATTTACAAATTAAAGTTGCAGATTAAAATTTCCAAGTTAGTTACAAATTGAATCTTTCAAATTACAATTACAAATTTTTAATTCGGAAATAAAAAAAAGTAATTTTAAAAATCTACAAATTAGAACCAACAAATAATTATTACTAGTAATTAACAAAATTAATTTCTTTTCAAATTTTAAGTTTTAGAATTACATTTTTCAAATTTTAATTTTTCCGTGTAATTTTATACTCTTTTTAAAAATATTTTATTTACTCTTAATTCGATTGGTAAGCGAATATTATTTAAAAATAAATCCGAATATTAATAATATTTGAAAATAGGTTCGAATATTGATAATATTTGAAAATAAATTTGAATATTAGTAGTATTTGGAAATAAATTCATATATGAATAATATTCTTTTAATAATTTTTAATGGGCATTATTCCCTTCTAAACGTGAGAATATTGATGGTTTCAATCGATAGTTACGTTAGAAAAGCCAAGACTGCATTTTTTCCCAGTTTATATTTTAACGATTTAAGCTTTCGATAATAATTTTAAAGAAGCTTCAGTCGTTTTTCAAGTATAGCTTGTAATATTTTGTAGCAAAAAAAAAAATTATTTATTAACTATTATCGTCTAAGTGTAGTGCAGAAAAAGAGAGAAAGAGAGAGTATTTAAATTGATAAGAAAAAAAGTTGCCTAATTTTTTTTTTAAATACAAACAATAATTTTTTTTATAGGTAGAATTTTGATAATTTTTTTTTCTCTTTTCCAAAGATATAATGAAAAATTTATTTTTTAAACAAATTTGCGCTCGATAGGATTAAATGTCATACACTCTCTTTAAAAAAAATATATATATATATATATTTTAAACTAATAATTATTTATGTAAATAAAAATTGTCTTAACTACAAATTTCTCAACACTGTTTAAAATATTGTTATATACGAAATTGTGAAATTTTTGAAAGTGAGGCTTTTGCCTATTCTTTTGTTTTATTAAAATATATGTTTGTTGAGAAATTTCGAAGTAAGGCTAAAAAGTTTATGTTCTGTGTACGTCTGTCTAGTTTTTAAAAAGAAGAAAAACAAAAAATGTGATCTAAAAGAAAAAAAAAGAACTTCAATTTTCACAATATTGATTGAAGAGCAAGTCAATCTGTACATAATGCGTAGAAAACGAAAGGAGAAAAAAAAACGATTCGCGTAAGAAAATAATAAATCTCAAAAGCACTCGTAGTTTCGCATATTTTTTCTTTGCTGAAACGTGAATCGAAAAACGCACAAAAAAATGCTCATATTTTTTGTATCGAGACCAGCTTTTCTGGTAAATGCCTTAAAACAATCAATTTTGATTAATTAGCAGGTTTTTTGATAAAGGAAAAAAGAATTACACATTGTGACTTAAGTAATTAAATTTCCAAAAGGGAAGTATTTCAATACTTTTTCTTTTCCCTGAAAAAAATTGCATTTCAAATTTTTATCTACAAAAGTGTTTTTATCTTTTGTTCGAAAATTTTTAGTGAAATTGAAAAATTGACAATTCTTCCAAACGAAAAAAAGAACAAAAGAAAAAGAACTCGAGGAAAATGAATTAATAAAAGAAAGAATTGAATTTGAAAAAGAAATTTGAATTAAAAGAGAAAAAATATTGATTTACTTCAATTGACCATGTTTTTGAATATACTTTTGTTTTTCTATAACAAACAAACAAAAAATGTGTAAAAGAAACAAACTACTGTTCCTTAATAAATCAATTAAGTGCAATTGTTAATAAACTGAAGGAGAATTAAAAATTTTCGGTTCAGATAAAAACCAATTCTTGATAACATTTAATCTTGGGACCGGAGAATTCGCGAAATTTTGTAAAGAAAATTTTTTAAGCACTCTTTGCCCCTGTATATGATAATAATTAGCTTTACCAAATAGCATCAAGGTCCATTTTATCGAAAATTTCCGTTTTGCTCAAAAAATCAAAAAGAGAAAAATGCTATAAATGAAGAAAAAAATAGGATTTGAGAAATTTTGAAAAAAAAAAATTTTTACACTTAAAGAACAGTAATTTTATTTTCACCAGTTTAAAGAAAATTATTCCTCAAGTTTCTATTAAAGAAAAAATTATTTTTTACACGAAAAAAAAAACATATCTAGTCCCTTGATATTATACACAAGAAACTTGTCAATTTTTTAAATAATGAATTTTTTAAACAAAAAAAAAAGGAGTATATAAAATTTTTACTTGTGATAATGAAATTATTGGTTAAATTTTAAAATTTCTACAAGTGCTATTTTTTTGTTTTGAAAAAAATGTGTCTCGAGAAGAAATTTTTTGTCTGCGTTTCAGAAAAGTATGTGTGTGCGTGAGTGCATGTTAAAATCAAAGGGCATTGGTTTGCGTACTAATTAGAAAATATTAAACATTAAGAGTGTGTATTTTTTCTTTGTTTTATTTTTTAATCGGTTATCGTGAATAATAAGTGAGAAAATGTAAATTTCAATTTTGACGAATTTCGTCTGTATTGAGAGAGAGAGAGAGAAAAAGAAAAAAACGACGTTTTATATACATTTATTTATCTCGCTTAGTATTTAGAAAATCCCTTTTGATACGCGACTAATGGCAAAAACATTATTTATATGTCTCTTTATACTCGAAGGGAGAATGAAAAGTTTTATATCCACTGTATTTACAATGAAATATACTTACACGTAAATCTAAAATGTTTTTGCATTTTTCAATTTGCTTGTAAATTTAATTATTCTGTTTAAATTTTGTTGTTAATTCAATTCAATTTTGCAACCAAATTGAAAATAATTGTAATTTTATTTTTCAATTTTAATTTTTGCGTAATTAAAATTTAATTTTCAATTCTATATTTTTTATTTCGTTTTTCAAGAAAAAAAATCAAACAAATTGAACGTAAATAAATTTTATTTTGATTATTATTTTGTTGTAAAGTTTTTAACTTTTTTCCAGTTTTTTTTTCTAATTTAATTTTTAAATGACAAAACCGAACTTAAATTTTCCTTTTAATTGTTATAAATATTTTTTTAAATATTTAATTTATTGAAATTAATATTTTCAAATTCTTAATTTGTTGAAAATAATATTTTCAAATATTTAATTTATTGAAAATAATTTTTTTTCTAAACTTACATTTAAAAAAATTCCATATTTTTTAAATAATTATACATTTTAAATAAATATATATTTTTGAATAATTATATTTTATAAATAAGTAAAAATTTATTAAAATTTATAACTAAAAATTTTGCAGTGAATTAAAATTTGATTTTTCAAAAAACATTTATAATAGGCAGAAAATTATTTTTAAATTAACTCGATAATTGATGAAATATTATATTTATATTTTGAAGTATTGTTATTGTTTCACTTTACAATTTGAAAAGCCGGATAAAATTCTTGAAAACAAAAATAATAATCAGTTTAATGTTTCCTTGGATTTAGAAAAGATCGACGAATCTACTGGAAATTTTCTATATATATATAATTTGTAATATTTTTTTTTCTTTATTTGTAATTAAAATTTTTGAAATTCTTACTTTCTGTTTTTATTTATACAAATAAAATTATAATTTTGAGCGTGTGGAAAAATTGAAATTGAAACTAAAAGAAAAAAGAGAAAGTGAAAAATGACTTTTTATTTTCAACGACCTGGCAATTTTCGTAAGTATAATCAAAATCTTGAATATTATTTCATAAATTATTTCAAGAGAAATAAGAATTTTAAATAAACTTTGAATTATTATCTTTTTTCAGCGCCAAACGCAAATTTTTTAGTCGAAAACAATTTTCACCTGCAGCATGAAATTGAAAAATTGAGATCAGAAAATAATAATTTGAAGAACACAATTAATCAGCAAGTGAGTCAAATTCAACAGCAAAATGCAATTGAAAAGAGAATGATAAATTTAAAGAATGATTTGACCACAATGACTTCAGACTTTCGAGAAAATTTTGACAAAAAAATGAAAGAAATGAAATGTCAACAACAATTGGGAATTCAATTAATCACGGAAATTTGGAAATATCACATGTGCATGGCAATTGTAAATTTACAACAAAACAAATCAAATGACGAAAAATTTACTCAAACGGACTTGAAAATTGTTGACGACAATAGTGATGAGGAAAATGATGATGTTGATGCTGCCGATGATCAAGCATCAAATTCAAATAATTCAACGTTAATTTATGATGATCATGAAGAGCAAATTGTTCCTCAATCGGAGCAAATTTCAAACGATGAATATCATCAGACCGAAATGGAAACACAAACTGTTGAGATGGAAATGGAAACGCAATTTGATGAAATTTCCAATAGTAATTGTCTTCAACGAGAAACGGAAGCCGTTAAAAATCAATTTCTTCAGATGAGAATGGAAACGCCACCATTGGAGGAGAATTTAAAAAATCCCCATTTCCAACAATCAAGTGGAATATTAATTAAAAATTGTTTAACGTCATCAGCTAGTCCCAGACTCCAAGGAAATTCCAATTTCTGTCAAACACCGGTAAATATAAATATTTGAAAAATTATTTTCGTTTAACAATTTTTTTTCGATTTATCAATGTTTTATTTTGTTTTTTTTCAACAAATTATTTGTTTTTAATAATTAAATAATTGAGTGCGACTAATTAATGAATTAAAATAATTTGCTTTTTGGTAAAATAAATTTATTGAAATTGATACCAAGAAATTCAGCCCTTAAACTGAACAAAAATTAATAAAATTAATTAACTAAATTAAGAAAATGAATGACCTAAATAAATAAAATTTAGTAAATTGGTTCATATTTTATTAGTTGATTAAAATTTTTTGAAATTCCACTTTTTTATTTTCCAGCTGACTGTGAACCAAAATATTTTCGATCATTTGACGTCAAATTTTCCCTCAAAAAATGAAGAAGTTAATTCTATTTTCAGTAATAATATTATTAATAATAATAATAATAATGCTGATGATGACGATTTAAAAATTATAAAAAGAGAAAGACTAATGCTAACAATGTTCGCTTGCGAAAAATGTGATAGAAAATATGTATCGAAACAAAAATTGAAGATACATAAAAAAATGCTTCATGAAATGAAACAATGCAATCATTGTCAAAAAGATTTTAAATTAGGCTACATTAATCGACACCAAAAGTTCTATTGCAAGGAAGCGTTAAATTTTTTCTCCTATCAAAAGAGTTATACAAGATAAATTATTTTACAAACAAGAGAAAAAAGAAAAGAAAGAAAAAATATTTTTAATAAACTAAAATAATTATAGGTTTAAAATAAATATATTTATAAATTGAGAAAAAAATTCCCATTTTTGTACAAATTTTCACTCTAAATTGCAATAAATATAATTTACAAAAATTTACGGTACCAAAATTTTTGTGCAATTGTAAATATACGCAATTAAAAATGTAAATTTACAAATATTCATTTTTTTTCTCAATGTAAAACAGTTTCGAAAAGAATTTAAATCAATGAGAAGTGTAAAGAAAATGTAAAAAGAGTAGAATAGAAAAATTAATAAAATAGATTTAAAAAATTAACGAAAAAATAGAACAAGTATATAATAAAAATAATAATATATTAATAAACAGAAATCTAAACAATTATTTAGTTTCGAATATTACTTGATTAGAATTAAAGCCGATAATCAATTGAACAAAAAAAAAAAAAAATATTAAAATTTCGATAAAAATAAAAATTCTTCATTTCGTTTAACGCAATATTTTTTAAATACCTTTGTAAAAAACTAAAAAATGCATCAATATTGTCCTAATTGTAAGAAATGAAAAATTGTATTTTTTCTAAATTTTAATCACCATTTTTTTTGTCAATTTCCAAAACGAAATCAAAGAAATATTCAAACTAAATATGAGTTGAGATTGATAAAATGAAAACATAAACAAACGACGAAAAGAAAATGAATTTAATTTAAAATTAATGCGAGTGAACTTAAATAACTAAGTTTGTTTTTATTTTATAACAATATTAAAAAAAAATATATATATATATGTTTTCTCAGTTGTGTCCTATAGAAACGAAGACATATGTGATTTTATTTTACTGTAACATGCAAAATAAATGTTATTTAAAAATTGAAAGAAAAAATTTGTTCCTAGAATTTTTTTAAAAGTTTAAATTTCTATTATTTCCAAAAAAAAATTCCCATTATTCCCATTTGTTAAAAATTAAAAGTAATTTTTAACTGATTTACCATTTTTTTGTATTCATCCAAAAATTCGATGTAAAAATAACTTTTCTATTTTGTTAAAATATTTCAATTTTAATATGCAAACAGATTTACATTGATACTTATAAAAATAAAAAAGAAAATATAAAATAAAAACGAAAATGTTCAGACTTTGAGATTTTTTCTAATTTTCAAAAATATTAATACTTCAAACTAAATTCAATATTTTAATTTTACTAATTATCAAATTGTGGTTATAATTAGTAATTTATAGAATTTAAAGAAAGATGGTAACGTACAAGAGATTTTTCGTACCATTTAAAATTCTTAAGAAAGTAAACTAATTAGTAAAAATGGAATTTCGTAATAAAATTAAAAAATATAAATTTACATATATATATATGTATAATTAAGCATCTTTTTCTTCTCAATATATAAATATTCTTTTATCCAAATATTAATTGAGAACCGAATACAAGAATGACAAAATTCTTACATCAAGACTCAAATATATTGTTTAAAATAATGAAATATTTTTTTCACTTTCGCGATACGGAGATTCAAAAAAACAAAAGAAACAGAAATTGTTGGTAAAAAGAAAAAAATACTTTTAAACGATCATTCATTCTGAGAAAATTTTCTCAATATGAGAAAAAACTATCATTTTTTCCACAGAATTATTATATATAAATGTATGTCTCGGCTACATCCATCAATCCAACCTTTCATACAAATACAATCTTATAAAGTTTTCAATGGTTAAATTCTGTCACCATTGTTACATCAATTAAATTATCGTATATAATAATTACATTAAACTATATAAAGAGAGTATTTTTCTTAAATTACACACTTAAAAATTTATCGATTACATTTATTTAATTAAAAAAAAAAATTAATTAATTTAACAAGACAGCTGTCAGTCAGAATACTTCCGATCACGTCGCAAAAGCTGCCTTACGAATAAATTCTACAATATAAAAATCCCTTATTTATTAAAAGGAAATTAAAAACATTTCCATTAAATTTGCACTTCAAAATTATTATTCGAAACTAATTCAAATAAAACTTGAATGATTAAAATTTTGCTAATATTCGAGTGGATTAAAATTTAATATTTTATAATATTTTATTAAATTTTAATTACTTTTTTTAAACTTGACGTCTATGTTATCGGTTAAAGAGTAAAATAATTATGTTATAGAATGAACACTCATTGGATTCAGCACTTTGTGCAGTGCCTGTGGAAATTATTGATTTTTTTAGTAATAATTAAAAAAAAATCCCGTTTTGATTACAGATATAATAATAATAATAATAATAATATAATTGTTATCTCCAACGGACAACTGTCTCCTTTTTAGAGCCTCTTATCTTATCTCTTGTCTTTCATTTACACAAATTTTTCTTCTATATTTTCATTCAAGGACGTTGTGAGAATCTATGACGATATTTAACGCACCAGTTAGATTCGTAATTTTAATTTTTTTTTTCGCAAACACTAAGAGAAGTATAAAAAATATATTCATTCTCATACAAGCCAAACACATTTCACTTGACTGTAATATGAACCAAATTCAACGCTTCTTTTTTTTTAATTTTTCCTATAATCGCTGGAATTAAGCATGGATGATGGGCCTTCTGTCGTTCTTATGAAAAAAAAAGTTGGTATTCGACATTTTTATGCAAAATTAATTTTTTCTATTGATATTCTTTAATTATTTTCGAATCCGAACTGTTTTCTGTCATCGCGTCAAGTTTATTTGGAAATTAATAAATAACGCAAAAACTGACTGTAAACAAGGTAAAAATGAAAATAAATAGAAACAAAACAGAAAGTTTAACATGTTAAACTTGTTTCTGTTTATTTTCTGAAAAAATAGTAAATAGCAATCAAAGAAAATCGGAAATATTAAAAATTCGTTAGCCATATTGGATCCGCCATTTTGAATTTTTTAAACAGAAACTATCACCTTTTTCAAACTGTATTGGGACAAATCGAGATACTACTTCGTTGTACATTTCTTGGGAGCTTTATTTGCCAAAAAAAAAATGAAATATTCTAAAATCTTTCAACGCCATTAAATAGAGAATATATATTCCAAAATTATAGATTGTAATTTATTTTAATAAGTCTTAAATATCAATTCATCATGAATGCAAGTCACCGACTAATTTCTTTATCAGAACGACAGAATTCAACGACAGGAACGAATAATACAGAAATATACTCAGCAAATTAAAAAAGAAAAATGCAATTTGTTTTTGAAAAAAATAAATAAATAAAACTTGAAAACATTTTCATGTTTTCCATTTTATGCGAGTAAAAAATAGAAAAAAAGAAGAATATTTCCACATCCATTTACCGATTATTTTCCAGCGCTAATAAATTGATTTAATTTCAATTGTCCTTTTAAATTAGCTAAATCTTGTCTTTGTGAATGCAACCAAATTATCTGTACAACCATGAAAGTGACAACGTCTTCGTTAACTATTATTTTACAATTTTTTGTTTCTTAATAATGTTTCACAGAGGTCTTCGGCTGTTCCCATAATGTGCGTCATGTTTTTTTCAACTTTCCTGCAATCCACTCCAATCCTTGGTACAATCTGCAATTATTTTCAATATAATATAATATATATAGTTATTCATAACACAAAGGACAATATATAATAAAAATAGTTTAACAATGGGTAATTTTTTAAACAAAGCAAAAATCTTATTACTCTTAAATTAACTATAGTAAAAAATTTAATTATTAATCTTCGCACTTCGCAATTAGAATGTTACTCGTCAAAAAATTCAATTATTTATCAGTTAATACATTGAAATACTTTTTAACTTCTATTTTTTTTATTTCTACTTTTTTGTAAACAAATTTCTAATGAGTTTCTTTAACAAATTTAATTATTTTACGTTGAATTTCACAAAAAATTCAATTATTTATCAGTTAATACATTTAAATACTTTGAAACTTCTATTTTTTTATTTCTATTTTTTTTATTAATATTTCTATTTTTTTCTATTTACTTTCAATTCTATTTTTTTTTTTTGCAAAAAAAATTTCTAATGAGTTTCTTTAAAAAATTTAATTATTTTCAAGTTTAATTTCACGAAATTTCAATTAATTCGATAATCTTTTAAAAATTTATTTTCACACTATATTTGAATCATCGACTGATTTTTAAAATAATTCAATTACTCTTCAATTCTTATTACTCTTAAATTAACTAATAAAAAATTAATTATTAATCTTCGCATTTCGCAATTAGAATATTACTCGTCAAAAATTCAATTAATTATCAATTATTATTAAATTTAAATACTTTGAAAATGCAATTTCTTTATTTCTATTTCTATAATTATATTTTTTCTATTTACTCTCTATTCTATTTTTATTAATTTCTAATGAGATTCTTAAAAAAATTGAATTATTTTCAGTTGAATTTCACTTTTCTATTAATTCGATAATTTTATTCAAATTTATTTTCAAATTCATTATTTTTAAGTAATTCAATTACTCTTAAATTAACTAATAAAAAATTTTTTTATCTTCGCACTTTGCAATTAGAATGTTACTCGTCAAAAATTCAATTATTTATCAATTATTAAATTTAAATACTTTGAAAATTCTATTTTTTTATTTCTATTTTTTATTTTTTTTTAATTTCTAATGAGATTCTTAAAAAAATTTAATTCATTTCAGTTGAATTTCACAAAATTTCTTTTAATTCGATCTTTTTTTTTAATTTACTTCCATAGTATTTGAATCATAGATTTATTTTTTACTATTAAATTCATTATTTAAATAATTCGAATTTAGAGAAAAGTGTAAATATCTATAAAAAATTTAATAAAAAGCGATTTTTGTAAAAATAAATTAAAATATAATTATTTTTCAGTTCGATTGAAAATTTCCTAATTATGCAGTTAATCCGCTTCTGTCTTATCTACAAATCTAGAGCTTTCTATTTAGTTTTATTTGTCAGTTTCTCTTATGTTATGACTAACTAGGAGGGGCTTCAAGATCAAAACGAATCTCGATTACGTAACAAACACAGTTTTGCCTCAATCAAAAAACTTCTTTCACAATTGGAAAGATCTCACTGCTCGTGTCTTCAATGCCATACTTTCCATGCAGTTAGAACAAAAAATTATGTTCTCAATTCACCTATTTTGCATCCTTGATATACAAAAATAATTTTTTTTACAAATAATAATTTTGTTAAACTCTCAACAAATGTTTCACAATTTTCCAAACATTTTCAACCACATTGAGGTGAAAAAATTAAACATTGTTCCACTATATTTTTTATTTTAAAAAAATAGTTTAATTACCCTTCGCCAGTTAAGGCACAGCAACTTTGTATATGCCAAGGATGCCTTTTGATCGATGTTAAACCAAGTTCCTTGGAAATTTCGGCAGCCGTCATGCTGCCTTTTAAATCCTGTTTATTCGCGTAGACTAGAACTTTTGCTTTACTGAGTTCCTCGTGATTCAACATTGAATGTAATTCTTCTTTTATTACATTCAATCTTTCTCTATCTGTACTGTCAATTACCATGATAATAAACTCGGTGTTTGTATAATAAGTCGACCAGGCAGCACGTAAACTCTGTTGTCCACCCAAGTCCCACATTATAAAGTGAATATTTTTCCACACAACCTCTTCAACATTCGATCCAATTGTTGGAGACGTGTGTACAACTTCGTTCATTAAGAACTGATATAGAATTGTTGTTTTTCCCGCATTGTCTAAACCCACCATCACAATCTTATGCTCTGTATATGAACAAAAAAAATCACACATTTCTTTATCTCACGTTTAAACAAAGAAACATCTTTTGTGAATAAATTTACAAGGCTTTCAATTTATGTATTTTTTATTAGCAGTTTAAAAAAAATTTCTGACATCTAAATTTAAGAATTTTTCAGTAAAAAATCGTACAATTTTTTAATTTGCAGAAAATATTGTTAAACCCTTTTTTAAAGAAAAAATAGTTGTTAAATTCATATTTAAATTAAACAACGTTACGCCCTACATAATTTTATTTTGAAAAATTTAAATTATTTATATTAATTAAATAGTTTTGACAGTGTAAAACTTGACATTGTGTACTTTTAGTGATGTAAAGATTAAGTACATTTTAAACCCCGTCAAATGAAACATAATTGTAAATCTAGTAAAAAAAGGTTTGAATTATAGTTTAACTACATTAATTGTAATGAAAAATCAAAAAAAGTAGGAACACTTTCACCTACAACGTTGCGATACTTTTCCTTATAAAAAAATAACTTTCTACTTGTGTAGGTTAATTCTAAATTGCATGAAACACAAAAGATCTGAATCTTAAATAACCTTTTCTCCTACAATACAAATAAACTTCTACCACTATTCTCCAATAATACAACATAAAAGCCATATGTCAAAAATAAATAGAACATTTTTTAGCTAAAAAATATAAAAATAGATAAGCAATCTGATAATATACATACCTTCATTTCCGAAGAGATTCCAAAGTTTAGAAAATAAAAGTCCCATACTTGACGTCAAATGCTGAAAATGTAAATGATTGAACTACAAATTGTTTACTTTAAATAACTATCACAGCGCAATTCTGCTTGCGACAGCAAATTGTACTTGACTTTCGACACTTTCAGTTTGAAACATCTCGTAATCAAAGGGTTATGTTCAACGATCCATTTCCTTGATCTGTTAAGAGAGATTGTTTTCATCAATATTTCACAAGTTTCTCTAAAATCACTTCAAAACAGGTGCTGGGCAAAGGAGAGCTCACTGATTATAAAACAAAAACATAAGACAATAATAAACAAGAAAAAATATCTAATTATTGCACTAATTTAATGAAGTGAATAAAGGCATGTTGCACTTTTATTAAATATACTCCAGCAGCCAATCATGTCACGCAAATATTTCTTGCAACATTTTCTTTTATTCTCATTTTTTCATTGGTTGATTTTTGAGTCCCTTTAAAAAGTGTAAGGTTCAGTTCATACGAATACTCCTTAAAGGCGTTTCTGAGGAAAAAAAGAGATAAAAAATCGAATACGTCGACCGAAAGCAGAAAATCATGAGAGTGAGAAGAACAACAATATCTACCTATCTCTTTTGCACTCATGATTTTCAGCTTTTGGTTGACATGTTGTCATAGCAACCACGGAGCGCGTTCGTGTTTTAGGATCGTATTGCAGAAAGACCATAAGGCTGAGTTTTGCGTTGAATAACGAGAGAGAGAAAGAAAGACATATACTTCTATCCTTCTTGCACTCATTGTGTGCGCTAATCATGTGAATCTAAATTCAAAAACAATATCCGTTCTTACGTAACAATTATACAACAAAAGGCTCTCGAATTGTTAAAGCAGTCATTTCGTTGATTGTTAACTTTTCTTTATTTTCACTTCCAGACTGTTAATCTACTATTACGATATTGATAAAAATATTGTTTTTTATAACTCCTATAAATTTTATAGCATACAACAACAATAGAATTATTACACTTCATTGTTTATTTTATGAACTTTTAAGTAGTTTAATTTTTATTTCACCGAATACGAGATTCACAGATTATTCCACGAATCAATGAAAATTTATTGTTAATTCGTGAAATATTCTGCGAATCAGGTATTCGGGGGTTTAAAAATGAAGAAATATTAATAGTTCATAAAATAAATATAATTAAATTCTATGCAATAAAAATAAAACCCCCATTAGAATAAAATTATGTAAAATAATAATTCGATTAAGTTTATTTAAAAAAAAAATATATAAAACAATAATTATTTTAAGGGTATTTGAATCATTATGACGTCACAATTGTAGAACACATGTTTCACATAGTTCACATAATTAGTGACGTCATAATGGTCCAAACGCCCTTAAGACGGTGTCAAAGTTGATGCGATTTTCCCATTGAAGCTCAATGCAAAAATCCAATCGACTTTGACACCGCCTTAAATAACTAGATTTCATAAAAATTATGCGAGAAAAAATTTTGTATTCTTAACATTACTTTCAATTTCGCAAGTTGAAAATTATGCTAATTTATGAATTAAATCTCATCCAAATCATGAAAAATAATTGTTCTACTTAGAAAAATTTACACACAATTTCACACTGTGAAATTTATAATAAATTTATATTTATACTTTTAGAAATTCTTAATTTATAAAAAAATAATTCACTACTCAATATCGTAATAGTATTAACAATAAATTGCATAGATGCACCTACCTGTTGAGTAAAAATAATGATTATAAAGTTAAAAGTTTCGTTAAATAACAATTATAAAGATGATAATTTTGCAGCAGTAATGCGCCCCGAAATTATATCTAAATGCATATACATTATGCATTATAATAGGTTAGGAAGTGAAAAACAAAAAAAAATCTCTTTAAATCTTTGATATCAGCAGTTCGTTTAAAACACATGTGATAACATGACTAGCAGACTAGATAATAAAATAACGGAAAAAAGGAAAGTATTAATGACATAGCATAGTTTCCGATTGGCTGATTTGTGGTCTGCTGACCGAAAAACATTTAATGACGGAACTTCATTACAATGACGAAATTTATTTGAACGTGGACATCAATTTGAAGTTGTTGGACACTTGTTGCTTGGATATCGTGGAAGTCACTTGAATTATTATTTACTTAGTTTTCATCAACTATCCAATATAATGACAGAACCGTGAGTAATAAATAAATAATAATAAATTTCTAGGTTATAAACTCTATTTTTCTTGACCAAGAAAAATAATTCTTGTCAATTGTCAAGTTGTCTAGTCATCCTTAATTATAAATTTACATTTTGTTATTTTGAAGAAAATCTGTACTTGTAACTTAAATTTTTTTTGGAAATTTGTAGTATAACCTATAAAATTTAAATGTACTTTCAATTTCTTCGAAATGAGATTTTTCGTTATTTCTATTTAATTAATTACCAAACTTAGTCTTAATTTATTAAAAAATTTTTTATATAATACAATGTATTAAATTTATGTTAATTTTCAATAATTAATAATATTCCGGATTTAAAAATATTTCCTGATTTTTAAGTCCAGTTTGGAGTTAAAAATCATGGATATTTAAAAAAAAACCTTTTGGAATTAATATTTTAAATTCGATATTTAATTTGTATAAAAATGTTCAGAAAAAAATTGTATTTACTTAATCTTATTTATTATTTTCTAACAAGTTTATATTTTCTAAATCCATGACGTCAAATGATTTTATCTCTCAATATTCGTAAAAGTGAAAAACAATCATAACTTTATTATTATTATAATGTCTATATTCAAGGATTTCACAGAATATTTTAATAGCAATTATGTAATTTATTAGCATTTTTGATTTAAAAAAAAAGATAAATCTGATAATCTTTTAAATATTCTCTCAGTGACTAATCCTAAATTCTAGTTGTATGTGGTAAAATAATTTTTTTTTACAGAATGGCAGATATCGCCTTAATTGGCTTGGCTGTAATGGGCCAAAATTTAATTCTAAACATGAACGATCATGGCTTTACCGTTTGTGCCTATAATCGAACAACTGAAAAAGTTACATCTTTTCTTCAAAATGAAGCCAAGGGTACAAAAATCGTCGGCGCTTACAGTTTAGAGGAAATGGTCAGCAAATTGAAAAAACCCCGACGAGTAATGTTACTTGTTAAAGGTAAATTTTTTATGAAAATTTAATTACTTCCGGGTTGCGACAAAAAATTTAATTTTGTTTTTTTTCTGATTTCTAGACAAATTTTTGAGTTTTTCCCAGACATTTTAATATTTTTCTCAAAATATTCTGATTCACTCCCAAACAATTTCTTTGATACTCGAAAAAATGTTCTATTAGTTTTTTGTAGGAATTTCTTTAATTGATGTAAAATTATTCGAAAACATCGAGAACTTCTTTTTTCAATAAATATTTAATCATTATTTTTCTATCGGAATTAAGATTTTCAAATTTGAATCTTCTGGAATTCAATTATTTCGGTGAATTTAAAATAATTTAAATTTTGCGACAAGTTTTGTTATTTATGAAAATAATTAAATCCTTGCAACGAATTTTATTCGATTTTTTTTAAATAATTAAAACGATTGGGAAATTTAATTATGAATTTGAAAATAATTGAAAACTGACGAAAATTTAAAAAAAAAAAAATTTTTAATTGCATTCCTGGTAAAAATTTTCTTTTTGGAAACAGTTGAATTCTTGGGAAGAATTTTATTAAAAAATTTGTTAAATAATTGATATGCTTCGAAGAATTATATTTTTTACGAAAATAATTGAATTTTTTCGAAAATTTTTACAAACATTTTTGACAATAATTGTATTCCTAGGAAGAATGTTATATTTCACGAAACTAATTGTAATTTATGAACAATTTTATTATATTTTTTCAAATTTATAGAGCATTTTATCAAATTTTTTAAAATAAATTGATTTCTAGCGAAGAATTTTAGTCAATTTTTTTTTTAATATAATTGAATTCCCATAAAAAATGTATTATTTGGGAAAATAATTGAATTTTTAAGAAGATTTGTATTGAAAATATAATTTAATTGTTTAGGAAAATTTTATTAACTAAATCTTGTAAAGAATTTTGTCATATTTAAAAAAAAATAATATAATTTTTAAGAGAATTGAAAATAATTAAATTCTTAAGAAACATTGCACTGAAAATATAATTGAACTGTTTAGGAGAATTTTATTAAAATTGCAATTTTACTATCTAAATCTTGTAAAGAATTTTGTCAAATTAAAAAAATATTAATTTAATTTTTAAAAGAATTTTATTTAAATTTTTCGAAATAATTGAATTTCTTACAACATTTTTTTGCAATTTTCTGCATATATTTCAATTTTTTCGAGAAACTTCATTAAAAAGTAAAAATTATTTCAATTGGTGAGAAGAAAATTGATAAAATTTGAATTATTTTGAAAAATTTTATTGAAATAGTAGATTATTAAAAATAATTGAATTGAAGAAAATGTTTGAAAATGATTGAAATTTTGCCAAGAATTTTCTTCAATTTTTGGAAAATAATTGATTTCCTGAGAACTATTTTTTCAATTTTCTGAATGTATTTCAATTCTTTCGAGAAACTTCATTGAAAAATCAAAAGTAATTGAATTGGTGCGAAAAAATTGATAAATAATTGAATTCCTGTGAAATTTTTATTAAAATTTTCTTTAAATAATTGAATTCTTTTGGAAAATTTTATTGAAATAGGAGATGATTAAGAATAATTTTAATGAGGAACAATTTTCTAAATTAATTGAAATTTTGTCAAGAATTTTCTTCAATTTTACGAAATAATTGAATTTCGGAGAAGAATTTAATTATTTATAAAGATAATTGAAATTTTCACGAGAGTTTTTTTTTATACTTTTCTTATAAATTCCAGAAAATTAATTTTTTACAGTACTTTTAATAAAAGTCCCAGACTTTTCCCTGACTTAATTTCCCTGTCTAATTCTATTTTCCTAGACGTTTTTTCCGACCTGTCGCAATCCTGTATTTATTATTTCAACGTGACAAATTTAATTAAAATCGTTTTTTTTTATTTTTAGCTGGTTCGGCTGTTGATGATTTCATTTCGAAATTGGTTCCACTCTTATCCGAAGGCGATATCATAATCGATGGAGGAAATTCCGAGTATCAGGATACACAGAGACGAACTCAAGATTTGGATAAAAAGGGAATTTTATTCGTTGGAAGTGGAGTCAGTGGCGGAGAGGATGGAGCACGTTATGGACCATCTTTGATGCCCGGAGGAAATTCGAAAGCTTGGCCCCACATTAAACCGATTTTCCAGGTGAGGAAACGGAAATCATAAATTCACAATCTTTCGAATTTTAAATTAAATTGTAATTTAATTTTCTAATTTTAATTTTTCTCCCAAGAAAAATATATTTTTCTTGGGAGATGAGAGATATTTTTCACCCAAGATGTTATAATTTTACGAACTTGAACTCCACAACGTTGATCAACGAAAAAAATTTGTTTAATCTTTTTGAATATTATTTTGACTATTTAATTTAATTAATTAATTGACTAATTTAATTAATTTAATTTAATTGACTATTTATTTATATAATAATTAATATCAGAACATAAACATGAATCTATTTTTTCTAAATATTTTTTCTGTCAATATTTCTGCGTTATCTTTTTTATAATTTACTAAGTGAATAATTTTTTTCGGTTGATAAACGTCGTCGACTTCAACGTGGTCCAATTTTTACCAATTCTGTTTAAAACTATTTTTGTCTAAAATTGTTAATTGTTACTGTTTTCATTTGTCACAGGCAATTTGCGCGAAAGCTGATGGCGAGCCTTGCTGCGACTGGGTCGGCGAAACTGGCGCTGGACATTTCGTGAAAATGGTACACAATGGAATTGAATATGGCGACATGCAGATAATTTGCGAGGCTTATCATATTATGAGAAATGGACTTGGTCTCACGCCACAGGAAATGAGTAAAACATTCGAGGAGTGGAATAAGGGCGATCTTAATTCATTTTTAATAGAAATTACGAGGGATATTCTTAAGTATAAGGACGACAAGGGTCATTTATTGGAGAGAATTCGCGATACAGCCGGACAAAAGGGTACGGGAAAATGGACAGCAATTGCGGCTTTGGATTATGGAATTCCAGTGACTCTAATTGGCGAATCAGTGTTTGCCAGATGTCTTTCCTCGCTGAAGAATGAGAGAATTGAGGCGAGTTCCGTTTTAGCTGGACCGAGCAATGTTTACGAGGGCGATAAAAAAGTGTTCCTCGAACATCTGGGCAATGCACTGTACGCGGCGAAAATTATTTCTTACGCTCAGGGTTTTATGCTTTTGCGAGAAGCGGCGAAAATTCATGGATGGAATCTTAATTACGGTGGAATTGCTCTCATGTGGCGAGGCGGTTGTATAATCAGAAGGTTATTTGAAAGTTTTAATTTTAATTCACTTTTTCTCGTCTTTTACCAATTCTTATTTTGAACCTAGTTTGTAAATTTTTTTTTGTACTTCAGTACAATGCTGAATTTGAGATTGATCCCAAGACTTTTTGTTTGGAAGGTATTTTTTCGTTTGTTCAATTTGACAGTGAATTAAAAATTACTTTTTTTTATCATTGCAGCGCCTTTCTGGGGAATATTAAGCAAGCCTTCGACAAGAATCCAAAATTGACGAACTTACTGCTGGACGATTTCTTTGCAAAGACAATGAAACGTTGCCAAGGCAGTGTCAGGGTCATTGTCTCGAATGCCGTGGCTCTTGGTATTCCCACTCCTGCTCTATCGACAGCATTGGCCTTTTACGATGGTTTTAGAACAGTTCAACTTCCGGCAAATTTATTGCAAGCACAGAGAGATTATTTCGGAGCTCATACCTATGAGCTTCTTGGTCAGGAAGGTAAATTTGTCCACACCAATTGGACTGGTCATGGAGGCAATGTTTCTGCGTCCACATACGATGCATAACGTTCGCAATAGATTTTTTTTCTCTTTGTTATCTTTCAGGAAAAATAGATTTTAATTAGAGATTAATTGATTGAAGGAATATTTTCATACTTGATCGCAATTCAATTGTTCGGATATATTGTAATTATAGATATTAAGCAACGAAGATGTATTAGATTTTGTTCGTTTTTCGGTGAATTTTTTTTTTACTATAACTAATAAACGAATATCCAAAATTATTTTCGTGTTAAATTATTCTATTATTTATTTTTATTTTATTTAATTAACTACATTTCCAGTTCACAATCAGTGCCTTCGAGCACACACTGCAATGAAAGTAAAAGTAGAAGAGAAAGTTTTTAATGTTTACTCCAAAGGTGAACAACTGGGGCTGAAAAAAAAGTTCTTGTTTTTGCTTTTTTAAACATGTTCTCTTCTTAATTTTTTTTCACTTGTTTTTGAATTCTAAAAAAATGTTGATTTAAGAAGTCGCTAGCGAATGAGTATATAATATACCTTTAAATCTAAACGGTACTTATTCGTGTTACGTGGAAACCTGTTTTTTGTGGTATGTATTATTAAATATTCTTCAGGAACGGACACACCTAATTTTGTTTTCTTTCTTTTTCAAGAAGAAATTAAAACAGTATGAAATTATACAGACAATTTGTTATTTTGAACGAAAATTATAATCATCTCAAGAAAGTGGAATAACTATTTCCTTTCTTCAGAGATTTACTGTCAATATAATAATTTAATTTAATTTTCAATACAAATTGAAACATTAAATTATTCAAAGAATAGAAAATTGCTTTCAAAAAATTGCTATAATTTAATTATTACGAATAAATTATTATTTATTACAAAGAGAATATTATTTATTTGTTAATTAATTTTTTTAAATTTATTTAGTAATAAATTGGTTAATATAAAAGAAAATTGTTTTGTGCTAAAAATATTCGTGCCACCAGAAGAGAAATGATGCTATAAAATAAATCGTCTTCTACACGCAAGTGGATAAACGAATATAATTATATTATTATAATATATTATTAAATTTACATTTTCTCTTTCTGTAACTGGAAAAGTCGCGCACATAACTAGAATCATCTACTAGAAAATATTGAAGCATGTTTCCATAAACCAGAACTTTTAATTTTTCGAAAATGTTCCTGTATGAAGAAAACATTCGAATTATATAATTATCATTTTTCATTGCTAATATTATTCTCGTTTAGTGTTTTTAAAAATTTATCCTCTATTTATTGCTTTTAAAATATAAAAAATAAAATAATATAGAGATAAAATTTCTCGACTTTTTATTTACAAGAAATGTAATTAATCCTCTAGAAAATATTCATTTATAATTTACTTTTACCATTTTCTTAAAATTTAGTCGGATTTAGTTAATTTAGCCCCTGCGGAAAGACTTTTTCCGCGCACTAACGCTCTATGCGGTAACTACGCTATTTCTATATATTGATTTTTTAAAACAAAAAACAATAATTCACATTGTTTACTAATCTGCTTGATCCGTGTTCAAATATCAGTACTGTGATTATTTCTCCAGTGGACATAATTAGTAAATTTCCAAAGATTCGAAAACTTGGAAAAATTTTAACAAAACCCTGCAGTATAATAAATTAAAACACTATTTGTTTTAATTAAAGTTCATAACTTTAGGTTTAGGAGTGTAACATAACCTAGAAATAGTTTCAAAAAGATCGATAACAAATTCATTGAAAGAAGAACATTTTTACATTGCAAAAAAAATTGTAAGTGTATAACATACAAAAAAGAGACGAAATATCCATACAGTCCTGTTAAATCAGATTGTAGTTTGGGCTTCAAGTTATAGTCGCCGCCGGCGCAGTGCTCTTGCTCTTGCTCTCCTCTCGTCTCGTCGGTTTGGTTTAGTTGCAAAATGGCCGACCACAGGGAAAGAGATTCATATTACTCGTCAGATCCACGATCAAAAAACGATGATCCACCAAATTCGCGGCTTTTCGTTATTTGCCACAAAAGCCTCGAGGAAGATGATCTTCGAAAGGCATTTGAAAAATTCGGCAAAATCGAAGATATTTGGGTGGTTAAGGACCGAAATACAGGAGAAAATAAAGGTACACACATCTTTCAGTAAATTACTTTATACCCCTAACTCTAATCAATAATTATTTTCTCTTTCCTTTACTCTCATTTACATTCGTTTGTTGATAATTTGATCACTTCTTTTTATTCTAAGTAATTAATTATTGCAGTTGCATTTTGCTTTTTATTCATTCTTTACCATTGCATTGGATTCTTTATAATAAAAAAGCGACGAAAACAAAAGATTCGCCGGCTGATCGCGTAAAGAAATCACGTTTACACTATAGTTTACATACGCTCTTTTTCTTCTTGAACCTACTTGTAAATTTTTATTTTTAGTCAAATTGAATTAGTATCTGATTTCTTTTTTTGCCTATTCAATCTTTTTAATCAAAAGAGATCGTGATTTTGTTAACAAACATTTTTTTCCTCAGTCATAAATTGCTTTTCTTGGAAGAATCTGACAAACAATCGTTAACAAAAGTTAGAAATAATTTCATGTGTTTTAAAAGAAAATGTAAAATTTAAATTCCATTTGGTAGAAGCGTAGGGAACTTAATGTTCTAAGTTTTGAACATTTTAAAGTTTTATTTGTATATATGAAATTTATGATTTTTTGACAATATAATAAATTAGTCAAGCAACATAACCTAAAATTTAAAGAAAGTTTCTTATTGACAAAATTGTTATTTTTATTCAAATGCACCATTCAGTCGTTTTACATGTTCAAAATGAAATAATTTGCTCTTTTACCAAAACGAATTAAAAATTTAATTTATATTTTCCTTTAAACTTTATTTTCAGCATGCAAAAATAAATATTTTCCCAAAATTCGTAAAATTTCCAAGAAAATGAATTTGCCGGAGAACTTCATTAATAAAAAAAGCTACAATGTAAAAAAAATGTTCTTGTATTTTTTCGAATACAAAAAATGAAAACAATAAAATCATTTCAAATCAAAATGCAAAATCGTTTTCGGAAAATGCATTTAAATTATTATCAATTAAGAAAGTTTTAGAAAATTTTTTTAAAATTTTCTTTAAATAATTAAAACAATATTCGAGTAATAGAATTGAACCAAAATTTACTTACACTTACAATTGATGAATTATATCAACTACGTGCTTTGATTAGAACATTCAACTATCTTTCAAAGGCTATTAATATACAAAACGTGCCTCTACATGATTTTCATCCCACGTGTCGATTCTTTTCATTCACCTCTAAAAATATACATTTAAGTATCAAAAGATATTTTCTTATTTCAATTAATAATCATCAATCATGAAATATTAATATGAATCTGAACTTTGAAGTTTCATGATGTTCTTTCTAATTGCTTCCTTTTTTTTATATAATTTTTTTACATTCTATACTCTGTTCTAAGAAAAAAAAATTTTTTTCACAGGTGTAACGTATATCAAATTTTCGAAAACATCAGAAGCGGCATGTGCTCTTGAAGAAATGAACGGTAAAATGTTAGGCTCTGTGGGACGTCCAATAAAAGTCATGATTGCATCCAAGTAGGTTTAACAAAAAAAAATTCTTGAAAATAATTTTAAAAATTGCATCTTTGCAAATTAAATAAGTTCTTACTTATTTAATTTGCAAAGATTCAATTTTCCAAGGTGTCTACTAACCGGGAAATGCTTGAAAACCAGGAAATAACCGAGAATTTAATTCGACCGGAAAAAACCGGGAATTTTTTCACTAAAATTAAAAAAACTTTTATTATTTTAACTTGTTTTTAAAAAATCACTTTTTATTTCAATTTTTATAGATATTTATACTATTCTCTAAATTTGAATTAGTTAAAAATAATTAATTTGAAAGTAAAAAATCAGTATTATGTAAATAAATTTAAAAAAATTATGGAGTTAATAGAAATATTTTAAAATTCCACTAAAAATATGTAATTAAATTTGTTAGAGAATTATTGAGTTAATAGAAAGATTTTAAAATTCCACTGAAAATATGTAGTTAAATTTGTTCTTTTTTCATTAGAAAATTTTTAACAAATAGAATTTTTAAAGTATTTTAATTTAATAACTGATTAATAATTGAATTTTATAAAAAGTCACATTCTAATGTTTTCATATTTCTAACGACGAAAATTAATAATTAAATTTTTTATTAGTTAATTTAAAAAAAAATATACATAAAATTGAACTTTCGCAAATTTTTTTTTTAAATCTGAAAAATAAGATTGTTATAATTCAATTCTCTTGAAACAATATAATTGAATTCTTATAAGGAAATAATTGAAAATTTGTAAAATAATTAAAATTTCTTTACATTTTTTGAAAAATAATTGAATTCATTTAAAGAATTTTATTCAAATTTTTCGAAAATAATTTTAGTGACCGAAATTATATTTTTTAAAATTTAAAGTCCCTCATAAACGAATTTTTTGCTTATAAAAATTATATTATTCTATTCAATAATTATAATTATTGAACTTCCCTTAAATTTTTATAATTTCAAAGTTCTGAATCTTTATATAAATTATTTTTATTTATTTCTTGAACAATTTAAATGTTTATTACTTTTTAAATAAATAATTAATTATTACTGTTTTGTTATTTTCAAAAATTCCAATAAAATTCATCACAAGAATTAAATTATTTTCATAAATAACAGAAATTGTTTGGAAGAATTGAATTATTTTGATAAATAGTAAAATTCTTTGCAGAAATTCAATTATTATAATTTTAATAAAATTGAAAAATCAAATTTTTAGTTATAATTATAAAGAGACAGGTTTATTTTCAACAAATTGAGAAAATGCTCTGTTTAATTCAATTATTTTCCAAATTATCAATTAAAATTATAAAAAAAATTTAAAGATTCAACGTTTGAAATCAAGAATAAATTTGAAGAAGGGAAAAAGTCCGGGACAAATTAAGGACATAACCGAAAAAAACCGGGAATTTTGTTGAACAAAAATAGTAGACACTCTGAAGAAGAATGTATTGACATTCTTTTTTTTCTATTAATTTTCTATTAATTTAAACGCATTTTATTCTATTTTTAGTCGAGATCAAGGATCAGTGCGTGAGACAAACGAAGAGGAACGATGGGTACGATTATTTTGTGTCTTACCAAAGTCAATGACTGACACGGAATTACAGCAAGAATTCTCCAAATTTGGAGCCATTGAATATGCAACAGTGGTGAAGGATAGAAATACCAATGAATCAAAAGGTTTTGGTTATGTTAAATTCCGAAAAGTATCCAGTGCCGCTAAAGCATTTGAGGAATGCGACAGAAAGTACAAAGCCGTTTTTGCTGAACCAAAGAAACCAAAACCCGATCATAACGAGTCGAAATACAGTAATGGTCTCTCAGTGTCGTATGACAATATGGGAGGTGGTGGTGGTGGCGGCGGCGGCGGTGGTTATGGTTCGTCAAATTTCGGTAAAAGCAGCATTAGCCTTGAGATTGCGGCTAATTATCCAAATAATGAGGGTTACACGAGATTACAAGTGATCGCGCATCCTGCATTGAATCAAGATCAGTTGTGGAAATTGTTTGATATTGTGCCAGGCTTGGATTACTGCAGTTTGAAAGCAGACGTTAGGTATAGAATGCCAAGAGGTCAGGCAACTGTCGCCTATTTAAATCCTAACGCGGCGGCGTATGCGCGAGAAAAGTTTCATGGTTTCGAATATCCACCTGGGCATAGAATGATTGTGAAACCAGACTTGAGTAGTGCACCATCGTCGAAGAATCAGTCGAAACCCGGCGGTTCAAGTCTTGGACTCACAAATGCAAGAACGGATTTGGTCCATTTGGCGGAAACAATTGCACAAGCTACTTCATTAATTCAGGCCGCTGGCTTAACAGCACCTTGTAAGTTTTATTTTCCCTAGAGTTTTTTCTTCTTCTGTAAATTATATAATTATTCTTCAGTTGAAGTAAGAAACAAAAATTGTTTTAGAAAAAAGTGGATTTTTGAAGTAATGAATAAATTCTTTTTTGATTTTAGCTTTCGATTCGTCGCTTTTGAAATTGCCACCTCAACAACCAATGGCAAGTATCGATGCAGACGTAGCAAAACGATGTTTCATCGTTTGTGGCCCACCGGTTCCTCCAATTCACGCAATGAAAGACGCTTTCTGCAGATTTGGAAATCTTATCGATGTGTATATGCTACCTGGCAAGAATTGTGGCTATGCAAAATACGCCAGCGTTGACAGTGCTAATAAAGCAATTGAGGTAAACTTATTATTTTACATTTGAAATTTCTATATGGTTTTTCAGGATTACCACAAGTCAGAAAAAGTCAGGGATTTTCAATAATCATTAATCGTTTAGAAAAATACTAATGATTAAATATTTATTTGAAAAAGAAGTTATTGTTGTTTTCGAATAATTTTCAGGGTTGTCACAGGTCAGGGAATTCAGGGATTTTTAGTAAAAAAAACTGGAAAAAATCGAATTTCAAAAATTCATGAAAAAACTCTAAATTTTGATGTTTTTTTGTTTGTCATGTAAACTATAAAAATAACCACGAATTTCAATACAAAACCTTAAATTTTTTCTATTTCAGACAATAATTTCTTTTTAAATAACTTAATTTTCAAAGAACTATCATAAAATTATGACTTATAAATTATGTAATGAATAATTTTTACAATTTTCATAAATACTAGATTGATAAAAGAATTTTAATTAGAAATACTAAAAAAAAATTAATTTTTGAAAAGTTAAAAATAATTACAGAAATTAAATTATTTGCAAAAGTAATAAAATTTTTCGCAAAAATTCAATTATATTCAAAAAATTTTTTAAATTCCGGTGATTTCAATTATATCTTTAAAAATAAAAAAATTCTTCTCCAAAATTCAATTATGTTCAAAAAATTTTTTAAAATTCTCTTCAAAATTCAATTATTTTTAAAAACTTTAATAAAATTCTTAGAAAAATTTCACAGGAATTCAATAATTTACAAAATTTTTGATGAATTTCTTCTAAATAAAACAATTATTTTCATAAATAATAAAATTTTCACAGGAATTCAATTATTTAATATATAAAGTTTCTAATAATTTTACGAAAAATATCAATTATTTAAAAAGAATTTTATAAAATTCGTCGCAAGAGTTCAGTTATTGAAGAAAATTGAACAATGTTCTTTTCAAGAATTCAATTATTTTTAGAAATAGTAAATTCGTCGCATGAATAAATTATTTTAAAAAAATTTAACAAAGTTCTTTAGAAGAATTGAATTATTTTTATAAATAATAAAATTCTTCGCTAAAATTCAATTATTTTAGAAAAATTTAATAACATTTTTGAACATTTTTTAAAAATATTTTCATGAATAATAAAACTCATCGCAGGATTTTAATTAATTTTACATACAATATTTTAATCAAATTCCTCGAAAAATGTAATTATTCTTAAAAATTTTATTAAAAACTTATTTTGTCAGTAGAATTTAATTATTTAAAAAATTATTGATAAAATTCTTGATGAGAATTCAATTTTAACAAAGATTAAATTATTTAATAAATTATTTATTTTTTAATTTAAATAATTGAATTTTTCTAGAATTTTCTAATAAAAATTGATTAAAAAATGAAATTATCGAATAATCGACATATTGTTTATGAAAATAATTGTATTATTGCAACGAATTTTATTACAATTTTTTCAAATAATTGAATTTTTTTTAGAAAATTTACTACTTTTAAAAATAATTAAATTATTGCCAAGGATTTAAAAATTTAGTTATTGATGTTTTTGGATAATTTTACAATTAATGAAATTTGTAAATAAATATAATAGAACATTTTTTTGAGTATCTAATAATTTTTAGAGTGAATCAGAATATTTTTTATGGTCAGGGAAAAAGTGAGAATTTTGTCTGGAAATGAGGGAAAATAAAATTAAATATTTGTGGCAACCCTGATTTTACAATTAACGAAATTCGTAAATAAATGTAATAGAACATTTTTTCGAATATCTCACAATTTTTTATGTAAATCAAAATATTCTCCAGAGTCAGGGAAAAAGTCAAATTTTTTTCTGAAAATCAGGGAAAAAGGATTAAATTTTGTGTTTACTCAGTTTTTATACAAAGAAAAAAAAATCAAACAAATTTTTTTCAGAATCTTCATGGACAGGAGATTTGTGGTTCACGATTAAAAGTCTTGGAGGCCGAGGAGAGAAACGTGGGCGAGGACCGAAGGAAGCGATTGAGAATGGATGAGGATGAAAACTGAATTGTTTTTTTTTCAATGTAACGTAAGTAAATTCCGAGAGAATGACGAACGGAAACTGAAAAAAAAGAATTGATTAATACTTTAATTATTATATATTTGAAAGACTATTTTTTTAAAAAATCTTCGACGTTTATTTATTTTTTTTCTCAAAAATTAAGGAAAAATGTAATTTTTCTATTTGTCTTCACAGACTGACTGGTATACACAAGCAGGACGCACGCAAAAAAAATAATAATAATTGAGACGAATTATAAAGACACTTGACTTCGTTGGGCCTGGAACCAAGGAAAACTACTCCAACTACCTATTTTAACAGTCATATATTCATACGTTTGTTACATCTCCATCACTGATACCTTTACGTTACATTACTTTTTATCCTTTTTTTTTCTTTACACTATTTCTCTCACTTGGACCCTGTTTTTTTTTTTTTTTTGGTATTATTGAATTCTCAAAAGTTACTGCAACTTTAATTTTAATACGCAATTGAATTGTGTAAAACGTTGATGGGAAATTGCTTGCTCTCATTTTTGTTTTACATGTTCCTTCATCACATTGAGAATTGATTCTTTGGAAATGATTTTTACATTTAGAAATGTATTTAAAAAATCTATTTAAACGTTTTAAATAATGTTAAATTATTAACGATTGAAAGGGACATTTCATGTTTCTTATTTTTTAATTAATTAATTAATTAATTAATAATATTTTTAGCGCATACTTTTAAGAATTACAATATACCTTTAAAGAATTAATTTCTTTTTTCAAATTAATTTTTCAAAGCTGTGTATTTTACACAAAGATTCATAGCATTTTCAGTGATTTTAAGTTCACTTCACGCATGATACGTTATTATTGTATTTGTATTCTTATAAATATTCCTTTTTTTAAGACTTCAAATATGTCAATCAATATATTTAAAAATCATTTTACTAATTCGACTAAAATTTAATGGTGCTTATTTCAATTGTCAAGATTTTTTTTTATATATTTTTCTCAAATAGCGAAGGATTTGAACTTATGAATTGAATTAATTTACACATTTCGTACCTCTTGTTGATTGCAATATATATTTTCTAGAAATTTATAAAAATGCTTTGTAGTTATGATCTCGGAATCTGAACATGGATATTTTCTTTAATGATTAATTTGTAAATAGATTCATTTCATTGTAAAGAAAATTACTTCACATCTGTCAAGTTACTTTCGCGAAGAAAATAAATAAATTCTAAATAAAATAACAAGCGATATGCAAAACGTATATTATACATATTTCCAAAAAAAACAAAATATATCTGTATAAATATTAAAATTTTAGTTTTTATTTTTGAAACACGAGATGAACTTTTAAGTTTTGCACTTGGAAAGAGAAGAATGTACAATTTTTTAATTTCGACACAATCTTAGTTTGTGTATTGTGTTAAATTTACGAAAATTCGAAATATTTATATTTGCGATGTCAACAATCTGTGATGGACCAAATTTTGCTATATTAAATAAATATGCGATCTATAGACCGTTTACTTTTTTGTGACTGCATACAGCGAGTGGTCTCAGGTGACTGTAACAGACACTGCATTCAAAAATATATACACATGAACTCAAAATTTAACAAGGACTTTTACTTACTTATTTGGTATAAAAAGAATTTTTCAAACAAATTTCTTTTCGATTTTTCCTTTTGTTTTTTTTAAACAAAATCATCTTATTCTGAATGGTTTTGTTTTAATTTACAGAGAAATATGAGAACTACCTGAATGCTAAAGTTAAAAATGAGGGAAATATTTTTATAAACCTACGAATTTGTGTAAATCGAGAATTGAAATACATTTCCAGGTAAAGTTGAATTATTTTAGAATTAAAATAAATTTTGTTCTTCTATTAATCGAAAATTATGTTTACAGATCGATTCATTTGAATAACAACGGCTTCATAGCGTGTCTTGAACTTCTTCGTTGAATTTGAATTTGAATGTCCTCCAAATATTTGCCTTTTGTTTCTGGAACTATCATAACACTGACGATTGGACCGACGAGGCACATGACGGCGAAAAACCATAAAGTTCCATAGATTCCAATAGTTTTTGTCATTGGTATGAAGCCGAGAATGACGACAAATCCAACGAATGCCTCAGCGATTAGGGCAAACGAACCAGCGAGTACTTTGATTTTAATGGAGAATACTTCGCCCACAAATACGGCAGGTACGTGAGCAAGTCCAATATTAAATGTTATCACGTGTATCATTAATCCCACAAATGGCAACCAATTAAATGCGTTGACATCAATTTTCAGATAATTGTGGAGGAAGAAGAATAAACCAACAATTGTTAGGGCTAGACAAGTTCCTAGCGCGGAGAATAGTAGAATTATTTTCCTTCCGACTATATCGATGAGACTCGTTGCTATCACACCAGCGAATACTTTCCCCGCGCAGAGAATCACTATCAAATATTTTGATTCTATGGAAAATCCCGATTGATCGAGTATCGCTGGACCATAGACAACAATTGCCGTTATTCCCGAAAGTTGTTTCGTCACTTTGAGAAATAATAAAGCGAGAAAACTCCGTCGACTTCCGGTTGTACTGTAAAGTTCCTTAAAGCTACTTTTACAATTCTCCCGACTCTCAATAACTGCTCTTCTAATTCTTTCTAAATCAACAATTGCCTCCTCTTTGTCGTCCGTGTTTTTTAATTTCATCAGTGTCCTCATTGCCTCCTCATCACGTCCACGGATCAATAAATAGTAAGGCGTCTCTGGCATGAAAACAAATGTAATGAGAAAAATTGCTGGAATGAGGAAACCCAATTTATTCACTGTCTCGTAGGGAAGAAATGCGCCAATTGTTATCATGTAGAAAATGCCGAGGGAAAAGGAGAGAATTTGAATTGAAGAGAGTGTGCCACGTATTTTTTTATCGGCTATCTCGCCAGTGTAGATCATTGAAACGATGAAACTGAAGTCACTGATTCCTGATATTATTCTGGCAATATAGAGTCCATGGACCGATTGTGATTGATTGATTAATAGCCAGCCGGTAATTTGAGAGAGGCCAACTAGTAGGAGACTGAATTTTCTGCCTATACGATCCATTAGATATGGACACAGTGCAAAGCCAATAATCATTCCAATATAATTTAACGATGCAATTAGAGATCCTTGTAAATCGGTGATTTTGATATTTGAGTTTTCACTCTTGAGATGTGGAATCGCTGATGTCGACCATGCTATACAGGTTGCTGTGCCAGCCATTGTTAAAGATGCTGTTACAAGGGGAACATTATTTTCATTACTGTAAATATACTCTCTAATTCTATTAATTAAATTAATTAAAAATTTAAATTAAACATTTAATTAACTAGCAAATGTTACGCTCGGAACGTGCTACTCAATTTGTTTTTCTTATGCAAATTACAAATTTTTTTATTTTCATATATGAATTTTTTAAAATTATTTCATAGTCAAAACTTAAAAAATTCACTCATTAAGTACAAAATTAATTATTACTGTTCGTATTTTAAAAATTTAATTTAAAATTTTTAATATTATTTCACGAAAGAATTCCATAATTTTTGAAAATTTTAATAAATCCTTCTAAACATTTCAATTATTCTTTTAAGTTGTTAAATCTTTATAAAAATTCAATATTGTTTTCGGAAGAGATCAATTTTTAGAAATATTTTTAACACAATTCGAAAAAATTCATTTTTTTCCTAATATTTTAATATATCCTACGAAATAATTAAATTATTCTCATAAATATAATAAAATTTTTTGCAGAAATTTATGTATTTTCAAAACAATTTTAATAAAATCTCGCAAAAGAATTTTAATCTTCAAAAATTAACATAAAATTCATTTATTTTCTAAAATTTTGATAAATTCTTCGGAACAATTCAATTATTTTTAAAAACAGTAATAAAATTGTTCGCAAGAATTCCATTATTTTTAATTCAATTTTAATAAAATTCTTCTTCATAAAGTCCAATTGCTTACAAAATTTTTAATTAAAAGTTTCAAAAAAATTTCATTAGTTTGAAAAAAATTCAAAGAAATTCTTCAAAAGAATTTAAGATTTTCTTAAAAATTTGGATAAAATTTTTTACGAGAATTTAGTAGCATTTTTAGAAGGAATTGGATAATTATCATATTTTTTTTATAAAATTATTTGCAATAATTCGATGACTTTCAATACATTAATTTTAAAATTGAAAACATTTTAAAAGAAAAATTTATAAAAAAAAGTTAAGAAACATAAAAGGAAGAAGCTACTGTTTCTGTTTTTTTAGAATTTCCACTACTTTCAATTTGCTAATACTAGAAATAATTAAAAAAATATATTCTCAAAAGTTGTAATCGAATTCTTTAAAAACGATTCAATTATTCGAAAATATTCGAAATTAATCAAAAAATTCAATTATTTTTACAAATACAGTTTTCCACAAGAATTCAATTATTAGAAATAAAATTTTCACGATATTTATTGAATTTCGAAAAAATTAGTGATTTAAAAACCATTTTTCTAAAATTCTTATACAGAATTCAATTATTTTCGAAAATAACAAAATTTTTCACTGAAATTCAATTTTTCTTAAAATTTTAATAAAATTTTTCGCAATCATTCTATTATTTTTGTAAATAATGAAATTCTTCTCAGCAATTCAATTATTTAAAAATTTTTTTTATAAAATTCTTGGCAACTATTTAATTATTGCTCAAAAAATATAATTATTCATAAAAATTTAATTTCAATTCCTCGAAAAAATATAAGAATTTTTCACAGAAATTAAATTATTTTCAAATATTTGATTAAATTGTTGGAAAGAAATCAATTATTTTAAATACAATTTTAATTAAATTTTTTTTGAAATAATTCAATTATTCTTTAACACTTTAATAAAATTCTTATGACAAGAATTCAATGTTTTGCATAAATAATTCTTCGATAGAATTCAATTATGACGATAAATTACAAAATTGTAATTAATTAATTAATTTTTCTTAAAAATTTGATTTCAGTTTCTCCTGGAAATTAATTAATTGAATAAATAAATAGTAGAATATTTCACAGGAATTCAAATTATTTTTGAAAATTTTTAGCAACTATTCAATTATTGCTCAAAAACTGTAATTTTTCTTAAAAAATTTGATTTCAGTTTCTCCTAAAAATCAATTATTTACAAAAAATAGTACAATTGTTCACAGGAAGTCAATTATTTTCAAATATTTGAATAAAATATTGTTAGGGAGAAACCAATTATTTTAAATACAATTTTAATTAAATTCAATCATTTACAAAAAATAATTTCTCAAAAGAATTCAATCATTTACAAAAAATAATTTTTCGAAAGAATTCAATCATTTACAATAAATAACAAAATTATTTCCAAAAATTCAATTATTTTGAGTCATTTTAGTAAAATTTTTTGCAAAATAAATATCAATATTTGATAATCAATAATATTGGCACATTGGTTAATTACCACAAATTGCAGCTGTATATTGAAATAATATTCCTCCATTGGATGGTCTTTTAACATTTTCCTGATCACTCATATTTTCTTTTATGGCTTCAGTTGTTTATGTTGAATTTTATATTTCCAAAAGTTTGCTCAAGTATAATTAAAAAACATTGTTTTTTTTATCTTGTTGATCTTAAAATATTTATTGACTTTTTATTATACGTAGATTAAAATGTTTTTAAGTTCACTAAAATAATAAAAATAGCAAGACATTTATATATTGTCTTTTTATTTACACATCTTCTTTTTAATCACGGCTTTGATAATCTCTTATTTGAGATGTTTCTTATTTCAGGAGTCTCCGGACGATACTGGAAATTCTCTTATGGACTATGCGTTTCTTATGCAAATGAGGAAAGAAAAAAAAAATTTGCAATTCTCGGAAGGGAAAGTGTGATTGAAATATTCGAAAGTCTATACAAGAAGTTTTTAATGGAAAAAAATAATAAGGAGTATAGCATTAAGAAAAATTTGTCACAATAAAAAGAGATTTTTTTTACTTGTTGCTTCTAATAAAGAGTGTTTATAATTTATAAATTGTGTGTCCTCGTAAATTGCACTTGACCTCTCAATCAAACTGTTCTTAAACAAAAATCCATTGCATTTAATTTAATTAGAGAGGAAAATTGTTGTTTAAAGTAATTTTTTATTTTTTGAAATTATTAACAAATTTTTGTTTCTCATAAGAATTAAGTAACAGATATTTAAAAAATATATTTACTTATTTTTAAAATGTAATTTAAAAAGTATTAAAAGGAAATTTATTCTTAAAATAATTATATTAAAGAAATTTTTTGTAACTTGTAATTAACGCGTCCTTTTTGGAGGAAGAGATTTACTTCGTCTGGACATTCTGAAAAATTTTCTATCTGCCAATCGCTCCCGTTCCTGAAAAAAAATGTTTAAATTAATAATAATTATTTTATTAATTTATTTATCATTAAGCTTCCTTATGAGGAAATCATGGAAATAAAAAAGATTTTAATTAAAATTTTTATATTTACTTTCTGTTTTGATTTCACGTCACTTGGCTTTGCAACTTTTACTGCTTCTTCTTTATCTTCAATATCTCTTTGAACTTCAGTATTTTTACTTTTCTGCGACTAAAAATAAAAATCAAAGAATAATTATAGGAAAAAAAAACGTTTTCACTGTTTTAATACCAATTATATTATTTTTCAATATTAAATTGTTTTTTTTTAAATATTTCTAGTGCCAAACTCACTCCAAATTCAGAAAAGAGTTTCTCTAACGACGTGTGTGAATCTGATTTAAAGTCATAAATATCATCAGCAGATTTCTGTGAAATAATTAAATTTTAATAAATTGAGTGCTTTGATAAAATAACAGAAAATAGAAATCAAGTTATTTTCTTCAATTTACAATTATTGAAACTCAATTGTTTAATCTTAAAAAATAGAGAAAATAAAATTAATGCAGGTAATAAATTTTATATTAAGCATCAAGGAAACAAGGGCAGTCAATATTTCTCTGACCGATCAATATTCGTTCTTGAGATAGTTTCTCGACTTAATCGTAAAACAATAATTATCAATTCTGTTTCTATTATATTGTACCAATATAATAAATAAATTATAAATTATTTACTCACTTGAATTTTATCGCTACTTTTGGGACTCTTCTGTGACTGAACATAAAAAAGCAAAAATATCCAATTTGATTAAAAAATATTAGAAATACAATTTTTATAATTAAAATAAACTTTTTGATATTTTTAAAAATACACTTACTCCAAATTGAGAAAAAATTTGATCAAATAATCGATCACCAGACTTGGGAGTCTTACAGTCTAAATCCTCATTGGATTTCTGTAAATAATTTATAAATATACAAAACTAATTTTTAATAAATTGTAATTACTTGTAATTGTAATTAAATTGTAATTACTTTTTTTAAAATAAAATTGGTAGAATAAATTTATGAAATATTAGAACTCACACGAAATGGAGAGGAACTTTTCATTCTGTCAACTGTCTGTTGCGTTAATTTTTTATCAGTGTTCTGAAAAATTACAATAATAAATTGTAATTTATTTAAAAAAAAAACAATATTGCAAAAAAATTAATATTTGAACGTACGTGAAATGGAGAAGAAATGTTTTTATTTTCAACTGTCGTCTGCGATGGTTTTCGATCAGAATTCTAAAAAAATGATATTAATTTTTTACTTTTAAAAATAAAAATCTATATTAATAACATTTTAACTAGTAACAATTTTTCTTTTTAGGCTGTTTAAAATTTTCAAATTATTGTATTACTGAGAATCATTAAATTCTTGTAAAGTATTTGTTAAAAAATTATTCATAGAAGTTTAAAATTCTTTTAAACAATTTTCTTACAGTTTTTTGTAAAAAATTACTTTTTTTAAGGAATATTCATTAAATTTCGTAAAAATAATGAATTTTTTGAAAGTAATTTTAATTGAAAATAATACAAATTTACAAAGAATTTCATCAAAACTTTGAAGAACAATAATTGAATTGTTTAGATAAATTTTATTACAATTTTTAACAATAATGGAATTTTTTTACTAGAAATGTTATTAAAATTGTTTAGTGAAATCATTTAATTCTTGACGAGAATTGTACAATTATTTATTGAATTGTTTCGAAGATTTGTTTAAAGAATTTATTAAGATAATTGAGTTTTCATTAAAAAATCTTGAAAATAATTGAATCTAAATAATATTTTTAAAAATATTTATATTTTTTCGAGAAATTTTATTAAAATTGTAGTGAAAAAAAATTAATTCCTCCGAAACATTTTATTACCTATTTATTTATGAATTTAAATAATATTTTTAAAAATATTTATATTCTTTCGAGAAGTTTTATTAAAATTGAATTGAAAAAAAATTAATTCCTTGGAAATATTTTATTATTTATGAATTTAAACAATATTTTTAAAAATATTTATATTCTTTCGAGAAGTTTTACTAAAATTGTATTGAAAAAAATAAATTCCTCCGAAGCATTTTATTATTTATGAAAATAGTTGAATTCTTGAGGACGATTTTACCAAAATAATTGAATTGTTTTGTGGAATTTTATCTGAATTTTTGAAAAAAGACGTGTTTTAAAAACAATTTCATCAAAATTGTCAAAAATAATTGAATTTATATGAATTTTCTTTGACAAAAATCGAATTTAAATGATACTTTTAAAAATAATTGTATTCGTTTGAGAAATCTTATTAAAATTGTTTTAAAAATCATTGAATTGCCCTAAACAATTTTATTATTTATAAGAATAATTCAATTCTACCGAAAAAAAAATTTTTAATACTAAACAAGAATATTTAATATTATTTACTTAATAAGTGAATTTTTTGAATTTTGAATCTATAATCATTTGGAAAATTGATATTTATTTTTGAATATATAAAAGTTTTTAATTTAAAAAATAATAAATCGAATATCGCCGAACAATAATTTATATTTGAACTTACACGAAATGGAGAGTAAGTTTTCATTCTATCAACTGTCTGCTGCGTTAATTTTTTATCAGTGTTCTGAAAAATAACAATAATAAATTTTATTTATTTTTAAAAATAAAATTGCAAAAAAAAATTAGTATTTGAACGTACACGAAATGGAGAATTTTCAACTGTCGTCTGCGATGGTTTTCGATCAGAATTCTAAAAAATATCAATTTGTAATTTTTTAAAATATAAATTTTTTGGGTTTTTTTTCTGCAAACGCATTGAAGGGCAAATTTTAATAAATTAATTATACCTCAGATTCGATTTTCTGTGACTGCAACCCCGGTAGTTTTGATTTGAGTGATTTTATTAAAGACATTGTTTCATTATCGAAATTAACATGCTCTTCTTTTATTATCGAAGGTTTCTTCTTCTTCTTCTCATTTTCTTCTCTTAGAATCAACTCGGTTTTTTCTTTTCCTAATTCTATTTCTTTTTCCGATTTTTCAGTTTTCTTCGACTCCGCGTCTCTTTTTAATTCCCCTTCTTTCTTTATTTTGCTAAATACCTTTTTTTGGTGTTCTAATTTTTTTTTTGTTTCAATTTCATTTGTCGCATCTCGTAAATTTTTTAATTCATTTTCTGCGTCTTCGATTTGCTTCTCCAAGTCGGTAAATTGTTTATCGCCTGTTTTTAATTCTTGATTCACCTATAGTGGAATAAAAAAGTAAATAGTGTAGAGTGGAGTGAAGAAAAAGTCATTTGAGTTTTATTTAAAAAAAACTCTACTCGACATGAATTTAGAAGTATTTTTAATTAATAATTAAATAAATAAAATATATTTACTTCGTTGTAGACATTTCGGTATTTCTTGGCCTTTTGTTCAAGTTCCTTGAGTTTCAGATGGTGAACATTTGTCAAAGATGTTCTTCTCTTCTCGGCCGTGTCTACATCTATCTTCAATTTAATTTTTAACTCTTCGAAGGTTTTTGTAACATTAGAATCTAGTAAATCTGGATACTCTTTGAAGTGTCCTTTATTTTTTTCCTTTATTAACTTGAAAGACTCCATCAGTTCATCGTGTTTCTTCTTTTTTTCCTGAATTTCTAATTTTAAATTTCGAACTATTTCCTCCTCTTCATTGTTATTCGAATAATTATTTAATTTTAGTAAAATTTCAAAATTATCTTTCGTTAGAGTCTCGTATTGAAGATTCAATTCTTCCTCTTCCTGTATTAAATGTTATTAATTATTGTACCATTATAATAACAATTTTTTCATTTATTGGAGGGATTTTCTCGAATGCTAAAAAAAATTTATAATTAAATTATCAGTATACGTACATCATTCACTAATTTCATTTCATTTGAAACTTCTTCTACTGTTAATAGTTTCAATTCGTTGTCTATTTTAATCAAAGCCTCGTCGATTCTTTCCTTGTCTTTCGTTTTTAATGAAAACGAAGCAATCGACGTTTTTGTTTCATTCAATTTAGAATGAAGCTTCAAAAAATAATTCGTTAAATCCGAAAGTTTATTCATGGCTTCTAAGGCGAATTGATTATTTTTTATCTTGTTCTGCGCACTACGAATTTTTTCCGTCAAGTCAATATATCTGGAAATAAAATCAATATTTCATTTTTAAGTAACATAATTTAAAAAAATTAATTGCATAAAATATTATCATTATAAAATATATTATTAATATTTAGTCATCAATATTTTCCTGTTATTACCGGAAATCTTGGGAATCCAATTTTTCAGTCAACATTTCCTTCATTTTTGCGTGGAGAATGTTCAAAGTTTCATCGACGTAGTTCAAATTTTCTGATTCCTTTTCACGTTCAACAATTTCTGCTTCTAATGTATTCAGCTCCTAAAAAATTTTTATAAAAACATCGTTTTCATATTAAATATAATTACAATAATATTTCGGTGAATTAAAAAAAAAATTTAACAATGAATTCAAATTTTTGTCATTTTTGAGAAAATTGAGTAAAAAATAATTTAAATTCAGAGATAAAGTTTGGTTCTTTATGAAAATAATTCTTACGAATGCTTATTCGCATATATGTCGTGAACTATAAACATTTAGAAAAAAATCATACGACTTTTAAAAATTCCATCAAACCGGAAGGACAGCATTAAGGAGGAGTCTGAGTGTATAATTTAAATTCGATTGCAAGATATAAATACATACTTGTGTGTATTTGGAATTCTTTTCCATACGTCGAAAAGTTTCTTCTTGTAAAAACAAATTAAGATCTGCTTCTTCTGCTAATAACATGAGATTGATTCTGAAAAAGCAAAAAAAAAATCATAATTGAACGCCAAAAATATAGTTTTTTTTCTAAATAAAATCTTGCAAAAAATTACTCTTTAAGGTCGTTCAGTTTTTTCTTTATCTCACTTAAATGTCCATCAGATATTTTCAATTTCTCATTCTCATTCTTCAGTTCGGTCAGCTTTTTCTCTAATTTTTCTAATTCAACTCTTTTCAACTCTGCAAGAAACAAAATTTAAAAAAATATTTATTAAAATATTTAAAAAATATTTAAAATATTTAAAAAATATTTAAAATATTTAAAAAATATTTAAAATATTTAAAAAATATTTAAAATATTTAAAAAATATTTAAAATATTTAAAAAATATTTAAAATATTTATTAAAATGTATAATTAAAATTATTAAAAATTTGTTTAATCAAAACTTTATATTTCCAACGGATTAATGAATTTGTGAATTTTTTACACACCGATATTGAAATTTTTGGCATCATTCGACAATTTGGTGAAGGTGTCTTTCTTTCTATGAAGTTCCTTGTTAAAATTTTGAATTAAAAGAGCTCTCATGTCACACAATTCATCGAGTTGTTGATCAATTCTTTTTTGAAGCTCAACCATACTTCTTATGTCTTCATATAGACCATTAATATCTTCCTGTACATTATTGTATCTAAAAATTTATTTAATAATTATACTTGTTCTTTCATAATTCACTTAAATTGGATTTATTATTAATTTTAAAAATAATATTACAAATTATAAAAAATTGAATATTTATAATTTATTAGCGGACTTATTAGTGAAATTTTAAAAAACAAAGAGTTACTCACATATCCACACAGAATTTGAGATCTATAATTGCCGTTCTTTGTTTTGCTTCAAATTTCACCTTTTCTTTTGTTAATTCGGAAAATTTTAAATCAATAGATGATTTTTTTAACATCAGAGCAGCTTGCTGCGACTCGAAAACTTTGGCAATGTCTGATTTCGATGTCTAAACGAAAAAAGGAAAAATAATTTTAATATTTACAATAGAAATTAAACCAAACTTGAAGTCCACAACGTTGATCAACGAAAAAAAATTGTTCACTAAGTAAATTAATTAAAAATAATGAATTAATATTGATACAAGAATATTTAAACAAAAAGATTGAAGTTTATGTTTTGATAACTTAATTTTTGTGCAATAAAATATTAAATTAAAAAAAATATTTTATTGCATTAAACAAATTTTTTTCGTTGATAAACGTTGTGAACTTCAACTTCGTAAAATTAATTACAAACTACAAAATGAGTAATTTTCTTTTTCTTAATCAAAATTGTTTTTTAGTTTCTAAAAATGTTCTACCATTGTTTAGAAAAAAGGAATTTTTTAAATTTTCGATTTCTTTATAGTTATTTTTTACATTTTAAAAATAAAAAACAATTGCACTGTTTTACTAAAAATTGTTGTACTTTGTTGCAATGTTTGGATGAAAAATCGAAAAAATTCACAATTTTCTAAATTTCTCTGACAAAAAATATTTTTTCCCCAATTTACTGACAGAAAATTTGTTTTTCTGTCTATTTACTGATCTTATGAATTATAAACAATAATATTACGAATAAAAAGATTAATTTCAATAAAATAAAAAATATTAAATGAAATTTTTTACCGGTGTCGAAGGTCCAGACGACTTTGTCGAGTCATTATTTTTCCAAGTTTCAAAAAGTTGATCAATTAGTTTTCTCGGATGTTGAGGAGACTGTAATGCTGAGACATATGAGAGATTTGATTTTTTCTTTTTATTTTCACCACTGTCGTCTTTCGACGATCGTCTTTTGCGGTTTTCTGTATTTTCAAATTCCATTTTCTGACTGTAATAAACAAAAAAAAAATTATTTACTTGTGAGAAAATGAAGATTTCTTAGTTTCCTGATTTGTTTTTCTGCAACTGCCTTGCAGGTAAACTTGTCAGAGATTTTCTTTTTCAAGTGGTTTGTCTTTTCCTCCGATTTTATGACAAAATCAGGAAAATTTCGAAAAATAGACAACGATTTTGGTAATTTAATTTTTTTTCTGTGCAACTCAACTTAAAAATTAAAATTCTAAGTTTAATTCAAAAAATTTTATAAAATAATTATCGAAAGTGTATTCTATAGACATTAAATCATTATTTGTATACAAATTATGAGATTTTTTTAAAAATAGGCCGCAACGGCTTCAGGTGAAATATAATGGACTGACCCATATGATAAAATAAATTTTATTATTTTACAACAAAGACGAGAATTAACATTAATTAAAGCATATATGAAATATTTATCTGCAAATAAATATATTTTCCCTTATTACCTGCAAAATGTGGAAAAACTTTTTTTCAGTATTTTTTGTTTATAAAATTTAACTTTATTCAAGCACGAGTGCCGGTTGGTTGCTGACTGGTTGCCAAGTGCAGAATGAGAGTGCGCGCGGCGATACTAAAGGCTTTTCTGCAATAGGATTCCAAAAGCATAAAGGTCTAAACACAACTGTTTGGCGAAAGTCGTTCGCGAGCGAGACACATGAGATAGAAAAGGACACAAATATATATGTATGTCCTTTTTCAACTCATGCCTTGTCCGTAACTTTCCTTGCTTTCCTTCGAGTCCGTAAAAGTCCGTTTTAAAAAAAAGGTCCGTAAGTCCGTAATTTCATTCAAAAAGAATGAAAACTGAAAAGTTCGTAAATTGTACGATATAATTTGGAGAATTTTACAGAAATTACTTTTAATTATTTTCAAAAAACAACAAAAATTTCACAAGAATTTCATTAATAACAAATTTTTTAAATAAATTTCTTCGCAATCATTCAACTATTTTCATAATTAATAAAATTTGACCGGAATTCAATTATTTTCGTAAATAATAAAATTCTTTTTAGGAATTCAATTATTTTTAATAGAATTTTAATCGAATTCCTCGAAAAAATTCTTTAAAATGTTATTAAAATTTGTCCAAAGAATTTAATTGATTAAAAATTTGTTGATAACATTTTTAATAGGAATTTAATTCCAAG
Organism: Leptopilina myrica (nomen nudum); assembly: GCA_032872475.1. NCBI lineage: Eukaryota > Metazoa > Arthropoda > Insecta > Hymenoptera > Figitidae > Leptopilina > Leptopilina myrica (nomen nudum). The sequence goes on along the minus strand of CM065465.1, from coordinate 3,316,761 downwards.
AAACATTCAATAAATAAATTATTTTTGTATTTAAATAATTGAATTCTGGTAGAATTTTCTCATAAACATTGATTTTAAAATAGATTTCATAGTTAAAATCTCAGATTATAATAAATGAAGTTTTTTGAAGAATTTCATTAAAAATTTTTTAAATAATTGAATTTGGAAAATTTTTTTAAAATTGACTTAAAAATAATTGAATTTTGTTATTTTTAATTTATGCCAAGAATTTCATTAAAATTTTTAAAAATAATTAAATTCCTCTTAATTTTTTACAATAATTTAATTATTTTTGAAAATTCTAATAAAATTCTCAGCAAGAATTCAATTATTTTCATAAATAATAAAATTCAATGCAGAATTTCAATTATTTTTAATACAATTTTAATCGAATTTACCTAAAAATGTTATTATTCTTAAAAATTTTATTAAAATTCCTTAATAGAATTTAAGTATTTGATATTTTGTTAATAATTTTTTATGGAAACTGAATTTTAAGAAACGTTCAATTTCTTCAATAAATTATTTAATTGCGTTTTATTTTGATTTAAATAATTGAATTCTAGTAGAATCTTCTAATAAAAATTGAATTTTATTTCATAAAAATGACTTTCAGTTAAAATTTTAGATAATCATTAAATATTAAAAGCAATATAGCGTGAATTTTAAAAAATAATGGAATTTTTTAAATAATTTTTTGTAAAAGTTTAATTGAGTTTTATTAAAATAATATTTTCAGATTCTATTTTCTAATATTTATTTAATAAAAGAATTTAACTAATAAATTGAAAATTCGTGAAATTGAATTAAGATTACATGACGGAAAAAAAAGTAAGTGAAACACTTTGAAATAATTCTGATTTCTATTTATTTTCGATTTTCATTATAAATAAAGCGCAGCACACACACATTCATACTCGCAGCCGTGGATCTACCACGACTCATTCTCCCAAATTAATTAATAAACGTGTTGAGCCGACTTGTCACATCGAAATAGCTTCGTTAATTATTTATCGGATTTCCTAAAAAAAAAATCCATATGGTGCTTCAGGCACTTTCTAATGTTTTTTTTGTCTTCATTTGGATAAATTTCTAAAAAAATAAAATAAAAACAGTTTTTAATACAAATTTAATGATTATTTCCTGAAAATCAAAACGAATCAGGGTGATCTTCTTTTTAGCACCACACAATACATTTCAGTTTTCAAGTACTATTCACAAAGAGCTTTTTTTTTCTCTTTCTTTTGAAATCTATAATTTATTCTAGACAACAATTGTTAGGATTTGCTCTCACTAATACTTATGCAATATTGTCTATGTGTTCTCATTTCATCACATGCTAAAATAGTTAAATAATTTATAATTACAATTTAGTGACGGAAATTCGTTACTTTGATTTCTAAAAAATCAAAGAAGAAAAATGTCCATCGAGACTAAAAAGGTTTTTAGCATTCTTGAGAAAAGAATTTTCTTTATACGAATGAATACTCGTCATTACGAGCAGAGCTATTAATGATTGTTTACGAAATTAGGATTTTATATCCCACTTTTTCCTCATTAAACAATAATAAACAGCAATGCTTTTGTGATTTATTAAGTTTCGCTATTTTTTCTTTTCGAACACGTGGTGTGATACAATAATTGTTTTTCTATACCAGGTATTTCAATGTTCTCTATTTTTTTTTTAGTCTATTATTTGACAAAAGTCAGTCGCTCGGGACGAGATTTTGGAGTTAATTCTATAATTACATAGTCTAGCTCCGATTTGAGATGACGTGATCTTCGATGATTTTACAATGACTTCGAGTGGAGATAAATTATTTTTTTCTGGAGCGAGGATGATAATTTGCTTGTTTCTTTTTGTTTCTTTAAGCCTTAACGGCCTTCATGAGGAGATCAGTGCTAAGAGATTTTGGCCTTTCGATTGGTAAACCAAGAGCTCGAGACCAAACGAGTGATGCGAGTACTCCTAGAGCGCGTGACACTCCAAAGAGGACGGTGTAGTAGTTCATTTCCTTCATTCCGTAATATTGCAAAAGAACTCCCGAATGGGCGTCTACATTTGGCCATGGGTTCTTCACTTTTCCGGTTTCAAGAAGAATTGGAGGTACAACCTTGTATACCTGCGATACCAACTGAAAAATAAAAGTTTAAATTATTTTCAAAATTCTAACAATTGATTTAAAAAAAAAGTAAGACAAGAAAAACGAAAATCTGGGTGTCTCCTATTTTTGTTCAACAAAATTCCCGGTTTTTTCCGGTTATGTCCTAAATTTTTCCCGGATTTTTCTCATCTTTAAATTTATATTTGATTTCAAACATTAAATCCTTAAATTTTTTGAAAATGGCTTTTTTAATAATTTTAATTGATAATTTGAAAAATAATTGAATTAAACAAGGCATTTTCTCAATTTGTTGAAAATAAACCTGTCTCTTTATAATTATAACTAAAAATTTGATTTTTCAATTTTATTAAAATTATAATAATTGAATTTCTGCAAAGAATTTTACTATTTATCAAAATAATTCAATTCTTCCAAACAATTTATGTTATTTATTAAAATAATTTAATTCTTGTGATGAATTTTGTTCAAATTTTTGAAATAATTAATTATTTATTTAATAAGTAATAAACATTTAATTTGTTCAAGAAATAAATAAATATAATTTATATAAACATTCAGAACTTTGAAATTATAAAAATTTAAGGGAAGTTCAATAATTATAATTATTGAATAGAATAATATAATTTTTTATAAGCAAAAAATTCGTTTAAACCCGTAAGAGGGACTTTAAATTTAAAAAATTACAATTTCTGTCACTAACATTATTTTCGAACAATTTAAATAAAATTCTTTAAAAGAAATCAATTATTTTTCAAAAAATGTATGAAATTTTAATTACTTCACAAATTTTCAATTATTTTCTTATAAAAATTCAATTATATTGTTTCAAGATAATTGAATTATAACAATCTTATTTTTCAGATTTAAAAAAACAATTTGCGAAAGTTCAATTTTATTAAATAATTTTATGTATATTTTTTTAAATTAACTAATAAAAAATTTAATTATTAATCTTCGTCGTTAGAAATATGAATACATTAGAATGTGACTTTTTATAAAATTCAATTATTAATCAGATATTAAATTAAAATACCTTAAAAATTCTATTTATTAAAAAGTTTCTAAGGCAATTTTTTAACAAATTTAATTACAAATTTTCAGTGAAATTTAAAAATATTTCCATTAACTCCATAATTTTTTTAAAAATTCATTTACATAATACGTTTGAATTGGTGACTGATTTTTTACTATCAAATTAATTATTTTTAACTAATTCAAATTTAGAAATTAAATATCTATAAAAATTGAAATAAAAAGTGATTTTTTAAAAACAAATTAAAGGAATTAAACCTTTTTTAAATTTTTTTGAAGAAATTCTCGGTTTGATATAAAATTCCCGGTTATTTCCTAAATTTTTCCCGGATTTTTCTCATCTTTAAATTTATATTTGATTTCGAACATTCAGTCTTTAAATTATTTGAAAATGTATTTTTTTAATAATATTTTAATTGATAATTTGGAAAATAATTGAATTAAACAGAGCATTTTGTCAATTTGTCGAAAATAAACTTGTCTCTTTATAATTATAACTAAAAATTTGATTTTTCAATTTTATTAAAATTATATTGATAATTGAATTTCTCCAAAGAATTTTACTATTTATAAAAGTAATTCAATTCTTCCAAACAATTTCAGTAATTTTTAAGATAATTTAATTCTTGTAATGAATTTTATTAAAATTTTTGAAAATAGTAAAACAGTAATAATTAATTATTTATTTAATAAGTAATAAACATTTAATTTGTTCAAGAAGTAAATAAAAATAATTTATAAAAATTTGAAGGAAATTCAATAATTATAATTACGGTCACTAACATTATTCTCGAAAAATGTATAAATAAAATTCTATAAAAAAATTTAATTATTTTTGACTGATTTTTTACTATTACATTAATTATTTTTAACTAATTCAAATTTAGAGAACAGTATAAATATCTATAAAAATTTAAAGAAAAAGTGATTTTTTAGAAACAAATTGAAATAAAGTGATTTTTTAAAAACAAATTAAAATAAAGTGATTTTTTAAAAAAACAAAATAAAATAAGAAAACTTTTTTTAATTTTGGTGAAAAAATTCCCTGTTTGGTATAAAAATCCCGGTTTTCAAGGATTTCTCAGTTAGTAGACACCCTGGAAAATACTCGTACAATAAATAAATCTCGATTAAAGATTATCTAACCAATAAATTCAGAAAATCATAATTTTTATATTAATATTCTTAAAAATTACCTTGAATAAATTATCGTTGGGTAAATGTTTCAAGGCAAACTCCCTCTGGCAGGTGTACCTTGGATCGGTTTTTCTAAGTACAGCGTGTCCATAACCAGGAACAACTTGTCCACTCTTGAGCGTATTCCAAATGAATTCCTTGAGTTTCTCGTCACTTGGATTCTCGCCTACTTGGCCACGGAGTTTCTGTAGCCAAACAAGTACTTCCTGATTGGCGAGTCCATGAAGAGGACCAGCCAAGCCATTCATACCGGCAGCGAACGATAGATAGGGATCCGATAGAGCCGAACCGACAAGATGAGTAGTGTGAGCTGAGACATTGCCACCCTCATGATCCGAGTGAATTGTCAAGTAAAGACGCATCAATTCAATGAATTCGGGATTGTCAAAGCCCAACATTGTCGAGAAATTCCAGGACCAATCTCGACTCGAGTCAACAGAGCCAATGCCCTTGCCGCCCTTGTACATGTTACGATAAATTGTAGCCGCGACCACGGGCAATTTAGCGATTAGATTCATTGAATCTTCGAGAACTGTCTCCCAATATTTACTTTTGTGAACTCCATTTGTATAGGCCTTGACAAATTCACTCTCGCTATTTAAGAGCGTAATAGCCGCGGAGAATTGTGTCATTGGATGAAGAGATTTTGGAAAGTCATTGAGTGCTTTTGTTACGTGACTCGGCAGTGCACTTCTTGATGCCCATTCTTTCGATAAGGCCTTAACTTGTGCTTCGGTTGGTATGTCGCCGGTGATTAAAAGCCAAAAAAGACCCTCGGGCAGTGGTTCCGAACCGCCGGATGCTTTTGGCAATAATTTCTGACATTCCGGAATCGATTTGCCACGGAATCGAATTCCTTCATCGGCGTCCAGGACTGATGGCTCCCACACTAGACCTTTGATTCCCCTCATTCCTCCATACATCTTGAAGAGAAAAAATAGTTAGAAATAATATTCAAAGAATTAAATTATTTTATATTAAAACAGGGTTGCCACAAGTCAGGGAAGTCAGGAAATTTAGGGAAAAGTCAGGGAAAGTAAAATTGGTCAGGGAAAAGTCAGGAATTTTTAGTAAAAGTACTGGAAAAAATCGAATTTCAAAAATTCATAAAAAAAAACTTTAAATTTTGATGTTTTTTCACAGCAATTCAATAATTTACAAAATTGTTGATAAATTTCTTCTAAATAAACAAATTATTTTCATAAATAATAAAATTTTCACAGGAATTCAATTATTTAATATAAAAAGTTTCAAAATATTTTACGAAAAATATTAATTATTTAATATAAAAAATTTCAAATTATTTTACAAAAAAATTTAATTATTTTAAAATTTTTTAATAAAATTCGTCGCAAGAGTTCAGTTATTGAAAAAAATTTAACAAAGTTTTTTTCAAGAATTCAATTATTTTTAGAAATAGTAAAATTCTTCACCGAAATTCAATTATTTTTATAAACGTGAATAAAATTCGTTGGCAGAATTAAATTATTTTCAAAAGTAATAAAATTCTTCGCAGAAATTCAATTGGGTTCAAAAAAATTATTGTCAAAATTTCAATTATCTTTAGAAATAATAAAATTCATTAATATTCAATTATTTAAAAAAAATAATTTTTTAATTCTCGTCAAAATTTCAATTATTGTTATAAATAATACAATTCTTCTTCAAAATTAAAATATATTTAAAAACTTGAATAAAATTCTTGTTAAAATTTCACAAAAATTCAATAATTTATGAAATATTTAATAAATTTCTTTGAAAATATCAATTATTTAAAAAGAATTTTATAAAATTCGTCACATGAATCAATTATTTAAAAAAAATTTAACAAAGTTCTTTACAAGAACTGAATTATTTTTATAAATAATAAAATTCTTCACCGAAATTCAATTATTTTAGAAAAATTTTAATAACATTTTTGGAAATTTTTTAAAATTATTTTTATGAATAATAAAACTCAACCCACGATTTTAATTAATTTTGGATACAATATTTTAATCAATTTCCTCAAAAAATGTAATTATTCTTAAAAATTTTATTAAAATTTGTCAAAAGAATTCAATTATTTAAAAATTTGTTAATAAAAATCTTTATGAGAATTCAATTTTAACAAACATTAAATTACTCAATAAATTATTTATTTTTCGATTTAAATAATTGAATTTTTCTAGAATTTTCTAATAAAAATTGATTAAAAAATGAAATGACCAAATAATCGATTTATTGTTTATGAAAATAATTGAATTATTGCCAAGGAGTTTGTTATTAGAATTTTTGTAAATAATTAAATTTTTGTTGAAAAATTTCATGTTTATTTAAATTATAACAAAACATTAAGAATTCTTTATGTTTTGTAATAATATTCTTATAAATTGTTGAGTTTCAAAAAGATTTGAATTTTAATGTTCTGAAGAATTTTAATTCCCGTGGCAAAGTAATAATTAAATACTTATTTAAAAATTTAGTTATTGATGTTTTTGAATAATTTTACAATTAATGAAATTTGTAAATAAATTTAATAGAATATTTTTTCAGTATCTAATAATTTTTAGAGTGAATCAGAATATTTTTTATGATCAGGGAAAAAGTGAGAATTTTGTCTGGAAATCAGGGAAAAATAAAATTAAATATTTGTGGCAACCCTGTAAAAGAAATTCCAGTAAAATACAATATAAAAACAATATTTTAAAACTATTTAAACCTTTACATAACTTTTTTTTTTTACTAAATATTTAAAATATTTTTTATCTTCTTAATAACGTTGAGTGAAAAAAAAGTCAGTTTTTATTTCGTTTCTAATTATTTTGCTAATTGTAAAATTTTTTTTCCCTGCAAATTAAAAAATGAAGATAAACAAAAATTAATTAGTGAACTATTAAAATAATTTAATTGAATAGAGAATATGAGTGAAATTATTACCATGTCAACGGTAACTTCGCCAACTTTTGTCGCGCCAAATTGCTTCCGGAAGGATTTAATTCTTTCTTGTTCGACCGGAATTTTTTCAGCCATCACTTTTCTCAGATCCGTAGATTCTGCAGATAATGAGCGCAGAGCTATCGCAGTAGATAATTTCTGAAAAAACAAGAGTATAAATGGTGCAATTAATAATTACAAGCTTTATTTTTCTTTTTCCTAAAGGAGATAAAGGCAAAACGAAAAAATATTTATGTAACTGCTGTATACAAAACAGCGGTGCTAATTTGTCTATAGAAAAAATAAAAATTCGTCTCCACTGTTTTATTTGCAGTTCTGTAAATAAAAAAATAAATAAAGAAATAAATAAAAAACTAAATACAAAAAATAATAATGAAAATTTTTAGTAGTAATAAATAATTTGAACTTTTTTATTTTATAGACACGTCTTTAGAAAAGAATACATTTTCTGCTTTACACAAAAGTAATTCTAAATTAAATTACCAGATATGTAAATTAAATTAAGAAAAATAGGGAAAATTGATTTTTAAATAAGCGCAGTGTTCATATTCGCTTGAAATTATATAAGTTCGAAAAGAAAATTAATTAGAGCTTCAAAAAAAAGGGCGAACTTTTATTGATAATAATTAAATCATAATATGGCAATATTGATGCTATTGAAATTAAATTCGACGCTTTTAGAGCGAGAGAAAAAAAGATGATATCACTCGTCACTTTTGACAAATTAATATATCTCATTGCGACTATAAAAGGAATCAAACACAAACAGACAAACAACGATTCTCGCTAATAAGTGTCATGAAGATGAGACATTAAAGTTCATTATCAATTCTTTGCGGAAATTTCATCGACATTTTGTCTCTTTTTCACTCTATATTTCAAAGTTAACCTAAAATGTCACAATTTGAATTTGACATTCCTCCCGAATATTCTAAATCGTCATTATTTAAAATTCACATTTTTTATTTCTCTCTACTTTCTCTTCTGAAAATTATCCGCATTTTAAAAATTACCAAAGCGAAAATCTATTTTTCAAATACAGGACCATAATTCAGATTTAATTTTGCGATTAAAAAAAATGTTATTTTTCTATCAAAGATTGAGAAAAAAATTCCCCGAATTTTTTTCTGCTTTCCTAGGCCAAAAATATCGTAACTGACATATTTATAACAATAAAATATCTAATGATTGAAACAACGATAATAAAAATCTATGTTTTGTTAGATTTAAAAAAATTTTTTCTTCACAAGAAATAATTTATATTTACAATGATGAAAAATGTAGAAAATTTTTCCTTTTTTCTTCCGTTTGGATAATTAAAAGAACATAAATCGGTTGATATTAAAAATGAAGTCCTGAAGTTATACATATATCTTTTAAACTTTAGATCCAATTAACAACAATACTGCACTAAATTTGCAAAGCAGAGTCCGAAGGTTACATTACACGATTGTCTTTAACAATGTTATCACTCTTATCGACTGTCTCGCTTGGCAATATTACGTCTCATGTATGGTATGTTCTATACTCATATATTATCTAAGAAAAGTTTATGTCCGTCACACAATTACAAGTAATTTTTCCTCCACTTAATTAGTGACATTGAATTTTTATCGAATAGAATCATAAGTCTAATAAAAGAAATTTGTCTTCAAAGGAAAAAGTATTACGAAACTTTAAATCCTGACTTATCGTGTCACGCTCCGAAGAAAGACTATAAGCACTATAAGTAAAAAATTTGAGGTTATGTTTTTAATATTTTGACTGTAAAAATACGGAAAGAGAAATCAATTATAAATTAAAACTTTGTATCTAAAATATTCCATGAAAATTGGTTTTGAATTCAAGTAATTAAATATTAACTTTTAATCGCAAGGATCGCAAGATAAATCTGATTCGGACCTAACCTAAAATTCGTCTGCCTCTCACCTTTCTTGGCTCGCGGCTCCTTTTTCAGGAGCGCGTCACAATTATAAAGTCATGATTAAAAAATTTTTATTATATATATAGCATTGACGGTTACTGGGCTTATCAACTGGTCAGTAAAGTATCGTATCATTTACATACTAGGAATTACGTAATGTTATTCAGAAACGTTAGATTCAACGACCCCTTCATAATAATTTGACCTTTTCCAAAGGGACGTCCGAAGGTGAGAATGAAAAAAAAACAAATTAATAATTTCCCTTTTATTATCACTCAATTTCATCGTAATTGTGGAATAATTTGTCTGCATTAAATTTACAAAAAAATTTTTAACTCTGATAAATTTCCTTCTGTGAGAATTTTGCGCATGCGGTATATTAAATTTAGAATCTAGACAAGAATTTTTCCATCCTGTATAATCTGAATACGAACGAAAATCAAAATAATAATTTCTAATCGCAAAAGTTTAGTTAAAAACGAAAATATCGTGAAAAAAAAACTTCCAGCACTTTCAGAGGGAGTAAATTATTCATTATATTCTGGTAATTACAATAAGTTGGTAAGAACTCAGTACAATTATAATAATGAAAAAGAAAACTCATCGCCGTTGAATTGATTCTATATAGAATACAAAATGTTACATAGTGGAAAGAAACAACGTCATTAAATATCACGTGACGTGGCAGCGACACGTGCTAATGATGTTCACGTGAAATCTTCAGAGCATATCGACAGAAATATAATCCTAAATATTATCTGTGCTGTTGAGGATAAAAATTAACGAATTCAATCAAGTCCCTTGAAGTTGGCGTCGAATATTTTTTTTCACAAAATCGGAAAAGACGAAAACAATTTTTTGGTTAGGTTCCCACGACTTTTACTCCCTGTCGTCTGCTAACTGAAATCGACTTCGACACTTTTTTTATTCGCCTTTGCGGAATAAAAACTATCCTAAGTAACACGGAAATAAATGACTGCCTTTGCTCCCTTGTTCCTTTTTTATAATGTGTCTCATAAAGAAACATAATTGTCTCAAAATAAATTAATAGAAAAATAATTACGAAATACGGAAAAAGTTGAGACAAAATTTAAATTATTTTTTTCGCATACAAAATGAAGGAAAGAAAGAAAATTTTTTTTTTGACAAGTTTGATGAATTACTAAAGATCTAATTATAAATGGGGAAAATTTACTTAAGCAATTGGATCGGTGATAAATTTCACCAAATAAGATTAAGACAATTAATCTTGACGTGGTGCAAAAATTAGCAGGCTCGTCCAATGATAAAATCGTCATTTCGCGTGTATATATATATATACATTTGCCCCTGACGTCATTCACTTACATCAGTATTATGACAAGCACAATAAAGTAATGTTGTGAATACATTCAAATCTACATTCTCCGTTAATGCATTATTGAGTCTATGCGCGATAACTTTGAAATTAAATAGCAATTAACACTTAATCAATATTGCGCTCATTTTTGAAACAGTCTACATTTTCCTATATTTTAAATACATAATATTTTGACAATCTCTTTTTAATTTTCTATTTATCAGAGTTGACGAAAAGTAGAGATGTAAGTTAATGAAAAAATAATGGAAATAAAATGAGTGAAAAAATTAACATAACCTTAAAATATATTTAAAGGGCTTCGTACTTTTGCCACACCTAGTATATAATGTATAAATTTCAATTTCTCATATTAAATAGACCCTTGGTTTTAGAAACGACCAATCAAATATTAGGCATGTGTTATTATATAGCGTTCTCTCAACATTTACCCTTGAGGAACGAGGTAATAAATCGTTTCTTTCCTGGACCAGTGTCCACTGGTAATAGTCACACATATTCCATTAGATCAGCATTTTATCTCCTCCCCTTTTTTTTCTCCTGCGAATTTCAAACTAAACTATTTATTTTCGTTATTCCTTCTCATAGAAATTTTTAATTCCAAGTTTTTTTTCCCTCTAAAGAAAAATATGAAACCATCTAAGCTCACACAGTGAGAAAAAAAGCGATGAGAATGGAAAAGAAGGACATTATAACTGCTGACCTGTTTCTTAAAGTGAAAGGTCTGGAAAATTCGTTAGAACATCATAATATATATCTAAAAAAAACCGGTTTTCAAACTTAATCCAATGTAGAGGAAAAATTCCAAAAAAAAGAAAAATCTTTTTTAAAATTACAAGAAAAAGTGTATAAAAAAAAAATAAAGTGTATGTGTGTCTCTTAAAATCAATTATCGTGACTTTTCTACGTTAATAATTCTCTGATGAAAGATAATCAATTTCCGAATGCGATACAATAGAAAATAATTCGAGCGATGAAAGATCGTTTGATAACCTTGATCGATAACAAAATTTTATCAATAATTTATCCATAAACATCAATTAAAAACATTTCTTTATCATTGCGCTAAAAATCGAAAAGAAAAATCCAATTCACGAAAAGAAAAATCAAACAAAAGAAAAAAATGTCTACAGAAATTAAAAAAAAAAAATCGACGATTTCCTTTATGCAAATTGACATATTGTCGTGAACTTGAATTCGAACGATTAAAGTTACACGCCTGTCAATCTTCATGAAATGTGCACGAGGCTTAATATCATAATTACTGACAATCAAATTTATCCATAAAATCAACACCAGTGAGTTAAAACATTTTTTTTTCAACTAAAAATCAGAAATCAATTTTTTAATTACTAATTCATTAATTTTTACACAATTTCATTACTTTTTTACAATTTAATTACTTTTTACAATTTCATTATTCTTTTTACAGAACATTAATTAAATTACACATATAATTTTGCTTTACGAGTAATTTTACTCGGAATGTAGAAAAAAAAATACAATTTTGCATAAAGCAAATAAAAAGGATTTTTCAGTCAATGCTTAGAAAAACAGGTATAACTAAAATAATGTGTTACGAGATATATAAGAGCGAACAAGGTCAAACGACTGTTAGATAATAAGTCGAACAAGAAAAAAAAACCTAAACGAATGTTTGCCAAACTTTAATTTGAATAGATTCGTAGTGAATTTATTCTTAGCCTTTAATTATTAGATCAATATGTGCATTTTGATTAATATCCGAGAATTTATTATCGAATAATAAGGAAAAAGTCAACGTTTTTTCCCTAAGACAATAAAAGCAACAAAAAAAAAAGAAATAAGATAAAATATAACTTTTCTATTGTTAGTCATGTGACATCGGATAAAAATAATTAATAATATTCACAAAATAAAAATACGTCGGCTTATAAATAACTAATTTTTTCCCGTCAATTATCTAGAGTTGGAAAAATAAACAATGAATAAAAAATGTAATACAAAGAACAAGAAAAAGAAAAATTATCGTTATTAGCGAAGACTCAAATTGAACTATGCAGGTGACATCTAATCAAATCTGGATCAGCGGAACATTGCAGTTTTTTAACCTCGATGTATCTCTAAACTTAGATTCCCTTGCCAGATTTAAGTGCCAACTGTTCAATGAACAACGAAAACACACCGATTCTCACGAACATAAGATAAATTAAGATTTACTTCCAAGTCAAGGTGAACATATCAACAAAGTTCCACAGATTATATTTGCGAAAAACTCCCAATTCCTTTCCACCGAATTTCTTTCAATTTGACGGGTAAATTTTCCACTCCTTCAATTTTCTATACTTAATTTAAAAATACAATATTGATTCTATTCTTATCAATTGGACTACTAGGCTATTAAATGCGAGCAAGGTAATAAATAAGCATTGGAATAAGAAATAAATTTACTATTAAAAAAAGGAAAATATAGACGGAACTTAATAACCGTTTATTTTTAGAACCGATAAAATTTTATTCGTCAATGTTCTAGTTTTCTGGTCCATATCTAAAGTCTCGTCCCCATGTGTCAAGTAAAAAGAAAATTTTTCACACACGCGGGGAATTTAACAATGAATTTGCAATATTACATAATTTGCTGCTCGCCTTATCGATTTTACACACGGGACATGACAGGAACAATTTTTTCCGCAATTACAAAATTACAAGAATATTACAAAAAAGGGAATGTGAATTAATATCGTAATTTCCAGTGAAAAAAAAACGAATACAAATTTCAAAATTAAATCTCAAAACGAGATTCGTATTGTATAAAGTTCACCGAGATATGAAAACTGAAATCACATTACAGTCGGACTGGTGAATTAAAAAAAGATTGTAATTGAAATATTTAAATTTAATAAAACAGATCCGCCATTTGACAAAAATAAAACAGCAATAAATTGACGTGTTTGCGTCGATAATGTAGAAAACAGAAAATCTTTATTTATTATGTAAATCTTTTCCTCTATTAAATTCGAATGATTGATTTGACGATTTTCGACAATTCACCGAAAACAAACACTTTGAAAATCGACATTTTTCCCATTACGTAATATTTAAAAAAGACGAATTTTGACAAAAAAAAATGAAATATTCGTTTTGAAGCAAAAAAAAACTGGAGCAATTAAAATTTTACTTTCAGCAATCTATGGGAGGGAAAATTGGGTAAAAATTTCCCGACATACGTGGCAAGAACATAATTTCAAAAAAAAGTGATTTTTTTTCTGAATCAGATTTAATGTAACACATTTTGATTGAAGTCGAGCATCGTGGAAGATTTGAGAATTCACCCTCGGAATAAACGAAGCGTAAACTATTCCACGCTGACGATCGATACAAATTTAGCAAAGAAAAAAGAAAAATTCGCATTTTATTCTATTCCTTGTAAAAACTCAGAAAGAGTATTTTTAATTCATTTTTCTAACTTTAAAAGAAAGGCAACGTAAGTTTTCCTAAATCATCCACGTTCTGATAAGAATTTTCTCATAGTTACAAAGTGTTCTCTATTAAAGAAATAGAGAAGCGTTTCGAATTTCGCCACCGGAAGAGAGCTTTTTTTTCCCATTAAAAAAAAAAAAAAAGAAAAACCACGAGGATTCAAAAATTGTAATTTTCGAATTCGAAGAGTGAATTTAAGTTTTCTTCCATTCACGTACCTGCAGCTCCAAGCATCGCCTCGTGCTATAACGGAAAAGTGCCATTGTCCTTAATAATCCTGTGAGTGTGTTGTCCTGTTCTGTTTCTTCTTCAACCAACTAAGCGACCCGAATACGCGGAGCTCTGGCGCCCAACTCGATCGGTGAAATCTCTTTTTGCCCCTGCTCTGCTGCTGCTGCTGCTCGTGCTCCTCGCTCACGTTTATCAACGCATGCGCTTCAATTCCCAAAAAGGTCGAGCAAGCGCAACGAGTAATTAAAATACTTAATTCCGATTGGAGAAATATCCTTTGACGTGTCCATATCACGAATTAACGACACCTTCTTTTTGAATTAAAAAAGAAATTTTCAATTTTTATAAAATCATAACTAAAAAAAAATTAAATACCATTTTTATTCAACATTTCGGTTCATTTTTCAATTATTTCGAATATGTCGAACGTTTCGAACTTAAAGAATTTGTAAAAAAAATTTTGACTCACCGCAATGATGAAAAAGGGACGTTTTTAGGCATAAAAGTAAAAAATTAATATAATTATATACATTTACACAATAAAATTGACGAGCAAAATGTCACATTCTATTAAATAACCTTGACAAATAAATAAATAATAATAATAGTAAGAATAATAATATAATAATATTTAATGAATAAATATAACCTTTTTTTTATCAATAGTAAAAAAACAAAAAGTTTTTTGCTTCTCAGGGAGGAAACAGGTGAATTTTATATTTCATCACTGGTATTTTTATGATCCATTTGGATTCGTGCAGAAAAGAATATATTTTAAAGTGAAAAATATTGTCAAGGAAAAAAGTTTTGTACTTTTATATGGTGCAATGAATTATGAATAATTATGAATTATGAAAAAACAAATGACAAGCACATTAGCGCAACGCTGTTGGAAATAAAAGAAATATTACAATAACTATCGCCTTAAACTTGACCGTGAACGCTCTTATACTTAAACTTAGCCTTTTTCTAGAAGCACATCTATAGATTGAAATAAAATGAATTGAAAACGTGCGTGATTATATAAAGGAGCGTTATTATATTTCCTTAATATTGAAATACAAAATTCAATCTCTAATTTTATGAGTCAAAAAATTAGGAATTGTAAACAACTTTTTATTATTAATTCTTTTAGTTAAATATAAACTTCAGGGTTGCCAGGCTTTTTCTCTTTTCAAATTCCCTGAATTTTCTAGGTTCAAAAAAAAGAATTTTTGCCAGATTTTAAAAACAACATTTATTATTAATTAGAAAATTAATGGAAAACTCAAAAATTCTGTTATTTTGAAAAGTAACATAATTCTTCCCCAAAATTCCAATTATGTTACAAAATTACCAAAATTTCCCGTCAAAATTTAAATAATCTTTAAATATAATAAAATTTTTCTCCAAAATTCAATTATTTTACAAAATTTTAATAAAATTCTTGACAGAAGTTCAATTATTTTTAAAACAATATTAATTAGAAAATTCTACAGGTAATCAATTATTTAATTATAAAAAAAATCCATTTTTGTTCAAAAATTTTATAAACAATAAAATTTTTCTCTAAAATTCAATTATTTCGACAAATTTTATTAAACTTGTTCATGAAAATTCAATTTTGAAAAAAAGATAAATTACTTAATAAAATGTTTATTTTTAGAGGTAAATAAATGAATTTTCGTAGAATTTTCAAATAAATAAATATTTTTGAATAACTGGCTTTCTGTAGTTCAATTATAATATATAAAGTTTTTACTGAAATTTATTTTTAAATTAATATTTATTAGAAAATTCTACAACAAATCAATTATTTAACTATAAAAATAAACAATTTATTGAATAATGAAATGTTTCTTAAAATTGAATTTTCATTAAAAACTTTATCAATATTTAATTATTTTCAGGGTTTGCACGCTTTTACCCTTTACAAATTCCCTTACTTTTCCAGGTTTTCCAGGTTAAAAAACGAAATTTTCGACAGATTTTCAAAACTAAATTAATTATTCTTTTAAAAATTATTGAAAAACTTAAAAATTCAATTATTTTTGAAAGTAAAATAATTCTTCGCAAAAATCCAATTATGTTCTAAAATTGCCAAAAATTCCCGTCAAAATTTTAATAATCTTTATAAATAATAGCATTTTTCTGCAAAATTCAATTATTTTCAAAAATTTTAATAAAATTCAAGATTTCAGTAAATTTTAAAAATTTTCCTGTATTTTATGATTTTTAATTCTTTAAAATGCAATTGTCTAAAAAAATTTATTAAAAATGTTTAATAGAAATCAATTATTATTTAAACATTTGTTGATAAACTTCTTCATGACAATTAAATTTTAAAAAAAGTTCAATTATTTAATAAAATGTTTATTTTTAGAGTTAAATAAATGAATTCTCGTAGAATTTTCAAATAAATAAATATTTTTGAATATGATATTCAATTATAATCAAAAATGTTTCCTGAAATTAATTTTTAATTCAATATTTATTGGAAAATTCTACAAGAAATCAATTCTTAAACTATAAAAATAAAGAATTTATTAAATAATCGAATGTTTCTTAAAATTGAATTTTCATAACAAATTTTGTCAACATTTAATTATTATTATTATTATTTTTATTTATTGTCAAGAGACAAATTTAAAAAAAACTTTAACAATAATTTCATTTTTCGAGAAATTCAATGAAAATATTGTATATTAAAAATAATTGAAATTCTGCCAAGATTATTATTAAAATTATTGAAAATAATTAAATTTCGGAGAAAAATTTCATTATTTATAAAGACAATTTAAATGTTGACAAGAATTTTTCCAAATTTTCAAACATAATTGGATTTTTGCGAAGAATTATATTGCGTGTGAAAATAATTAAATTCTTCAAACTGATTTTCTTAAACTTTTGGTTTAAATAATTGAATTGTTTTGTAAAATTATATGAAAATAGCAAACATTGAAAATAATTGAATTTTGAAAAATTTTTGAAATCATTTTAATTTTTACCAAGAGTTTTATTAAAATTATTTTGAAAAAAATTGAATTATTATAAAAGAATTTCATTAAAATTATTTTGATAAAAATTGAATTATTATAAAAGAATTTCATTAAAATTATTTTGATAAAATTGGAATTATTATAAAAGAATTTCATTAAACAATTTTTGAAAATAATTGAATTCTTTAAGGAATAAATAATAAAAAAAAATAATTGAATTTCTGAGAAGAATTTTACTTCTTTTAAAAATAATTAAATTTCCCCAATAATAATATGTATTTGCTTCAAAAATTCAATTTGTTTCAGTGTTTTTAACTAAAATTCTTCTATAAATCCGTTATTTTTAATAATAAATTAAATGTTTTAAAAAAATTTAAATTTAAATAAAAAGAAAATTAAGGAGCCACACTTTAGGAATTCTTTCTCATATTTATAAACTTGAAATTAATTTAATAATTTCTCAATCTTTTTTTTCCTTCAATTCCATTTTATTCAAATTTTATCCTTCTCATCACCATCAGGAAAGTACAAAGTTCTGCAAACTTGAGTTATCGGTATGTCAGAAATTGGCGGTACACCACCAGTGATAGTTTTGCATTCCGAAATAGAATATTTATCAGTGATTGTCCTTATATCGTCAATATCCGGCGTAAGTAGCATATTAATCGCCGGATAAATAACAAATAGAAATAGTAAAATTGCAACTATTGCCCACACGGGAATAGCGACTGACCAATATTTCGAAGGCCAATAAGTCAATCCTAAATAATCGTTTAAAAACTCTTCGGGAACAAATGCCCAAATTAGGTAAAGTAGAATTAATAAATTCGAACTTATGTATAATGCATAACCGTAAACTGATCTCGGTGCATAAGGAGCCGGCGTGTGTTCAGCCATTTTTACAAAATTGTTAATAAATTTTGTTTCACATCGTTAATAATCATCTGGTTTGAATTGTATAATTGTATCTAAAACGAGAAGTAAACTATCAAAATATGATGTTAATGCTGTTCGCAATTTGCTTGCCTTTTGTCCAGTAAATGTTCTGTAAATAAACACTTGTTTCAGTTAAATTTTCGAATATAGTTCTAATATATGTTCTAATACAATTTAAATATAATTTCAATATAATTTTAATATAATTCGAATATAATTCTAATATAATTTTGATAAAATTCTAATTTTACTTAATTTTTAATATAAATTTTATCACTTCGAAAATATTTCATTTACATCTTAAGAAATAATTTTTTAGTAGCTTGAGAATAAAAAAAGAAATGTTATTGAAGAATTTTGTAACTATTTTTAGAAAAACAAAACTTACGCTTCTACGGAATTATCGTTGACAGTTAAAATTCTTGTAGTACCACTTCTTCGAGGTCCTTTATCAACACTAATAACATCGTAAATTATTTTTGCATCAGTGACTGAAGGAAACGATGTTGATACTTTTCTGTCAAATAATTTTTTTTTCCTAATTATTCAACAATCGAAGTTGTATGTAAATATTAAACAAAGATAAATTCAAAAATCATACATTTGATACTTGTCACTCATGTCGTTTTGTTGTTCACAGTTGGCAAGAATTAGAAAAACATTTGAAAATTTTTTTGTCACTGCAATTTAAATTTTAATTTCGTTTTATTATGAATCTTTCTGAATTCTATAAAATAGGTGCAAACAATTTATACAAAACAAAAAAGTGAAACTGTACTGAAGGATTTAAGCAAATCGACACACCGCATACATGTTGATTGATAGGTTATGTTTGTTTGTTGACTAAAGGCGCATACACAGGTGGCTGAAATATTAAAGCGATCGCACAGTTGCCGAGACAGTCTCAACTCAACGAGAGAGTAAGAGAGAAATAACATTTAATTTGAATTTTCCGCCTCTGTTACTCTTATGTGTTACCATGACAACCAGCAGCCAGTAGAGCTGTGCAGGCACCTTTATTTATAAGCGACATCTTACAATAATAGTTAAAAACAATTATTTTGTTATCATGAATTAAAGAGCGAATTGCAAACAGAATATTCAATCAGTTATCAGTAAAGTCATAACAATAAAACGCGTTTAACACTCAAGACTCGAGTGTCAGTTAAACAAGAATTCTTTTTTAAGTGCTTCGTAAAAAATGGGTCGAAGAAAGAGTAAAAGAAAGCCACCGCCAAAGAGAAAAGCGATTGAACCATTAGACACACAATTTAACTGTCCATTTTGTAATCACGAAAAATCTTGTGATGTAAAAATGTAAGTTTTTACTTAAGAATTCGTTTTTATTTATACATTTAACAGCGTTTTTCATTACCATTTATCAATTTTTGAAATATGTTTCAGGGATAAATCGCGAAATACAGCTCGAATATCGTGTCGAATATGTTCGGAGGCTTTCCAGACGACTATAAATTTATTATCCGAACCATTGGATGTTTATAATGATTGGATTGATGCCTGTGAATCAGCGAATTGACTTTTTTATTTTGCACGTGGGATAAAATTTAAAAATAAATGTCTGTGAATGTATATTGTAATTAAACGGTGTTGAACTGTCATTATACAACCGATTAGATTTAGAACAAATCACCTTTTGTATGTTTTTTCAGTGTTTTTGTTTATTTTCTTTTTTTTGGGAAAAATAAATAGCTAATTCTTTAAAAATTATTTTTTATTTGAATATAAAATGTTTTAATATAATGTTCAAGTTTGTAAAAAAAGGTAAACAATTCGTAAATTGACATTCTAACCTCAAAATGTCAACAAATAAGTTAGAAACGAAATATGAAACTATTGTCAACTTTGAATAAAACTCACGAAATAAATGAATTATTCCCTAAATTTATTGCTTCAGTTTATTATTTATTAATAATTAGAGTAAAATGGAAAAAAGTATAAAATATTCATTTTCAATATTAAAATTGAACCGGATAGCGGAAGTGCGTAACTCAGAGTGTATAAAGAAAAACAAAATGGCGAGCGTCTGTCCGGGGTACACTCAGTGGTAAAAGTTTGACTAAAAAAATGCCGCGGAAAGTGAGAATCACTTAGTTATGCGAGCAATTATACAAGTATTTCGATTGTGTTTCAATTTTACAATAGGGTTGAATAATTTCAAGAATAAAGGAGTGCGCTATGGAGGAAGTAGAAGTTTTCTTATAATTCTATTGGAAGAGAGTCACTTGTGATTTTCAGACATTGGTGGATCGGTTGATCGTCGCGGCGAACAACGACGCTATGGCGTCCGTCGTGTATGCGTGTCATTACATTTAATTCTTAATTATATTTGACTAATAAAATTAACGTTGTCACAATTAATTGCTTTTTACAAATTATTCACGTCGTCTGAAATAATACAGATCATTTTCACAAAAATTTGTGCATTTAATCGCCGGATGTGTTTGAGGGAAAAAACAAAACTTTCTGTGTGTGTGTCTGCTTTCTACCCTATTCTAGCCCCAATTGACAGATCCCACCCCGATTTAATTAAAGGACGATGTACTTGATATCACTAATTGGACTTGAAATTTTAATATTGAACTCATCTTCAGGAGATGAAAAGTATTCGCGAAGTGATCCTTGAAATACAATTTATACTCAGTGAGTTTGGTGCTTCTTCCAACAATTTTACGTATTCGTATTTCTACCCTGTACACAGAATCGTCTCATCCATCGAGAGATCATTCGAGAATTTGTTATTGCTATTGTGGTCACTTGAATTCTCAAGCAAGGCTCCTTTTAGTTTTTAACAACATTTTGGAATAAAAAAAAGTTTCTCAACAATTTAAGCAGGTATGAAAGTATTTATGTATTATTTTTACTGTTGGATTTGTCAAGGTGGTAAAAATAGTAGTTTGATTATTGTTATTTTTCTTTTAGAAGTGACATTATTTTAAAATAGACGAAATTAATTGTAATTCATATCAGTAAAGATTGTTGTTATTGTTGTCAGGTAATAAAGAATAGTCTTTTTTTTTTATTTTATATTTGTGCATTTTTATTGTCGCCATTTATTTAGTATTAAGTTTCGATTCAGCTGAATTGAAAATAATTCGAAAATTATTTAGAGAATTTGCAATGTTTACGGAATTTACAGAATTTTAATTGCAATTTATTTAAGTGCAACTATAAATTGAATGGTTAGTTAGTGATTGTAAAGTTGAAATTAGCTTAGTCGACAAATCTTGATCATTAATGATTCGCATGTAAATCTTGTGTTTACAAATGAACAGACAGATAATTCTTATTAAAAATTATGTCATTAAATCTTGGAGGAAAATTTTTAATATTCAAATTATATATTTTAATGTTTTTATTTACTCCATAAAAAATTATTTTCGTTCGAACGACTAGTTTTATCAGTTGATTAAGTCATTCACCTCTGAAATAATTATACTCCAGAAAATAAAAATCTGTCAAGTGTAAATACTCCCTTAAGTCATTTTTAATAGAGGAAAGATGTCTTTTATTCTAGTGGTCTATTGGCTTGTATTTATTTATTTACATACGCAAAATTTTTACGCGTTGAAAAAATAAACAATCGTCTGTAAAATGACAAAGAAATACACAGATACAGAGAATTTGACAAGAAAGAAAGTTCTTTAAAATTCTATGGTGTAACCAAAAAATAGAAAAATCAGAAAAAGAAAGGAAATGATCATAAAATACTGACATAACCTTTTGTTGCAAAATGAAAAAAATACGAACCAATAGACGACAAGAATTAAAACATTTTTTCTTTGTAGAAAATAAAATTCTTCTTGGAATTATCAACTTGTTCACCAAAGAAAATTTTATTTCAGCTAATAAATTAATTAGGACACCTTGAGAAATCCAAATGATCTGATTTATCCAACTTGATCAACAGTTGACTGAGGGAAAATAAAAAAAAAATATTTTCAATTATGTAATTTTCGTTTGATGAAGGAGCATTTAATAACAATAATAATAAGAGAGTAAAAATGTCCAATAGTTTGGATAGTTTTTTGACTAGAATTGGGGATGTGACAATCGAGAGAGTTGCACCCCGTGGCACAGCTCGAATTCCCGAGCAAAATGTCTTACCACCTGAATCGTCAATGAGTGTGAATTTAACACCAATTGGACCACCTCGTCGTCTACATGACGAGAGTTCCGACGATTCCAGTGGCGAATTATCTGACGGCGATATTGAAAAAAAGAATCGACCACTTCATCTCGACGAAATGGATGACATGCATGCAGAGTGCTCAGCGGACGATATGGATTTAGATGAGACAATTGATTCACAAATTGGCGTCAGAATGGACTCGGAGAGGCAGCATCATCATCGTGGCTCGTCGCCTTTAGATGACGACGACATTGACGATGAAATTGACGACGACGTTGACGGTGTCAATATTTTAGACACACTTCCTTTGGAAGGTAACAGTTTTTATTATAAGTTCTTCACAAGAAATTAATTATTTTTCCAATTAACAAAATTTTAATTATTCTTGTATCTAATAATTTGTAATAAATTTGTATTCGTATTTTTAATTATTTTTCAATTTGAAAATATGTAATGATTTGAAAATTATTTTAAGGTGCGCCTATTGAGGGTCAAGAGGTGACAGAGGCGGATCTTCTGGGGAAATCAATATCGAAAGAAATGGACGACGAGGATGAGATTGAGAAAAGCGAGACTCAATCGGGAGACGAGGACGGTCACAAAAGGCATGCGGATTCCGATGGTTCAGAATCGGCGATGAAGAAACAAAAAATTGATGACGACGATGTTGACGATGACGACGACTCGGCGTCCGAGTGCGAGACAAAAATGGAGAAAAAATTGGCGAACATGAGGCGAAATATTCGTGAGGTCATGGACGAAACACAACTTGACGAGGCAACATTGTCGGCTCAACGACAAGAAATGGAACGTCTACGTCGTGTTCAGGAACAACAGAAAATAATACGTGAGGTACAACGTCAAATAGCAATTAATCGACAAAATAGTAAAACCCAAACACGCGTTATCAGTCTCTTGCAAGGTAAACAAAATCAAGCAGGCACTACAATTTCACAATCTTCACCTTCGTCATCTCAGGTCCGTCTTCCTAGCACCGTTCTTCTCAAAGTGAATTCCGGTTCTGGCGCGGGCTCACAAAGTTCAAGTCAAGCACAATCTGGACAGATGAAAAGGCCCATGGACGGAATGAAGTGGCAGAAAGGTCGCGGCTCTCTCCAAGGTGTGCAAACATCAATTTCAAGAGTACCGAGCAAGCAATCAAGCGGGCCGAGCATGCTGCAACAGCGAATTCGAATGATGACACCATCCGTAAGTATTTCTCCAGTTGTTCCCAAGAAGGAACCAACTGACCGATCAGAGTATTATTCAGATTCCGATTTCTCGGACGCCGAAGCCGATGAACGGTTGCGTGAGAAACAAATGCACACAATGAAAAAAATGACAACCGTACAGAAAGTGTCGAAACCAGCGAAAGGTAAGGACGTAGTGACGATATCGAGTTCGAGCGAGAGTTCAGACGATGATTGCATTGTATTGAGCGATCCAAGCGGAGGTGAGGAAACCGACAACGAAGATGATCCGGCAAATTCCGGAATGCACACCAATGATCGCTACAACGTTCCCGATGAACATGGCCGTGTGCTGATCAACGTCGGTCATCCCGAAATGGAACCCGACGTTTTCCTAGCGCCACAAGTTGCGAGAATCATCAAACCTCATCAAATCGGTGGAATTAGATTCCTCTTTGACAACATCGTCGAGAGTATCGACAGATACAAGACGAGTTCCGGTTTTGGTTGTATTCTCGCTCACAGTATGGGTCTAGGCAAGACACTTCAAGTCGCCAGTTTTTGCGACATTTTTTTTCGATGCACTACTGCCAAAACAGTTCTCTGCATTATGCCAATCAATACACTACAAAATTGGTTAGCTGAATTTAACATGTGGTTGCCGTACGAAGATCCCGATGCACCGAAATTGGAACCAGAGACGAGCATTAAAACGGAACCCGGCACGGATGTCAAACCTGAAGTCAAGGAAGAGGGTAATCCGACTGATTTGGCGAGTGCCACGGAAGCTACCAATCAACTGACCCAGGAGAATGCGAATATTTTACACGACAATGCTTTTCAAAATCAATATAATGCTCATAATGGATTTGGACCTGGTTTTGGACCCGATGGGATTATTAATAAAGGCGTGGAACCAACTTCTCTGAATTCGAATTTCCACACCAATATGAATGCGAACTATGGATCCAATTTCCCTTCGATAAATCAACCAAACATTGGGGCGAATAATTTTGGTATTAATAATCCAGCTGGAAATCTGTACCCGAATCAAATGCAAGCACAAGTTTATCCGGGAATGGAAAATCGCCCAGGACAAGTCTACCCTGGAATGGACCCTCCATCCGTGAATCCCATGAATCCCCCACCGAATCCCATAAATCCAGGATTGAATTCTACGATGAATCCGCCTCTGGAAATGAATTCGATGTACAACTATGGAAATCCGGGCCAGGCGTACAATTTTGATCCCAGTAAACAAGAAGCAAAGAATGAAAGTGATTTGCAAATTAAGAAGGAATTGTCGGAATCGATTAAGAAAGACGAGGTTGCTGCAGAGTCATCGGACCCGAAGACGGAGAAAGTGAAAACACCATTTAATGTAGACGCTCCTGCTGGACTGGAAATAAGACCTCGACATTTTCGTCTTCATATTCTGAACGATTCGCACAAAACAATGACGGCAAGATCCAAGGTGATAAAAGAGTGGCAGAAAAACGGAGGTGTTTTACTAATTGGCTATGAATTGTACAGACAATTATCGTTGAAGAAGGCCAATAAGGCGAAACGAAAACGTGGTCAACCTGCCAAGGATGTGGACATCGAGGAAGACGATAAAAATAAAGGATTGTTGGAGGAGATGCATACTGCTTTAGTGAATCCTGGACCGGATCTAGTAATTTGTGACGAAGGACACAGGATCAAGAACTCCCACGCTAGCATCAGTTTAGCTTTGAAACAAATGCGAACTAAGCGAAGAATCGTTTTAACCGGTTATCCGTTGCAGAATAATTTATTGGAATATTGGTGCATGGTGGACTTTGTGAGACCTAATTACCTAGGTACAAAGGCTGAATTTTGCAACATGTTCGAAAGACCGATTCAAAATGGCCAGTGCATTGACTCGACTCCTCAAGACATTCGATTGATGAGATATCGAGCTCACGTCCTACACGCCCTTCTCGAAGGTTTCGTTCAAAGAAGATCGCACTCCGTTCTCCAGATATCGTTGCCAAGGAAGGAAGAATACATCCTCCTCGTCAGGATGACACCCCATCAACGCAAACTCTACGACACTTTCATGAATCAAGTGGTGAAGACTCGAGCCGTTCCCAATCCCCTCAAAGCCTTCGCCGTCTGCTGCAAAATCTGGAACCATCCCGACGTTCTCTATCATTTTCTCCGCAAGCGGCAAGCCAACGAGGAAGACGATCTCGACCTCGAAGAGACCATTGGCGAAAAAACCCCTCCCGGCGGTGTCAAGCGATCCAAAGCCCGTCAACCAAAAGGCGAAGGCAAAAAAGGAAAGAAACAACTCAAAAACAAACCCGCCGCCAGTGTCCAACCGAATCTATCATCAACCACAAATACCGAAAACCCCGAAGCCGAAGCCAGTAACAATTCCTCAAAACCAAATTTCCCATCGCAGAAAAATTCCTCACCACCATTTCCAAACGTCAATTCCTCAAATTCCTATCCCTATCAAAACTACCAACAAAACGATCAGAACTACTACCGAAACGACAATTCCCAAAACGAATTCAGCGACTTTTACAATAACCAAGATCAACAACGTTTCGGCAATCAGAATTTCCAACAATACCCACAGGGCGCCACTCCCGGCTACAATAATAACACCAATCAAACCTATCCCAATCAACAAAACTACATTCAAGGCAACGATCAATCGACAAATCGCACTCAACGATTCCCCGCTCCCACAAATCCCGAATTCCGTCCCGAACAAAATCAGGGAAATAATTTCGAGTCCGGAATCTATCCGCGACAAAACTATCCCTATCAAGACCAAGGTCGGAACTACCCCAACATCAATCAAGACCAAAATTACCCGCAAAATCAAAATTCCACCTTCCCCCCTCATCTACCGAATCAGACCCCAATATCTGACTATTCATCCTTCCCTACTAATCCGAACCAAAATTACTCCGGTTCACAAGCCTCGAACGCAAACTACCCGAGAAACGAAAATTCCAGTTCGTTAAACTATGGACCGAATCAAGCACCTGGAAACGCTCCGGCCAATCAAACCTTCGGACAGAATCAACAAACCCAATCGCGACCGTATCAACAACAGAATCAGAACTTAGGACATGGTTACAGTCAAAATCAAATGGTTCCGAATTCGCCCTCGATGTCACCAGCTCTCGGCTTTGCGGGCAATCAACAGAACACTAATTTCCCCAACGTTCCACCGTCCTCGAGTCAAATGCACTACGGCCAAAATACGAATCAAGGAATCGCCAATCAGGAAATTAGTCAAACGCAAAGAATAAATCCGAATCAATCAATGGGACAGGGCCAAGCGATCGCTACCAATCAGAATCAAGCCCACCAGGGTATTGTCCAAAATCAAAACCTACCATACTCGAACAATCAGGCGTCGTCGGTTCAACAAAATCAAGGCTATCAGAATCAAATGCCCCAACAACGACCGACGACGAATCTCGGATATTCTTCGCAATCTGGAGCAGTTCCGCAACAAGGGCACAGATACCCCCTGAATCAACAAAATCAAGGATCGAATATCTATCCCCCAGGTCAAGGGCAAAATCCTACAAACACCCAGAATAGTCAAATGTACCCCGAACGACAGGGTCAAGCATTCGTGTCCACGTCGACAACCTGTCAGACATCGACTTCAAGCACAAATCCAGAAACTTACCAGGGGCAAAATCAGTCGCGTCCATCGTCCTCCACTGTCATGACGAACTACTCCGATGCCAATCCAAATCAGGGCGCACAATTCAAGAACTCCAGTGATCCATTCTGGCAGCAGAATTACTCCCAAACGATGAGACAGGAAGAGAACTATTTCCGTGAACCGAATAATGTCAATCGATTTCAGAATAATTACCTCCCGCAGCAGAACTATCAGAATCAATCGTTTGAATATTCGGGCGGTCGTGTTGGTGACGCTAATCAGAGGCCTGACGATTCGAAAGCAACTCATGGGAATAGTATTCATATTCAGGGTGGAAAGGATACGATGAATAGTATTGGAGTACAGAGTCAGACATTGTTACCGTCTGGGAATGCTAGGGGTGGATTTAACGCACCGGATTCAATAGCAATGCCTCGACCGATGAATCCTTGTCTTGGGAATAATTCCGTGAATCAAGTGGACGCGATGAAGGACGATGAGAAGGAGAAGGACGAGACTATTGAGAAGGAAAAGGAGGAGAAGTCGGATGATGAAAATCTTACCAAAGACGAGGAGAAGGATGTTAAGTGTTCGCCATCTGGGAAAGAGGATCCTGGAATACCGTATGATTGGGTACGATCTTTTTTTAATTTCAATTTTTTTAATTAAAAGAAAGATCCTAAAGTTTTGAACGTTCAAATGAACGAAACTTAATTATTTATTCTATGATTATAATTTTTATTGCAATTATTTTGCTTCTCTTTCAAAAAAACTTAATTACCGAGTTTGTAAACGTAAAATTTTAGTTTTTAAATATTTTTATGATTGGTAATTTATTAAAATATCTTCAATAAAAAATATTTCGTTCATTTGAACGTTCAAAACTTGGGGATCATTTAAAAGAACAAAAAATTGATTTAAAATTGATTTATTTTAAATTTATTAGTGAAGTGGTGAGAATTCAAATTTTGTTTTATAAAACTAAAATATTAATTGGAATAAAGATTATTAGTAACAAGAGTGGCTTGGGGTTAGTAATAAATAGTAAAACTCTTTGCAGAAATTCAATTACTTTCAAAAACAATTTTAATTTAATTTAATTTAATAAAATTAAAAAATTTAATTTTAATTTAATTCAAATATCCGAAATTATTTTCGTAAATTTTATTTATTTTCTAAAATTTTAATAGATTCTTCGAAACAATTAAATTATTTTTATAAATATGAACTACAATTCTTTGAAGGAATAAAATTATTTTTTATTCAATTTAAATAAAATTACACGAAAGAATTAATATATTTTCACAAATTTCCATAAAATTCTATTTCAACAAGAATTGTAAATTCTTTTAAAATAATTCAAAGAATTCTTTTAAAATTGCATAAAAAATAATTTTTAATTCTTCTTTCACTTTTATTATTTATGTAAATGAATGTGGAATTTTTGTTATAAAAATAATTTAATTTTTTTGCAGAATTTTATTTAAATATTTTAATTTTTTTGCAGAATTTTATTTAAATATTTGAATTCTTTTGGAAAACTTTTATTAAAATAGTTGATATATTGAAAATCGTTGAATTGAGGAAAATTTTTGAAAATAATTGACTTTTGGAGAAGAATTTTATTATTTATAAAGATAATTGAAATTTTAACGAGAATTTAAAAAAGATTTTTAAACACAATTTAATTTAATTATTTTTAAAACAGTTTTAATTGAATTCTTTGAAAGCGATCAATTTTTAGAAATATGTTTAACAAATTTCAAAAAAATTCTTTTTTTTTTAATTTTAATAAATTCTTCGAAATAATTAAACTATTCTTATGAATATAGTAAAATTTTTCGCAAGATTTCGATTAATTTTATAAATAGTAAAATAAAATTCTTTGCAGGAATTCAATTATTTTCAAAACAATTTTAATTGAATTCCTCCGAATAGTTTAAACATTTTTTTTTAATTTCCATTTTTGTTATTTATTTCCTAAAGTTTCCATAAATCTTTCTAAACAATTCAATTATTTTTATAAATAGTAATAAAATTCTTCGCAAGAATTCAATTAATTTTATAAATAGTAAAATCCTTTGCAGGAATTTAATTATTTTCAAAACAATTTTAATTAATTTCCTGGGATGAATTCAAATATTTGAAAATATTTTCGTAAATTTTATTCATTTCCTAAAGTTGTTAATAAATTCTTTGAAACAATTCAATTATTTTTATAAATACTACAATTCCTTGAAGGAATTAAATTATTTTTAATCCAATTTAAATAAAATTTCACGAAAGATTTTAATTATTTGGAAAAATTTCTATAAAAATCTATTTCAACAAGAATTTTTAATTTCTTTAAAAATAATTCAATTATTGTCAAAATATTTATAAGAAACAAAATTTCATTATTTTCAATTATTTCTATAAAATTCTTCATACCAATTTAATTATTTCTCAAAATTTTAATAAATTCTTCGAAACGTTTCAATTATTTTTATAAATAGTAAAATTCTTTCCAATAATTCATTTACGTTTATTAATAGTGAAATCAATTATAAACAAATTTTTTATAAATTTCTTCTCAATAATTCAATTAATTTCGTAAATAATAAATTTTTTTTTATTGATTTACTATACTTTTAACTGACAATTTTAAAGAATTAATTTTCTTGAAAAAGTTTAATTTAATTTTTTAAAAATAATTTGAAGTTACATTCTTTTCACGTTTAAAAGATTTGTTTCTAACTTTTGGGATTTTTCGCCATTATTTTATGGGAATATTTCTACATTCATAGAAAGTTTTCAATAATTTTTTTTTGCAGGAAATTCGTTTTATTTGTGTTAATAAATTTTTCTAAATAGTAGAATTTGCTTTATAATTTTTTTTATTAAAGCAATTGTTAAGAAATAGAATTGAGCAAAAAATATGAATAAACGGGAACATGTAATGGTTTTTTCCCCTAAAAGAAAAGAATAAGTTTGTGAACAATATTGTTATTGAGAAATAGAAATGATGCATAATAAACGAAAAAAGTTTTATAGTTAATATTAATATTATAGTTAAGAATTAATAATTATATCGAGAATTGTATTCTTTCAGGCTACCGAATTAATGAGAGGCTACATACCGGGACTAATTGATGCATCAGCAAAAATGACACTCTTCTTTTGTATCCTAGAAGAAGCGATACGTCTCGAAGATCGTGTTCTCGCATTTTCTCAATCGCTTTTCACGTTGAATCTCATAGAAGACTTTTTAGCTAGAAATAATTTTAAATATCCCGACGGCACAACCGACGCTTGGCTGAAGAATGTGAATTATTATCGATTGGATGGCAGTACAAGTGCATTGGAACGGGAAAAATTGATCAATGAATTCAACATTAATCCGAAAATACATCTCTTTCTCGTCTCAACGCGGGCGGGATCGTTAGGAATTAATCTCGTTGGCGCTAATCGAGCAATTGTATTCGACGCCTCTTGGAATCCATGTCACGACACGCAAGCGGTTTGTCGTGTTTACCGATATGGTCAACAAAAGCCCTGCTTTGTTTATCGTTTAGTGACTGACAATTGCCTGGAGAGAAAAATCTACGACAGGCAAATTAGTAAACAAGGAATGGCTGATCGAGTCGTTGATCAGTGCAATCCTGATGCTCATCTTTCATTGAAGGAGGCAACAACGCTCTCTTGGGATTGGGAGGAGGACAGCCAGGTGCAAGATTTTTCCCAAACGAAGGATAGTTACAGTGATGAAGTGATGCATACTGTTTTGGAGAAGCACTCATCGTTATTGACGAAGCAACCATTTCATCATGAGAGTCTTCTGGTTGATCGGAAGGACAAGAAGCTTAGTCAGGCTGAGAAACGCTTGGCACGAAGGGGTTATGAATTGGAGAAAATGGCAGCTACATGCTCCCGACCGAGTTATAATTACATTCCTGGAAATACGGCGACAAGAGGTAAGTTTCTAGAAAAAAGGGTAAACGGAATTTTTTTTTTGTAATAATAATAATTTGATTTTTCAGCCGGAGGATTGCAAATTAGAGCTATTAGGGGTGTGGGCGGTGGTAGCGGCGGCGTCGGCGGAGGCAGTGCTGGTGGTGGAATGGCTCCTGGAGCATTGAGTCCAGCGGCTGGTGATATGGGACCAACGCCAAAACCTGTCGCATCCGTGAGACCAATGCAACAGCGTGGAGTCGAAGGCGTTGGTCCTAGAAGTGTCACCGGCAGTCGATGGATTCCTGCCGAAGTTTGGCAGAGACAAGGCATGAGTGCTCAAGAAATGACTCTTCCATTGGACGTTGTCATTCCCACAAATTCACCCGACAAGGGCAGCATTGTTCTGAAAGCAGGACAACGAGTCATGGTTCTCAAGAGTCCAAAGGGAATATACATGCAACTGGAGTCGGGAAAAATTATAGCCATTCGCACCGCTCTTAAATTAAATCAACAAAAACGCGAAGATGAACCTAAGAAAGGTTAGTATTTTTTAAATTAAAGCTTCACATTTACTTATCACTGCAGGATTAATCAGAATTTTGTCTGTAAGTCAAGGAAAAAGGATGTTAAATTATTGTGACCAAAATATCAATTTGTACCTAAGAAGTTATGTACTAATTTCAGGTTTAGCTTCCATGATGCAAAGAAACTCGAAAGCCGAAGTTGGCTTTCCCCTACGCAACAATTCGGCTATTTCAATAATACCGAAATCTTCATCGAGTGCACATGGTACGAGACCACCGCCAAAATCGCATCCCGGCCCGGGTTACAGACCGTTCGCCGACAAAGAAACAGCGAAAAGATCGAAACCAATCGCTACTGCCACTGCAAAACCATACACAAGTCAAGTGAATCTCACTAATCAAGTTTCGCTCTCTAGGCTACCGAGAGTAAAACAGGAACCTCTCGATCAAGCGTCCCTTGGCGATAACTCAAATTCCTCCGACGGTTCATTGAGATCCGATCAAAGAGTCGAGGAAGTTCGGCTCGAAGACGTTGTCGCTGAAGTAAGTTCCAACGAATATAGCCGTCCCTCTCGCCCCCTTCATTCCAATCAAAAGTCTTCACAAGTGAAATCCCAATCTTATGCAACCGAAAACGTCTCCCACGTGCAGAGTATACAACAACCGGAAGTACCACCTAAAATTGACAAACCCGAATCAACAGACATTCCCGATTCCTCCGCTGGAAATCAGTATCAATCTCCTTTTCCGAAACAACAACAGCAACAACAACAACAAATGAAGGACAATTCGAGAATGAATAACGCAGGCGATGATGTTAGTCAAACACCTGCTTCCATTCAACCAGCACAATCGGGCTCAGTGGTATCGCAAACCATTCCAATGCAACCGAATACGAGTAAAAATCTTCGCGACACTTGTAACTCGCCTCTCGCTTCGACACCTGTCAGCTCCAGTGTTTCAACCGGCGCCGAGCAGAATGTCCTTGATCTTCCCCAACCGGACATTCATGGAGTCGCACAGGGCTATCCCTACGCACAATATCCAAGGTATTATGACTACGCGGATCCTAGATCGAGAGGCACTCCCTATGGTGGCTACTTCCCGGGACCACCGCCTCAGGCGAATAATCCAAGACACGGGGCGGAAGGTGCGAAGGCACAGGCACAGCCCGAATTACCAAAGGCAGCTGACGAAATTACAGTGACGAATAAGGCGGCAAGTAATACGTTTGCACCGTCACCGAGTTTAAATCCGCCACCAGTGGACACTAAGGAAGCGAAACCAACTGATGCGGCAGCAAGTGCCACTGCAACGAGTACAACAGCAAATAGAGATGAAAATCTTCCTTCGACTGCCTTCACTCATCCGACTGCTGCGAGATATCCGGGACCGTACCCACCGGCTCCGTATGATCCTTACGCTCAACATTATCCACCGGCACCTGGTTCGTCAGCTGCTTATCCTCCTGGCAGTGAGTAGAAGTCTTCTTTTCTCCATTAATATTTCATTTCTTTAGGAATTTTTATCGGAAACAAATTTTTGATTACAAGTTTTATTTAAACGATTTAAAAATATGGAGAATAATTTACCTCAATTGAAGGAAAATTTAAATCCAGGTTTGCCACGCAACCTGAAAAAACTTGTCAGAATCCATCTACATTAAAGTTCGTGATCCGGGAATCTATTCGCAGTTTGAAGTTTTGCTTTTTAGTTTCTTAACTTTTTAAATAATATTTCTTTTCAAATAAATTTTCAATAAATAATAATAATTTTTTTAATAAATTTTCAATTTTAAAATGAATACGTATTAAAAATCATCGAACTATTGAAAATAATTTTACCAAAAAATTTGATAATAATAGAATTCCTTCTAAAAATGTTATTAAATTTTCGCGAAGAATTTTATTGCAATTTTAAAAAATCCTAATTAAATTCTTTTGAAGAATTTCTTGGCTTTTTTTCTAAACTAATGGAGTTTCTTTATAAAATTTAATTGCAAATTTTGAAAGCAATTGGATTTTATGAAGAAGAATTTTATTAAAATTAAATTCAAAATAATTGAATTCTTGCTAAGAATTTTATTACTATTTATAAAAATTAATTGAATTGTTCCGAAGAATTTATCAAAAAGTTTAGAAAATAAATAAATTTTTATGTTAATATTTGAAGATTAAAATTCTTTTGAGAAATTCTATTACAATTGTTTTGAAAATAATTAAATTTCTACAAATAATTTTACTATTTATAAACGTAAATGAATTATTGGAAAGAATTTTATTATTTATAAAAATAATTGAAACATTTCAAAGAATTTATTAAAATTTTGAGAAATAATTGAAAATAATGAATTTTTTTTTCTTTCTTATAAATATTTTGACAATAATTGAATTATTTTTAAAGAATTTTAAATTTTTGTTGAAATAGAATTTTATAGGTCTTTTTGAAAATAATTAAAATCTTTCGTGAAATTTTATTTAAATTGGATTAAAAATAATTTAATTCCTTCAAGGAATTAGTGTATTTATAAAAATAATTGAATTGTTTCAAATAATCTATTAATAATTTTAGGAAATGAATAAAATTTACGAAAATATTTTCAAATGTTTAAATTCATCCGAGGAAATTAATTAAAATTGTTTTGAATATAATTAAATTCCTGCAAGAGATTTTACTATTTATAAAATTAATTGAATTCATGCGAAGAATTTTATTACTATTTATAAAAATAATTGAATTGTTTAGAAAGATTTATGAAAATTTTAGGAATTAAATAACAAAAATGGAATTTTTTTTTTAAAATATTTGAACTCTTCGGAGAAATACAATTAAAATTGTTTTGAAAATAATTGAATTCCTGCAAAGAATTTTGTTTTACTATTTATCAAATTAATCGAAATCTTGCGAAGAATTTTGCTATATTCATAAGAATAATTTAATTATTTCGAAGAATTTATTAAAATTAAAAAAAAAAATTGAATTTTTTTGAAATTTGTTAAACATATTTCTAAAAATTGATCGCTTTCGAAGAATTCAATTAAAACTGTTTTGAAAATAATTAAATTGAATTGTGTTTAAAAATCTTTTTTAAATTCTCGTTAAAATTTCAATTATCTTTATAAATAATAAAATTCTACTCCAAAATTCAATTATTTTCAAAAATTTTCCTCAATTCAACGATTTTCAATATTAGGCTCAATTAGGCAGAAGAATTAAATTATTTAAAAATTTGTGTATAAAATTGTTTATGAGAATTCAATTTTTAGAAACATTCAATTATTAAACGAATTATTTACTTTTGTAATAAAACAATTTAATTCTCGTTGAATTTTCTAATAACAATTGAATTCCAGTTAAAATTTTAGATTATGTTGAAAATTTAGTAAAAAAATTCTTGTAAAAATTACAATTATCTTTAGAAATAATAAAATTCTACTCCAAAATTCAATTATTTTCAAAAAATGTAATAAAATTCAAGATTTTAGTTAATTTCAAAAATTTTCCTAAATTTAATGACTTTTAATTCTTATTTTATTAAAAATTTCCAAATGAATTCAATTATTTCAAAATAAATGTTGTTGAATTCCTAAACAAGAATTCAATTTTTGAATAAATTATTCATTTTTGTACCTATTTAGTGTAATTTAATTCTCGTAGACTTTTTTTTAATAAATATTGATTTAAAAGTGAATTTAAGGTAATTTTTTTAGAATTGATACTTTTAACTGAAAATTCTGTAGAATTCATTTTTTTCAAAAAGTTTAAGTGAATTTCCGTTTGAAATTGTTTAGAACTTTTATTTTTTAAATATTTAATTGAAGAAGTTGCGAATAATTAATATTGCGTAAAATTAAATTGTTAACAAGTAGATTCGGAAATTATTGAAGAATTTTTGTATATAATATTAAAATTGATTTCTATCGAGGAATTTTAATAAAAATTTCTAAAATCACTAGGTAAATTTGTCGGAGAATTAACTTAAAATTGTATCAAAAACAATTAAAATTCTGTGAAGAATTTTATTATTTATGAATTCTTTTGAAAAATTTGCTTAAAATCGACAATTTCAATTGTTTTCAAAAAAATTACATAAAAATATTATTAAAAACTACTTAATTCTTAAAATTGATTAAAATTTCATTATCTTCGAATAAAGGGAATAAAATTTTAGTTTTTTGGACTTAGCAAAATTTGGAGTGTAATTAAAAATTGAAAAGTCTTCCAAAAATTGATTATTTTAATTTTTTTTTAATATTATATCTTAATTAATTGAAGTGAATATAAAATGGATAGGAATAATTATTATAAAAAATTGAATTTTCGTATTTAAATAATAAATTTATATATTTTTATTATATTCATTGATTAGAAGACTGAAAAATTATAAATATTAAATTGATTGAATTTTAATAAGCAGCTCCTGGCTATCCAGCTTACGGTGGACCAGCCGATTATGCTCGTATGTATTCACCGTTCCATGGACCACCAGCTGCTGATCCTTACATGCACAGAAGTTACGCTCCGCCACCTTCCGCACATCCCCCTGGATATTATCCCCCATTCCCACATCCTCCACCTCCATATCCCAATTATTCTTTCCTCCCGCCATATCCAAATCCCTCCGAACCACAACCACCACCACCACCACAGTAAATCGAACAAATGAGAATAAGAAGAAGAAAAAAAAAAGAGAAGAAAAATTTACGAATATTCAATGGCTGTTGAAGTCGAAGATAATAGACTGAAATGTGTAAGAAGCATATATATAAAAATATATAGAAATATATTTTAGAAACTCTTCGATTTGATCTTCTGAAGAATTCGAGAGTAACTTTTTTTTATATTTCTTAGGTATTTTTTTTTTGTTTTTTTCCTTTTTTTATATTATATTATTATTATTATTATTATTATTATTTGATTATAGAAAATTTTATTCATTCTTAGTTAAATTAAATTAGTGTAAAATCATACTAGATTAATTAAATCGGTTTACATTTATTAAAACAATTTAACTGATTAAAACCTTGTATTGATTTAAAAATTTTATATTATTAATAATTAAAATAGTTATTAAATTAAGTGAATTTTAATAATTTTAGGATATATTTTTTAATTTATTGCAGAAACGGAAGTTTATGTAAACGATATTATTTCAACAATTTCCGATTCCCAATGAATTAAGAAAGAAAAGAAAAATGGTACGTGACACTAATTTAAAAGAAAAAAAGAATATCAATCGAGGAGTAACTAAATTCATTCGAAAAAAAAAATGAAAATGAGTGAGGACAAGAGATTTACAAACTAAAATGCTTCGAAATATTTGCAGCTAAAATCATTTTTATACGTCTCTTCTAGAAAAATTTACAAGTTTATCAAAAACTTGATATATATGTATAATTTGAAACTTCATAGCTGTGCATAATTAATCAGTAGAAAGAATGAAACAATTATGTGTCACAAAAAGAAAATCTCAAACTGAATTGAAATTAATGATTCTTAAACTAGTATTAGAAATTATTAAATAGTTTTTTTTTTTGTTATTTTTTAATCTTTTAAATGCTCCTTTATTAAAAATTTAATGGTGCTGAAGTGATAAACTTTCTTTTTTTTAATTGCTTGCTAATTTTTAGCAAAGAAAGAAAGAAAGAAATGATATTTATAATCAGTTGTTGTGATGACAAATTTAATAATTTAATATTCAATTTTTTTTCCTTTTGTTCTTCTGATTGAAATATTTCATTC
Organism: Leptopilina myrica (nomen nudum); assembly: GCA_032872475.1. Classification (NCBI taxonomy): domain Eukaryota; kingdom Metazoa; phylum Arthropoda; class Insecta; order Hymenoptera; family Figitidae; genus Leptopilina; species Leptopilina myrica (nomen nudum). The sequence goes on along the minus strand of CM065465.1, from coordinate 3,279,384 downwards.
AGTTTATGGAAATTATTTTTTTATTTTTTTTTATTTTAACGGTTGATGGAAAAATAGAGTTGTATTTTTTCTTTCTTTTTTTAGATAATACATTGTAAATATTTTTGAAAATATTGATATATTTTTATTGAATTCTGTTGATATGAATGATAAGACATTTAATTTAATGATGACTATAGAATTTTAGATTATTTACTTATTTAAATTTTTCAAATTGCAAGTTTTTTTGTATTCTTTATATGGAGAAAGCAACGTGAAATGAAATATTTCTCTCAATTTCATCTCTTTCTCTTTGAGTCGAAAAATACTTCTCTAAATTTTATTTTCTCTACATTACAAAGTAATTTGTTTTTTACTTTTTCACTGGAGTTTCGTTATTATTAAAGTGTTTTAATTATTGGTATTTTATTGTTCTTTGTAATCAAACTTGAGCAATGTTTTTTTTTAATTTTTATTTGGGATTTAGTTTTATTATTAAGAAATACATATTCGAGGGTTTTATTTCAAGAAAAGTATTTTTCGGTATAATTCGTATTTGAATGAATTGAATAATTAGAGAATGTAAAATTTAGAGATTGTTTTTATTTTTTGGTGTTTAAGTTTCATAAGATAAATCATGCAGGCAGCCAGTACAGAATTTACACTTTGTCGAGTTGTATATAGGTATTACTATACTAAACATTGCGATTTCTTAAAAAAAAAAAATGAAAAAAATTAGATAATCTTTTAGTAGTTTATAGGATTGTTGGAGTGTCCTACAATTTAATTAGTTATTGTCGTGGGACTTAGATAAAACTAAAAAAAAAAACAAAAGGCAAGACAAATTTTTTGGGAGGGCCTCGATGTTTATTATATATATATTTCTTATTTCGATCTCGTGCCTTATTATTTTCCAACTTGTATTTTTTTCGACATTAGGGCAATAATTTTTATTAACTGTGATTTGTAATAACGCACTCTTCGAATAAAGAAAAAGAAAAGATAAAAATATTAGATTTATTTATTTATTATTTTGTTGTTGTTCTTGTTGTTGTTATTGTTTGAAGAAGAAATATTTCTCACGCACTAACGAGAAAAAGCACGAGATTTTTTTATTTTTATTTTTTTATCTACTTTATTAATGGTATAAAAACTATTGATTGTCGTGGCACTCCCTTAAAATATTATTAACGATTAATTAATTATAGAGCAGTATAAACTTTCTCGCTGGTACATTATTATTTGTATGTCTTCCTCTGGAATTTTTTGCTTGTTTCTAGAAGATAAAAAATAATAAAATACAATTTTTTTTTATAAAAAGGAATTTCCTTTTTTAGAAAATAAACTCTTCCTTAAAAAAAAATAAAGAACCAAACGAAAAATGCGCAATATTGAAATGACTGATATTTTAATTGTAATAATTGTGAATTGTGTTTTTAATAATTTGCAGTGTTTTATTAATGAAAAAAAAAAGAAATTACTTCTTCTGAAACAAGAAACAGAATCCATTGGTATAATTTACGAAATGAACTCTGACTCTGTTATAGCTTTTTGCCATTTACAAAACTTGTAAATATCCATTATTTACATTTAGTATCTTATTTATTATTTTACATTGAAAAAAAATGTCAATTTATTACTTTAGTTTTTCGATAAATCGGAAGATACAATTTTTCTGTAAAATAAATTGTTCGCATTATGATCGATTGATGATATTGTTTTTCATCATATTATTGTTATGAATGAGAAAATCGAAATTATAAATAATATATATACATATATGTTTATATTTATATATTTGTATGTGTATATATATTAAACATATATATTATACATATCGCTGGTTGGGTGAAAAAAATATGACAACTCGGAGTTGGCTTTGAAAAATGTGTCGAATTTGAGTTAAAAAGCGTCTTTGCGTTGAAAAATATAAGATTACACTTTTTTTCATTACCTACAATATTGAAATAATCTTGTATTTAGTAGAAATTTTTTCGATTTTGATTATTCCTTAACGCTAATAATATATAGATGAAATTTGTTTGAACTCAAATTCGACGTGTTGTGTGTTTTTCAAAACCAATTTGAGTTGTCACGTTTTTTCAGACAGACAGCGATATTATCTTGTTTTTAAGTCGTTTACCTTTGTATGAAACAGAAAACAGTAACACGACGTTACGAAAAACTGCCTAGGATCTATTTGAATGTCACTATGATGTGAAAATTTAGGGCTGTAATTAAAAAAAATACTACCCTAATAATACAAGTTCAAAGAATATATTTCTGGTTGTAATTATTTTCCCCGCCTATTATTCTAAATCATTTCGAGTTATATTTGCGTCTTGATTAAAAGTTTATTTCCAATTATTTTAATCTAAAACCAATTTTTATTGAATATTTTCGAAATAATGAAGTCTTGAAGTTGAAGATGAAGATCAATAATTTTTAATTAAGAATTGATTCTCTTTCTGTATATTTTTACTCGCACGCACCACGCACTGAATTAAAAACATAACCTCAAATTTTTTTTCCTTTATCTTATTCTTCAGAGCGTGACACATTTATACCCCAAATTTTTCAGTTTTCTATTTTAGTTTTCTCTCTCTATTTTCTTAATTACTAAATTAAGACTTTATTTCCTATAATGAAAACGTTGTTAATTACTCGATTGTTACCAGCAATTCACTGTCAAGTGGTAAACTTCCGCTTTTTTTTATTACGATCATAAATAATTTCCTACATTTATTATTGTAAGAAGGATTATGTATTCGTGCGGCGGTTTTGTTTCAAATTTTTTTAAGTAGATCTATTATAAACAAGATTATATCACGTAATGGATTTCCCAATATACAAATATTAGTTTATTACAGTAATTTCTTTGAGTGCATTAGTTCTCTGTTGAAAAACATGTTTACATTCATTCTTTTTACAATGATCATCGCATGATCTATATTTTCACATTTCCTTCATCTCTTTTTCATTGTCTTTCAAAGTAATTATGTTTGCTCTTAAGTATTAAAATTGGGTGAACTGTATTTTCATTAACTTTTTGAATAAAAAATTAAAAATTTCTCCCATAATGTGTAGGACGTAATATTTCTGCAATATAGCAGTAACTTTTATGGCAATTAACGATGTGAAAAAAAACCATTCGATCAAAATTGCTTGTTGATTTTATGTCCCACATTCAACAATACGTCAATCGACAATAATTTAATACTGCAAAGTGCATCAAGGAAGATTGTTGAAGTATAAATGATTTTGACATAAAAATAAACCTAAAAAACTATTTTATTACTAAATCAGTGTATTTTTGATTGAAATTGAATTACACTTGTTTTGAGAGGATAAATTAAGAGATTTTATTGCAAAAAGGGATTCTTTTTCTAAATTCGAGTTTACTATTCTCTAGTTGGAGAAATTTGGCGAAAATTGTGGAACTTCCATGGGTTATGTCAAAGGAAATTTATTTTTTTTCCACGTGGGGGATAAGCAATAAAGGAAATATTGTTACTAAAAGTTTCACCCGGAAAGAAATATTCTAAACAGGCAGGCGCACTGCTTTGCAATAACGTCCGTTTTTCACTATTCAGTTCAGTCAGAACTTCGTTGTCAAGAAATGTGGTATTATCGTGAAATTTTGTATGCGGTTTAAAAATTAATATACATGCGCGGTTTTGTTTTTTATTCAAAAGTTTTAAAACTTTTCCTTCTTTTTATTAGGAATATTTTTCCTCAAAATAACAAAAACTAATTTCTACAAAGTTTTTCGTGTATATGAAAAGAAAACTAATTTTATTCTTTCATGAATATAGATAGGAAATATTTTCTGGTTTACGGAATAAAATGATATTGCCATTACTGATTGTTTTAACATCCATAGCGGATGCAAAAGTATATGTGAACATTTCTGGGGATATCGTTCTTGGCGCATTATTTCCGGTTCACCGAAAAGGATTTTTGGGACAAAATTGTGGAAAAATTCAAGTAAGTTATTGAAAAATTAATTACTTTGAGTTCACCAAAAAAATTAATATTATTGTAATCGGACGTCGAATAAAATTTAAAGTGTTTTATGTATATAAAGTTAATTAAGTAAATTGTAGATTCAATTAATTGTTTCCATTTTTCACACATTAGAAACAGTTTAGAGTTATAGTTTTTCGATTTCAATCGTAAAATTTGTGTTAATTATTTTTTAACAGTCAGAAGATGGTTTGCAACCTTTAGAAGCGATGCTTTATACGATTGAGCAAATTAATCAGGATCCTAAAATTTTGCCCGGCATTCGATTAGGTGCAATTGTTTTTGATTCATGTGACAATTCCAACTATGCGATGGAACAAACGCTGTATTTTATCAAAGGTATAAATTAAATAATTAATTAATTAAATTAATATTAAATTATAATTGTTATTTTTAAATAATTTTTCTTAGGTTTTATTGCTCATTTTAATGAGTTTCATATGACGCAATATAAATGTCTTGATGGAAGTGTACCAAAATTTTTTAACGGAGGTTTCGATAAAGTTGTAGCAGTTTTGGCTGCGGCATCCAGTTCTGTCACTTTGCAAGTAAGTAATGTTTTCAATTTTAAAATTAATTTATTAGAAATCATCGAATTATTGCAAAGAAATTTGTCAAAAAATTGGATAATAATAGAATTCCTACTAAAAATGTTATTAAATTCTCGTGAAGAATTTTATTACAATTTTTAAAAATCCTAATTAAATTCTTTTGAAGAATTTCTTTGAATTTTTTTTTTAAACTAATCGAGTTTCTTTAAAAATTTTAATTGAACATTTTAAAAGCAATTGGATTTAATGAAAAAGAATTTTATTAAAATTAAATTAATAATAATTGAATTCTTGCGAACAATTTTATTACTATTTATAAAAAATAATTGAATTGTTCCGAAGAATTTATCAAAAATTTTAGAAAATAAATTAATTTTATGTTAATATTTGAAGATTAAAATTTTTTCGAGAAATTCTATTAAAATTGTTTTGAAAATATTAAAATTTCTGCAAAGGATTTTACTATTTATAAACATAAATGAATTATTGCAAAGAATTTTATACTATTTATAAAAATAATTGAATTGTTTCGAAGAATTTATTAAAATTTTTAGAAATAATTAAATTGTTATGAAGAAGTTTATAGAAATAATTAAAAATAATGAATTTTTTTTCTTTCTTATAAATATTTTGACAATAATTGAATTATTTCTAAAGAATTTAAAATTCTTGTTGAAATCGAATTTTATGGGACTTTTTGAAAATAATTAAATTCTTTTGTGTAATTTTATTTAAATTGAATGAAAAATAATTTAATTCCTTCAAAGAATTGTAATGATCATAAAGTTTTGAACGTTCAAATGAACGAAATATTTTTTATTGAAGATATTTTCAAATATTTGAATTCATCGGAGAAATTTATTTAAAATTGTTTTGAAAATAATTGAATTCCTGCCAAGAATTTCATTTTATTATTTATAAAATTCATTGAATTCTTGTGAAGAATGTTTCTATATTTATAAGAATAGTTGAATTGTTTCGAAGAATTTATTAAAATTGTAAGAAATAAATAAAATTTATTAAAGTATTTGAATTCATCCGAGGAATTTAATTAAAATTGTTTTGAAAATAATTAAATTTCTGCAAAGGATTTTACTATTTATAAAAATAATTGAATTGTTTCGAAGAATATATTAAAATTGTAGGAAATAAATAAAATTTATGGAAGTATTTGAATTTATCCGAGGAATTTAATTAAAATTGTTTTGAAAATAATTGAATTCCTGCAAAGAATTGTAGTATTTATAAAAATAATTGAATTGTTTTGAAGAATCTAGTAAAATTTTAGGAAATAAATAAAATTTATGAAAATATTTTCAAATATTTGAATTTATCGGAGAAATTTAATTAAAATTGTTTTGAAAATAATTGAATTCCTGCCAAGAATTTTATTTTACTATTTATAAAATTCATTGAATTCTTGTGAAGAATTTTTCTATATTTATAAGAATAATTGAATATTGTTTCGAAGAATTTATTAAAATTGTAAGAAATAAATAAAATTTATGAAAATATTTTAAAATATTTGAATTCATCCGAGAAATTTAATTAAAATTGTTTTGAAAATAATTGAATTCGTACAAAGAAAGAATTTTACTATTTATAAAATTAAATGAATTCTTGCGAAGAATTTTTCTATGTTTATATGAATAATTTAATTATTTCGAAGGATTTATTAAAATTGTCGGAAAAGATTGAATTTTTTCGTAATGTGTTAAAATTTTTAAAACAAATTGAATTGTTTAGAAGGATTTGTTAAAATTTTAGGTAATATTTGAATTCTTTTGTGAAATTTCATTAAAAATATTTTTTATAATAGTTTGAATAGTGTTTAATATATTTTTATTTATTTTTCTTTTAGATTGCTTCCATATTAAGGCTATTTTCAGTGCCTCAAATTTCTTACATGGCTACATCGCCATCATTAAGTAATAAGGAAAAGTTTCCTCATTTTTTTCGCACTGTACCATCAGATGTGAATCAAGCGCACGCGATGCTTGAAATTTTGAAGTAAGAATACATTTTCTCATTAATTTTTCTCAGTAACATCCACAAGATATTTAAGTAGCAAGAAGTTTATGAATTTATTTCTACACCTAAAAAAAATTTGACTTATTTCAATCGATTTTTAATATTAATTCACTTTCTTAATTTATGTTTTACAGACAATTCGATTGGACCTACGTCTCAGTTGTTTATTCAGACACAGAATATGGAATTCGTGGCTTCGAAACATTAGTCTCCTTAGCGAGTAAATACTCAATTTGCTTCAGTGCCCCTCAAAAAATTGCCAAGGAACGATTTTCATCTGAAGATTACGATAATGTGATTCGAATAATTTCCAGTAGAACAGAAGTCAGAGGTAAATGGGTTCAATTACATAATATCGAAAATGTCTAACTCTTTAATATCATGTTTTATTTTTTACAGTTGTTGTACTGTTTGCTGAAAAGGTAACTACCCTGAAAGTCTTAGAGTCAGCGAAAAGACTGGGAGTCGGTGAGAGATATGTTTGGATTGGAAGTGACGCCTGGTCGAATAACAATCACAGAGAATTCCTAAATCCTGACAACAGTCAGGATCAACAGCAAATTGTTCTTGAAGGCGCTCTTGCCGTTCTTCCACTAAATAGAAAATTATTTGGATTCGATGAATATTTCACAAGTTTAACTCTTGAACATGAAAATATTAATCCATGGTTCGGCGAGTTTTGGATGGATTTTCACAAGTGCAGAAAGAAAGTTAACGTTACAAATCAAATTTTTAATGAAGTGAGCGTACATTGATGTTTTACAAAAAATTTGTAATTAATCATCATTTAATTATTAATTCTGAAATCATTTAATTAATCTCATTAAATTAACCCTGGATGGTCATCTGGGTTGGCAAGCACGACAAAAAACAAACTACTATGCAATTTTTAGAAAGTGTGACCACTAGGGTTAGTTTTATTTCATTAAAAAATTTGTTTCGAATATTAAAAGAAATTTGCAGAGTTTCTATAAAAATATTCATTTTCAGTCGATACATAAAGCGAAGGAGCTAGATTGTGAAAATTCGGAATTGAAAATTAATCCTCAGAAGGGATACAAACAGCAAAGATTTTTGCATTTCGTGCGGGACGCCGTTTATTCAGTTGCATATGCATTGCATGATTTGCATGTTCACAAATGTGGAAAGAATTTTAGAGGACTGTGTTCGCAGCATATTGACGGAGAGACTTTGTTAACGTACTTGAGCAATGTTTCATTTAAAGGTATTTTTTATTTTACTATGTAAAAATTTGTAAATTTTACAAATGAACAAAAAAGTATCAATATTCCAAGTTAGGTTTATTTTTATACTAATTTAAAATTATTAAAAACTGAAATATTTAAGAAGGTTTCAGTTTTTATCTAACAATATATTCAAGAAAGAAACTCTACGTTTTTATTTGTATTCATTGAAAATTTCGATTCTAGATGAGGCTGGAAATACTTTTCGATTTATGAATAGTGTCGATGGTCCACCAAGGTATTCGATTTTAAATTACCAGAAGGATTTAAATGGCACTCATCGATGGCTCATCGTTGGAAACTATACTCGTAAGAATTTTTAGTCATTCGTTTTTAAATGAGAAGAAAAATAATAAAAAAATAATAAAATAATAATAAAAAATAATAAAATAAGAAAAGAAAAAAATAAAATAAGAAAAAAAAATAATAAAATAACGTTCTTATCTTTGTGCACAGAGAGTGATTCCGGTAAACCAATTTTGCACCTGGAGAGAAAAATAATGAAATACCGAAATCAGGAACGTGGGGGAAGGAAATATTTTCCAAATTCAACATGTGCCCAGCCTTGTTTGCCAAATCAGGTGAAAGTTCGAGTAAAACAGGATATTTGTTGTTGGCGATGTAGAAATTGCGGACGTTATCAATTTAAATTGGACGATCACAGATGCGAGGATTGTGAACCAGGTACTCGTCCAACGAGTGATAAAATGTTTTGTGACGAAATTCCAGTGGAGTTTGTGGATTACTCGAGTCCCTGGGCTGTTGCCACGATGGCAGTTGCTAGTTGCGGTAAATAATTTTTTAACAATAATGACAGGGTTGCCATGCAACCTGGAAAACCTGAAAATGTCAGGGAATTTTATCAAAATTGAAGAAACCTGGAAAAGTCAGAGAATTTTGATCGAAATCCTGAAAAACTTATTTTTGAAATCTAATTTTTTAATTTATTTAATTTTTAACTAATTTTTCAAAATTAATTCAATTTTAAAAGAGTTACAATTACAATTATTATACGTAGATGAACTTGAAAATATTTCCATTAAAAATTTTGTAAAACTTCAAATTTAAATGAATTTCATTAAAAAATTGAAAAATCTAGATTTTTAAAAAACCTTAATAACTAAAATTCTTCTAAAACTATTAAAATTTTTTGATATATATATATACATATATTTGATTATTTAAAAATAACGGAATTGAATTTTGAAGCAAATACATATTATTGGAGAAATTCAATTATTTTTAGAAAAAGTAAAATTCTTATAGAAATTCAATTATTTTTTTTCACTTTTATTTTATTTAATTTTTAAAGAATTAAATTATTTTCAAAAATTTCAATGGAATTCTTTTATAACAATTCAATTTTTTCAAAATAATTCGTAGAAATTTAATTGATTAAAAATTTTATTTAATATTTAAATTATTTTCATTGTTTGCTATTTGAATAAATTTTTACGAAACAATTCAATTATTTAAACTGAAATTTTAACATAATTAGTCTGAAGAATTCAATTATTTTCAAACGTAACATAATTCTTCACAAAAATCAAATTATGTTTCAAAATTATCAAAAATTCCCGTCAAAATTTAAATAATCCATATAAATAATAAAAATTCCCTACGAAATTCAATTATTTTCTTAAATATTAATAATATTCTTGGCAGAATTTCATTTATTTTTAATATACAAAATTTTCATCAAATTTACAAAAATTCTTGTCAAACTTTAAATTGTCTTTATAAATAATAGCATTCTTCTTCGAAATTCAATTTTTTTCTCAAATATTAATAATATTCTTGTCAGAATTTCAATTGTTTTAAATATACAAAATTTTCATCAAATTTCTCGAAAAATGAAACTATTTTTAATTTTTTTTTTTTAATTTGTGCCTTGACAATAAATATTAATAATAATAATTAAATTCGGATAAAATTTGTTATAAAAATTCAACGTTAAAAAACATTCAATTTTATTTTTAAAAATAATTTATTTTTATAGGTAAATAATTGATTTCATGTAAAAGTTTCTAATAAATATTGATTAAAAAAATAAATTTCAGTAAAATTTTTCGATTTTAATTGAATATCCTGTTCAAAAATATTGATTTGAAAATTCTACGAGAATTCATTTATTTCACTCTGAAAATAAACAATTTATAAAATAATTAAACTTTTTTAAAAATTGAATTTTCATGAAGAATCAACAGATTTTTAAATAATAATTAAATTCTTCTAAAACATTTTAATAAAATTTTTTTAAGTAATTGCATTTTTCGAGAAATTTGATAAAAATTTTGTATATTAAAAACTATTTAAAATCTGCTAGTAATTTTAAAAAATCATGTATTATTTTTTTAATATTATTTAAATTTTTGAAAATATTTGAATTTCGGAGGAAATTTTTATTATTTCTAAGGATTATTTAAATTTTGACAATTTTGAAACATAATTGGATTTTTTTTGAAGAATTATGTTACTTTTGAAAATAATAGAATTCTTGAGGTTTCCAATAATTTTCTTATTAATAATTAAACGTATTTTTAAGAACCTGGAAAAATTCCGTTTCTTTAACCTGGAAAAATTAGGGAATTTGAAAAGGGTAAAAGCGTGGCAACCATGTAATGTTAATAATTAGTTAAAATTTTACATCTTCCAGTGAAAATTAATTTTAATGTGCTAAAAATTTCCAGGAATTCTGCTGAATCTTTTTATTTTCCGAATTTTCTGGGTTTATGGAGAAACTCCGATAATAAAAGCTTCTGGTAGAGAACTTTCTTCACTCTTACTAGTTGGAACATTGGTATCATTTTTGATGACTTTCGTTATTGTCGCGAAGCCGAGTGTTGAAACGTGTGCTCTCACCAGATTCGGCATTGGATTTTGTTACAGTCTGTGTTATGGAGCTCTAGTTACAAAAACGAACAGAATTCATCGAATTTTCAATAGAACGACCAATAATCCTCATCATAAACCAAGGTATTCGGTTGTTTCCAACAAACTTTTCAAAGTTCAATTATTTATCGAAAATTCCACCAAAATATCTTTCTGTGTTTTTTTAATTCTTAATTTTCTTTATTAATTTTTTTAATTCTTAATTTTTTTTATTAATTTTTTTAATTCTTAATTTTAAAAATTTTTAATTCTGTTTCAGATACACAAGTCCGAAATCGCAATTAATTATCACAGGTCTATTTACACTTGTCGAGGTAATTATTAATAGTGTTTGGTTGATAAAACTGCCACCAACTGTAACGCACGTGTTTCCTTCGAGAGAAATCAGACTGAGAATATGCCAAGGCTTAGACGATAGTTCCTACATGGTGGGTTTGATTTATCCCTTCATTCTGATTGGTAAGACAATGGAAAATGATCGTTCTCGAAATCAAATTAAAGTTGTTGAGTAATTTTGTATTTTTTTCCTTTTAGTATTGTGCACAATTTACGCAATAAAAACAAGGAAATGTCCAGAAGGTTTTAATGAAACGCGACTCATTGCCTTTACGAATTATACGACAATGATTTTATGGTTGGCCTTTGTGCCCCTTTATCTCGCATCAACGAGTAATGCCCTTAGAATTATCACCTTGGCGCTCTCCATTTCCTTAAGTGGATTAGTTCAACTCGCCTGTTTCTTCTTCCCTAAAGTCTACATTGTTCTAATGAAACCGGAAAAAAATACAAAGGAGCTTGTGATGTCGCAGCACCGAAGTTCGCCTTATTTACAAACATCGTCAGCACCCATTGTTATTTCGAGTGGTAATTTTTTTATTTTTAATACTCATCAAGTAGAGTTAATGTTTTTCTTAACATTTTTTAACCTTTTTTCCTTCTAGAGAGAATGAAAATTGCTTTCAAGGATTCAGAGAGCTTGTCAGCAGAGCCAACTTAAGGTAAAAATTAAAGTAAATAAAAATTTCTAGAATACATTTAAAATATTCAAAAAATAAATAAAAAAAGTCGAAACTTAAAGCTTCTTGTTTCGAAAAAGGAAGTGTTCGCTCCGAGTTATACAAAACCAGTATCAAAAATCATTATTATATTTGATAATAAAAACAACGAACAAAATAGATGTTTACAAAGAAAAAGACAAACTGTCGGAAATGCATCAATTACACAGTCCATTATTAATAAAGCATATCACCGAAAAATTAAAATTGAGAAGAAATATTACGTTCGTATTATACAATAATGAAAATTATCCTTTTGTACTTAATTCTATATCAAATAAAGTGCTTGATCACGAAAATATCGTCAAGCCAGACCAAAAGCCATAAATAATTCCCTTTTTTCTCTCGTATACTTCTTTTTAAATTAAAGAAAATTTTATTTATTTAATCACTTTTGATTATATAATGATAGAAAATAATTATTTACAAAGTCTAAATTAAAAGAATGTTCAGTATAGTATATTTATGCACTGATGCGATATTTCTAATTGAGTTTGTAGGCGAGCGCAAGCCCGAGGTCAGATTTGGAAAATTTCAAGTCAGACAAAAAGACAGTTGTTTCTTTTTAATAATAATTATTTTCCTCTGTATCTCAAAGTTTAATTAATTAAATAAATCTTTTTATGAAAAAGTATGAAACAATACGAACGCAGTTCCATTGCCACTCACGTGATTATTTTCGTGAGTCGATGATTATATTTTTATTACTGAAGAGTGAAATATCGCGAGAAAATTATAATTTATTAATTAATTAACGCTAACTTATCTGACTGTTATCGGTTGCTACTTCCTGAATAGCAGCTCGACACATGGGACACTCAACCAATTGTTTCGAACACAATTCGCAGAAACCTCTGAAAAATTAGATTTATAAAATTTATAAAATTTATAAAATTTATAAAATTTACTAAAAAAAACTGCAAAAACCTTTTGTTGCCAAAAATACGTAATAAGCAAGGAAAAATACTCCTAGTAATAAATTGATTTTTTTTAATTACCGATGATCACAAGGCAGCAATCTCACACAAGCTTTCTGATCGAAACATAACGTACACGAGTCTTCTCTAACGCTCATTTTCCGCAATTGCTCCAAATAAATGTGCCTTGGTAAAACCAATTTATCCTCAGGATCAAGAGACGCGAAATCGTTAAAAGTTTGAAATTCACGGTCCTGAGGTGGATGCTTAAATGGAATATTGCCGAAATTGAACAGACATTGCTGAAATGACATGAAACTTGCAGCGGCAAAAAATCCTGATCTGTAAATATAATTTTTGTTAAAATTTACTACCATCAGAAAAATTGTAATTTAAAGTTCGGTATGTTTTTTTTTGACACGTTCAATTTACCTCGCAGTCTTAAAAACTTGAGTGCAAGCCTTCAATGGTACGCCATTAATAGAGAATATAATTTCCGGTCTGTTTAAATCTAAAAGACAGCCTAAAATGTCTCCAGCTTTCCAAGGCTTGTCGTGATACTTTTCACTTCGAGCATTATGCCAGATAAGTCTTCTGCAACCATCGTAAGCTAAAGAATACTGATCGTCCCCAATGCCATAACCCTCCTGAAATTGTTTGAAAAGAAATTAATTCAATTACCAAATGATGAATTATTTAAATCGTATTATTAGCAAAAAAAAAACCGTTTTTTTTACATGATTAAGAAAAGTGCTGTCTTTTGTAGCCCAACCAATTTGCATAACTCCGGTAGTTACAATAAGAGTTTCATAATACCAAACTCCAGTATCAACTTGAAATGTACATCTTACACTCTCAAAAGAATATGCGTCACAACGTGCCTATAAGACAATGTTTATCGTTCAAATAGATAAAAATGTTTAGGAAATTTTGAAATTAGGAAAACTGGTAGGGAATCCAAAAATTAATTACCTCTAAACCATTGGGTGAAATTTTCAAATACTCGCTTACATCCTTTGTGTTTAGCATTACATTTATACCTGTCATATCAACCGTGTCATGAGAATATTTCCGACCTTCCATTAAAACTAAAAATAAATTTTTTAATTAAAGAAAAGGAATACAGAGAATTTAAGAATCTTAAGTGGGAAATTATTAACTTTCTCCACCTTTTTTTTCTTTTTTTATGTTTCAAGTTTGAAAAAAGTATTTTAGAAGATAGGGAAAAAAAATTGAAATTTGACTTACACAAATTATCTAAACACCATTGAGCACAGAAACCGACTTGGCGTTTAACGTAGTTAGTTGCATTCACCCATTTTTCTAGTTCTAATAAAGGATTTGGTTTTTCTACTAAAAGTCGTTTCTTTATTGTTATTTTATTCTCACCTGCGATAAAAGTTTTATTAATTTATAAAGAGAATTTAATGTATGAATTTATTTTATAAATATACAGTTTTAACATTTTCAAATATAAATTTTTAAAATAATTTTTTAGTCAATATTAAAAATATTCACTTACCAAGTACAAAATTAATAATTTTCTAATATTTTAATCAATCCTTCAAAACAATTTAATTATTTTTTTAAGTAGTAAAATCTTTACAAAAATACAATTATTTATAAAACAACTTCAATTGAATTCCTCGGAAGAGGTCAATTTTTAAAAATATTTTTAACACACTTCGAAGAAATTCAATTTTATCTAAAATTTTAATAAATCGTTCGAAATAATTAAATTATTCTTATAAATATAGTAAAATTGTTCGCAAGAATTCAATTAATTTTATAAATAGTAAAATTCTTTGACAGAATTCAATTATTTTCAAAACAATTTTAATTAAATTTCTCCGATGAATTCAAATATTTGAAAATATTTTCATAAATTTTATTTATTTCCTAAAATTTTACTAGATTCATCAAAACAATTTAATTATTTTTATAAATACTACAATTCTTTGAAGGAATTAAATTATTTTTCATTCAATTTAAATAAAATTATACAAAAGAATTTAATTATTTTCAAAAAGTCCCATAAAATTCGATTTCAACAAGAATTTTAAATTCTTTAGAAACAATTCAATTATTGTCAAAATATTTATTAGAAAAAAAATTCATTATTTTCAATTATTTCTATAAACTTCTTCATAACAATTTAATTATTTCTAAAAATTTTAATAAATTCTTCGAAATAATTAAATTATTCTTATAAATATAGGAAAATTCTTTGCAACATTTCAATTAATTTTATAAATTGTAAAATTCTTTGCAGGAATTCAATTATTTTCAAAACAATTTTAATTAAATTCCTCGGCTGAATTCAAATATTTTAAAAAATTTCCCTAAAATTCTATTTCAGCAAGAATTTTAAATTCTTTAAAAATAATTCAATTATTGTTAAAATATTTATAAAAAAGAAAAACAAATTTCATTATTTTCAATTATTTCTATAAACTTCTTCATACCAATTTAATTATTTCTCAAAATTTCAATAAATTCTTCGAAACATTTCAATTATTTTTATAAATAGTAAAATTCTTTGCAAAAATTCAATTATTTTTAATATAATTTTTAAAAAATTCTTCTTCATAAAGTCCAATTGCTTTCAAAACGTTAAATTAAAATTTTTAAAGAAACTCCATTAGTTTGAAAAAAGTACAGAAAAATTCTTCAAAAGAATTTAATTAGGATTTATTAAAATTTTAACAAAATTCTTAATGAGAATTTATGAACATTTTTTAGAAGGAATTCTATTATCAAATTTTTTGATAAAATTCTTTACAATATTCGATGATTTTCGAAACATTTATTTCAGAAATGAAAATATTTGAAAAGTAAAATTGTAAAAAAAGTTAAGAAACAAAAAGGCAAACAAGTAACTTCAAACTGCGAACAGATTATCGGATCACGAACTTTATTAATATAGAAGATAATTGAATTTATTTCAAGAATTTTATCGACATTTTTTGAATAATTGAATTATTTCGAAAAAATGTAATTAAAATTGTATTGAAAATAATTTGAAATTCTTGGCAAGATTTTTATTAAAATTCTTAAAAAATGATTGAAAGTAATTGAATTTATTTTTTTTTGTAATTTTTGTTCTTCAAATTAATTGAATTAATTGAATTTATGTTAAATTTGTTGAAAATAATTGAATTTAATTAGTGTTTTTAATAATAATTGTATTCGTTCCAAAAATTTTATTAAAATAGATAGAATTTAAAAGTAACTTTGTCCGTAAAAAAACTTACTTGTTTGTGCAAACTTTTCCAATCCAATTAATGAATGAAGCACCACGTACGGTTCAACGTCGTTTTTCTACAAAGGTAAACAAAATTTTCATCAAAAAATAAAGCTATCTAAATAAGGAAAAATTTTAACCAGTTAAATTCTCACCAGATTTGACACCAAATAATCCAAAGTGGCATCAGATAGAATTGCTATACTGCTAGGTCCAGCTAATTTTTCCGCAATACAGGCAAGTACTACGCATATATTTCGCTGTTGAGTCGCACTAATTTTCGACTTCCCGGCCTTTTGCGACAATTGAAACAATTGAGACAGTCTCATTACCGAGTCCTGTATTATAATGAACATAAAATTATAATTTGTCCATTTTTTCACTGGTATTCTTACGCTAACATCGTTTTTAAAAATATCATTAGTTTTCTTAAATTAAAAAACTTTTTACACGAATACATTCGGACAAGTGGTAAAAATATCATTAATTTTCTTAAATTAAAACTTTTTACACGAAAACATTCGGACAAGTGGTTTTTAATACAGAAATTACTCCAACGTTTCGAAATCAATACGATTTCCTCTTCAGGGGGGCAATAAATAAAATGTTTTACATGTCGAAAGAATTAAAATTGGAATGTAACATTTGGAGTTACTAACAAGGAAATGTAATCCTTTGAAAAAAGCAATCATATAAATAATAAAACTACACAAAATAAATAAATAAAAAAAGAATTTTTGAACAGTTTACAATGAGAACAAAAACGACTAAAAATAGAATGGAATAATTGAAACAGATGTAAATTGTGAAGTCAAGATTGAAATAAGTGATTAATTTCACAAAATTAAGTCGGATGTAAAAGTTTTTCAATATTAAATTTCTTTTTTTTCACAAAAAAGAAAGGAAAATAATTTTACAATCTTTACGTAAATAAAGAAATTTACTTTTGACGGTAATGGACAGTCATCGAGCAGTAGTGTCATTACTGAAGGACCTAGTGAATTATGCATTGGAATGACGTTCACCATTGAACTAACAACTTGAATCCAACCATCTTCTTTGTCAGCAATCGTGTGTAATTTCAACATCGCCGGTGGTGGTTCTTGTTCACTAGAAAATTGCAAAAAACTTTGGTCTTTAGAAACAAACGGAATTCAAAATCATAATGAAGAATTTAGTTAATTAATAATTCTAGAAGGCAGTACAATTAATATTATTATATATATTAATTAATATTATTATTATTATATATATTAATTAATATTATTATTATTATATACATTAATATAACGCACTATAATTAATTAAATCTCTAAAATATAAATAAAATAATAAAATGCGAATTACTTATCCACCAAAAGACCAATGACTCCAAGTGTTTCGAGAACTAATTTGTCAATCATGACAGAAGTTGGAAATTTAAAGCCCGTCGAGTCCTCATCTGAGCTCGAGATGAGGTCAACATTGCTATTTGGTAAAATTGTATTTGCTGAAGTAGCATGATTATTGCTGGTATAAGGCTCATGATCGTCAGGAGAATCTTTGCACAAACAATTGCCCATGCCACTGAATTTCAAATTCTTCTATAACTTTAATTCTAATAATTTTTACTTTCATGGCACTTATATTTATTCATATCGCCCGATTTTGCCGGGTCAATATGCACCTTCTAACTTAATAATAAAAATTTTCCCTGAAAAAAAAAAGTTTACTTTTGTTTCACGCACTGTATAATTACGAGTTTTCAATGGTGAAATATATCACACTGAAAACATTTTTCAATGTTTTCATTTCTTTTTCATAAATAATTGTTGGCAAATTATCAAAACAATTCGTATACTTACGATGTTATTACTTTCGAGAGAAAAAAAGTGACGAAAAATATTGAAATTTAGGTTATGTTTTTATCCACAAAATATATAGAAATATCTGTATATCTTTGATTGCTATAGATTTGTCATTGACAAAAGCTCCATTTAATCTTTTCGATTATTTTTTAGAGTTTAGTATTCTTGGTTTGTTCGTAAGGAAACGGCTGAATCTTTTTAAATTCATAAATATATGGAATATATATACATATACATATTTGATAAACAGTTGACAAAGCAGCCTGTTGACGTTTTCGTAATTTGATTATTTTCTAAATCAAATATTTTTCTGTAAATTTACACCAAAAGATGAGCATCAGGAATAATACACATTTTTAATAATAGTCGCTTTTTTCTTCTTTTCTTGTGTATATCACAGATCACACCTTCACCTTATTTATATCTGCCGGAATTTAATAAGAAACATTTTACTGTTACTAAATACAATTACTATAGATTCACAATTGAAACGTTGTAAAATTGAACGTTATGAATAATAAGAATAGTTACTAGACTGATAAAAATATTTTAAAATCTATACTTTGTGTATGGCGATAACGCAAATCGCATCGCGGTTATGTTGAACTGAAGTGCAAATGCAATCATTGCAATCAAACCTTCCCCCCTGTCACCGCCCTGTTGAATCCTTTTTTTTTAAGGCCAATGTACAATTCCACTGCGTATCAAGCGTGTGAACATCGCCTTATAGTTGTCCATTGTGGACTCGACGTTAAACTCTGAAATTCTGTACTCACCTTTATGAGTGTATTTCAGAGAGTGGTAAAAAGTACAGAAAATTTTTTTTACAGTGTGTTTATCTGGTGAAGATTTTCTTATTTCTTTCATAAACTGTAAAAGATTGTCGTCAATTTTAACTGCTGATTATAAATTTGCAATTTGCAAAAAAACTGTTGTTGAGTAATTTGAATATGATTAATTTTGTGTGCTTGTTAAATTGATAATTATATTACAATCACATGGGGTTGTCGGTCAGTTTTAACGATCAATAACAATAGAAAAATGAATTAGCAAAGTGAGCAGAAATTAATTCATTTATTGAAATCATGGTCATTGAGGACCAGGGAAATCTGCTTACCGGAGCAGAGAATTATGTACAAAACTTTTATAGTTTGTTCAAAGTTGAGGCACAGAGGTAAACGAAATATAACCTCCTTCCTTTATTTACCTATTTCATTATTATTTTACTGTTTGTAACGTTTTATCGTTATGGTGTTTTGAATTGATCAGCCAATGACAATAAATTGACTGTTTATTAATTGTCTAATGTAGAAGTATTTCCCTTTTTTCTCCCTATGGTTCAACTTAAGAAGCCGTATAAATTGGAAAATAACCTCAATCTTCTGTCACATAGAATTATCGTCAGGAATTCAAATTTATCAAATAAATATACGTTTATTTCGATTATTTTCACTCTTCTGATTTAGTTTTAATAGTTTTGGAAAATTTTTTTTCTGTTCTCGTGGTTTAAAATAACTTGAACTTTAAAAGAAATGATTTTTTGATAGGGGAGAAATTTGAGTTGATTCAAATTAATTATAATTAATGTTTTAGGTTAAAAAATGAATGGAAGAAATACAAGAAAAGCAAATCGAGCAGTAAAAAAGAGAAGAAAAAAGTATGTAAAATTAAGAATAATTTTTCAGTAAACTATGGGAATTCTTAACTCAAATTCTAGTCAAGAGTTTAAAAAACGAAATGTTGTTACGATTTTTCTTTTTTTAAATGTTCTTTGGCATTTTTAAATTACTGTCTCGGAAAGATTTTTAATGAAATGATAATTTTAGGTGGATGTGAGTGGTGAAAGTTGTTACACTAGTCCACCAGGAATAGAAGTTCTAAGCAATGCTTCATCATTTGCTGTTTTTGTTGCTGTGAGAAATTCCATTTTGGAAAAACATAATCACATTGCTAGTGAATTAAATCCAACAACAAATTGTACATCTTCACCACCTCCAGAATTCAGTGATACAATTGACAGCGACAGTGATGACGAAGATAAAATATCGTCAACCCAAAGTTTACCAAAGGTAAATAAAGACGAGAGTTTTGACAAAATTCGACGCCTCCTGTTTGGAAAATGTTATTTCAAACGATAGTTCAATAAAAAAAAAATCTATCTCTCAGAAACAAGTGCAATATGAAGTTAAAATAAAATAAAATAAAATAATTAAATTTTTTAGAAATTAATGCAAAACAATTCTAATTTATTCTTCAATTAGAAGAATTAGAATAAAGAATCAATTCAAGATAATGCTCTCTCAAAATTCAATGTAATAGAATACAACTAAAATTAGCATTTAATACGATTGTCTCGACATATTTTAAATGCTATCTTAATTTACAATATTAACTCTTAGTATGTTAATATGAAAAATACATAAACTTTATATTTAATTAAAAATAGAATAAATAAGTAGAAGGTAAAAACGTATATTAAAGAAGTTATAAATAAAAATAAATATATTAAGAGGGAGGAAGATTTATAAGAATTAACTTGGGTTCAGTTCGGTTCGAATTTCGAAACCATGTAAAATTCAAGTTTTCCCCAAAAGTCTTTTGAAAACCATTTCTCCCGAAAACAAATTTTGAAAATCGGAAGATTATTCTAAAATTTCACATTTTTACTCCCTGATTTTTTTTACAAGGATAAATTGACCCGAAAACACATTTTTTTGAGAATTTTGTTCTAATTCTCTTCTTGTAATATGTAAAAATATCGAAAAGACATTTTTTTAAATAACTATAATATATTTTTACAATAGAAGTTTAAAAAGACGTGTTTTTTTACCAATTCTCTATCAGAAAGTACTCTTCTTTAAAATCGTTTAACAATTAAAAATATTTTTTTGGTAATGTAATTTTTAATTAAATTGTAAAACATGAAATTTGAAAAAAATGATTTAAAATATCAATTAATATGAAGTATTTAAATAGATTAATTAAAAGAAAGTTGTTGCAATTGATAAAAAAATATTTTAAGAGAGAATCATTTTGAATGCTAATTTTAATTGTAGTTTTATTGCATTGGATTTTAAGATATTGATAGGAGATGTCGAATTTTAATTGAGATTTTTAAAGTTTTTTTTATTTAACTTATAAAGCAATCAAGGAAAATAATATGATTCATGTTTCATTTACAGATTGTTGGTATTGGTCTGAGAAGTGTTTTTACTTTAGTGAAAGAAAGTCGAACGATAGAACCAATATTTTGCAATAAGGCGCTGGGCGCTTTATTAGATATTTTGCAGGGACAACTTCCAGAAGGTTTAAAAGGCGAACCAGATGATATTGTGGGTATGTAAAAGTACAATTTTCTGCGCTTTTGAAAAAGACAAAAAATTACTTATCAACTTTTTCATAAATTAATAAAATTTAAACAGAATTCTTTACAAGAGTTAGTTAATAAAATTGCAAATTTTAATAGAAATTTTTATAAACAATTCAATTATTTTAAATACAATTTTTCTTAAGAATCCAGTAGTTTTCATAAATAATACATTTTTTTATAGGAATTTAATTACATTTCAAAAAAAAAATTAAATAAAATTCTTGCCATGGAATCAATTCTTTTCAAAAATTCAATTATTTAAAAACAATTTAATAAAATTCTTCTCCAGATTTTAATTACCTATTTTTAATTTTTTAATGAAATTTCTCAATGGAATTTTGTTATTTTCAAAAAGTTTTATTAAAATTCTGAAAAATTCAATTACTTTCAAACATTTTAAATTAAAATTCTTTTCAAAAATAAATTTTTTCACATGAATTTAATTATTTAAGAACAATTTAATAAAATTCTTCTCCAGATTTTAATTAATTTTGATTTTTTAATGAAATTTCTCGATGGAATTTTGTTATTTTCAAAAAGTTTTATTAAAATTCTGAGAAATTCAATTATTTTTAAACATTTTGAATTAAAATTCTTTACAAAAAATTAATTATTTTCAGAAATAATAATATTTTGCTTCGGAATTCAATAATTTTTATAAATAAAATTCTTCACAGAAATTCATTTATAAAAAAAAATGTTTTAAATAAAATTCGTTGCAAGAATTCAATTATTTTCATAAATAACAAAACTTATAGTAGAATTTCAATTATATTTTTATACATTTTTAAATAAAAAGATAAAAAATTGCATTAATTTAAACATTTTTTAAATTCTACGAAAGAATTGAAATAATAAAATTCGTTGCAAGAATTCAATTATTTTCATAAATAATAAAACTTGTCGCAGAATTTTAAGTATTTTTTATCCAATTTTAAATAAAACGATAGAAAATTGCTTTCATTATTACAATTTACAGAAAGAATTCAATTATTTAAAAAAAATTGATAATATTCTTCATAAATATTCAATTTTAAGAAATTTTTACTTATTTAATGAATGATTTATTTTTGCATTTAGATAATTGAATTCTCGACAAAGTTTTTACTAAAAATTGATTAAAAAATGAATTTCCTTAAAAATTTTAAATTATAATCGAATATTAAAATCAGTATAACGTGAATTTTTTGTAATATTTGAATTTTGAAGACGATTCAAACTAAATTCTTTAAAAATTCCAATTTATAGTTACAATATTCTTATGATATAAAATAATGATTTTATCACTCTGTCATTTTAATTTTATTATAAAAAACATTAACATAACATTTTCAACTTGGGGTGATCGTTTTCTTCATGTTTTATAATATAAATTATATAATTATATAATTTATATTTATAATATAAATTTATTTGAATTTGAAAATCTTAATTCTTATAGAAAAATAATAATAATTAAATATTTATTTAAAAAAGAAGTTATTGCTGTTTTCGAATAATTTTACAATGAAAGAAATTGTAAATTTTGAATATCAACGTAGTAAAATTTTTTTGTGGAATTTTTTTATAGATTCATTATTCGATCTGCTGCTTGATCTCGCAACATCGCACGGACCCGAATCCGATGCAGTTAACGATGGAAGTCATTTGACAGCAGTTGCATGTGCTTGTCTACTTAGTTTAGTCGTTGTTCGAGGTGATACTGGACATGTATTATCGGCAATAGCAGCTCTACTGATGTCGCCCAGAGCATTAGCGGCACAAAATATTCAGGTAATAAAATTATAAATAATTACCTTGAAAATTAATTAATCAAAAAATACGTTTTTTTTGTAAACATTTCTTTACAATTACAATTCTTCAAAAATCTTAGTCGTAGTTTATTTATTTTTAAATTGTTTTTTTTCATTATTTTCAGATGCCATACGTACTAATTTCGCTACAAAGAAGTGTCCACGCTGTTTTTTTTGGTAAACTTGCAAGACGCGATTGGATAACTTACGGAGTACCTAAAAATTCAAAGGTGAACACTTCGGCCCTCAAATTACCAAATGACATGAATAATGTTATTTTGAATGGAAAAAGTTTTGTCAGCGATGGAAAGTACTTGTATCTTCACACAAAT
Source organism: Leptopilina myrica (nomen nudum) (assembly GCA_032872475.1). Classification (NCBI taxonomy): domain Eukaryota; kingdom Metazoa; phylum Arthropoda; class Insecta; order Hymenoptera; family Figitidae; genus Leptopilina; species Leptopilina myrica (nomen nudum). Next base: position 3,256,103 of record CM065465.1, on the reverse strand, counting down.
CAAGGTCTTATTAAGATTGGCAGTGGCTATGGAGGAACAATCTGGGGACACATTTATGCTCATAAAGCTGATTTTTATCCGTCAGAAATTGGCTGGCTAGGTTATGCAAATGTGAGCAAGGATTGTATATTTTCTTGTAAATTTGTTCAGTTATTTAAATATTTAATATTTATGTTTAATGTTTCGTCTTTTTTTTTTGCAGAATTCCTTGTATTTTAAATGCGCACCTAAAAATCAGTATGAGTTGCTGATACTGGACACTGAGTTGCTTTCAATTAAAGGCAAAGCCGTTTTGGAGGGTAAAGACTGGTCTTCCTCGGTTATGTTTTCCGATGGTGAAAATCTGGGAATGTTGACAGCTGGAAAGGATGTAAGTTTATTTCCTCTTGATTCAAATTTTAAGAAAAGGGACCAACGACAATTTTTTGGAAATAAAAATACAATCTCACTTATTAAACCACCATATGATAGATTCATTTACATAATTTACATAATTTATTAATTTACACTTATTTACATAATTAATTAATTTACACTTATTTACATAATTAATTAATTTACACATATTTACATAATTAAATTAATTTTCTTTACGTTCTTCATTTTTAATTAGAAGTTTTTTTTTGTAACAATTTTTGATTATTTTCAGGAGGGTTTTGTTATTCGAACGATAAACACTTTGAGGAATACCGTGAACGTAACGTCTGAGCTTCCATTGAAATTCGCAAAACAAGGGATCGATGTGTTTGGCTACGCTTTCTTTGATGAGGAACAAGCGGCTCATGTTCTCAATCCTGGCTACGACGATGAAATTGCCTCAGTGGCAGCAGGCAAAGAATTCGGACTGCTGAGAACGATATCCGGAAAGTTGCTCTATACAGGAAAGGGAAATTGCCTTGGAATGAAATTGAATACGAGACCAAATAGATGGCTCGAAATGGCACTAGGAAAGGATGCGAAAGTTGTTGATTTCTCCGTGGGTCACGAAGGCTATCATGCGATTTTCGTTCTCGACGATGGCTCAGTTCTTTTCGCCGGAACTTCCCGACGAGGAGAGGATGGCGAGAGTAGTGAGTACTAATTTGTTTTAATTTTTTAGGACTTAAATTATAGAACTTGAGTGACTTACGTACGCAAGTTTTAATTTTCTGCCATTTGCTTTTAGGGAAAAATTTTGATTTTAATTTCTAACGCGTCGCGTTGTAATTATTTGAATTCGAATAAATATTATTAATTTTCTAATTGTTTTGCAGTTAAAGTGCGACGGCCGGCGAAGGCAATGAAGCCAAAGAAAATAACGAAAGTCGAAAGCCAGGTGATTGTTAATTCGGCATGCAATAATGGAACAACAGCGCTTGTCACGAAGGAAGGTTCTTTATTAATGTTCGGCAAAGATTGTTTGCATTGCGATGGATCGACAGGTTTCGTTTCGAATCTCAAAGACGTATTTGTGGTGCAAGTTTCCTTAGGAAAAGCTCACGCAGCCGTATTGACAAATAAAGGACATTTGTATACATTCGGCATTAACAACAAGGGACAGTGCGGTCGAGATTTTACTGTTGGCCAGACGTTTGTCAAGGAAGTGACGTTCATGGATACGGAAAATGGTGCTGGTAATGGTGAAGATGAATTGGGTGCTGCAGAAGACGGTAATTTTTGTTATTATTTAATTGTGCTTTTTTAGGTAAAATAAAGTAGCATAATTTTTAACTTGCGAATGTGAAAGAAATATGATAGTTTAAAAACTAATATTTACTTCTTATTTTTAAAATATTATTATTTTTTTCTTTAAACATTATACATTAAATATCTGAAAATATCTTTCATTTATTTGTTAAAAAAAAAATTAAGTCGAGAGTCATATAAAATTAAGAGCTAAATAAAAATAATAAAATTAATTGAAGCTAAATAGTTGTATTTAACATCAAAGTAAAAATGAAATGGTCAAAATTTATTTTGAACAAACTGATAAATCTATTTCCTGCAAAATTGAAAAATAATAAAAGAGCAGAAGGGTTGATATTATATTTTGTTGTGTTCAATTTAGAACCTGCGGAAGATTGGGAAGAAGCGAGAGGTATGTGTTCTCCAGGAAAGCACCAATGGAGGCAGAGAGATTGCATGGTGTGTACGGTTTGTCGAGAGTGCACGGGCTACAGTATTTCCTGCCTCAGCAGCATCCGACCTGACAGAAATCCTGGACAGTAAGTCTCGATATTCAATTTTATTTACACTTTCTAATTCAGTTCAATTAAATTAAATTTAGTTCCAATTAAATCGCAATTTTATTTAAATTCTTTTTTATTAATACAAAGGTTTGATTTCTATATTAATGGCACAAAAACTTTTAAAAATAAAATATAAATAATAAACTTCAATATATTATTTATATCTAAATAATTAAAATTGTTATATTTTTTTTTACAGAGAATGTGGTTGCGGAGAAGGCGATTCCGGTTGTGCAGTCTGTGGCTGCTGCCGCATTTGTGCTCGGGAAAATTGTGATAACGGCGGTGAAATGGCAGTTCTTGGACCATCGGGATTAATTTTTGAAGGTAGCAGTTCACTACTATTTTATCTATTTATTTCTTTTTACCGATTTGATCTTCAATTTTTCTCGTCTTTATTATTTTTGAAAAACCAATTTTTATTCATTTTCAATTCTTTGAGAATTTATTTTCTACTTTCGTTTCATCCAAGCAAAAGTATTTTCTTATTTTCATCTTTGTGCTTTTTATCGCGAAAAATTGGTGACATCCTGTAGATTAGATTTTTATAATAATTTTTCTACTTTCTCCTAATAGGAAAAGCCGGTTCCAGTATTCGTGAATATCTCCGCAAACGATTGGAGGAAAGAAAGCAACGACACAGAACAAAGTCTGGTTCGAGTTCTAGCAAACATGTTGGAAAATTGAAAGGCTCAAATAATCAGAGATCAGGTAAAAAAACATTTATTCGTACATTTAGTAATATTGACGAAAACGTTCGACAAAAGAGGATAATTCTCAACTTAGAAAAATTCGAAAATTTTCCTGTTAACCTCTGTATAATAATTCAAAGAAAATACTTTAAATAATCTAGTGGTTAAATTTTAATAACGTTAATTTTGCAGCTGGAAGTAGAGTGAATATTCAGACGATAACGGTCACGAGACTGCCTTCGGGAGTATTTAATATTGTACCAGACGAGGGTGAGAAGGGAAATGACATGGAGAAGGGTGAGAAGTTTCAAAAAATCACTGTAACTCGACTACAATCGGGAGTTTCCTATCTTTTACCGGACGAAGTGGAAAAGGGTAGTGACGCTGAGAAAGGCGACAAAGGCAGTGACGCCGAAAAAGGCGATACCATAAGGATATCAAATATACCACCAGCAAGAGTTCCTGTTCCGGACGATGTTCCTGTTATTCAAGTGTCATGCGGGCTACATCATACTGGTAAAAACTGTTAATTTCTATTTTTTATTAATTAATTCAAGATATATTTTATGCTGCTTTATGAATATTTATGTATTTACTCTATATTTTGCAGTGATTCTTTTGAAAAACGGTCATGTTTATACATTTGGAAGTAATATTCATGGACAGCTTGGAGCTGGTAATTTGTTTGCTCACGCGGGACTTGTTCATGTCAAATTACCCATTGCTGCTTCTCATGTAGCGGCTGGTAGCAATCACACTGTCATTCTCACTGTGAATGGAGAAGTTTACACTTTCGGCTCTTATCAGGTAAAGTAGAGAAAAATGTATTTTTTAGAGTATGTGATAATTCGAATTTTCTTCAGGGTTGAGGAAAAGATCAAAATATGTCTGGAAGTCAGGGAAAAGCAAAATTTGGTTTTTGTGGCAACCCTGTGATAATAATCATTCAAAAAATATTTACTCTAATAGTAATATTAGTCTTATTCTCGATTTTTTGTAGGAAAGATTTTAATTTCTCTTTTTTTATTTTTATTCGTCCACTCGTCTATAGAAAGGACAATTAGGCATGAGAGGGGAAATCGAGGATGAAAATATCTCGCAAACAAGTGCTAGATCGGAGAAATCCCAACCTTGGTACAGTTTTCCAAATCAAGTTCCAAACATTGGCTGTGAATGGGGTAGACGAGCTACCTGGGTGGGAGCTTCCGGCGATCAAACTTACATCAAAATTGATGAAACTAGTTTCATTAGTTTAACAAAGAGCAACGTGGTGGCAAATAAAAGTTGCATGAGTAAGTAACTCGATTATTTCAATTAGTTCATTTTTTATTCCATACTTTATTACTATTTATTACATAATTTTAAAGGTTTAAAATTTAAAAACATTTTACGTGTATTACAAAGTCAATTAAAAATTCTTTTTTCTTTTTATTTTAGTTTTGATTCCTCATCAGAGCGATCATTCGAATCCCTTGAAATGTCTGGTTATCGATAAACGCGATGGCAGCTGCAATAGTTTCAGCGGAAACGATCAGGTTGACTTTAGTCGTTGCGCAGCTAATTTGGATCCTTTGTACAATGTAATTTGGACCTTTGATTCGGAAACAAATGAAATCTCTTCGTACAATATCATTTCCGCTGATTCAAAAGTGATTCCCAGTTTGGAAATGTCCATTCTTAATCCGGGACTTGCTTTGCCGGTGGTGCCAAATTGTTTTGTGACACGTTCTCAGGCAGCGATTCATTTATTGTCTTGTTTAGATACACTTACTCAAATACAGGATGATAAATTGACGATTATGGAGGAAAGCGACAGTAATCAGTCGACACATAATAAAATTTACAATCGCGAAGACTTTGTGACAGTGAGCCGATTTGAAAGTAAGTAAAAAACAATTTCTTTTTGTAATGAAAAATGTTTTTAATTTCCATACTGGCGGATTTATTTGATTTTTTAGAGTGTATTTTAATAAGTCAATAATTGCAGATCATGGTGGTGGATGGGGATATTCCGGACATTCGATTGAGGCTATCAGATTTATGGTAGACACTGACATCCTTTTAGGTGGTTATGGATTATTTGGCGGACGTGGGGAATATGCAGCAAGAATCAAGGTAAATTAATCAACTTGAATTTAAATTTCTAACTAGATTAAATGAAAGGATTTTTTAAACTTTTAGAAGTAACCTGAATTTTGAAAAGGGTTCAAATGCAGAATCCTTTAAAATTTGAATTTTTAGTTATGATATTTTTATGATGTTTCCGAATAATTTTAGAATTAAGGAAATAAATGTAATGCAAAAATTTTTTGAGTATCTAATAATTGAAATTCTCAAAATTCAACAGTTATTTGACATCGGACTGGATGGTGGCGATCAAGAAGTTGATGGCGAACTTCTGGCAGAAACAGAAGAAATGCCATACGAATGTGGACCAAGACAGAAGAGTGCAATTTTATTTGATGAACCGGTAAATTTACAAGCAAATCGATGGTACGTTGCTTGGGCTAGAGTAAGTGGACCTTCAAGTGATTGCGGCTCGGGAGGACAAGTTGTAGTCACATCCGAAGATCAGTTAGTTACAATTTCAATTTTTTATTTAAATACTTCACTGACAATGTGCTCAGAATTTCCGTAATTTGACATTTTGTTTTTAAATATTTTCAGGATAGTCTTTAATTTTAAATCGTCGAAAAGATCAAACAATGGGACGGATGTAAACGCTGGTCAAATTCCTCAATTGCTCTATCGAATTATTACGCCTGAGAATCAGAGTCTAAACACGCAGAAAGATCAAATTGAACCTGTTTACATACTCAGTAAAGAATTTAGTAAAGCAGTGAGTAAGGTAAGTGATTTTGAAAAATGTAGAAAATTTTTACATCTAAAAATAGTAAATAAAATTAGGTGTTGTTCTATTAAAAGGTTATTAACTAAACTGTTGAATTGGACAATTTTGTTTGCATTTAATAATTCGATTGCATTTAATTCGATTGTCATTGGAGAAAGTTTGAATTTAAAAATTTTACTTATAAAAACTGGTTTACTAAAATCTTTTTGTATCAATGCTTTTTTTAATTGCAGGAGTGTTTCAAGTCGTTAATATCTCTTTTGCAATGGAGTTGGAATACGTTGAAAGCGAATTTAGCAAATTCGACAATGAATTTGACGTCATTTACTATTTCGGAGCTGGAGAGACTTGTTTATATCAGTAAAGCAAGTTTGAGATTACTTAGAACGTATACAAATGAGATATATCCAAATATAGGTAACTTTTTCGTATTTTAGTAGTTTTTGTTTGTTTGACCGTATTAAATTTTTTTTCGTATTTTATTGTTAAAATTACGATTTAAGAAGGAATCGGACACACGTTGAAAATAGAATTTTGGACAAGTTGCAAATAATTGCTGAAATTAAATTATGCTGAAAATATTTTTTTAATTTCTCGCCAAAATTCTAATTATCTTTATAAATAATAAAATTCTTCTCCAAAATTGAATTATTTTCAAAAAATTTCCTCAATTCGTCCGATTCTTTCTGAAATAATAAGTTATTATAATATTGATTAATTATGAACTATTACTAAATATGTGACGTTTTTTTTTGTTTATTACAGTTGTTAAGAAAGCCCCAGCTGAATCAGTGAAACTAGCCGAATGTACAGTAGAACTGCGAACATTGATTCAACAAATACTTTCAGACTCAATAAGCATTAACAAGAAGGGAAAAAGCAAAACACGGTTCAGTAAAAGTAAGTATTTATTTTTAAAACAATATTTTCTTATCAAGTTTCTGTAAATCCAAGAAATATCAATATTGCAAATTCCATAATTGGCAAAATTGTTTTTATCATATTGTAATTACTTTTGTAGGTTCGAATCAGCTTTTCATCAAAATGGCAAATACAGTATTGGAAGAATGTCATAAAACTTTCGTAGCTTGTTACCATGCATTTTATCCCACTGCCTATTTAAAGTGGACTTCCTTGTGTGAACTTCTGTCAAAAATTGATAAAGTAAGAACTTGAAATCACTATAAACTTTGTAAAATTTAAAACAATTATTGCAAAGTAATATTTTTTTTTCTTCCAGGAACAAGGAATAACGTCAAAAGATCGTCTTCTTTCGGCTGTTCTCGCGTCCCTTTGCAATTCAACTGTTCGTTTAAGAACGACATTTCCAATTTTGAACAATGTCATGGACAGTACAGACAATGTGAAACGTCAATTGAGTCCGTCCGATAATACGAGTTTATTAATGATGAATTCCACAGAATCACATCATTATCCAATTCTCGTCGAGCAAATCAATCATAAATCACAAATTGAGAGTACAGAGAATGAAATGTTAAATTGGTCTTTTCGCGATGTTCTCGATCGACTTTTGGATCTAACATTGATACCAGTGAAAAGACGTCTTTGCGATGAAAGTTGCCAATCACTTCCTGATCTTGTGCTGCATTGTTGTCATTTATTGGCGAAAGTCATTGCCGAATTGGCCGCACAATCCAATGGAACAGAGGATGAATTTCAAATTGCTTGCGGGAGAATTTTATACACAACACCATCGAGATTTGCCAGAGTTAATCAAACGAGATCTTGGAACACTGGCAATGGAGCTGCAGACGCTATTTGCTTTTCGGTAGACAGACCTGGAATTACAATAGCTGGTGTTGGTGTTTATGGTGGAGTTGGGGGATATGATTATGAATTGGAACTTTTGGATGGCGTGAGTAATGTTTTTGAAGTTTAACTTTGATAAAAGTAACTAATTACATTTTTTTATTATTATTACTAATAAATAATTTTATATTATATATTTTATTCTTTAGCAGGGTTGCCACAGGTCAGGGAAGTCAGGGATTTTTAGTAAAAGTACAGAAAAAAATCGAATTTCAAAAATTCTTGAAAAAGCTCTAAATTTTGATGTTTTTTTTGTTTGCCTTGTAAACTATAAAAATAGCCACGAATTTTAATACAAAACCTTGAATTTTTTTTATTTCAAACAATAATTTCTTTTTAAATAACTTAATTTTGTAAACTATAGATTTTAATACAAAACCTTGAATTTTTTCTATTTCAGACAATAATTTCTTTTTAAATAACTTAATTTTTAAAGAACTATCATAAAATTATGACTTATGAATTATGTAATGAATAATTTTTACAACTTTCATAAATGCTAGATTAATAAAAGAATTTTAATTAAATATACCTAAAAAAATTTATTTTGGAAAAGCTACAAATAATTACAAAAATCCAATTATGTTCAACATTTTTTTAAAAACTCTCGTCAAAATTTCAATTATCTTTATAATTCACAGGAATTCAATAATTTACAAAAATTTTGATGAATTTCTTCTAAATAAACAAATTATTTTCATAAATAATAAAATTTTCACAGGAATTCAATTATTTAATATAAAAAATTTCAAATAATTTTTTAAAAAATATCAATTATTTAAAACGAATTTTATAAAATTCGTCGCAAGAGTTCAGTTATTGAAAAAAATTTAACAAAGTTCTTTTCAAGAATTCAATTATTTTTAGAAATAGTAAAATTCTTCACTGAAATTCAATTATTTTTATAAACTTGAATAAAATTCCTTGGTAAAATTAAATTATTTTCAAAAGTCATAAAATTCTTCCAGAAATCTAATTATGTTCAAAAATTTTTATTAAAATTTCAATTATCTTTATAAATAATAAAATTCTTCAGTATTCAATTATTTTTAAAAAATTCTTTAAATTCTCGTCAAAATTTAAATTATTGTTATAAATAATACAAGTTTTCTTCAAAATTCAAATATATTTAAAAACTTGAATAAAATACTTGTTGAAATTTCACAGAAATTCAATAATTTATGAAATTTTTAATAAATTACTTTGAAATACTTCAATTATATTCATAAATAATAAAATTTTCACGTGAGTTCAATTATTTAATGTACAAAATTTTATAAAATTTTTTTGAAAAATATCAATTATTTAAAAAGATTTTTTTAAAATTCGTCGCATAAATCAATTATTAAAAAAAATTTAACAAAGTTCTTTACAAGAATTTAATTATTTTTATAAATAATTAAATTCTTCATCGAAATTTAATTATTTTAGAAAAATTTTAATAACATTTTTGGACATTTTTAAAAATTATTTTCATGAATAACATCGCAGGAATGTTAATTAATTTTGGATACAATATTTTAATCAAATTCCTCGAAAAATGTAATAATTCTTAAAAATTTTATTAAAATTTGTCAAAAGAATTCAATTATTTTAAAATTTGTTAATAAAATTCTTTTATGAGAATTCAATTTTAACAAACATTCAATTATTCAATAAATTATTTATTTATCAATTTAAATAATTGAATTTTTCTAGAATTTTCTAACAAAAATTGATTAAAAAAATAAAATTACCGAGTAATCAATTTATTGTTTATAAAAATAATTTAATTATTGTAACGAATTTTATTACAATTTTTTCAAATAATTGAATTCTTGAGAAGGATTTTTGTAAATAATTAAGTTTTTGTTGAAAAATTTCATGGTTATTTAAATTATAACAAAACATGAAGAAGGTCTTCTTTATGTTTTGTAAAAATATTCTTATAATTTGTTGAGTTTCAAAAAGGTGTGAATTTGAATGTTCTGAAGAATTTTAATTCCTGTGGAAAAGTAATAGTTAAATACTTATTGAAAAATTTAGTTATTGATGTTTTTGAATAATTTTACAATTAATGAAATTTGTAAATAAATTTAATAGGACATTTTTTTGAGTATCTAATAATTTTTAGAGTGAATCAGAATATTTTTTATGGTCAGGGAAAAAGTGAGAATTTTGCCTGGAAATCAGGGAAAAGTCAGGGAAGAATAAAATTAAATATTTATGGCAACCCTGTTTAGGAAAATTTGACTAAAATTGAATTATTGAATTTAAAATAATCCCTCCGAAGAATTTTATTATCTATTAATGAAAATAATTGAATTACTTTGAAAAAATGTTATTATTTGTGAAAATAATTTAATTCCTTCAAAAGAATTCTATGTCCTGTAAATTTGAATTAGAATAGAAAAATGAATAGAATAGAATAGAATAAAAATTGTATAAAATATGAATGTGAATAATTGTTTTTTTAGCAAAACAATACTGGAAACGATCCGTATAATACCCAACGATGGATGAGCTTGGATTTCATAAGGGGCTCTTTTAGCGCTGAAGATTGCAGTGATGAGGTTATGGACTTGAAATTTAATAAGTCGATTCCAATAAAGGAAAATGTTAAATATGCAATTCGTTTAAGAAATCGAGGCGGTCGAACAAGCAACGGAGATGGTGGACTGAGCGTTGTCAAAGGTCCAGATGGAACAAGTTTTACTTTTACCACTTGCTCCTTATGCTTTAATGGTATGTGTAAATTTAATTTTTAATTCTTGTTTATTAAAAAAATCCCCATTAATTTCTAACAATATCGTTTTCAGTTATTAAAGAGTTTTTAAAGTTGAAAGTGTTTCTTTAGTTGGTTGTGAACTATACAATGTTTTTACTTTAACAAAAGACTTTAAAAATTTTATTCCTTGTTGACGTGGTTTGACCCAATTAAATAAGCTTTACAGCTTTAGGAAAGTAGCATTTATACAATTTGAGTAAATAGTGTGAGTTTAATTGTTGTTTAAAATTTCAAAGTTTATAAACTCTCAACTGTTATATTCATTGAAGACTTTTTCATTGAAGTACGACTGTTAGTGATGAATATTATCGCTTAAAAGAAATTTTAAATATCTTTTATTCTAATGAAATGATTGTCAATTGTCAATGAGGAAAAATTGCTCAATTTTATTGGATTATTCTTTTTTGTCAGGTACAACACAAACGAGAGGGCAGATACCTCATATTCTGTATTACTCGAATCCGGAAGACACGGGTGTTCAACAAACAAGTAAAGCAATGGTTGAAGTGCAAGCGAGGAAATACATTCTCGCAATGACGACAACAATAATTCAACGAGCGAATGAAATTCTCGCCCTTGCACGTGAAAGAGTTGCCGAAATGAGGTCCATTGAGATTCTTGGAAATGCCACTTTTATAACAACACTTTTGCCATTGGTTATAGCTCACATTGGTCCTCTAGCTTCTTCCGACCCGAGGGTGAGTTGAAAAAATACTTTATTTTTCTCTTAAAATGATTGGATTCGTCAAGCAGATTTTTTTTTTGATAAACTTGAGAAAATTTCAAACTAAATTTAATTTACTAACTAATTTTTAACTAAAAACAGAAACAAGAGGTTGATTTTAAAAAATTGGCGATATAACAAAATTATTGTGATTTACTGTTGAAAATCCACTTTGTTAAAGAGTATTTGTTTTTTTAGAGTGTTTGATTTTAATTTTTGAAAAATGTTAATTCTTTTCCCAGAGTGGAGTGCAAATTTTGACATTGATTCAAGAAATGCTGCCACACGTTGCTGCTCTTAACCTTTTGTCGGGACCATCTTCTGTCTCACAAGACAATGAGATGCAAATGCATTTTACGTCACCTATAACAACAAGTACGCATTACACTTGGCTAGAGAGTGAACATCCTTATAAGCCAGCAACTGTTACACAGTATAAAGTTACATTTCCCGAAACAGTGAAATGGCTAACAGTTGAATTCACTTCTGAATGTGGCACAGCCCAACCGGAAGATTACTTGCAACTATTTATACCAGATATATCTAATTCAAGGTAAATAATCATTCAATAAAAAATAATGCCTTCTGGAAACTTTCAAGTGCAGAATTTATAGAAATTTGTAAATATTACTTTTAAAAATATTTAAATTCCTGTGATGAATTATTTTAATTCATAATAAATTATTTTATTATAAATTATATTTATGAAAATAATTGAATTTTGGAAAAAGAAGTTTATTAAAATGTAAATTGAATTTTCGTGATTTCAAGAATTCAATTAATTGAATTCTACGGGAAAATTTTTATTAAAATCAAAGAAAATAATTGAATAATTGCAAAAAAATGTAATCAAAATAATTGTATTTAGAGTAATTCATTTCTTTGAAAGAATTTTATTAAATTACTTAAAAATAATTGAATTCCTATGAAAAAATCTGATATTTTTGTAAATAATTGAATTCGTATGGAAAAATCTAATATTTTTGTAAATAATTGAATTCTCCCAAAGAATTGAAAAAGAAATATTTTTTTAAATAATTAAATTTTTCGAGAAATTGCAATTAAACTTTTAAGAATAATTACATTTTTTTGAGCAATTCCTGTAAAATTGTATTAAAAATAATTGAAGTCCTGCGATGAATTTTATTATTTATATTGAAAATAATTGAATTCCTGAGAAGAATTTTATTATTTCGAAAAATAATTGAATTACTGAGAAGAATTTTAGTATTTCAGAAAATAATTGAATTCCTGAAAAGAATCTTGTTATTTATGAAAATAATAAAATTATTGCGAAAAATTTGATTAAAACGTCTAAGAAGAATTAAATTTCAGTGAAAAATTTTTTTATTTTTTAAAATAATTGAATTATTTGTAAGAATTTTATAAACATTGTTTTAAATAATTAATTTCTTCGAAATTATTCAGATAAAATTATAGGATTCGTTGCAATAATTCAATTATTTTTATTAATAACCTTTAATTTGTGACAGAAAATCAATTATTTAAATTTTTTAAAATAATTCTGCAAACGAATTAAATTATCTTGGAAAAGAAAAAAATTCTTCCCATAAAATCAATTATTTTGAGGAATTTTAATAAGATTCTTTTCTAAAATTGAATTATTTTGATAAATATCAACGTTTATCACAAGATTTCAATTCTTTTGAAAAGTAATAAAATACTTTGGAGGAATTAAATTATTTTCAAAATTTTCGAAAATTTCTCGTCAAGAATTAAGTTATTTTTATAAATTGGGTCCGAAATTCTTCTCAAGATGTCAGTTATTTTCAATAGTTTTAATATTTAATTCTTGGCAAAATTTCAATTATTTAAGCAAAATTTAATAAAATTCTTCACATGACTTCAATTATTATTTAAATTCTTCTCATGAGTTCAATTATTATTTTTAAAATTTTGAATAAACTTTCTGAAAAGTTTTCAATTATTTTCAAAAATCGTGATAAAATTCTTTAATTTTAATAGATTTCTGTAAATTTTTAATTAAATTCCTTAAAAGAATTCAATTAATTTTAAAAAGTTGTTAATAAAATTCTTCATAAACATTCAATTTTAAGAAACATTCTATAAATTAAATAATTAAACTATTCTAGAAATTATTTAGTTTTGTGTTTAAATAATTGAATTCTCGTAAAATTTTCTAATAAAAATTTATTTCAAAATTAATTTTGATTAAAATTTTAGATAATAATTAAATATTAAATTTAATTGAATATTTAAATTTAAATTTAGCTTGAATTTTTAGAAATAATTGAATTTTAATAAAGTTACAGATTAAAATCTTCTGAAAATTTCAATTTTTTGTACTTTTAACTTTAATTTATCTTTTTGATAAAGATTAATTGAATTTTTATAAAAAATTCTGGTTTTCTTTTCTAATATCTATTTAAATGAAGACTTTCCGTATAATGGAAATTTTTTCGTGAAATTAAATTGTAAATAAATTGATTTGAAAATTCCCAAAGAACTTTTTCAAAAATTACTTTAAAAAATTGATTTTATGAAGAATTTAATTTAAAACGTCTAGAAAATAATAATTGAATTGAAATGATGAAAATAATAAGTTAGATTAACAATATTTTTATATAAAATAATAAGTTATTTTTATTTCTTATGAAAACGTGAAGAAAGTTGAAAACGTGATTAAAAGTTTACTGCTTTGAACAAAAATTGGATGCTTAAAAAAATTTTGTTTCTAGGTCTTCCAAATGTTCGAATTCAGAGGAGAGTCAAGAATTGTTTCCTGTTCTTAGGAAGTTAAGCAATGTGCCTTGCCAGTGGCCTCAAAATGCATTTGTTTTGCCGGGTAAGTTAGTTATTTTTTTTTTCAAGTAGAAAAATTAATTAATCAAACAGTTTAAAGAAATAAAAATGTCTTTGTATTAATTGCAGGAAATAAAGTGATATTTTCACTCGAAACTGCTTCGGATTACATGAAAGATATCAAATCAAATATGTACGGTTTCAAGTGTCTCATTATTGGCTACGACTGGATTACTTCCGGCAATGGGCTTAAAAACCTCGAGATGGAATTAGCTTTTCTCGGCGGCGCTTGCACTGCCGGGCTTATGCAAAAGAATCTCACGTTACCAACAATGTCATGTAAGTGGCTTTTAACTGCAAAAATCAAGCAATTCTGAAATTAGAATTAAAATTAATAATCCTTTTTTTATTTACTTTGTTTGCTTTCTAAAAATAAAAATGATTCTTTTATAAATCTTCTTTATGTTCTTTTATGAATTAAAAATTTTAAATATGAACATAATTAAAATTAAAATAGAGAAATAAATTATTTAATATAAATTAATCTTTGAATTTGTAATATTTTACCATTTTGCTGTTTTCAAGTCTAAAAATATATTTTTTCAAAAGAAAATAGAAAGATAAGGGTTCAGTTTTCATTTATTGTGTCATTTCTCTTATAATCCTTTTCTATTTATTTAAACCTGATTAGAAATCTTTTGTGATCTTTAAATCCTCTATTATTTGCAGCTGACGAAATTGAAGAGGATTTGGAGTCGGTACAGGAAACAGCAAAGAGGATTTTCTCCGTTCACTCAGCTCTTCTTGGACGAGGATTCGCCCTCGAAACTCCACCGTCGGTGTCGCAGGCTCTCGATGGCGTTCTACCATTCAGGTGAGTTTATTTTTTTTCTAAATCTTTTAAATATTACTTAAATTGCTAATTTCACAGTCATTTTCACTCTGATGACTTGAATGTCTCTATATTTAAATTTCAGACAAAAAAACTAGGGGAAAAACCCCGAAAAAGGAACTTTATTATTAATTGTTTATTTTTAATTTTTATTATTAATTTGTTTTCGAATTCGTATTTTGAAAGAAGGGGAAGTTTTTGTGAATTTAGTTGTTGATTAAATTCGCAAACGTTAAAAAGCGAAGGCGGATAACGAGTTTCAAGTTTTGGAGGTTTTGGAGGATTTGGATTAGGATTAGGATCAGAATTATGATTTCAAAATTTAGAGAGATGAATTCTGCTGAACATTTTGATGAGTGAATTAATTTCGATTTTTTATTCGAATTTTAAATTTTCTTCTTTTTCAATTCAATGAAATTAGGAGTTTTGTGAGATATTTTCTTAGAGGAATAAAATATTTTCTGACGATAATTTCTCTGGTACAATTTACTTAAACGTTTATCATCTTGACGTAAAATTGATTTAGTCTTTCTATTATTAGCCGCTTACTACTTCAATTGAATTCAGTTCAATATTTATTTAGCGGTGAATCATGATACAAGGACAAAATTACTACAGTTGATGTCTTCATTAAAAATTGAAATTTCTGCTTTTTTGTCTCTTCTTTTATATATATATCCGAAAAGTTTAAAGAACACGAATATATTTAGCACCGAAAGAATCCCGCCAATGTGTAAATATTTGCAATATCTTGCAACATGTAAAATCGAATTTCATTTTTTGAATCAATATTAGCATTTTTATTTAAATCTCTTGTGTATCTAAGGAAGTGAAATTTTTCTTTTCTTGTTCGGACATTAAAACTTTTTATTTAAATACGAAATTAAAATAAAAAAACAATTTTTTTTGTTTAAAAAGTATTATATTTCACTAGCAATGCTTCTAACTTCTTATATACTTTTTTTTAAAAATAAAATTAGCAATTTGGAAAAAGTAGACGAGGAGAATAATAATAAATAAATACAAAGTTTCTTAAGATTTTTTTTTTTTGAATAATTATCTAAATTAATTAAATTTAGTGTAAAATTAAATTATTTTGGGAAGAGGTATTTGAATAATTGTACAGCATAAAAATTTTAATAATCTATTTCGAACAGATACACTATTGTAAAATTCGTAATGTTTCTTTTATGAAACAGAAATTTACTTAAATTCAGTTTTGATTGGTTTGCTCTTCGACGAGAATGAAACAATATTTTTTTGTTGTTGTAGAAATAACAAATGCAGGTGAATAGAAAAACTCTTGAGTAACATTTAAAATGGTCGTTTATTATCGTTCCCTTAAAGTTTTATCGTCGTTCGTACTACATAAAATGTAAATTAAATTATACAGTACAACTGATGCTATATCACAGACTTGCGATAATTATATCTAAATAAGTGTTTTACAAAAAAAAAATAGAGCACAAAACGCGTCAATTGATTCTCGGATATGGCCTTTTTTTCGTTTCATTTCTACTGCGCATAAATAATATTTTTGTAAAAAAAATTTTATTAATCATGCGATTTTTTTTCTCCCACCTTTGAGGCGTGAAGATTTTAATATATATATATATATAAAAACTCATTTGTAGAATCAATTTTAAATTCGATTTTTTCGATGTAGGAACAATATAACAGTCGTTTTATTTCGTAAAATCTTTATTTACATTGTTTATGTGTATAATGAACTTCTCACAATCGGACATTAAGTTCAATTGTTTTACTTTTCCGCAAATGTAAATTCAATTTATTCGGTTTTTTTTCTGTTTTATAATATAATTCGTCGGATATATTTTGTTTTGACTTTTTAGACTGACGGTGTCGAAAAAGTAATTCGAATGTTTGGGATAATTTTTCTTATTTCTATAACTATGGAAAAACATTTTATTTTGCTCTCTAATATCAAATTCTATAACAAGGAATGTCTTCAATTCCTTGATAAAAAAAAATAATTATCAATTAATGTAAAATAGATTTAATGGACGTTTATTTATATACTTGTGTAGGTATTTTCTCTCTTATTGAGAATTTATTCACTCTTCTTTCGAATTGAAAAAAAATTCTGATCTTTTCTCTATAAAATTAGAAATTCGTAACATTTTTCCTTTAGGTCAGACACTTTTAAATAATTTATAGGCTTTCAAGCGGATAAAGTTTATTAATTCGTTATTTGATATTTTATAATTGTTTGGGGAAAAATTGCAAAAGTAATAATTGGATGAAATATGAATTATTTATATTAAATTAATAATTTAATTAATTATCAAATTAATTATTAAATTAATTATCAAATTAACTATTTAGTTAATTATTAAATTAACTATTTAGTTAATTATCTAATTACGTATTTAATTAATTTTTAAATTAATAATTTAATATAAATGATCATTTTCAATGTATAATGTTGAGTAATTTAATTTAATTATGTATTGAAGTTTCAATATTGTAATCAACGAAATTTCAAATATCCCATTTAAGAGGCGCAATCAGCGAGTTGAAAATTCATTCTCATTAACCACCATTTAGTGAAATAGCTTTCAATCGCTGCGAAAAAGCTGCTTCGTTTTCCTACTTTTCATTGTTGAATTTCCGGTTTTCACATGACATACATTCATTTTTTTTTATCAAAGTAGAAATAAACAAACAAAAATAAATCCTCGTTGATGATAATATTGTACATAGAATGATTTACTTTTTTTTCGCAATTTTATATTTTTATTCAACTCAATCTGTCGAAATATGTTTATTTTTCAAATTAATATGTTGCATCAGAGAGTTAATGATTATTGAAATTTAATTATTAAACAAAAAACATTTCCTATTTATGAAAGAAATTTAAAATTGTTTTTTAATTACAAAAAAATATTTTTACTTTTGTTTATTTAAAGCAGTAATTGGATTAAATTTTTAAATAATAAGAATAATAATAATAATTTAAATTCAATGATTATCAAGTTATTAACACCAGAGGACATTTTTGTTGTTGTTGTTGTAAATATAAAATAATATTTCAAAATATATTTTTCTATCGTTTGAAAATTAGGCGTCAGTTTAAAAAATGGAATGTGACGGGAAATGGTAACAAAATTTTACGTGCTAGAACAATATTGGATCATGTGAGAGTAGAAGAAAAATTCAAGTAGAATATTTCGACGTTTATCTTCAGTGGTTCAAGTTCCTTTGGTAGAAATTTCAATTTGTAACGGGTGAAAAGCTTGCGAACTTTATTATCATCAAAACTTTCTTTCCCTCTCAGTTTCGGTTCTATACTTTTCCAATAATGAGGTTTATGCACGAAATTGTCTACATATGGGAGATTTTTTTTATAAAAAAAAAAGAATGAGCGAAAGTAACAGGATAAACTGAGATTTATACTTAATAATAATCAATTTTCATACATAGTTTCAAATTCAAGTTTTACTTTGGTGATATTTTATCTCTGAAAATTTCGAGCTGAAATTTGAAATACTCACAAATCGTGTATAGGTTTGAGAAATATTACACAATTTTTATTAACAATAATATTAATTTATAAATAAAAATAAATACAGGGTTGGCACAAGTCAAGGAATTCTGGGAAAAGTTAGGGAAATTAGAATTGGTCGCGGAAATCAGGAAAAAATCAGGGGAATTTATTGAAAGTAGTGGGAAAAATTAAATTATTAGAGTTTGAAAGAAAATTTTGAATTTTTTTGTTTGTCTTATAAATTACGAAACTGTCAAGAATTCTAATACGAAACATTCAATTTTTTCTATTTCTGACAATAATTTCTTTTTCAATAACTTAATTCTTGAAGAACTATCAAAAAATTCTGTTCGACTAAAATTATTACTTATAAATTATATTTAATGAATATTTAATGAATAATTTTCGAAAAGTTTTTAAAAATTCTGAGAAAATCAATTATTTAAAAAACATTGGATAAATTTAAATAATATTTTTTCCGTAATTCAATTATTTTCAAAAATAAAATTCTCAATTTAATTCATTAAAAATTTTTGTAATAAAATTCGTTGCGAGAAATGAATTATTTTGATAAAAATAACAAAGCTTATTTGCAGAATTTAAATAATTTTGTGTACAGTTTTAAAGAAAATGATAGAAAATTGCATTCATTCTTAAATTTTTTTTGTAAAATTCGTCAGGAGAATTCAGTTATTACAAAAGTTTTGATAAAATCCTTCATAAAAATTTAATTTTAAGAAATGTTTAATTATTTAATAAACTATTTATTTTCGTATTTAAATAATCCAATTCTAGGAAAATTTTCTATTAAAAATTGATTAAAAAATGAATGTTTCACTTAAAATTTTAAATTATATTTGAATATTAATGGCATAATAACGTGAATTTTTTTTATATGATTAAATTTTGAAGAGGGTTCAAATTATCCTTGAAAGTTTGAATTTTCAGTTATAAAATTCTTATGATATAAATTATAAATTAATGATTTTATCACTCTGTCATCTTAAATTTATTATAAAACATAAACGTGAAAGTTTCGAATCGGAGCGATCGATTTTCTTCGTGTTTTATAATAATATTCCCGTAAGTTATTAAATTTTAGAAGTTTTGAATTTGAAAATCTTAATTTATTCTTGTGGAAAAATAATAAAAATTAAATATTTATTTAAAAAAGAAGTTTTTCTTGTTTCCGAATAATTTTCAAATTAAGGAAACTCGTCAATAAAGGTAATAGAAATTTTTTTTGAGGGAATCTATTAATTTTTGGAGTGAATCAGAATATTTTTCAGGTGTGAGGGAAAAGGTCGAAATTTTTTCTCGAAGTCAGGGAAAAAAATAAATTTTTTTTGGCAACCCTAAAATAATACCATAACTATTAACCTTTTAGTATGATGAGAATGTGAAAATCAAAATAATACACAAATATATTAAACATTAAAATAATAAAGTGACTAAAAATTTAACTTTTCCTCGTAAATTTCATTGTACATAGTAAATGAAAAAAAGTTGTGTCCTTTTTAAATAATTGTATCACTCAGATTTCATATTTTGCTATAAAACATTGTTCCATGCTTCACTCTGCATTTTATAAAACATTGTTCCATGTTTCACTTTGCATTTTGCAAACGAATGAAAGAATGAAGGTTTAAAAATTTCATGTTCGAATTTATATTTTAAAGAGGGAAAAAAAGTTTCGAGAAAGAAGGGAGTTAGTTTTTTTTAATTATGAACAATGTTTTATGAATTGTGAATAGTGCGCGAAATGAATTAATAAATTTAATTAATTAATCAATAAATTAAATAATAATGAATAAACAAAGTTTATAAAAGTCGAATTTACGCATGAAATTAGAGATAAATTTCAAATTGATATTTAGATTTTTCTATTTTTCTATTTTGCTATTTTGCAAGACCCTAAAGTTCCGAACCTTCAAATGATGGAAATTTATTTATTTCTTCTAAAAATTAGATTTTTACTGCAATTATTTTACTTCACTACCAAAAAAGGTAATTACTGAGTTTTAGAAAGTAAAATTTTAGTTTAAAAATTTTTATGATTACTAATTTATTACGAGGCTGAAGTCCACAACGTTTTTGAAAAGGAAAACAAACTAATGGGATGGTACTTTTACTTTTTGATTGTAAATAATGTTATTTTTTGATAATTGAATCCTTAGTAGCAAAAACAATAACAAAAAAATTTTGGGATGGTATACTTTTATTTTCGATTGTAAATCATGTTATTTTGTGATAATTGAATCCTTAGTAACAGTAAAAACAAAAAAATAATGGGATGGTACTTTTATTTTTGATTGTAAATAATATTAGTTTTTAATAAATCGAATCCTTAGTAAGAACTGATTTCTTAAAAATGAAGGCACATGAAAATTAGAGATGAATTTGTATTTGAAAAAAAATAATGGGATGGTACTTTTATTTTTGATTGTAAATAATGTTATTTTTTGGATAAATTGAATCCTTAGTGAGAACTGATTTCTTAAAAATGAAGGTACATGAAAATTAGAGATGAATTTGTATTTGAAAAAAACTCTTTTTTGATTTTTAGAAACGTTGACGACTGCAACTTCTTAGTAAAATATCCAATAAAAAATGTTTCGTTCATTTGAACCTTCAAAACATGGGGATCATCAGTTTGCATATTTTGGGAAATTCATTTTTTAGTCGTGCAAGAACCTTATTGATTGGATAAAGATAAATTCTCCTGAAGTAGTAGCAGTTCATTTAAAGGAGGTAGATGGATAGATAGTGAGAAAGGGAGAGTGAACCTTGACCGTCATTATATTGATATGTAAATGGAAGCTTACAGGACTGCCTTGTACTAGTGCGGTGGTATTTAATGAAACTAGCCATTCGTTTGATTCGCCAAATCATTTTCGTAATTGCGCGGACCATTAATCCATAAACAATATCGCAATCATAGGTACAAAATAGGTACTTAGACCCATATTTTTCCAAATCTACAATTACTATAAGACTTAGAGTAATAAATACAATTTCTCTCTTATTCTCAGATGACATTCATTTCGGAATGTTTTTTACAATTTTCTTCCTTCTTTTACAGTACACAATTGTCTTCTTTCTTTTACAGTACACAATATTCGTGAAGAGTTTCCATTAGCACACAGAAACAGAAGAGTTTTCATTAGCACACAGAAACACAATTGTTTTGAAAATCACAATCGTCATGACTGAATTCATCATAACTTAAAAGGTTCCCATTCCTTTTATTCTCAAAGTTTATAAACGCGAAAGTGGAGGTCTTCCGGTGGCACGTACGGGTCTCTCGAGCCGGAAGCCCTTTGAGGCTCTCGTTATAATTCCGTGGTGAGTGGCTCAGTTTTCTCGACAATCACGTGAAATTCAGTTTCACGATAAAGTCTGCCATCCGGGACAACCATCGTTATCCGGCTGTCCACCGGTGCACTCGATTCACTGCCCTCTTTACTGATGACGCCATTCTTTTTCGAGACAACGTCTGGCGCACTCGTGGGAACACTTATCCAACTTTTTCTATTGCTCGGCCGACGTTTTCGACAGCACCAAACTATGAGACACACGCTGATCAGCAGCAAAACAACGAGCACCACGACGCCCATTAAAAGTATCATGAGTGTGCTACTCAAGGCGCAATTTCTCATCTCATAGTCGGTGAAATTTATCGCCGAACCATCGGCAATGTTGTTAATGCAGAGAAACGTCCCATCGTTTATAGGCTCCGATTTCGCCGGCGATATTTCCTCCTGCCTCGTGCCACGAAACCTCGAGTAAATATTCGTGTAATTAAGAATATCACTTTTCCAGCTCGATAGTTGATCGCAATCGCATGGCTGGTCGATTAGGAGATTATCAATCTCGGGACGAAAACTACTTCTATCGAAAATCAATGCCCCCTCCTCGAAAGTCTTCAGTGTGTTGTTCTTGAAAATAAGATCGTAAAGTCCCAACGAAGTTCCTCGGGACTTATTCTCCATGTCCGCCTTCATCTCCAGAAACGCTCCCATACCTAAATTTGCGAAACTATTATTCTTCATGATCACCGGTCCTCGGACGCTAATATCGAACGCCTCACCCTCAACACTATCGAAGATACAATTCTGTATGGCTACTGTTTTTGGTTTCTTCACAATAAAAGCTAAACTTCTCAGCGTCTCCATTCTCACTCCATCGAGCATAAAACTCTGATAGACCTCAATGTCGTTCATCGTTCGACTCGGTATGACACCGCGAAAACTGCCCCTAATAATGTGCAATATTTGAACGTCGAATTTTTTGAATGCATGCGCCTCGATGTCGATGATGTGACAGTCCTCGAGTCTTATGGTGTCGGTGTTGAGTAAATTTGCAAAAGCAAACGCACTCATGAGACCTATTCGAACGTCAACGAACATGATCGTCTTGATGTCACCGCGAAACGTGAAACTGGGCAGTAGGTCGATGCTACTGTTACGGACAGTGATCTTCACGTCTGTGCAACGTGGTGATAGTTCGAAGCTTTGACGCTCCAGGGTCAAATTAGCCACGTTTACCAACTCCACCAACCGCAGAGCCTCGAGGTGGATTAAACTTGAGTTTGTCAGGTACACCGACGAGCAGTTGCTCACTGAAATTAAACTCGTTCGCGGAGTCAGCCATTTTTCACTCTCTGACGTAAGGATCAGCTCCTGAAATGTGAAAATTGGGCTTTTTTTAATTAAAAATGATTTTTCAATTTCACGTCAAGTTTATAATGGTGTAAAGTTTATGTATATAGGTGAATTTCAATCGAAAAAATTAAAAGAGTCACTTTGCATTTGCAGATTTAGTATTTCAAAATAAATATAATCAATATCGAATGTTTTGTATACATGAATTTTAAATCTTCAATTTTTTTTCTTCTTTTTCGTTTGAATTACAAAAAAGTTCATATCTACTGTTAAATTATTTTTCAAATTTTAATATAATTCTTAGTAAACAGTAATTTAAATTACAAAATTTATTATAATTACATTTATTCAGTAATTTTCTATTTACTAATAAGAATTTTATTAAAACGCCACGATTAGGGCACTTTTTTCAGATTTTAGCCACTAAATGCCACTATTTCTGTTTTCTTTCTGACAATTCTACTTAAAAATTTTTTAATTCGCTAATAGAAATACAAAAAATTAGAATTAAATTCTAAGTTTAGAACGATTCAGTGATTTTCAAAAAAAATTTGAAATTCAATTATTTTCATAAATAATAAAATTCTCACAGGACTTCGATAAATTTAGAATAGCATTTTCGAAAAAATTAATTATTTAACAAATTTCTTTATACAATTTCTTCACAATAATTCAAACACTTTCACTGATAACCAAATTTTTCGTAAAAATTCGATTTTTCAAAAAGAAATTTTTTATAAAATTAGAAATAAGAATTCAGTTATTTTAAAATAAAATTATCATAAATGTTTATTGTATTTGGAAAAAATAAATTATTTAAAACAATGTTTAGAACATTCCTAGAAAAGAATTCAGTTATTTTCAAAAAGAACAAAATTATTCACAGAAATGAAATTTTTGAAAACATTTTAATAAAACTTTTCGCAATAATTCAATTATTTTCTTATAAATAATAAATTTCTTCTCAAGAATACAATTATTTTTGAAAATTTTAATAAAATTCCCAGCAACTACTCTAATATTTTCGCATAAACAAAAATTTTCTCACTGGATTTCAATTAATTTCGCAATACAATTTTCTAAAATTCTTTGAATGTATGAAACTATGTACAAAAATATTAGAAGTTTTCATAGGAAAAAAATATAAAAAAAAATTTCTAAAATATTTATTATATTGCGAAAAAATTAATTACTTAAAACAATGTTTATAAAATTCTTATAAAGAGTTCAATTAACTTCAAAAATAAAAAACTTTTCACTGAAATTAAATTCTTTTGAAATATTTTTTAATAAAAATTTTCGCAATAATTCAATTATTTTCTTAAATAATAAAATTCTTCTCAGGAATTCAATGATTTTCATTTAATAATTAAATTCATCACAGGCTTTTAATTAATTTTAATATAATTTTAGAGAAATTTCTTTAAAAAATGTAATCATTCTTAAAAATTTAATTTCAATTCCTAAAAATAATCAATTAATATAATTTTACAGAAATTTCTTTAAAAACTGTAATTATCCTTAAAAATTTAATTTCACTTCCTCAAAAAATGAATTATTAAAAAAAATATATTTAAAAATTTTTTTGAAACAATTCGATAATTTACAAAAAAATATTAGAATTTTTCACAGAAATTTAATTATTTTGAAATAATTTAATAAAATTATTGAAAATTATTTTCAATGAAATGAATTTTTTTAAATACAATTTTAATTAAGTGTTTTAGAAATAATTCAATTATTCTTTTAGATTTTAATGAAATTCTTCCCAAGAATTCAATTATTATAGATAAATAAAAAAATTATTCCCGAAAATTCAATTATTTTAAACTATTTTATTAAAATTCTTTGCAAAATTCGATTATTTTTATAAATATCAATATTCATCACAAAAATTCAATAATTTGTAAAAATAAAAAAATTTCTTCTTGAAAATACATTTATTTTAAAAATTCGAATAAAAATATTCGCTGGAAATCAATTATTGTGAAAAATTTGGATTGAATTCCTTGTACTACTACTAATTTCAAAAAATTTCCAAACAGAATATTAAATTATTTAAAAATTATTCCTTACAAATCTCGTAAAAGTTAAATTATTTCCTTTTATAAATAAGAAAAATTTCACAGGATTTCAATTATTAAAATTTAAAGTTTGCATAAAATTAGTCAAAAGAAATGAATTATTTCAAATTTTTTTGTAAAATTCTTCGCAAGAAATAAATTAGTTTTTTAAATATTTAAATTCTTTGATGAATTCAAACATTCGTCAAGCAATTGCTTAAAAATTATTAAAATATTTTACATTTTTTAAAAAATAATTAAATATTTAAGGGAATTGAAAAATGAATTTTTTTTGGGGAATTTTCAAAACATTTCAAAATTTATATTTCAGTATGCTGATTTTAATTATTTTGTGAACTTTATATTTGTAAATTTTCAAATTTATAATTTCGAATAAATTAATTAATTTAACAAGTTTGTTTAAAATTTACACTCTATAATATATTGTCGGGAAAGTTTTGTTATAAACTAAATTTATACGAAAGTTTCATACTTGCAGGGAAATATGCAATTTTAAAAAATTTAAATTCATAATAAAGAAACGCCCAATTTTCCTCGATGGATTATTTTTATATTTTTAACATTTACAATATAGGGAATTAAAAAGGTTTCTTTCCCATTTTTTCAAAAAATATATAGAGAAAATAAAGCATTATTCTTTTGGGAAAATAATGCAAAGATCGAAAAAAAAGTAAATAAACTTTTCCGTTTCTTCCGATTCGAAAAATTTCATTTTTCAAAACTTCTCTGTCGCGATATACTGTATATGTGAGTTGTTCGGAAATGCATTTATCAAAAAAAGAATGTCGTTTGTTTAGCGACCTATGGCTCGATGTCCCAGATCGATAAGTCCCCAAAGGATTGAGTTGTGCTTTATCGGATTGTGGGAAGGTGTTTTTCAGTCAAGAAACACGATAGTCTCTCGAGAATCAAGAAAGAATTGACGAAGAATAGTCGAACGTCATCTACTTGATATATATCGGAGGCGAAACGGTCGCACATTTTCTTTACTTAATGATATTTCTCGATAGCAATCAACTGAATCGAAAACATATCGAAACTTCTTCTAATATATTTTTGATTTAGAATTGAATTATTGAGGATTAATAATTTTTCAAATACCATTAAGGGCTGGTAGGATTTTTATAAAATTGTTCTCAAGAATATACCGTTAAGGGTACCAACTCGGATGAAAAGTTAATCAATGATTCGTTAATAATTGTTAATCGTTTAACTCATTAAAACATCATTTAACAACATTTAACAACATTTAACATCATTTAATCATTTAAACGCTCGTGATGGGTCATTTAGGGATTGAATTAGTGATTAAGGGCTGATTTCACCAAACTGAATTAAAAGTTAATGATTGAAGCCAGCTTAACAGCTTGCGATTGGTTGATTGAGGATTTAAGTTCCTTAGAGTTACTTAGAGGCATTTAGTGAATCTGGTTTTTGTAAAATTTTGGTTGTGCCACTTTGTCCCCCTAAATGTTTCTTATAATTATATGACCTCGATACGGATTTTGACGGTTGATTATTATACATAATAATTAAGGGACAAATTGTCTTTAATTAAAGTGGTATAACTACGCTAATTATTCTAAATGTGTACGCCTTCGCCGTCGTCGAATCTCTTTCTTCTCATGTCGAACACGCATACGACGTCGTCGTTAAGTTATAAAAGCGGTCGAGCTTAACTTTCATTACACCGGAAGGGCTTGTCTGTGTTATTAAGTGCGATTTAATTCTCGCACTCGCATTTTACGAGAGTGCCTTAAAACTTGTCTTGATGGCTCTAAAATTACGTCCACGTGGAATTTGCATTCTTCATCTTTTACAGCGTGATTCGATTTCGAAGTGGAGATTATTAAAATCATCACATACGTTATTAAAATTAATGTATTAATATCTAATTAGAATGGTTAGAAATTATTTTATTTCTCCTTCAAGTTTGAATCTTCCTAATAATATTAGTTCCATCTATGAGGTTATCTCAATCTTCTATGTCGGAAAGTAAATTATAGATGATCAAAACTTGGTAAGAATTGACGGATCTTTGTTATCAATAGTAGACGATATTTGGTCATACTTGGAAAAGTTGGACCAAATATGGCAACAATTAGACGATATTTGGCCATAATTATAAAAGTTGGATCAAACATTAGACGATATTTGCGATCATACTTAGAAAAGTTGGAGCAAATATCGTCTAATGTTGTCTGTATTCAAAAACATTTGTAAGTTCCACCAAATATCGTCTAATGACCTTTGTTATCAACATCAGACGGTATTTGGTGGAACTTACAAATGTTTTTGAATGCAGACAACATTAGACGATATTTGCCACAAACTTGGAAAAGTTGGAGCAAATATCGTCTAATGTTGTCTGGATTTAAAAACTTTTGCATGTTTCACCAAATATCGTCTAATGTTGATAACAAAGATTTGTAGACGATATTTGGTGGAACTTACAAATGTTTTTGAATGCAGACAACATTAGACGATATTTGCCACAAACTTGGAAAAGTTGGACCCAATATCGTCCAATGTTGTCTGGACAACATTAGACGATATATTTGCCACAAACTTGGAAAAGTTGGACCCAATATCGTCCAATGTTGTTTGGATTCAAAAATACTTGACTCATTCCGTATCTTATCGTTCTTTCGAAAGAGTTCCGTTATCTCTCCCACATTATTTTTACCTATCTAGGTATCTTCTTACAAACACTGCAAAAAGATGTTTTGTAATTTAAGATGTTTTGGTATTCATTACCAAGATGTTTTGCTAGACACTTTTTGGTTTTTCGAAGCATCTTCACTTAGGATGTTAAAAGTGGAATCCAACACACTTTCAGTATATTTTTTGGAAAACAAGTTTTTAGGTCAACTATGAACCTGTGTGTAGAACACTTTCTGCTTCCTAGTTTTTAGGAACTTGTGTTTTTGTCGCATCTTATGATTCCACAAGTATCTTATCCCTAACCATCTTATTGTGTCAGAAACGTGAAAACTTGAAACTTTTTCGAAATCTGTAAGCTACTTTAGAAAAGATTTTAAAACATAAGTTGTAAGAGGTAATTTTTCTTCATTACATATATTTAAATCAGAGGAACAACTTGGTGTGAGCGATAATAATTCCTTCACGAGAGTCGATGTCGTGGGGGGTGAATTCGACCTTCTTTAGAATCCGTTATCACAAGTGGTCTGGAAGTTGAATCAACTTCTTTGTTACGATTGGGTCGATTAATTAGATTATCGGTTCAAGTGTGCTTGCCGCAGCGCTCCTTGGGCGCGCTTGTTTCCCAGACAATGCCAAAGTAGCAGAGGAACGACGACGTGCCTTTCGCTCAATTTTAAGTTTTAGGGCAGTTGCCACTTTAGTTTATATATAGTTGCAAGATTTATTAAACTTCATCTTTAGCGAGTTTCACATCATTTCTATTTTCGAGTTTCTGGGTTCGTTATTCTTTAGAAATTAATTTGTTTTGTAATTAAGGATTTACCTATAGCTTTCGGTTTAGGATTATAGCTTTAGGTTTAAGTTTAGCTGAAGCTTTAGGTTAAGTTATAGGTTTTGCTTTAGATTTAGGTTTGGCTTTAGTTTTTGTTTTAGGTTTAGCTTAAGCTTTAATTTTGGGTTTAGCTTTACTTTTAGGTATAGCTTTAGGTTTAGCATTAATTTTAGGTTTAGCTTTACTTTCAGCTTTAGTTTTAGTTTTGGTTATAGATTTTGCTTCAGTTTTAGATTTAGGTTTAGCATCAGCTTTTCTTTTAGGTTTAGCTTTACTTTAAGGTTTAGCTTCAGCTTTTGTTTTGGGGTTCGGCTTAGGCAAAAAAGAGCACACAATAATCGATTGACCAAGAGAGTCACTTCTCCCTATCTCCCTGAAATATCGCCTCTTCATCAAAAACGTCGACTCTATAGTTTTTGAGGGTGATGAAGTTGCGCGTGTGGTGAAGGGCTTTTTCAGCTATTTCGACATCACGAAAATGAAAACAAGAACCATATACTCAGCTATTAAAAAGAGTATAGAGAGAGAGAGATTAAAGCCGTTTCATCTATATACTATATGGCGACGAGTTTTAATATTAGCCGCACGTGACGAGTACCAACACACAATTTTTTTTCCTTCCGTTTATTATTTCCCGCAACTTTCGCAATTATTGTTTTGAGAATAAGAATTGAATCGGGGTCCAAATTGAACGTTTCGCAATTTGGGAGCGCGGCAGGGGAAGTGAGATAGTAACTTACCAAAGAAGCAAAAGTCCCATTATTATATATATATATATATATATATGCTGGGAACGAGAGCGCTTTTACGATCTATAAAGGATTTATGCGAAACAATTTGCCCCACGGGGACGATTCGTTTGCCGACGAAGAACAGAGAAGGAGTGAGAGAAAGAGAGAAAGAAATATAGAGAAAAAAGTAGAGAAAGGTAGAGAAAGAGAGAAAAAGAGAGAGAAATATAGAGAAAGAGAGAGAAAGAGAGAGTAAGAGAGAGAAAGAGAGAAAAAGGTAGAGAAAGGTAGAGAAAGAGAGAAAGAGGGAAAAAGGTAGAGAAAGAGAGAAAAAGAGAGAGAAAAAGAGAAAAAGATAGAGTAAGAGAGAAAAAGAGAGAGTAAGAGGGGGGGGGGATAGAAGAGACATTGAAATAAAGAGAAAAGTATAGAAGAAAGAAAAGGCTGTACACAGGGGCGCGGCCATTATTGCCACCGGCACTATTCATTTCCGGATTTTAATTCGAAAGTACGAAGAACTGATTGGCTATGGCTCGCGGAACGACGAATCGCAACCCCTTTTGTTAAAAGCTTTTTTTTTCGTTCACAAGCCAACGCTGCTTAATTTTCTTTGCTTATACAATTCATTTTCTATTCGCAGGTGGCCGCGACGATTATCGCTCTCTCTCTCTCTCTCTTCTTTTTTTAATTTGAACCTATTTTTTCTTAGGACTTTCTGCAATTTTCCCAGTATCAATTTTTCACCTAACGGTCAAATCCTTCTATATATTCGTTTCGCACTATTTTTGAAAACGTGTCTTCAAAATTTTTTTTTCGATTCTTCTTTTAGTTCTAATTTTTTGGATTTTTCTAATTTCGCAATTTAGGTGTATTAAGATTTAAGCCTAATTTCTTAATTCCTTAATTATTAAGATTAAAGCCTATGATTGTTAGAGGTTTAGTTTAGGTTCAGTTATAGATTATGCTTCACCTTTGGGTTTAACTTTAGTTTTGTGTTTAACTTTAGTTTTAGGTTTAGCTTCACTATCAATAGGTTTAGTTTTAGCCTTTAGGTTTTGCTTTAGCTTTGGATTTAACTTTTGTTTTAATAGGTTTAGCTTTACTTTTAAGTTAAGCTATAGGTTTAGCACTAGTTTTAGGTTTAGCACCAGTTTTAGGTTTAGCTTTAGTTTGAGGTTTAGCTTACGCTTTAGTTTCGGATTTGAACTGTACTTTTAGGTTTAATTATAGGTTTTGCTTTAGCTTTGAATTTAGCTTTAGTTTTAGGTTAAGTTATAGGTTTTGCTTTATGTTCATAGCTTTAGGTTTAGCATTACTTTTAACTTTAGTTTTAGGTTTAGTTTCAGGTTTTGCTTTAGCTTTGGGTGTTTAACTTAAGTTTGAATTCAATTTGAGGATTCAATCATTAATTAACTTTTGAATCAGTATGGACAAAACTGATCCTAGGTCAAACTTGAAAAAAAAAAAAATTCTACAACTTGACTTTCAGCACAGAGATCAATTTCAGAGAGTACATTTGAATAAAATGCAAAGAAGAAGTAGAAGAAGAAGAAGAGGAAGAAACAATTTCTCTATAATATTTAAACTTTTCCATTGCTTAAAGTTGAGAAAAAGAAAAATTTACAATGGTTTGAAACCGCACGCGCCATGCATATTTGATATTCAAGCAATAAATTGCTTTTAACTTGGCAAGGTTTCTTTTTTCTGTGTCCTATTTTTCCTGCTGTACCTTAAGAAGATGCTCTTCTCTATATCCTTGTGCGCGCACCATTTTCATTCCCCATGGGTCATTTGAGAAAAGGACTAGACAAAGTATTTCCGCTGTGAGAATGATAAAAAAAAAAAGAAAAGAAGAAAAAAAATTGGAGAAACGTCCAGTCGATGAATTGTAAAAGTCGCGCGCGCGGACAAATTGTCTGAGTGTGTTCGCGAGTAGTAGGAAAGAGAAAAAATTATGCAGAATATTCAAGCCACAGTTTATGGCTAGTATGGTCTTTTTTCTTCTTCTTCTTCTTCTTCTTCTTTCTTTATAAATAGCGTATGCGTGTCGTATGAAAAATTTGATAAAACGGAAAAAATACGGAAATTAAATTTCTTGTACGGTATTATAAATTTTAGTTGCATTTTATCTGTGAATTGGATTCTTTTTTTTTGGGGGTGTCTATAAATATAATAATCGTTTTTTGGTGGAAATTAAAATTTGTTTTTGCGAGGAAGTCATTAATCTGAGCGAAATGGAAACATCCGATCCAGTGATTTATCGGACGTTCGATCTGGCACTTCCTTTATGCAAATATAGGCGCATAACGATCTCTGTTCTTCGAGTGTCGCGCATATGTCGATTTCTCGAATCCCTTTTTTACCAAACTTTTTTTTTTTTGCTTTGGAAATTGATGATAAACTTATCACTTTTTCTAAAAAGGTTTTTACGAACCTTTCAAAAAATGGGTTAAAAATCAATCTTCTCCCTTCTTTTTTTAAAGAAACTATTTGCTTGAAGTTCCTTAAAGAAAGGATTTGTTTTAAATTCCTTAAAGAAAGGATTTGCTTGAAGTTCCTTAAAGAAAGTATATTTGATCGAAATTCCTTAGAGAAAGGATTTGATCGAAATTCCTTAAAGAAAGGATTTGTTTAAAATTCCTTAAAAAAAGGATTTGGTCGAAATTCCTTCCATTCTTTTGTATCCAGTTTGTATCTAGATTTCATTATCATTAGTTTCTAAATAGTTTTCTTATAAGAAGATTTACGAGCAACATTCGAGACTATTTAGTATTCGATCTTTTTTTTTATTTTTTGTTATCGTATATTTTTGCAAAATTGAGACCATTATTATAATTCACCATTGTCAGTAATCGACTTTTATCTCTCGATTCTCGTTTTCCGTTTATTGAATTCTCGTTCTCCTGATGGTAAAATTCTCTCGCTTATAATACACACAATGGCCAATGTTCGAAATATCTATTTGAATTGTTTTTTTTTGTGACTCTTTTTGAGGTTTTGTATTCATATATATAAAAGCTCATTCAATTCATTATTTGCATTATATTATAAATTAACATTTGATCCGTCAATCCAATTTAATCTCTATTAATTGGTGTCTACCTATATATACGAAATCGAATATTTAATTAATGTTAAAAAATGAAAAAAATATTTCCGATCAGAAATGAGAATATTGTTTGTATACAAACATAATATTCAATGTGGATAAATTGGAAAACTATTCGAATATTAAGAAAATATTTATCAGTTTATTTATTTGTGGTTGGTTTTGGAAAAAGAAGGTTTCGTTCAAAAACTGGTTTTCTTGTTTCGTGGTTTACAAAATCTTGTGAAAACGTGTTTTCTCGTTCTCGATATGTTTTTGATGTCGGTTTATGAAGACGCGTTTGCTTATTTTCATCATTACACAGCAAGTAAATTTTTATTTTATCGAAACGAGAATTATTAAATTGCTATATTGAAACTTGTTTTTTTGCAGAAGAAAGACATTCTTGCGGATGTAATAATCAGTTGTGTCGAAGAAAAAGATCTTGTCATTTTATTGAGTAATAGGATTTTTAAATAGGTATTTTTTCCAAGAGTATTAAATTCAGGAACAAAAAAAGTATTAAAACATTGCATCTCGACAATTTCGATAATTTTTTTTGTCTCCATTTGATATATTAATTGCGATTTAATCTTAATTTCTTTATTTCCAATATTTATTTTATTTAAAGAATTTATTTATAGAGTGAAATAATTTTTTTTTACAAACGATTTGGTTAAAAAAAAGCAATCGAACTTGTTTAAAACCGTTGGGCAAATAATTATTTTTTTCCCGGTAAAATATATAGATAAATATCGATCTCCACGGTTTAATATTAAGTAAATATCGGAATTGTGGAAAATTTTGGAGTATTTAAAAAAAGTAAATAGTGGTTAACCCTGGGATCCCTGGGATGAGAGGAGGACGGAAATGCACATCAGTAATTGAAAAAGGGGAAATCACTTTATAGTAGAAAGGGAATAAAACTGACCAATCTGTAGGAGATATTTTTCATTTTTTTTTCTTTTCCTTTTATGTGCGCTGGAAAAGAATAAAATTGTGCGAGTGTTCGGGTTCATTCCCGCGGGAATTTTCACGAATCGAAAAACTAAATTGGAGCATTGGGTCAGGGATTCAGACGCATTTCACTTTATAATGCTGTTAAAAAAAAACCACCACAGTCATAGTGTCGTCATTTTATCAATTTTAATCTTTTTTGGATTCAATTTTTAACTAAATGTTTTATTTTCCATTTGTTATAATGTATTGGTAGTTTAAATTCGAGTTTTAATGAATTATTTTATTATTATTATTTTTCTTAATTGTTGAAGTAAATAGAATGTATAGTTTACTTTCGACAAATTCTCTCAGGAATTATTTTAACTGTATTCAGCTGTTTGTAAATGAATTAATTTAAGCTCCGGGTAGCAGAAGTAACTAACGAAAATTGATACAGATGAAGAATTTCAGAGCCAGTGAAACTGTGCTGTGAAATTAAATTAAACATTTGCTGTCGTCACTTTAATTATAATTGCCTTTAATGTAATTATTTTTCCAAATATTATTATCTAATTTACCGATTTTCATTGTTGTAGGAAATTGAGTTTAATTAGGGTTTCTCTCTTATGTCTAAATTCGAATAAGCGAAATTCTATCCAAATTAACACAAAATAACCCAAATTAACCAAAAATAACCCAAATTAAACCCAAATTAACCCAAAGGAACCCAAAATACCCTTTTTGCTTCTTATGATCCCTAGGGATTTTGGTCAAAATTCGTTACGATCTCAAGTATTTGATTTTTTCTCGAAAAATACCGTTTTGATGGTATAATGGACTATATAATGATGGTTGTGGATGCAAAATTGAAAGCGTTATTCGAGCGGAAGTTGAGTAGACCTGTAAAGAGGACAAAACAACTAAAAACAGGTTTTTGTATAAGGATTCCGAATGCCCCCTTTTTGAACCATATATTTGCGTGTGTGGGTTTAATTATACATCCTTGGGATGCTTTTTGATAAATCTTACCTTGCCCTCGTCCTTACAATCGCAGGTCACTCGGCCGTGATCGTCGCAGGTACAAGGCAGAGGTGCATCGCACCTGTTGGTCGGAATGGTCATTGCGCTCTTTGGGAAACTGGTACAAAATAGTCCGAGGATTGCACTCCCCAGCACCAGTCCCGTAGCTCCCATTTTCTCCCCAAGGTTCTCCTCTTAACGAACCTTCCCTTTTCACCACAGTTTTTTCCTCCCCACTCCTAAAATCCTTTTACTCTCAAAGACCAACATTGTCATTAATCTGTCAATAAAAAAAAACACGATCCCTCGATGCTTGCGGCAATGAAACTCGATCCCTCGATGCTTTCGACAATAAACCGAAAATTAAAACAAAAGTAAAACAGAAAATTCAAAACTAAACATTAACACTTGGCACATTCACAAATTCCTCATTGCTGTTTGTTGATGGTTTTCACGATTCACTGATTTTGATCGATCTGCTTCATGGTGGAATAATTTTTCTTCTTCCAATGATTCACATTCTAGTGAAGAAACATTTATCCTTTGTGCTTTGTTTGCGAATGATGTAAATGAATCCGACCTTGCGAACATTCTTGGCTGGGAAGATGAGTTTCACCTGTAAAAAAAAATGGGGGCTTAATTATTATTGCTTCAAGTAGGAATTGTGGTATTTTTTGCAAAAATGCAACCTTTGTTATGACCTTTGTTCTTTTTTACAAACATGACCTTTGTTATGTGTTTAACTTGTTCTTCCGTAACTGGTACAGTCATATCATTAATTTACAAGGACTCGTACATTAGATTCTGCTTTTTTTCTCATGTGACAAATGTGATTCGATAATTATGGAAATACGGTTGGATTTTCGATTTGGTATATAGAAAAAAATCAAAAATTGTCTTTGTTTTTCATCGAGTGCAGTGATGAATGGTTGTAATTTTCGATCACGTGATCCACGACAAGAATTCAATCGTTCCGCGAAGCTTGGATAAGAAAATACGAGATTAGAAACTTGAGGATTCGGTATATTGCGTTTTTTCTTGTTGCGATAAATTGTCTCCTGCCATCGTGGAAACTCGACATAAGTCTTACCTTCAATCGTTCGCGTTAATTGCCTCGGATCATGAATGTTTTAATTTCGCATTAGATTTTTTTTTCTAAACAAGCGCATTAAAACAGAGGAAACATCTAATCTTAATTATTGATTCATCCTGCACAGTAAAGAAAGGTTCTAAATTAGAGTATTAAAATAGAAACAAATTTAGTACCGAAATTGGTACTTAATACGTTTCAATTTACAGTGTAGAATTCATCATTGTTGCCAAGTTTTGGAAAAAGATTTTCTATAATTTGATTAGTTGTGTAATAGTTCTTATCTTGAAAAAGAATCCTTTATGTAGACGTACAAGAATCATTACAGAATTTATGCAACCGAACGTGTTTTTTTTTTTTGCATTTTTGAGAACAGGTCAGAGTTTATGCCTCAATTTGTGACAAAATTAGTGAATGTGGCAGGATTTTTGCGCTTCACGTGAGTTTAAATGGCAATCGACCCCAATAAGTATTGGAACTCACAGGAGCCTGGTGCGGTTCGCTCCTGTGAGGCCGGATGTCAAAGTTCACAATTCGACCTGAGAACTTTGGACTTGCTAATTATTGAAATTTCTCACACTTCTCGGAAACTTGCCTCCCTTCTCGCATTCTATACACTAAATCGCATAATGGCCTGTACGAGATGATCGCCAGACGCGTCTGTTCCGCCCATAATAATTTCTCCCATTAGCATATAAATTCTCAAGGGAAAATGGGAATTACAATCATCTACTTCTATTTCCAGTCCACTTGATTCGAAATCTTCGATATTAAATATTAACCAGAGCCAAATACAAATAAAAATACAAAATACAATCCAAATACAAATTGTCGACAATTATTAAAATCTTAGCTTAGCTTTATAACCAAAGTCTGTTCGAATTGTTATTGAAGTGATTCCAATAATTTCTACACTTTGGTCAAAGACGTGTTGACCGAAGATTGTAGAAATCTTGACGGGTCTTAGAAATTTTTCCGTGACGATGTAAAAATGAATCGAGGAATATGAAACACCCTCTTATATTCGGAAGAGAGTGAGTGAGTGAGGGTTTTTAGTAGTTTCGTAAAGTGTTTTCCATAAAGTTATGGCTCCAGGAACAATGTCTCCATTCTCCTGCTTTTCATTATCCGGCTTCCTTCTTCGACTACTCCCGCGACGACAGAATGAAATTCTCTCGAGGGCGTGCAAAGTTTTACGAGCCTCGTACCTTGATTAACTTAACGAGCTCCACGTCCAAGCCTCGAGTCCCCACCAACCAGGGTCGAATCGCGGGGATTATCGACCTGGATCTCTCTCTCTCTCTCTCTCTCTGCTTTAATCCAAACCCTATGCGCCTTGTAATTGTTCCTGAATATTATATTCTGATATAAGAATATAATGAGTGACTTTCAAACAAAATATATTATAATTTATAGTCTGTGTATGTCACTGCGCGGCGCTTTCGTCATCTTATCATCTCGCGCGTTTATTATGTACGTGTACTTATGAATTCTCTCTTAAGAGGTTTTAATATTGCTTTTCGAAACTTTGTATAATTTTTCAAGTGTTTTATAAATTTTATAAATTTTATAAATTTTATAAATTAAATGAAAACGAAAGCTTGTTTTCCTCTTTTGATTCTAATTCAGTCTCACGTATTGTTGTATTAGGATCCTAAAGTTCTGAACGTTCAAATAAACGAAATTTGTTTGTTTCTTCTAAGAATTAAATTTTTATTGCAATTATTTTGTGTCACTAACATAGAAAAATTAATTACTGAGTTATTGTAAATGTAAAATTTTTGTTTTTAAATTTTTTATGATAATAAAAATTTTTAATTTTAATTTTTAATTTTTTTTAATTTTTAATAAAAAATATTTCGTTCATTTGAACGTTCAAAACTTTAAGATCATGTTGTATTATGATTTTCCTCCGTAGTTTCTTTAATTTTTTGTACTCATCAGTAACTTCTTTTTTAAATAAATATTTAATTATTATTTTTCCATAAGAATTAAAATCCTTCAAAAGATTCAAATTCAAAACCTTTTTGAAATTAAACAACTTATTAAAAAATAAAAACATGACCGAGTGATAAAATCATTATTTTATATTATAAGATTAAAAAAAAGAGAATTTGAAAATAATTGAATTTCTAGAATGTATTTTTTTATTTATAAAGATAATTAAAATTTTTGACCAAAATTTTATTAAAATTCTTTGCAAATAATTGCATTTCAGAGAAGAATTTTACTTATTTATAAAGACAATGGAACTTTTGAACAGATTATTTTTGAAAATGTTTAAAAGAAATTTGAATTTTGATATTTTTCAAAAATAGTTGAAATTGTGGGGAGAATTATAAAAAAAAAAATTGGAAAATAATTGAATTTGTGCGATGAATTTTCTTTATTTTTGAAGATAATTGAATTTTGCAACGAATTTTATCAGAACTTTGGAAAATAATTGAATTTCTGCGATGAATTTTTATTATTTATGAAGATAATGATAATTTTGAGGAGAAATTTTATTATTTATGAAGATAATGATAATTTTGAGGAGAAATTAAAAAAAAAAATTTTGAAAATAATTAAATTTCTGCGAAGAATTTTATTACTTTTGAAATATAGTTGATATTCGGTTATAACATATATAATTGAAACGATGAAATGGGGAAAAAATTACATCAGATGTATAATCAACAAGTATATAGAAATTATTTCACGTCCGCATAGATAAGTTTCCTCTTGACCGAGACTGTTTTCCCTTAATTAAACATTCCTCTCGCACTGAGTGATTTATGCCTCGTTAAACAGATATCTATAAATACACAAATTCCAAACCGTCGGTTTTGCGATAATTGCACTGATTTTGTCCTGCTTGTCTAAGGGTAATGTGTTATTGATATTTAATGTCGAATCTCACACGTAAACAAACTGATTTTGTAATTCTCGAAATATACACGTAGCATATAATATTTCAGACTTCGCACTCGCGATAATTAATTTTTTTAAAAAAGTAGCAAAAAAAAGTAACTTTCAAACTTAAAAAAAAGTATAGTGAAAAAGTGACTATAAGAAAAAATTCAACTTGACGATCAAAAAAATTCGCTTTATTAACTTTATAAAATTGACAAAAAAAACAAAATATAAAAATATAAATTTCAAAATACAAATTCCAAATTTTACTTTTTTCTGACATTTTTCTAATTTTTATAAAAAGAATATTTACTTCTTTCTTATCGTAATGCTAATATTTATTCAATTTCGGCAATGGATTTTATTATTCATGAAAGAATTAAAATTTTTATGAAAATCATTTAATTCTTGCGGAAAATTAAAAAAAAAATTTTTCAAATTATTCATTTCTTTCGACTAATTTTACGCAAATTCTTGTTTAAATAATTAAATACCAGAGAAATTGTTATTATTCATGGAAAAAAATTGAATTCGTACGAAGATTTTTGACAACAAAATTTTTAAATAATTGAATTCTGTTTGCAAATTTTCTTCTAAATATTAAAAATCATTCAATTTTGAAAAGTTTTTAGAAAATAATTAAATTTTAGAACGAATTCTATTAAAAATATTTCACAATAATTGAATTTTTGTGTCGTTTTAAAAAAAATTAAAAAACAAAAAATTCGTTTCCTAAAAAGCTTTTTTTATTTAGAAAAAAAGTGAATTCTTGCGCGAAAGGTTTTATTTGAATTTTTCAAACTAATTGAATGAACGAGAAGAAATTTAATACTTTTCAAAATAATTAAATTCTTGTCCGATGAATATAATTGTTATTTATACGCAAATAATTGAATTTTGCAAAAAATTGTTAAAATGACTCAAAATAATTGAATTTTGCTAAAATGACTCAAAATAATTGAATTTGCGGCGAATAATTTTGTTATTTATGTTTAATAATTGAATTGTTTTGAAGAATTGTGAATTTCAAGGATTATCAAGATTTTGAATTGCTGGGAAGAATTTTATTAAAATCTAAAAGAATAATTGAATTATTTCATAAAAATTTAATTGCAATTGTGTTTAAAATAATAGTGATTTCTTTCGAACAGTTTTATTGAGATATTTGAAAATAATGTAATTCGGAAAATAATTAAATTTTGTCGAAGAATTTTGCATTCATAAAAATAATTGAAATGTTTGCAATTCTTTTTAGATTTTTCTGCGAAAATAATTGAATTTCTACGAAATATTTATTCCGCCAATGATTTTATCGTACAAAAATAATTGAATTTCTACGAAACATTCTGACAATGATTTTATTTTACAATAATAATTAAATCCTCGAAAGGAATTTTTAAATTTATAAAAAATAATCGAATTACTGCTTATAGCATTTAAAGTCGAATTTTAAAATATTTGATTTTTTCAAAATAAAAATAAATGCAAATTTTATTTTAAATAATTCAATTCATGTGAAATTTTTCTTTTTTAGAGAAAACAATTGAATGTTCGTGCGTAGAATATTAGCAAAATTTTTTCTTTAATAATTGAATTCTTTTGGAAAATATTATTCAATTCATGCTCATTTAATTTTATTAAAATAGTAGAATAGTGAAAATTAATGAATTGAGAATAAGTTTTTAATACAATTGAAATTTTACCATGAAATTCTATTAATATTTTTAATATTTGTTAAGATAATTGAACTCCTATGAAGAATTTTATTATTTATAAAAATAATTGAATTATTGTGAAAAATTTTATTTAAATATTTAAAAAGAATTGAATTTCTGTGAAAAAATTTTGTTATTTTTGAAAATGAAGGAATTTCTCCTAAGAATTTTATAAACATTGTTTTAAAGAATAAATTTTTTTCGAAATATAATAAATATGAAACTTTTATTTTAAATAATTGATTTTTTCGAAATTTTGTCTGAAAATATTATTCTTAATTAAATCCTGGTGAAAAATTTTATTATTTATAAAAATACTTGAATTTTATCCATTTTTTTGTTTGTTAAATAATTGAATTTTGAAGGGGAAATTCGATGAAAATACTAGATATCGAAAATAATTGAATTTCATTAATTTTTTTGTTAAATAATTGAATTTTGAAGGGGAAATTCGATGAAAATACTAGATATCGAAAATAATTGAATTTCATCAATTTTTTTGTTAAATAATTGAATTTTGAAGGGGAAATTCAATGAAAATACTATAGGTATCGAAAATAATTGAATTTCGAATACTTTTCGAAAATAATTGAATCGTTTCAAAGAATTTGATTGTTATTTTTGAGAATAGTTTTTTGTTTTTCAGTATTAGCGAATTGAAAGTAGTGAAAGTAGGAAAAAAAAACAAAAATAGTAGTTTTTAGTGATCGAAATCCAAAAATACAATCCAAATAGTAGCGTAACTTAAAAAAAGGATAGTAAATAGTAGTTTTTAGTAGATGAGTGCGAAGTCTGATATAATACACTTCACGAATAGTATTTTTGTTTTTTTCATACGCTAACAAAAATTTGATCCTTTAATCCTTTTTCCTAAAATGGTAAAGTGTGAAATTTACTCTCACGCGAATTTCAAATTAATGGAATTTAAAATCAAACCCTATTTTGAATTTATTATATATACATATATATAGAGAGAGAAGCTTTGATAATACGTTATCGGGTGTATTTTCAATCACCCAATTCCCCATGCGAATAACCTACATTTCGTGAGATAACCATTGGTTTTTTTTACATATACGCGTAAAATGTATTTTGTCAAGACTCATTTTTCTCACATTTTGCAGCAAGCTCTACTAGGTTCAAGGTAATCGTCTTTTCTTCTCTCTCTCTATATATACAGTTTCTCTAACATTTCAAGATAACGGTTGACTTCAAGATTCATGATGGCCTATTTTTTCCTCCATCACACCCCAATATTCTTAGTGCACTTTCACCAAGTTGATAAAACTTTTAGCACATAATGGTTACTCTTAAGATATCGCATCTGTAATTTTTATCATCGCGTGGCTTTTAAAGTACGTCACACAAATTCGATGAATAATTCCCCAAAGCAGAAGTTAGAATATTTTTGATATTAATTCGCGTCTAAAAATATTTTTTCTTTTGTAATATGTTCATACTGTAAAATGTAAATCGATGAAATATATTTTCCCTGACATAGTTGAAGATTGCGAGCATAATTTAACAAAAAAAAATTAAATTACTATTTTAAACTAATAATTTTAAAACAAATTTAAATTATTATTTTGAACTATTAATTTTAAATTATTATTTTAAATTATTAATCTTAAATTTTGTTTTTCGGACAAAAAATGAGTTTGCCAGTAACTGGTAAATCCTATAAAAAGAAAAATTTAACGAAGTTGAAGTCCGCAACGTTTTTAAAAACGAAAAATCAAAAAAGAGTTTTTTTCAAATAAAATTCATCCCTAATTTTCATGTGCCTTAATTTTTATGAAATCAGTTGCTACTAAGGATTCAATTATCAAAAAGTAAATGAGATTGAAGTCCACAACGTTTCTGAAAACGAAAACCAAAAAAATAATGGGACGGTACTTAAAATTTTGGATTGTAAATAATTGAATCCTTAGTAGCAACTGATTTCTCAAAAATTAAGGCACATGAAAATTAGAGATGAATTTTATTTGAAAAAAAAATCTTTTTTTTATTTTTCGTTTTTAAAAACGTCGTGGACTTCAGTCTCATAAAATTTAAAACTCAAAAGTAATCCAAGTTTGCTAGAGTCAAATATTGTCAATAGAATTCATGTGTTGGTTACTTTTCAGCATTTTAATTTCAAACTATTTCATTATCTTGAATTCAAAGATGTGAGTCTTTAAAAAATAATTCTTATCACCAGGAGAAATTAATTTTAGTCGAATTTTGACTATTTTTGTTTTTAAAAAATATAGTGAATATAATTCATAACCACTCGTCTAGTTTTATTGTTATTGTGGTTGCGATGTCTATCTGCCATCGCAGAGGCCAGATGCGGGAATAATTTTGCACTTTGTTTGCGATAATATTGCATAAGGTCGTTGTAAATGTCATAGTTTTGTTGTTAAGAAACATTTCGAGATCTTGATAGAATAGAAAAAAATAGTATTTTTTTTTTTGACACGCTCTGACGGCATTCTCTAAACAGAAATTGCCAATTGCCTTTCATGCGCTTATGTTATTTGTTGAAAAATGAAAATAAAAATATTTCTAAGAATATGCTGCCGAGACTTATTCATGAACTATTTAGAAAAAAACGAGCCGTTGCGATAAACTCGACATTAATTTTATTTCATGTCATGCCTGTAATTTTGATCGTTGCCTACCCTGCGATCGTAAAATGATATTTTATCTCCGGGTCCATAAGACCGGATGAATTATATTTATACAGAAAACGTAATAGCAGAAAAATTTAGTTTAAATTTAAATTTATGTAATTAAAAAATTTCGGTTTAAAGAAATTGAGTCGCTAATTCAAATTAGGAAATATTTTTAATTTTTTACTGATGGGACTAAAGTTTCGAACGGAATTTTTTTTCTTCAGTATTTTTGAAAATTAGTATCGAAAGAAGGAAAATAATTGAAATTAAACAATATTTAGTTAGGAATTAATTTGTTCTCACTTAGAAAATAATTTTTTTTCGCAAATAAAATACAAATTAAACCCAGAGAAATGGTATATTTGTCTCAGAACCAACTAGACTTTTATTTGTTTCAAATAAATTTTATTTGGTGTAAATAAATTTTTTTTGGTTGAAATAAATTTTATTTAGTTGAAATAAATTTTATTTGGTTGAAATAAATTTTATTTGGTTTTAAATAAAGAGAAGAAGTAAAAAAAATATTGTCCTTCATTTGAACGTTCGTAAAACTTTAGGAACATTTTTACTAATTCAAAATTTAAGAGAGTGCTTGAATACTGAAATTCGCATTGGCTTGAATGAAAAATGAAATTTTTTATCGTCGCTTTTTTTTAACTGAGAAATCAGTTTTTAGCATGAAAATCATATTTCCCAATTGGCAATGTACCTAATTAAAAATCTAGTCCAGGTGTCGCATTGCAGGCGGAAAAAAAAATAATTGCTCGTCGCTGGTGATTAATTCCCCCGCGAGGTTAAAATGCACTTAGTGGTCAAAATCTGCACAAACCACTTAAATAACTGATGGAATGTTTTGTCGCACTGTTTTCAGGTGTTGGTATTTTTATTTTTAGCAAGGTGAATAGATGAATTTTTATTATTTTCTTTTCTAATGGAATTAAAACTTGATTGTCACGTGCAACATCGCGACACATTCGAAAATAACATATGCTTCTTGTGTTGATAATATAGACGTTTATTTGCAAATGCAGAGCGACCTCGATGGCGCGCACACAGCGACTGGTTTTGCCTTTCGAATATTTGCGTCAGGTTCGCATCTCAACGACGACGAGCACTGTGCCCCCCACTCCTGTGTTACAAACGGCGCACGCACTCGCTCGCCCCCTCTCTCTCACTCTTTTTTTTTCTCTCTCTCACTTCCTCGTTGTTTTTTGTACCGATCTTCTTGAGCTGTTGCCCCACCCCAACGAGTTTTGTCTTCCTCTCTGTAACGCAGCATTCGCTGCTCTAGATCGTAACCACCAGAGTTCTTACCAGTCGTACGCGATAAGGCGCGATAGATAAAGCCCTTTAAATCACGACTCTGCTTCGCGATCGGATTGGCAGGGGATCGTTTTGATCTCTGATTTTCACCCCCTTTCCCCCCACCACCTTTTTCCGTTTTGTTTTTCTATCTGCTTTTTCTTTTTTTTTTCCTCCCCTTTTTCCTGAGGATATATATTCGCAGCTTTGGGAGGAAAAAAAATCCTTTTTAGATTTAACGCGATAAGGGAATGATTCTGATGTCACTTTTGATGAAAAGAATTCTTGTCTACAGAAATTAATTAATAATTTGTTTGGTTAATTAGAACTTTAAAAAAAAGCGGTACAGAATTATTCAGTAATTTAATTTTTAATGTTTACATTTTTAGGAATAGGTGGCAAATTTTTTTCAGTTTCCTTTCCTTAGGAATTCGAGAAAAGTATCAAAAATGTTGAAAAAAATTAACGGAATATTCTTTCTTTATCCAATGCAAAAAAAATTGAGCAGAGATTTTGATTTATTCGACTTTATCGATAAACAGTCGATATTTTGAGAATATATTTTCGCGGGGTTTTTCCTTTTTTACTTGGCGGCGATTTTCTATGCTGCGAATCTTGATTCTTCTCTGAAATTAAATTATTTTCGAAAAATGAAAAAAAAAATTTTGGTCAAATTTCAATCATTTTCAAAAAAATTTTCTCATTTCGATTGTTTTTAATATAGCTGCTATTTCAATTAATTTTTTCCAAAAGAAATCAATTATTTAAAGAAAACCAATAAAATTTTCACTGGAGTTCAATAACTTATCAATTTTTTTTTATAAATTTTTTCTTCGCTTCGATTTAATTATTTTTTTATTAAGTTTCTTTGAAAGAATTCAAGTATATATTTGGAGAATTGAAAAAAATAGTTTTAAGAAATTCAATTATTTAGAAAAGTTAAAATAAAAATTCTTTTAAAAATCATATTGTTTAAA
Source organism: Leptopilina myrica (nomen nudum) (assembly GCA_032872475.1). Lineage (NCBI taxonomy): Eukaryota > Metazoa > Arthropoda > Insecta > Hymenoptera > Figitidae > Leptopilina > Leptopilina myrica (nomen nudum). The sequence continues at coordinate 3,211,169 of CM065465.1, read as the reverse complement.
AAAGTTTTGACAAAATTATTTACAATATTTAGTTGATAAACTTTAGTTAATAAATTTAGTTAATAAAATTTAGTTAATAAATTTAGTTAATAAATTTAGTTAAAAAATTTAGTTAATAAAATTTAGTTAATAAAATTTAGTTAATAAATTTAGTTAATAAAATATTTTTTTTCTATAGAATTAAATTATTTTCAATACAATTCTCCTTGAGAATTCAATTATTTTCACAAATATAATACATTTTTTATGGGAATTCATTTATATTTTAAAAAAATTTGAATACAATTTTTCGCAAGAAAGCAATTTATTTTTTTAGATAATAATTTTGATAAAATGCTGTATAAATTTAATATTTTTTTGAAAATTATAATAAAATTTATCATAGAATACAATTATTTTCGAAAAATATAATATTCTTTCTATGAATACTTAACTATTGTTAAAAATGGTTTTTTTTAATCTTCGAATTCAATTATTTTCGTAAAAAATAAATTTCTTCACAGCAATACAATTATTGAAGATAAATTTTTAATAAAAATCTCCTCAAGAATTTAATTCTTTTTATTTTATAAATATACATTTTTTTACAAGAATTCAATTATTTGAAAAAAAATTTAATCAAATTCTTCGTCAGATTTTTATTATTTTCAATCTTTTAATAAAGCTTGCCCATAGAATTTAATTATTTTTCAAAAGTTTTAAAAAATTCTGAGAAATTCAATTATTTAAAAAAATGTTCTTTTTAAAAATTTAATTCTTTTTATTTTTTAAATATAATTTTTTTTAACAGGAATTGAATTATTTAAAAAAAATTTAATATAATTCTTCATCAGATTTCAATTATTTGGAAAAAATTTAATCAAATTCTTTGTCTGATTTTGATTATTTGGAAAAAAAATCAAATTCTTCGTCAGATTTTGATTATTTGGAAAAAATTTGATAAAATTCTTCTTCAGATTTTAATTGTTTTCAATTTTTTAATGAAATTTCTTGATAAAATTTAATTACTTTTAAAAAGTTTTTAAAAATTCTGAGAAATTCAATCATTAAAAAAAATGTTCAATAAACTTCTTTACAAGAAATTAATTATATTTTCATAAATACTAATATTTTTCTCCGGAAATCAATTATTTTCACAAATAAAATTCTTTAGGGGAATTTAATATTTTAAAAATATTTATAACAAAATTCGTTGCAAGAATTAAATTATTTTCATAAATTAGAAAACTTATTGCGGAATTTTAACTATATTTTTATGAAAGTTTGAATAAAAAGATAAAAAATTGAATTAATTCTTAAAATTTACTGAAAGAATTCAGTCATTAAAAAAAATTGATAAAATTCTTTATAAATATTCAATTATTTAGTAAACTATTAATTTTTTTATTTAAATAATACTTCATTTTTATTTTTGAAATTGAGAAACATTTTCAGTATTCTTTCGTCATTCTTTAGACTGAAAATTTTTTAGAAAAGTTTGTTTTCATAGTAAAGAATAATAAAAGAACGAAAAGTGAAATTTTTTTCCAATTTTAAAGAATTTAAAGAATATAATAATTTAATTCTTTTGGTATATTTAAAAAAAATTTAAGAATGAAAGCAATACAGTTAATTTTACTGTTTATTATGTAGTTAAAACAAGACATTTTTTTAGCTTATGGAACAAAAAAAATTGAACAAAATCGATTAAAACAGAATTATCAATCAATTATTATTCAAATAAATAATATCTAAAGGAAATTATAATTTGTCTATATAATCATTTATGCAAATTCTAATTTAAAGCATGACAAAAATTAGAGTGGAAATTAGAATTTGAAATGAATCCGTTTATGTTAAATAATAATTTGAAACAATAAATTTCGTATATATATATATATATATATATATCAAACGATTGTTATGGAATAATCACACACTGCTATTAATTCGCACAAACGAAATTAAATATTAAAAACAAATTTTCGAAAATTGGCTTTAAAATTTTGTTTTTCTTTCCTATCAATAATAATTGAGTGCGTTTTGGAAAATTTTATAATTTTGTTGTCAATTACAATCTTTAAAAGACTTTTTAAAATATTTTTCTACCCAAAAGTTAATTTTCGACATAAACATGATAACGAAAAGAGTACTTTAGAATACTCATTCTTTTGCAAAAGTCCTCCTCCCATTAAATCGCCTTTTACTGACATGCATAAGAGACGTGAGAAGCTTTCGCTAATGGAGAGCTTACTTTTATACTTAAAAAGTTCTCTTTCTATTTAATATTTTCTACTTGCTTATTTATTAGCTCTCTATTATATCTTATTGGGAAAAATACTATACATTGAGTCAATATCCGAAAATTGGGTGAAGATTGAGTTAAAATTGGGTCAAAAAATAATTTAAAATTGGGTCAAAAAAATTTGTTTAAGGCTAGATTTTTAAAAGAATGTAAATATTGATCTACATTCAGAGTCTGATCTTTATTATGTAGAAAACCACATGAAAATTGACCATTTTGACACTATTGAACTTATATCTGTATAAGAACATTGATTAAATTGTTACCAGAAGAGTATTAAAACTAGAGATTGCCTCAAGTTTGCTACAAAATTGCTACAAAATTATTTGTAAGTTTTCTGCTGAAACTTGTAGTATCCCACCGGACATTTTGATATTTGCTGCAAGTTAGCAGTACAAAATTTCGCAATGCAAACTTAACTGAAAATTGTTGTGCTACGTGGCAGAAAATATCTTCCAACCCTTTGTGATTTTAATCCGTTTATACGTAGAGGATAATAAGTAGAATTCTACTTATGAAGTTAATTACCCAACAATGTATGCTTTAATTAAAAGTTTAGAAAAGCATGATTGAAAATTATGACTGGTCTTTAAGTTTTAAAGGCCTTCATTAAGCGGTGATAATGAAAATTTACTTCATAGTCCACTAAAAACGAATCTCCTGCATATTTTTATACAAACAAAAACTATTATTAATATTTATAAATTTTTTCCTGTTGTATACTAATGAAATGTTTTTTGTTTTGTTTCAGGTAAGTCATCATTAACATACGCAGATTTGATTCCAACAACAAGGTTTGAGGCATTTTTTTTTTAAATTTATGCGGATATAGGAACTGAAGTAACTTTATTTCTTGGCTGCCAATCGATATGTAGAAGTTAGTTTCTAAGGATCCTTTAACAGCAGTTCCAATTACACCTTGCGTTTGGCATCGTAAAAACTTAATAGGTATGAAAAGAGAGGGAGGAAAGGGAGTTGTAACGTCAAGAACTGTGAAAATAGAACTCTGGGAAAGTTGGATGGTCAGAATTTCACGATTCCCATTTTCGTGGGCGGTTTAGTGATAGCCGGGGATGTGGATATAGTTTTGCCTGTAACCTTAGTGGGATCATAAACGAAACGTTTCGTAATGACGCTGAGCTCACTTTGGGGATGTGTATCCGACACCGGAAGTTATAATTGTTCGCCATGGAGTTCTCTATACTGCATTCTCAATTCTCGTGGGAGGTCAAAGTTGCTCTAGTCGACCTTAGGAATATACTACTACAGTTCTCGAGAAACAATTTACATCTTTTGATATAAAGTACAATATATACTCAAGGAATTGAATGTGATATTTTTGGAAAAATTTATCAAAGAATTGGGTCCAAAACGATGTTTCATTCATTTTGTCGACTTTAACCCAGGATGTTACGTTTTCGAATTTAATTCCATCATTTCTTTTTTTTTCTCCCAGGCAAGCCCTTTAACGCTCAAATGTCCCACTTTCCGACTTGAATTTTAACACAATTATTATTTACAATTACAATTATTTTTAATAGAAGTCTGAAAAATTTCCAATCAAATCATTTCGGACTCAAAGTAAATCGTTAGGTATTAAAAAGTGTTGCAGATTAAAATAATCAATATTGGTGTGATTTTTTGCAATGAATGAAATTTTAGTTTATTAAATTTTTTTATAACTATAAAACATGAAGATATCGATATCTCCGAGTCTTCGACTCGATTTCTTCATATTTTATAATAATTAAAGATGACCGAGTAACAAAATCATTATTTTATATTATAAGAATACTTCTACAAAATTATTTTCGGTGTTTCAATTCAATTATTATTTTCAACAATTTTTAACTACAATTTTACTTTATATCTATTATTTTTAATAATAATTAATTAATCAACTTTACGAAATTTAAATTATTTCTAAATTCTTTAATTAAATGCATGTTAGAAAATAAAAACATCAAATAATATTCAAAAAATTCAATTAAACTTTTTCGAAAATATTAATTTTGAAAATTCAACTATTTCCAGAAAGTTTACTCTATATTTGTTTTAATATTCAATTATAATCTAAAATTTTTAATGAATTTTCTTTTTATGAAATGAAAATTTCAATTTTTATTACTAAATTCTACAAAAATTTAATTACTTAAATGCAAAAGTAAATAAATTAATGAAGTATTGAATGTTTCTTAAAATTCAATTTTCATAACAAATTTTCTATTAATTCAAAGTCTTTGGTCGAATTTTATTCAAACTTGCATAAAAATAATTACTTTTGTCAAGGAATTCAACTATAATTGTATGAAAAATAATTGAAACGCTGCGATGAGTTTTATGAATAATTGTGAATTAATTAATAATCAAATGATAAAGATTGATAAAAAATATTTTTTCATCTTCTGCTTAATATCGGCTGTGGTTACTTTTGAGTAATTGTGAATTAATTAATAAACAAATGATAAAGTTTGATAAAAAATATTTTTTCATCTTCTGCTTAATTATTATGAAAATAATTGAATTATTGCGAAGACATTTAAAAAAAAGAAAATTCTACAGAATTTTTTGTCAAAAATATGAAAAATTAGGAGTTTCAATGATTTTAGTTTGAAACTTTTTCAAAACTTGATTATTTCTAAAAATCCACGTTAAAATGTTTTTAATTTCATTTTTAAAACTATTTCAATTAGTAAATAAAAAATTTGTAAATAACTGAATTTCTGTAAAAAATTTTATTATTTATAAAAATAATTGAAACCCTACGATGAGTTTTATAATTTTCGAATTTATTCGTTTACAATTCAATTTTACTAAAATTTTAATTATTCGGAAATTCTGCAATTAAATATATATTGAATTCCTAAAAGAATTTTATTATATATAAAAATTATTGAATTTTTCGTAAATTTTTTTTATTATTTATGAAGATAATTGAATTATTTCGAAGAAATTTATTTAAAAATTTGTAAATTATTGAATTTCTTTAAAGAATTTTATTATTTATAAAAATAATTGAATTTCTGTGAAAATTTTTAATATTTATGAAAATAATTGAATTTCTGTGAAAATTTTTAATATTTATGAAAATAATTGATTGTTTGCGTAGAATTGTATTGAAATTTTTTTTTTAATATTGGAAATCATTAAATTCTTTGGACGACTTTGAATAAGATTTTTAAAAATATTAACATTTTTCGAGGAATTTGATTAAAATTGCAAATTAAAATAATTGAAATTCTGCAATGAGTTTTATTATTTATGAAAATAATTGAATTCCTAAAAGAATTTTATTATTTAGAAAAATAATAGGATTTCTAAAAAAAATGTTTTTATTTATGAAAGTAATTGAATTATTGCGAAGAAATTTATAAAGAAATTTGTAAATAATTGAATTCCTGTAAAATTTTTTATTAGTTATGAAAATAATTGAATGTTTGCGTAGAATTGTATTAAAAATTTTTTTTTAATAATGGAATTCTTTTGGAAAATTGTATTGAAATAGTAGATATTGAAAATTATGGAATTTTTATAGAAAACTTTTGAAAATAATTCAAATTTCGACAAGAATTTGATTAAAATTTTGTAAAATAATTGAATATCAGAGAAGAATTTTATTATTTCTAAAGAGAATTTATGTTTCAACGAGAATTTTTTTTAATTTTTGAACAGAATTGAATTTTGTAACTATTTTACTAAGTCAGTTAGTTCGTTAGTAACTAATTTACTATTCTCCCTGGAAAGCTAAATTCGTTGAATTTTTCTAAATTGCTGACTTTGGTGTTTTATTTAAAATTAAATGGCATTCACAGTTAAAAATATCACAAAACTAGATTATTTTAATTCTTTTTGGTGTTAATTTAATACTAGGGATATTAAACTGTTGCAGATTATTTTAATCCATTCTGGTATTATTTTAACACCTCACGTTTTACTGTGGCTATTTTTGGGATCGCTGACTATATGAAAATGATGTGGGTTTTAAAAAATCCAAAATGGCGGATTCAGTATGGCGGACGAAAGCTTTAAAAATAACCTTTGCGTTCTTAATCCATCAGAAAACTGATTTTGAATGTAAAAAATAGGGAAAAATCTCCACTGGTTCAAAGTAATATATATATATATATGTTTAAGACGTCTTCTTTCCTTGACTGAAAGCTTTCTAGAGTTTTGCATTTTTTCCGTTTTTGGTCGCTCGTGTATCCAAATCGATGAGGGATTCTATTCAAGACTTTCTCATACGTTCATGATTTCAGTCTGTTTCCTTTATCGAAACGCGTCAAATGCATCTGTGGATTTTCATTGGAAAAGATTCATATTGAGTACAGGTCTTACTTATACTAGATATCTTTTGCAATTTTAAGTTTTCAACGTCAAAGTAGTGATTTTTTTTTAAGAAACTTATGAACAGTAAATATTCGTAATATAATAGATGGACATGGTTTTCTATTTTAAAGTGCGGGGTTTTTCAGGGAGAGAATTTAGTTTGTTGTAGGTTTTTTATTTTTTGTTTTATGTTTTAGGTATTTTAGAAAAGTTGAATTTTGTTTTAATATCAATCGAGTGTATAATAGTGTTTAGAGAGAGAGAAAAAAGAAGAGATTCATTGGCAGTAAAAAAAACCGTAACGATTGTTCTGCAAACCATTCGAGAGAAGTCAATTTCACGGTAAAACCCATTGCGTTCGAAGTCTTTATTTTTTAAGAGCAATTTTTGAAAATATTTTCTCAAACTCGTTTAAAAGGTGTTTAGTTTTTAACTAAAAAAAAAAGTTATTTTATTCATAAGGGGAATTTTCGTTTTATAAAAATAGAAAAGTCAAAATATATTTTGAAATATCGTTTCCTTGCGTGAAAGAGAAAATTTTCTTTATGATGAACGCAAAGATGGAAGACTTTTAACTTTAACTGGATCAAAAATTTCTTTCTTTTAAGCTTGAAAGTCGAACGTATCGAACTTGAGATACTTTTAAAGGATTTCAACTTTAAATAGCTTTTATCTCGTTCACTCTTTTATCTTGACATTTTATAACATGTTACTCATATTCAATTTTAATAGTATTTGACTGACTTTTTCTCATAATCTATTTTATGAAAAAATGATATATTCCATAAGAAAGTCGATACGGAGATGTGGGAAAAGGTTTTTGTAAAAAATTTGGTATAAAATGTATAGATTTTTCAAAAAATATAGTTTCTTTAAAAAATTGTTCAACAAATTTTACTTATTTTTGGTTCTCTTCTCTTTACAGTTTGTTTCTATAAAACAAGAACAATATGGAAATATATGGTAAAAATGACTATATTTGAAGAAAAATTTTTTTGCTTTTATTATTTATTTCGCAGTAGACTTTTTTCAAGGCATTGTTTTTTTTTATATACACTCGTACTTTTCTTCTTTTTGAAACACAAACGCGCGGCAGTACCACGTTTATTTATCTCTCTGTATTTCCTTCACTGGCTTTACGTGTCTTTGGATTCGCGTATATATATACATATAGAGTTTTTCTAGTAGTTTCACTCAAATACTCCTTTTCGTATGTGTCCATGCCTATACACACTTTATGTTTATGTATACATGTGCATGCTAGGTTCGTTTGATGTTTCAAAGTGTCGAAACTGCCTGAAAGCAAGCGATAGAGCGTGCATACGTTTTGTCGTTTACTTCGAGTCAGTGAAGAAAAGAAAAGTAACAGAGAGAGAGAAAGAGAGAAAAAGAGAATAGAGGGATAAAAATAAAAGAAAATATAACGACGCAAGTGTACTAAGGAAAATAAAAGAAAACAAGCGAGGAGGTTGTTAGCGAAACATATATCTAGGGAGATTTTCACAAACCTGGCGAGAAAAGGGTGACATTGCGCGCACAAGTATGAGATAATCCTTTGAGGCTCAATACCAGTTTCACTTTGACTATATATGCTCGATACCGCGTTTGCAATTGTATTGTAATTGTAAACGATAATGTGTCGTAGTACTCTAACGATATCGCGTCATAACGTAGTACTTTGCAAGCACAATTATACTTAATTTATACTTGATTTAGGATTGTGACAAATTAATTGAATAATAGAACTCTTTTTTTTCCTCCAAGGTCTTCGTTAACCTTCTTTTACCCTTTTTTTTTAATTAGTACACCAAAAGTCTCCCAAACAATAGGACTGGTTTTAAAAAACAGTAACTGTTAAATTGTTGTTTTTATTTGAATCCTTTACAATTCAAAATTGTAATATGGTAATATTACATATTCAATAGTAAAACGTGAGGTGTTAAAATAACACCAGAATGGATGAAAATAATCTGTAACAGTTTAATCCCTCTAGGATTAAATAAATACCAAAAAAAAATTAAATTAATACCAAAAAGGATTAAAATAATCTGTAACAGTTTAATCCCTCTAGGATTAAATAAATACCAAAAAAAAATTAAATTAATACCAAAAAGGATTAAAATAATCTGTAACAGTTTAATCCCTCTAGGATTAAATAAATACCAAATATGATTAAATTAATACCAAAAAGAAATTAAAATAATAATCTATTTTGGTGTTATTTTTATTTTCACTATGAATGCCATTTAATTTTAAATAATACACCAAAGTCAACGATTTGAAAACATTCAACGAATTTAGCTTCTCCAAGGGGAATAGTAAGTTAGTTACTAACTTAGTTACCAACTAACTAACTAACATAGTAAACTAGTTTCTAAATTCAATTGTGTTCAAAAATTTTTTTAAATTCTCGTCGAAATATCAATTCTTTTTATAAATAATAAAATTCTTCTCTGATATTCAATTATTTAACAAAATTTTAATCAAAATTCTTGTCAAAATTTCAATTCAAAAGTCAAATTTTCTAAAGTTTTCTATAAAATTCCATAATTTTCAATATCTACTATTTCAATAAAATTTTCCAAAAGAATTCCATTATTAAAAAAAAATTTTAATACAATTCTACGCAAACATTCAATTATTTTCATAAATAAAAAAAAATTTTACAGGAATTCAATTATTTACAAATTTCTTTATAAATTTCTTCGCAATAATTAAATTACTTTCATAAATAAAAACATTTTTTCAGAAATCCTATTATTTTTATAAATAATCAAATTCTTTTAGAAATTCAATTATTTTCATAAATAATAAAACTCATTGCAGAATTTTAATTATTTTTAATCAAATTCAACGAAAAATGTAATTATTCTTAAAAATTTAGTATTTAGTATCTGGAAAAATTCAACGAATTTTATTTTCTCCAGGAAGAATAGTAATAGTTAGTTTTAATTACAATTTATTAACTAACTTAGTAAAATAGTTACTAAATTCAATTGAGTTCAAATTTTTTTAAAAATTCTCGTCAAAATTTTAATTTTCTTTATAAATAATAAAATTCTTCTCTGATATTCAATTATTTTACAAAAATTTTAATTAAATTCTTGTCAAAATTTCAATTATTTTCAAAAGTTTTCTAAAATTACATAATTTTCAATATCTACTATTGCAATCAAATTTTCCAAAAGAATTTCATTATTAAAAAAAATTTCAATACAATTCTGCGCAAACATTCAATTATTTTCATAAATAATAAGACTTTTTCCAGGAATTCAATTATTTACAAAATTTTTTATAAATTGCATCGCAATAATTCAATTATTTTCATAAACAATAACATTTCTACAGGGATTCAATTTTTTTTCATATTTAATAATATTCTTTTAGAGATTCAATTACTTTGGTAAATAATGAAACTCATTGCAAAATTTCAATAACTTTTAATGCAATTTTAACCAAATTCCTCGAAAAATGTAACTATTCTTAAAAATCTTAATAAAATTCGTCCAAAGAATTTAATGATTTAAAAAATTTGTTGATAGCATGTTTTATGAGAATTGAATTTCAACAAACATGAAATTAATAAATTATTTATATTTGTATTGAAATAATTGAATTCTCGTAAAATTTACTAATAAAAATGGTTGTAAAAATGAATTTCAGTTAAAATTTTAGATTATTGTTAAGTATTAAAAGCATAACGTCGATTTTTAGAAATAATTAAATTTTGCGAAACATTCAAACTAAAATCATTGAAATTCTTAATATTTCATATTGTTGACAAACATAATAAACAAGTTGTGAATTAAGATGTTCATTACATGAACATTTTGCTTCCTCTTTACGATAAGCAAAAAATTTGCTTTAAAGTGAATTTTTTCATTTTATTTAATTCTATTAATGCTAATAAAATATATTCTTTTTATACATCAATCGATTCGTCTTGATGAAATGAAGATTTTTAGTTTGTCTTTAAGTCTAGATTAACATTTTATTATAAAGCAACATAATTTTTAAGAAGGAAATAAATTTCTAATAAAAGTGCGAATTTTTGGTTTTAATTATGTTTAATTCTATAAATTCAAATAAAATATATACTTTATATATATCAATCGATCCGTTTTAATGCAACGGATAAGATTATTGAAAAAAATGAGTAAAATCTTATTGTACTGGAATATAATTTTGATGAAAGAACTAAATTTTTGATAAAAAAAGGTAATTTTTTTGCTTTAATTGTCATTACCTCTATAAACTCTCATACAATTTATACTTTATATATACCAATCGATTCGTCTTGATGCAAAAAAGAAGATTTTATTGTATATTGACTTTAATATTCAATTAAAAAAAAAATTTTTGAGAAAAAATTTTTTTTTGAAAAAAGTAAAAAAAATTTTTTTTTTAAGATTTTTTAATGTCCATCAATCCATTTCGAGATATTTTTATGATAAATATTCCTAACTGGAACAAAAACAAACAAGTTCACCTCTGGACACATTTTTGTAGGACAAAAATTAAAAAAGTTACAAAGGTTTTTCTAAAATAACAGACATTTTTTTCATTTTGAAATTTCAGTTTTCGGTAACTTTTTCCAATTTTATTTTGAATGTGTTTTTCTTCTTTTTCCTGATAACTGGAACAAAAACAAACAAGTTCACCTCTGGACACATTTTTGTAGGACAAAAATTAAAAAAGTTACAAAGGTTTTTCTAAAATAACAGACATTTTTGCATTTCGAAATTTCATTTTTTGGTAACTTTTTCCAATTTCATTTTGAAAGTGTTTTTCTTTTTTTTCCTGACAACTGGAACAAAAACAAACAACTTCACCTCTGGACACATTTTTGTAGGACAAAAATTAAAAAAGTTACAAAGGTTTTTCTAAAATAACAGACATTTTTTTCATTTTGAAATTTCAGTTTTCGGTAACTTTTTCCAATTTTATTTTGAATGTGTTTTTCTTCTTTTTCCTGATAACTGGAACAAAAACAAACAAGTTCACCTCTGGACACATTTTTGTAGGACAAAAATTAAAAAAGTTACAAAGGTTTTTCTAAAATAACAGACATTTTTGCATTTCGAAATTTCATTTTTTGGTAACTTTTTCCAATTTCATTTTGAAAGTGTTTTTCTTTTTTTTCCTGACAACTGGAACAAAAACAAACAACTTCACCTCTGGACACATTTTTGTAGGACAAAAATTAAAAAAGTTACAAAGGTTTTTCTAAAATAACAGACATTTTTTTCATTTTGAAATTTCAGTTTTCGGTAACTTTTTCCAATTTTATTTTGAATGTGTTTTTCTTCTTTTTCCTGATAACTGGAACAAAAACAAACAAGTTCACCTCTGGACACATTTTTGTAGGACAAAAATTAAAAAAGTTACAAAGGTTTTTCTAAAATAACAGACATTTTTGCATTTCGAAATTTCATTTTTTGGTAACTTTTTCCAATTTCATTTTGAAAGTGTTTTTCTTTTTTTTCCTGACAACTGGAACAAAAACAAACAACTGAACTCTGGACACATTTTTGTAGGACAAAAATTAAAAAAGTTACAAAGGTTTTTCTAAAATAACAGACATTTTTTTCATTTTGAAATTTCAGTTTTCGGTAACTTTTTCCAATTTTATTTTGAATGTGTTTTTCTTCTTTTTCCTGATAACTGGAACAAAAACAAACAAGTTCACCTCTGGACACATTTTTGTAGGACAAAAATTAAAAAAGTTACAAAGGTTTTTCTAAAATAACAGACATTTTTGCATTTTGAAATTTCATTTTTTGGTAACTTTTTCCAATTTCATTTTGAAAGTGTTTTTCATTTTTTTCCTGACAACTGGAACAAAAACAAACAACTTCACCTCTGGACACATTTTTGTAGGACAAAAATTAAAAAAGTTACAAAGGTTTTTCTAAAATAACAGACATTTTTGCATTTTGAAATTTCATTTTTTGGTAACTTTTTCCAATTTCATTTTGAAAGTGTTTTTCTTCTTTTTCCTGACAACTGGAACAAAAACAAACAACTTCACCTCTGGACACATTTTTGTAGGACAAAAATTAAAAAAGTTACAAAGGTTTTTCTAAAATAACAGACATTTTTGCATTTCGAAATTTCATTTTTTGGTAACTTTTTCCAATTTCATTTTGAAAGTGTTTTTCTTTTTTTTCCTGACAACTGGAACAAAAACAAACAACTTCACCTCTGGACACATTTTTGTAGGACAAAAATTAAAAAAGTTACAAAGGTTTTTCTAAAATAACAGACATTTTTTTCATTTTGAAATTTCAGTTTTCGGTAACTTTTTCCAATTTTATTTTGAATGTGTTTTTCTTCTTTTTCCTGATAACTGGAACAAAAACAAACAAGTTCACCTCTGGACACATTTTTGTAGGACAAAAATTAAAAAAGTTACAAAGGTTTTTCTAAAATAACAGACATTTTTGCATTTCGAAATTTCATTTTTTGGTAACTTTTTCCAATTTCATTTTGAAAGTGTTTTTCTTTTTTTTCCTGACAACTGGAACAAAAACAAACAACTTCACCTCTGGACACATTTTTGTAGGACAAAAATTAAAAAAGTTACAAAGGTTTTTCTAAAATAACAGACATTTTTTTCATTTTGAAATTTCAGTTTTCGGTAACTTTTTCCAATTTTATTTTGAATGCGTTTTTCTTCTTTTTCCTGATAACTGAAACAAAAACAAACAAGTTCACCTCTGGACACATTTTTGTAGGACAAAAATTAAAAAAGTTACAAAGGTTTTTCTAAAATAACAGACATTTTTGCATTTCGAAATTTCATTTTTTGGTAACTTTTTCCAATTTCATTTTGAAAGTGTTTTTCTTTTTTTTCCTGACAACTGGAACAAAAACAAACAACTTCACCTCTGGACACATTTTTGTAGGACAAAAATTAAAAAAGTTACAAAGGTTTTTCTAAAATAACAGACATTTTTTTCATTTTGAAATTTCAGTTTTCGGTAACTTTTTCCAATTTTATTTTGAATGTGTTTTTCTTCTTTTTCCTGATAACTGGAACAAAAACAAACAAGTTCACCTCTGGACACATTTTTGTAGGACAAAAATTAAAAAAGTTACAAAGGTTTTTCTAAAATAACAGACATTTTTGCATTTCGAAATTTCATTTTTTGGTAACTTTTTCCAATTTCATTTTGAAAGTGTTTTTCTTTTTTTTCCTGACAACTGGAACAAAAACAAACAACTGAACTCTGGACACATTTTTGTAGGACAAAAATTAAAAAAGTTACAAAGGTTTTTCTAAAATAACAGACATTTTTTTCATTTTGAAATTTCAGTTTTCGGTAACTTTTTCCAATTTTATTTTGAATGTGTTTTTCTTCTTTTTCCTGATAACTGGAACAAAAACAAACAAGTTCACCTCTGGACACATTTTTGTAGGACAAAAATTAAAAAAGTTACAAAGGTTTTTCTAAAATAACAGACATTTTTGCATTTTGAAATTTCATTTTTTGGTAACTTTTTCCAATTTCATTTTGAAAGTGTTTTTCTTCTTTTTCCTGACAACTGGAACAAAAACAAACAACTTCACCTCTGGACACATTTTTGTAGGACAAAAATTAAAAAAGTTACAAAGGTTTTTCTAAAATAACAGACATTTTTTTCATTTTGAAATTTCAGTTTTCGGTAACTTTTTCCAATTTTATTTTGAATGCGTTTTTCTTCTTTTTCCTGATAACTGGAACAAAAACAAACAAGTTCACCTCTGGACACATTTTTGTAGGACAAAAATTAAAAAAGTTGTGAATTAAGATGTTCATTACATGAACATTTTGCTTCCTCTTTACGATAAGCAAAAAATTTGCTTTAAAGTGAATTTTTTCATTTTATTTAATTCTATTAATGCTAATAAAATATATTCTTTTTATACATTAATCGATTCGTCTTGATGAAATGAAGATTTTAAGTTTGTTTTTAAGTCTAGATTAACATTTTATTATAAAGCAACATAATTTTTAAGAAGGAAATAAATTTCTAATAAAAGTGCGAATTTTTGGTTATAATTATGTTTAATTCTATAAATTCAAATAAAATATCAACTTTATATATACCAATCGATCCGTTTTAAGGCAACGGATAAGATTATTGAAAAAAATGAGTAAAATCTTATTGTACCGGAATATAATTTTGATGAAAGAACTAAATTTTTGATAAAAAAAGGTAATTTTTTTGCTTTAATTGTCATTACCTCTATAAACTCTCATACAATTTATACTTTATATATACCAATCGATTCGTCTTGATGCAAAGAAGAAGATTTTATTGTATATTGACTTCAATATTCAATTTAAAAAAATTTTTTTGAAAAAAATTTTTTTTTTTAAAAAAGTAAAAAAAATTTTTTTTTTATTAGATTTTTTAATGTCCATCAATCCATTTCGAGATATTTTTATGATAAATATTCCTAGCAATTTTCAGCCGAATTCGTTGAAACCTCTTCGAGTTATCGTGTTCACAAAAATCGGGATCCACACACACACACACACACACACACATACACACACACATACATACATCCGGACAATTGTTCAGGGTCTTATATAACATAGTCCCATATAGAAGAAAATTTGTCAAAAGGATTTTTAAAAATTTTTTAAATTAAACGACTACAAAGCTTCCTCACGAGGAAGCAAAATAATAATAATAATAATATAATATAATATAATTATAATAATAATAAAATTTCCCAAAAGAATTCCATTATTAAAAAAAATTTCAATACAATTCTACGCAAACATTCAATTATTTTTATAAATAATAAAAATTTTTACAGAAATTCAATTATTTTCATAAATAATAAAACTCTTATTAGAATTCAATTATTTACAAATTTTTTAATAAATTTCTTCGCAATAATTCAATTATTTTCATAAATAATAAAAAATTTTACGAGAAATTCAATTATTTTATATATAATAACATTCTTTTAGAAATTCAATTATTTACAAAATTTTTTATAAATTGCATCGCAATAATTCAATTACTTTCATAAATATTAAAACTTATTGTAGAATTTCAATTATTTTTAATGCAATTTTAATCAAATTTCTCGAAAAATGTAATTATTCTTAAAAATCTTATTAAAATTTGTCCAAAGAATTTAATGATTTAAAAAATTTGTTGATAACATGTTTTAGGAGAATTTAATTTCAACAAACATGAAATTAATAAATTATTTATATTTGTATTTAAATAATTGAATTCTCGTAAAATTTACTAATAAAAATGGTTGTAAAAATGAATTTCAGTTAAAATTTTAGATTATTCTTAAGTATTAAAAGCTTAACGTGGATTTTTAGAAATAATTAAATTTTCAAAAAGTTTTAAACTAAAGTCAGGAAAATTCTTAATTTTTCATATTCTCGAAAAAGTCGATTATAGTCGCATCTTTTCACCAAAAAGTCGAAAAAAGTCAAATTTCCTTAGAAAAGTCGAAAAAGTCGCACACCATCTAGTATGGTATAAATATTGTTTAAACAACCAACACTTTCAAAAAAATTAATTATTAATTGCATTACTCAATTCGGACGTAGATTTTTGGGTTTGAAGAGGGACAGAACATATCAAAAATAAATATTTTCTAGCGTATTTGAGCTTCATCTGAAAGTGTACCCATACGTGCATCCCTTTAAGATGAACGTTCAAAGAAAATAATTTAGATGCGAAATCTACTGGAAATCTTGGTCGTACCCTCAGGTTGCGTCTCGCAGGAAAACAGAAAAGAAGTTGAAGAAAGATGGGCAAAAGCAACAAACAAAAGGTATCGAGAAAGAAAAGGAGAGAAAATGAGATTCGCCTCTAGGGGCATTAAATCTATCTACAGGTATACCTTAAAATAACACAAAACATGAAAATGTAATTTTGTACTTTACTTATTCGATCGACATAATCATTTTGTACGAGATTTACATATGCATCTAAATTCTAAACACATAATGAGCTTAAAACACAACGATCTAGCGACTTTTAGCTGTGAAATGAAAAAACCAAAACTAACAACTTTACTAATGAAACCAACTTCATAGCAATATATTAGCTTTCGTTTCTCCACTTGGTCACAAAATCCTATTTAATTCTAAATGAATTATTAGACCGAACATAACAAACAAATATTCACGCGAAACTTGCATTACAACATCATTAAAATTGTTTATGGTATATTGAGACTGATTTTGACGCTTCCATAATCAAAAGCAATTTAACATCGCACTACTATTATACTCCGTTTTGGCTCAAAAGAAAGTTGCATCATTCTTCGTTTATTAATATTATCATTACTTTTTCCAGCTTAAAAAGAAATCTTCGTATCGACTATACACTATATATATTGTCAGAATTGCTGTAAGCGAGAAAGACATGCGGTTAAATTCTCAGTAAAAATTCTCTTAACAGACAGAATTGATGGTAAACCCACGGGGGAAGGCGAGGGGTGAGGCAAGACACCATTAACGGATTCGTATATAGCTCTGGTGTACGATATTGGAATCCTTTTACAAGTTTTCCTGGAGTTTTCAATTCCCTCAGTCACACAGATTTATTCCCGGCTCTTATCACCCAGAGTCCGTAAGTCTCCGTTTTTTTTTTATTTTCTTTAACTAGGAATTTTTTTTCTTCGCGAACGTTGAACAAAAAAAATTGTATAAATCGACCTTAAAGTTGTGTTAAAAGCAGTTTTTTTTGTAAAGGACATTTTAATTAGAAAAATACATTTTTTAGAATAATTTTTAAATGCAAATGAAGTGTTAGAAATTTTAACGACGTTTTCGAAAGGATACAAAGAAGGAAAAATTCTATTTTCAGAAATAAGTAATGCAGTTGAAAACTGTACATGAACCGCGATAAATCATTTAATTCACTATAAATATTAATAACTTGGACTTCCGACATTTTAAATCTAAAAAAGTGCTTTAAATTTATATTTTTTTTAGTAGAAGCACATGTATATTTTTTTTTACAAAGAAACACATCTAGTGTGAACAGTTTTGTTCTTGTGTCTACAACGACATTAGGATTAAAGCATATAAATTATACGAATACGGCTTTAAGGAAAATAGCGCAGGAGGTAGAAATTAGAGAATGTTCTGACACGAATGCAAGCAAATAATGAAACAGGCTAGCAAACGGAAGAGAGGAAGAAGGGACTACAATAGGAAATGACGAAATTAAAGAAGAAGAAAAAGAAGCACAATTGACTAAGGAAGAATTAAAGGGCATAAAATATGACAGTACTGCAGATGGTAGAGAAAATATTCCCATTTCTCCGCGTTCGAAAGAAGAAAGAGAAAAATTTTTTAGAGACAATAACATCAAACAGCATCAACCTATATCTGTGATATTGAATGTAAATAAAAGTGCATCTGAAGAAGAAATATAATTTCAAATAAAACTTGAGTTCACTGAATATATGTAGAAACATCGTTTAAAAAAAGGAAGTGGAATTGACCCAGGTTATGTTTCCAAGGTAGGAATAAAAATGTATTTAATTTCGGACCAACAATTTTAGGGTAAATTGATACATCTTTTTGGAGAAACTCAAATTAAAATATTGACAATAATTTTTTTAAAATTCTTTGCAAATAATTGAATTTCAGAGAAGAATTTTGTTATTTATAAGAATAATTAAAATTTTAAAAAGATTATTTTTTTTATTTTTAAAAGTAATTTGAATTTTGAAGAACAATTTTGATATTTTTAAAAATAGTTGAAATTCTTGAAAGAATTTGAAAAAATTTGAAAATAATTGAATTTCAGAGATGAATTTTCTTATTTTTTAAGATAATTGAATTTTGCAAAGACTTCTATCAGAACATTTAAAAATAATTAAATTTCCACAATGAATTTTATTATTTAAGAAGATAATTATAATTTTGACAAGAAATTAAAAAAATTTTTTGAAAATAATTGAATTTCTGTGAAGAATTTTTATTACTTTTGAAAAGAAATGAATTTCTAGGATGAATTTCTTTATTTATAAAGATAATTAAAATTTTGACAATAATTTTTTTAAAATTCTTTGCAAATAATTAAGTTTTGAAGAAAAGTATTGATATTTATAAAGATAATTGAATTTTAACAGATTTTTTTTAAATGTTTAAAAGTAATTGAATTTTGAAGAAGAATTTTGATATTTATAAAGATAATTGAAATTTAAAACAGATTTTTTTAAAAATGTTTAAAAATAATTGAATTTTAAAAAAGAATTTTGATATTTATAAAGATAATTGAAATTTAAAACAGATTTTTTTAAAAATGTTTAAAAATAATTGAATTTTAAAGAAGAATTTTGATATTTCTAAAAAAATTGAAATTTTGAGAATTTAAAAAAAATTTGAAAATAATTAAATTTCTAGTATGAATTTTTTATTTATAAAGATATTTAAAATTTTGACAATAATTTTATTAAAATTCTTTGCAAATAATTGAATTTTGAAGAAAAATTTTGATATTTATAAAGATAATTGAATTTTTGAACAGATTTTTATTAAATGTTTAAAAGTAATTGAATTTTGAAAAAGAATTTTGATATTTCTAAATAAATTGAAATTTTGAGAATTAAAAAAAATTTTTCTTGAAAATTATTGAATTTCTGCGATAAATTTTCTTATTTCTTAAGATAATTTTCTTATTTTTTAAGATAATTGAATTTTGTAAAGAATTTTATC
The DNA here is from genome assembly GCA_032872475.1 of Leptopilina myrica (nomen nudum). NCBI lineage: Eukaryota > Metazoa > Arthropoda > Insecta > Hymenoptera > Figitidae > Leptopilina > Leptopilina myrica (nomen nudum). The sequence continues at coordinate 3,191,855 of CM065465.1, read as the reverse complement.
AGAACTTTTGAAAATAATTAAAATTTTTGCAAAGAATTTTATCAGAACTTTTGAAAATAATTGAATTTCCATGATGAATTTTTTTATTTATGAAGATAATGATAATTTTGACGAGAAATTAAAAAAAATTTTTAAAATAATTGAATTTCTGCGGAGAATTTTATTACTTTTGAAAATAAATGAATTTCTAAGATCAATTTTATTATTTTATAAAGATAATTATAAATGTACAGAAATAAATAAATAATTGAAATTCTGACAAGAATTTTGATATTTATAAAAATAATTGAAATTTTGAGAATTTAAAAAAAAATTTCTAAAATAATTGAATTTCTTCGAAGAATTTTCTTACTTTTGAAGATAATTGAATTTTGCAAAGAATTTTATCAGAACTTTTGAAAATAATTAAATTTCCTTGATGAATTTTATTATTTATAAAGATAATAATAATTTTGACGAGAAATTAAAAAAAAATTTCTAAAATAATTGAATTTCTGCGAAAAATTTTCTTACCTTTAAAAATAATAAAATTTTGCAAAGAATTTTATCAGAACTTTTGAAAATAATTAAATTTCCTTGATGAATTTTATTATTTATAAAGATAATAATAATTTTGACGAGAAATTAAAAAAAAATTTCTAAAATAATTGAATTTCTGCGAAAAATTTTCTTACCTTTAAAAATAATAAAATTTTGCAAAGAATTTTATCAGAACTTTTGAAAATAATTAAATTTCCTTGATGAATTTTATTATTTATAAAGATAATAATAATTTTGACTAGAAATTAAAAAAAAATTTTTGAAAATAATTGAAATTATGCGGAGAATTTTATTAATTTTGAAAATAATTGAATTTCCATGATAAAGTTTATTATTTATAAAATTTTGACGAGAAATGTAAAAAAAAATTTTGTATGTAATTGAATTTTTGCGAAGAATTTCATTATTTTTGAAAATAAATGAATTTTAGACAAGAATTTTATTATTTAGAAAGATAATTGAAATTATGAAGAGATTTTTTAAAAAAATGTTAAAAATACCTAATTAAAATTGTGCCATGCATTTTATTAAATTTTATGAAATATTATTCCAGATTGTTTGATGTTAAAGTATATGTGTTGGCGAGAAATGTGATTTATTTGGTACAATTTTGACAATTTCTTGTTTTCTTTTCGGCGTTTTTTCCCTTAAAATTTCATTCGACTTTTTTCCGACTCTTTCGGAAATTTTATGCTACTTTTCGTGACTTTTGTTGTGAATTTATGCGACTAAAGCGAGTGTTTTTTGAGTCTTAAAGACGATTCGAGCCCTGTTGTTTTACGGAAAATGATTATTAGACCAAAAGCCACAAAAATATTATCTGAATTTTAACAAGTCTACAACATTCACTATATATTATTTTATAGATGTTTTTGGTTTATTCATAACTTTATAATTTTGACGATAGATGAGATTATTCGTTGTTGGGTAATGTTCTGTGCCTTTTTGTCAGGTGTTCAATTATCCTCGGTCGAGAGTAATTTAACCTTAGATCGTTGAGTGTCCTAAGGTGATAGTCACGTGCTTCCATTACATTCAACATGCGGTAAATTGCCCGAGGCCAATAATGCCGATGGAGACACGAGTGGCGGACCTATATACATATATTTATAACGTGAGTGATGATAGACTGCCTCGGGGGTATTAACGTATCATTACGGGGTTACGGCTTGAGAGCAGCACCCTGAAAACACACACACACACCTTTAACAGAGGCTGTTGAAGCCAGAGGCATTAGGAATTGGGGGGTTTGGCTCTCGCTTGTCAGAATACCCTTAGTTAGTACACAACGCTAGACAATGTGTATTGTAATTACATGGTGAAGGGGCCTGCCCACTTTCGTTTCCCTCTCTGTGTAACCCTTGCCACTAACATCGCAAACACCCTCACGTCGTTGCTATAGTCCGTAGGTACATCTTGTCTGTACTCCTTGACACGTCCAATGCTATCGCATTTATGAAGAATTTGCAAATCTAAAAAAAAGGCTCCAAACGTTGTTCATTATACTTCGAACATGTCATCAGATTTCAAAATTATGGGTCTAATATGGTGCCATAGGAAACGGATTTAAAAATTATGGATCTAATAGTGTGCCATAAGAAACAGATTTCAAAAATCAAAATTATGGACCTAATATGGTGCCATAAGAAATGGATTTGCAAACTTTTTAGCTTTTGACACTATTCCTGTTCATTAAATTCAGAGTGCTATGGAAGAATTTCTGTTAATATTTGAAAAAAATCCATTTGCAGTTATCATTAATACTCTTTTCACTTGTTTCTTCCAAAGAAAGAAAGAATCTCTAGCTGTACAGTATTCGATATACAGAACATTATTATTGTGCAACTTTGTACGGAAGTTGAGAGCAAACTTTCTGAATCCTACTTGCGACATTGGCTACGTGAAATTACTGAAAACTCGCCTCCTGGGAGACGAAATCAGGAATGCTTTTGCCTTCGTATTATAAGGTTACGGTTATAACCGTGAAGTTTCCGATGAAACGTTTTCTTCTGATTATGTCGCTGATAACGGTGGCGCGCTTTACGGAAACAGCTTAAATGAAATTCGTTCCGAGATTTTGATAGGTCAGCCCTATTTTCTCCGCAACATTGAGTATATATTTATAGTATGACCTATTTTCTACAAGAGTTTAATGTTTTTCATTTCCTTCTTTGCAATGGAAGAGAGAATATCGAGAAAATTTTTTCGTTCTGAAATAACAATTAATTTTTCCTTCTGTGTATGTTCTTTGAATCAGGTTTAGAAGGGGAATTTTAAGTTCTTCTTATGCTTACGAAAGTGTTTATAATTTAAATGTTAGCGTGGAATTAAATTCCAAACTCTAGAAGTCAAACTGCCTCTCTGAGTAAATTGCCTTTGTGTCGTGAATGTAACTCGATTTTAGTAACCTGTTATTGAAACTTAGTCTCCCAAAGTGAATGTTAAAATATTGAGTTATACGATTATTTCGTTTATGGAAGCGTTGATTTTCACTGGAAGATGACTAGTTGTTTTAATAGAGGATGACAGTATTAATCTTTGAAATCGGTTTTTCAAAATTCGTAGTAATGGAATTTATTAAAAATCCGTTAATTGGTTGATAGTATGACACGATTAGGATTCTACATAGTAATCTAAAGAATTCGGGATAAAACTGTCAACGCAAAACCCATTTTCTCTGACCTAGAACTACGTCGTATGTGGTAGAGGATTCTTCCCCCATCTGAAATCCATTTAGGTTCCCCATTTTTCATGTGGAGCTATATCCTTATCTTTTATCGGAGTTTGCCCTTCATCTTTGTCCAATTTGAGAGACGTCATAGTTGAACGTGCGATTTAAAGCCTGTTTCTCATTCAATCCATTCGGCAAACTTGAAATGCTGGCCGAACGGATTTGCCACCATTGCTGCTATATGCGTCTGTTGACACGCTGTTGACGAGATCTCGGTACCAATTGTTTACTCACGGAAAGGTAACTCACGTCTCGCTTTGTATTTGTCTTTATAGACTGTTATCTGTGTACGTCAGCTAATTCGCCTTTGCGCGCTTACATACTTCGGTTTTGGTTTGAATAAATTGCAGATTCCATATATACAGAAAAACAAGTTGATAAAGGGAAATTTCACTGATTAAAATTTAAAAATTCTAGCCATATTTCTATTTACTTTTGAGAAGTAAATATTCGATTTTCAACAATATTGATTGCCACCACTACTGACAAATTGAATGTTTTAAATTCTTTCCCTCTGAGAAGTGAACATGTAGCAAAGGAAAAAAAATAGATCCGAGTATAATTAAAAATACAAGTGAATTTTGAAAAAAATTTCTCTGGTTTAAATTAAATAAATTTAAATAAATTTAAAAATTGATTAACATGGAACCAGTGATCGAACATTTATTAAACGTTGTCGATTATTTAGAAGACGAATTATGGATGTGTACAGTTTCATAATAAGTATCGTTCACAAAGGACGATATTTTGATTATTCTCCATATTGCAACTGAAATGCATGCTTCATTAACTACAGTAAATTATAGTCTGCGTTTCAAATCTGTATTCAAATTTCGTATCTGTGCAATGCGCCATAAGGGAGAGAGACCCCACAAAACAGAGTTAGAACTTTCATGAAAATTCGATAAATTTTATATAAATTTTTTAGTCATTTTTAATTTCGGAAAACCGACATCAGATTATTATGATTATGGAATACAAAGCAGTCAATGCAGGGCTAGGATCGTGTTTAAGACTCAAAAAAAGTCCCTTTAGTCGCATTAATTCACAACAAAAGACACGAAAAGCCGAATTAAAAAATCTGGAAAAATATTTAATAAAATTTAATAAAATGCATGGCAAAAAATTTAATTAGGTATTTTCAACATTTTTAAAAAAAATCTGTTCAACATTTCAATTATTTTTATAAATAATAAAATTCTTTTTCAAAATTCAAGTATTTTAAAAAAAAATTAATAAAATGCCTGTCATAGTTTCATTTATCTTTATAAATAATAAAATTCTTCTCTAATAAAATTGATTTATTTTCAAAAAAGATGAAATTCTTCGCAAAAATTCAATTACATTGAAACAATTTTTTTTTTAAGTTTGCGTCAAAATTTTATAAATAATAAAATTTATCATGAAAATTCAATTATTTTTAAAAGTAATAAAATTCTTCTCAGAAATTCAATTATTTTCAAATATCTGTTAAAATCCAATTATCTTTATAAATATCAATACTTTTCTTCAAAACTCAATTATTTGCAAAGAATTTTAATAAAATTATTGTCAAAATTTTAATTATCTTTATAAATGAAGAAATTCATCCTAGAAATGCATTTATTTTCAAAAGTAATAAAATTCTTCATAGAAATTCAATTATTTAAAATTTTTTTTTAAAATTTCTCGTCAAATTACCATTATCTCATAAATAAAAAAAATCATCATGGAAATTTAATTATTTTCAAAAGTTCTGATAAAATTCTTTGCAAAATTCAATTATTTTCAAAAGTATGAAAATTCTTCGAGGAAATTCTACTATTTTGAAAAATTTTTTTTTTAATTCTCAAAATTTTAATTATCTTTATAAATATCAAAATTCTTCTTCAAAATTCAATTATTTAGAAAAAATTAAATAAAATGCTTGTCATAATTTCAATTATCTTTATAAATAATAAAATTCTTGTCTAAAATTCATTTATTTTCAAAAATAATGAAATTCTTCGCAAAAATTCAATTACATACAAAATTTTTTTTTACATTTCTCGTCAAATTGGCATTATCTTCATTAATAAAAAAATTAATCATGGATATTTAATTATTTTCAAAAGTTCAGATAAAATTCTTTGCAAAATTCAATTATCTTTAAAAATAAAAAAATTCTTCGCAGAAATTCAATTATTTTCAAATTTTTTTAAATTTCTTGTCAAAATTATCATTATCTCCATAAGTAATGAAATTTATCATAAAAATATGATTATTTTTTAAAAGTTCTGATAAAATTCTTTGCAAAATTCAATTAACTTCAAAAGTAAGAAAATTCTTCCCAGAAATTCAATTATTTTCAAAATTTTTTTTTAAATTCTCAAAATTTCAATTATCTTTAAAAATATAAAAATTATTTTTCAAAAATCAATTACTTTTAAACATTTTTAAAAAAAAATCTGTTCAAAATTTCAATTATCCTTTTAAATAATAAAATTTTTCTCTGAAATTCAATTATTTGCAAAGAATTTTAATAAAATTATTGTCAAAATTTTAATTATCTTTATAAATAAAAAAATTCATCCTTGAAATTCAATTATTTTCAAATTCTTTTTTTTATAAAATCTTATAATATAAAATAATGATTTTATCACTCGGTCATGTTTTATAACAATTTTTTATAAGTAGTTTAATTTCAAAAAGGTCTGAATTTGAATCTTTTGAGGAATTTTAATTCTTATGGAAAAATAATAATTAAATATTTATTTAAAAAAGAAGTTATTGATGTTTTTTTTTGAGAAATTTGAATGAAATCTGTAAATAAACTTAACAGAACATTTTTTTTACTAAAACTTTTTCCTATAACTTTAATTTTGTGAAAATTTTATAAATTTCAGTCGCATTTTACTAAAAAGATCTCGAAAAAGTCGATTAGTCGTATCTTTTCACAAAAAAGTCGAAAAAAGTCCCATTTCCTTAGAAAAGTCGAAAAAAAGTCGCACAATCCGAGCCCGGTTATGATTATGGAATACAAAGCACTCAATGGTATGCCAAAGTAATTTAATTCACTTCTAAATTGATCCGTTTGTCTACTTAGTCTGTTATTTACAGAATTTTTATTTACAGAAACCAATCAAAAAAGTTGGTTCGCGAATAAAAAACGTAAATACATTAACGAACTGTTAAGAACAGCTCTGGCTTCGGAATAATCAATCATGAAAATCTTCATAATCAGTGATTGTGATAACTGATTTTTTAATGATTTCTTTAGTTTTTAGAAAAAGAGGCGCGAATATTAAACCGTAATATTGCTTTTGTTGTGAATTTAATGACGAATTTGGGGTTGAAGCTCGTTTTCATCTCGTCCATTTGCTGTTTCAGAAGCCCTAGCTATTTAATTCTCTCGTTATCCCTCCAGTAACGGGGTTTGTTTCGTGATTGCAGCTTGTTCTATCTATCTACGTTCACCTTTGTTCGCGTACCCTTCACCATCACCTGTTTACGCAGAATAAACAGGTCAGGCTGTGTTGTTAACCTGTACAAAGTAAAGAATACCAGAAGATCTAATGTTGGTACAACAACATTTGACTCTAATCACAACATTTATCAACATTTGACTCTAATCACAACATTTATCAACATTTGACTCCATAATTTTCTACAAATTTGGAATTGTTCTTATCAAGTTGTAATGTTGTCAAAGATCAAACATCATACGATTTTTTGACTCTGTTATAATTGCAATGTTTTAACCAACGGAAAATCGGGATTGCAACATTGAACATATAGATACATTGTGGTAAGAGGGAATTGATATTTTCTCTGTGTTCTTGATGGGAATCGATGAAACGACTGTTTCCTTTGCTTGGTGAGAAAAGGGAGAAATACCCTTATCCCTCTCCTCCTCCTCCTCCTCTTTCCACCAAATAAACACAATTGTTCGATCGTCGCATTTAATCTACGTCCTGTTTGAAGTTTTCACTTTGGCATTCGTTTTGTTCGTCCATCGCCACAGCTATATACATATATGTAGTCTTGGTTTCACCTCTGCGGAGAATCGAGATGAATCCTCAGGATCAGTGACCGATTCCCAAACCACACAGGGGATTCGTGGTTTGTCTCATGACTACATTGATTCACACGAGACTGCTGATAACTGTTTGACTGTTTCCCAAATACTGGTACCCGCTGTCTTTTGTTTATGCTGAAGCACAAAAAGCAAATATGCTCGTCATTGCTCTTTGTGCAGCAGCCGATTTTATAACCAAACAAAAAAGATTAATTCAAAATCGATACCAACTATATTAATTAAATAGAACACTGGGATCATAATTTTATGTCTTTTAAGAGACTGATCCGGTTGGGGTACCACTAGAGTCGTTAAATTATTATCGTTCATGATTCGATTCTATTACCGTTTAATGATTTGATTCTATTACAGTTTAATGATTCGATCCCATTACAGTTTAATAGACGAATTGTTCGAAAATTATAAACCAAGAGCGAATCCACGGGTGGGATACAAGAGCTGAAAAAAAAATTGCAAATGAAAACATCTAAATCTGGTTGTTTAACTAAATTGCAATTTGTCCGTGCACAATTTTGCAGGTGTTTTTCTTGTTTTTCCCAGTGTTTATATATATATGGTTCTAGCTGCTTTTCGCCACTGGACAGCATAAATTTCACACAAGAGGCAATGCAGTGGCGAGAGTGTTGTAAATTATAATCGCGAAAATACGGCCTTTCGGGACATTAAGCGCAGCCAGTGGCGTCTAGTCTCTCGCCTCGCTTTAAATAAAGTGGCAAAAGGGGTTTGGTAATTCACAGCTGAGGGTGGTTACCCTGCTGGCTTTCTCGGACGCTAAATAAATCTATCCTGACTATTTTCTGATTGGTATTAATGTACTAACCCTGTGTGTATATATACAATTTATCTCACTCATAAAAAAAAGGTAACAATTTTTTATCCCCAAGCACAGAAAAAAATACATGCATGAGAGGTAGGAATAGTAAATAACTCATATTCCTCCTCTATACATATTGCCATTGTGATATCATAAATGGTAATTGAGTTCCTCGATGACTTTATTTTTTTATTTAAATATACAAATTCTTTTTTTTTTTTTAATAAAAAAATTGAGTTTCTCGATGAATTTATTTTTTTATTTAAATATACAAATTCCTAATGGATTTGAGTTGTATGATTGACATTTAAATTCAATGCAATAATTGTGACTATTAATTATTTTCCTACTATGTAAATGACTTAATGCAGGGCTCGAAGCAGGGAAAGTATTTAAAAATATACGGACTTTACGGACGAAAACTGAAAAATTACGGACCAATTGACAAAAATAGAATCAGGCCGAATCAAATATAAGAGAACATTTTACTTAAAACTAGAAATTCAATTTTTCATATATTAACTATAAAACACGAAGAAATCGATAACATGAAGTCATCCATTTCTTCATGTTTTATAATAATTAATATTAATTATTAATAAAAATAATTTATACTAATTTTAATCATCAATTCAATTATTATTTTTCAGAATTTATATCTAAAATTCCTCTTTATATCAATTATTTTTAATAATTTTCGAAAAAGTTCTTTGATAATTTTCAAATTCATTTCTTTACAATATTTAATTCTACAAAATTTCAATTATTAGATAAATTCTTTTATTAAATAAATATTAGAAAATAGAAACTGAAAATTAAAAAAACTCGATTAAACTTTTTTCAAAAAAAAATTAATTACAAAATTCAATTATTTTTTTAAATTCACGCCATCATATTGCTTTTAATATTCAACGATTATATCTAAAATTTTAACTGAAATTCATTTTTATGTAATGAAATTCAACTTTTATTGGAATATTCTACTAGAATTCAAGTATTTAAATAAAAATAAAACGCAATTAAATAATTTATTGAAGAATTGAACGTTTCTTAAAAATTCAATTCCCATAAAAAATTGTTATCAACAAATTATCAAATACTTGAATTCAATTAACGAATTTTAATAAAATTTTTAAGAATAATTACATTTTTAGAGAAATTCGATTAAAATTTTATTCAAAATTATTGAAATTCTGTATTAAATTTTATTATTTATTAAAAAATAATTAAATTCTTGCGAGTTATTAAAATTTTTTAAAATAATTAAATTCTTGTAAAAAATTAACAGGAATTCAATTATTTAAAAATTTTTTAATAAAATTCTTGGCATAAATTAAAAATAACAAAATTCTTAGCAGATTTTTAATTACTTTCAGAAATTTTAATAAAATTTTTTCGCAAGAATTTAAATATTTTCGTAAAATAATAAAAATCTTTACAGGGAATCAATTATTTTCAATAGTCTTAATAAAATTCTTCTCAAGAATTCAATTACTTTAAAAAATATTAGAATTTTAGCAGAAATTCAAACATTTTAAAAAAAACTTTTTTTGGTAGAAATTTAATGATTTTTAAGACAATTTTAAACAAATTTCCTAAATTCAATTATTTTTAAAATTTTAATGAAATTCTTCGAAAGAATTGAATTATTATAATCTAAGATTTTAACTGAAATCTATTTTTAAATAAATGTTTCTGAGAAAATTCTACCAAAATTTAATTATTTAAATACAAAAATAAATAATTTATTGAATAATTGAATGTTTCTTGGAATCCAATTCCTATTAAAAATTTTATCATAAAATTTTTAAACAATTAAATTCTTTGGACAAATTTTAATAAAATTTTTAAAGAATTTTTTCGAGGAATTCGATTAAAATTCTATAAAAAATAATGGAATCCCGGTAAAATTTTATTAATTATGAAAATAGTCGAATGATTGCGAAGAAATTCATAAAAATAAAATTGTTATTAATGAAATTCTTGTGAAATTTTTTATATTTTTTTGAAAATAATTAAAAGTTTTTATAGAATTTTATTAAATTTTTGTTTTAATAATTAAATTCTTTTGGTAATTTTTTTTTAAAACAGTAGGTATTGAATAATATTTAATTTTTGCGAAGAATATTATTACTTTTGAAAATAATTCAAATTTTGCAATGAATTTTATGAAAATTTTTAAATATAATTGAATTTTATTACTTTAGAAAATAATTGAATTCGTGTGATAAATATTGTTAGTTACGAAAAAAATTGAAATTTCCCAATGAATTCTAATAAAATTTTCGAAAATAATTGAATTTTCTTGAAGAATTTTACTATTTATGTATACAGATAATTGAAATGTTAACAATGTTTTTTAGTTATTTTGAAAATATATGAATTTCGGAGTAGAATTTGAACATTTATTTAAAGATAATTGAATTTTTGAACGGATTTTTTTAAATGTTTAAAAGTAATTGAATTTTGAAGAAGAATTTTGATATTTATAAAGATAATTGAAATATTGAGAATTTAAAAAAAATTTTTTGAAAATAATTGAATTTCTGCGAAGAATTTTCTTACTTTTGAAGATAATTGAATATTGTAAAGAATTTTATGAGAACTTTTGAAAATAATTTAATTTCCAAGATGAATTGTTTTATTTATGAAGATAATGAAACATAGTTAAAGTTAAAGGAAAAAATTTTAGTCAAAAAAATGTTCTGTTAAGTTTATTTACAGATTTCTTTCAAATTTCTCAAAAAAACATCAATAACTTTCTTTAATAAATAAATATTTAATTATTATTTTTCTATAAATAATAAAAAATAATTTATATAAATTATAATAATATAAATAAATAAATATAATATAAATAATTTAAAATTCTTTAAAAGAATCAAATTCACACCTTTTTGAAATTAAATTACTAATAAAAAATTGTTACAAAACATGACAATAATTATTTTGACAATAATTTTATTAAAATTTGTTGCAAATAATTGAATTTCAGAGAAGAATTTTATTATTTATAAAGAGAATTAAAATTTTGAACAGATTTTTTTAAAAAATGTATCAAAGTAATTTGAATTTTGATATTTTTAAAAATTAGTTAAAATTGTGGGGAGAATTTTAAAAAATTTGAAAATAATTGAATTTCAGTGATGAATTTTCATATTTTTTAAGACAATTGAATTTTGTAAAGAGTTTTGTCAGAACTTTTGAAAATAATTAAATTTCCTTGATGAATTTTATTATTTATGAAGATAATGATAATTTGACGAGAAATTAAAAATAATTTAAGAAAATAATTGAAATTCTGCGGAGAATTTTATTACTTTTTGAAAATAGTTGAATTTTTGCAAATATTTGTAATTTCTCTAAAATTCTCCAAATTATATTGTACAATTTTCTTAAAGTGAATGTTGTTTATTGAAAAGATTTCTTATGGGAAACAAAAAGTTACGTCTTTTAAAGTTGAAATCTGTTCCTAATAGTCCCAGTTTACGGTAGTATCATGGGAATAAATATTTATCTATTGTTTTTTTGGGGATAAAAGTTAGTGTTCTTAAAAACAGATGTGTGCATGATAAAAAAGAAGCATCGACCTTTCTGAGGAAAGTTTTTTTTTGATACGTGAATTTTTACGACCTTCGCAGGAGATTTAGGAAAAAATCACCCTTTTAGCATCAAAATTATGGGGTGGCTAAAGAATCCTCTTTCTAGTGTCAGGGACCTTTTGATGAAGGTTGGTGAAAAAGGTTGAGTAAAAAAAGGGCAGGGGGGTTAAAAGGAAAGTCAAATGAACATCGTAATTTAAAAAAAAATCCCAGTTGCCCCTCGCATAAATATTCTCTCTTCTGGGTTTTGGGGCAAGTTTTCACCGCATGCGGGTGGTTTTAGCCTGCCAGCGTCTTTCTTTCTACGCTAGGTTATAACACACAGTAATACAGCTTCGTGGCATCCGATGCTATAGGCTTGCTTTGGGTAAGACGCGAAACTCCATTCCCCAGCTGCTTTCAAAGAGCAAAACATCTTAGGTTACTTGTCTGTGGTTTCTAGACAACCTCGTTTTTGGTATCAAGAAGAGGCAAAAAAAAGAAACAACAATCCCTGGCAAATTTATACTTATACCGGAATGAAACTTTCCACCCACGCGTTCTTTTAATCTTGTAATTCAAACTTTTCCCATAAGATAATATGGAAATAATCTAATACCCATTTAGTAGACTTTCATCTTTTAAAATTAGTATTGATTACAAAAATTGAGATTTGGTTCATATTCTTTAATTTTTCATCATTTACTTCAAGTCACTTTATTTTCACAGTTTTCTTGAATTTATCAAACTGATTTCAAATTGGATCAAAATGATACAAAAATTTGTATAAAATTATGATTTGATCCATGTTTTTATATCAATTCGTTGCCATTTGATACTTTCAAGTTAACACTGTTTGGTTCAAGAGACCTATCGAACTCATCATTAAAAGCAATTTTGATTTTGTGTACATCTTTCCAAAATGTTAAATTTATATTGTAATTGTGCACATTTTGAATGAAAATTTCTGGAAGCAAGCAAATGAAATGAAATATATGTGTGTGCTAATTTACTTAAACGTTAAATTATTTATTGACTTAATGAAAATGTACAATTGCATTGCACTGCGCGACAGTTTTTGAAAATTAATTAAATTATGCATATAATGTTACTAAAAGCATACCTCGTGCAAACTCGTTGATTTATTTACTGAATTAGTAGCACAAGTTTTAAATAAATTACAGAAAACTCAATTTCAATGTATAACTGCTGCATTATACATATCTACGAACAAAAATCAACTGGGAATGATTATCAGAAAACGATTTGTTTGAAGTGAAACAAACGCGAGTTGGCCCATTTCTCAATTGAAAATGCAATCGTTCATATTGCGCGATCAAGATAAGCTATTATCTGCCAGTTATTGGGAATTTTGAGTACACTGGTGTACATATTTTGCGATTCTGTAATTATGAGTTGTGTTTATGTACACACGGGTACAATTTATTATATAGTTGAAATATAGATTCTTTTGACGCTCGCTGCATTTCGTCTTATTGTATCACAGTAAATCGTGAAGTATTAAAAAGTGTTGCAGATTAAATTAGCGGCAAAAAAATTAAAATAAGGAATTTTTGTGTTATTTTTACAAATAATGAAATTTTAGTTTATTAAAATTTTTTGTAACTATAAAACATGAAGACATCGATAACTCCAAGTCTTCGACTCGGAGTCATCGATTTCTTCATATTTTATAATCATTAAAGATTATAAAATCATTAATTAATTAATATCATTAAAGTTATAAAATCATTATTTTATATTATAAGAATACTTATTCAAAATTATTTTCATTATTTCAATTCAATTATTATTTTCAACAATTTTTAACTACAATTTTACTTTATATATATTGTTTTTAATAATAATTAATTAATCAATTTCACGAAATTTCAATTATTCCTAAATTCTTTAATTAAATGCATGTTAGAAAATAAAAACATCAAATAATATTAAAAAAATTCATTTAAACTTTTTCAAAAATATTAATTTCAAAATTTAATTGTTTCCAAAAAATTCACTCTATATTTCTTTTGATATTCAATTATAATCTGAAATTTTAACAGAAATTCAATTTTATGAAACGAAAATCAATTTTTTTCAGAAAATTCTACAAGAATTTAATTATTTAAATGCAAAAGTAAATAATTTATTGAATAATTGAATGTTTCTCAAAATTCAATTCTCATAAAGAATTTTAGTAACAAATTTTTTAATAATTCAATTCTTTTGTCGAATTTTATGATAACTTGCATGAACATTATTACTTTTTTCGCAAGGAATTCAATTATAATTGTATGAAAAATAATTATCTGCGATGAGTTTTATGAGAATTTTCAAATTTATTCGTTTACAATTCAATTTTACAAAATTTCGATTATTCGTAAATTCTGCCATTAAATATATATTGAAATATAAAAACTTAAAGCAATTTCAATAAAAATCCTATTGAACTTTTAAAAAGAATTAATTCTACAGAATTTTTTGTCAAAAATATGAAAAATTAAGAATTTCAATGATTTTAGTTTAAATCTTTTTCAAAATTTAATTATTTCTAAAATCCACATTGTAATGGTTTTAATACTTAAGTATATTCTAAAATTTTAACTGAAACTGATTTTTAAAAACCATTTTTATTAGTAAATTCTACGAGAATTCAATTATTTAAATACAAAAATAAATAATTTATTAATATCACGTTTGTTGAAATTAAATTCTCATAATAAATGTTATCAACAAATTTTTTAAATCATTAAATTTTTTGGACGAATTTTAATAAAATTTTTAAGAATAATTGAATTTTTAAAGAAATTTCATTGAAATTGCATTAATAATAATTGAAATTCTAGCAATGAGTTTTATTATTTATAAAAATAATTGAATTCCTAAAAGAATTTAATTATTTATGAAAATAATTGAATTATTGCGAAGAAATTTATGAAAAAATTTAAAAATAATTGAATTCCTTAAAGAATTTTATTATATATAAAAAAAATTGAATTTCTGAAAAATATTAAATTATTTAAAAAATAATTGAATTATTGCGAAGAAATTTGTTTAAAAATTTGTGAATAATTGAATTTCTGTAAAATTTTTTTTATTATTTATGAAAAAATTGAATTCCTAAAAGAATTTTCTTACTTATAAAAATAATTGAATTTCTGTAAAAATTCCTATTATTTATGAAAATAATTAAATTATTGCAAATAAATTTATAGAAAAATTTGTGAATAATTGAATTTCTGTAAAAATTTTTTATTATTTATGAAAAAATTGAATTCTTAAAAGAATTTTCTTATTTATAAACATAATTGAATTTCTGTAAAAAATTTTATTATTTAGAAAATAATTGAATTATTGCGAAATTTTTTTTTTTTTAAATTTGTGAATAATTGAATTTCTGTAAAAATTTTTTATTATTTATGAAAAAATTGAATTCCTAAAAGAATTTTATTATTTATAAACATAATTGAATTTCTGTAAAAAATGTTATTATTTAGAAAATAATTGAATTATTGCGAAAATTTTTTTTTTAAATTTGTGAATAATTGAATTTCTGTAAAATTTTTTTTTATTATTTATGAAAATAATTAAATTATTGCAAAGAAATTTATACAAAAATTGGTAAATTATTGAATTTCTGTAAAATTTTTTATTATTTATGAAAATAATTGAATGTTTGCTTAGAATTGTATTCAAAACTTTTTTTAATAATGGAATTCTTTTAACAAATTTTATTGAAATAGTAGATATTGAAAATTATGGAATGTTAGAAAACTTTTGAAAATTTGACTCTTGAATTGAAATTTTGACAATAATTTGATTTAAATTTTGTAAAATAATTGAATATCATAGAAGAATGTTATTATTTATGAAGAGAATTGAAATTTTTACGAGAATTTAAAAAAATTTTTGAACACAATTGAATTTAGTCAATATTTAACTAAGTCATTTCGTAAGTTGGTAATTAAGTTAGTAACAAACTCACTATTCTCCCTGGAGAAGCTAAATTCGTCGAATTTTTCCAAATCGTTGACTTTGGTGTTTTATTTATAATAAAATTTCATTCACAGTTAAAAATAACACCAAACTAGATTATTTTAATTTTTTTTGGTGTTAATTTAATCCTAGGAATATTAAACTGTTGCAGATTATTTTAATCCATTCTGGTATTATTTTAACACCTCACGTTTTACTGTGATATTATAAAACATCTATTTACAGTTTTTATTATTATCTATTGCAGTTTTTTGCTAAAGACAATAATTTATAATAGGTTGAAATTTTATTCAATTACACCTATATTCGTATTTTTAAATATCCTCTCTCTCTCTCTCTATATATATATATATATATATATATTTTTCTCTCGTTCTTCTATACGTTTATATCCGTATCATATATATATCGACGAGAGGAAATTCGTGTGCACCACCACCACCACTACTTACTCGTAAAACCACTATTGAATAACGAGATATTTCCCTGACCCCTAGATAGAAACCAATCGAAAGTGGTTCTCGGACGCGCCTTTAACTCGTTCCAACTGGTCACTTTAATTACGCCCGATAACGATTGGATAACCGAGAATGATCACCGAATCGTCCCTGAATGGGAGTTCCATTTCTCTCTCTTTCCCTTCCAATTCGAATTTAACAATTTTTATCTTCCTTTTCTTTTCAATAATTCTCACACTCTAGTTCTCGTTTGATTTAATCCTCGACACTGTGACAAGTTTTTAAATTAAAAAAATTTTCTTCAAATTTTCCTGTTAATTTAAACAGTGAAAGATGTTGCTTCGAAAAAGGAAGTTTCGCCTTGTTAAATTAAAAAAAATTCTTTCATATAATTAAAATAATTGAAAGAATTTATTTTTAAAGGGTCTAGAGCGCCTCTTTGGTCGCCATATTGGATCCGCCATTTTTAATTTCTTAAATCCAGAATCAAATTCAGATTCTATGGTACACTCATGGAAATAATTATTTTTTTTATTCAAGCGTTTTTTTTCGTGGGAGTCATAATTAACGCTTTTCATAAGACTATAGTGTTGTTAAAAGTTTTCGAGTTTTTGAATTTATTTTCACAGAGAATGAAATAAGTTTTCGATTATGAATTGCATTAGTTATACGTGAATTGGTTGAAGTGAGTTTAGCTTCGTTTTGTACGTGGACAAGAACTTTGTGTAGATTGTTTGTTAGACTTTCGTTCTATGTTTAAGAATATATCGGGCTTTGTAATCGCTGAAACTACCAAGGGATGCTGCTTGGGTATAGAATCACAGCTTTCCGGTACTTGCGAACTTAGTACCAGAAAGGAAGCATGTTACATTAAGTAGGATTTACCATAGTCATTATAATTTCACTAGTAGCGTATTAACTCTAATGTTCATCAACGTTTCTCTTGGGTTTCTGCTCGGTATAAGAAAAACTTTTCCTTAAATTCTTTATTTATTGCGCGTATTCCCGTGAAACATAAAGAACTCAACTTTTATCTCATTCTTTATCCTTATAATATAATGTACAGATGGTGTGACGAATTTAAAAATTTTTAAAAAACTAGTTTTAGTGGAAATGTGACTTTTTTCGACTTTTTTGTGAAAAGATCCGAATAATCGACTTTTTCGAGATTTTTTTAGTAAAATGCGATTGAAATTTTTTAAATTTTCAGAAAAGTAAAGTTAAAGGACAAAGTTTTAGTCAAAAAAAATATTCTGTTAAGTTTATTTAGAGATTTCTTTCAAATTTCTCAAAAAAACATCAATAACTTCTTTTTTAAATGAATATTAAATTATTATTTTTCCATAAGAACTAAAATTCTTCAAAAGATTCAAATTCAAACCTTTTTGAAATTAAACTATTTATAAAAAATTGTTATAAAACATGACCAAGTGATAAAATCATTATTTTATATTGTAAGATTTTATAAAAAAAAGAATTTGAAAATAATTGAATTTCTACGATGATTTTTTTTATTTATAAAGATAATTAAAATTTTGACAATAATTTTATTAAAATTCGTTGCAAATAATTGAATTTCAGAGATGAATTTTATTACTTATAAGGATAATTGAAATTTTGAACAGATTTTTTCTAAATGTTTAAAAGTAATTGAATTTTGAAGAAGAATTTTGATATTTTAAAAAAATAGTTGAAATTGTGGGGAGAATTTAAAAAAATTTGAAAATAATTTAATTTCTGCGATGAATTTTCTTATTTTTTAAGATAATTGAATTTTGTAAAGAATTTTATCAGAACTTTTGAAAATAATTAAATTTCCATGATGAATTTTGATATTTATAAAGATAATTGAAATTATGACAGGCATTTTATTAAATTTTTTTTATATAATTGAATTTTGCAAAAAATTTTATTATTTATAAAATTTTGACGAAAAATTAAAAAAAAAATTGAATGTAATTGAATTTTAGCTAAGAATTTCATTATTTTTCAAAATAAATAAATTTCAGAAAAGAATTTTATTATTTATAAAGATAATTGAACTTTTAAACAGATTTTCTTTAAAAATAATTGAATTTTGAAGAAGAATTTTGATATTTATAAAGATAATTGAAATTTTAAGAATTTAAAAACAAACTTTTTGAAAATAATTGAATTTCTGCGAAGAATTTTATTAATTATAAAATTTTAAAGAGACATTTAAAAAAAAATTTTAAATGTAATTGAATTTTAGCAAAGAATTTTATTATTTATAAAGATAATTGAACTTTTGAACAATTTTTTGTAAATGTTTAAAAGTAATTGAATTTTGAAGAAGAATTTTGATTTTTATAAATATAATTGAATTTTTGAACAGATTTTTTAAAAAAATGTTTAAAAGTAATTGAATTTTGAAAAGAATTTTGATATTTATAAAGATAATTGAAATTTTCAGAATTTAGAAACAAAATATTGAAAATAATTTAATTTCTGCGAAGAATTTTATTAATTATAAAATTTTGATTAAAAATTAAAAAAAAAATTTTTAATGTAATTGGATTTTTGCAAAGAATTTCATTATTTTTGAAAATAAATAAATTTTAAAGAATAATTTTATTTTTTATAAAGATAATTGAACTTTTGAACAATTTTTTAAAAAATGTTTAAAAGTAATTGAATTTTGAAGAAGAATTTTGATATTTATAAATATAATTGAAGTTTTGAACAGCTTTTAAAAAAAAATGTTTAAAAGTAATTGAATTTTGAAAAGAATTTTGATATTTATAAAGATAATTGAAATTTTGAGAATGAAAAAAAAATTTTTTGAAAATAATTGAATTTCTGCCAAGAATTTTCTTACTTTTGAAGATAATTGAATTTTGCCAAAGAATTTTATTAAAACTTTTGAAAATAATTGAATTCCCATGATGAATTTTATTATTTATGAAGATAATGATAATTTTGACGAGAAATAAAAAAAAAATTTTTAAAATAATTGAATTTCTGCCAAGAATTTTATAATTTTTGAAAATAATTGAATTTTCATGATGAATTTCATTATTTATAAAATTTTGACGAGAAATTAAAAAAAAATTTGAATTTTTGCGAAGAATTTCATTATTTTTGAAAAGAAATGAATTTTAGAGAAGAATTTTATTATTTATAAAGATAATTGAAATTATGACAAGCATTTTATTTAATTTTTTCTAAATAATTGAATTTTGGAAAAGAATTTTATTGTTTATAAAAATAATTGAAATTTTAAACAGATATTTTAGGAAAATGTTAAAAATATCTAATTAAATTTTTGCCATGAATTTTATTAAATATTTTTAATTTTTATTACAGATTGTTTGATGTTAAAGTATCTGTTGGCGAAAAATGTGATTTTTTTTTACAATTTTGACAATTTCGTGTTCCCTTTTCGGCGTTTTTTTCCTAAAATTTCATTCGACTTTTTTCCGACTTTTTCGGAAATTTTATGCGACTTTTCTTGACTTTTGTTGTGAATTTATGCGACTTTTTTTTAGTCTTAAAGACGATCCCAGCCCTGCAGTGTACTTGTCGCGATCTTCTATACATAAAAGTGTTGTGAATAAAAAATTCTTTTTAAAAAATTAAAAAAAAGAATTTGTGCGTCGTGATGCATTAAAAAATACGCGTGAGCCATGAAATTATTTCGCGGAAGGTTTTGGAATAAAAAAAAGAAAAAAGTTGCACGCAAGGGTTAGAACGTAAAGAAACTGCGCGGGTACTGAGAAAGTGCTGCCAGAAGTGAACTTGGCTCGAAAATCAGGCAATTTAAATTCACTGTAAAAAGGCTCTTTAATTAAAAGACTTTAATTCCTCACGCTTGTTCTATTAAAAAATGGCTCAAATTACTTAGTCACACTAATAAGTATAAGGTCACGTTGAGTAATTTGGAATTTAACTTATGTCCCTTATTTTGTGGAAAATACAAATTTTTTACGATCAGAGATTCATGAATTGGGAAATTTTTCTTTTTGAAAAAAAATATAATGCGCAGTGTAATTAATTGGGAATGTAGTGTATCTCAATTTAAACTTGAACTGTATTAGCGAAATTAAATTTTGTTTTTGCTAGCGCTTCAAAGAAATGGGAAAGTTAAGAAAAGTTTAACCTATTTTTTATTTAAATAGAGGAAAAAGTTAGATTAATTAAAGTTCATGGATTCCTTTACTGACTTTACTATATTGAGAAGTGAGCATCGTGCAATGGCAAAAGTGTGTTTCGCTTGCAGGCACACTTTTTTTTTTGCTCTGTACCGGAAGCGTTAGTATATTATTTTTATTTTGAATGTTAGCGAGCGTCACGTGACAATGGCAGGAGGAAAAAGTTTCGAATTTACTGTCGCGGTGAATTTCTTTTCTTTTTTTGTCTTCTTTTGTTTCCTTTTTTTCTTTTCCTGTTTTTTTTCTTTTCTTGTTTCCTTTTTTTATTTTCTTGTTTCTTTTTTTTTATTTTCCTGTTTCTTTTTTTTTTCTTTTCTTGTTTATTTTCTTTTTTTGGTTCCTTTTTTTCTTCTCCTGTTTCTTTTTTTATTTTCTTGTTTCTTTTTTTTTCTTTTCTTGTTTATTTTCTTTTCTTGTTTCCTTTTTTTCTTTTCCTGTTTCTTTTTTTATTTTCTTGTTTCTTTTTTTTTCTTTTCTTGTTTATTTTCTTTTTATTTTATTTTCCTGTTTCTTTTTTTGTCTTTTCTTGTTTCTTTTTTTGTATTTGCTTCTTTTTTTTCTTTTTTTGACTTTTTTTTTTATTCTTGTTCTTGGAAAAACTCAATTTTTCTCAACGTTATTTATTTCCACGCGGCACTACGACTCTCTGGGGTTTACGAAATACTGCTCCTTCAAAGTTCGCTCGTCGCTCGTTGCTCGTAAAGCTCTTGCGGCTAACTCGATAAAATCGGTGTCCAGAGTTCATAAAAGTGCCTCTAGGTCACTCGAAAAAGGGCCGAGCGTAACTTTTTTTTTTGTGTGGCATATTCCGCGGAATAGATAGTCCATGTATGTAAATTTCTTCTGCATTTTAAAAACATTTCCTGAATATTTTAAAGTATATCCTGCTGCCGCTGTTGTTGTATAATTTGATGTAAAACTTTCGTTTTATAGCTCTATCAGTTGGCACGTTGTTTGTTAAGAAAGAAATAATGCTCGTTTTAGAAAAGTTAGAATACAGTCGTAGGGGAGAATCTTATAAGTTCGACGTCGGAACTTCGTTTTTAATTAAAAATTCTTTCACAAATAAATATTTTTTTTATTTTAAACATTTATATTTACAATATATTTAAAAATTTTAATAAAATGTTTCCTTCGACATTAATTATTTTCAAAAATAAAATTTCTTTACAAGAATTAAGTGGCTAATGTTTCGAACGTTCAAAAGAACGAAATTTTTTTTTCATCCAAAGTGTTTTTAAAAATTACAATCCAGAATAAAAAAAAATAAAAAATCATTGAAATTAATCAATATTTAGTTTAGAACTAATGCATTTTAATCTGGAAAATAATTTTTTTTTAAAGAAATACAAATAAGAAGAAGTGAAAAAAATATATGTTCGAAACTTTAGGAACATCATAGAAATTCAATTATTTAAAAAAAAAGTAATAGAATTCTTCTTCAGATTTTTATTGTTATCAATTTAAAAAAAAAGTTTGTGATAGATTGTAATAAACGAGCAAAAAGAGATAATTTTTATTACTAAATGTACGAAAACAATTTTTTATTGACAAATTAATTAGCCTCAGTATTGACTGAATTTTATGATAGATTTTTTTTCTATTAAGGGCTTTTAGTCCGTGTTAAAAAATCTTAAATCTTAAATAAATAAATAATTTTCGAAAAGTTTTAAAACAATTCCTCGAGAAATTTTGAGAAAAAGAATTATTTTAAAAAAATTGAATAAAATTCTTTAGCAATAAAACTAATTAAAATTTTTTTAAAATGCCGATAAAATTATTTAAAATTAGAAGAAAATTAAAATAAAGATATTTAAAATTTGGAGACATGTAAATAAAAAATTATTTAATACTTAACAAAATTGAAATAAAATTATTTAAAATTTTTAAAAAATTGAAATAAAATTATTTAGAATTTAAAAAAATTGAAATAAAATTATTTGGAATTTGAAAAAATTAAAACTAAATTATGTGAATTTGGAAAATATGAAAATAAAGTTTAAGATTTGAAAAAATACACATAATACTGATTAAAATTTGAAAAATGAAAATATTAGTATTTAAACATAGAAATTAATGAAAAAATGTTCAAAAATGTTAAAATAAAATAACGTGAAAATTTAAAAAAATAAATTTTTCAATCATTTAAATTTATAAATTTTAATTTTGAAAATAAAAAAAAATTTACTTACTCACGATTTGAACAATTTTTGATAAGTCCCGAATAAAACTATTTGAAAACTATTTTCAAAACTATTAGCAGAAAAAACTACAAAGTAGTGTAAAAAAATTTTAGTCAGTCATTTTTTTTGTCCTTTCTATTCAAGTAGTAAACATTGAATTGAGTCAGACAATCTTTTCTGTACTTTTTACTTAAAGTAGTAGAAATAGATTTTAGTCAGACAATTTTTTTTGTACTTTTTATTCAAGTAGAAAAATTTTTAATACTATTATTTAATATAATAATAATAATAGTAATAATAATAATTATTAGTATTAATATTTTTATCATTATTATTAATATTATTATTATTATTATTATTTAATAATATTATTTAATATTAATTGAAGAAGAAGTTTTCGATTTTTCCGAATCACTTTACTTTTGAAGAAATTTGTTAATAAATGTAACAGAATATTTTTTTGAGTAACTAATTATTTTTGTAGTGAGTAAGAATATTCTTCAAAATTTAGAGAAGAAGTCAAAATTTTCTCTTGAAATGAGAGAAAAACGAAAGTAAATTTTTGTGGCGAACTTGATTTTTTAAAACAAAAAAAGATTATAAACATAAGTGCGGACTAATATTTTCGGGTTAGTTAGTGGTTGTCTTTTTATTACAAAATACTTTGTTTACTTGCAAACTAATAAATAACATTTTTTTTCAATTTAAATTTTTGTTGGTCGAACTTTCCCGTCTCTCTCTCTCTCTCTCCTGTTCAATCATTTACTGTGTCCAAAAGGGAAGAAGTTCATGAAACTCAAATTGAAGAAACTTTGCAGTCGATTGGTGTTTGATATTTAAATTTAAATATTTTATTTGCTTCAATATTTAAGTTGATATTGAATAAAAATCTCTTTTCATCTTGAGTGAAATTTTTCGAAGTATTAATAAGTTTCGTTAATTTCGATTTTGAGAATTTTTACATATATATATTTTTGCATTTTTTTCTATATATATTGAATAAGATATGTAATTTTGTTTTTGAAAAAAAACATGTTACAAAACACTGGTATTCTTTATATTGCGCTCAGTAACTTCGTTTAAGTGCCTAAACCACATGATCAGAGTTTACTCTAGTTTTCGAACGTGATGCACCAGTCAAGGGTCTTTGGTCTTATTGATGAAGCTCGTTAGCAGATGAAACTAGTGTTGAAACAGAGATTGGTATTGCACAAGATGAAGTTTAATTAGTAACCCAATTTCAGATATATAGAATTTCACTGAAAGTTATACCTTTACGGACTCATAAAGATAAATCGCAACCTTTTTTTTTATCGAAAGTAATCGTTGAGTTATTTTTTTTCTGCAAATGACAATGAATTTGAAAAAAACGCATTTTTCGATTAAAAAACGGCACTTAATTGTTTATAACAATTGTTTAAATTAACCCACTAACGCTTATTAAAAATATAATCGAAGTCATTATTGAAAACAGAATAGCGGATCAAATGATTACTTTTAACGTCAAGAATTGTTTAAAAAATAATTTGTTTATAAAAATTGTTATAAACAAATGTAGAAAATTGATGAAAATTTAAAAACTAATAGCGCCATTCGATTCTACGTGAAAAATTACTAAAGAAACATGTATTATATTTTAATTTTAATGCACTTATCATCCATTTTCTCCATTTGTTTATATCAATTTTCATAAACAAATTATTTACAACAAATATAGTGACAATTTTTAAAAATTCATACATGTTTCTTTAGTAATTTTTCCCGTAGAATCGAATGGCGCTATTAGTTTTTGAAATTGCATTAATTTTCTCCATTTGTTTATAACAATTTGTTGCAATAAATTATTTACAATTTAAATAAATAAATGAATAGAGTGACAATTTTTTTAAATTCATACATGTTTCTTTAGTACTTTCTCGCGTAGAATCGAATGGCGCTATTACTTTTTGAAATTTTCATTAATTTTCTCAATTTGTTTATAACAATTTATGGCAATAAATTATTTACAACAAATAGAGTGACAATTTTTTTAAATTCATACATGATTCTTTAGTAATTTTTCTCATAGAATCGAATGGCGCTATCAGTTTTAAAATTTCCATTAATTTTCTCCATTTGTTTATAACAATTTGTTGCAATAAATTATTTACAATTTAAATAAATAAATAAATAAATAAATAGAGTGACAATTTTTTTTTTAATTCCGACATGTTTCTTTAGTAATTTTTCCCGTAGAATCGAATGGCGCTATTAGTTTTTGAAATTGCATTAATTTTCTCCATTTGTTTATAACAATTTGTTGCAATAAATTATTTACAATTTAAATAAATATATAGAGTGACAATTTTTTTAAATTCATACATGTTTCCTTAGTACTTCTTCACGTAGAATCGAATGGCGCTATCAGTTTTTTTTAAATTTCCATTAATTTTCTCTATTTGTTTATAACAATTTGTTGCAATAAATTATTTACAACAAAGAGAGTGACAATTTTTTTAAATTCATACATGTTCCTTTAGTAATTTTTTCCGTAGAATCGAATGGCGCTATTAGTTTTTAAAAATTTCATCAATTTTCTTCATTTGTTTATAACAATTTTTATAAACAAATTATTTACAACAAAGAGAGTGACAATTTTTTAAAATTCATACATGTTCCTTTAGTATTTTTTCGCGTAGAATCGAATGGCGCTATCAGTTTTTAAATTTTCATCAATTTTCTCCATTTGTTTATAACAATTTCTATAAACAAATTATTTTTTAAACAATTTTTTACCATTAATCCGCGATTCTAGCAGGATAAAGACATTCTTCTGCATTCGTATCATCATCTGAGCAGTTTCCTCATCAGATAACCATCCGAGGCAAATATTTATTGTTTCAAAATTCAATGAAATCTATTTCGAACACATATAAAACCTTTTGTTCTCTATTCTACAAAGTTCAAAGAATTTTTTCTTCGACTAATAAGAATGAAATCGATTTTTCGAAATATATACAGTGGCCTTTTACCTCCCTTTAAGACATGTAACCCTCTAAAACGTGAACTTTTACGATCTCTGTTACCCAAAGACCGTATATTCTGTGTCTCGAGCATTCATTGACTTTCTATTCCTACAATCTAGAAAATCGGATAAATACGCTTCTTCTCGTGGTAATCCTCTCACCACTATAGCAGAGAGAAAGAGAGAATTGGTTTTTTTTCTAGTGAGGAAGAGTGAAAAAGAGAGAAAAGGGCTGCAAAAGGAGAGATTGAAAGTTAAAATGTTTGCCAGGACGAGATTGAATTCTCAAGCAACTTCTCTCTTCTTGATTCTGCTCCTGGAATCGTTCTGCACACTAGTCGATTTAGGTCGGTGTATACTGGTCTCTACTCTCGAGGTCGAGGGTGAATCGCGGTTCAACTTTGAGTGGATAAGGTGGTGAGAGAGAGATCTCTCTCTCTCTCTGACTCTTGAATGGTCGAATTCGAGCCAAAGGAGCATAGACCCAACATACATACATACATGGGGATGAGGCAGTTACTGGATATAAGCATCTCTGTTTATTGAAAATGAATTCCACTCACGCTAGATTATGATCCTCTTCACTCGCGAATAGCTCAAAATACTCCCCGGCTTATAGAATTCCATGATCACAAATTCCGGATGGCCAATTAGCTTCAATTATGATCAAATCACTTGTATTTGATTCCTATTGACGTTATTAAATCCGTTATTAATTTCAATAGTTTTCATTCATATTCAAATAATTCACATATTTTCAAAAGTTGATATCGAAAAGTGATAGTTTGCAAAAACTCAAATGTTATTTGAGAAGAGGATATGTTTGGGAATAGGAAACAAAGTCTTGTTGAAAACAACATTGTACAAACGTTTACAGATATTAATGATTGCAAAAGTCTCTAAATACCCACTTTACTACAATAATTTTTCTTTTTGAATTAAATTTCTTTTTGAGATTTAAAGTATATTTAATTGATTTTTTTTGTTCGAAGTCGACGTGGTTGTAGTAGAAGGGTACAGATTGCAA
Organism: Leptopilina myrica (nomen nudum); assembly: GCA_032872475.1. NCBI lineage: Eukaryota > Metazoa > Arthropoda > Insecta > Hymenoptera > Figitidae > Leptopilina > Leptopilina myrica (nomen nudum). The sequence continues at coordinate 3,165,289 of CM065465.1, read as the reverse complement.
TGTTGGATATATGCTCGATGTTTTCAACAATTTTCAAACTCACAAGTTGTTAGCCCTAGGATTAAACACAGTTCTCCAATGTGAGAGTGAGAGGATAACAACTATATAACATTCACATGGGAACGAAAATTCTGTTGTCCAGAGAGGAGGACACGAACCCCCTTGGCCATCATCATGCACACACAACTTGATCCTCTCACTCTCGTTCGTTCCACTCCCACAATTCTGCTCTCTATCTTTTAGGTTGAGTCTGTCGTAAAGTTTGTCAAGCAAAATTACCATAACGGGCGAGAGTAGTACAACTAAAAGTCCTACGCGTATCTTTCATCCATAGTAATTCAGTTACACCTGCACTGGACTGTCTCCATGAAATTACACTTTCCAAAAACCCTTTCTACGTGATGAAAATAAACCTTATGGAATGAAAAAGGGGATTGTCGTATAAAAGCACTCAATGTCCTCATGAATTTATCAAAATTCCAAACTCTCTATGGCCAATTCTGACAGCATCATACTTTACTATATTTGAACAAGACCAAAAATTCAAAAACACCAACACTCTTTGGACTTATTTGTTTTGGACAATTATTATTGCCTAAGTTTCATGATAAATTTGTTTGCGCACTCTAAAAGAAAAAAAAAAGTAGTGATATGCTTTTGCATCTTTCGTAATTGCTTTAGAGGTAGTACAGATATGTGCATAACAGTATGCTGATATGCTGGAAGTGCAAATAAATATTATGCATCTATGTGCAGTATAATTTATACACAGTATTATTATGCTGAAACTCGTATAACACAAGGCACTTCTCACTGCTTATAATTGTCAGATATATGTACATGCTTTAGAAACGTAAATACTTATACACACTTGAAAGTTGAAAGTGTTTATAACACGAGGGGGATCTCTCATAAATTAAATTCCAAATTTATTTGTCACCCACGAACTGAATAGCGCGTTTTGCAATTTGATATTTGTTTTCATTTAAATAAATAATGACCCTTTTTTTTGGTGTCAAATGTCACATACATATTCAATCTGTTAATTCAATTCAAAAAAAAAAATGTAATTCTTCTTTCTTCCATCTAGTATAATTTAGGGACATTTTTAGAATTACAGATCACTCCCGGAAATCAACACCGATTTGCCGAATTAATATTTATTTTTACTATTCGTGAAAATAACAAATGAATTTTTGGAAAATTACAAAATGGGAATTATGCTTTTAACCCACTTGACGTAAGTTCTATGTTTACTAATGTGTCTTGTGATTGTGAATTAGCCATTCAGAGCTTGGATTATCTTTCTAAACCAGAAATGTACCTTTTTCGAATATTATTGATTTTACTAAATTCGTAGTCAACAATATGTAAAAATTAAGAGTGATCAAATTAAGAGTGTATTGAGTTTATAGTCATTGTCTGCTTTTCGAGTTTGTAAATAACGAATACAATTCGTTATTTTCATTATAATAAACGAATGCGGAATATGATTATTCTAGAGGATATTTTTCAAGTAATCTCGGGGATTTTAAACTAACCTATAGTACAAATCCTTTTGCTGCCTTGTGCATACGAAGCCCATAGGCAATCCTTTAGCTTTTAGAGTATGGAACAAAGCTCGAGCATCCTTTGTGAATAGTGCAGTTTAATATTTACGCGTTGCGTCGTTAGGACGTTTTTGAGATATATATATATATATATATATATATGCCTGTTGCATACAACAGGGAATTTTCATTTATTAATTTAATGATAATGTATTATTAAAACATAAAAAAAAATTGACAGTCAAAACTAGTTTTTCTTAAACTTTTATTCCAGAAAAACAAGATAGTCACTAGAATAATAATGCTTCTTAAAAAAATTAAAATTTAGTAATGGAATTCTAAGTAACTGATTACAGAAATTCAATATTATTTTCTAAAGTGATAAATTTTTTCGCACAAACATTCAAAAAAAAAAAAATTCTCGTCAAAATTACAATTATCTTTAGAAATAAGAAAATTCTTCTCCAAAATTTAGTTATTTTACAAAAATTTCTTTAAATTCTTGGTAAAATTTCAAACATTTTAAAAACTTTTTCTCATTTCCATTATTTTTAATATCTACTATTTTAATAAAATTTCCCAAAAGAGTTCAATTGTTAAAAGAAAATTTCAATCAAAATTTCACAGGAATTCAATTATTTATCAATTTTTTTTAATAAAATCTCTTCGCAACAATTTAATTATTTTTGATTTTTTAATGATGTTTCTCGAAAGAATTCAAATATATATATATATGCAGAGAATTGAAAATATAGTTCTGAGTAATGCAATTTTTGCGAACAATAAAAAATAAAATATGTAAAATTCTTTTAAAAAGTCTATTGGTTGAAAAATTTTTGCCAAAATTCCTTGGAAGCTTTAGTTAAAACTTTCCTATATAGTTCAATTATTTTCTATACCTTTTTTCTTAAAAATTCAATTATTTTCAGAAATAATACATTTTTTATGAGAACTCAATTTTATTTTTAAAAAATTTGATTAAAATTCTTCGCAAGAAGTTAATTTGTAATTTTTAAAATTTCTGATAAAATTCTGGATAAATTTTAAAAAATTATAATTTATTATAAAAAAAATCTTCGAAACAATTTAATTATTATTTTCGTAAAAAATAAAATTATTCAAATCAATTCAATTGTTTGAGAAATTTTATAATAAACTTCTTCCCAAGAATTCAATTATTTTCACAAATTAAATTCTTCCTAAAAATTGAATTATTTTCACAAATAAAATTCTTCCTAAAAATTGAATTATTTTCACAAATAAAATTCTTCTCAAAAATTTTATTATTTTCACAAATAAAATTTTTAATATAGTTCTTCTTCAGATTTAAATTATTTTCAATTTTTTAATGAAATTTCTCGATGGAATTTATCGATTTTCAAAAAGTTTTAAAATATTCTGAAAAATTCAACTATTTAAAAAAAATTTTAAATAAAAATTTTCCAGAAGAAATTAATTTTTTTCATAAATAACAAAGCTCATCGCAGAATTTCAATTATTTTTAATGCAATTTTAAATAAAACCATAAAAAATTGCATTCAGCATTAAATCTTTTTTTAAATTCATCGAGAGAATTCTATTATTTCTGAAAATTTTGATGAAATTCTTCATAAAAATTCAATTATTTAATAAATTATTTACTTTTTTATTTGTATTTAAATAATTGAATTCTCGAAAAATTTTCTACTAATTATTGATTTAAATTAAAATGAATTTCACGTAAAATTTTAAATTATAATTGAATATTAAAAGCAAAATAACGTGAATTTTTAGAAATAATTGAATTTTGAAGAGGATTTTAATTACAATATTTAAAAATTTGAATTTACAGTTGCAATTATATTATAATGTAAAATAAATTACATTATCAAATTAATTATAAATAAATTAATTATAATTATTTTTAATTTCGTTTTTCGTCATTTTAAATTTATTATAAAACATGAATGTATCGGTTTGTTTATGTTTTATATAATAATATTCTCGTAAGTTGTTAAATTTTTAGAATGTTTGAATTTGAAAATCTTAATTTCTAGAGAAAAATAAAGAAAAAATTATAATAAATATTTATTAAACAAAGAAGTTTTTATTACTTGGAATAATTTTACAATTGAGAAAATTGGCATATAAATGCAATAGATGTTTTTTTGGAGTATCTAATAATTTTTGGAGTGAAACAGAATGTTCGTTAAGGTCTGGAAAGAGTGAAAATTTTGTCTGAATGTCAGGAAAAAATAAAATTTTCGAGAATATAATGTGATAGGATTTTTGTTTGAGTATCTAATAATTTTTGGAGTGAATCAGAATATTTTTTAGGGTCAGGGGAACAGTTAAAATTTTGTCTAAAAGTCAGGGAAATGTAAAATTAATTTTTCGAGAAAATAATACTTATTCACTGTTAATACTATTTTTTATTATATCAGTATTTAAGAATTTGCACACATGTTAGTTTAATTTTGACTTCGAGTAGCCCAAACTTTAATATTAAGGAATATTTCATTACGCTTCTATTTTTATCTTCATTCACAATAAATTCTCTTTTCGTGTATGTGTACGTACAGTGAAAGACAGTTAAAGCCAAAGAAGTTTTAAATTCTTCTTCGTTTTTGCATCGGCAACTAAAGAGACAGTTAAAGTTTCAGTAATATTTTGCGAAAATATCTCATTGTCCTTTGGCACGTGACCAAGTTCAAGTTCCAATTTTGCGCCAATAAAATTTATTTAATTTTTTTACTTTGCACAATTAGATATTATTTTTGTCTCAATTAAATAGTAGTATATGTGTGTGTTCGTAGAATGTAAGAGATCGAGCACAAATGAAGATTTTGAATAGACGTTAACTAACTTTCGTAACGAGTTTCCTGATCAGTTGGTAGCTTCATTCTTACTATAACTGACGGCCTTGCACACAGCTCTCTCTCTCTCTCTCTCTCTACCACTTGAGAAAGCTCTAAGAAGGGATTTTGTCTTGGAAATGTCGTCTCGACTATTCCTGAATTTGAATTAAGAAGAAGAAGACTAGAAAGGCCCAAGGCACACTTGCCGCACAAATCATTCCCAAGTTTGAGTGAGTTCGCAAGAGCTTCTTCTCTGAGACGACGGCAAATTCGTTCGAGTGTAAAATTGGAATGATATAGCGGATATCGGCGCCGAACGGTTTTCTTATATTCTAAGATACTACCCCCCCTCCGCCAAGTCCACAAGAAAAAGTTTCCTTCACAGACTTATCTAGAGGAATTGAATTATTTTTTATGAAAGGGTTAACTTTTCTCGCAAAAAAAAGAGAAAGATCCATACTTCTTCTTTCCTGTCAGATGCCTTCGACTATTTTATTTTTATTTTTTTTCAATCTTTTAGCCTTGTAGTATTTTTGTTTGGAGAAAAATTGTCCATTTGAAAATGTGTCGAATTTTTCTCCCTTTAAGAAAGTGGGTTCAATTCGGATTACGTCAGAGTAGAGAGAGAGGGAGAGAGTTTGACTGTCCGACCAAGGGAAGTTTGAACGAGGTCGACCAACCGGAAGTGCCCGATTTACGAGCGAACGGTCCTCATAACGACCACCAGCTATACAAACAGAGGCGGGTCCCGACCAGAATCTACGCCAATAATTCGCGGTACCCTGTCTGGTGCGGGACGATTCTAAATTAGCTGCAGTGGCTCCGAAGTCCACGTGTAACTTTGTCTTGCTAAAACGACTCGTGTCCCACTCGTTTGCCAGTGGCGAAGGATTTGCAAATAGAAGTCGTAGTGGCACTCCAATTGACCCTCTTTTGTTGTCCAAGAGATCACGTCAATTCTACTTTGTCGATACAAATATCCTCCACTTCTATTGCCCATTTTCCTTCTTGAAAATCTGCCAAAACTGTCAAATTATTCAAACTTTACAAAGTTAACAATTATATTTGCATTCAGTGACCCCAAAAACCCCCGAGTGACAAGTTTTCCGGCGAATAGGGTCAATTTTTCAAAAAGTCGTCCGCCATACTGGAGCCGCCATTTTGAATTTTGAAAATCTAACCTCAGATTCGTAATCAGCGACCTCGCAAACCCCTGGATACCAAGTTTCATGAAAATCCGTCAAGTTTTTAATTTTCGTCCGCCATATTGGATCCGCCATTTTGAATTTTGAAAATCCGACATCGGATTCGTAATCAGCGACCTCTAAAACCCCCGAGTGACAAGTTTCAAGCGAATACCGTCAATTTTTCAAATAGTCGTCCGCCATACTGGATCCGCCATTTTGAATTTTAAAAATCTGACATCGGATTTGTAATCAGCGACCCCGAAAACCCCCGAGTAAGAAGTTTCAAGCGAATACGGTCAATTTTTCAAAAAGTCGTCTGCCATACTAGATCCGCCATTTTGAAATATGACTGCGTGGTCCATTTCACTCCGTTTCGTAAGAATTCAAAATGGCGGATCCAATATGGCGGACGAAAATTTAAAAAATTGACGGATTTGTATGAAACTTGGTATCCAGGGGTTTTCGGGGTCGCTGATTACGAATCTGAGGTTAGATTTTCAAAATTCAAAATGGCGGATCCAATATGGCGGACGAAAAATTAAAAACTTGATGGATTTTCATGAAACTTGGTTTCTAGGGGTTTTCGGGGTCACTGATTACGAATCTGAGGTTAGATTATAAAAATTCAAAATAGCGTACCGAAAAATTGGAATATTTTTACGAAACTTTTATCCAAAGCTCTGGATCAGAATTTTTTTTTCTATATCTAGATATTTTTAAATATTGCAAAGACAAAGAGTCGAGTTGTTCCTGAGGAATTTTTTTTCAAAACTACTAAGAAATTAAGAAGTCGCGAAAACATATTTGTCCTTCATACACTGAACTTCATATAATGCTTATTAAAAAAAAACGAGAAAGACTCAAGAGACCATTCCTGCCATTCGAGAAAAGAATTTAATTTTCTCTGCGCAAAGTAGAACGCTTTAATGTTATATTGGAACCTCTTTCGTATTTTTGTTCATTCTTTTTTTTATCTATATATATAGAGAGAGAGTGAGAACTGTGATGAATTCAACTATGCGATGAATGCCACCTTTTAAATATTATCATCTTCACTTTTTAATCTCAATTAAATTGGAAACTTATTACTTTTTTTTCGATTTTTTGAGCCTTTTTTTGCACATATAACAGTGAATTGAAAAATCTTCGGCTTTATATGTCTGGGGTAAAAATAGAGCTTCTCCAGTAGAAATGATTTTCACCTCTGAGCTGGTTACAACAAAAGATATTTTCCTTCATTGAAAGGAAATCTATAACGCAAAATCTTATTGAAGAAGATCTCATTTTGATTTTCAAAAGGTTACATTTTACCCCTAAAAATGTTATTTTATACTTTGACCTGGATTTATTTACTTTTTGACGCTATACAACGTTCGTCATTTTGAAAAAAAAGTGAAAGGGCCAAATTTATGTTTAATTAGTCAATTAAATTTATTGTCTATAATACAATAGTTAAAGAAAATTTATTTCTAAATAAATAAAATTTATGTATTTTATTTCTAAATAAATAAAATTTATGTATTTTATTTCTAAATAAATAAAATTTATGTATTTTATTTCTAAATAAATAAAATTGATATATTTTATTTATTGAGAAAAATAGAAAAATTTTTTTTGACAAAATTTGCTCTTTGTTAAAAACTTTTACTTGGTTTTTTTTACAAAAACTTAAATTCTTACTTGTAACTTGATTTTCAAAGCTCTGACTTCAGTTTTGTAATCAACGACCCAGAAAACCCCCGAGTGACAAGTTTTATTCAAATTTGAGCAATTTCGAAAAAAAGTGTCCGCCATATTGGATCCGCCATTTTGAATTTTGAAATTCTGACTTTAGATTCGTAATTAGCGTCCACGGAAACTTCCGAGTAACAAATTTCAATAAAATCCACTGTCTTGGTCTCCCCGGGGAGAAAGAAATTATTTGCAATTTTATTTTTTACTAAAAATTCTAAATTTTCGCAACTTTTTGCAACTTTAACTTTCTAAACTGCAAATGACTAAATAAACATTCGTAGTTTTCGAGATATTTGCAAGTTTCTATAATTTTTTTGAGCACACTGAATGGCACACCTTTTGCTCTTTAAAATCTAAATCTATACGACTAAATCTCGCCCCCAAGAGTGTTCCTCGAGAATAATACACCGGATTCCACGGGTTGACGGTATCTTGGCTTTTATGGACGGAGCGAATATTTCATGGCGAGTATCTCCTCTTAATTCCAAGCTCAGGTATCTGCAAGAAGCGTCTAATTAATTGGCAACTACAATTAACTAAAATTTTCTGAGTAGCTCTTGTTTAAATTTCTTGGATATAAAATCTCGAGGTAAAACATTTCTAATTAACGAAGAGAGAGAGAGAGAGAGAAAAAGAGAAATAGAAGGAGAGAGGGTACAATTAGCAGAAGAATATTAAATACATATTTTCAAATAACAGGGTCGCCACGCAACCTGAAAACCTGGAAATGTGAGAGAATTTTTATAAAAATCTGGAAAAGTCAGGACATTTTATAAAAATCGAAAAAACGTGAATTAGGAAATTTTAATCGAAATCCACAAAAATTCTTGTTTTCCAACTGTATTTATTCTTGAAATCTAATTTTACTGAAATATTTCAAAACTAATTCAATTTTAAAATAGTTGCGTTTACGATTATCATAATTAGATGAACTTGAAAAGATTTTCATCTGCAATTTTGTAAAAATTCAATTTAAAAAGAAATTGATTAGAAATTTTATAAAACCTAAACATTTGAAAAAAAATGTTATAAACTAAAATTGATCTAAAATTAGTTAAATTTTTTAATATCCATATATTTAATTTATTTTTTTTTTAATAATGGATTTATAACAGAATTTTTATTAAAGAAATTAAATAAATTGTAATTGTATAAAATTAAATTATTAAAATATTGTAAAATTATTATTAAATATTTATTAGTAATTAAATTACAATTTAATTGTTCAATTTTTGTTAAAAATACTAAAACAAAATGATTTTTTGCAGTAATTCAATTATTTTTAAAAGTAGTAAATCATTAAGGAATTAAATTTTTTTCAAAAATTTTAATGAAATTCTTTTATATTTCCATTTTTTCAAAATAATTTTAATCAAATTCTTCGTAGAAATTTAATTAATTTCAAAAATTTGTCAAAATTCAATTATTTTCAATGTTTACTATTTTAATGAAATCTCAGAAAAAAAATTATTTAAAATGAATTTTAATAAAATTAGTCTTAAGAATTCAGTTATTTTCATAAGTAATAAAATCTTCGCAAAAATCAAATTGTGTTCAAAAATTAATTTAAATTTTTGTCAAAATTTCAATTATCTTAAGAAATAATAGAATTTTTCTCCGAAATTCAATTGATTAGAAATATTTTAATAAAACTCTTCACGGAATTTCAATTTCATTAAAATATATTTTATAAAAATCGTTTCATCAAATTTCTCGAAAACTCAAACTATTCTTAAAGATTTTAATAAAATTTCGTTAGGAGAATTCAATTTTTATTTAAATTTTTAGAATTAATTAAATTTTCAAAAGGGTTTAAATTAAAATCTTTGAAAATTTGAATTTTTTAAACTTTAAATTAAATAATTTTTTAGAAATAATTTCATTTTTCGAGAAATTTAATTTAAATTGTACATATATTAAAAATAATTGAAATTCTACCTAGAATTTTATTAAAATTTTTCAGAAATGTTTGAATGTTGGAATAACATTTGGTATTTAGAAAAGTAATTGAAAATTGACGAGAATTTTTGTAAATTTTTCAACATAATTAAATTTTTGCTAGAAATTATATTATACTTTTGAAAATAATTGAATTCTTGAGATGAATTTTATTAAACCTTTTTTTTAATACTTCAATTCTTTTGTTAAAATTTGTTGAAATAATAGACATTTAAAAGTAATTGAATATTGACAAATTTTGAAAACAAATTTATTTTTTGAAAGTAATTTCATCGTTTGAAGAATAAATAAAAAAATAATTATTACTATACTTAATTATATTTCACTCTAGAACTATTATGGTAGTTTTTCATTCCAGAATACTTCAAATTTTTCTCTATTTCATTGATAAATTGGTGGAGAAAAATAGAAAAAAAACCACGTGAAAAAGTTCCGCTGAATGATTCCCCAGAATTTCCCGGAAGTGACTCCAAGAATTTTCGTTTTTTATTTTCGCTCTTTTTTTCGATCCTAGAATTTGCCTGGAATTTTCTCGATATCATTCACAGGAACTTTTTTACGTGGGAAAAGAAAAAAAAACTCTATATATATATATACTTAAAAGAAGGGAGTTTTACTTGTTTACAATTTTGGAGTTTGTGAGCGGTTTGAAGATTTAAGGAAAAAGTTATTGACCTGTATATTCGTGGGGCAATGTAAAGCCGTTGAGTAAATGCCAAAACTGAGACCTTTCCTCTCGTTGTGAAGATGAAAGAGAGTTTTCGGGTTTGAGGCCAAGGGATAAAGGGAGGAAAATCAAAAAGTTCGCAGAAACTTTTTCTCTAGAGGTTTTAAAAGTCTTTCTCTCGTGAAAGTTTAGAAACGACGTCGACGACGAAGAACTCTGTGCAGGGGGAAAAGAACGCGGCGCGCTTATTGGTATCGATAAACCGTTCCGTTGGGTGCCAACGGCGCAAAAGGGGGCGAGGAGGGGGAGGGCCAATATAATAGTCGTCTACATTGCCCAAGACCAAAATAAAAAGTGCCATCCAAACCTTTATAACTTTTCCGAAAAGAATCGGAAGATATACTACTGTCCTGTGACATATCCGAGTTACACTGCCAAGGTTTCACTTTTTTAATTTTCCTTTGTTGTTGTTTTTTTTCAAAACAAGTTTCGAAACATTAAAGTGATTTTCCTTTTTTTTTGAGAATTCGTTGAGAATTGTGAAAATTGGGTTAATTTCCCGGACAAGTGTGGGGGAAAGTTGCAAGTGGAGTTATTTTATAGTTTGGAAATGTTGCTTCAGTTGCTTTGTGGTATTCTGGCAGAGCGCGTATTTAGTGTTATCAAGATTTCATGTCAGCCTGTTAGCACCAAACAAATTGAACAGCTTGCAAAGGTCAGCAGCACTCGTTAGTTTTGCACTTTGTGGATCGTCGGCAATCGTATTTATATACGAAATTACAGTGTCATCAGCTCGTGCGATAACACTCCTCTGACATTTAAATCAGTTTTTATTTCCACGCATTTGGGTTTTTGTTTTACTTACGTGGCACTTCAAGGAGCATTTATTTGCATCAAAGTCTGGTTTTCTATCCCTGACACTATTTTTTTATGTGTTTTTATTTGTTTAATATAAACACTTTACTTAAATGTATAATTATGTTACGTCGGAAACGTAACTTTGTACAAATCTTTACGAATACTAAATAATAATATTCTTTTCTTTAATTATTTTCGAGTCTAGACTTGCGTTCACTAACTCAGGAATGATTCAAGTTGATTTTTTTCGGATTGAAAGAATCACTACCAATATTAAACGCAGTAATGATCTCTTGGCGGGAACAAAAAAATATTTTCAACTACAAAAAATTTGGAAAGGAGTTGAAGAATATTAACAAGAGGATATAAGTTTTTTTTTAACGAATTAACATTCTTCGGGAATAGAGAATGTGACAAGAAATAGATTTAGATGAAAGTTAGAGGAAAGGAGTTGAAGAATATTAACAAGAATATATATGTTTTTTTAACGAATTAACATTCTTCGGGAATAGATAATGTGACAAGAAATATAGATTTAGATGAAAGTTAGACAGTAATTTAAAAATTACTTACTTTTTATTGTGAATTCAGTATCGGCAATAAGAAAAACGTAGAACATATCAGGAACTTGTGGAAAAAGGTTGAAATTTGGGTTCCTTCTTGACTTCTTGAACTACCGATTGAGACTAAAATCAAACTTTGACTCGAACTAAATTTTAATTGTTGATTTTTAAGTCATAATAAAAAAATGTTTTTTATAGAAACCTAAACTTATTTACGTTTCAAAAATATTTCTGGGAATTAACTATATATCAAAATTTATAGGGGACGTAACAATTAGAATAAAATTTGAGTTTTTTTTAATTGTTCGGATTTAGCGACTGGATATTAATTTTGTCATTTAGCGTTACATGTTGCCACTGTAATACCGGAACCTCTCGGCTTAATATCTCCGGTATACGAGTTACGCGGAGATGCTCCATCGACCTGAATCAGGCGTGCGTTACTAATTTCTTGTTTGGTTTATACATATGAAAGTGAACATGTTTCCGAATAGCGAACTACATTAAGTTTCATATCTTCAATCTTCCTCTCTACTGAACGTGGAACTAAATATGCTGCATACGCTAAGTTTGTCTAAACACTCACTTTCCGTTGAACATTTAATTTTCCAATAGCATATACAACGAATTAAGGGTCGGGTTTCATCCGCACTTCGACAGTCAAGAGAAGTCGATATTTTGGAAATTTTTCCTAAAATAGCATTCAAAAGAAACTATTACCGGCTTTAAAAATTAATCCCGAATTTCTGATACATAAATATGTATCAGAATTAATATTTCTAGACTATATTGTACTTCCAACAATAGTAAGTGAATAATAATGAAACTTTGTATATGTAAACTTGCAAAGCACCACAAGTACAATAACTTTTCTGTGCAGCGAAATTATTTCGATTTAGGGTTTTGGAATAAATTACAATTATTCATTTCGCCTCTTAGGTATTACGCTTCGGACTGCCCCTCCTATTTTTCCTGTAATCTACGAGTGCAAATACATATGTATGCATATTTTTAACTCTCTAGGTGAAAACTGCGAGCAGAAGGGTGGGAAAAAATCCGTAACGGATTGCATAGGATTCCTACCGGCTATATGGAACACTAATAAAATCATATGATCCTACAGAATTTTCGAGCGGAGTGAATAAATTTTTTTTGCACATAATTTGTGAAGCTGATCAAATGACAGCTGGTTTGAAATTTAAAAACAGTTCTTTGTTGAAAAACAGCCATAGTATAGTACAACTAATTGTAAGTTAAACACTCTTAATTATTTTCAACTTTAAATTTATTTTCCCATCTTTATTACCTTCGTTGATCAAGTTTGCCATTCTTTTTTCTCTCCTGATTATTTTTATTTCTTCACTTGCAAAATCAAAGCCAGTATTTGAAACACTTTACATTTGCGGCGTTTTGTCTTATACTAAGGGAATATTCAATTTATTCATAAATGCCTAGTGAAGGAGTATTAAGGCAACTATTCATATACGTTTGAAGTTTGGCTTGCGATAAATTGAATCCTATTGAATTGAGAGTCGCGAGAAAATAGTTATACTTTTCAAGGAATCTACCTTAATTAACGTTAACGAACGGAGGTGATTCAATTTTAGTGGTAGGAGTGAAGAGGAAGAGAAGAAGAAGAAGAAGGATGGCTGAGAAATCGGGTGTGAGTGCTTTAGAGAAGAGTAAAAGAGAAGGTTTTAGTTGTGGCGCTCGCAGACACCGCAGAATTTCATGTATATAAGTAAACAGCACCGTAGTGTTTGTCGAGTTTCGCCTCATATTTCATGAAAATTTCCACATACACCTGCGGTGCAATTGAACAAGTTTAACACATTTCACCATAAACCAAAAACGTAATATTTGTGTTTACATATTTTTCATTCTTCTTTTAGGTTCCTTCAGGTTGCGCACCTTTGAATCATTCTAAATTTTATAGATTTACCAATTTTACATTTTTCAGTTTGAAAATTCCTGATAAAGAATCCAAACCCATAAATTTAAGTTCTACTTTGAACCAGAACATTAGCTTTTTGTTGGAGCTCGATTTTTAAATTTTTATTTATTCGACAACTTTGTATTAATTTGTTTATTGCAAAGACGAACAAAAGTAACAATTTTGCAAATAATTTCTTCTCCCATTGATTTAATCGAATATATTATTCGTAACCAGTGAAAATTAATTTTAAAGTACTTCTTCAATGGAAAAAAAATTCAGCAGGTAAAATTAAAAAAAATTATAAACAAATTAAGTTTAGAAATATTGATAGTTATAACAAATTGTGAATTAACACAATGCCTTCGATGGATTTGGATGAAATTCGTCACTCGGACGTTCTTGGAACCACTGATTACGGATTCGACATCAGTTTTCAAAAAATCAAAATGGCGGATCCAATATGGCGGACGTCAAAGTTGAAAATTCATCTGCTTCATTCGAAATTCGTTTCTCGGGGTTTTTTAAGTCGCTAATTACAAATCCGATGTTAGTTTTTAAAAAATAAAAATGTCGGATCTATTAAAAAAAGAAAAATCCAAAAATGTATTTTGTTTAAATGCAGAAAAGTATTTTGTTTTAATTACAAAATCATTATTCTCAAATTTCTTTACAATAATATGATAATTACTGTTTACTCACATATTTTCCTGTCTTTAAATATTCTTTCTATAGTTATAACTTAATAATTAAATTATTATTAATTAATAATTAATTAATAATAATTATTCTTTTTAATAATTGAAAATAATTAATTAATAATAATTATTCTTTTTAATAATTAAAAATAATTCATATAATAATTATTTATTATTCTTATTAACAATAATTAATTCAATTTGAAAAAATTAAAATGAGTTGTGAAACACTTATGCTTTTTTCCGCCCCGTTTAAAAAGGAACCTTGTGAATTTATAAAGAAGTCTTTTTTTTTCTTTAAATTGAATAAAATTTTCTTTTGGCCTTTCAAAGTAGAATTGAGAAAAATGTTTGAAGTCAAAAAAAAATCTTTTTTCTGAAAGAACTTAATTATACGTGATGCGTGTGCATTCTCATGTTAGGTTCCGCATTAAAACGTCTCTTTAAACTGTGAAAACGTAATGCCAAAGCAAGTATTTCTTTACGGAGGTGCTTTGCTTTGGCATTACATTTTCACAGTTTAAAGACTGCACAAACGATCGTTCGTTTCTTCTACTGATTGTGCGAGGAGTTGGAAAACAATATAATTTTGTAATCTGAAAGGATTTTCTACCCTCCAAATGAAAAATCCTTCTTTAGAAAAATTAAAAAATTAATCCTTTTTTTGGTGGACTATTTATATTTGAACTATTTTTTTAGTGTAAAATGTCTAACATTTATTAGACTTTGATGTGAAAGTAATTTCTCAAACGGATCACTGGAAATTGTTTTTTACTTCTCGTAGAGTAAAATTCTAGAACAATAAAAATATTTTTTTGACAATTCAGTTTTTTTGTAGTCTAAAGTAAAAGAATTTTTTTCTCGAAATCCAGTTGACCGATTTTAAAATACCAAAAAGGGTTCTCTTCGTCATGAAACCAAGAATTTAGAAATAATTTTTGTTTTCGAAAAAATTACTTTTTAATAGTTTGTTAATTAATTTGTTTATAAAATTGTTACCTGTGGTAGTTCAAAACTCAACATTTAATTATATTGTTTTTGCTAATTTTATTATTAAAATACATTATTGTTGTTAAATAGTATATTACTCAGGAGAATATTGTCAGTGCAAAACAATTTTTATTTTTTCTCCAGTAGGCGCAGAACAAAATTTGTTATTAATATCTTATAAACAAATTATTTAACAAACTATTAAAAATTAATTTTTTTGAAAACAAAAATTATTTCTAAATACCTTGTTTCATGACGAAGAGAATCCTTTTTGGTATTTTAAAATCGATCAACTAAATTTCCAGAAAAAAATTTTTTAATTGATACTACCAAAAAAAAATAAATTGTTAATTGTTATAACAAAAAACTTTTTGTGTTCTAGATTTTTTAGCGTCTTTTTTTACTCTACAAGAAGTAACAAAATTGAAAAAAAAATTTTTCTATGCGTTATCAGTATGCGGAAAATTCTGACTAAAAAAATAAAAATTCAAATTTTTGAAAAAAGTTACTAAGAAATTAAGACGTAATATTACTTGTAATTTTTCCTTCTGCTTGGGAATATTTATTTAATTTTTCATATTATTACTTCTTTTTCCTTTATTGAACCTCTTTTTTTAATCCATTTTTTTCTCGTTTGGCATCCTTATATCCCACAATAGTGATAAAAAGAAGCTGTGGAAGGTTCCTTTACGAGAGGAAGGAGGAAAATAAAAATGGGCAGTGAAAACTAAGATGCTCAAAGAGTAAGGAGAGAATTCACTATTTTATTTTCACTCTCCTTTCTCTCTACTCTCTCTCTTTCTCTCTTTTCTTTGCTGTCTTCGCAGAATCTTTTCTATCGATCTTACGATTTTTACATTAAGGTTATACTCTTAAAAGTCCCATTCACTTAATGTACACTTTTCGTAAGCACTCAACGATAAAACATTTTGTGGCACAGTTTTCGAATTAAAAAAAATCGTTTCTTAATTTTTAAAAAAAAACTTCAGTTACAATTCTAATAATTAATTAATACTTCAGTTACTTTAGATTTACAATTGTTTTTTTTTAAGTATTTTATATTTGTTTTGAATTCTTTAAGTATTTTATTCTAAAATATGGGGATAAAAATATCTAATTGGAGATATAGAGTAATTTCATTATTTATTATTTATAATAATAGTAAATAATTTCATTAATTTATTATTAAAATTCATTATTTTATACAAAAAAAATAGATATAGTTGTATGTACCAGACTGTTTTTAAAATTTGTTTTTATTTTTGTTGCAGGTGAGTGACTTTTGCCTTTAATTCAATAGCGTCAAATAAGTGAGTATATGTTATTTTCTAAATACTAAAAGGCCTTTTTGTTTTTGACTCAGACCCCAAAACGTTAAGATTTGATTATAAAATTAGCAAAAGTAAATTTTCGGACCAAAATTTTAGATTTTATTCTACGAGCCTAGTAACACTTCTAAATGACCCAGGGAAAAAAATAAATATACCAAGGGAAAAATTAACTTTGAAATCTTTAGCAAACTTTTATTTTTAGGTTTCGAAATTTTATTTCAAGGTTAATTTTTAACGTAGTATTTTACTTCACCCTTTGTGGTGAAATTACCAGGCTCGTAGAATAAAGAAAAAATCGAAAAGATAAAAAATCGAGATGACTCAGGTTAAAAACATGAATGAGTACTTTCAATTAATCAAACTTTCAATTTATGAGAAAGCAGATAATTTATAAAGATTGTCCCCGCAGAAATAGGTGCGCGCACATTTAACAATTTTAATTCGACAAAGTCAGTGTTCCGGCTTCGGATCCGGAAATGCGAAGGGAGCGTTAAATGATCGATTGGTTCATGAAAACTCGAACTATTTAATCGTCTATTTCCGTTAGCTTCGTCTTCTTCCTTTTACCCACTACTACTACTACTTCTACTACTACTACTACTGCTATATATACGGAAATTCGTATGGTAACTTTGCACACCGAATCGACCCTTTTAATACGAGTCAAGGCATCCATTTACGGAAGATCTATCTCGTGAGAAATCGCAATTCATCACTTTGTAATTCACACTTCTCTCACATTTTTTTTTTAACTTTTTTTATCCCCATAGACGTGCTTTAATGGAACATTTTTTTAAATCTATATTATTGTAAACATTTTTTAACAATTTTTGCTAAATATTATTCAAAACTCAATTAAACAGATTTTTTAAAGTTACGCTACTATTTGGGTAGTATTTTTACATTTCGGTCACTAAAAGCTACTATTTCTGTTTTTTTTAGTATTTTCACTAAAACTAAAAAAGTAAAAATAGAAAAAAAAATTATTCTAAAAAATTATAATTAAATTCTTTGAAACGATTCAATTATTTTCAAAAAATATTCGAAGGTCAATTATTTTCAGTATCTACAATTTTTATCAAATTTCGCCTTTTAAATTAAATTATTTAACAAAAAAAATTGATAAAATTCATCCAAAATGCAATTATTTTTATGAATAATATAAATTTCCGAAAGACTTAATTAATTTAAAATAGTATTTTCAAAATACTATACAAAAACCCGAAAATAATGAAGCAAAATTAGAAAAACAAGTAGAGAAAAGATAAATTTAAAGAATTTCTGTTTTCAATAATTTTCAATATTTTACTATTTTAATAAAATTTACCAAACTAATTTAATTATTGAAAACAAATTTTTATACTATTCTACACGAACAATTAATTATTTTTTCGAAAAAATCAAAATTTCACGTGAATTGAATTATTTAGAATAGAATTTGCATAACAGTTTATTGAAAAAATCAAATGTTTTAAAATTTGGCATTAAATCTTTAATAGTAATTTGATTTAATAAAATTTTTCACAATAATTCAATTATTTTTTTAAATTATAAAGTTATTCTTAATTATTTTCAAAAATATCAATAAAATTCTTGGTAAAATTTTAATTATGTTAAAAAATTATTCTTAATTGAATAATTTTTAATATTCTACTACATAAATGAAAATTTCCAAAAGAATTCAATTATGAAAGCAAAATTTCGGTAATTCCCGAAAATTATTTTATTTTTCATAAATAACAAAATTATTCACGAAAATTCAATTAATTTCAGTCATTTTAGTAAAATTTTATGCAAAATTTCAATTATTTTCCTAAATAACAAAATTATTCACGAAAATTCAATTCTTTTGAGTTATTTTAGTAAATTTTTTTTGCAAATTTCAATTATTTTCATAAATAACAAAATTCATGACCAGAATTCAATTATTTTGAGTCATTTTAGTAAAACTTTGTCAAAATTCAACTATTTTCATAAATAATAAAATTATTCAATAAAATTCAATTAATTTGAGTCATTTTACTAATTTTTTTTTTGCAAAATTCAATTATTTTTATAAACAACAATATTCATAACAAGAATTCAATTATTTTAAGTCATTTCAGAAAAGTTTTATGCAAAATTTCAATTATTTTCATAAATAACAAAATTTTTCACGAAAATTCAATTAATTTCAGTCATTTTAGTAAAATTTTATGCAAAATTTCAATTATTTTCTTAAATAACAAAATTATTCACGAAAATTCAATTAATTTTAGTCATTTTAGTAATATTTTTGGCAAAATTCAATTAATAAATATAATTAACAAAGTTATTCTCGAAAATTCAATTATTTTGAGTCATTTTAGTAAAATTTTATGCAAAATTCAATTATTTTCATAAATAACAACATTTATCACAAGAATTCAATTATTTTTTAAAGTATTAAATTTCTTCTCGTTAATTCAATCATTTCGAAAAATTGTTATAAATCCTTTCGCAAGAATTCAATTATTTTTCTAAATAATAAAAAGCTTCTTAAGAATTGAATTTTTAAATTAAAGTTTAATAAAATACCACATGAAAATTCATCTATTGTGAAATATTTTAATCAAATTCTCTGCAAAATCTAATTATTTTTATGAAAACTTTTCTAAATCTAATTTTTTCACCGAAATTCAATTTTGTTAAAATAGTTTAATATTGTACTATTTTAATAAAATTTTCCATATGAAAATATAGAATTTTATATATTTATAATTATTTTTGAATATTTTCCTAATTCAATTTGTGACAATAATATTTCGATGCTCAAAGAATCTCAAAATTTTTGAATTCTCAATTTGCGATATAACAGAAGTGTCGTTATCAGTGAAACTCGATGACTACCAGTTTCTCATATGTAAATCAGACAAATTTATAGATTTTTCGAGTGTATTTCATATAGATAAAAGCGCGAAATCTTGTTTAATTTAAATATGTTAAACAGTAGGTTAAATATTATCCCCCAGGTAGCACGTAAAATTGGACATTTTAATATCTCAGTAAGTTCACTGCTACAAGTGATATTAAGTGTTTATCTTTTATATCAAGTTTTGCATTTCAGTTGCTAATAAGTTTCCCAAATTTCCAACTGAATACAATTATATTTTAATTTTCTAAAAAATTAAATAAATAAAATTCTAAAAATATATAAAAATGCCAATAGAATTTAATTCCAATTCCGTTACTCCTACTAATACAATGAAAGAAAGTGAATATTAATTTTTGTAAAAGTATTTTACAATTTGGGGTAAAAGTGCAACAAACGGAAATTTTTGGTATAAAAAATACTAAAGAGTATAAAAAAAGATTATGTGGAATTTAGTAAAGTTGTATTAAAATTGAATTGAATTTCTTGATATTTGATACTAAATTCCACATCATTTTTTTTAATGTTTAGTATTTTTTTTATCATAAAATTTCGGTTTGTGACACTTTTTCCCCGAATTATAAAACACTTTTACAAAAGTTAATATACATTTTCTTTCAGTGTATACACTGAGAAAATCTACTTAAATGAAACACAAAAATAATGTTACACGATTTTGTTTAATTGAAATTAGTTTGTAAGTTGAATCTCAATATATTGAAAATATCTACTGCATTGATTCAAAAGAATTATTTGTTTGAATAATTATATTTAATTCAAACATATTTTCTGTTACGGTTTAAACAAAAATTATGATTAAAAATTCTATGTTTGAATCAAACTTAAAAATTAACACCAGATAATTTAAAATCAACCACAATATTTATTTTTGTTTTCAATAAATAATCTCTCAAACTGAACCAGAAAATATGTTTGAATTAAACTTAAATACTTTCGAATTAAACTTAAATATGTTTGACTGTATACCAAAAATATTTTATGTTTGATTTAAACAAAATTTGTTTACATCAAATAATTTTTTTTTCAGTGTATATACAGTAAGTATATAATGTACTCTTCGAAATATCATGCCATTCATTAAATACTTTTGTTCTTTACCAAATTCGGTTGAATTTGAAAACTGTGAGCCCGCATGTTATACTCTCAAAACTGTTTGGGAGAAGCGAACTAATAGAACTGGACGCGAGAGCAATATTGGGGATTATGTCAGTGTGCGGGAGAGAAAGAGAGAGTGAGAGAGAGGGTTATTTTGCAGGACGTGCATTCGATCGATGTGTCGTTTCGAGTTTAACCACGCGTTTTAGAATTTTCTCGGTGCAGTTCCTGCAGTTTATTGACGTACTGGTTAGCCTATGCGGAAAAATTTTCTGGCTGGATATATTAATATCGTTCCGTCTTCCGTTTCGTCGATCCAGGAAACGTTCACTGACCCGTTTCAAATCAGATCGCAAATGACGGTGGAAAAACAGAACAAAAAAAAATAATAATAAAAGTCAAAGAAAATAGTATCTATATATGTTTGTGTGTATACCGTAAAGTAAATAATGATTTTAGTAGAGCGTAAAACAATAGGATTTGTTCAAATTTGACATAAACGTCGGTTACTTATTGTTTATGATTGATGCCACGTGCAGTAGTTCTAAAAAAAAAGGGAAAATTTTCACTAGTTATACATTTTTCTTTTTATAAACGTTTTTATGAAGTTTTTACTATTTGCAAACTGATTTTGTAGTCTTCACAAACAACGGAGTTTTGTAGGATACCCAAAATTCACTTTTGGTACCACAAACTATGTTAATTTTGGTGTGCTACAATGCTACAAATCACAATTTTGATTGGAGACAGCATTTCTGTTTTGTGTATTCATCGAATTGGCATTGTAAACAGGAGTGCAGTGTCCTAAAATTTTTCGTTGATTTGAAAGTTCATGATCACTGATCCTAAAAGAAAAGAATTCTATTCAAAAAATCACCAATATTACCCATTTGTACTTACGTACTTAGTAGAGTGACTTTAAGCCTACAGAAACTCTACCCATTTTAAAAATTGTGGTCGTATTAGATTTTACTAAAACAAAGAAGCCTACAGAAACACTACCAATTTTAAAAATTGTGGTCCTATTAGATTTTACTAAAACAAAGAAGCCTACAGAAACTCTACCCATTTTAAAAATTGTGGTCCTATTAGATTTTACTAAAACAAAGAAGCCTACAGTAACACTACCAATTTTAAAAATTGTGGTCGTACTGTATTTGACCAAGACCTGTAATTTGTAAAAAGAATCTTTTAATTACATGCGCGAGATGGTTGGAAATCAAAGCACGTCTAAAATACTCATCAAATATAGACTTTTGTGAAATGTAGTTGCTTGATGTGAGTTTGCAATAGCCAGCCCCTTCAATTGAAGTCTTCATTTAACCGAACGACTATATATACTGGAGATCCTAGTTGCGTGGGTTCAGACTCTCCAGAATAGAAGCCACTGTACACTTTGATCCCTTAAAATTGTGGATTTCATTTGACGGTGCATTTACGAGAATTTCAATTTATTTTATTTACCAATTGTAACGAAGTGAATCGTATATTTACTCTGCCTAATCTGTCGTGTGTTGGAATATATATCAAAGTCTTTCTCTTACAGATTTTTCTCCATTCTTCTCAAGTCCTCTGTACCTAATTAGGATTTAATTCTAATTAGTAATTTAGTATTAATTAGAATTAGAACTTGGTTTGATAAATGATGCTTATGCCTCCCAAGAAGGCAAAACATTCTAAGAAGCTTTTGTTCTCTAAGGGCCCCTTTGATAATCCGATGACACTTTCGGTGTTTGATCAAACATTCAAAGAATTTTAAAAGGTAATACAAAAATCTACCAGTTTTTGAAATATCTACAATGTTACTCCTTAAATACATCATACTATAACTACAATGTTACTCCTAAAATACAACATAATCATTTTTGTTTTAGAAGCACTGTAAAAAAAATATTCTAAATTAGAGCTGATTTCGGTATTAAAATAGAATTCAAAATTACGATTTAGTACCAAAATTGGTTCTAAATTAATGTACCTTTCTTTTTACAGTGAGCCTTTCGAAGTTTACGTGAAATAGTATTTAAATAAAATAATGGTTTTTAAGGCGTATACCATTATTTTATTTAACGGTTTGCGGGGACGCGTTAACTTCGTTATTTGAAAAATCTAGTTTTCCAATATTCCTGTCGCTTGTTTGATCAGGCATGGAATCGCTTCGAATCTCTAAATCCAATTCCACGAAAAAATCAAAACTTTCAACGTTAATTGATGTGTTGATTGTCAATAAATTCCTCGCGAACATGTAGAAAACCTATAAAAAACGAGTATACCACTGGTACAGTTGTTATTTAGCAAATCAAAAAAAAAAGGGGAAAAAAAAGAAATTAATTTATTGTACGTTTAAAAAGTTAAAACCAATTTTTGTTTATAACAACATTGCGACGAAGAGGGAAATATTTTTTTTAAATTGATGACTGAGTAACAAACGTTTATAAAGTATTAAAACTGTCCAATAGGAGCCTATGTCAGGCATCTACTAAAACCTACAATTTACTGCTTTTTTTTAAGTTACGCTACTATTTGGGTACTATTTTTAGATTTCGGTCACTAAAAAGCTACTATTTCTGTTTTTTGAAGTATTTTCAGTACTTTAAATTCGCTAATGCTAGAAAACAAAAATATTCTCAAAAAATATAATCAAATTCTTTGAAAAGACTCAATTTTTTGTAAAAAATATTCAAAATTTAAATATTTTTGATATCTAGTATTTTCAACAAATTTCGCCTCTAAAATTAAATTATTTAACAAAAAAATTGATAAAATTCATGCAAAATTCAATCATTAAAGCAAAATTTCGTTAATTCTCAACAATTCTATTATTTTGAGTCATTTTTGTAAAATTTTATGTAAAATTTCAATTATTTTCTTAAAGAACAAAATTATTCACAAAAATTCAATTAATTTGAGTCATTTCAGTAAAATTTTATGCAAAATTCAATTATTTTCATAAATAACAACATTTATCACAAAAATTCAATTATTTTGCGTCATTTTAGTAAAATTGTTTGCAAAATTCAATTATTAAAAATAAATAACAAAATTATTCTCGAAAATTCACTTATTTTGTGTAATTTTAGTACAATTTTATGCAAAATTTCAATTATTTTGAGTCATTTTATAATTTTTTTTTTAATTCAATTATTTTTATAAATAACAAAATTATTCTCGAAAATTCAATTATTTTGAGTCATTTCAGTAAAATTTTATGCAAAATTTCAATTATTTTCATAAATAACAAAATTCATGACGAGAATTCAATTATTTTCAAAAGTATTAAATTTCTTCTTGTTAATTCAATTATTTGGAAAAATTTTAATAAAAACTTCCGACTCAATTTAATTATTTTTGCAAATAATATAAAGCCTTTTAGGAATTGAATTTTTAAATTAAATTTTTGTAAAATACCACACAAAAAGTCAATAAATTTGAAATATTTTAATAGAATTCTTGTAAAGCTTAATTATTTTTAAAAACATTTAGAAATTCAATGATTTTTAATTATTAAAAAAAAATTTTCCAACAGAATTCAATTATTTAAAAATTTTCATTGTAAAAATCTTCGTAAGAATTCAATTTTGTTCATGAATAATTACAAGTTCTTAGGAATTTAATTATTTAAATAAGAATTTGCATACAATTAGTCGAAAAAAATAAATTATTTTTAAAAAAAATTTTATTCTTAGTAGAAATTCATTTTTCAAAAAAATCTAAAAAGAATTGTAAACATTTCAATTTCTCTTTTCTGAATGCAAAATTTTTCGACAAAATTTAATTACTTTCAGAATTACATTATTCTCAAATATTTTAATAAAACTGTTCAAATGAAATCACTTATTCTAAACACAATTTCATTTCAATTTTTATGAAATAATTCAATTATTCTTTTGGATTTTAATAAAATTCTTCTTAGGAATTCAATTATTTATAAGAATAAATATTTCTCCGAAAAATTCAATTATTAAACATAAATAACAAAATTATTCCCAAAATTTCAATTATTTTGAGTCATTTTAACAAATTTCTTTAACAAATAATGTTTAAAAATTCCATGTTTTTTCCATAATTTCATAAATAATAAAATTCTTCTCAATTATTTGAAACAACATCAATAAAATTTATGGTAAAATTTCAAATATATTAAAAACTTATAGTTCATTTAATAATTTTCAATATTCTACGATTTAAATAAAATTTTCTAAAGGAATTCACTTATTATAGCTAAATTTCGTTAATTCCAGAAAATTCAATTATTTTGAGTCATTTTAGTAAAATGTTTTTAAAAATTCAATTATTTTCATAAATAACAAAATTATTCACGAAAATTCAATTGTTTTGAGTCATTTTAGTACAATTTTATACAAAATTAAATTATTAAACATAAATAACAAAATTATTTCCGAAAATTCAATTATTTTGAGTCATTTTAGTAAATTTTTTTCAGAATTCAATTAATTTTTAAAATAACAATATTCATGACAAGAATTCAATTATTTTAAAAAGTATTAAATTTCTTCTTCTTAATTCAATTATTTTGAAAAATTCCACTTTTCTAGATAATAATAATAATTTTTGAAGAATTCAATTATTTCGAAAAGTATTCTTCTCGTTAATTCAATTATTTTGAAAAATTCCACTAAAAGCTTTCGCAAGAATTCTATAACTCTTGTAAATAAGAAAAAGCTTTCTAGGAATTGAATTTTTTAATTTAAATTTTAAGAAGATACTAAACAAAAATTCAATAATTGTGAAATATTTTAATAGAATTGTTTGTAAAAAAATTCGTCGTGACAATGACAGCCGACGTTTCTTGCAAATAGCGTGCGCTGAAACAGTACCCTGGAGGTGTCACTTCTTGTGAATTTGTTCCAAACTAGAATGAAGATTAGGGAGCAACTCGAGGAACAATGGAAGTAGAATTTCTGCCAGGACCTATATTCCATCTTGGTACGCGTAATTGCGCATGTAAACCCGTTAATTGTCTGCTTAAACACGAGATTTTACTCCTAGCGTGAGTTAATATGTGCTTATGTGCATATAAGAGCAAGAGAGAGAGACAGAGGAACTAAATATACAAATAGACACGTCAAAATTTTGGAAACTGGCGAGCGAAGCACCCCCTTGGCATATTCACTTCATGTCTTTGATGAAACAGCTACATGTGAATGCTCTACAAAATGTCCCAGTTTATATACATATGTATATTCAAGTTTCTCGTCATTAAGTTGTCGCAGAGATAGAAATATGACATTAGACATGGATTTGCCCGGGAATCTGTCTTCTCGTTACATTTCTCAAGATTTAATATGTAGTGATGTTTCTGAAAGTGGTTCGTGTTTGCTTCAAGTAACAAAACCAAGTACCAACAACATTGCCCGAAAAATTTAAAAAAAAACAGTCTTTTTTTATTGAAAAATAAGAATAACCGTATAAATTCATCGTCTTTCGTTATTTTTAATAAAACTTAACTATGGTTAATAATAATAATAGTTAATATAACCGTAGACAAAAATTTGTTTAATTTGGACCCACACGTAGAGAAATGATTTATTTGAATTTTGAATTAAATAAAATTTATTTGAAACAAATAAAAAAGAATATTTGTCATAGAACCAAACAAAAATAATTGAATTCTTCCGGAAGTTTTTATTCAATTTTCCAAATTTTTCAAAATAATTGAAATAACAAGAAGAAATTTAATACTTTTGAAAATAATTGAATTCTTTTCATGAATATTGTTGTTTATGAAAATAATTAAATTTTGCAAAAAAATTTACTAAAATGACTCAAATTAATTGAATTTTCGTAAATAATTTTATAATTTATGAAAATGATTGAATTTTGCAAACAAAATTTACAAACATTACTCAAAATAATTTAATTTTCGAGAATAATTTTGTTATTTATGTTTAATAATTGAATTTAGGAAATTTTTTTTATAAAATTATTCAAATTAATTGATTTTTCGTGAATAATTTTATTATTTATGAAAATAATTGAATTATAAAAAAGTTTTACTAAAATGACTCAAAATAATTGAATTTTCGAGAATAATTTTGTTATTTATGAAAATAATTAAAATTTTGCATAAAATTTTACTAAGATGACTCAAAATAATTGAATTTTCGTGAATAGTTTTGTTATTTATGAAAATAATTGAATTATTGTGAAACAATTTATTAAAATATTTAAATAGAATTGAATTTCTGGGAAAATTTGAGATTTAGAAAAGTTTTTAAAAATAATTAAAATTTGCAAAGAATTTAATTAAAATATTTTACAATAATTAAATCTTTGTGTGGTATTTTATTATAATTTAATAAAAAAAAATTCAATTACAAAAAAGCCTTTTTATTATTAACAAAAATAATTGAATTTTTCCGGAAGATTTTATTAAAAACTTTAAAAATAATTAAATTAACAAGAAGAAATTTAATACTTTTAAAAATAACTTAATTCTTATGATGAACATTGTTATTTATGAAATTAATTGAAATATCCAAAAACATTATCTAAAATGACTCAAAATATTCGACTTCTTGGGAATAATTTTGTTATTTAAATAACAAAATAACAAAATTTTTATAAATATTTATGAAAATAATTGAAATTTTGCATAAAATTCTGTTGGAAAATTTTTTTTAAATATTAAAAATCATTGAATTTCTAAATGTTTTTAAAAGTAATTGAACTTTACAAAGAATTCTATTAAAATGTTTCAAAATAATTGACTTTTTGTGTGGTATTTTATAAAAATTTAATTTAAAAATTCAATTCCTAAAAGGCTTTTTATTATTTACAAAAATAATTTAATTGAGTCGAAAGTTTTTATTAAAAAATTTCAAAATAATTGAATTAACAAGAAGAAATTTAATACTTATAAAAATAATTGAATTCTCGTCATGAATTTTGTTATTTATGAAAATAATTGAAATTTTGCATAAAATTTTACTAAAATGACTCAAAATAATTGAATTTTCGAGAATAATTTTGTTATTTATAAAAATAATTGAATTTAAAAATATTTATAAAATGACTCAAAATAATTGAATTTCGACAAAAATTTTACTAAAAAGACTCAAATTAATTGAATGTTTGTGATTAATTTTGTTATTTATGAAAGTAATTGAAATTTTGCATAAAACTTTACTAAAATGACTCATAATAATTGAATTTTTGGGAATTAACGAAATTTTGATTTAATAATTGAATTCTTTTGGAAAATTATATTTAAATAGTAGAATATTGTAAATTATTGAATTAAGAATAATTTTTTAATATAATTAGAAATTTTTCCATGAACTTTATTGATATTTTAAAAAATAATTAAGAAGAATTAAAAACATTTACTTGAATCAAATATATTTTTTGCTACAAATATACTATATTTCCTAAATTGCATATATGTGTCTTTATTTTAGATTAATATGTGCATTGACTTGAAACTAATATTAGTTTATTTATTTCGAATAAAATATTTATTTGCAAGAAATAATTTTTTTTTTAAATATACACTTTTAGTTAAAATAAATAACTTTTTTCCTCTGTGTGCATTTCCAAAAATTTCAAGCATCCCGACATTGACATGTGAAGTCGTAATATACGAGAGTCCATTCTCTGTCTAGTGGGAAAATTTGGTTTCGTTCGAACGATATTATCTGAAGGACACCTATTTCCCTGCTGTCCATTCTCAAATCGAATTAGTCGATGCACGATGCGCCAATGGGGAAACGTCGTTAGCTCTGGTTAACGCTTGTGCGTGTCGAGCCGTGTCGGCGCGTGTCGTATCTAGATATTTGAAAATTGAGTTTAGAATTTTGCAGTTTACAATCGGTTTCGAGGCAAAAAACATGGATATTACATGGTTATGTGGATTACATTTTTTTCCACTTACAAGAACATCGTTATACGTTTATAATCGACTGACAACACAAGCTATAACCGGATTTATACTGCATCATTCGTTGAATCATATTTTTATTTTTGCTTTTGCTTTTGCTTTTGTTATATGTATATATATATATAGTATATACGTACAAGCCGTATACCACGTACATGCCATAAAACACAATCAACAAAGACCCAGTGATTTATAGCTTAAAGGCATTTGTAGTAGGTCGTAACCTAATGTTAGTAATGTTGCATTGATGTGAAAATACGACAGAAGAATTTTTCAAATATTAATATTTCCGCTTCAAAATATATAAAATATTTCTCTTCTTTAATTGCAATTGTAACTAATACTTAACGTTATTTATTTGCTATTTGAAAAAAAATATCCTAACATCAAAGAGTTTCTATTACTCTAATGTTCAAATATACATTAAAAGCATTTCTTTTATTCTTATCTTCCAAAAAGTTTACACTAGGATTGTTGAAGCAATGTCTAGTTACATCAAACTTAACCTTTTCTAACACCTACAGAAATGATTTATTTGAATTAAATAAAATTTATTTGAAACAAATAAAAAAGGATATTTGTCACAGAACTAACAAAAAATAATTGAATTCTTCCGAAAGTTTTTATTGGAATTTTTCAAAATAATTGAAATAACAAGAAGAAATTTAATACTTTTGAAAATAATTGAATTCTTGTTACGAATATTGTTGTTTATAAAAATAATTGAATTTTGCAAAAAAAAAAATTAGTAAAATGACTCCAAATAATTGAATTTTCGTGAATAATTTTATTATTTATTAAAATAATTGAATTTTAAAAAAAGTTTTACTAAAATGACTCAAAATAATTTAATTTTCGTAAATAATTTTGTTATTTATTAAAATAATTGAATTTTAAAAAATGTTTTACTAAAATGACTCAAAATAATTTAATTTTCGTAAATAATTTTGTTATTTATGAAAATAATTGAAATTTTGAATAAACTTTTACTAAAATGACTCAAAATAATTTAATTTTCGAGAATATTTTTTGTTATTTATGAAAATAGTTAAATTTTGCAATAAAATTTACTAAAATGACTGAAAATAATTGAATTTTCGTAAATAATTTTGTTATTTATGAAAATAATTGAAATTTTGCATTAAGTTTTACTAAAATGACTCAAAATAATTGAATTTTCGGAAATTAACGAAATTAAACTTTAATATTTGAATTCTTTTGGAAAATTTTAATTAAATAGTAGTATATTGAAAATTAATGAATTAAGAATAATTTTTTAATATAATTGAACATTTACCATGAACTTTTTTGATATTTTTAATAATAATTAAGAAGAATTTTATTATTTATTAAAATAATTAAATTATTCTGTTGTATTTTATTTAAATTTAATAAAAAAAAATTAAATTCCTAAAAAGCTTTTCTTTATTTTACATCAATCTTAACCTTTTCTATGTCCATTTAATTTTCAAATATATGTTTTTTTTTAATTCCTCTTTTTAAAAATTGTTGATTGGTTTTGTCAATTTTATCTAAAAGCAATAAAAACGATAAAAGCAGAAGATATTTTGGCGAGATGAAAGAGATTGTTTTGGCAATCGATTAAAGTGAAATTACCTTTGAATGCTGTTTTATCTAATCTTTGAGAGTTGATTTGAGTTTTCGATTGGCAAGAAAGAAAACTATATGCGAGGGATGGAAAGTCGCACAACTGACTTTTTAGGGCCCTCGGTTATATTCGTTTAGATGGATCTTGATAAAACGAGAGAGAGAGAGAAAAGCGGTCGACCTGCTATCGAGAACTCAAACTTATTCTTGGCAGTTAATCTAGAGAGAAACGTTCCTATAGCAAAACGGAAATAGAGAGAAAATGATAATAAAAATATAATTGAAGGTAATTTACGCCTTTTGTAATTTAAATGAAACCCAGAATTTATTATTAAACTTTTTCCAAACTCTTTTTTCAATTTATATATTATCCTTGGATATAGTGACAATGCAACCACCTACGAGGATCGTTTTATTAGAAATGCCGCGTCAGCTTCAGCGATAACTGAGACACCTCGGCAATATTGCTGACAGCTCGTTATACTGCGTTGATAAAGCATTTGAGCTAGTGGACTTGATGCTGCGCCTCTGTTGTCAACTTCCGATTACAGAGACGAATCTGTGTGTTGACGGAATTTTGACTCATAAATTTCTATTTGCCTATTACTTGTATTCGTTATTAATTATTATTAATACTGGTAAAAGCAATGATTCAGGGTTTCTGCAAATTTCTTTAAAAAATCATTTTAAAAAGTTACATGTTTTTTCCATGATTTTATAAATAATAAAATTCATCTCAATTATTTTAAACAAAATCAATAAAATTCATGGTAAAATTTCAAATATATTAAAAAGTTATAGTTCATTTAATAATTTTCAATATTCTACAATTTAAATAAAATTTTCCAAAGGAATTCAATTATAACAGCAAAATTTTGTTAATTCCAGAAAATTCAATTATTTTGAGTCATTTTAGTAAATTTTTTTGCAAAATTCAATTATTAAACATACTTAACAAAAATTATTTCCTAAAATTCAATTAATTTAAGTCATTTTAGTACAATTTTATACAAAATTCAAATATTAAACATAAATACCAAAATTATTCCCGAAAATTCAATTATTTTGAATCATATCAGTAAATTTTTTATCAAAATTCAATTATTTTTAAAAATAACAATATTCATAACAAGAATTCCATTTTTTTCAAAGTATTAAGTTTATTTTTGTCAATTCAATTATTTTAAAAAATTCTAATAAAACCTTTCGCAAAAATTGAATTTTTTTTAGCAAATTTTAATAAAATAACACAAAAATTCAATTATTGTGAAATATTTTAATAGAATTCTTTTTAAAATTTTATTATTTTAAAAAACTTTTCTAAATCTAATGATTTTCAATATTTTTTTAACAGAATTCAATTATTTAAAAATTTTCTTGTAACAATATTAGAAAGAACTCAATTTTTTATTAATAATAACAAGTTCTCAGGAATTTAATAATTTAAATAAGAGTTTGCATTAAAATTATTCTAAAGATATCAATTATTTTTAAATATTTTTATAAAAATGTTCGAAAGAAATCACTTTTTTTAAACAAAATTTCAATTAAATTTTTATAAAATTTTGTTGTAACAATATTCGTAAGAATTCAATTTTTTTCATGAATAATAACAATTATTCAGGAATTTAATTATTTAAATACGAATTTGCATTGAAATTAGTCAAAAAATGATAAATGATAAAATTTTCATGACATATTAAACAAAAATAATTGTTATCAGTTTATTTATTTTGATTTTCATAATGCGAAAAATAACTATAATCTTTTCAAAAATTGATTTCCAATATAATTATAAAATCACAAGAATTCAATTATTTTTAAAAGCATTAAATTTCTTCTTGTTAAGTTAATTTAACTCATCACGTTTAGTTCTTGATTTTTTTTGCAGAAATTTGTGTCATCGCTAAATTATTATTGGGAAAAAAATTAATTCTTTAAGAATACATTACAAAAATTTTACACTTTGACATAATCTTTCAGTGTTTAAATATGAATATAATGGAAACTATCATTAAAATGAGAAAAAAATTAAATTTTCAAAGATCCATTCACGAAGGTGCAAAAATGAATAATATTAACTATAAAATATAAAGCATATCTCATTCTAGTTATATAAAAGCTTCGTATAGACGGAAATAAAGAAATTTTTTATGTCCATTATTAAAAAAAATCGACGTTAATGTCTTTCTAAAGGCGCATATATTTCTAAATGTGGAAAAGCACTTCTTTTTTTTTTTTTTTTGAAAATAAAAATCTCCCCTTTTTTGCGCAATGAATGAACATGAAATAAGTTTTACAACTTATATTTTTCAAGAATTCAAAAATAAGGAAAACTCACGAAACACCTGAAAATGACGTTTCTCTCTAATTTCCTCATCCGGAATGATAAACGTCGAATATGCTACACTACTTTTGAGAATTTTTTCAATAAGACGACGAGATTTTGACATGTAATTTGCCTGCCATGCAAAAGTGTACATTCTCATTCTGATGGATTTCAAATATCAAAGTTTAATTCAGATATGATCAGTTTCCAACTGTAGAGATAAGACGCATGGTTTACGTTTTGGAGAAATTGATTTCGTGTATTTTAAGGAGTACGTAGTACTTTAGAGGCAGAATAAAAATGCCTTTTTTGCTATTTTACTTTTTTTTTTCACCCAGAGAAAAAAGTTATTTATTTTAACTAAAAGTGTATATTTAAAGAAAATTTATTTGTTGCAAATATATATTTTATTGAAAATAAATAAACTAATATTTATTTCAAATAAATGCACTTATTAATCTACAATAAAGAAATATATTTGCAATTTAGGAAAAAATCCAGTTGGTTCTGTGACAAATATCCTTTTTTAGTTGTTTCAAATAAATTCAATTATTTTCATAAATAATAAAATTATTCACAAAAATTTAGTTACTTTGAGTCATTTTAGTAAATTATTTTTCCAAAATTTAATTATTTTCATAAACAACAATATTCATCACAAAAATTCAATTATTTTTAAAAGTATTAAATTTCTTCTTTTTAATTAAATTATTGTTTTTTATTATTCACAAAACAAAATTCTTCTTAATTATTTTAAAAAAGATAAAAAAAAAATCATAGTATAATTTGAATTATATTAAAAAAGTATTCTTAATTAAATAATATTTAATATTCTACTATTTAAATAAAATTTTCCAAAAGAACTCAATTATTAAAGCAAAATTTCATTAATTCCCGAAAATACAAATATTTTGTGTCATTTTAGTAAAATTTTATGCAAAATTTGAATTATTTTCATAAACAACAAAATCATTCACGAAAATTCAATTATTTTAAGTCATTTTAGTTAATTTTTTTTGCAAAATTCAATTATTTTCATAAATAACAAAATTATTCACGAAAATTCAATTAATTTGAGTCATTTTAGTAAAACTTTTTTTAAAATTCATTTATTTTCATAAATAATAAAATTATTCACGAAAATTCAATTAATTTGAGTCATTTTAGTAAAACTTTTTTTAAAATTCAATTATTTTCATAAATAACAAAATCATTCACGAAAATTCAATTATTTTAAGTCATTTTAGTTAATTTTTTTGCAAAATTCAATTATTTTCATAAATAACAAAATTATTCACGAAAATTCAATTAATTTGAGTCATTTTAGTAAAACTTTTTTTAAAATTCATTTATTTTCATAAATAATAAAATTATTCACGAAAATTCAATTATTTTGAGTCATATTAGTAAAACTTTTTTTAAAATTCAATTATTTTAATAAATAATAAAATTATTCACGAAAATTCAATTATTTGGAGTCAGTTTAGTAAATTTTTTTTACAAAATTTAATTATTTTCATAAACAACAATATCCATCACAAGAATTGAATTATTTTCAAAAGTATTAAATTTCTTCTTGCTAATTCAATTATTTTGAAAAATTCCAATAAAAACTTCCAGAAGAATTCAATTATTTTTGTGGTTGGTTCTGTGACAAATATACTTTTTTTTATTTGTTTCAAATAAATTTTTATTTGATTCAAATAAATTATTTCTCTAGTTGTAAAATTGACATAAGGCAAAAAAAAAAAAAACAATCAACAATTTTCAAAAAGAGGAATTAAAAAAAAAGCAAATATATTTGCAAATGAAATGGACATAAATATTTGTCAGTGCATAAAATTTTGGAATGATTTCCGTGCTTATTATTCGTAATAAAAGTGTAATTTCCATCCAATCATTAGTGTTGTGGTGCGCTGTTCACATAGCAGAACCACCGCACCGCGGCAATATAAGCAGGCTAAGAGGAGGAATCCGATTATTTTGAAAAGCGCGATGCCATTTGTTATTGCTGGATCTAATTGCCAGTCGAAATGACATCGCAGGCAGCCAGAACAGAACTATACGTGTATGCTCTATATATATATATATATATATAAAATTCAAACCTCTCTGATTGCTTTACGGGTCGTTCGGGACACGGACTGTATAGAGAGAAGAGTGAAGAGCCCCCCTGAGTGCAGATGGACGTGAGAGGGGGTGAATGGGTACCGAAAAGGGTGAACTATCCGGGAGCAAACGTGACCTCAAAATCAGCATGCAAATTCAACGAATAATTATTCTGTATGTCCGTCTCCCGAACCCTCAGGGTCGAATTCCGCACTCCGTACAGCGAATGTGAAATATCCCTGATTTAGGGTTTTGTCTCTATGATCGCATATTTGTCATCCTTCTCTCTCTTGTCTTTATGTTTTTGCCTGTAAACAAAACACGTGTGTACTGTACCAAAAGTCTCTCTCTCACTCTCTCTCTCGTTGTTTACCATCTCCTTTTTGTTTGTGTGCTGCTACTATCTTCCATCATGTGTCAGTGGCCTTGTCTTCAAAGGACAATACTGGCTCGTAAGAGGTTGATTATTCCGCCCCTACGGGGAAAAGCTCTCCTTTGATCTCTCAAGGGCAGGTGTATTTTATTGCAACCCTCATCGTAATATTTTAAGTTTTTAAGAACACTTTGATTATGCGTCAATTTTTTTCTCTAGAATTTATCAATTTTTATTCTTGTCAAATTATTATTTTTCTTTTAATTGAATACTACTCTCACTGTAAAAAGAATGTTTTAAATTAGAGCCTGATTTCGGTACTAAAATAGAACCAAATTACGATTTAGTACCAAAATTGGTACTAAATTAATACCTTTCTTTTTCAAGTGGCTCTAAATCTGAATTAGTGCGGATTCATTTACCAATTTGAATTAGTAACATTTTTTACTAATTTTTAGTAGTTTTTTTTTACTAATTATTAGTACAAAATTACTAATTCAATTAGTAGAACGTATTTTTTACTATTTCAAATTAGTAAATTTCCTACTAATAATTAGTAACAACAAATTAGTAAAAACAGTTACTATTTCAATTGATAAACGAATCCGCACTATTTTAGTAGTAGAAAATTTCTAATTTAGATTTAGAGAGTACTGCATCGAAACGCGTCAAAATTTTGATTTCATTGAAGAAAGAAAACAAAAGAAAAGAAAGAAAAAATGAAGAGAAAGAAAAAAAGTCCTTCTAAAGTAAAGATGAGTCACGTAGGATACTATGAGGATACGAACAAATCATAGATGTCAGACACTACTTTTTGTTAAAAAATAAATTATTATTATTATATAGACTTCGCACTTCATGATTAATTTCGAAAAAGAAGCAAAAAGTAAGTTTCAGACAAAAGAAAGTAGTAAAAAAAAGTAGCAATAGAAAAATTAAACTTGACAACCAAAAAAACTCGTTTTCGAAACTTTATAAAACTGACGAAAATTTCATTCTATATTTCATTTTCCCGATTGTTCTCTAATTTTTATAGAAAAACATATTTACTTCTTTCTTATCCTAATGCTAATAATTATTGAATTACTGCAACGAATTTTTATGATCCCTCAAAGAATTTAAATATTTATCAAAATCATTTAATTATTGCGATGAATTACAATTTTTTTTTATAATCCATTTCTTTCGAATAATTTTAATGCAAATTCTTATTTAAATACTTAAATTCAAGAGAAATTGTTATTATTGATGAAGAAAACTCAATTCTAATTTCTAACGAAGATTTTTACAAGAAAATTTTTAAATAATTAAATTCTTTTTGCAAATTTTGTTTTAAATATTGAAAATCATTGAATTTAGAAAAGTTTATAAAAATAATTAAATTTCAGAAAGAATTCTATTGAAATTTTTCAAAATTATTAAAGTTTTTTGTGGTAGTTTATTAAAATTTAATTTAAAAAATTCAATTCCGAAAAAGCTTTTTATTATCTATAGAAAAATAATGGAATTCTTGGGAAAGGTTTTATTGGAATAAAATTATTAACTATTGGAATTGAATTTAGGAGAAGGAATTTAAAACTTTTAAAAATAATTGAATTCTTGTGATGAATATTGTTATTTATGTTTTAATGGAATTTTGCAGAAAAAAAATTTGCTAAAATGAATCAAAATAATTGACTTTTTGGTAATCATTTGGTTATATATGAAAATAATTGAATTTTACAAAAAAATCTACTAAAATGACTCAAAATAATGGAATTGTTGGGAATAATTTTGTTATTTATGTTTAATAATTGAATTTTTCGGAGAAATATTTATTTAAATAAATAATTGAAATTCATGAAAGAATTTTATTTAAATCCAAAAGAATAATTAAATTATTTCTTAAAAATGGAAATGAAATTATGTTTAAAATAACTCATTCTTTCGACGGATTTTATGAAAATATTTGAAAACAATATGGAATTCTGAAAATAATTGAATTTTGTCGAAGAATTTTGCATTCATAAAGATAATTTAAATGTTGGCAATTCTTTTTAGATTTTTTTTGAAATTAATCAAATTTCTACGAAAAATAAAATTTTTTTTTTAATAATTCATTTCTTTCAACTAATTTTGAGCAAACTCTTACCTTAATAATTAAATTTCTAAACATAATCTTTATTATTCAAGAGA
This sequence comes from Leptopilina myrica (nomen nudum), assembly GCA_032872475.1. Lineage (NCBI taxonomy): Eukaryota > Metazoa > Arthropoda > Insecta > Hymenoptera > Figitidae > Leptopilina > Leptopilina myrica (nomen nudum). The sequence goes on along the minus strand of CM065465.1, from coordinate 3,128,485 downwards.
AAAATTTAATTCTTACAAATATTGTTACATAAAAATTTGTAAATAATTGAATTCTGTTTGGAAATTTTTTAAAAGTATTAGAAAACATTGAATTTAGAAAAGTTTTTAAAAATAATTAAATTTTACAAAGAATTTTATTCAAATATTTCACATTGATTGAATTTTTGAGTGGTACTATATTTAAATTTTATACAAAAAATTCAATTCCTAAAAAGCTTTTTACTATTTACAAAAACAATTGAATTCTTGGGAAAGGCTTCATTAGAATTTTTCAAAATAATTGAATTGACAAGAAGAAATTTAATACTTTTAAAAATAATTGAATTCTTGTGATGAATATTGTTATTTATGAAAATAATTATATTTTCCCCCAAAAAATGTCTAAAATGACTTAAAATAATTGATTTTTTGTGAATTATTTTGTTATTTATAAAAGTAATTGAATTTTGAAAAAAATTTACTAAAATAACTCAAAATAATGGAATTTTCGGGAATTAAGGAATTTTTGCTTTAATAATTGAATTCTTTTGGAAAATTTTATTTATTTTAAATAGTCTAATATTGAATTAAGAATAAGTTTTTAACATAATTGAAATTTTACCGTGAATTTTATTGATATTTTTTTTAAATAATTAAGAAGAATTTTATTGTTTATTCAAATATTTGAATTTTGGATGAATTTTATCAATTTTTTGTTTAATAATTTAATTTTAAATGTGAAATTTGATGAAAATAGTAGATATTAAGAATAATTGACACCTCCGAATATTTTTTTATTATAATTGAATCCTTTCAAAGAATGTGATCATAATTTTTGAGAATACTTTTTTGGTTTCTAGCATTATTGAATTTAAAGTACTGAAAGAACTTTAAAAAACAGAAATAGTAGCTTTTTAGTGGCTGAAATCTAAAAATAGTACCCAAATAGTAGCGTAAGTTGAAAAAAAGTAGTAAATAGTAGTTTTTTAGTAGTTTTTAGTATAGATGAGTGCGAAGCGTCATTGCGAAAGAATTAATTTTATAACATTAAAAGAACGACGTATATCTACAATGTTTCTCTTCAAAGTAATTAATTTTCAAATCAATTCTGCAGATTTGTTGAATCTTATTAATATTAAAATTCCACGTTTCAACGCTCGTCATTATACACTAAGAAAACGATATATTTGATTCAAACCTATTTTGTTTAAATCAAACTTAAAATATCTTTGCTATACAGTCAAACATATTTAATAAGTTTAATTGAAACATATTTTTTGGTTTATTTAAAGAAATAATATATTCAATTCAAACATATAAGTTGTGATTGATTTTAAATTATCTATAATTCACTTTTAAGTTTGAATCAAACAAACAATTTTTAAACATATTTTAAGTTTGAATCAAACAAACAATTTTTAAACATATTTTTTGTTTAAATCAAAACAGAAAATATGTTTGAATTAAATGTAATTATTCAAACAAATAATATTTTTGAATCAAAGTAGTAGATACTTTCTAAATATTTTGATTAAACTTACAAACTAATTTCAATTAAACAAAATCATTTAAAATTATTTTTCTATTTAAGTTAAGTATAATGTTTTCTCAGTGTACATAACATTTATTTTATTCAGGAACCAAATACGTACGTAATTGAATCAAGGAAAAATGTGTACTAAACTATGTACCAGACACTACCCAGCTGAAAAAGTTCTATAGAATTTCACTAGAATCATTCTATAGAATCGTTCTATATGAATTCTAGTGAATATTCTATAGAATTTCACTAGAATGATTCTATAGAATTTCTACATAAATACTATTAAATTTTAGTGATTTTTAATTAGAAAGACTTTAAATTTGTGAAATAATATTTTTCAACAAATTTTAGGCCAAAATAAATTTCGTGAAATAATTTTTTTAACATTATAGTTACGTATGATTACGAAGTTCAATGAATTTTATATATTTAAAGGATATAAACAATTATTTTGGCCTAAAATTTATTGAAAAATATTATTTCACAAATTTAAAGTCTTTCTAATTAAAAATCACTAAAATTTAATAGTATTTATGTAGAAATTCTATAGAATCATTCTAGTGAAATTCTATATAGAATATTCACTAGAATTCATATAGAACGATTCTATAGAATGATTCTATAGTGAAATTCTATAGAACTTTTTCAGCTGGGTAGAGATTTTAATATTGTTGGAAAAAAGTTCAAGTTTTTTTCCTGCGGTTCTATGATGTCGGCAGTATGTGTGGATAGATCAAACCTTGTATTGAACCTTAACTTTGCACTTACTTTTGGGGTCAGGAAATGTCCGCGGAGACTGTGAAGAACGTGACCACCATAGAAAAGTAAAATCAACTATATACACATTACCAGCACATATGGTGCGCTGAAAGTCACGGACACACGTTTGCGTGGAGCTCGAGAGCATGTTCGTATATATATATATGTAATAAATATATACACACATGTGTCTATTTATTACCAGACATCGTACACTCGCCATTTCTTTTCCCGTTGTCAGGTTCACCCAAGGAATTGACGTGGAAAATATTTTACTTCTCTGCTGTGTACAACCTCCATAGGTAATAGTTCTATACCTTCCTACAAGCCGCACTTTTCTCTCGTTTCTTTTTCACTTTGCGCTCGACACGAAAAAGGGCTTATGGCTCGTTCACACGAGAACGCGAATCTACTCACGTCTTTCCACTATATCTCGTTGGAGGTCCTCTTACCTACCCCCGGAGTCCTCCATTCTCATTCTCTCAAACCTGTTAATTTCTTGAAAATTCGATTTTGTCTTGTCTTCTCTTTTTCTTGCGCTCTGTGCCTGTGTCAGGACACAAGAAAAATGAAGTTCCAATCATTTTTAAATTTTTCCCCATACCCAAATGGAATGACGATCGCAAAGAGACTCTTTTCTTAATAAAGCAATTTAAATTTTAGAATTTTTCAAATTTACTATATTTGCTTCTCTGGCGAAACCTTTTTATTTGCGGTTTGAAATGAAATTTAATATTTCGTTTACTTTGAAGTCGTATATATGTCAATGAATCGAGTATGGTTGTGTATAATAAATGAGCAAGTAATCCTTCTCTTGAAGTAAATATATATATGTACACTAAATTAACAAGCTTGAGAAAAGAAAGCAGTATGACGCTTTTCAAAGCTAGTTGGTTTTAATGGTTTCGTTAGCGAGAATAATAAAACGGTATAAAATAAGGTCAGTTTGTCTTTTTCAATTTGTGTCATCTCTCTGGATCTTTACCTCCTTGAAAGCTGTTTCATAAAAAAAAAGTTGAAAGTGTTTTCCTTTCCGCACGTTACCCTTTTCACCATTTCTTTTTCAAACAACTTTCTGTTTTAAATAAAAATATCAAATTTTTTTCTATAAAGAAGAAGGAAAAAATGCTTAAACATTTTTTTCATGACAAAAAAGAAATAAAATGGTATTAGCTGTTGATGATTGGATCATTCGCATATACAAATTGTCTATGTCCATTTCTTTCATGTAAATTGTTTCAAAAACTGGTCAAGGACTCGGATCGTGTTTAAGACTCAAAAAACAGTCGCTTTAGTTGCATAAATTCACAACAAAAGTCACGAAAAGTAGCATAAAATTTCCTAAAAAGTGGGAAAAACGTCGAATGAAATTTTAGGAAAAAAAACGCCGAAGAGGAAACACGAAATTGTCAAAATTGTAAAAAAAATCACATTTCTCGCCAACAGATACTTTAACATCAAACAATCTGAAATAATATTTAATCAAATTAAATAAAATGCATGGCAAAATTATAATTAGGTATTTTTAACATTTGTTTTAAAAATCTTTTCAAAATTTCAATTCTTTTTATAAATAATAAAATTCTTTTCCAAAATTCAATTATTTAAAAAAAATTTAATAAAATGCCAGTCATAATTTTAATTATCTTTATAAATAATAAAATTCTTCTCTAAAATTCATTTATTTTCGAAAATAATGAAATTCTTTGCAAAAATTCAATTACATTCAAAAATTATTTTTAAATTATTATCAAATTTTTTAATTTAAAATCTACAAATTTCAATTATCTTTATAAATATCAAAATTCTTCTTCAAAATTTAATTACTTTTAAACATTAAAAAAAAAATCTGTTCAAAAATTCAATTATCTTTATATATAATAAAGTTCTTCTCTAAAATTCATTTATTTTCAAAAATAATAAAATTCTTTGCAAAAAGTCAATTACATTCAATAACTTTTCTTAAATTTCTCGTCAAAATTTTATAAATAATAAAATTCATCATGGAAATTCAATTATTTTCAAATGTAATATAATTCTCTGCATAATTTTAATTATTATCAAATTTTTTTATTTAAATTCTAAAAATTTCAATTATCTTTATAAATATCAAAATTCTTCTTCAAAATTCAATTACTTTTAAACATTTAAAAAAAAATCTGTTCAAAAATTCAATTATCTTTAAAAATATCAAAATTCTTCTTTGTAATTCAATTATTTTCAAAGAATTTTAAGAAAATTCTTGTCAGAATTTCAATCATTTATTTATTTCAGTACATTTGTAATTATCTTCATAAATAATAAAATTCATCCTAAAAATTAATTTATTTTCAAAAGTAATAAAATTCTTCGCAGAAATTCAATTATTTTCAAATTTTTTTTTTTAATTTCTGGTCAAAATTATCATTATTTTCATAAATAATAAAATTCATCATGGAAATATAATTATTTTCAAAAGTTCCGATAAAATTCTTTGCAAAATTCAATTATTTTAAAAAATAAGAAAATTCGTCGCAGAAATTTAAATTTTTTTCAATTTGTTTTAAATTCTCCCCACAATTTCAACTATTTTAAAAAATATCAAAATTCTTCTTCAAAAATCAATTACTTCTAAACAATTTTTAAAAAAATCTGTTCAAAATTTCAATTATTCTTATAAATAATAAAATTCTTCTCTGAAATTCAATGATTTGCGAAGATTTTTAATAAAATTATTGTCAAAATTTTAATTATCTTTATAAATAAAAAAAATTCATCCTAGAAATTCAATTTTTTCCAATTCTTTTTTTTTTTAATAAAATCTTATAATATAAAATAATGATTTTATCACTCGGTCATCTTTAATTATTATGAAACATGAAGACATCGATTGCTCCGAGTCGAAGACTCAGAGTGATCGATTTCTTCATGTTTTATAACAATTTTTTATAAGTAGTTTAATTTCAAAAAGGTTTGAATTTGAATCTTTTGAAGAATTTTAATTCTTATGGAAAAATAATAATTAAATATTTATTTAAATAACAAGTTATTGATGTTTTTTTTTAAATGTGAAAGAAATCGCTAAATAAACTTAACAGAACATTTTTTTGACTAAAACTTTTTCCTTTAACTTTAATTTTCTGAAAATTATAAAAATTTCAGTCGCATTTTACTAAAAAAAATCTCGAAAAATTCAATTAGTCGCATCTTTTTACAAAAAAGTCGAAAAAAGTCACATTTCCTTTGAAGAGTCGAAATAGTCGCACAATCCGAGCCCTGCTGATCTTAAATGTTAAATACTACAAATATACACAATCCTTAAAATTATAAAATTTTATAATAGTTAAAAAATATTTGTATACACAATAAGTATTTAAAAAATACAAATTGAAAAGTTTGTTAAAGCAGAAAGAATAAACTTCATGAGTTTGTCCAGAAAGAAAAGGTCTTCATCATCCCTCAAAAACAGATGACAACTTTAAATTAAAATGTAAGTTTCCAATAAATTACACATTAGTAAAGTGGAAAATTTTACCATCTCTTTCTCTCCCTTTTTTGTAGCGCGAAAAATTCGTGTTCCGGCAAAAAAAAAAGCCGCGCGATGAAACTTGGAAAAGGGAAGATAATGGAGTTTAAAAGACTGGGATACGAAAAAATGCTTATGATGGTGAAAACCTGGGAACTTTTATCCATGATTCACTATACATACAGTGACTTCGCAGGTGTATGTGTAACTAAGTAATCGTTTCTCTTTGTAGATAACTTGAAGGTATTCATGAATCACAGCGATAAAGTGCAGTAATAGAATTTCATCTTCCCACTATTTCTTAGCTGAGCTTACAATTTTCCCCTGAATACCTACACAAACTGACGAGGCATTTACATGAATGTAACATTTTCTGTCGTGTATTTTCTTTTTATTATGTTCCCAGTAATAACTTCGTTCCCTCAAGGTACTACGTTTTCTTCTTCCAGAAACAGAGAGGGTTGTTTTTCTTGCATCAAGAAAAGGACTTGTGCTCTGCATTCAGTGCTTTTGCCAAGAACCTATGTTTACGTACCAAAAACCAAAGTATGAAAACCTACTGACTGTTTAGGAGTGTCACGAAGAATTTCGTTACATAAATCTTGTGTGGTTCCTGTCATTGGGAATGTAGAATTTTTATCTAGTCAAGGGATTGATTCTCTTTGGAGATCTCTGTGAAGTTCCCTCTTCAGTAGCTCGTGGGTCATTTAATTAATAGGTCGAGTTTTATTCAAGGTTTTCACCATTTTGGAAACCTCAAGGTTTTCGGTAGAGTCGTTTTATATCAAATCGAAATGAGCCTATTGTTTTAGTGAATCTTTGTGTTTCAACCTTTTAGTTGTTGTGTTGTTGAGGATTGTTTATAGGAGTTACGGTTGGTGTCATCCAGTCCATTTTTCATCGTCGGTTTTGGGTCTGAAGCGGAACCTCCTCTTAAGTATTTTAAAGTTCATGTGTTGTGGTTGATCATTAAACGGTCGATACAAATTAATTCGAATATTAATAAAAGATCTGTTACAGGAGAAACATTGATAAAAGTGTATTTGGATCAATCAATAGTTTTAAACCCCAATAGAAGGTTCAGGTACAATAAATTGTTCCCTAGCATCCGCTTTGGCTATTAGTTTCATCCACTTTGTTGTTACCAATGAATCCACTGTGACCAATGACCATTTCTTTTACAACAACGAGGGGAAATTTCTACAAGGAACGTGGTTCTTTTTACCAATCAGATTTTCCCGCACAAAAAGTGTAATAACCTAATAAATCCTTTCTTTTCAGCAAAATTTCCATATATTACAGATTTTTTTGAGAAAAGTCGAAGAGAATAGAAGAGAAGCGCAGAATCACATTTGAGGGAAAAAATCGACAGTACGCGAATGTAATACGTGTTCTGATTGCCTCGGGGCACCTGGTTCTCTCCTTTTTTCTTCTCACAAAAATTATGCAAAGGAGACGTTCCTTCCCTAAAGTAATTTTTCCCAAGTAGTGCACTTGGGATTTGCACTGTGTGAAAAAAAATGTATTTTTATACATATAGTTCCTCATTGGGCACGAGGGGGTTGGTTGCTTGGTTGTTCATAGTAAGATGTACAAGCGGGATAAAATAGGGAATGGTATTAAAAAGCAAGTCGAGACTTTGTATTTTCGTAGGAAATGGGAAGGTGTGTCGGGAGAAAAACCATTCTTGGAAGGTAAACTTCAAGCCATCGTCCAACTCTCTCTAGTTCTTGCACGTAAACAATGAAAACTAGCGTGTCCAGCACCACATGTACATAGCAAAAGAAGAGGATGAGATTTCCGTCCAACCTCCGGCACCCTTTCGACCTTGCATAACGACCGAACAATAAATTTCACTCGTAAGCCAAGCTAAGGCAGAGTCTGTATAGGAATTGCGAGATGCAGAGGATTTCTGTATATTTTAAAGTAATGGATAAAACAAAAGTTGAGGTTAAAGGACTTCCTTTTAGTTAAAAAGTGGAATTTTCGTCTGCGGGAGGGAAAAAAATATATTAATATACTGAAGAGATGAATGGTGTTTCAATTTTAAACCTCTGCATGGCTAGGGAAAATGAATCATTTTATTTTAAAAAAGATAATATAAAACAGACTTTGCACTTGTCTACTAAAACCTACTATTTACTACTTTTTTAAGTTACGCTACTATTTGGGTACTATTTTTAGATTTCGGCTACTAAAAACTACTATTTTTGTTTTTTTTCCTCTTTTCACTACTTTAAAATCGCTAATGCTAGGAAACAAAAAAAAACAATTCTCAAAAATTATAATCAAAATCTTTGAATCGATTTAATTATATTCAAAAAATATTTAGAGGTCAATTATTATCAATATCATCATTTCCATCGAATTTCGCCCTTAAAATTCAATTCGAAAAATTGATAAAATTCATCCAAAATTCAATTATTTAACGAAAAATTGATAAAATTCATTCCAAATACAATTATTCGTATAAATAATAAAAATTTCTCAACGATTTAATTAATTTAAAATCAAATTTTCAACAAAAAAAAATTCGAAAAAATCAATTATTTACAATGAAATTTGTCTAATATTTATTATATTTCAAAAAAGTTAATGGTTTAAAACAATATTTATAAAATTCAATTATTTTCGTAAATAACAAAATTCATCACAAGAATTCCATTATTTTTTAAAGTATTTAATTTTTTCTTATGAATTCAATTATTTTTAAAGTTTTTAATAAAATCTTCCGGAAGAATTCAATTATTTTTGTTAATAATAAAAAGCTTTTTAGGATTTAAATTTTTAAAACTAAATTTTAGGAAAATACTAAACAAAAATTCAATTATTGTGAAATATTTTAATATAATTCTTTGTTAAATTTAATTATTTTTAAAAAATTTTTCTAAATTCAGTGATTTTCAATATTTAAAAAAAAATTTGTAAACAATTCATATTATTTAAAAATTTTGTTGTAACAATATTCGTAAGAATTCAATTTTTTTCATGAATAATAACAACTTGTCATGCATTTAATTATTTAAGTAAGAATTTGCATAAAATTAGTCGAAAGAAGTGAAATATTAAAAAAAAATTTTTTGATTATTCGTAGAAATTCAATTATTTTCAAAAAATATTCGGAGGTCAATTATTTTCAAGATAGAGTAACGTCTTAACAATTAAAAATTGCCCTCACAAATTAAATTTTACTCCCATTTGTTTTTTTCGAAACACTAAAGAAATTTTCGTTTTTGCCAACATCTTCTTCGAATGGAATTTACTATTTTCTTTTAAAAATTTATTTCTTTCTTGTACCGCTCTATCTTTTTCCATTTATATGGTTTCCTTCCATATTTTATCACTATATCTATTTCTGTTTATTGATTTTTCTACTTTACTTTTTATTTTCAAGAATATTTTATTAAAATGTAAAATAAAAATCGAATACACCGGAGAATTTTGTTTATTTTATAAAGTAACATATGCATATGTATAAGAATCGATTTGAGAATATTCTTTTGTAAAATTTCTTGAAGAGAGAGAAATAAATAGGAATTTCGTGGCACGTTATAAATTTTTTTCTAGGTATGTTTTTCTTGTCTCTATTTTCTCCAGTTTATTTATTTTTTATTTTGCTTTTAACTTTTTCTATTCTTTTTATTAACTGTGTTGCTGAATTTTCTTTCGAATTTTCCAATTTCAATATATTGTAAGTTTATATATATTTTCATCTTAATGTATCTCAATTTCGATAAATTTCAGCTACTGTTAAATTTCAATTTCAACGAACTCTAATCCCGGTTAAATTATTGCATCCCCTATAAATTTTGATTTCTGATGAGAATACTGCTTTTGAAAAAGGACAGCGTAAAAATCACCAAAGGGTTTTTTTTTCACGAACTTTTAACAATAGTCTCAATAGTCCTTATTCGATTGATTTTATTTTTATTTCTCGTACAATTAGTTATTATTTTTTACTTTTTATTATTTTCTTATTAATATTTTAATATATTGAATATATAACTTAATACATTGAAGTATAGAAGGATTTTTTCGTTTTTCGAAAATATATATGTCAAATATGAATTTTTCATTCATTATCATTAAAAAAATATGTACATTCCTCTTCTAAATTGTGAAGTTAAAATTATAGGATATTCAGTTTATGGGTTAATCGTTTTAATGAATGTTTCATGTCGCTGTGCGGCATGAGCTTTTCCGCTCTCTTTTTTCTCTTTTTTTTACATTTTCCATAATGCGTCGCTCGATATAAGGCGCTTTGCTACAGAAGAGCAAAGAGCCAACACTTGTGTTTTGCTTCTATTTATTTTGAGATCTTTAATCTAGATTGTCTTAATTAGAGAATGAAGGATGTCGACTGAAGCTATTTATTTAAAACATCGTTTGACTTTGAGAGAGAGAGAAAATTAAAAAAAATTTAATCTCGTGCAGTAAAAAAATGCAAAACGATTTCAAAGAAAATTTATCAAGGAACTTGTTTTTCTTTATTTTAATTTAATATGCAAATCTTCGACTGTATATTTCCGTATATAAATCTTCATTTCTAAGAATGACAAATTTTTTTAATTTCTTTTAGGATATATTTCAAATTGGATCCTTATTTTTCTTTTGCATTTTTTTGCTTCTCGTTAATGAATTTTTAAAATTTTGTTCGTTTTAGTAAAAATTGAGACGAATAGAATTTTAGAAATAATAATTTTAAGAACAGAATAAATTAAACAAAAGAAAACCACTATTAACATAAAATTTGATCAATAAGAAATTCTATTCTCATCCAGCGCGACCGGGTTCAGAGTTGCTGGAGCTCTATTTTTAAATTTCAATTTTTAAGAAATTAACAAAACACAAAATTTAAAATAAGCAAAATAATATAAAAATAAAGATCAAGCGACTTCCAGGAACATGATTTATTAAACAAGATCAAGAAAACATTAATCACTTTACGTGCAATTTTGATCAAATATCGACTCTTGTCGTTCAGTCTCAATTTAACAAATTTCGTCGAACAAATTTAAAATCAAACATTCACATACAAAAAGTAATCAAAGCTTCTATACGGTCGAACAAAGAGTAACGTGCTCTTTTTGAAAATTTGGTAATGCGTCAATTGATCGAATTATTGGCGCTTCAATCGATGTAAGGTCGCAGGGGCGAACTATTGGCCTTACAACCCTTACCTTTATTAAAAGATATTTGATCAATATATGGCTTGAAATAACGTCAGAATGACTTTCCCGTCACAAAATAGTTTACTATCTTCAGGGGGTAAGGACGTCACTCTTGAATAATTGGAGATACTGTCATACTATTACAAAATTTACGTGGAAGCGTTACAGCGCGATAGTGCTTTATAATGAATTTAATTTTGCTTCCGTGCGGGACAGGACAGATCTGCGTGAAGAAGCTAGAGAGGGTGTGGGATGAGAAGAGATAGTCGCGGTGTTGAAATATTTGCGGTCGCCCATTCCGTAATTACCCTTTCTCTCGTTAACGTTTTGTAAATTAATATTCTTGTAGCAACTGTTAGGCTAACGAGTGCACCAGCAGACAATGAATTTCACTTTCCTAACAATATTTTAAATTTTCATTAAATAAATCCATTAATTGTTCTCTTTCCCCTGATTAACATGTTTTAGGAATGTTTTGATTTATTGCTTCACTGTTAATTACTGAAAAAATAAATTTATATAGATTTATTAACAATCATCAGAGTATCAGAATCTTTATAAAAAGTGACGAAAGATCAAGGTCCGTGAAAATAAAGAAAATGTATGAAAAAGAAGAGTGATTACAATCATGCATTTCTCAAATGCTGATGGATCCTTGAGAGACGCGTCTCGTGAGGAAATTTCCCAAAGGAGAAACTGTAACTCGACTGTCCTATATCGGCTACTCGACAACAACAACGCTTGGAAACCCGTCATTTCCGGTGGGTTAATCGGAATAACGATGTGTAATCACGACCAGGCCGTTGGAGAGCCAGGCCACTCTTGATTATATAAACTCGGGGCGAAACCCGTGGGACGTATAAATAACACAAATAACACCCGGACACACGGCCTCGTGCAAGATACTGCCTTGATAATCCCCTTTTCTCTCTAACCCTTGCCTTTCTGCAATGCTACCTGAAGGGATAAAGTAACAGCCCGCTCTACAAACGATGCATTCGTGCATGCTGCAACGACAGGCTAATATTACGATCCTATCATGACACGATGAAATTGTAATTGTCTCTATCGCACATGCGAATGGAACTCTCGTATAGGAAATCTGCTAAACAGATCCCATTGGATATGTTATCAAAAAAGTCCCCTTTTCACTTCTTCAAGTATCATTGTTATGGTTCCGTCCGTAATTTCTTGTTGATATCCGTAATTTAAATTTTAAATCACTTACAAAGAATAACGATAGTGCATCAATCAGATGACCTTCAAAAACAATTTCACCATGAAAGGAACGACGACGAATATTAAATACAAAAAGTAAACAAGCTACGAATACATTCCCTGTGTTACAGCCTAGGTGCTTTTTCTACAATCCTCAAACTTACAATTAGAGTCAACGTTGCTCCTCAACTACACTTAAAATCGAAGTAATATCAACACGTGCATGATTCCAAAGCATTACATTAATAAGTTTTGTATAAAACAAGATACATGTTCTTGTCAGAACCAAAAGTCTTTTTTCGAAAATCAATCAGTCTACATCTAGTTGTGTTTAAGTGAACATCATCTCAGTATTACTTTTGAACATTATTTAAAAGTGAACACTATTTTCCCAAATATTAATTTTGAAATCAGTTTCAAATCAACATCTTGTACATGAATTTTTAAAACATAAATTTTAACAATTTCCAAAATATAAACTTGAAAATAAATAAATAAAATTCGAGTATCTACCAAAGCCCCTTCATGTCTAGTGCTCAACACCATTCAAGATTGGATTACCAGATTATCACCACACCACAAGTAATCGTTATTCTTTAAAGTAAGATTCATAATTTTTGTACTCATTGTACTTTTGTCAATTCTTTTCTTTTTTGTTAGTTTTTAAATGAATTATTCCCTCATAACATTTAGTAGGCTCATTGACTTATCCTCATCCCAATTTAAATTCTTTTATGAAACTAATTTTTAAACGAAGAACGTTAGGTATATTTAAAAAAAGTCTCTTGTTTTGACGTAACATTATTGACTTAAAAAAATAATGTTACCTCATGCTTTAAGGGTGTTCTAGCAAAAACCTTACTTAAATAGGACGACACTAGATTTTAATAATCCATTTTTTCCCCGACAAAAGGATATGCCAAAAATTGTACCATCTTGAACATTTCGAAAAAGTAATTCTTCGATGGATTGGATATATTAATTCACTTTTGGTATTTTAATCCTTTTTTGGTATTAATCCACCTTTTGTATTTTAATCCTTTTTTGGTATTAATCCACCATTTGCATTTTAATCCACTTTTAGTATTTTAATCACATACGAAACTTTCATTTCTGCGCAAAAGTAGTTATTAATTTTTTACACAACTTACATTTCAAGTGTATTTATAAACAAGCAAGGTGAACTCATATGTTGGAAATCCGGTCAGGGTTAGACCATTAAGGTGTTACGAAACATACATATATGTAAGGAAAATTTTACTGTCATGTGTGAAACGATAAATATAATAAATAAAAGAATCGCTATATATTTCCAGTTTGAGGTACGGAAGTGCTATAAACTTTTCCCAGTGAATGATTCACGATCTAGCAAAGGTTGAAAATGCTACGTAAAACAGTACATTCTTGCGTTCAGAGAATGTTACAGAAAATAATACAAAAATGTCAAAACATGCTGTAAATTTTACTTGTTTTTTCGATATTTATTTTCAACATGTAAAAAGACTTTCAAAATAATTCGGTTACGGATGATAATGCTTTTATTTACTATTAGTAAATATTAATAATATTATTTATTATTAGTAAATATTAATAGTATTGTTTACTATTAATAAATATTAATAGTATTCATTACTATTATTATTTTATCTCTGAATGTTTAAATATATTCGTTAAAAATACCTTTATTGAAACTAAATGTCCTGTATTTATTTATTTATTCATTTATGGTAATAACCCACCGTTCCAATGGATCATACAGAACTTAACAAAAAGATACTTTTTTCTCTATAGGTATTAAATGAATGAACTTTACAGTAAGTAAAGTTATTTCATCATCTCTTGTATAAACTTCGTTTTCTTTAATTCAAAGGTGACGTTGATTATGAAGTTTACTATAAACAGCTAAACACGTTTCAAGCAATGTAGTTTTCTCTAAAAGCTTTCTCCCCTTTTATGCGTTTCAACGCCTTAGGTGACGTCTGAAAGTAACACCTAATGTCATATTTAGGTGAAAATAATTCCACCCGAAAATTCAATTTTGTTTTTAATTCTATAAAAATGCCTAATACTTTAATAAAAATACCTTAGGAATTGAATTATTAAAGGAAATTAAATTAAACCTACCAACTCGTTAGATCAACAATAGTAACAGAACTTGAAAAAGAATTCCTCCGTTCGTATTTTATTACTTTCATATAGTCACCGAGAAAATGTTCAGTGAAAATCTGTTGATCCCTTAATGACATAATAAGTCGAAATCTTCAGGGGTATTTATTAGAATGAGTCCCAAATATTCAAGAGCACCAGGAAGATGAAAATTACTGGTTGTTTTGGTCGCAGAAAAATACTGGCAGCGGTTATTTTTTTTTAAAGATCCTAAGTGAATTGCCGATGACTATGCGTTCTGTTTTATCGACCGAAGGTAATTACCTACCGCGGATAAGTAAACAGTGTAAAAATATTAGGACTTACGTGAGTAAAACCAAAACGAATATGCTTGATTTTGACAAAATAGAATGGAAACGGGTAATTAACGTGTAACAAAGTGACATTTTTCATCCAAAAGAAAGAAGAAGAACCAGTTTTATCAGTTATAAAAATTCTTGTCGTATAGTAGCGTGCAGTCTCATAAATTTTCAGTTCTCTTTTTCATTTAATGAGTATAAAAGACCCTTCTCATTCTTAAGGTGAGATTGGCTACTGCGCGAGATATTTCTCATCCGCACACACAAAACTCTCTCTCTCTCTCTCTCTCTCTATGAAGGATGCCTTTACGAGCATGAGAAGATTTTGACGGTATTTGGCTTTATTCAACGAATAACATCAGTTTGATGCCTAAGAGAAGTGGCAACCGGGGGAAGAGAGACGGTGGACCCAACGGATGCAGTGAGCGGATGCTGGGGAAGAAAAGGAAGTACCACCCAAGCGGAAGTAATCGCGGAAATCGGACGACTTTACTAAAGGGAGAGAGAAAGAGTGAGGGGGGAATGAGGCGTCTTTTACGACAGTAATACACTTTTCACGAGGGATTTCAACGGTATTCTAAAGTAATGACGAAGCGCGAAAAAGGGAAAATGAAAAGTGTTTCACCATAAACCAAGAGGAACCGCACATAGTTGTGTATTTGCCCGAGCGGAAATTCAACTTTGACTCACCGGGGCTATTCCCGAAAACAGTACAGTTTAAGAAACGAAAAAAAAAGATTTTACTATCACTCTATCTTTTCCGTAAAGCATTTTTTTCAAATATTTATTTTCATAGACGCTGT